>OY997274.1:385465258-386830258 GCA_963921465.1 Triticum timopheevii
TGCTCCTGCCGGTGGCTCGCACGCGCCCATCGCTCCAGGCCGCGACCAGCGCTCCAGCCTCCCTCACGCATGTACTCACCTGCCCCGTGCTCCCTCGCCGCATCCGCCGCTTCCTCTGCTCGACGCCGGTGCCGCCTCAGCTACTGCCGCGGCCACCCCTAGGCGCGGCTCGTCGCCCCCAGTTGAACGCGCCCTCCCGAGCGTCAGATGGACGCCGGGGGGCGAATCCCGCCCGATTCTAGCGTAGATCCGCCATGGGGGAGGCTCGCCGGACCTCTCTCCAGTGCCACATCGATGTGGCCAGCCTGGCCCCCCATGGGTCGCTGACGGGTGGCCCCCGGCTGCCCTTTGACCAGTTGACCAAGGTCAACTCATACTGGGTAGCCCCTAGTCACCGACTTGTGGGCCCGCCTCTAATTCTAATAAATTAGTTAATACAATTAATTTAATCTAACTAATCGGTGACATGTGGGGCCTACTAGCTAATTAACTTAGTTTAGTTCAATTAACCACTGCTAACTAGTCCAGTCACTCACCAATGGGACCCACTAGACCCACTAGTCAGCATTGACTAATCAGCGTGTCTGTTGACTTGCTGACGTCATGCTTACATCAAGCTGACGTCACAATTCCTTTTTTGTTAATTTAAATAATTTCAAAATATTGCTATAATCTTTGAAAATTCGTAGAATTTAAATCGTAGCTCAGATTGAAAAACTTTATACATGAAAGTTGCTCAGAAGAATCCAACGAATCCGAAAACGCCGTCCGTTCACCTGTCACATGCCCCTAGCATGCTAAACATGGAACCGTCCCCTCTCTTTCACCTGTCCGGAATCCACCTAACGCCGGGAATTCATCCTCAGATGTTTTTCCCCTCCGTCTGCAACGTGTAGTACTACGTTAGGTCGACCCCGGTTCTACATATCGTCATGTCATGCTTAGTGATACATCTGTTTGCTCTATTATTTATTATGTCCCCCTTCGTTACTTCTTTCTGGTAGACCCCGAGACCGATGATGCCCTTGTGATCGACTACATCCCTGACGACCAAACCCTTGCCGCAGAGCTTCCAGGCAAGCACCCCCTTTGAACATTCCGATATTGCCTATTCTCTTCTCTCTTATGGTTGCATTAGAAATTGCTGCTGCTACTGCTTTACCTATTCTGATGCATAGCCTGATCTTGTAACCTGCTATTGTTACCTACCTGTTTATCCTAAACTGCTTAGTATCGGCTGGGTAGAGACCCATCAGAGACCCCACTTTATCCCGACTGCCCCGCTGGATTATCAGAAGACACGATCAACGGGATTGAAGACCAGGCCCCCACACCGCACATCACTTTCCCCTTAGTTGCTCGACACTACTGGGTTACTATCTAGTACCGAGGGTGATACCTCATCAGCACTTCTGATGTTAACCTTGTAGGTTAGTTCATCGATTATGGTCATCGAGGGTGATTCCTCCTTCTCCACTCCCGATAACGACACTGTCGTGCAACTCCACAACAGTGGACCTCGAGGGTGATTCCTCCTTCGTTAACCTTGATGATAACATCAGGTGGATTTCCATCGGGGGTGATTCCTCAGGGTTCCCCTTGGTTTTAGACACATGGTTACTATGTTTACTATGATTTTACACTGAACCATGATACTAAAGATGGGTCGGCCCTGAGGGCTACCCGCGCGAGCTTAATTGCGAGTGATGTGGAGTCGGGTTGACCTGGAAGGTGCCCGCATGATAACTATGTGGCGTGGCCGGGCATTCTTAGCCCTTGCCGCAAGTTCTCGAGACGGAGCGACGAGGTCACATCGATCGTGAGTCTCTGCTCGTTACCGCGCGCTCCTAATCCACTATGATCTGGATATTTGATCCGAGGGGCCTCTGGCCTGATAGCACTAACCATCATGTGGGCATAGTATTGGCATTCTGCGTCGTATGCACCAGCCGAAGCTTAATAGACGTCAGTGACTGAGTGGCACACGCCGGGTTGGACTGGAACACCTCGCCTTGTATAAGGGGGGCTAGGTCTGCTCACCGTCCGCCCACACAACATGCAGGAGTTCCCGGGGCGATGGCCCAAGACCCCTGGGGCATAGGTTTAGTCCGGCGTGCTTTCCTCTTTATTAGGCCTAGGTCGGGTTGCGGCGTATCGTTTGGCCGAGGCCGGGCATGACCCAGAAAAGTGTGTACGGTCGGAGTTAATCGAGCGTGGTGGGTAAGTTGGTGCACCCCTGCAGGGAAGAAAACATCTATCGATAGCCTGTCCTACGATAACGGACACTTGGAGTTGTATCCTGATCGATACAACTAGAACTGGATACCTGAGATGAGAAATGGATAGTATGCCTCTGGGATTGCTTTCTCGTAGGGAGTCGAGGAAGGATCTCTGGGTGAGTTTGATGACACCACTACTACTTTACTTTATGCTATGAACTCTTCTGGTTGCAAGACCACTGAAGATGCTGAAGATGCTAGTCTTTGATGGGACTAGGCTCTCCCCTCTATTCTGGCATTTCTGCAGCCCAGTCCACATATACAGCCTTCCTTTGATAATGTTGCATATGTAGTGTAGATCCTTGCTTGCTGAGTACTTCGGATGAGTACTCACGTTTGCTTTGCTTTCTTTTCCCCCCATATCCGTTTGATGCAACCAGATGACGGGAGCCCCTGAGACCGCTGCCACCGCCGACGACTACTACTACGCCGAGGGTGCCTACTACCACGTCACAGACGCCGATGACCAGGAGTAGTTAGGAGGCTCCCAGGCAGGAGGCCTTGCCTTTTCGACCGTTGTTACTTTTGTGCTAGCCTTCTTAAGGCAAACATATTTAACTTATGTTTGTACTCAGATATTGTTGCTTCCGCTGACTATTGTGTATTCGAGCCCTCGAGGCCCCTGGCTTGTAATATAAAGCTTGTATTATTTTAATCTGTGTCTAGAGTTGTGTTGTGATATCTTCTCGTGGGTCCCTGATCTTGATCGTACACATTTACGTGTATGATTAGTGTACGATTGAATAAGGGCGTCACAAATACAGACTTTTGGAGAAGCCTGTATTTACAAGAAAGCAAGTGGGAGCTCTATAGCATTTCTAATATTATATGTGGATGACATATTATTGATTAGAAATGATATAGAATTTCTGGATAGCATAAAGGGATATTTGAATAAATTTTTTTCAATGAAAGACCTCGGTGAAGTTGCTTACATATTGGGCATCAAGATCTATAGAGATAGATTAAGACACTTGATACGTTTTTTCAATGAGTATATACCTTGACAAGTTTTTTGAAAGAGTTCAAAACGGTTCAGTCAAAGAAGGAGTTCTTGCCTGTATTACAAGGTGTAAAGTTGAGTAAGACTCAAAGCCTGACCACGCTAGAAAATAGAAAGAGAATGAAAGTCATTCCCTATGCCTCAGTCATAGGTTCTATAAAGTATGCCATGTTATGTACCAGACCATTTGTGTGCCTTGCTATGAATTTGGCAAGGGGGAACGATACTGATCCAGAAGTGGATCACTGTATAGCAGTCAAAGTTATCCTTAGTTATCTAAGTGGACTAAGGAAATGTTTCTCGGTTATGGGGGTGATAAAGAGTTCGTCGTAAAGAGTTACGTCGATGCAAAGCTTTTACACCGACCCAGATGACTCTAAAGTCTCAGTCTGGATAAATATTGAAGGTGGGAGCAATTGGCTAGAGTAGCTCCATGCAGATCATTGTAGACATAGAAAATTTGCAAAATACATACGGCTCTGAATTTAGCAGACCCGTTGACTAAACTACTCTCATGAGCAAAACATGATCACACCTTAGTACTCATTGGGTGTTAATCACATAGCGATGTGAACTAGATTATTGATTATAGTAAAACCTTTGGGTGTTGGTCACATGGCGATGTGAACTATGGGTGTTAATCACATACAGATGTGAACTATTGGTGTTAAATCACATTGCGATGTGAACTAGATTATTGACTCTAGTGCAAGTGGGAGACTGAAGGAAATATGCCCTAGAGGCAATAATAAAGTTATTATTTATTTCCTTATTTCATGATAAATGTTTATTATTCATGCTAGAATTGTATTAACCAGAAACTTAGTACATGTGTGCATACATAGACAAAACATAGTGTTCCTAGTATGCCTCTACTTGACTAGCTCGTTAATCAAAGATGATTATGTTTCCTAACCATAGACATGTGTTGTAATTTGATGAATGGGATCACATCATTACGAGAATGATGTGATGGACATGACCCATCCATTAGCTTATCATTATGATCGTTACAGTTTCATTGCTACTGCTCTCTTCATGACTTATACATGTTCCTTAGACTATGAGATTATGCAACTCCTGAATACCGGAGGAACACTTTGTGTGCTACCAGACGCCACAACATAAATGGGTGATTATAAAGGTGCTCTACAGGTGTCTCCGAAGGTGTTTGTTGGGTTGTCATAGATCGAGATTAGAATTTGTCATTCCGTGTTTCAGAGAGGTATCTCTGGGCCCTCTCGGTAATACACATCACTATAAGCCTTGCAAGCATTGTGACTAATGAGTTAGTTGCAAGATGAAGTATTACGGAACGAGTAAAGAGACTTGCCGGTAACGAGATTGAACTAGGTATGATGATACCGACAAGCGAATCTCAGGCAAGTAACATACCAATGACAAAGGGAACAACGTATGTTGTTTTGCGGTTTGACCGATAAAGATCTTCGTAGAATATGTAGGAGCCAATATGAGCATCTAGGTTCCGTTATTGGTTATTGATCGGAGATATGTCTCGATCATGTCTAGATAGTTCTCGAACCCATAGGGTCCGCACGCTTAACGTTCGATGATGATTTGTATTATGAGTTATGTGTTTTGATGACCGAAGTTTGTTCGGAGTCCCAAATGAGATCACGAACGTGGCGACGAGTCTCAAAATGGTCGAGACGTAAAGATTGATATATTGGAAGGCTATATTCAGACATCAGAAAGGTTCCGAGTGATTCGAGTATTTTTCGGAGTACCGGCGAGTTACGGGAATTCACCGGGAGAAGTAATGGGCCTTATTGGGCCATACGAGAAATAGAGGAGGCAGGCCAAAGGGAGGTGGCGCCCCCCATGGGTCCGAATTGGACTAGGGGAAGCGGGCGACGCCCCCCTTGCCCTTTCCTACTCCCATTCTCCTTCCTTCTCTCCTACTCCTAAAAGGGAAAGGATTCCTACTAGGACTTGGAAGTCCTAGTAGGACTCCATACACATGGCGCTCCCCTAGGGGGCCGGCCTATCTCCCTCCCTCCTTTATATACGGGGGCAGGGGGCACCCCAAAGACACACAAGTTTATCTTTTAGCCCTATGCGGTGCCCCCCTCCGTAGTTACACACCTCGGTCATATCGTCGTAGTGCTTAGGTGAAGCCCTGCGCCGGTAACTTCATCACATCGTCGCCACGCCGTCGTGCTGACAAAGATCTCCCTCGGCCTCAACAGGATAAAGAGTACGAGTGTCATCATTGAGCTGAACATGTGCTGAACGTGGAGGTGCCATACGTTCGGTGCTTGGATCGGTTGGATCGCGAAGATGTTCGACTACATCAACCGCGTTAACTAAACGCTTCCTCTTTCGGTCTATGAGGGTACGTGGACACACTCTTCCCTCTCATTGCTATGCATCACCTAGATAGATCTTGCGTGATCTTAGGATTTTTTTTGAAATTACCGCGTTCCCCAATAGCCTCCAAGACGTAGCCGGCGGGGCTGGGGCCAAGCACGCGGGCGTACGCGCACCGGTACCCATCGAAGTTGAGCGTCTCCAGCCCAATATCCTGGCTGGCCTGCCACAGCGGGTCGTCCACATGTGTCACCTTCACCAGCTCCTCCATGGCCGCCAGCCCGAGCTCAAGCAGCACGCCACGGTCGATGGCGACGCCTTCACCGCCGAGGTCATTGTCGAGGCCGCCGCCCATGATGCCAACGGGCAGGCGCATGGCCGCTGAGCCGCCACCCATCAGGTCAGGGATAGATTGTATCCCATTCCCATGAAGCCATTGTTTTCGCCGATGGCGAGTTCGAGGCTGGAGCAGAGGGAGGACAGCAGGCTCAGCGGCGAGGAGATGGCGGAGACGGGGCGACCGAGGAACTTGCCAGCGAGCGCGCAAACACGGTCTAGCTCGTCCTTGAGGCACGAGTTCTCGATGCGCAGGTGCTGCTCCTCCAGTGACACCTCCCCGAGCACGGCTGCACCGCCGCAATTGCCGCAAGTGGGGCTCCGCATCGCCTCCCGGATCATCATGTTCTCCATCCGCAGCTTGTCGTTCTCCTGCCGTAGCAGCGCGTTCTCGTGCCGCTTGATCTGCGTCTGCAACCAGCCCACCCAGACACGATTACCAAAAAGAAGAAGGAAATTGATTCTTCTTGGCCTAGCTTGTCACATCAACCGACACGTTGCACCAAAATAGATAGAAGATTGTTCTGGTTGACAGTCCGACCTTCATCTGGGTGCGGCGATTCTGGAACCAGAACTTGACCTGGCGGCTCTCTAGGTTGAGCCGCCGGCTGAGCTCCATGCGTTGTTTCTCGTCGGGGTGAGGGCACTCCTTGAACACGCTGCCAAAAATGAATCAGTCAAGCAAGCTGTAATTTAGGGCTAGATAGAAAGTAGACCAAGAACCTGAGAGAATCGTAACAATTGCTTATGCCCCGAGCTCTTGGATTTGCTGCGGCGTCTGGCGGTGGTAGCGCTTCTTCTTCTTGCGCGGGTTGTTGTTGTCCGGGTCGAGCTCATCGGCGGAGGCGCCGTCCAGGTTGTCGCTGCTGGAGCGGCTGTCGTTCTCGTCCTCCCGCGTGCGGCCCAGCGAGTCGCTGTCGCCGCCGCTCTCCGTGCTCCCCATGAAAGCGCCGCCCAGCTGACCTCCGCCCTCCATGTTCATCTGCCAATTAAACCGATTAAAATCCAAGGCAATTAAACACGGCAAAGAAGAGAAACTGGCCAATTAATTAAGGCCAGCAAACACGCAGTGGTATAGAGTGCATGAACGGTCGGGTGGTAGTGTAGAATATAGCATACCAGGCCGAGGGAGAGGCTAGTGGAGGAGGCGAAGCCACCGCCACCGCCGCCGGCGCCGGGCCTGGGGATGGGCAGCAGGGTGAATAGGCGGCCGGGGTTGTGCATGCCGGGGCCGTCCTCGTCAGCGTCGTAGGAGAAGACGCCGGAACCGGCGCCATCGAACCCGATTCAGTTTCAGCCGAGACGTGCAGCATGGGGAAGGAGAAGGCAGGGGGTATTTGCAAAAACATGTGTGCTGACGAGCTCGGGCCCGACGAGTCTAGTTGTCGCTTTGTGATTGGTCCAGGACCAAAGTTGCACATTGGATGCAAGTTCTGGGACTGGGTAGAGTCATTTTGCAAGTTGTAGGACCAAATCATTACATCTCGGACAAATTCAGGACCCCCAATGCTTTTAACTCTTAACTAAAGGAGTAAAATATGGTTAAAGAACAACAAAGCATCGAAGGCAGCTTATTTTGGAAAAGGGAATAAATATACACAAAGCTTTTATACTAGTACTAAAAATGCTTCCGACAAAAGAAAACAAAACTGTATACAACATGATGTGTGGGCTGGGCCGGCCACTCCAACGGCTAGAGAGGGAGAGGTGTCCAGATGATGCCAACGGAGGCCAGAAACTTTCGACACCATGTACCTATACTAGCAGCTGGATACCATACCACGCTCTCTCAACCACAACTTCCCTCTCCCTGCAGCGACAGCAAAGAAGCGTACAGCTCCATGCTTTTAAAAGACCCCTCCTTTCGCAACACCCCACGCAGCAACTCACTCCCCGACATATCGCGCCTCCCTCTCCATGACACGCTTCCCAGTCTCCACGCCCTCTGGCCTTGCCGACACGAAACAGTCCACACGAGATAAGGCTGGTTGTAATGGGTAGTATCATAAGTTAGTATCATGCATATGATACTAGTGTATGATACTACCTCCCTAATGCATAGTATCATATGTTAGTATCATAGATGACTTTATTTATAGTCATGCATGACGCATACTAGTTTAGCATTTATTATGATACGGTATCATGATATGATACTCAATCCTCTCTTACTTCATTTAATTCTATGCCACCTCATCAAAGTTGCCTAGTTGGCATGCATGATACTAGCTATGATACTCCCATTACAACCAGCCTAAATCGCGAGAGACTGCGGCGCTGGGCACGAGACGGGCCGGGCAAGTGGTGGTTGGTCCCCACGCAAAGGACGTCGTCGTCCTCGGCCCCACCCAGGGCGAGCGGACGGTTCTGCCCCTGCGCTCCTTGCAGTTCGTTGGCCTAGGGGCAGGGCAAAAAAAACACATATTTGACCTAAGGACAAAAAGAATTCACAATCTGAACTCCTTTTGAAAAAATTGCACCGAGCTGACCGTTTCGAGTGGCGCCCGACAGATAGGCGCCACACTATACTGTGCAGCGCCTGGAGTTTAGGCGCCACACACCGGTCCAGCATGGCAGCCCGAGTCCCACTCCTGTTTGTCCAGCGCCTAGCTGAAAGGAGTTGCACAATGTAGTGCAGCGCCTAACCGAAAGGAGTTGCACTACCTTATATGAAAACTATTGTAACTTTTAATTCGTGCATCCGATGAAAAAGTGCCTTATATGAAAGTTGTATATTTTTCCGTGTTCTACGCAATGGTGGCATTTTCATCTATGTTAGGATCAATTTGCTTGATGAAAACCTTGTTGCAAAAGTGCATCATAATATAACTGACAGAATCTGTTAAAATTTACAAACTTGGCATGATGATAGCCATTCACCTATAGCTCTGACGCGTTTTCAGCCTACATGAGTTTTGCACTGCATAATGTGTACTTTCACGCCATGCCTATGCTTGCCATGTTAATCATCCTTAACATGTTCATTTCTTGGGTCTAAGTGACTAACATGATATAAGTGAACTTCTGTTACAGAAAGTTACATTTTGTAAGATCCATAGTAATTAATCCTGACATCATATGAATATAATCTAACTATGAAAGTTGGAAAATTTTATGTCTACTTTAAGTCTATGTCATTTTCATACCCACTAAATATTTGCATCACTATGTTTTGAGATACTAAAGTAACTAAGGCAATGTTCTGCCAGATTGACACGTTAATTTCACCAAGTCACTGGATGTCACCAAGCCACGACCGTGCTGATAAAATGCAAAGTTCTGCCACTTGGGTTCAACTTGTCAACCGCCTTTTGTGTGGCCGCCCACTTCTGACAATCTTTGTTTTGTCGACGGAGCGAAGATATCGGTCGGAGCGGTCAATTCTACTCTTGTTGTGTAGATCAAAGTGCTCCTTCATCCGGTTCCAATAAGCATCTCTACTTTGATCACCTCCAACGGATGGATCCTTCAACCCTTGCAACCAAGTATTGCATAGTAAGATGTCTTCTTCGTTGGTGTAGTTGCCTCCTCTTCCTTTCGGTGCGTCGACAATGCCCTCACCATCCTCGTCCACCTCGAACTCATGGTCATCGAAATGCATGTCATTGATTCGAGACCAATGCGAATTGTTGGAGCCAACACCCATAGTTGACATATATGCCTCATCGTTGAAGCTACAAAGTATATACAATGAAGCAAATAAGCTATCTATATGTGTGCATTCAAAAAATCACAACAACAAAAATTTGGCGAAATTTTATTACTTTGGGGCATTTCCTCGAACACCTTGTGCGCGTCGGCCGCCGGCTCAACAAGTGAGCTCGTCGGCGCTTCGGTAGCTACCGCACCCGTCACACACCCTGCAAGCTTCTTCCTCGACGGCTTCAAAGAGCCGGAGCCGTCCGCCGCCATGTTCTTCTTCGCGGATGCCTTGCACTTCTTCGGCCGCCCCGCATTTGGGAGCTTTGAGAGGGGGGCACGTGGCTTCATGGCGGGTTGGATCATATTCATATGATGTTAGGATTAATTACTATGGATCTTACAAAATGTAACTTTCTGTAACAGAAGTTCACTTATATCATGTTAGTCACTTAGATCCAAGAAATGAACATGTTAAGGATGATTAACATGGCAAGCATAGGCATGGCATGAAAGTACACATTATGCAGTGCAAAACTCATATAGGTTGAAAACGCGTAAGAGCTATAGGTGAATGGCTATCATCATGCCAACTTTGTAAATTTTAACAGATTCTGTCAGTTATATTATGATGCACTTTTGCAACAGGGATTTCATCAAACAAATTGATCCTAACATAGATGAAAATGTGACCATTGCGTAGAACACGAAAAAATGTACAACTTTTATATAAGGCACGCTTTCATCGGATGCACGGATTAAAAGTTACAACAGTTTTAATATAAGATTGTGCAACTCCTTTTGGTTAGGTGCTGCACTACACTGTGCAACTCCTTTCAGCTAGGCGCTGCACAACCAGGAGTGGGGCCCGGGCTGCCACGCTGGACCGGCATGTGGCGCCTAAGCTCCAGGCGCTGCACAGTATAGTGTGGCGCTTATCTGTCGGGCGCCACTCGAAACGGTTAGCTTGGTGAAATTTTTTCGAAAGGAGTTCAGATTGTGAATTCTTTTGGTCCTCAGGTCAAATATGTGTTTTTTGCCCAGGGGCAGTCCCCGCGGGTGTGTAGGTCTGGCCCTGCCATGTCGTGTCTCTCTCCTCATGCTGCCTCTGCTCTGCGCAAGAGAGAGAGTGCGACAGCGACAGATGGAGAGAGATGGGTGGGAAGAAAAAGCAGGAGAGAGAAAGGGATGGGGATGGAGCGCAGCGTCACACGTGATTCGGTTCACTGCTCCCGCGGTAGGTCCGTGCCCCCGTACGCGGCACGCTGCTAACAGCATCTCCAACCGCATCCCCAACAGGCCCTCCAGGCGATTTTTTAGTGTCGGTGACTGTCACGCTCTCAGGACCTCGTTTAGCGGTGGTTTGGGCCAAATTCAGACCCGGTGATGCTGCCCCAAACCCAAACGACCGGGTGTCGTCTGGTGGCGCCGGCAGAAGCGAAAAGTGATGTGGGGCTGCTCTGTCGGCGAGAGGAGGCCCTTTTCCCGTCGTTTCCTCCCGCTTCCCCCCTCGACTTCCTTCTCATTCTTCATTCCTCCCGCCAAACTCTGCCTCTTCCCTCCAAGCCACCCGCCATGCCGCCGAAAAAGTACGTGATGCCCCGCGTCACGGCGGATCCCACAGCCGCCGCCGTCGCCCAGCCGAAGCAAAGGAAGCCGAGGGCGCCGCCGTCCGAGCCTCCGGGCATGACCAACGCCGACTGGAAGGCGGATGTGCAGCGCCGGGAGACCGTCACCGCTGATAGGCGCAATAGGGCCAAGAAGGCCAGGGAGAGAGCGGCGGCCGCGACGGAGCAGGTGGAGCACGCGGCGGCCGAACAAGCCGAGGCGGCTCGCGCGACGATGATGAATCAGCCCGGTGGGCACGGCCCGCACGGGGCCTGGAGCCAGCAAAGCGTCGGCTCTCCGGCCGGGCTCTCGTCGTCGCCACACCCATGGAGCACACCGTCGCCGAGCTATGCCGATGGCGATGTCCACGGTGGTTTCAACCCCAACATCACCTTTCCCCATGGGTGCCCGGTCCAGCGTACGCGCTCGCCCACATTCGCTGGTGTGCAGTATCCTCCGTACACGTACTCGCCGCCGGACTACGCAGCTTCACCGACGCCACCTCTCCGCCGCGACCTCTACTCGCAAGCCTCCTCCTCATCGCATCTTGGTGACGCCGATGCGACGTAGGCCGACATGGAAGACATCATCGCAGCCGGCTCGGCTGCCGCCGCCGCTTTCCTCGGGTTGACTACCCAAGACGGCTCGATTGATCTCGGTGGCATGGATGCCGAGCTCGACTACGGCGAGGAAGAGCCGGAGGAGGAGGGAGGAGGAGAGGAAGAGGAGGAGCCCGACGCTGATGAGGAAAGGCAAGAAGAAGAAGAAGAAGAAAGTGTCGGCCAAGACCGGCGAGCCGCGCATCAAGTGGGCGACCAAGGAAGATGAGTGCCTCGCCGAAGCGTGGAAGGTCGTCTGCCTCGACCCGACCACCGGCACGAACCAGAGCTTCGACACGTATTGGTACCGCATCAAGGCCGAGTTCGATGAGTGCATGCTCGTTGACCCCTACTTCAAAGGCGTTCACATGCAGCGGGGGTCGAAGGCGATGGCGAACCATTGGGGGCTCATCCAAACGGCGTGCAACAAATGACATGGGATCGTCGAGGAGGTCGCGGCAGACGGGGATCAGCGTCGAGGATCAGGTACAGCACGCCGCCCTCTCCCTGTTCCTCTCACCGTGCGCGCCCATTTGCGCTCCGTGCGGACTGAGGCCTGCTCTTCGGTGCAGCTGCTGCGCATGTTCGCCATGTACCGCGACGACAACACCGACCAGGAGTTCAAGTACCTCCACGTCTTTAAACAGATCCACAAGTGCGAGAAGTGGGCGGATATCCGACGCACCCTCGCCAAGGCCAAGGAGGCGTACAAGCCGGACGCGCCGACACCGGGAGCGGCAGACGGGCGTATAGATGGCAACAAAGGGGCCAAGAAGGCGAAACACGCCGAGCCGGCTGCCGCACGCGTGCAAGAGTCCATCGAGCACTGGCTCGACGACGCCAAGACTAGGGCCGCCCAAAGAGAAGAGAAAACTGAGGCGAGGTGGGTTGCTTTGATGACGAACATCGCCGTCAAACTCGACTTGCTCCGGTCCAACGTCGCCGCAAAGAATAGGAACAATGACCTGGCTTTGTTGATGGGCGGTGCTTACATGCTCCAGAGCGGCGACAAGAAGCTCAAGGCATGGTTCTTGGCGGAGCGAGGCCTCATCCTGAACCAGATACCGGCGACGCCAACGCCGATGCCGACACCGACGCCCAGCCCGACTAACGATGTCTCCGCGACACCCAACAACACAGAAGCCACGCCAACCAGTCCAGAAGCAGCGCCGACTCCTCCCAGCCCGCGCACGCCGACGATGACGCCGGAGGTCGAGCTCGACGTTTGATGCATTCCTTTCGCGTCCTTCCTTTTTTTGTGCGTCGAACTACTGCCTATCCTTTCATATGATCGTCGAACTGTGGCACTGAATCGCTGAACTATTGCGATGATCGCTGGATTGTGGCTTTTTTTGGAGCGGGAACGATCAAGTTTGAACATGGGGCGCGTGTCTGGCACCTTGGGGGCGTCACCTGGGGGCGTGGCTGGGGCGAACCAAACCCCAGGGGCCAATCTAGCGCCGGTTCGCCCCCAGGCCGCTCTTTTTCGGCGCCCTGGGGGGCCGAACGGCTAGAGATGCTCTAAGCTATGGGTACACCAGGTAGGTTCGTGCCTAACTCTTTACATCTGCATGGTTGGACCTCCCGCGGTGGAAGTGTCATGCCTATTTCGATGCAATTAGAGAAACTCCAGCGGCGCGACCCAAACGGACGCACGCTTTGTCCGCTTTTCATTTGTTTGAGACAGCCAGACGGACGTGCACGTACGCATTCTTAAATGGGTCGGCTTGACTGCCCAACGGAAGGCAGACCCAAATGTGCCGGCGTGAAAGAAAAATAGCTCGCAGAAAATAAACATAATTAAACATTAGTGGTCGGTCAACTGCCGGCCAAAGTCCACTTCAACCTAATTAAACATTAATTAAAACATTAAAAAGTCTACGCCGCCCTGCACGCTGCCCTAGACGTTGTCGGCCTTGCCCTTGCCCTTGACGTCGACGTCTCCATCGCCATCGCCGCCGGTGAGGTCAATGAAGACGGGAGCAGGGCCAACCCATCCGAACGCCGCCTGGTACGCTGCCAAGGCAGCCTCCTCGTGCGTTTGCTGGGGCGGCAGCATTGTGGCTCACCGTGCGTGTTCCTCCTCCTCCTTCTCCTCAAGCCGGAGTGCCTCCACGTCGCATTGCAGCATTGCCTCATAGCGCATCTGCCGCTCGCCGTCGGCCTGCTCCTGGTGGAGCCAGTGCGCCTTCCAGCGCTCAAGGTGGGCCGCCTCCTGCGCCGGCGTCGCGGCAAAGTGGACAGGACACGCGCTCACCCACTCGCCGTACTGGCCCATGCACGTGTAGGCCTCCTCCGGCCAATTGGGTGGAGGCGGGGAGCGCTTCCGCGTCGGCTCTGGCTCCGGCTTGGGCTCGACGGGCGGTGGCGGAGGCGGGACGAAGAGCGGGGTGTGGACGGAGTCCCCCGCAGCCGACAGGCAAGGGCTTGCTCCAGCCCATCCCAGTGCGCGCCCTCCTAGAGACGGCTAACCTCCAGCGCGTGCTGTAGGGCCTCCTCGAGGGCGGCTTGGTACTCCGCCTCTGCCTCCATCTCCTTTGGCTCTACCCGCGGGGGCGGCGGTGGAAACAACGGCGGGACGGCGTTGACGCCTACACGCTGTTGCTCCTCGTGTTCGAGGGCAAACCAAGCCTCCCAGTTGGAAGAGTCGGCGGCGTACTTAGGCAACCGCCGCTGCTCCGGCATGAGCTGCGTGGGGCACCTGCGCACCTTCACGTCGTGCGCCCACTGGGTTCGTGGAACCGCCAACACCGGGATCCGGTGCAGATCCAGGTGCGAGTGGAGGGGCTGCGTGACATCGGGGTAGGGCAGCGGCTGCATGTACTCCCAGTGCCATGCTTGGTGCACCCGGATGTGTAGGTGTTGGTGACATGGGCGGAAACGCGCCAGCGCAGGAGGAGGAGAGGGAGGAGGAGCACAGGAGGACGAGGCGCCGGGGGTGCCCTTGCCCTTGCCGCTGCTGTTGCCGAAGAGGCCCATGCTTGCTAGGGTTTGCTGTCGCCGGCGAGGAAGCAAAGGGAGTGGTGGGGGGCCAGATGTGGACGGAAGTGGATGAGGCCGGCCCCTGTCGCACGCGTGGTCAAAAAAGGACGCTTCCACCAGCTGACTAGTGGGCCCGCTATTGGTGGTCATAAATAAGACGAGGGGCAGTAGTTGGGTGGCCTACAGGTGGGGACGCCAAGGAGACGCGTGATGGGTCTGCTTCGCGTCCGCGTCGACGCATTTTGGGCGCAATTTTGGCTGGAAATGGATCGGCGCGGATGCCATTGGACGAGATTTGAATTTAGGTTGGCACGTTGGGCCTTCACTTTTGTCCGTGCCGACCCAAATGAACGCAGATGGAAAAATGGGTCGCCCTATTGGAGTTGCTCTTATGAAAGGCTTAGCTTCTTAAGAGCAATTATTAATAATATAGTCAGCACTTGGAGCCGGCCGCT
Organism: Triticum timopheevii; assembly: GCA_963921465.1. Taxonomy (NCBI): domain Eukaryota; kingdom Viridiplantae; phylum Streptophyta; class Magnoliopsida; order Poales; family Poaceae; genus Triticum; species Triticum timopheevii. The sequence goes on from OY997274.1 coordinate 385,480,491, forward strand.
GGCTGTATAACACTGACGTGACATCAAGATCTAGCAATATTATTCACTCATATGGCTCTTACGATTAGTGAATATTTTCCCACTTTCTTTCCATTTTGCTTAACTCATCTTACCTAGGAGCATGTATAGAGAGATTGACTATTGCATAAGAGCTCACTTTCTCTTTTGACTGCCTCTCTTTTGTGAATACGCAAAAATGCCTTGTAAGCAGGTTTATAACCTGTTGTTGTAGTTGTTGCAATCTTCCTTTGTTTAATTGTTTAGCAGTCAAACTTTTCGTGCATAGTTGTTTTGTCGCATGTTTGGCATCATTTTTTTGGGTAATCATTTTTTTGAGAATAGAGTAGGAAACCTACTCAAAACGGAGTAGTACATTCAGAGAGCATAAGATGTCGAAGGCTGCTCGGCACGTTCGCAATCAAAACTTGCTCTCCCGAGCTCCTGGTCAGCGCGACCAGTCCATGAGCCAAAGTATTCCTGCTCCTCTTCACGCACTGAACACTGCAGACAGAGAAGGCGGCCATGGAATTCTTGATGTCCACTATTAGGCCGTAGTTAGGGGAACAAGTAGGCCTTGTAGCCAATATTTCATTTGCGATGAGTTGATTATCCGTCTCAATGGTCACTCGGCCATTAAATATTTTTGCCATGGATTGCAATCCTATCAGAATGGCTCGAGCTTCGGCCTCCTCAACGCTTCGGCACAGTGGCAATTTCTTGCAGACTGATTTGAGAACTGAGCCTTGGAAGTCTCGACTAACTGCACCAGCCGTGCTTTCTCCTGACTCTGCTAGATATGTTGCGTCCGTGTTGATCTTAACTGTACCTCGTACTGGCGGGATCCACTTTTCTTCAGAACATTCAAATGCATGGAGAAGATGTGAGGTATTCGGAGTTCCATTCTGGCTGAAGTTTTCTGTAGTCTTTCCACTCGTCGACTCACGTGATGCCTCTGCCATTCTTAATTCTTCCTCATATTTTTTCAGAAACTGCACTAAACTACTGATTGTCTCTCTGCCATTATTTCACACGCAGTCCTCCCTGACATGCCAGCATCGCCAGAGTAACATCAGGATCTTGGTACACATTTCCTCGCTTTCTGTGTCCAGCATTACTTGCAGCCAGTTTTCACCTGTGAACCAGAACTTGTTTTCAGCAGGTAAGCTCCAAACCTCTCTCATAGCAGCTCTTAAAACTCTGCTCTTGGTACACATAATCACCGCATGATGTTCATTTTCTGTCCCATGTCCGCAAATACTGCAGGTAGCATCCAACTCAAGGGTTCTCTTCCATTTGTTCTCTTCTGTTGCTAGGGTGTTTGTAGCTACCCTCCATCCAAAGATTCATATTTTCCCCGGCACCTTGGATTTCCAGATTAGGTCCCATATGCTCTGATCATTTGGGTCCCTGGTCGAGCTAGAGGGGTTTTGAGCTAGTTGTGGAAGTCCCATCGCCGCAAGTTTGTAGGCGCTTCTGACCGAAAAAACGATGTTTCTCTCATGATGCCATGCTATGCGGTCCTCCACGTCCGAGGATGGGATATGGATTTTGCAAATCTCGTCTGCATCAAAAGGGTGGAAAATTTGCCTTATTAATTCTTCGTTCCACTCCTTTCTATCTGTGTGCATGAGTTGGTTAACCCATCTGATCTGGGATCTCCTTATGAATGTTGCTTTCATGAGTCCCTCTCGTCGTGGGATCCATTGGTCGCGTTTTATTTGGATCTTCTGGCCATCTCCCACTCTCCATATTAGACCCTTTTTCAGAAGCTCGAGGCCAAACTCTATTGCTCTCCAAACTGGGGATGCATCAGTCACAAACACTGTGTCCAGAAGGTTACTGTGCGGGTAATATTTGGACTTAAGGACTCTCGCACATAGGCTATTTGGGTTCTGGATCAGCCACCACTCTTGCTTGGCTAGGAGCGCTTGGTTAAATAAGTGCATATCTCTGAATCCAATGCCCCCTGCCCTTTTTGGTTTTGTCATTCGTTCCCATGACATCCAATGTACCTTTCTGTGGCCTTCTTCATTGCCCCACCAAAAATCCCTAATCATTTTCTCATACTTCTCGCAGAAGCCTTTAGAGAGCATGAAGATGCTCATGTTGAAGGTTGGGAGGGCCTGGACCACAGACTTCACGTGGACCTCCTTAGCAGCATAGGACATAAACTTCTCCGACCAGTCATTACATCTTTTACCAAACCTATCCATGATTGGTTGGAACTATTCCTCCTTCATTCTTCCTTCCGGAGTAGGCAGGCCCAAATACCTGCTCTCAAAAGTTTCTGATTGCACACACAAGATGGCCTTTATTTCCTCTCTTGTTTGGTCAGTACACACTTCACTGAAAAGATGAGAGCATTTGCTCACACTTAGTAGCTGTCCAGTACATTTTTGGAAGGATGTTAGGACTCTCTTGATGACTTCAGCTTGCTCCGGGATAGCCTTGAAGAAAATTAAGCTGTCATCTGCAAACAAGAGATTAGAAATACCCGGGCTGTTTCTCGCAATCTTTATTGGCGTGAGCTTGTTCTCTACATTTCCTTCCTTAACAGATGCACTAGACCATCCGCCACAAAAAGAAATAGGTATGGGCTCAGTGGATCGCCTTGCCTCAAACCCCTAGATGGCCAGAACGGTTCTAAAAGCTCCCCATTACATCTCACTAAGGACCGAACACATTGCATCACCCAATCAGTCCACTTTTTGCAGAATCCCGATTTTCGCAAAACTCCTTCCAAGAAGCTCCAGTCCACTCTGTCATAAGCCTTGGCAAGGTCTAGCTTGTATGCGCAGTAGTTGTCTCTTGCATTCCGACAGTGTTGGATCTTGTGAAAGCATTCAAACGCAATGATGGCGTTATCCATTATCATTCTTCTAAGGATAAACACACTCTGGGTCTCAGAAATGATTTCATCCAAAATGGGACGCAGCCGGTTGACAAGACATTTCGAGATGACCTTATAGATGACATTAATAAGCTTATCAGACGATAATCCTTTAAAGATTGAGGGTCCTTTCCTTTTGGGATTAGTACGATCACCATGTCGTTAATTCCATCCGAAAGAGCACCCTTTTCGAAAAAGTCCAGAACACCGAGCACAACCTCATCCTTTAACTCCCCCCAATTTCTTTGAAAAAAGCGAGCCGGGAAACCAGGGTCCGGGTGCTTTTAAAGGGCCAATTTGGAATAAAGTATCACTGACCTCTGTAGCAGAGAAGCGTTTTATAAGCATCTCGTTCATGTCCTCACTGACCCGCTCGGGCACAAGCTCCAACACTTCTGTAGGATCCACTCGTTCCTCTTTCTCATACATGTTTCTGAAAAAAATATTTGCCATTTCGTGTATACTGCTCATGTTTTCCACCCAGTCACCATTTTCATCTTTCAACTTCAAAATTGAGTTTTCCTTTTTCCTCCAAGTTGCCTTCCTCTGGAACCATTTTGTGTTTCTATCGCCTTCTTTCAAATAAGTAGCTCTCGATCTCTATCTCCACATAATTTCCTCTCTCACGAGCATCTCATCTAGTTCCTCTGTTAATTTTATCTCTTCCCTTTGTCGCCCAGCTGTGTTAGGAGAGTTCCAAAGTCTACTAAGCTGTTTTCGAATCTTCGCTGTCTTTCTAATGACCGATCCAAAGTCCCGTTCTGCCCAGCTCCATAGTTTCTTTTGCATCTGCTTAAGGTTCGCGCATATTTTCTGTAGGTCGTCCGCCAGCCCATCCATGTTCCATATCGTAACTATGGTTGGCTGTAGCGACTCGTTCCTCTCCCACATTTGTTCATATCTAAAAAGACTCTTCTTCCTCTCATCCACCGGTCTCCATTCGGTTCTACTCCCCACTCGAAGAAGGATTGGCAAGTGGTCCGATCTTGACGAACATGTCCGCTCTAGTGAGGCGTTTTTGAAGTAGTCAGACCACTCCGGGGAAGCCACATTCCTGTCCAGTCTAGCACGTACATTGTCGGCGCCCTTCTATTTGTTGTTATACGTCCACCTCGGCCCTTTGAAACCCAGATCGAAAAGGTTGCAATCGGAGAGCACATTGCGAAAATTTTCCATATATCTTTCCGATCTTTTTGATGCTGAATAATGTTCTGACTGCCACATAGTTTTCGTTGAAGTCTCCCATCATCAACAATGGAAGCTTACTAGTGTACTTGATTCTTCTCAACAAAGTCCACATCAGGTGTCACTCATGTGCTTTTGGTTCACCATAGACAAAGGTACCACACCATTGGAGCCCATTCGGATTTAGGCAAATTAAGACATCGATGTATCTTGCCCCTACGACAGTTTTCTTTATTTCGACATTCTCATCATAAAAGAGAGCAATGCGGACACCTTTTCTGATGTTGGATTGCATGATACAGTGACGGAGGCCTAGCCTCCACTTGAGGTTGCTGACATACTTATTGCTTTGCCGTGTCTCAGTGAGGAAGACGAGCTTGGGCATATACTTATGCACTAGGCACACGAGCTCTTGAACTGTGCGAGGCTGCCCTAGACCCCGACAGTTCCAGCTGAGGATCGTCATGGCTCCTGGTGGGCGCCATCATTAGCACCCACCAGTTTATCGGGAGCCCCTGTTCCGGTTGCTTCCAATCTGCCCGCATCGCCCAGATCCTTCCTATCCTCTTCTTCAGCTGTGCTTTTGATCTTTTTCTTCTGATCCTTGCTATCCTCATCCTTATCTGCCTCTGTTGGTTCTTTATTTTCATTCTCTCTATCACCCCTCTTTCCCAGAATAGTCAGCACCTGATCTGCACCTTCTAATGTCATCTTGTTAACTTTCAGACCTCTGTTCCTAGCAGTAGCAATTTCAGGAATGGCTGGCGCCAGTGTTCGAGTAGGGGAAATGGTCGCTGCAATTGCGTAACGGGCCACTGGCCCGAACCCCAGTGGGAAGAGCAGGTCTTCCTCATCTGCGTTACCAGCGTGCTGCTCCTCTGCAGCTTTCTAACATGGTTTGGGTGGGGTGCCATCACCCATATTGTCAGTTTCAGTCTGCACACTTGCTTGGACTTGGGAAATCTTGGCCTGTCCCCCAGCTTCTACCTCGTCTCCTGCCTGCATCAGGACAGAGGGCGCCACTTGCAACAGAGAGTTAGAGCCCCCATCTGATACTTTGATTGCGCTGACTGCCGCAATAGCCGCTTGCACCAGTGGGTTCGCAAGGACCTCCTCTCAGATCCTCTCTTTCTCCTGTCCAGTCAGACTAGCTGTGTCCCCTCGGAACACTTCCTTCCCAAAGCTAAGGAGCCGCCTAGCACTACCGCAACCGGAGCGACATATCCTTCCTTACTATTACTCTTTTTGAATGGGGAGGTGCGCATTGTTGCCGTGTACCTCATCTCTTGGAGGTCCGCCGGCAACTTACAATCGCGTTGGCCATGCCCAAGAAAACCACCGTACCCACAGAACCTAGGAACTCTTTCACATTTCACCTCTAAAAAGAACAACTCATTCCTAGGTTTGTCATTTGATGTGATTTTGTTCCGGAGAGGCTCGTCCACATCGTGGTTCACTCTAACTCTTATGAAATCACCCCAAATCTTACCACTCCTGTTCGTGTCCACCTCGAGGACCTCACCTAGCATGGCCCCAAGCTTCCATGCCACCCCTTCGTCCAGCATGATTGGGGGGACATTGTCGATGCACTCCCATATGGGAATGTAGGCAACCTCCACATTGCCCGGCGGGGTGCTGCCGTCGTACGTTACTATCAGAAAGGCGTCACCATTATACATCCATGGGCCTTTGTCGAGGATGAAGCACCGGTCCCCCTCCTGCTTGAACTTGAGGAGGAAGCGGTTGTTCTTGAGAGGCTTGTAGTCGAGGTGACTGTGGAGCCCCCACTTGTTCTTCAGGTTGCCGAAGAGACCCTCATTGCTATAGGACAGAGGCGAGAAGTAGAGCCCTACAACAATCCAATGAGTTTTCATGGCGGGCCTCTCCCTGGTGAGGTCGAGCTTGACCACGCCGTCCCTCCTCTTCCCCAGGTCAACTGGGAACCTCGGAGTGATGGTATCACCGCCGGCACCAAGCCTCCACAAAGATGCCCCCCCCCTGTGAGCGGGAGGAGTCATCCCGGAGAAACACCTGCGCCGTGTTGCCATCGTCGTCGGCACGTGGCGCCTCTCCCTTGGCCTCCACGATGGCCTTATTCTTTTGGTTCTCCTGACCAGCCATTGATGGAGGTTGGGGGCTTGCAGACGGTGGTTTTGTGATCTGTGTGACTTCTCCTTCGCATTCCAATTCTTTTATGCACGCCCCTCCCTGATCAGCTTCCTATGTCGTATCTTCCCTAGAGATTTTTGATTCTTTCCCTTCTTGTTGATCTCCTTCCATTATGGCTGATATTGCAATCCCGCCGCCCTTATCTAGGGGATCTTTCGATGGTGAGCCCCCTGTCCCCGGTGGTTTATGTACACGCTCAAGGTATCCTAGGCCATGCCTTAGATTTTCTTTCATCACTTGCATCCTTTCTCTGATCCTCCTAATTGCCCCTTCATTCGTATCAGCGATCTGCCACCCCGGGATCTTCGGCTCTCCTTCATGGGGTTTCCTTTTCTCCGTGATCTGTTTGATCGCTTTCCTAGTTCTGAGCCATGCCTCTTGAAAACCCATTGGATCAATATCCTTCCCTGCTTTTGGTCCGCCTTATCCCGGTGATTTTCTCTCAATTAGTACCCCGGATCTTGCCGGTGGCAAGATCATCTCTCTCTCTCTCGCTCAGGAGTCGCCTCCCTGTCGCCCCGACAGGGGGTCCGTGATTTCCGCTAGCCATTTTGCGACATCCATGAGGCCTAAGAGTGCCATTTTGCGACAGGGTGTAATCATAGTGCTCTCTGTCTCTCTCTCTCTCCTATTTATGTTTTGCCATGTCATTTTTAGCCTATATGGTATTTTTACATATGTACACACTAGAACAACTAGAAAGAGCCTAAGAGTGCCATGCATTGTCATCTAAGTAGAAATGTGATGTAACATTGTAATTAATAATATGAGTGAGTGTTCTAACATATTTTAGGGCAACTCCAATAGTTTGTTGGTTAGCTTGTTGGTAAAATTAGCAATGTCATCCACCACCAACTCATTTTAAGCTACTCCAATATATATATATGTAGTGTGGCTAATGGGCGGTGAGAGCATTTATAAGGTTTCTCTCTCATTTTATGTTGGACCTTGTGATGGAGAACGTTGCATGGAGAAAAATTCTACGAAACACCCAAGATTTATTCTATGGAGATGCTAGCAACGAGAGGGAATGTGTCTACGTACACTTGTAGACCGAAAGTGTTAACGATCTAATAATCATGGTTGGTGTAGTCGTACTCACGTCGTGATCCAATCCTATCCAAGCACCGCACGAGCAGCACCTCTTAGATGTGCACAAGTACGGCTTGGTGACGTCTCCTCCTTGATCAAGCAAGCGAGGGAGAAGAGATAGATGGATTTGAACCAGCATGACAACGTGGTGGTGGTGGTGGAGCGAAACTCCAGCAGAGCTTCGCCAAGCACAACCGGACGAGGAGATAGGATAGGCGGCGGCTAGCAATGGATTGGCCACCCCTCTCCTGCGCCTCCCTCTATTTATATAGGCTAGGGGGCAGGGAAGGGTGGCCAAAATCCTCCTAGGGCCGGCCACAAGGGAGAAATACCTTTAAATTAAGAGATTAGATCTTATCTTTAAATTTAAGTGACATGGGCCTTGGGGGTTGGTGCGGCTAGACCGTGTGGGTTGTTGCCCCACCCTAGGTCATTGGGCCCCACGGTGGAATCCCCACAACCTTCTTGAACCTTCCCGGTACTCTACCGACAATTCCCAAACTTTTTTAGAACCATGAAAAACACTTTCCATATATAAATATTTACCTCCGGACCATTCTGGCGCTCCTCGTGATGTCGCGGATGCCATCTGGCACTCTGAACTACCTTCGGACTTACCACTATGAATATCCCAATACTATCCTAGCGTTACCAAGCGTTAAGTGTGTGACCCTACGAGTTCGAGAACATGCAGTCATGACCGAGACACCTCTCCGATCAATAACTAATAGCAGGACCTGGATACCCATATTGACTCCCACATATTCAACGAAGATCTTTATCGGTTTAAACCAAGATGTGAAGAATTTAGTTAATCCCGTATACAACTCACTTTGTCCAGCGATATGTTACCTGCTCAAGATTCGATTGTCGGTATCGCCATGCCTAGTTCAATCTCGTTACCGGCAAGTCTCTTTACTCGTTCCATAATACAAGATTCCCATGACTAAACACATTAATCACATGCTTGCAAGCTATTCATGATGTTGTATGACCGAGAGGGCCTAGAGATATCTCTCCGTCATAAGGAGTGATAAATCTCAGTCTTCATCCATGCAACCCAACAAACACTTTTTTGAGATACATGTAGATCACCTTTATGATCACCCAGTTATGAAGTGACGTTTGATACCCACAAATTATTCTTCCGGTATTAAGGAGTGGCATGATCTCATGCTCTAAGGAACAGATACTTGACGTGAAGAAAGTTGTAGCAATTAAACTAAATGACATGATCAGATGCTAAGTTATGGTTGGGTCTGTCCATAACATCATTCTCCTAATGATGTGATCCCGTTATTAAATGACAACTCATGTCTATGGTTAGGAAACCTTAACCATCTTAATCAACGAGCTAGTCTAGTAGAGGCTTACAAGGGACATGGTGTCTATTTATGTATCCACACATGTATTTTAGTTTCCGGTCAATACAATTCTAACATGGATAATAAACATTTATCATGAACAAGGAAATATGATAATAAAAAAATTATTATTGCCTCTAGGGCATATTTCCAACAGTCTCCCACTTGCACTAGAGTCAACAATCTAGTTTACATCATAATGAATCTAACACCCATAGAGTCTTGGTGCTGATCATGTTTTGCCTGTGGAAGAGGTTTAGTGAATGGGGTCTGCAACATTCAGATCCGTATGTACTTTACAAATCTCTATGTCTCCCTCCTTGATGTAATCACTAATAGAGTTGAAGTGGCGTTTAATATGCTTAGTTTTCATGTGAAACCTTGGGTCCTTGGCAATGGCAAAGCTGTTAGTGTTGTCAAAATATATAGTCATGGGATCCGATGCACTAGGAACCACACCTAGATTGGACAGGAACTCCTTCATACGAACTCCTTCCTGCGCCGCTTTCGAAGGAGCTATATATTTCGCTTCACATGTAGATTTTGCTGATACGTCTCCAACGTATCTATAATTTTTTATTGTTCCATGCTGTTATATTATCATTCTTGGATGTTTTACAATCATTTTATAGTCATTTTATATCATTTTTTGGTACTAAACTTTTGACATAGTGCCCAGTGCCAGTTGCTGTTTTCTGCATGTTTTTTATATCGCAGGAAATCAATACCAAGCGGAGTCCAAATGCAGCAAAACTTTCTGTGGATTTTTTTGGGCCAGAAGACATCCAGTGGGCCAGGAACGCACCTGAGGGGAGCTCCGAGGGGAGCACAACCCACCAGGGCGCGCCTGGGGGCCCAGGTGCGCCCCAGTGGGTTGTGCCCTCCTAGTTGGCCTCTCGCACAGCCTCTTTGCTCTATAAATACCCCAATATTCCAAAAACCCTAGGGGAGTCGACGAAAATCAATTCCAGCCGCCGTAGAGTCCAGAAATACCAGATCCAATCTAGACACCATCTTGGAGGGGTGCATCATGTCCATTGGTGCCTCTCCGATGATGCGTGAGTAGTTCTTTGTAGACCTACATGTCCGTAGTTAGTAGCTAGAAGGCTTTCTCTCTCGCGCGCTCTTGATTATCAATACAATGGTCTCATGGAGATCCATATGATGTAAGTGTTTTTGCGGTGTGTTTGTTAGGATCCGATGAACTTTGAGTTTATGATTAGATCTGAGTTTTTTTTCCATGAAAGTTATTTGAATCTTCTTTGATCTCTTATATGCATGATTGATTATAGTCTCGTATTTCCTCTCCAACATTTGGGGTTTGTTTGGCCAACTTGATCTATTTATCTTGCAATGGGAATAGGTGCTTTGTGATGGGTTCGATCTTACGGTGCTTGATGCTAGTGACAGAAAGGGAAATGACACGTATGTATCGTTGCTATTAAGGATAACAAGATGGGGTCTATTTCTACATAAATAGATCTTGTCTACATCATGTCATCGTTCTTATTGAATTACTCCGTTTTCCATGAACTTAATACACTAGATGCATGCTAGATAGCGGTCGATGTGTGGAGTAATAGTAGTAGATGCAGGCAGGAGTTGGTCTACTAATCTTGTCTACTTGAGGCGCCGTACCCAAAAGCGATTGACAACCCCTTTAACACGTCGGGTTGCGAGTATTTGTTATTTGTGTGCAGGTGTTGTTTACATGGTGTTAGGAGATTCTCCTACTGGTTCGAGAACCTTGATCTCATCACTGAGGGAAATACCTACCGTCGCTATACTGCATCATCCCTTCCTCTTTGGGGAAATACCTATGTAGTTCTAGCAGACATCAGCTGCTACCACACTCTGCTTGGAGCTGCTCCAACTGGATGCTCTACCATGCAAAACAAATATGTATAAGGTTTGAGACTCTGAGTTATCCGGATCAGTGTCAAAGCTAGCATCGACATAACCCTTTACCTCGAGCTCCTTATCACCTCCATAAACGAGAAACATTTCCTTAGTCCTCTTTAGGTACTTAAGGAAAGTTTTGACCACTGTCCAGTGTTCCATTCGTAGATCACTCTGGTACCTACCAGCCATACTTATGGTAAGGCACACATCAGGTCTAGTGCACAACATGGCACATGATAGAGCCTATGCCTGAGGCATAGGGGACGAATCTCATCCTTTCTCTATCTTTTGCCATGGCTGGGCATTGAGTCTTACTCAACTTCATACCTTGCAACATGGGCAAGAACCCCTTCTTTGACTGGTCCATTTTGAACTTCTTCAAAACTTTGTCAAGGTATGTACTTTGTGAAAGTCCTATCAAGCGTGTTGATCTATCTATAAAGATCTTGCTGCTTCACCGAGGTCTTTCATTGAAAAGTTCTTGTTCAAATAACCTTTACGCTTTCCAAAAGTTCTATATCATTTCCAATCAATGATATGTCGTCCACATACAATATTAGAAATGCTATAGATCTCCCACACACTTCCTTTAAATACCAGCTTCTCCATAAACTTGTATAAATCTATAAGCTTTGATCAGCCCATCAAACTGAAGATTCCAACTCCAAGATGCTTGCACCAGTCCATAGATGGATTGCTGGAGCTTGACAACTTCAGGTTGCATCATATATAATTCTTCCTTAAGGAAACCATTAAGGAACAAAATTTTGATGTCCATCTGCCAGATTTCATAATCAGAAAATGCAACAATTGCTAACATAATCTTAACAGACTTCAGCATCGCTACGGGTGAGAAAGTCCCATCATAATCAACCCCTTGAACATGTCGAAAACCCTTTGCAACAAGTCGAGCTTTGTATATGGTGACATTACCATCAGCTTCCCTCTTCTTCTTAAAGATCTATTTATTCTCAATGGCCTTTTAGTCATCAGGTAAGTCCACTAAATTCCACACTTGGTTTTCATACATGGATCCTATCTCAGATTTCATGGCCTCTAGGCATTTGTCAAAATCTGGGCCCATCATCGCTTCCTCATAGTTCATAGGTTCACCCTTATCTAACGACATGACTTCCAAGACAGGACTACCATACCATTCAGGGGCGGTACGTGTCCTGGATGACCTACAAAGTTCAGTATTAGCTTGATTCTAAGTTTCATTATCATCATCATTAGCTTCCTATGTAGTTTGTGTAGGCATCACATGAACATCTTTTTGTGCTACTTTACTCTCCAATTCGACAAAAGGTTTAGTAACCTCATCAAGCTCTACCTTCCTCCCACTCACTTCTTTCGAGAGAAAGTCCTTCTCTAGAAAGGATCCTTTCTTGGCAACAAAGATCTTGCCCTTGGATCTGTGATAGAAGGTATACCCAATTATCTCTTTAGGGCATCCTATGAATGCGCACTTCTCCACTTTGGGTTTGAGCTTATCAGGCTATAACCTTTTGGCATAAGCATCACATCCTCAAACTTTAAGAAATAAAAGCTTAGGTTTCTCGCCAAACCATAATTCATACAATGTCATCTCAACGGATTTAGATGGTGCACTATTTAAAGTGAATGCGGCAGTCTCTAATGCATAAACCTAAAACGACAATGGCAAATCGGTAAGATACCTCATAGAACGTAACATATCCAATAAAATATGATTATGACGTTCGGACACACCATTATGCTGTGGTGTTCCAGGTGGAATGAGTTGTGAAACAATTTCACATTATCTTAAATGCATACCAAACAGTAACTCGGATATTCACCTCCACGATCAGATCGTAGAAATTTTATCTTCTTGTTACAATGATTCTCTACTTCACTCTGAAACTCCTTGAACATTTCAAACGTTTCAGACTTGTATTTCATTAAGTAAATATACCCATATCTATTCAAATCATCTGTGAAGGTTAGGAAATAATGATATCCACTGAGTGCTTCAACACTCATTGGACCGCATACATCGGTATGTATTATTTCCAACAAGTCACTTGCCTGCTCCATTGTACCAGAAAACAGGGTTTTAGTCATCTTGACCATGAGGCATGGTTCACATGTATTAAATGATTCAAAGTCAAGTGATTCCAAAAGTCCATTAGTATGGAATTTCTTCATGTGCTTTACACCAATATGACCTAAGCGGCAGTGCCACAAGTGTGTGGGTACTGAACATGTGTATCACTATGATCAAGATTCAACAAGAATAAACCATTCACATTGGACACATGACAATAAAAGATATTATTCATATAAATATAACAATCACTATTCTCACATTTAAATGAATAGCCATCTCGCAATAAACAACATCTAGGTATATGTTCATGCTCAACGCGGGCACCAAATAACAATTACTGAGGTCTAAAACTAATCCCAAAGGTAGACGTAGAGGGAGCATGCTAACGTGATCACATCAACCTTGGAGCCATTTCCAACGCGCATCGTCACCTCGTCCTTAGCTAGCCTTTTCGTTTATTCCGTAGCTCCAATTTCGACTTACAAATATTAGAAACTGAACCACTATCAAAACCTAGGTGCTACTACGTGCACTAGTAAGGTACACAACAATAACATGTATATCAAATATACCTTTGTTGGCGTTGCCGCCTTCTTATGTGCCAAGTACGTAGGGTAGTTCCGCTTCCAGTGGCCATTCCCCTTGTAGTAGAAACACTTAGTCTTAGGTCTGGGTCCAGCCTTGGGTTTCTTCACGGGAGCGGCAACCATTCTTCTTAAAGTTCCCTTTGTTTCCCTTGCCCTTCTTGAAACTGGTGGTCTTTTTAACCATCAACACTTGATGTTCTTTCGTGATTTCTACTTCCGCGGTTTTAAGCATCACAAAAAGCTCAGGGAGTGTATTATCCATCCCTTGCATATTTTAGTTCATCACAAAGCCCTTGTAGCTTGGTTGCAGTGACTGAAGAACCCTGTCAATTACTACTTCATCAGGAATAGCAATCCCCAACTGATTGAGGCGATTGACGTACCCAGAGATTTTGAGTGCATGCTTGCTAACTAAGCTTTCCTCCTCCATCTTACAGCTAAAGAACCTGTATGAGGCTTCATACCTCTCCACATGAGCGTGAGCCTGAAATATCATTTCCAGCTCTTGCATCATCTCATATGCCCTGTGGTGCTCAAAACGCTTTTGGAGCCCTGGTTGTAAGGCATAAAACATGGTGCACTAAACTATCGGGTAGTCATCAGACCTCGTTTGCCAGCTGTTCATAGCATCCACAGTCGAGGGAGTGATAACCCACAAGTATAGGGGATCACAACAGTTTTCGAGGGTAGAGTATTCAACCCAAATTTATTGATTCAACACAAGGGGAGCCAAAGAATATTCTCAAGTATTAGCAGCTAAGTTGTCGATTCAACCACACCTGAAAGACTTAATATCTGCAGCAAAATATTTAGTAGCAAAGTAGCCTGGAAGTAATGGTAACAGTGGCAAAAGTAACAGTAGCAGTTTTGTAGCAATCGTAACAGTGGCAACGGAAAAGTACCAAACTAAAGATCAATATGAAATGAACTCGTAGGCAATGGATCAATGATGGATAATTATGTCGGATGGCATTCATCATGCAACAGTTATAACATAGGGTGACACAGAACTAGCTCCAATTCATCAATATAACGTAGGCATGTATTCTGAATATAGTCATATGTGTTTATGGAAAAGAACTTGCATGACATCTTTTCTCCTACCCTCCTTTGTCAGCGGGGTCCTAATGGAAACTAAGGGATATTAAGGCCTTCTTTTAATGGAGAACTGGACCAAAGCATTAGCACTTAGTGAATACATGAACTCCTCAAACTACGGTCATCACCGGGAAGTGTCCCGACTACTGTCACTCTAGGGTTGCCGGATCATAACACATAGTAGGAGACTATAACTTGCAAGATACGATCAAGAACACAAATATATTCATGAAAACATAATAGGTTCATATCTGAAATCATGGCACTCCGGCCCTAGTGACAAGCATTAAGCATAGCAAAGTCATAGCAACATCAATCTCAGAACATAGTGGATACTAGGGATCAAACCCTAACAAAACTAACTCGATTACATGGTAAATTTCCTCCAACCCATCACCGTCCAGCAAGCCTACGATGGAATTACTCTCGCACGGTGGTGAGCATCATGAAATTGGTGATGGAGGATGGTTGATGATGACGATGGCGACGATTTCCCCTCTCTAGAGCCCAAAACGGACTCTAGATCTGCCCTCCCGAGGAAGAACAGGAGGTGGCGGCGGCTCCGTATCATAAAACGCGATGGTTCCTTCTCTCTAATTGTTTTCTCCCCAAACATGAATATACAGAGCTGGAGTTGAGGTCGGTGGAGGCCCAGGGGACCCACAAGGAAGGGGGCGCGTCCTCCACCCTTGTGGACAGCTGGTGGGTCCCCCTCTGTTGATTCTTTCACAAATATTTTTTATTTATTCCACAAATATTCTCTGTGAAATTTCAGGTCATTCCGAAAACTTTTATTTCTGCACAAAAATAACACCACGGCAATTCTGTTGAAAACAGCGTCAGTCCGGGTCAGTTCCATTCAAATCATGCAAATTAGAGTCCAAAACAAGGGCAAAAGAGTTTGGAAAAGTTGATATGATGGAGACGTATCAACTCCCCCAAGCTTAACCCATTGCTTGTCCTCAAGCAATTTAGTTGACAAACTGAAAGTGATAAAGAAAAACTTTTACAAACTCTGTTTGATCTTGTTGTTGCTAATATGTCAAGCCGACATTCAAGTTTTCAGCAAAGATTATGAACTAACTATATTCACAATAACATTTAGGTCTCACATTTACTCATATCAATGGCATAATCAACTAGCGAGTAATAATAATGAATCTCGTATGACAACACTTTCTCAAACAATCATGATATGATATAACAAAATGGTATCTCGCTAGCCCTTATTGAGACCGCAAAACATAAATGCAGAGCACCCCTGAAGATCAAGGACTGACTATACATTGTAATTCATGGTAAAAGAGATCCAGTCATACTAAATATCAATTAATAACAGTGCATACAAATGACAATGGTGCTCTCTAACATGTGCTTTTTATAAGAGGACGATGACTCAACAATAAAAGTAAATAGATAGGCCCTTCGCAGAGGGAAGCAAGGATTTGCAGAGGTGCAAGAGCTCGAGTTTTAAAATAGAGATAAATAATATTTTGAGCGGTATGCTTTCATTGTCAACATAACAACCAAGAGATCTCAGTATCTTCCATACTAGATACATTATAGGCGGTTCCCAAACAGAATGGTAAAGTTTATACTCCCCGACCACCAACAAGCACATTCCACGGCTGGCCCGAAACAACGGGTACCGTCCAACTAACAACAATCCTGGGGCAACTATATTTGATTTGATTTGAGCATGGGACTGAGCATCCCGGTTACCAGCCATTCTCTCGTGAATGATGAGTGGATCCACTCATCGTGAGAATAACCCACCTAGCATGGAAGATACTGACAGCCCCCAGTCGCTACATGAGCGTTTCAGGCATACAAAACAGATTATCATTTGAAGGTTTAGAGTTTGGCACATGCAAATTTATTTGGAACGGTAGGTAAATACCGCATATAGGTAGGTATGGTGGACTCATGTGGAACAACTTTGGGTTTATGGAAGTGGATGCACAAGCATTATTCCCGCTTAGTACAAGTGAAGGCTAGCAAAAGACTGGGGAGCGACTAATAGAGAGTGACAACAGTCATAAACATGCATTGAGATTAACCAACATTGACTGCAAGCATGAGTAGGATATAAATACCATTAACATAAATATCGTGGAGGCTATGTTGATTTTATTTCAACTACATGTGTGAACATGTGCCAAGTCAGGCCACTCGAATGATTCAAAGGAGGATACCATCCTATCATACTACATCACAACCATTTTAAAAGCATTTTGGCACGCAAGGTAAACCATGATAAACTCCTAGCTAATTAAGCATGGCATGAGTAACTATAATCTCTAATTGCCATTGCAAACATGTTTCATTCATAATGGGCTGAATCAAGAACGATGAAGTAATCATATTTACAAAAACAAGACAGGTCGAGTTCATACCATCTATTCCTCATCTCAATCATGTCATCATATAGCATCATTATTGGCTTTCACTTGCATGACCGAACGGTGTGGATAATAATAATAGTGCATGTGCATCGGACTAAGCTGGAATATCCAAACATTTATTCAAAGGACAAGGCAAGGTAATATGGGCTCTTTGTTAGATCAAAAATAATGCATATGAGAGCCACTCAACATTTTCATCGTGGTCTTCTCCTCTCGACCCCCCAAAGAAAAGAGAAGAATTTCAAAGAAACATACTGAAATGTTTTTGGAGTTTTTGTTTTTCTGAGGAAAGTAAAACAAGAACGAGAAAAACTATTTACACGAGAAAGCTCCCAACAAGCAAAAGAAGCACGAGAAATCTTTTTGGGTTTTATTTTAATACTACAACTAAATAAACAATTAAAGGAAATAAGCTACAACTATTTTTTTGTTTTTTCATTAAGTTTTTCAAACACACAAGAAGAAAATGAGAAAAAGAAAATAAACTAGCATGGATAATACAATGAAAAAGCGTGAACACCGACAACTGGAAATGAGTGTGTGAACATGAATGTAATGTCGGTGAGAAATACGTACTCCCCCAAGCTTAGGCTTTTGGCCTAAGTTGGTCTATGGCCACGACTGGACCGGATTGTATCCGTAATCGTAGTTGGGGTTGTACTGTGTTGCAGCAGCTATCGCTTGGTGAGCTAATTCATGGAGGCGAGCAGCCTCCTCTGCTCTCTCATACTCGTTTGCTTCCTCTCTGGTTATAAAATATCTCCCTTTTACCTGAAAGTTAAAGAAGGCAGGAGCAGGATGGGTAATATGGACAGCACGCCGTCTGTCAAAGATTAGTCGGTACTGGAGGGACTATTCATTCATCTAAAGAAACTAGTAGCGTACCATAGTATTATAACCAAGAAAAGCAGGTGGCAACTCAATGTCATTCCCTCTTATGGGTATACCCAGATAATTAGCTAAACGAGTTGCATAAATCCCACCAAATAAATCTCCATCTTTAGCATGAAGGTGTAACCTCCTCGCAATAATAGCCCTCAAGTTATATCGCTTATCACCTAACACCGCACACTTGAGGACACTAAGATCTAGAACGAAAAGGTGGCAATGCTCATCCTTACCGTTAATGCATCTACCTATAAATAGAGCAAAATAATCTATGGCAGCAAAGTGAATGCTCCCTATGGCAGCTTGTGTGATATTTCTAGTTTCTCCCACGGTGATGCTAGCAAGGAAATCATTGTATTCAGCCTTGCGAGGCTCACTAAGAATACCCCATTGTGGAATTTTGTATGCATCACTAAAATCTTCTAGGTCCATGGTATAAGATTTATCATAAAGATCAAACATGACAGTATGAGTATTGCCCTGGGATGTAAATTCAAACCCCCGCACAAAGGAATTGGTGAGGTGATAGTATTGTCGGCACTTATCTGACACGACATCCTCAAGGCCGACATTTTGTACATATGCATCAAACTCATCCTTGAAACCTGCATGAACCATGAATTCATCCGACGGCCATTCACAAGGCCGCACTTGGGCTTCCCTTGGTGGTTCAAGGTCCGGCTCACGTATCGCGAGCCTTTGTGCTTGCTTCCTCGAGGAACCACCTTGGTACATTTTCTTAAACATTTTTCTTCCTCTGGAAAACTTCTGAAATTTTTAGTAACTCAAAATAAAAGTGAACCAAACTCAACAAGATTGATAGCAACTACCCCTAGAAGTGTCTAGAAGCTATATCATGCATCAAAACTACTTTGGACCATATAAATTTGACATGCAAGCTCAAGAACAAGGTCACCACAGCAGCAAAAATTTGCAATAAATAAAGCACTGGAACAAAAACAAATTGGACCAATGGAGGAGTCACATACCAAAGAACAATCCTCCAAAATAGTTTTGCAAATGGAGCTTTGCACAAGGAGATTGAAAGTGGCTGCAAGCTGAGCAAGAACAGGGGTTTGAGCAACATGATGATTTTTCCTAGAGGAAGACAAAGTGGATGGGTGCTGGAATAAGTGACGAGGACCCACGTGGGACCCACAAGGCAGGGGGTGCACCCAGGGGGGTAGGGCACGCCCTCCACACTTGTGGCCCACTGGTGAAGCCCCCTGGTGTGTTCTCAGTGCTAGAAATTCTCAAATATTCTATAGAAAATCATACTAAATTTTCAGGGCATTTGGAGAACTTTTATTTTTGGGACATTTTTTATTGCACAGGTAATTCAAAAAATAGACAGAAAATACAAATTTTGCTTTATTTAATAAAAAAACAGAAAGTAGAGGGTAGGTACAGAAAGTTGTGCCTTCTAAATTCATCCATCTCATGCTCATCAAAAGGAATCCATTAACAAGGTTGATCAAGTCTTATTAACAAACTTCTTTCGAATAACATGAACCGGACAATTTTCGAATAACACTAGGTTACCTCAACAGGGATATGCATGTCCCCAACAATAAGAATACCATATTTATTTTTGGAAGTAGGAAGAGGGAATTCAAAACCTCCAATAGTAATAGTTGAAAATTTTCTAATAGAATTGATACTATGAACTTGAGGTCGTTTCTTTGGAAAGTGTACCGTATGCTCATTACCATTAACATGCATTAAAAGTGACACTGCCCTTGTTGCAGTCAATAATAGCCCCCGCAGTATTCAAAAAGGGTCTACCAAGGATGATCGACATACTGTCATCCTCGGAAATATCAAGAATAAGTCCATTAAGATAGTAACATTTGCAACCACGGCACATCCTCACAAATACCGATGGGTATAGCAGTTGATTTATCAGCCATTTGCAAAGAGATTTTAGTAGGTGTCAACTTATTCAATTCAAATCTATGGTATAAAGAGAAAGGCATACCACTAACACCGGCTCCAAGATCACATAAAGCAATTTTAACATAGTTTCTTTTAATGGAACATGGTATAGTTGGTACTCCTGGACCTCCAAGTTTCTTTGGTATTCCACCCTTGAAAGTATAATTAGCAAGCATGGTGGAAATTTTAGCTTCCGGTATCTTTATTTTATTAGCAACAATATCTTTCATATACTTAGCATAAGGAGACATTTTAAGCATATCAGTTAAACGCATACGCAAAAAGATAGGTCTAATCATTTTAGCAAAGCGCTCAAAATCCTCATCATCCTTTTTCTTGGATGTTTTAGAAGGAAAGGGCATGGGTTTCTAAACCCGTGGTTCTCTTTCTTTACCATGCTTACTAGCAACGAAGTCTCTCTTATCATAACGTTGATTCTTTGATTGTGGGTTATCAAGATCAACAGCAGGTTCAATCTTTACATCATTATCATTACTGGGTTGATCATCAACATGAACATCATCATTAACATTATCACTAGGTTCATGTTCATCACCAGATTGTGTCTCAGCATTAGAAATAGAAATATCATTTGGATTCTTAGGTGTATCTATAACAGGTTCACTATAAGCATTCAAAGTCCTACCAGTTTTCTTTTTCTTATTATTACTAGGACTAGATGCATCAGTATTAATTCTCTGAGAATCTTGCTCAATTCTCTTAGGATGGCCCTCAGGATACAAAGGTTCCTAGGTCATTTTACCACCTCTAGTCATAACCCTAACAACATTATCATTTTTCTTACTATTCAACTCATTAAGCAAATCATCTTGTGCCATAAGTACTTGTTCTACTTGAGTTTTAACCATGGAAGCATGATTACTAATAAACTTAAGATCAATAACAGTTCTACTCGTATAATTACTCAAGAAGTCAAGCATGTAAGCATTACGTTTCAATTGTCTACTAACATAAGCATTGAAGTTTTCTTGTTTAACAATAAAGTTATCAAACTCATCCAAACATTGACTAGTAGACTTATTATGAGGAATATCACCTTCATCAAATCTATAGAGAGAATTTACCTCCACTACCTGTGTCGGGTTACCAAGACCATGTATTTCTTCAATAGGCGGTAAATTCTTAACATCTTCAGCTTTTGTACCTTTTTCTTTCATAGATTTCTTTGCCTCTTACATATCTTCAGGACAGCGAAATAGAATACCCCGTTTCTTCAGAGTTGGCTTAGGAGTTAGTTCAGGAAGTGCCCAATCATTATCATTACTCAATATATTATTCAATAGCAATTCAGCTTGCTCAACAGTTTGTTCCCTGAAAACACAACTAGCACAACTATCTAGGTGGTCCTTAGAAGCATCAGTTAGTCCATTATAAAAGATATCAAGTATTTCATTTTTCTTGAGAGGATGATCAGGCAAAGCATTAAGTAATTGGAGAAGCCTCCCCCAAGCTTGTGGGAGACTCTCTTCTTCAATTTGCATAAAGTTAAATATTTCCCTTAAGGAGCTTGTTTCTTATGAGCAGGGAATTATATTTCAGAGAAGTAGTAAATCATATCTTGGGGGCTACACACACAACCAGGAGCAAGAGAATTAAACCATAACTTAGCATCACCCTTCAACAATAAAGGAAGCAACTTAAGAATATAGTAATAGCGAATTTTTTCCTCATAAGCAAATAGGGTGGATATATCATTCAATTTAGTAAGATGTGCCACACTAGTTTCAGATTCATAACCATAGAAAGGATCAGATTCAACCAAAGTAATTAACTCAGGATTGATAGAGAATTCATAATCCTTATCAGTAACAAAGATAGGTGAAGTAGCAAACTTAGGATCATGTTGCATTCTAGCATTTAGAGACTTTCTTTCAGCTTAGCTAATAGTTTCTAAGATCGTTTTATCATTACAAGCGAAAAAAGTCTCTAGCAGTTTCTTCATCCATAATATAACCCTCAAGTACAATAGGAAATTCATATCAAGGAGAGCTAGTCTTATCGGGTGTTTCAAACTTTTCAGTTTCAATAATTTCATCAGTTTCAGAAATATCATCATCTTCAGCATAAACAATAGTTCTAACTCTAGCAAGATGTTCATAAAGTAATTCACCCAGTGGCAGATTATTATCAAGTAGAGTAGTAGCATCATAAGCATCATTCTTAGTAGAAGTTGCATCACTACAAAAAAAAGACACATCCGTGACATTTTGGGCCAAATGAAATTTTTTCCTTTCATGTTTATGACACTTCTATGATGATAATTGTGGTGGGCTCCTACTTCTACGATAAAAAATCATGACAGAAAATGGGCTTTTCGTCCTGGGCGGGCCGAAGACACAGCAGCATGACATTCTTTGCGCCGTCCATGATGGAAAAAACCGTGGTAGATGCGAGGGCGAGGAAAATATCAGGGAGTTCCCGGTTACGGTGGGTGGTCGGGGCCCGAGCAATGCGCATTTCTCTCGTACACGTACGCGCGTGGGTGCGAGGCATTGGGCTCTAACTGAACCCGAGCGAGGCGTTCTCCTACTAAAACCGAGCGATTGCACTGCAGGCTACCCGTTACTAAACCCGAGTGATCGATCGATCAGGTTGTTAACTGAAATCGATCAAGCGATTCCTTTGCTACTATTGCTAACTGATGCCGATCGAACCTGTTGCCTCTTGATGAACTATGAGCATTGTTGGGGGGTTGGATGAACAGTTCCCGGTGGGGGGTTGGATGAACAGGACCCCGTGGTAGTAGAGGCCGTTGCCGCTGGATGAACAGGACCCCGATCGAGTTGGTTGGGGGTGGATGAACAGGACCCCGTGGAGGGCTGGATGAACAGGACCCCGTGGAGGGCTGGTTGAACAGTAGCCGGTGGAGGGCTGGATGAACAGTAGCCCATGGAGGGGTGGTTGAACAGGACCCCGTGGAGAGGGCTGGTTGAACAGTAGCCAGTGGAGGAGCGGTGGAGGATGGATGAACAGGAGTCCGTGGATGAACATTCGTAGGCGGAGCCTGGAGGAGATCGAGGGTGGATGAACAGTAGCCTGTGGAGGCTGGAGGATGTCGACAATGGAGATGAATAGTAGCCCGTGGAGTCCCGTTTTCGGTACGCCATACCCCTCCCGATGAACAGGACCCCCGTTTCGACCGTAGCGCTCCAACACAAGTCCGTTTCCTCTGTTTTGCGGTACCCACACCCCTCCCGATCAACAGGACCTCGTTTGATGGTAGGCACTCGAACACAAGTCCATTTCCTCCGTTTTGCGGTATGCCAGACCCCACCCAATGAATAGAGTCTTGTTTCGACCATAGGCGGTCGAACACAAGGCCCTTTCCTCTGTTCTGTGGTACGCCAGGCCTCGTTTTGATTGGCTGTTCCGCCCAAGCCGGTTGCCTCCCGATGAACACGACGACACCATTTCTCCGTTCTGACCCAGCCGGTTGGCTGCCAATGAACAGAACACCGTCGCTGCATCTCCATGTACACGAGCCCTAGCCATACGTATGCGCGAGTAGGCGTTTGAGACCCCACCCGTATGTACGTACGTGGCTGTATTTACTTTCTTGCATCCTGGCTGTACGTATGTGTACATCCTACACGCGCGCCTATTTTATGACCCGTGCCCTTCCTTACTCGGGCACGGTTCATCGCTGCAGCCTACAAACAGACCGCTCGACCAGTATGTATGTACACGTTCGTGACCAGAATGACAACGCTACGTACGCTTCGACCAGGTGGGGCCCGACTGTCAGGAACTTCCTTGCGTGCGAAGATGTAGCTAGTAGGTCCTAGCAGTCAAGGGGGGAACGTTTTTGCGCGAATATAGTGGCCCACCGGTGGGTCCCTGCTGTCAAGTGGAGGAATCATTAGTTTGCGCATAATAAGGTTGCACTTCCTTGCTACGGCCATGGACCCAGCTGTCAGCCTCTCCACGTATAATAATCTTCCGGTGGAAGTCGTTCCTTGACCGCATTGACCACGCCGCGCCGAGAGCACCAAGGCGGTGGACGACGATGAGGCCTAGGAAGGGGACGACACAGAGCCGGGGAAGACGCGGCAGTGGATGACCACGTTGAGAGGAGCATGAGGGTTCACTGGTTCGGCCGTGGTTTGAGGCTGTCGTCACCGCAGAATAATAGGGGGTGTGGTGAGTAGAGGGATGGCCTAGCCAGCGGTGGGAGTAGTAGGGGGCGGTGAGGCCTCCGCGGCAGCACAACCAACCACGGGAGGCAGGAGCAGGCAGTACGACCGGCGCTGGTTTGGGCGACTGGAACAAGAAGACCAGAGATTGAAGAAGCACTATGGCCGTTGGATGGACATCGTACGATCACTGGAGCTAGAATCATTCATATTGAATAAGTTGACAAATCCTTCCGTCCCCATCAACTTAGTAGGCCCACAAGTCAGCCTCCCACTATGGTGGGTCCCAGCTAGCAGGGGAGTACTCATTTTTTGTGCGTAATAAGGAGGCACTTCCTTGCATGCAAAGATGTAGCTGGTGGGCCCGAGCAGTCAGGGGGAACATTTTTTGCAAAATACGGTGGCCCATCCGGTGGGTCCCTGCTGTTAGGTGGAGGAACCATTATTTTGCGCGTAATAAGGTTGCACTTCCTTGCTGCGGCCGTCGACCCAGCTGTCAGCATCTCCACGTACAACTCTCTTTCGATGGAAGTCGTTCCTTGACCACATTGACCAAGCCGCACCGAGGGCACCAAGGACGTGGACGACAGCGAGGCTTAGGAAGGGGACGACGCGAAGCCGGGGAAGACGTGACAATGGATGCCCACACGGAGAGGAGTAGGAGGGTTCACTAGTTCGGCTGCGGTGTGAGGCTACCGTCGCTGCAGAATAACAGGGGGTGTGGTGAGTAGAGGGATGGCCTCCCCAGAGATGGGAGTACTAGGGGCGGTGAGGCCTCCGCGGTAGCACAACTGGCCACAGGAGGTAGGAGCAGGCAGCACGATCGGCGCTGGTTTGAGTGGCTGGAGCAAGAAGACCAGAGGTTGAAGAAGCACTACGACCGTTGGATGGACATCGTACAGTCACTGGAGCTAAAATCATTCATATTGACTAAGTTGACAAAGCCCTTCGTCCGCGTCAACTTAGTAGGCCCACAAGTCAGCCTCTGAACCGGTGCGCTCCAAATGTCAGTGGGAGGAATCATTTTTTCGCGTAATAAGGAGGCAGTTGATTGCGTGCGGCCTGTCTAGTAGAGGGAGTAGGGTGGGCCGGTGAAGCCTGCGCGGCATCACAGCGGGCCACAACAGGAGGGAGCGGGCAGTCCTGCTGGCGCTAGTTTAGGCGGTTGGAGCATGAAGATCAGAGATTGAAGAAGCATGTCGGCCATTGGATGGACATGCAATAGTCACTGCTGCTAGAATCGTGTGTTGACTGACAAAGCCTTGTGGAAACAAGTCAACCTCGAAATCTGTGGCGTGTACAACCCATTTGCTATTATTTTTATAATTTTTACTCATTTGCTAATTCATATGGAATTTATTGTAGCCCATTTTCCATTTTTAGAATTGCTCCCCATTTTCTAGTAAGTGCGAGGGTTAAAAAATTGAACTAAAAAATGTGCAAAATTTTAAAAAATTGCATATTTTTGCTGGGGAACAAAATATTCTTAATCCAAAAATTAGTAGCCATACTAAAACAAATTTTAAAATAAATTAGTACTATGCCATGTTAAAATCCAATGAAATATAAAATATCAGTGGAGAACAAAAAGAAAAAATGAAACTAATTGCCCATTTGCTTCTTTTTTGAATTTGCAACCCCTTAAATATTACTTTTAAGATATACTGACCATACTCTTCGGCCAGGCTGGAATGCATCCCTCCTCGTCTTGAAAGATTTGCAGCCCAGTAAGTTGGAGAAAACAAATAGGCCTAGCTTGGGTATTCTTCAAAATGAAATAGTGGGCTACCTATTTTCCCAAAGGAAAAACTGCTGGTCTGGTCATGTTGTTAGGTGGGCCACAGAGACCGCACAACCCACTTTATAACCTGCTCCTCCGAACAAATCCTCAAAAAAAGTTGTGCAATTCTATCGTTAATTGACTATACGTTGACAATGATGTGGGTCCCATATATCAACAGGGTGGATTAGAGTAAAAACGAGGGGTGCATCTGAGTAGTAAAGAGGCGCTTGCTTGTGTTCGGGAGTGGACCTGGTGGGTCCGTACTATCATACTCACAACTACAATCCTCTCCCGATTCACTATGTTAACAGGGCCAGACGGCGACGCCGCGGCGAGCGCACCAAGGCGGAGGATAAATTGTTGTCGCCAATGTGTTAGGCTGGGTTGGACATTCTTATCGAAAAATAAAAATGGACCGGAACTATTTAAGACGTTGACTATGATTTGCATTGGTCCACTGTTTGCAGGAAGAAAATGGTGGGAGAAAGAAGACTGGTCGCTATCTTTTCCTAAGAATAATATCGACTGAATGTAACAACACTTCCATAGGAAATAATATCCTCCTGTTAAAATTTGACTTTTCAAATCATGAATTTAAAGAACTGGTGCATGAGCATTTAGCTTTATTTATTTGTTTATTTATTTACTTATTTATGTCTAGGGGACCATGAGCATGTACCTGGGCTGGATTCATGTGGGAGCCTCCCTTCCAGTTAATTATGGGCTCCTCTATTGGGCCTTCATCTGTGGGCTACATGTTATCGACAAGTGGAAAATGTGTTCCAAACCAAAAATAGTATGCGCTACGTACGGTACGGGGCACTAAAGGATCGGACCGTGCAACAACTTCCAAAACATTGTGTTTGTCGTTCTAACAACACATTTATTCAACCAACAGACAATATACTACTGATTGTACATGAAAACAACAGCAGCAACAACTAGGGCTGGGGGTGCAACAGAAGCAGTAAGCAGGCCAGAAGAGTAAAGACGCAACTCTCTTTTCCAAACCAAACATTAGCCATCATTACAAAAGGGCTACCAAAAAATAAGAAGTGTATGCATCAAACTAAATAAAGAGCCTAATACACCAAGTGTACGCATCTAACTAACTGGCTCAGTTAACATTAATATTTATTAAGCTATGGAGATTGGCTGACAGCTTGAACTAGATGGGTGCCTGACGGGGGAAACTCCAGCCAGCAGGTCGAAGTCTAATACTTGTGACCCTCTCTGCTACTTCGGACTGCAAAGCGTGGCAGCACATATCAGGGTATGGTGCATGCAGAGACACATGGTATGTTGTGTACACACAGTTTTGCCTGATGAACGAAACCGCGCTGCCATCATGATCCTTGCCGTCGATTATCTCCTAGTTAATCGGATAATTCAGTCCGAGAAACAGAGAGTGTGTACCAGCCTCCAGTCAAAAATTCCTGAAGGCCCAGAGAAGCTAGGATCCCGCTCAAAGACCTTGCAATGACTGTGATTGTATTCCGCAAAACAACACGTCCGGTATGTGTGAACGATCATCAATTGTTTGCTGTTGTCTGATCGAGCCAGGAACCACTTGCAACTGCCATGCCACTTTTCTTTGAAAGGTTCTGGGATTAGGAAGGGTAGGGACACTAGGCGGCCTACAACATCATATCAAGTTGGAGTCAAATAAAAAAGGGCTTTTACTGTAGTCAATCTTAAGAACAACATGTTATGAGCATGAATATTTTTTAAGTAAATGTTGACAGTAATATGAGCAATCCGTCATGATATCATAGGAAAGTAACATACTGCTGTAACAGCCATTTGTAACGATGACTGGAGTAGGCCAGCAAAACGTCCAGCCATAGAAGGAGTCGACAGCGTAAATGAAGCCATTATGTTCAATGGCATCAGAGAACCATGCAGGATGAATGATCCTGCGATGGACGTGTAGATTTATCCACTTACCACAGTGACCTGTCAGATAGGCGAGACCATGGTTGAAGAATGCAATTAGCCTGAAGTCTTTATAATTCGCAGATCTTGTGGGAACTTGACAGAATACAACCTTGAGCAAATCAAACTTGGTATCATGTTGGCTACTGTAAGATTCCGAGTATTTTGGGATGTGGTGCCAAAGTAGTGAAGTGTTGATCGAAGGAAGGGGGACCAATCACCGAGTGTAGACCTCCACGAGCATCCAGCTGCCGTGACCGTCGACATATCGTTACATACCGTTAACATAGTTAAGGATGACGGGATTCAGATAGCAGTCAAGGGGGTTGATGCTCACCACCCTATGATCATTATGCTGCGTCACATGCCGTTTCTGAAGATCAGGCGGCATCAGCAAGCAAGGAGCTGGTTTAAAAAGCTCCGGCCTGAGGGCTTTGAGTAAACAGTACAGCCCTGATGAGCACGCGGTGAGCGGCATGGCACTGAGATTATCCACATGCGAAACAATGCGCTTGATTAACTCTGTGGGGAGCAAATTCCAGTCACTCTTTTGGCGGACGCTGCTCGGTTCTGCCGTTGTTAGTGCTTGGGTTTCTGAAGAGGGGTGAGGCGCCTTAGCGGGGATGGAAGAAGATTGGACAATTATGTGCGGACAAAGATGTAGAAGCGAATATGTGCTGTGGGAAGTGGACAGGTGATGATGACTATAGCATGCCACTTGACATACGAGACACATACGAGCTGCGTAGGGTCATATCGATGCCAGGCAACTTGCTTGAGTGATCACAGTGCTAGTACTCCCTACAGTACCTACTACTATGCCCTAGTTTGCATATAGAGTAGTGGAGTAGGACTCTGCTGTACTACTAGCACTGGAGGAGTAGTATATTCTAATCTAAAATAGTTACAAACTTCCATGCCCGAGCGTGGAACGACTACGAACCGCCATCGGTGATAACTCCAATCCCCAGCAAATGTTCGCTGGGAGACATGGCAGTTGCAAACGCCCGCGACGCAATTACAGTACATGTGTAAGGGTGGCGGTTTGTCAAATACTATGGCTTAAAAACAGGCCACCATCGGATGGAAATCTAACGGTTACATGGGATTCACCGGGATTCGTGGCGAACAATCGCCAAATATCATTACTAAAAAAAGGTTAAAACACCCAAGGCTATAACTTGCACCGGTTGACCACTAACAATGATACTAACATAGTTGTAAAATGGTCAAAGAATGTGTCTACGTGGTGTTTGGAATTTATATGCAAAAAACTAGCAAGATGCTCATGCATTGCACGGAACATCAAGATGCATTTTTTTTACAAAATACCTGTTGTGATTGACCCATGCAGGAATAATCCCATGTGTAAAAACTAATGATATCTCGAGAATTTTATCAAAAAAATGGTATCTCGAGAATTTCATCGAAAAAATGATATCTCGAGAAAGATGAGAGATAAGGTGAGGAGGAGTGGGGTGTGGTGGTGACTGGTGGTCGGACTGGGCGGAGGCATGGGGATGGATGGTGCTGGCAGTGGCCACCATGCCAGATTGTTCCAGAGACTTCCTTTTTTAACTGCTCAGCAATGATGTTGTGGGAGATAAGGATGAACGAGGCAAGGCCTTATCTGTAAATGTGGAGAGATGTGCGGGTATCTTTTGTAAAATTGTCAAAGTTTGCTTTCTATCCATCAGATATAGATCGGACGGTCTATATTACAAGATGTCATGCACACCATCATCACCAACTATTTTTTCACAAGAGTAGAGATGAGAGTAGAGACAGAGACTAGGGAGGAGCACCATCTACCGCTTCGTGTGCTACTCGTGCCCTCCATTTGGCAGCCGCAACATCCCCTATAGCCACTCCCTCCTGCGCTCCAATCGGCGGGCGCTGTTGGAATTTGGGGAGCGCACTCGTGTGACTACTGGCAGCGACGACTTCACTAATGATGACTTCTTCCCCGACCTCGGCAACCTCTTCCTCAACGACATGGGCGACAACCTCAACACCAATGGTGCTGGTCCCATTGCACTGTATGTGTTTCTGTCCTTCCTGTTCAAAAGCATGGTAGAATTCATGTTTCTAGTCTGTGTCCTAGATTTGATCTGTTCATCTACTATGCTAGTCCACATGATTAGTTTAATCTCTGTTATAGCCATCATGATTTATTTTGTGCTTATTCGGATTAAATCTCGTAGTAACTTGCTCATATATTCACCTAGCGCAACGTCCCCTAGAGCCACTCCCGTTTCATGGACGGCCTGGTCGATGCCTCCAAGGTGCCCTGCGTCTACAAGAGTTTCAGCTTTGAGAGGTACGTCGACCAACACTCGCTGGTGGAGCATAGTTCCAGATGCACGCATGCGCCCTGCTACTGCTATGAGTGAACGCTGCCATTTGAGGGCTCCCCGGCGAGCCTCGTGCATCACCTCATGGCACCGTTCGTCGAACACTACTGGCCCGCGACAGTGAACATCAAGTACGAGACGTGCTACCCATTCGCCGTGGCGTATTCGCTGGAGGATCACCGCCGCTTGCTAGTCGCGGAGGAGGACGACATCGTCTTCCTCTTGGTCATGGGCACCGGCAGGGCCTGCGTAGGCCACCGCCCCGTCTCTGTAGTGCACGTTAGGGGTAACGCCGCTGACGCTGACATGAGGCCGGTGTACGGGTGCGTGCTCACTGTTACTTCCCTGCAGAGGTACGCGGGCGTGCACCCCGACTCCATGACACTGAGCGGGACTGTGCCAAGCTACTTAGTTCCCGGTGAAGTGGACATGGAAGACCCATGGTATGATTTTCACCCCAATATGGTGCACAGTGACTCCAAGGAGCTACACTTCGACATATGCATTACCAAGTTAAATGTTGATCATTAGTCTTCGCTCAATGTAATCCTCTATCTAATCATGTGGAGACTTCTTATTTATATAGGACAGAACCTTCCACACATGATCTTGCTCTATTAGAGTATCACGCTTGAATAAAAGTCTAGAATCTTCCATGTACGTTTTTGCTCCATTAGAGTTCTCGCTTGCCATTTATGAGATTAATTGAGAATTTTTACTAGTACTGGTGAAAGACTTATGATGAACCATTTCTTACATCTTCTCTGCCCCTTCCAAGTCATCCTGATTTAATCCCTCCGTCTAGGTGTATAAGAGCATGGTTAATACTTAATAGTATAGCCAACTGTTGAGTATAAGGAAGTGCCATGTCATCTGTAGCCAACATGTATAACAATTGGCTATAAGTATGTGCTACTTTATTAATACATGGCCCACTTTCCACTCGCACATAGTGCCTAGGAGCACATGCTGCAGCTAGCTCTTACATGAGAGCCCGCTTACATTCTCTCTCCTATCCTCTCTCCTCTACTTTACAACCTTCTGACTGTACCTTATTGTACTCGCTCTAAGTCACCTAAGGCCCTTCCCAGTGCTCCAAGGTGTACAAGTGCTAAGGACGCTGAGGGAGTCCTGGATTAAGGGGTCCTCGAACAGCCGGACTATATGCGTATGCCAGACTGTTGGACTATGAAGATACAAGATAGAAGACTTCGTCTCGTCTCCGGATGGGACTCTCCTTTGCGTGGAAGGCAAGCTTGGCAGTTAGGATATGAAGATTCCTTCTCAGTAACCAACTCTGTGTAACCCTAGCCCCCTCCGGTGTCTATATAAACCGGAGGTTTAGTCCATAGGACAATAACAATCATAATCATAGGCTAGCTTCTAGGGTTTAGCCTCTATGATCTCATGGTAGATCAACTCTTGTAATACTCATATCATCAAGATAAATCAAGCAGGAAGTAGGGTATTACCTCCATCGAGAGGACCCGAACCTGGGTAAACATTGTGTCCCCTGCCTCCTGTTACCATTAGCCTTGGACGCACAGTTCGGGACCCCCTACCCGAGATCCGCCGGTTTTGACACCGACATTGTTGCTTTCATTGAGAGTTCCATTGTGACATCGAAGATAGGGTTCATGGCTCGCCTTGTTATCAAGGGAAACATCACCTCCGGGGGAGCTCTGGCCTCGGGCCAAACCCTTTGGCTGGGCGGCTTCGTCTTGATCGCCCGTTCGGCCGTCGGGCCGACCATGCCTTCTCAGGTCATTAAAAATCATCTCCATGCTAGCTCAGACTACGTCGAGCAAATGGATCCAACGGAGCTATCGTCTCTAAATGGGCTCCTGGACTGCATCGCCGCTCTGGGAGTCGCTTCGGACTATGATTGGATTGGGCTTAAACCCGATCAGAGAGAGATTGAATCTCCGCCGATCACCCATTAGATAGCGGTGGTGGAGGAGCGATGCAACAACTCTTCCCCCATACCGAGGATGAAATATGTCTGGATTTCCGAGCTCTCCAAGCCGGACACATGCCCGCGGGAAGGGGAGCCCCGAACTCCGAACTTAGAATCGGACTGTGGGCCAAAAAATTGGTTTACATCTCGGAGTCCGAACTATTAAGTTCGGAAACTCCTCAAGCTCTGGATCACAAATCGGATTTGGGTTCGGACTTAAATCCACCCACCCGCCCAGACTCAAGCGATCTTTCCCACATCAGACAATAGTCCCAAGAGACGGTACATCACTTTTGGGCCAGATTCCTCATCGTCAAGGACAAGGTCAAAGACTATTGCGATGAAGACGCAATCTCACTATTCCGCAAAAATTGCACGGACAAGGGACTCCTTAACGCCATAAGTTGCCGTCACATATCACGCTTCGATGACTTGGTGATCATAGTACAGAAGTACTGCGCGATGGAAAGCACCTGGAAAACTCAGGCAGCCTTTTGGGATCCACTGGCTCTCGCTAAACCCCTCGGCCGAGCAAAAAGGGTGTACCCTCATAGGTCGCCAGATCCAATCACGAAGAAATCGAAGCCCACTGCAGGGCGCGCAACCGTTTTGGTGGGATGGCTCGATAGGCCATGCAAAATACACACCACACCGGGTACCATACCAACACACAACCTTAGAGCATGTTGGATACTTCGGTAAGTGGCCAAGAGCGGCGAGGATCTCCTCATGAAAAACACCGCAGAGCAACATCCCATAGAACACAATGCTACAGTATTAACAGTCTTCGAGACTTTCGCCTCAGGTAATAGGCGCAAGAGAGCACTCCGCGGCCTCGCCGAAGTCTTCCAAGTCGCAACAATACACCCCTGGAATGACACGGCCATAACTTTCAGTGCCAGTGACGAACTGCAATTTAAGACAGTCCGGGCACCAGCCGCTTTGGTCCTCAGTCCAATCGTGGAAGACTTCCGGCTTACCAAAGTGCTCATGGACGGCGGTAGCAGACTAAAACTCATTTATGAGGAAACTCTCAACAAAATTGAAATAGACAGGAGCCGCATTGAACAAAGCAGCACAACCTTTAGAGGAATTATTCCCAGCCGGGAGGCACGATGTGCGGGAAAAATCACACTCGATGTGGTATTCGGCACGCCGGAGACTTATCGGTCCGAAGAGATTACCTTTCAGGTGGCCCGTTTCACCAGTGGATATCACGCCTTGTTAGGGTGGGATGCATTTGCGAGCTTCCAAGATATACCCCATTACGGGTACATGAAGCTCAAGATGCCTGGGCCCAATGGAATTATCACCCTTGCTAGTGATCCGGACACAACACTCCGCGCCGAAAATAAAACAGCTGCCTTGGCCCTCGAAGCATTGTCTGAAGCCCTCGTGGCTGAAGAATTAACCACATTATGCTCCAAAGTGGATAGGGACGACGTGATACTCGATAAGTGATCCAAGTCCACCTCCTTCAAACTAGCGGACGAAATAGTCAAATTCCAAGTCCACCCAACGGACTCCTCGAAGACAGCATCCATAGGGGCACAGCTAGACCCCACAATCGACACCGCGCTACGGGCGTTTTTACGCGAGAATTGGGATATTTTCGCCTGGCACCCTTCTGATATGCCGGGGATCCCGCGCAGGCTGGCCGAACATAGCCTTAACATACTGAAGGGATACAAGCCGGTCAAGAACCCAAACGACAAGCTATGGGAGAGGAACTAGCCAAGTTACTCGAGGCCGGATTCATTAGAGAAATAAAACACCCGGATTGGCTAGCAAACTTGGTGATGGTACCAAAGAAGGATAAATCCTGGCGCCTATGTGTCGATTTCAAAGACCTCAACAAGGCCTGCCCTAAGGATCCCTTCCCTCTCCCACGCATCGATCGGATTATCGATGCTACTGCAGGACACGACTCACTGTGTTTCCTCGACGCATATTCCGGATACCATCAAATCAAGATGGCAGAGTCCGATCAAGCCGCAACGACATTCATAACCCCATACGGGCCTTTCTGCTTCAACATTATGCCTTTCGGGCTCAAAAACGCTGGTGCCACCTACCAACGCATGATTCAAACATGCCTAGAGAAACAAATCGGCAAAACAATTGAAGCATACGTCGACGATGTAGTCATCAAGAACAGACATGCCGAGTCTTTAATAGACGATCTAAGGCACACATTCGATAACCTCCGAACATATGACATTAAGCTCAATCCGGAAAAATATATTTTCGGCGTTCTGGCCGAAAAGCTGCTGGGATTCATCGTTTCCAATAGAGGAATTGAAGCAAACCCAGCTAAAATATGAGCTTTGTCACAGTTGGCTACCCCAACAAATCTCAAACAAATCCAGAAACTAACTGGATGCATGGTAGCTTTAAGACGCTTTATCTCCAGATTGGGAGAAAAGGCATTGCCACTTTATCGCCTCCTTCGACAAACCGAACACTTCGCGTGGACGAACGCGGCAACGGCCGGACTAGAGGAAATAAAGGCTCTTTTAGCAAGCAACCCAATCCTGGCTGCGCTGAACGTTGGCGAACCTATGTTGTTATACATAGCCGCAACACACCAAGTTGTGAGTGCGGTGGTCGTCGTCGAACAAGAGGAGGACGGACACAAATTTCTGGTTTAGAAGCCGGTATACTACGTATCCACTGTCCTCACACCATGCAAATCCAGATACCCACATTATCAAAAAATAGCATATATGGTCTTCATGGCATCCCGTAAATTATGACACTACTTTCATGAGTGTTCAATCACGGTGGCCTCCGAAGTACCACTTAATGACATAATAAACAACCGCGATGCCACGGGCCGGATTGCCAAGTGAGCCGTAGAGCCCCTCCCATTCGACATAACATATAAACCACAGCGAGCCATTAAATCCCAAGTACTGGCGGACTTCATCGCTGAATGGACAAAGGCCGAACTCCCTAAAGAGTACGGCACATACTCCAACTGGATCATGCACTTCGACGGCTCTAAAATGCTGGTAGGTCTGGGAGCAGGCGTCATCCTCACATTCCCCACTAGAGATACAATCCAATACGTACTCCAATATTATACACAGACTCCAACAATGCAGCCGAATACGAGGCTCTGTTGCATGTTCTTTGGATGACCGTCTCCATGGGCATTCAGCGCCTAGAAGTGTGTGGGATTCAAACCTCACAATATCTCAAATAAATGGAGACTTTGATGCCAAAGATCCGAAAATGGCGGCATATTGTAATGCCGTCCTTAAGATGTCAGCTCGATTCGATGGCTCGAATTTCATCATGTGGTTCGAGAAAACAACCAAGCGGCGGATGTTCTCGCCCGCATCAGTGCTAAGCGCGACCTCGTCCCACCTAATATCTTTCTGGAAAGGCTTTTCAAGCCATCCGTAGTGTGGCAGGGGGAGACTGGCAACATCAGTTTGGATCCGACCACAACCCCAGAATCCGAACACACTGACATAATCGGGGGCTCTGCCACCGAAATAACACCCTTGGTCCATCTCATCATGGCTGTTATCGCCCCACGGACCGAACCCTCCTTGGCCTACCTTAATAGGCACGAACTCCCCGTGGATCAAAATGAGGCACGCTGCATTATGCGGCACTCCAAAGCCTACAAAGTCCACGAGGGAGAGCTTTATAAGAAAAGCGCTACCGGGGTACTTCAAAGATGTATCTCCGAGGAGGAAGGGCGGCACCTCTTGGCTGAAATCCATGCCGGCCTCGGCGGTCACCATGGTGCAGCTCGGGCCCTTGTAAGCAAGGCCTTCCATACAGGTTTTTACTGGCCGACAGCCCGAGCAGACGCACAAGACCTTGTCCAACATTGCGTCGGATGCCAGCTTTTCGCCAACCAAAGCCATATGCCACCCACTGCCCTACAAGCAATCCCCATAACCTGGCCTTTCGCGGTCTGGGGGCTTGATATGGTTGGACCCCTTAAAGGAGGAAGCCATAAGAAAAGATACTTGTTGGTCATGGTGGACAAATTCACCAAATGGATAGAAGCCAAACCAGTTAAAACGGCCGAATCCAGACCCGTGATAGACTTCATATCGGGTGTAGTACATCGTTATGGTGTCCCCCACAGCATCATCACCGACAATGGCTCCAATTTCACGGCCGATGAGGTGAAAACGTGGTGCAGCAAGATGGGCATTAAGCTTGATTACGCCTCCGTCTATCACCCTCAAACAAACGGTCAAGTCGAACGAGCCAATGGTCTTATTATGAGTGGCATTAAACCTAGACTAGTGTGATCCTTAAAAGAATCAGACATGCACTGGGTTGAGGAGCTTGACTCCGTACTCTGGGGGCTGCGGACCAAGCCAAATCACACTACCGGATACACACCCTTCTTCATGGTGTACGGTGCAGAGGCTGTGCTGCCCTGCGATATTATTCATGACTCACCTCAAGTGCGCATGTACGAATAGAGAGAGAGAGGCCAAGCTCGATCGGCAGGACAGTTTAGATGCCCTGAAAGAGGAGCGCGACGTCGCAAAAGCCCGTTCTACATTCTATCAACAACAGGCTCGCAGGTATCAAAGCAGAGAAGTACGGGCCAAGACTTATAATATTGGCAAACTCGTTCTATGTCTACCGGAGAAGAAAAGGACAAGCTCAAGCCCAAGTGGGAGGGTCCCTTCATTATTGAAAAAGTTCTTACCGGAGGAGCGTACCGACTGCGGGATGCATCCGATAATCGCCTCGAGCCGAACCCATGGAATGCAGCCATACTCCGAAGATTCTATGCCTAGCGCCGAACTCCCTGTTCGTCTCCTTCCCTCTGTTGCTTTTCGTTTAGTTTTTAGCTCTCTTCTCCCCTTTCCTTTTGAAAAGCTCTAAAGATTTATTGTGGATAGACTTCACACTTGTAACGCACTAATCTTCAAGTATGTGCACTCGTCATACCAGGGGGCTTCTTATACAAAAGCTTCATATAATTATTTTCCAGGCATCAAGCCCACTACATATGCGTCCTTTTTCCATATGCATCTTTTCTTCGCCATTATATGCATTGATATGACTTAAGTTTTGGCCAAGCTGGGTTGCCTGGCTCCTGTGCTTATGCCCTACATTCCTGTTAGTTCAGCTAGGGCATAAAGGGATCACCTCTGCGATTGTTACTGCCGGGTACTCCGGATATGTACCTCAGACTAGGTGAAGCCAAAAGCTAGCATTCTTCAGGGAATATTCGGTCGGTGGACTAAAGATGTTTTTTCCTATCACAATACAAACCCGCAGATGTTACATATCCTGTGCTTTTTGATTGCAGTTCGGACATCCACGTTAATGCATGCGTACCCAGGGAAAGGAACCCTTAACGGAACTATTCTCTCTGGAAGATGTTTCTTAGTAACCATGTAATATAACATAGCTAGTTGGGTACTTGTCTGTTCAAGCAATTATGACCCCTACGCCTGATTTCCACGCGTACCCCAGTTTATATTACCGAGCGGGTATTCGGAAACACTCTGGACTGTCAGGTCCAGAGGCTGAAGCGAAAAGGTCCGCCATGACAAATGTTTTACAATCCGGCTAGGGACAAATATGTCAATTGGAGTACATAGTCATTTAGACTCAAATGCTTCTTCTTCTATGCCATCCAATAGATTGTCTAGTCTACAATCCCATTGGGAATATTTTGCAGCTAATTCTACCTGGTCATATACCAGACTAACGGGAATCTCTTTCCCATCTGACCCTACAGGTCCGACCCGGGCCATATGATTCGGATCAAGCTTGGTATATGTGTTTTTACCATGGCCCAAGCCTCCCCCGCACCTTCTCGATAGGCAGATATCTTCCATAGTCGAAAACGCCGCCGCAGTCCCTTGAAAAGCAGAGCAAGCTCGCCCATACTTCCTCGTAGGGAGGCGGATGGCCACAAGGCCTTGGCGACACTGCGCATGACCTGCCGAACTTGCTCGTGCAGCTGCGAAAGCTCTTGTAGCAGTTCGCTTGAGGATACGGGCATCTCCTCTTCGGGACGGCCCATTAGCATACCTACAGACATAACTCTGTTAGTTCCTATCTTTACCGAACTATGTAAATGTTCGTTTGAGAACATACTAAAAATGCCGCGCTGAAGCCTCTTATTTTCCTTCATGGAGTCAGCCAGCTAGGCCCAAACATCTTTCAATTCTTCACCCAGCTAGGCATTAGCATCTTGGAGCTTGTTATTCTTCTGTATGATCCGTGTAAGTACACGCTCACCAGCGGCTGCTTGCCTTTGTGCCTCTTGCTCACCCTCTTGTGGGATCCCCGGATTCTATTCCGGATTATCTGAGGATTTTGGTCATCAGATATTATTTGCGTTGCTAGTTTATAAACACAATATTGTTTTTCCTCAATTCGGAAATACATACCAGTCGATGCCTCTTCGGATCTTGGCAGCTTGGCCATAGCGGCCGTTAGCTGGGTTTGATACTCTTCCAGCTCTTGAGACAATAGGTCGTTCTTCTCCGAGAGAACCTATTAGTACAATGATCCTTAAATCAGTTGTACCAACTGCTTCAAGTCTCAGGGGCTACTCATATCATAATCATCAAATTTTTATACTTACCCGTATATCTTTCAAATACTGGTCCGTGGCTCTAGCAAGCCCATCCTGAGCGGATCGGATGTACGCATCGCCCGAGTTGAAGGCATTAAAAGCCTCGTCTGAAAAACCAGGGTCGCAGAGTGCGGCTCGCCGGTGCCGATGATTCATGGTGCTGTCCACTTTGGAATTTGTAACAGACATTATATCTGAATCCTCTGTATGAGGATAGTCCGGTGTCGCTTCTGTGTTGGCATCCATCCTCGAGACCGGGTCTAGAATCCGGCTAGTAGAGGTATGGTTGGCAGGATCCCCGGACATAGTCCAGCGGATGTTCTTTCTGCTAAAACAAATGGATAGTGTCATAATTTAAAGATGACAACCGCAGAGCGTATTTAAAGCCATACCTCCTTGATGACGGCTCCGCCATGTTTTTGTTCGCCTTTCTTTTTGAAGTCCTACCCGGCATGGGCTCCCCTTGTTGGCGAGTCACCTCGTGTTCAGTTTGGCACGCCGATCGTCTTCCCTTTAAGGCATAAGAATTGTGCAATGGGTAAGACAGAAGGAGTAAATCTTTTCCCAAAGATAAGTCTCTTGTTTACTTACACGTGATGCAGGGAGGAGGCCGGGATAGTCAGCAATGATGGCCACCTCTGCGCCGTCACAGCTTTCCTGGTGAAACACCCCTTCCACGAGCTCCACGAATATATCCGGATCCTCTTCAAATCCAGGGTCAAGGGCCCGGTTGCGGTACTCTGGCTGTGGTGCTGGGCTGTGGAACTCCCTGGTTACTTGCTGCCATTCCTGTTATAAGTAGACAAAAGTAAATATTTATGAAACAAAGGCTGGGGGAATGAATAGAGTAGAGTGATGGATGGCAGCTCACCCAGCTGGGAGGGTTGTACATGGAAAATCCATCCCGTGGTTTAATGCGGACGAACTCCTCTCTTTCCCCCTTGTATAAATCGAACAGTATTTCCACCAGAGCGGTGGTGGACTCCGGACCCTTTCGACCACAGCAGGTGGCGTCGTCTTCTCCATTGAAGTGCCACATGGGATGCCCTCGGTATTGGAGTGGCTGAACCCCCCGCATTATGGATATCGCCATAACCTCGACTATTGATAATCCGTACTGAGCGAGTATTCTTATCTTGCTCATCAATTGAAGGACCTCCTTGCTATCTTCTTCTCTGGGGCTCCGGGGACGCCAGTTAAGGCGTTTTCTTAGCAGAGCGTTTGTGAACTTAGGAAGACCCATTTGGATTGGGTCGGGAAGGGAGACGTCCTCAATATAAAACCACTCGGAAGGCCACTCTTTGGGTGCCTTCTTCGGTGTGCCCGATAGGTATCCGGTCCCGACGATGTGCCATATCTCGGCTTCGCCCACTTGGAATATTGATCCCCCTTGATTCGGGGGACGAGGCAGAACAACTTCTTCCATAGCTCAAAATGGGCTTTGCAGCCCAGAAATAGTTCACAAAGGGCGACGTAACCTGCGATGTGCAGGATGGAGGCAGGTCTGAAGTTGTGTAGCTGGAGGCCGTAGAACTCCACGAGCCCGCGGAGGAGCAGATGGATTGGAAATCCGACACCCCTCAGTAAGTAGGAGACAAGGCATACTCGCTCCCCCCTGGATGGGTTGGGGAAGTAATCCGCTTGCTCCCCACCATCGAAGGAGGCCAATCTGGCTCGAACAGGGACTAGATATGCAAGAGGTAGAAACCCTTGGGTCTGCAACTTCACTAATCGGCCGTGGGATACGGTACACTTCTCCCAATCGCCTGGCTTGGCGCTGCGAGAGCGGGAGGAAGAGCTGCGAGCGCCGGCCATGTTGGAGTGGTTTTTTCAGGCGCGCTCTGATGATTCCTCGCTTGGGGAAGATGGTGTGGATTGGATCTGAAGATCCCTGTCTCTTCAATAGACAATTTATTTACATGGTCAGGGTGGCAGATGTAAAAATTCCCTGACTTCTCGCATTCGCTCGACACGTGGAGGCTGAGACTGTTAAGGTGCAGAAGCCGATGAGCGTAACATTAAATGGGGAACCGGGAACTGCTTTTTACAACAGGTACTTTGAAGAATTCGGAGAAGGAACCCGCCTTGCAATGCCGAAGACAATCTGCGCGTCGGACTCATCATCATTGAAGCCTGGTTCGGGGTCTACTGAGGGAGTCCTGGATTAAGGGGTCCTCGGATAGCTGGACTATATGCGTACGCCGAACTGTTGGACTATGAAGATACAAGGTAGAAGACTTCATGTGGCGGGCTGGCGGCTCGATGCCTGAGAGAGAATATGAACAGTGCATCAATTTCGGAGGTTGAAGAGGCCCTTTTGGCCATCCAAGTTGCATCCAACAGCTCACAAGATTCGACTTACCCAAATTGGTCCTTCAGATTGCAGGATCCACGTGGCATTCAAGGTCTTGAAGGTAGATTCCGCGTCCGCACCCGGTTTGCAGGCTCGGCGCGGGCGCGACCAGCTTTCGCCGCGACAGCCACCATGCGCGCCTCCTCCACGCAGGTGGAGACGACAATGACACGCTAGCTCCTCCTCGCCGGCATGCTGGAGCACGCGCTCATCCTCCTTTTTGTATGCTGTGTGCATAGACGTGGCTCCACCAGCTGCTCGGGTGCGTGGCAGCGCGGCGGCATCGCGAGGAGGGACTACAGACAACGTGAGCGGGCAAGCCTTCAGTTTCATGGCACAGGTATGGCGGCGACACGGAGGTGATGGGTGAGAAATGGTTGGCCGGAGCAGGCGTGTGCCGACATGCGCAACGACGGCAGTGGCATATTGATGAGTGCGCGTATGGGAGCTTAGTTTAGTTTTATATAGGGTTGGTCAAACTTAAAAGAACATTGTACTAGTACACATAAACATTAATCTGAGACAACGCTTATATTAGTTACCACATCAACAATACGGAATCTTGTGCAAGCGCGTGCACCATGGCCGCGCGGTCGATCGAACGGTGTGTCACCATGTCACGCTCGAAGGACATCCATGGAACCTTTTTGTGTGTGTGTGTGAAAACAATCCCCGAATATTACTCAACTTTTTTTCCTAGAAAAGTTCTTCATGCTACAATATTTCCATATATTTGAATTTAGCTTCAGTTCGTGTTTATTTGGATTTCGACGTTTTAGGTGCGCCCTAGTTTTTTAATACTGATTTTGTGTGTGTGACTGAGAGAGAATGTGTGTATGTGTCCATATGTGTGTTGTGGCGGAAGGGCAATGTGGAGACCGTGTGATAGAGACATTGAGAGGTGTGAATGTGCAAATGATCATGCATGAAGTGAGACATAGAGAGATGCTGATACATTGTGTATACATGAGAGAACAGTCTTCTATTTGTACTTGTGTGTGTGTGCGAGAGAGAGAGAGGAGCATCCTTAACAGAACAACCATCTCTCTCGATTCGTCCGTCCCTCGCACGATCGCATGTAACACATGCATCAGCACACACATTTTGACAACCTCATCCGACCCCTGCCCACCTCAAGGCCCGCACATCGCTCTCTATCTCGCACACACAATCTCTTCATGAAAACCCTATTTAGCATGTAGCTTTCCCTCACATACACACACATTCTCTCCATAGGTTTGATTTCTCTCAATACTGACACACACACCTACACATACACACACACACACACACACACACACACACACACACTACACACACACTCCCCCTGCCGCGAGCACACAATTCATCCCAGCCAAGGTTATATGGCGACCACTCTTGCTTGTGCTTATCTGCACCCCAGCATGCACACCACCTCAATCTTCAAAGAGGGCATCGAGGAGATCGAAGACGGCGACCACACTACACTAGAGAATGCGGGGCCATTTGGACGTAGGATGATGTGATGACGGCTGGCTGACTTCTCCCCCTCTCTCTCCCACACAAAATTACAAATCCCTCTCTCTCCTGCACAAAATTATCAATCCCTCAACCCACGAGATCCTTCCCCTCTCATCCATGTTTTCCAGCTCTCCCATCAAACCTATTGTCTCTTCTCCTTCCACGTGTACAAAATCTGGATGCACACGCATCTCACGTATATTACATGCCTCGATCTCTCTCATAGACCTAACTTCTTCCCCCCTCTCTCTCTCTCTCTCTCTCTCTCGTTAGGTTTGTCTCCTACTCTCTCGCCCACATACATACTATCTTTCCCGCCCTATCTGCTCCATCTTCGCAAGCACTCTCTACATGTTTTATTCACACATTGGGATGTGTTCAAAATGTTGCTTTTATAATGGATGATGTAGAGTTATGGTTGGTTTTGTTGCATCCTACAAAGTAATAACTATGAAATGCATTTAGGTTCTCATTTGACTGGGATTATGTGAGTTTGAGCATATTGTGAAGTACTATAGACCTCGTATACATCTTGGAATTCAACAATGATTCTAACTACTGAATTGTATAGACCATTACATTCGAAGTTAGTAGCCTAATATATTTATTTCACGATTACAACAAATGATTAATTCACTACAAACTAAGAAAACAAATGTGTACTGCCTTCGTTTTTATTTAAGTCTACGTATTGGCATTAGTCAAAATCAAGTTTTGTAAACTCTCACAAAGTTTATAACAAAAAATATTAACATATACAATAACAAATAAATA
This sequence comes from Triticum timopheevii, assembly GCA_963921465.1. Taxonomy (NCBI): domain Eukaryota; kingdom Viridiplantae; phylum Streptophyta; class Magnoliopsida; order Poales; family Poaceae; genus Triticum; species Triticum timopheevii. Next base: position 385,523,467 of record OY997274.1, read on the forward strand.
CCATTAGATCCACTATTGATTGTACTTCAGTCAAACCTAATATGTAGAGTTAATAAAAACGGAGGGAGTACTGGTAGTTACTAGTACTACTAACTACTAGTAGTACTACTCGCTAGTTGCTTAGCCCAATCACCCAACACGCCACACGGGGAGTTCAACGTCACAAAATTTTGAGGTCGGCGGGAAAAACTCCCGCGACCCTAATTCGAGCAGTGTAAAGTTACCATCATACCCTTCGGAACAGGCCTACGGATGACGCTTGGTAGGGGTCTGTTTTGGTAACTTCAGGTTCACCCTACCCAGCCAACCCCACCCCGGCACCCAGAGTAGTACACCTGAATACTCCCCATTTTCTATCCCCACCGCAAAATAGACTTCTCCACAGCACCACAGCCTTCGTGCTCCTCCCCTTCTACATTGGCGCACTCGTCCACCGCAGTGCATCTACCTCATCGACAACGTCATATGCCGCACTGGAGCCGGTCCACCTCGTTGTCGTACACAGAGCCTCTTCCCTGGCACCGTCTTCCACAGTCTCGGATCTGCTTCCCAGAAGCCGACGCCAAGCGCAGAGGAACCACCGTCGTGGACAATGAAATGACTCCCGTTGCCGACCATGATGCACATAGACCGCCACGACCATCGTACTCCACCTCGATTGATAATGTGTGTATTGAATCTCTTAGCAGTACATGTGCAGGTCCAATTTTTTCATACCTACCCTTCAAATTTCCTGGTTGCTATTGTTCCCGTAAAAGTAATTGGTTATAGTCTCCATTGTCCAACATAATATCACCTTGTAATTGTGCATCGCTCCAGTATCGCGTTGTGCTTGGGTAGGTTCTTCACCTGCAACCAGTAGTGTGGCAAATGATGGAAAGTTTTTTAGAACTAGCAAGATGCCCATGCGTTGCACAGAACATCAAGATGCATTTGTATAAGTAGTTTATCTTGTGGGAGAAAAGGAAGAAGGAGGGAAGGCCTTATTTGCAAATGTGGAGAGGGGTGTGGGTATCTTTTTGCAAAATTGCCATAGTTTCCTTCCTATCCGTCGGATATAAATCGGACGGCCTATATTGTAGGATGGCAGGCACACCATCATCACCAACTCTGTTTTTTTATAGGAGTAGAGATAAATATAAATATAAAATAAATATAAGAGTAGAGAAGAGAGTAGAGATAGCAGGGAAGTCGGGAAAGGATCGCGCGCGTGGGGGAAAAAGCGGTCGGGCACGCGCAAGTTTTGGCGCGCGGTGTCCGACGTGCTTTATAAAATCCAACGCCTCCCACCGCTCTGTGACTTGCCACCTCTCTGTGCCTCACCACCATTCTCTCCCCGCTCTTTATCGCCTCGCCGCCGCGTTGCCGGGAAAATTGGGGATACCGCGCCATCCGCGCGCGCCCCTCCGGCGCCTTCTCCGCCGAGATCCGGTGCCGCGGGATGCGCCCCGGCTCGGCAACAATGCCCGTGAGGGTGCCCGCGCATATGTTGCGTTGGCGTGGCGCCTCTGGCGGCCTCTTAGAACATTGAACTTCCCCAATGTGTCGATGCAGGAGCGAGCATAGGAGCTCGCACCTCCGCCGCGACTTATCACCGATGAGGATCGTCGCGACAACCGGAGGCGGAAGCACCGTCTCAGCATCACCGGGATGGACGAGGAAGCCATGGCACTATGGCACCAACGCTTCCCGTGAGACATCATCAACGAGCACGAGTTCTATGTGCAAAGAAGGGCGGAGAGGGAGAAGAGGAGGGCGGAGCGAGCGGCTACCGCGAGGACAAGCGTACGCGGAAAGCGGCCGCTCAATTCGACATGAAAAGTAGGAGCAGTGTCGCCCTGGGACTCCGACGACGATCGGTATATTGACACCTACATTGAGACGTCAGAGGAGGACATCACCGAGGAGGAGTCGGACGACGAGGAGTAGTTGAACTATCTATTTTTATCTATCTATGCTATATCTATGCTGAGAACTATCTATGTCTCTACTCTCTACTCTCTATCTCTACTTCTCTATCTCAGCACTCCGGGCCCACAAAAACTGGCTATTCTGGCGCTGTAAAATCTTTTTTAACACGCCATGCATTGCGCTTCTGTTGAAGATACTCTAACATGGCGGACGAGTGCTTTAATGTTGCCCACAAGATGTGTGAGTATTACTAGTATATTTTTCTTGCCATGTTGTGATTTTAAAACTACGAGTGCGAACATGCAGAGGAGCAATGAAGACCAAACACGGGATATTGGGGACATCTTCAAGGAGTGTGGCAAGTTAAACAGGAGCTGCACCGAACCTGTAAAACGAGCTTTGGTAAGTAACACCCTTTCAATTACTTTCGTTTAGCCTCGTGTTCTTCGTGGTGTATATGTTAAAGTTTCTGTTTCTTTTAGCCTCGTATTCTTCTATGTGTAACAAGAAGAGTCCTAATCGTCCTAATGCTTTCATTTTTAGCTTGATGTAGGAAGTGGGTGTTCTCATCTTGGAGTCCGTTTTTATATTTTTCCTTTTGAATTCATTTCTCCGAGTCCTGTTTATTTGGCTTCTACTAAATGGATCTGGGTTGCTCTGAGTATTTATCTAAAAAAGAAGTAACTTCATGTCAGGATATAGTTCCTACGAGGAGGGAAGTATGGTCAACCTCGAGATCATGTTTCGAAAATGAGGCTGGATTACACATAAGGTGCCCGTTCCCTAATGATGCTGGATTAGACACAATGTGTAAATTCCCAGATGATGCTGGATTACACACAGGCCAGGTGGAGTCATCAAATGTTCGTGTCCTCGTGGCTCTAGTAAAGGCTGAAAGAAAGCATGTAGCAGCGCTTGAGAATGTAGCTGAGTTCCTGAAGAAGCGAAAAGAGCAATTAGATGCTCTCTCCACCCAAGCCAAAGAAGAGATGGAAGAAGCTAGAAAGAAGCTAGCAGAGGCAGAGTAGGCTAGGCGTCTCCTGCTATCTAAAACTGTTGTCAATACAAATTTTCCTTCATAATCGCTAGGTTCAAATGTTTATCCAGTCAGCATACCTGTTGTGATGTCCGTGCATCTACTGATGTGGCACAAAATAATTTTTTTCAGGTCATGTAATAACAACAATTACTTTCCAAACAATAACAAATGAAGCATTGGACATGGTATAGTTCACGTGCAAGCCCAACATTCCAAGTTCAACTTCCACATCAAACTCATGTTCACAGATATCTGCACATTCATAGATAATGTCCACAACCATGATTCACTTCAAAGCCAAAAAATTGTGAGGAGAGTTATAAATAAATAAAAACCTCTAGTTCATACTACCAGTGCAAGCACAACAAGTCAAGACCATACGTAATTAATTATATTTTGGTCATTTTTTGACTAATCGCGTATAACTTCTGGAAGCAGGTATAATTTCTAACGCCGGCCACGGCTGGGGTCCACGATGTTTTGAGCCAAACCGGGCAACACACCGGGTGTCTATGCCGACGACGTGGTGGTCGTAGCATTCGTGGGTTCAAAGCGGCGGCGTCTCCCGTGGTCTACTATTCCCCGGTGTCGGCGGTGGCGGCAAACGTGTTGTCCACCTCCGCCAGCATGCCGCGGTTCCGCCAACCTTTGCGTCGGATGGCGCGGCCAACCACGGTGCACTTGACGCCGTTGTCCCCCATGGGCCATCATGCAGCAACTGGCCACTCCTTTGCGAGAAGGCTTGGAGCATCAAGTTGACGCACCAGGGGCAGGATATGGGGAGCAACGGTGTGGCGCAGTTCTTGCCAGGCATTTGGCCTCGTTTAAATAGCGAGAAGACAAGAGGAGCCAACCGACGTTGTGTTCTAAAATGCCGGTCGGCTCGCGGAAGGACGTGTTGCCGTCACACACGCAGATTCAATGGAGGCAAGCAGGGCAGTCTAAAGCCGGTTGCATGCAGCAAGGAGGCGTGTTCAGCCTGGCCTGCAGGAGTGGGGCCCTCTTGACCGGCGCGCCGGTTCAATGCCTGCGCTATGAGAGGTCGCGTCCGTGTCAGAGCAATCACTCCCTCCAGTCCTTTTTTTTTGGGTAACAAAATCTCGTTTTCCATTCACATTTTACAAGTAAATTCATGGACAAACTTTGACCCAAAATACGATGGGGACTAGTAAACCAGTACGGAGGTATAGGTTATGAATTCCATTTCACTCCATACCAATCATTCTAAAAACTACTCCTACTTAGTACTTATAATGCGCCATTGAAAGTCGGAACTCTTACCCCGCTAAAAAATGATATTTTAAACGTGGCTACTCGATCAGTGGCAATTGGCGAGCCACCGCCTCCAGGTCATTCACCTGTGGTCCCGACCATCAACTCCTACGGATCAAATTATCACGCGAGCTGACTATTCATACAAAGGTGCGCTCCACCACGTACCCGGTACCCTCGCATGCAGCAATCGTGCACCTATGGTTTTATGGTTTTTTGTTTATGGTGCCTTTCCGTAACTCTCATGCGTGCGAGATAACGAGAGATCAATTGCATGTGTGCACCTCTTCTCTTCGTATGTGTACTCCACCGTTTGTCTGATGTCCAATAAATTATACAGTAGTAATAACTAGCAATGTGACAATGCGTTGCCACATGATCAAAGTAGATTAATACATATTCACCGATTTGAAAGAAAAAAGAGTCTAGTTTTGAAGTACGTATATCACTAAAAATATGTTACGTTTCACTCAAAATATATTCCTTTGGCGGTTTTGATGAGATAAGGGAGGAATATTGTTGGTTTCAAGATTCAAGAAGTGGTATATCTCTAATTTCTATCTACTCTTATAAAAATAGAGTTGGTGATGATGGTGTGCCTGCCATCCTGCAATATAGGCCGTCTGATTTATATCTAACAGATAGAAGCAAACTATGGCAATTTTCCAAAAAGATACCCACACCCCTCTCCTATTTGCAAATAAGGCCTTCCCTTGTTCATCCTTTTCTCCCACAAGATAAACCACTCATACAAATTAATCTTGATGTTCCGTGCAACGTATGGGCATCTTGCTGGTTGTTGCAAAAAGCCCATGTGTGTGTGCTGTGTGTGTGTGATAGAGAGGGAGAGAGGAGGAGGATGAAGTGCGTGTGTGACAAAGACACAAAGAGTGTGTGTGCGAGAGGTATCAGCTTAAAATGAGGTGATAGTGTGCGTCTGCACGATCGAGAGGGTGTGTCTCAAGAAGGGACGAAAAATCTTCATAGATACAAGGAGCACGAGAGAGACATGTACAAGATAGTGGAAGCATGAGTGTGCGCGTGTATAAACCTATCTGGAGGCTAGTCGATCAATGTTTGTGAGAGAAATACGAGTCGGGGTGCGAAAGTGAGAGTTTTGTGTGTGTGTGAGAGAGAGGGTAGTCGGGAAGGGGAGTGGAAGCAGGTGTTTTGTGTGTGTGAGAGAGAGGGGGGGTGTCTGATCGGTAAAAAAATGAATAATGTCAGTTTTATAACTGGGATGGAGATGGAACGGAGACGGCACCAAATGTTGTGTCTGCGGGAGAGAGTAATTTTAGTGGTATGAGTCATATCTAGAGAGATATAGGGTGTGTGGGAGAACCCTACCGAGAGAAAGGCAGAGAGAAAGACGAGTGAGAGTGTGTGTGTGGCGGTGCAATAGAAAGCCCAACGGTACAGAAGTGAGAGATAATGAAAACCGTGTAATGTATAGTGATAGGGAGAGTGTGACATTTCTAAAGGGAGACGTCGAGAGACCATGTTTGAGAAAATAGGAGAAACATGAAGTGAGTGTGTGGGTGAGCTGGAGAAAAGAGAGTGATAGCTACATGAAGGAGCATGCGAGACAGATGGGTGTGAAAGGAGATTCAAATAATTAGTTGCGTGTATAGAAAATGTCAACATAAAAGGGATTCAAATATTTGAATTCAATATGACGATACATGTAATTGATCTATCAAACATGCATACTCATATGAATTCACGCGCATCTATGTTATTTAATATCTAGATACTACTGATCCATACATTTTAGTAGAATATAATTTGGTTTAAAATTTTCGAATGCAACCTTATGATTTTGAGATCATTGTATTTGTAAATCATATTATATATATAAAGGAGCAGAATTCTTTGTTGTGCTTTTGAAAGTATATATAAAAAATGATGTATATAGAATATTCCAATCGAAAATGGATCCTGCCCGAACAAAAATAGAATACAAACTGGATTCGAATTGAGTTGGCATGGTAAATGTGCCCTCTTGCTCTGCAAAAATTTGAACGAAGCAGGGAAAGACGCAGTAACCGCCTGAAACCAAAATCTGCGAGATGGAAATTACTACCTATCCCTGACATGCAAAGCCTATCGGCTCGATTTCTATAGGTTTCGATAGGGGTAGGTTTGTAATTTCACTCAAACATGACATAACTGCCTCTCACACGGATTCATACACGGTGGGCGCCAAAACACAGTGTATCTATAATTTTTGATTGTTCCATGCTATTATATTATCTGTTTTGGATGTTTGATGGGCTTTAATAAGCTCTTTTATATTATTTTTGGGACTAACCTATTAACCGGGGGCCCAGTGCCAGTTTCTGATTTTTTGCCTATTTTGTAGTTTTGCAGAAAAGGAATATCAAACAGAGTCCAAACGGAATGAAACATTCGCGATGATCTTTCTTGGACTGAAAGCAAACCAGAATACTTGGAGATGAAGTCGGAGACGCAACGAGGCATCCACGAGGCAGGAGGGTGCACCCCCCACCATCGTGGGGCCCCCGTAGCTCCACCGACCTAGTTCATTCGCCTATATATACTCTTATACCCTAAAAACATTAGGGGGAGCCACGAAACCACTTTTCCACCGCCACAACCTTCTGTACCCATGAGATCCCATCTTGGGGCCTTTTCCGGCGATCTGCCGGAGGGGAATTCGATCACGGAGGGCTTCTGCATCAACACCATTACCTCTTCGATGAAGCGTGGGTAGTTTACCATAGACCTTCGGGTCCATAGTTATTAGCTAGGTGCCTTCTTCTCTCTCTTTAATTCTCAACACCAAGTTCTCCTCGATGTTCTTGGAGATCTATTCGATGTAATATTCTTTTGCGGTGTGTTTGCCGAGATCCAATGAATTGTGGATTTATGAACAAGATTATCTATGAATATTATTTGGTTCTTCTTTGAATTCTTATATGCATGATTTGATATCTTTGCAAGTCTATTCGAATTATTGGTTTAGTTTGGCCTTCTAGATTGATCTTTATTGCCATGGGAGAAGTGCTTAGCTTTGGTTTCAATCTTGTGGTGTACTTTCCCAGTGACAATAGGGGCAGCAAGTCACGTATTGTATTGTTGCCATCGAGGATAAAAAGATGGGGTTTTCATAATATTGCTTGAGTTAATTCCTCTACATCATGTCATCTTGCTTAATGCGTTACACTGTTCTTTATGAACTTAATACTCTAGATGCATGCTGGATAGCGGACGATGTGTGGAGCAATAGTAGTAGATGCAGGCAGGAGTCGGTCTACTTGACACAGACGTGATGCCTATGTTCATGACCATTGCCTTAGATGTCATCATAATTATGCGCTTTTCTATCAATTGCTCGGCAGTAATTTGTTCACCCACCGTAATCTACGCTATCTCGAGAGAAGCCACTAGTGAAACCTATGGCCCCCGGGTCTCTTTTCCATTATATTGCATCTATTTTCCATATTATTGAATCTCGTTTACATCTTGCTAGTTTCCGATCTACTATTTTGCAATCTTTATATTCCAATCTATAAACCAAAAATACCAGAAATATTTACTTTACCGTTTATCTATCTCCATCAGATCTCACTTTTGTGAGTGACCGTGAAGGGATTGACAACCCCTTTATCGCGTTGGTTGCAAGTTCTTGATTGTTTGTGCAGGTATTCGGTGACTTGTGCGTCGTCTCCTACTGGATTGATACCTTGGTTCTCAAAACTGAGGGAAATACTTACGCTACTTTGCTGCATGTGTTTCATGTTTCCCAGTTGAAGAAGTGCCACGCAGAGATGGCCGATATTCCCTTGAGAGATATAGTGCCACTGGAAGCGATTCAGCTGGATAGTGTTTTGACCTACGAGGAGAAACCAGTGAAGATTCTCGAGTTCGCCAGCCGAGTAACCCGCAACAAGGTTATCAAGTTTTGCAAAGTTCAGTGTAGCCACCATACCGAGGATGAAGCCACCTGGGAACGAGACGAAGACCTACGAAAGAACCACCCACACCTATTTTCTAGCCAATGCGAATCTCGAGGGCGAGATTCATCTTAAGGGGGGTAGGTTTGTAACATCCCAAATTTTTAATTTGGAATGTTATACATAGGTCATCATATGCATATCATATTTTATTTGCATCTTGGCTTGATCCTGGAAATTCCAAGGAACTCAAGGACCCATGGAGAGAGAGTCGGGGATTTCATTATTTTCATATTTGAATTTTCTCAAATTTGAAAAGAGGATCATTTTGGTTTTATTGTTTTTCTCTCCAAAATATTTCCAATATTAAAATAAAAGAGAGGAGATAAAATGACTTCTCCAAACTAAAAGAAATATTGGAGGAAAAACATTAAAATCTAATAAATATTTTATTTGGATTTTTATTGCTATTTTATTTGAATTAGAAAAATATGCATGTTTTGAAAATTGCATTATTAGACCAAAAAAATGTTCACTTTGTTCTAAATATTTCATTTAGACGGTGAAAATTGTTTTCGGCATTTTTAGATTTTTTTATAATTTACTAGGATTTTTTTCTGTTCGGGCCATTTTTTTAAAAAAAAGGTTCGCGGACCGAACTGGGCAAGCGGCCCAGCCGGCCCACAACGCGTCGCCGCCTCCCGCTCTGGCTCGGGACCGGAGTCCCGAGCAACGTTGCCGCCGCCCGAGTCTAGGAGGAGCACGCCTTCCGAGACCGGCCCCTATCCCAAGTTAGCCGCCACCTCACCCCCTTAAATACCGCCCCCGCCGCCGCCCCTTGCCCCACATCGCGCCGCCGCCACAGCCGCACCACCGCCGCCTGCCGCCACCCCGCGCCGCTGCTGCTGCTCCGCCGCCGCACCGCTGACGCCCCGCCGCCACGCTGCCGACGCCCCGCGATGCCGCCCCACACCGCCCCGCCCCACCGGACTCCCGTCGGAGCCACCGCCATAGTCCTCCGTGGTTTTTTACGGTTTAGGTAAAAACCATCTATTTTTTTAAAACCCTAGATCCGTTTTCTTAGATCGGTTCGGTTTTTCATTGGTTTATTTATTTAGCGGACGTTCGTCCGTTCGTTCGTTTTAACGAACGTCGTTCACCGGTTAGGTTCAGTTAGCAAACGTTCGTTTGTTAGTCTGTTCGCTTTGTTTTATTTTCCAGGGTTTATCTGCGATTATTTTTGATCGCGATTCTGCCCTGATCTTCAATCTAGTATAACTTTTTACTCATTTATCCAAATTAGATGAAACCATCGCCTAAATCTTCGTCTCGAAGCCCTCTTTCAGGTTAACCAACTTGAACCTGATTTTGGTACTGTAAAATTTGACCTTAGTCTAGATTTGTAAACGACTTGCTTCATTCGTATCTTAAGTTCCGTTGCTCCGTTTGAGTTGATTCTTTTTGCAAATCGAAGCTCTTCAGTTGAACTTTATGTTTGGATCTTCTTATTTGAGTTTTACCTGTGCATCTTGCTGGAGTGCTTATGTATGCTACTGTTTGTTTGTGATAGAATTCCCGGAGTGCGAAGCGTGCTACTACGAGTCTCTAGTGTTTGCAGGTCATCAGCAAGGCAAGTAACACTTTGATCATATCTCTTTATTACCCAGTTTTTATGCATTACTTCCAATCCTCAAACATTGCATGGTTAGGATCTAAATAACATGTGGTTTTGGGAAGTAGATGATGAGGTAGAACCTATTGCGATTTTATAATCAAACCTTGGGAGTTACTTCTATGTTATGCTCAGGATTGCTATGCTATGCTCGTAGATGTGGATTGGTTGAGTGTATCCATGACAGATGTGAGAGTTGTTAAATAATGGTTAACTTAAGGTGGCTACTCAGATACACATCTGGGTGGATTGGTTGCGGGCAATGGAGAATCCACTGTTGTCCTAGGATATCCCGGAGTACCGTGTGATCATCCTACGGCTCGCCACCCAGGCTCAAAGGGATCATAAGATTATTCATGCTAGAAACTTCCGTGTGCAGCCACACGCTATTATGGGCTATAGCATAGTTGAATAGGTTGCATGACCTCTTTCAGTGATGGGATAGCAGATGTAGGGGAAAGTAAGTGTAACTGTCCATCCAGAGTAAAGAGTTAATGTTTCTGAAAGACCGTGTCTCGGTCATCTGTTTCTCAAACACCATGTAGTGCGAGAAATCTAACGGAGGATATCGAGTCTTGTGGGCAAAAGTGCGCAAATCTCTGCAGAGTGTACAAACTAATCATGGTTAACCGTGTCGGTTACGGACATCTTGAGTATCTGGTTCTTGGATTATCATGTTGATCTCATCACTCTAAATTGATTTGTTGGGTTAAATGCTATTGTTTAATTGGGATTGAGTTGGATGAACCTTCTCAATGTTTAACAACCACCATGATAGTTAAATAAAACTTATTCCTTTGTTGTAGTAAAAAAATTGGCTTTATGCAAAACATTAACCATAGAGCTTTCTACCAGCCATATATGCATGTAGTGATAGCATTTATTTTGTTCATTGCTTTTTGCCAGCATATTCCATGTGCTGACCCGCTTCGGGCTGCAACATTTCATGTTGCAGACTTTTCAGACGATGAGTAAGGTGCGATAGGCTGTTGCCGTTCACTCAGCTATGCCGTTGGAGTTGATGGACTCACTTTATCTTCCAAGCCTTCCGCTGTTATCTTATTTAGATGGCCTTAAGCCATATTATTGTAATAAGTTCTCTTTTGAGACATTTCGATGTAATAAGTGTGTGCTTGAGACTCTGTTATAAAACCTCGAGTACTGTGCGTGTCAGCATTACCGATCCAGGGATGACACTGATGCACAGAGACTAGACTGTTTGAGGTCAGGTTGCTGCAAATGATATGCGTTTGTCCACTTTGATTGAGAATAATAATGAATCTATGGATGTGAATTTTGTTGGTAGGAACAATTTTTGTAACAATGCGTATAGGGGAAATTTTAATCCTAGGCCGTTTCCTAGTAATTCCTCTAATAATTATGGTAATTCCTACAACAACTCTTATGGAAATTTTAATAATATTCCCTCTGATTTTGAGAATAGTGTTAATGAATTTATGAGTTCGCAAAAGAATTGCAATGCTTTGATTGAAGAAAAATTGCTTAAGATTGATGAATTGGCTAGGAACATGGATAGAATATCTCTTGATGTTGATTCTTTGAAAATTAGATCTATTCCACCTAAGCATGATATCAATGAGTCTCTCAAAGCCATGAGAATTTCAATTGATGAGTGCAAGGAAAGAACCGCTAAGATGCGTGCTAAAAAAGATTGGTTTGTAGAAGTGTGTTCTTCTATTTTTCATGATAATAATGATGAAGATCTAAAAGTGATTGATGTAATTCCTATTAAATCTTTGTTTTCCAATATGAATCTTGATAAAGATGGGACTAGAGATGAGTCAACTTTAGTTAATAGGCGTCCCAAGAATTCGGAGTTTTTAGATCTAGATGCAAAAATTGATAAAAGTGGGATTGAAGAGGGCAAAACTTTAAGTAGCAATGAACCCACTATTTTGGATTTCAAGGAATTTAATTATGATAATTGCTCTTTGATAGATTGTATTTCCTTGTTGCAATCCGTGATAAATTCTCCTCATACTTATAATCAAAACAAAGCTTTTACTAAACATATTGTTGATGCTATGATGCAATATTTTGAAGAAAAGCATGAACCAGAAGTTTCTATCCCTAGAAAACTATATGATGAGTGGGAACCTACTATTAAGATTAAGATTAAAGATTATGAATGTTATGCTTTGTGTGATTTTGGTGCTAGTGTTTCCACGATTCGAAAAACTTTGTGTGATGTGCTAGGTTTCCGTGAATTTGATGATTGTTCTTTAAATTTGCACTTCCGAATTCGAACATTAAGAAACCTATGGGAAGGATTAATGATGTTCTTATTGTTGCAAATAGGAATTATGTGCCCATAGATTTCATTGTTCTTGATGTAGATTGCAATCCTACATGTCCTATTATTCTTGGTAGATCTTTCCTTAGAACGATTCGTGCAATTATTGATATGAAAGAAGGAAACATTAGATTCTAGTTTCTGTTAAGGAAAGGCATAGAACACTTTCCTAGGAATAAAATTAAATTACCTTATGAATCTATTATGAGAGCCACTTATGGATTGCATACCAAAGATGGCAATACCTAGATCTATTCTTGTTTTTATGCCTAGCTAGGGGCGTTAAACGATAGCACTTGGGAGGCAATCCAATTTTATTTTTGTTCTTTACTTTTTGCTCCTGTTTAATATTAAATAATTTATATAGACTCTGGTTAGATGTTGTTTTAAGTTTTAATTAGTGTTTGTGCCAAGTAGAACCTTTCGGATGACTTGGGCGAAGTCAATGTGATCTTGCTGTAAACAATAGAAACTTTTGCGCTCACGAGATTAGCTGTAACTTTTTTATAGAAGTGTGATTTTAGGTTGATTATTTTTGCAGAAGATTAATAGACAAATTTCTCACGTCCACTAATTTATTTCAGATTTTTTGGAGTTACAGAAGTATTCGAAAGTTACAGATTACTACACACTGTTCTGTTTTTGACAGATTCTGTTTTTTGTGTGTTGTTTGCTTATTTTGATGAATCTATGATTAGTATCGGGGGGTATGAACCATAGAGAAGTTGGAATACAGTAGGTTTTATACCAATATAAATAAATAATGATTTCATTACAGTACCTTGAAGTGGTGATTTATTTTCTTATAGTAACGGTGCTCACTAGATTTTCTGTTGAAGTTTTGTGTTGTGAAGTTTTCAAGTTTTGGGTAAGGATTTGATGGATTTTGGAATAGGGAGTGGAAAGAGCCTAAGCTTGGGGATGCCCAAGGCACCCCAAGGTAAAATTCAAGGACAACCAAAAGCCTAAGCTTGGGGATGCCCCGGAAGGCATCCCCTCTTTCGTCTTCATCCGTCGGTAACTTTACTTGAGGTTATATTTTTATTCACGACATGATACGTGTTTTGCTTGGAGCGTCTTGTATGATTTGAGTCTTTGATTTTTTATTTACCACGATCATCCGTGATGTACACACCTTTTGGGGGAGACGCACATGAATCGTGATTTATTAGAATAATCTATGTGCTTCACTTATATCTTTTGAGCTAGACAATATTGCTCTAGTGCTTCACTTATATCTTTTTAGAGAACGGCAGTGGTTTTATTTTATAGAAATTGTTGAACTCTCATGCTTAACTTATATTATTTTGAGAGTCTTTTAGAACAGCATGGTAATTTTCTTTGGCTATAAAATTAGTCCTAATATGATGGGCATCCAAGATGAGTATAATAAAAACTTTCATATAAAGTGCATTGAATACTATGAGAAGTTTGTTTGTTTATGATTGTTTTGAGATATGAATATGGTGATATTAGAGTCATGCTAGTACAGTAGTTGTGAATTTGAGATATACTTGTGTTAAAGTTTGTTATTCTCGTAGCATGCACGTATGGTGAACGTTATGTGAAGAAGTTGGAGCATGATTTATTTATTGATTGTCTTCCTTATGAGTGGTGGTCGGGGACGAGCGATGGTATTTTCCTACCAATCTATCCCAATATGAGCATGCACATAGTACTTCATTTTGATAATTAATAGATTTTTTCAATAAGTATGTGAGTTCTTTATGACTAATGTTGAGTTCATGGATTATACGCACTCTCACCCTTCCACCATTGCTATCCTCTCTTGTGTCGCGCAACTTTCGCCGATACCATACACCCACCGTATACCTTCCACAAAACAGCCACCATACATACCTATTATGGTATTTCCATAGCCATTCCGAGATATATTGCCATGCAACTTTCTACCGTTCCGTTTATTATGACATGCTCCATCATTGTCATATTGCTTTGCATGATCATGTAGTTGACATCGTATTTGTGGCAAAGCCACCATTCATAATTTTTCATACATGTCACTCTTGAATCATTGCACATCCCGGTACACCGCCGGAGGCATGCACATAGAGTCATATTTTGTTCTAAGTATTGAGTTGTAATTCTTGAGTTGTAAGTAAATAAAAGTGTGACGATCTTCATTATTAGAGCATTGTCCCATGTGAGGAAAGGATGATGGAGACTATGATTCCCCCACAGGTCGGGATGAGACTCCGGACGAAAAAAAGAAAAAGAAAAAAAGAGGGCATAAAAAAGAGAAAAGGCCCAAATAAAAAAATGAGAGAAAAAGAGAGAAGGGGCAATGCTACTATCCTTTTACCACACTTGTGCTTCAAAGTAGCACCATGATCTTCATGATAGAGAGTCTCCTATGTTGTCACTTTCATATACTAGTAGAAAATTTTCATTATAGAACTTGTCTTGTATATTCCAATGATGGGCTTCCGCAAAGTGCCAAAGGTCTTCGTGAGCAAGCAAGTTCGATGCACACCCACTTAGTTTCTTTTTTTGAGCTTTCATACACTTATAGCTCTAGTGCATCCGTTGCATGGAAATCCCTAGTCACTCACATTGATATCTATTGATGGGCATCTCCATACCCCGTTGATACACCTAGTTGATGTGAGACTATCTTCCTCCTTTTTGTCTTCTCCACAACCACCATTCTATTCCACCTATAGTGCTATATCCATGGCTCACACTCATGTCTTGCGTGAAGATTGAAAAGGTTTGAGAACATCAAAAGTATGAAACAATTGCTTGGCTTGTCATCGGGGTTGTGCATGATTAAATATTTTGTGTGATGAAGATAGAGCATAGCCAGACTATATGATTTTGTAGGGATAGCTTTCTTTGGCCATGTTATTTTGAGAAGACATGATTGCTTTGTTAATATGCTTGAAGTATTATTGCTTTTATGTCAATATTAAACTTTTGTCTTCAATCTTTCAGATCTGAACATTCATGCCAGAATAAAGAAAATTACATTGATAAATATGTTAGGTAGCATTCCACGTCAAAAATTCTGTTTTTATCATTTACCTACTCCAGGACAAACAGGAATTAAGCTTGGGCATGCTTGATACGTTTCCAACGTATCTATAATTTTTGATTGTTCCATGCTATTATATTATCTGTTTTGGATGTTTAATGGGCTTTAATAAGCTCTTTTTATATTATTTTCGGGACTAACCTATTAACCGAGGGCCCAGTGCCATTTTCTGTTTTTTTTACCTATTTTAGAGTTTTGCAGAAAAGGAATACCAAACGGATTCCAAACGAAATGAAACCTTCGCGATGTTCTTTCTTGGACCGACAGCAAACCAGAAGACTTGGAGATGAAGTTGGAGACGTAACGAGGTGTCAACGAGGCAGGAGGGCGCGCCCCCACCCTCGTGCCCCCCCCCCCCCCCCCCCCCCGTAACTCCACCGACCTAGTTCTTTCGCCTATATATACTCTTATACCCTAAAAACATCAGGGGGAGACACGACACCACTTTTCCACCACCGCAACCTTCTGTAACCGTGAGATCCCATCTTGGGGCCTTTTCTGGCGATCTGCTGGAGGAGGATTTGATCACAGAGGGCTTCTACATCAACAACATTACCTCTCCGATGAAGCGTGAGTAGTTTACCATAGACCTTCGGGTCCATAGTTATTAGCTAGATGGCTTCTTCTCTCTCTTTGATTCTTAATACCAAGTTCTCCTTGATGTTCTTGGAGATCTATTCGATGTAATATTCTTTTGTGTTGTGTTTGCCGAGATCCGATGAATTGTGGATTTATGAACAAGATTATCTATGAATATTATTTGGTTCTTCTCTGAATTCTTATATGCATGATTTGATATCTTTGCAAGTCTCTTTGAACTATCGGTTTAGTTTGGCCTACTAGATTGATCTTTCTTGCCATGGCAGAAGTGCTTAGCTTTGGGTTCAATCTTGCGGTGTACTTTCCCAGTGACAGTAGGGGCAGCAAGGCACGTATTGCATTGTTGCCATCAAGGATAAAAAGATGGGGTTTTCATCATATTGCTTGAGTTAATTCCTCTACATCATGTCATCTTGCTTAATGCGTTACTACGTTCTTTATGAACTTAATACTCTAGATGCATGCTGGATAGCGGTTGGTGTGTGGAGTAATAGTAGTAGATGCAGGCAGGAGTCGATCTACTTGACACGGACATGATGCCTATGTTCATGATCATTGCCTTAGATGTCATCATAATTATGCGCTTTTCTATCAATTGCTCGACAGTAATTTGTTCACCCACCGTAATCTACGCTATCTCTAGAGAAGCCACTAGTGAAACCTATGGCCCCTGGGTCTCTTTTCCATTATATTGCATCTCTTTTCCATATTATAGTATCTTGTTTACATCTTGCTAGTTTCTGGTCTACTATTTTGCAATCTTTACTTTCCAATCTATAAACCTAAAATACCAGAAATATTTACTTTACCGTTTATCTATCTCTATCAGATCTCACTTTTGCGAGTGACCGTGAAGGGATTGACAACCCCTTTATCATGTTGGTTGCAAGTTCTTGATTGTTTGTGCAGGTATTTTGTGACTTGTGCGTCGTCTCCTACTAGATTGATACCTTGGTCCTCGAAACTGAGGGAAATACTTACGCTACTTTGCTGTATCACCCTTTCCTCTTCAAGGAAAAACCAACGGAAGCTCAAGAGGTAGCACTCCTCAGCCAAAATCGACTCCCTCCCTGATTCATACATGGTGGGCATCAAAACAAACTCTCGTCAGCCAAAATCTCCGTCGGCAAATATTCGGTGTATGCGAGATTACAGTCCTACCCCAACCGACTAATATTGCTGTGATGTAGGAAATTTTAAACGGGGGCTAATTTTGTAAATTTCCTTGCATTTGAGACAAGCGCGCCCTGAAGACATGGTTCCCCCTTCCTATCTCCCTCCATTTCCCCATCCGTACTCCGTGGGCGCCAAAACACCCTCTCCACACCAGCCTCCTCCGTCCTCCAACCCATCCACTGCCGTCCTCCTCCACCATGCCGGAGCTGATACCCCGACGTCATCGTCCATTACAAGAGATCGACCTCTCTCATCCATGACTTCAGACCGGGATCCATGCATCCCGTCCTCTTGCTTCATCCCCGCCGTTGTCCACCTTGCCGGTGCCGCTCATATGACCATCTCGACCACCGTGGCGGGATATTCCCCCGTACCACCGTCTACCCTCCTAGATCCGCTTCCACGCCACCGACAGCCATCGCTACCGCAACACCATCAAATTCTAAGCAGATGCATACACGGCACCGCACCACAGGCGGTACTCTTTCGTATCTGCTCAACTTATTTATTGCAGTAAGAAAATAGATCGACCCTGCTTTACTCTGATTTCTTGTCCATCACTTACTTGTTAGTTGAAAGCAAACATTGGTTGCGAAGTTGCCTTTGTCTGGTTTGCACCTTCAGATTCACCATGGCACGCTCAACACTATACTCGCAATGCTTATAGTTTCCCTCTTTTATATTCCACACTAGTTAAATGACAGTAGACTAAATTTCAAAATTGGGTTAGTCCATTTTTGAGAGATCGCCGGAGTTCGCTGGTGCGAAGGAAGGGGCTCGGGTGGGGATGGTGGTTGTGGGGGGCGGTGGCCTGGCGGTGGTGGGGCCTCGTCGAACGAAGAAAACTCGACGCGGGTGGGGGCGAGGGTGGGGGTGGGGGTGGCGGAGGAACATAGCCGGTGAGGGGCGGTTCAAGGGAGGGCGGGGGGTCGGGGCCGATGGTTCGGTCGGCGGCCTGTGTGGTGTTTGGTATGGGAAGAATCAGAGACAAGGAACAAGAAGGGTTAGGAGACGTAAGATCTTCATCCAAACACCTGAAATGGTCGACTGACCCAAATGAACAAAGTCATGCGACTTGCATGCAGACATTCCTTTATACTCAGTACCATTATCGTAGTTGCTTAGCACTGCTCCTGAATCCATCAAGCTAAACAATGTGCCACTCATAATTCCAAACTTGTTGCTCAAATACGAATTTGATATGATGCTAATATTACTAAAACAGATATTGTTTAATTTGTCAGTAATGTTCCTACTTTACTTTTGAAAAGCACATGCACCACATATAGAGAGACAACAGGGAGTTGCATTCTTAATGCGCTCTGGTTCATCATCTGTGGGCACTGTGCAACGAACATTTTATTATCTAAAATCTGCTTGCTCTTCTTTAGCATGTTCCTCTTCCATTCTTCTTTAATAAGTACTCTCTCCGTTCCTAAATACAAGTCTTTGTATAGATTCCACCATGGACTACATATGGAGCAAACTGAGTGAATCTACACTCTAAAATGTATCTATATACATATGTATGCGATCCATAGTGGAAATCTCTACAAAGACTTATATTTTGGAACGGAGGGAGTATGATAGTAGTACAGTATGTTCCTTGTAGTGAAGAGGAAAAGGGACATTTGCAGTGTAGAGGTCTATTTTGTTGGTTGTGATGGACACTTTCAACTCTTCGGGCATCTTTGATTCGTAGGATTTTGTATACATAGGAATAGGAATTGTACTGGCCTGCCCACTTGAATCTCTGTACTTGCATTCATACCTGGTTCATTATGTGACAGCAGTATGCATGATAGCTTGCTTATCAATTGTTTGCTCCAAATTATTTGATATGTATGAATGGTTACATTAGTGTAGAATATATCCAATGCAATGATTTTTTTAGCTCTGCATTGTTCTTGTAAGTACCTACTGTCCTTTACTAGTGTACTTCTGTTGACAACTAGTTGTTCATGTACCATCACTCTGCAGCTTATTTTCCTTTCCCCTCCATTTTCCACACATCTGATCTATATTTACTCTTACCATAAGGTTGGATAACACCGATGGTACTGAAGAAGTTTAACTCTGCGTTGCTCTTGGCTCTACCTTTTGCCTATATCGTTGTACTTACATTTATTGCTACTTGGTTATGTAGCATCACTCTTCATCTTATCTTAAATATTCACCCTTTTTTCTTATATTATCACATCTATATTTACTCTTAACAAAATGTAGAATAAAGGCAATGCTTATGAAGAAGATTCCGTGGTAAACTTCTTGAATTGCCCCCCATTAGCATGGACAAGGGCTTTATAGAGCCTGTCTTCACCACTAATGTAAGTTTGTCCTTCTCAAGCCTTAAAACTTTGTTGTGTATATTTGGTTACGCATGACTGCAACAACAGTTTATTTTTGGTGTTTGCATCAAATTGCATGTTTAAAGTTTATTATGTAGTTCACAAACAAAAGTTTGTCCTTCTCAATTTAAGTTTTCAGTTGTACAATCAAGTTCCTTCTTCATACCATGTAAATTAAACTATATAGAGCAAGTGATCTTTGTTTGCACTGCATGTATGCTTCTGTTCTTGATCCGTAATCCAGTGGTGTGGTGAACCTACCCACTACAACACAATGTCATATTATGCGATGTCTTAACTATGAACAATGTCATATCATTCTACTATTATTTAAACCATCTCTTTATTTGCCAATCTGAAATGGGATAAATTGACAGCACACTGACCATTGATACTTATGAGTTCTTGATTTGTAATCCAGTGGTGTCGTGATGCTGCCAACTCCTTCACAATGTCATTTCCTTCCATGTCTAACCCTAAACAATACCATATTGTGTTAATGCTATTTTAAACTGTGTCACTTTATTCGTCAAAAAGAAATGTGATGAATTGTCAGCACTGATACTTATATGTGCAAACCTGTCATCTGTCTGCTTGTTTCTCTTTCAGAGTGAGGAGGATATAAGCGTCAAACAAGCGCGGTCTCATCAGCTTGCTCAGCTGCTTGCGTTGCAGCTCCCAAGCAGGGCTAACCTTTCTTGAACTATATTGAAGTGCTATTGGTTTTGTATATTATTTTGTCAGCGTGTTTATTTGCACAGGTTGCGATCTTTGATCCCTAGTGTATGGAACTTGTTGTCTGCTTGTGCTTTATTATCATAGTGGCGAACTTTGATGCCCAGTGGATGTAATATGCCATAATTTCTTTATTGTATAGTCTAGGTTTTTTCTTATTCACGATGTTGTAGTTATTTTATTGTATATATATCCTATCTTCGCAGTAAACCGGCCAAACCATAAAATTACGGTACATAATCGGGCCGTCATGCAAATCATTATGTATGATCCGTATCATGGTCCCAGTCATCTTTGTTCATTAACAAGACTAAATGTAAACTGGCCCACTAGTAGTTTGGGGCCTTTAATAGGCCGAGTAAACGGCCGACCCTATTTTTGCAAGAAAATTCAATGGGCTTTTAGTAGGCTGAAAAGTAGGTTGGGCCTGAAATGTGCCGAACAGCTCACGGCCCGACAGCAGGCCGAAATAGACCCCGGCCCATGATTGTGCCAATCACATCACGGGCCGTTAACAGGCCAAAATTGTCGCGGTCCTTGTTTGGCCCAATGAGATTACCGGCTGTGAGTAGTCCGGATGCAAAGCGGGCCATAGTTAGGCCCAACTATATGACGGGCTTTTAATAGGCTGAAATAAATATAGGGCCGAAATGTTTAATGGGCCTTTAACAGGCTGAAACTAATATCAGGCCGTATTACTAAATGGGCCTTCAGAACAGAAATCCTAACCGGGCCTCAAGTGGGCCCAAAAGCACAACATCCAGTTGATGGGCCGAATCTGATATGGTCCATAATTTAGCCCAAAGGCTCTTAAAGGTCCGGATCTGATCTGGACCGTAATATGGCCCAGAACGTGGTAGGATATTAATGGGCCGGATCTCAGACAAGCCTTTCTTAGGCCCAGAACGTGGCAGACTATTAATGGACCGGATCAAATATGGGCCGACATTTGGCCCAAAACATGGCAGCCTGTTAACGGGCCGGCCCATTATGGGCCTTTAGCTAGGCCGGCCCATTATGGTATGCAAAATCTTGTGGGCCTTTAGCTGGGCCGGCCCATTATGGTCCACAAAATCTCGTGGGCCTTTAGTTGGGTCGGCCCATTTAATCTTTATGGGCCACTTTTGGGCCTATCCAGGTGTCAACATATCATAGGCGCACCTTGCCCATTAGATAAGTGACACCTGTGCCAACGCGGAGCTGACACGTGGTTTCGTCAGCCAATGAGAATTTTACACATGGAAAAGCGGCATTGGTAGTGGCTATTAGCGGGTTATCGGATCCAAAACCAGACCCGATAGCTTAACGACGATCTGTTACGGTGGATGCCACATGTCGGTCATCCTTGACGAAAGAACTTCCATGACGCAACATTTATCGTCATGGAAGTGGACACTTCTGTGATGATAATTTTGGCAATGTCATAGAACACTTCTACGACAGCACATGTATGACTATGTTGATTCAGTCATGAAATCGTCATGGATCTACATGCATGACAGAAAACGTGACCTACTGTGACAAACACGTTTCATCACGGAATTGTATTTTTTATAGTGCATCATCAATAACATGCAACATATCGGAATCAATAGCAGGTGTAGGTGTCGCAAGTTTAATCAAAATAGAAGGTGAATCAAGTGCAGAGCTAGATGGCAGTTCCTTACCTCCCCTCGTAGTAGAGGGAAAAATCTTGGTTTTTAGATCTTTCAGATTCTTCATAGTGATCAACAGATATAAATCCCAAGTGGCTCAGAGAATAGAGCTATGCTCCCTAGCAACGGCGCCAGAAAAAGGTCTTGATAACCCACATGTATAGGGGATCGCAACAGTTTTCGAGGGCAAAATAATCAACCCAAATTTATTGATTCGACACAAGGGGAGCCAAAGAATATTCCCAAGTATTTGCAGCTGAGTTGTCAATTCAACCACACCTGAAATACTTAATATCTGCAGCAAAATATTTAGTAGCAAAGTAGTATGGAAGTAACGGTAACAGTGGCAAGTAATAGTAGTAGTTATGTAGCAATCGTAACAGTGTCAACGGAAAAGTAACAAAGTAAATATCAATATGAAATGAAATTTTAGGCAATGGATCAATGATGGATAATTATGTTGGGTGGCATTCATCATGCAACAGTTATAACATAGGGTGACATAGAACTAGGTCCAATTCATCAATATAATATAGGCATGTATTCCGAATATAGTCATACATGTTTATGGAAAAGAACTTGCATGACATCTTTTGTCCTACCATCCCATGGCAATGGGTTCCCAACTAAAACTAAGAGATATTAAGGCCTCCTTTTAATAGAGAACGGGACCAAAGCATTAGCACTTAGTTAATACATGAACTCCTCAAACTACGGTCATCACCGGGAAGTGTCCCGACTATTGTCACTCCGGGGTTGCCAGATCATAACACGTAGTAGGTGACTATAAGTTGCAAGATAGGATGAAGAACACAAATATATTCATGAAAACATAATAGGTTCAGATCTAATATCATGGCACTCGGGCCCTAGTGACAACCATTAAGCATAGCAAAGTCATAGGAACATCAATCACAGAACATAGTGGATACTAGGGAGCAAACCCTAACAAAACTAACTCGATTACATGGTAAATATCATCCAACCCATCACCATTTAGCAAGCCTACGATGGAATTACTCACGCATGACAGTGAGCATCATGAAATTGGTGATGGAGGATGGTTGATGATGATGATGGCAATGATTTCCCCTCTCCAGAGCCGAAAACGGACTCCAGATCTGCCCTCTCGAAGAAGAACAGGAGGTGGCGGCGGCTCCGTATCATAAAACGCGATGAATCCTTCTCTCTGATTTTTTTCTCGCCGAACATGAATATATGGAGATGGAGTTGAGGTCGGTGGAGGTCCAGGAGACCTAGAAGGCAGGGGGCGCGCCCTCAACCCTTGTGGACAGCCAGTGGGTCCCCATTTGTTGATTCTTTCGCCAATATTTTTATTAATTCTACAAATATTCTTCGTGAAGTTTTAGGTCATTCCGAGAACTTCTATTTCTGCACAAAAATAACATGATGGCAATTCTGTTGAAAACAGCGTCAGTCCGAGTCAGTTCCATTCAAATCATGCAAATTAGAGTCCAAAACAAGGGCAAAATAGTTTGGAAAAGTAGATACGACGGAGACGTATCAGGGAGCGGGTGGCACACTGATACATCTCCAACGTATCTATAATTTTTGATTGTTCCTTGCTATTATATTTTCCATCTTGGATGTTTTGTATGCATTATTATGCTATTTTATATCATTTTTGGGGACTAACCTATAAACCTAGTGCCAGTGCCAGTTGCAGTTTTTTTCCTTGTTTTCGTCTTTTACAGAAAATCAATAGCAACAAAACCAAACCTTTTCACGATTTTTCTTGGACCAGAGGAAAACCACGAAGCTTCGGGAGGAGGCCAGAGGAGCCACGAGAGGGGCACAAGCCCTAGAGGTGCACCCTAGGGGGGCGCCCCCCACGCTTGTGCGACCCTCGGGGCTCCCCTAACCCTAATCTTAGCTCATAATACCCAAATATTCCCCGTAAACCAGAGGGCACAAAAAATACTTTTCCTCGTGAGATCCCATCTTTGGGCCTGTTCCGGTACTCTGCCAGAGGGGGATTCCATCACGGAGGGCTTCTACATCAACCTTGCTTCCCTACCGATGACGTGTGAGTAGTTTACAATAGACCTACGGGTCCATAGCAAGTAGCTAGATGGCTTCTTCTCTCTCTTTGCTCTTCAATACAATGTTCTCCTCGATGTTCTTGGAGATCTATTCAATGTAATCTTCTTTTGCAGTGTGATTGTTGAGATCTGATGAATTGTGAGTTTATGATCAAATTATCTATGAATATTATTTGAGCCTTCTCTGAACTCTTTTAAGCATGATTAAGATAGCTTTGTATTTCTCTCTGATATATTTATTTGGTTTGGCCAACTAGATTGATTTTTCTTGCAATGGGGGAGGTGCTTTGTGATGGGTTTAATCTTGCGGTGTCCTCACCCAGTGACAAAAGGGGTAGCGAGGAACATATTTAAATTATTGCCATTAAGGATAAAAAGATGGTTTTTTTACCATATTGATTGAACTATCCCTCTACATCATGTCATCTTGCTGAAGGTGTTACTCCGTTCTTGTTTACTTAATACACTAGATGCATGCTGGATAGCGGTCGACGTGTGGAGTAATAGTAGTAGACGTAGAATCGTTTCCTTTACTTGTCACGGACGTGATGCCTATATTCATGACCATTGACTTAGATATTGTCATGATTATTCACTTTTCTATCAATTGCTCAACAGTAATTTGTTCACCCATCATATGCATTCTATCAAGAGAGAAGCCTATAGTGAAAACTATGGCCCCACAGGTCTACTTTTACCATATTATTTTTAGATCTATAAAACAAAAAAACCCAAAAATACATTGCTACAATTTATTTACCTTTACTTTATTTTGCACTTTTATTTATCTTTTATACCTATCTCTATCAGATCTCATCCTTGCAAGTAACCATGAAGGGATTGACAACCCCTTTATCACGTTGGGTGCAAGTATTTGTTTGTTTGTGTAGGTGCTATCATTGGAGACTTGTGTGTTCCTCCTACTGGATTGATACCTTGGTTCTTAACTAAGGGAAATACTTATCTCTACTTTTCTACATCACCCTTTCCTCTTCAAGGGAAAAACCAACGCAAGCTCGAGAAGTAGCAGGAAGATTTTTTGGCGCCATTGCCGGGGAGGTTCTACATCAAGCCTACCAAGTACCTATCATAAACTCTCATCTCCTGCATTACATTATTCACCATTGTCTCTCGTTTTCCTCTTCCCCACTTCTAAAACATTTTCAGAAAAACACAAAAATATTTTCCTTCTTTCCATTTTCCTATGTTTGTCTTACTATGCTTGTTTGCTTGTTTGTTTGGTATAATTGTGTGTTTATTAAAAATCAGAAGCAAAGAAAAAAGGGGGTTATGGATCCTCATCCACTTGCTAATCTTCTTAAAAGATCCACATATGATGAACCAATTGCTAGTGAGCTGAGTGCACTAGATTATCTTTATGAAGTTTTGCTTGAAATTTGTGAATCTAAAAATTGTGATGAAGTGCTAAAGGATGAAACTTCAGAAGTGATTCATGATAGCTCCTTGAATGAAAAACATGATTGCAATGGTGTTACTATAAAGTCTATTAATGTCAATTGTGTTAATAATATGCAAAACCCCAAGCTTGGGGATGCTAAGTTTGATATGTCCACTACTTATTGCAATGATCATGATTGGGGTGATTCTTCTTATGATCTAGAAAATTTATTTAATCCTCACGATGAATATGATATTGAAAGTGGGTTTGGAAGAATTCCAACTTTAGGTAATAATGATCTCACTAGTTTGGAGAATGATCAATCTTATGAATTTTTTGATAGAAGTGGGCTTGGAGAGGTCATGACTTTATTTGATGATAATCCAACTATTTTGGAAGAGTGTCAGATTTGTATGCATGAGGATCATGAAGAGAAAATTTTATATGATAGCTATATTGTTGACTTTGATTATGATCCTGAAGGAAATACGCCCTAGAGGCAATAATAAAGTTATTATTTATTTCCTTATTTCATGATAAATGTGTAATATTCATGCTAGAATTGTATTAACCGGAAACTTAGTACATGTGTGAATACATAGAAAAAACCTATTGTCCCTAGTATGCATCTACTTGACTAGCTCGTTAATCAAATATGGTTATGTTTCCCAACCATAGACAAGTGTTGTCATTTGATGAATGGGATCACATCATTAGGAGAAAGATCTGATGGACATGACCCATCTGTTAGCTTAGCATTATGATCGTTACAGTTTCATTGCTACTACTTTCTTCATGACTTATACATGTTCCTCAGACTGTGAGATTATGCAACTCCGGAATACCGGAGGAACACTTTGTGTGCTACCAAACATCACAATATAAAAGGGTGATTATGAAGGTGCTCTATAGGTGTCTCCAAAGGTGTTTGTTGGGTAGGCATAGATCGATATTAGGATTTGTCACTCTCTGTTATTTGGGCCCTCTCGGTAATGCTCATCACTACAAGCCTTCAAAGCATTGTAACTAATGAGTTAGTTGCAGGATGAAGTATTACGGAACGAGTAAAGAGACTTGCCGGTAACGAGATTGAACTAGGCATGATGATACCGACGATCGAATCTCGGGCAAGTAACATACCGATGACAAAGGGAACAACATATTTTGTTATCCCGTTTGACTGATAAAGATCTTCGTAGAATATGTAGGAACCAATATGAGCATCCAGGTTCCGCTATTGGTTATTGACCGGAGATGAGTCTCGGTCATGTCTACATAGTTCTTGAACCCGTAGGCTCCCCACACTTTTTGATGACGATATGTATTATGAGTTATGTGTTTTCATTGACCGAAGTTTGCTCGGAGTCCCGGATAAGATCACGGACGTGACGAGGAGTCTCATTGAGACATAAAGATTGATATATTGGATGGCTATATTCGGACACCAGAAGTGTTCCAGAGAAGTTTCGGATAAAACCGGAGTGCCGGAGGGTTATCGGAACCCCCCCGGGGAACTAATGGGCCTCGATGGGCCTTAGTGGAGAGAGAGAGGGGCGGCCAGGGCAGGCCGCGCGCCCCCTCCCACTTGGGTCCGAATTGGACTAGGAGGAGGCCGGCACAACCTTTCCTTCTCCCTCTCCCTCTCCTTCCTTCCCCCTCTCTCCCTCTTGGTGGAAACCTACTAGGACTTGGAGTCCTAGTAGGATTCCCCTCTTGGGGGCGTGCCTAGGAGGGCCGGCCAGCCTCCCCTTGCTCCTTTATATACAGGGACAGGGGGCACCCTAGGACACACAAGTTCCTCTCCCAACTGTATGCGGTGCCCCTCTCCACAGTTACACACATCGATCATACCATCGTAGTGCTTAGGCGAACCCCTGCGCCGGTAGCATCATCATCACCATCGGCATGCCGTCATGCTGACGGAACTCACCCTCGTCCTCAACTGGATCAAGAGCACGAGGGACGTCATCAAGCTGAACGTGTGCTGAACGTGGAGGTGCCGTACGTTTGGTACTTGATCGGTTGGATTGCGAAGAAGTTCGACTACATCAACCGCATTATTGAAACGCTTCCGCTTTCGGTCTACGAGGGTACATGGACACACTCTCCCCTCTAGTCGCTATGTATCACCTAGATAGATCTTGTGTGATCATAGGAATTTTTTTGAAATTACCGCGTTCCCCAAAGTGGCATCCGAGCCAGGTCTATGCGTAGATGTTATATG
The DNA here is from genome assembly GCA_963921465.1 of Triticum timopheevii. Taxonomy (NCBI): domain Eukaryota; kingdom Viridiplantae; phylum Streptophyta; class Magnoliopsida; order Poales; family Poaceae; genus Triticum; species Triticum timopheevii. The sequence goes on from OY997274.1 coordinate 385,550,847, forward strand.
CACGAGTAGAACACAAATTGTTGTGGGCGATAATAGTCATACTGCTTACCACCAATGTCTTACTTTGATTCAGCGGTATTGCTGGATGAAGCGGCCCGCACCAATATTACATGACGGCGTTCATGAGACGGTTCTACCTACGTGCTTTGGCAGAAAGGTGGCTGGCGGGTGTCTGTTTCTCCAACTTTAGTTGAATCGAGTTTGACTATAGCCGGTCATTGTTGAAGGTTAAAACAACACACTTGATGAAAAATTGTTGTGATTTGATACGTAGGTAAGAATGGTTCTTGCTAGAAGCTCGTAGAAACTTGCAACAACAAAGTAGAGGACGTCTAACTTATTTTTGCAGGGCTTGTTGTGATTTGATATGGTCAAGGCATGATGTGATATAAATTGTTGTATGAGATGCAATGCTTTGTAACAAAGTTTTCGGCAACTGGCACGAGCCATATGGTTGTCGCTTCATTGTATGCAGTGCAATCGCCATGTAATTGTTTTACTTTATCACTAAGCGGTAGCGATAGTCGTAGTAACAATAGTTGGCGAGATGACAACGATGCTATGATGGAGATCAAGGTGTCGCGCCGGTGACGCTGGAGGTCATGACGATGCTTTGGTGATGGAGATCATGAGCACAAGACGATGATGGCCATATCATGTCACATATTTTGATTGCATGTGATGTTTATCTTTTATGCATCTTATTTTGCTTAGAACGGCGGTAGCATTATAAGATGATCCCTTACTAAATTTCAAGGTACAAGTGTTCTTCCTGAGTATGCGGTATTGCTACAGTTCGTCGTGCCGAGACACCATGTGATGATCATGTATGATAAGCTCTACATTCACATACAACGGGTGCAAGCCAGTTTTGCACACGTAGAATACTCAGGTTAAATTTGACGAGCCTAGCATATGTAGATATGGCCTCGGAACACTGAGACCGAAAGGTCGAACATGAATCATATAGTACATATGATCAACATAGTGATGTTCACCATCAAAAACTACTCCATCTCATGTGATGATCGGACATGGTTTAGTTAATTTGGATCACGTGATCATTTAGATGACTAGAGGGATGTCTATCTAAGTGGGAGTTCTGAAGTAATTTGATTAATTGAACTTTAATTTATCATGAACTTAGTCCTGATAGTTATTTTGCATGTCTATGTTATTGTAGATCAATGGCCTGTGCTACCATTCCTTTGAATTTTAATGCGTTCCTAGAGAAAGCTAACTTGAAAGATGATGGCAGCAACTACATGGACTAGGTCCGTAAATTGAGGATTATCCTCATTGCTGCACAGAAGAATTACGTCCTGGAAGCACTGCTGGGTGCCAGGCCTACTGTAGATGCTACTGATGACGTTAAGAACGTATAGCAGAGCAAAGCTGATGACTACTCGATTGTTCAGTGTGCCATGCTTTACGACTTAGAACCGGGACTTCAAAGACGTTTTGAACATCATGGAGCATATGAGATGTTCCAAGAGTTGAAGTTAATATTTCAAGCAAATGCCCGAATTGAGAGATATGAAGTCTCCAACAATTTCAACAGCTGCAAAATGGAGGAGAATAGTTCTGTCAGTGAACACATACTCAGAATGTCTGGGTACCATAACCACTTGACTCAGCTAGGAGTTAATCTTCCTAATGACAGTGTCATTGACAGAGATCTTCAATCACTGCCACCAAGCTATAAAGGCTTCGTGATGAACTATAATATGCAAGGGATGAACAAGACTATTCCCGAGCTCTTCGCAATGCTAAAGGCTGCGGAGGTAGAAATCAAGAAGGAGCATCAAGTGTTGATTGTCAACAAGACCACTAGTTTCAAGAAAAAGGCAAAGGGAAGAAGGGGAACTTCAAGAAGAATGACAAGAAAGTTGCTGCTCAAGAGAAGAAACCCAAGTCTGGACCTAAGCCTGAAACTGAGTGCTTCTACTGCAAAGGGACTGGTCACTAGAAGCGGAACTGCCCCAAATATTTGGCGGATAAGAAGGATGGCAAAGTGAAAGGTATAATATACATGTTATTGATGTGTACCTTACTAATGCTCGTAGTAGCGCCTGGTTATTTGATACTGGTTCTATTGCTCATATTTGCAACTCGAAATAGGGGCTAGGGATTAAACGAAGATTGGCGAAGGATGAGGTGACGATGCGCGTGGGAAATGGTTCCAAGGTCAATGTGATCGCCGTCGGCACGCTACCTCTACATCTACCATCGGGTTTAGTTTTCGACCTGAATAATTGTTATTTGGTGCCAGCGTTGAGCATGAAAATTATATCTGGATCTTGTTTGATGCGAGACGGTCATTCATTTAAATTAGATAATAATGGTGTAATATCTTTTATGGTCATGCTCCCTTGATGAGTGGTCTATTTTTGTTGAACCTCGATAGTGATGATACACATATTCATAATATTGAAGCCAAAAGATGCAAAGTTGATAGTGCAACTTATTTGTGGCACTGCCGTTTGGGTCATATCAGTGTAAAGCGCATGAAGAAACTCCATACTGATGGACTTTTGGAATCACTTGATTATGAATCACTTGGTGCTTGTGAACCGTGCCTCATGGGCAAGATGACTAAAACTCCGTTCTCGGGAACAATGGAATGAGCTACTGACTTATTGGAAATAATACATACTGATGTATGCGGTCCAATGAGTGTTGAGGCTCGTGGAGGGTATCGTTATTTTCTTACCTTCACGGATGATTTGAGCAGATATGGTTATATCTACTTAATGAAGCATAAGTCTGAAACATTTGAAAAGTTCAAAGAATTTCAAAGTGAAGTGGAAAATCATCCTAACAAGAAAATAAAGTTTTTACGATCTAATCGTGGAGGTGAATATTGGAGTTACGAGTTTGGTCTTCATTTGAAACAACATGGGATAGTTTCACAACTAACGCCACCTGGAACACCACAACGAAATGTTGTGTCCGAACGTCGTAATCGTACTTTATTGGATAAGGTGCAATCTATGATGTATCTTACTGATTTACCGCTATCATTTTGGGGTTATGCTTTAGAGACGGCTGCATTCACTTTCAATAGGGCACCATCAAAATCCATTGAGACAACGCCTTATGAACTGTGGTTTGGCAAGAAACCAAAGTTGTCGTTTCTTAAAGTTTGGGGCTGCGATGCTTATGTGAAAAAGCTTCAACCTGATAGGATCGAACCCAAGTCGGAGAAGTGCGTCTTCATAGGATACCCAAAGGAAACTGTTGGGTACACCTTGTATCATAGATCCGAAGGCAAAATCTTTGTTGCTAAGAATTGATCATTTCAAGAGAAGGAGTTTCTCTCGAAAAAAGTGAGTCAGAGGGAAGTAGAACTTGATGAGGTAACTGTACCTTCTCCATTATTGGAAAGTAGTTCCTCACGGAAATTAGTTCCAGTGATTCACCAATTAGTGAGGAAGTTAATGATGATGATCATGAAACTTTAGATCATGAAACCAGAGTGAGATCTGCACGAGAGTGGTACGGTAATCCTGTTCTGGAAGTCATGTTACTAGACCGTTGTGAACCTACGAACTGTGAGGAAGCGATGATGAGCCCAGATTCCGTGAAATGTCTTGAGGCCATGAAATCTAAGATGGGATCCATGTATGAGAACAAAGTGTGGACTTTGGTGGACTTGGCCGATGATCGGCAAGCCATAGAAAATAAATGGATCTTCAAGAAGAAAACCGACGCAGATGGTAATGTTACTGTCTACAAAGCTTGACTTGTTGAGAAACGTTTTCGACAAGTTCAAGGAGTTGACTACGATGAGACTTTCTCACCCATAGCGATGCTTAAGCCTGTCTGAATCATGTTAGCAATTGCCGCATTTTATGATTATGAAATTTGGCTGATGGATGTCAAAACTGCATTCCTGAATGGATTTCTGGAAGAAGAGTTGTATATGATGCAACCAGAAGGTTTTGTCGATCCAAAGGGTGCTAACAAAGTGTGCAAGCATCCATTTATGTACTGGTGCAAGCCTCTTAGAGTTGGAATAAATGCATTGATAGTGTGATTAAAGCATATGGTTTTATACAGACTTTTGGAGAAGACTGTATTTACAAGAAAGTGAGTGGGAGCTCTGAAGCATTTCTAATACTATATGTGGATGACATATTTTTGATTGGAAATGATATAGAATTTCTGGATAGCATAAAGGGATACCTGAATAAGAGTTTTTCACCTCGGTGAAGCTGCTTACATATTGGGCATCAAGATCTATAGAGATAGATCAAGACGCTTAATTGGACTTTCACAAAGCACACACCTTAATAAAGTTTTTAAGAACTTCAAAATGGATCAGTCAAAGAAAGGGTTCTTGCTTGTGTTACAAGGTGTGAAGTTGAGTGAGACTCAATGCCCGACCACTATAGAAGATGGAGAGAAAATGAAAGTCATTCCCTATGCTTTAGCCATAGGTTCCATCATGTATGCAATGCTGTGTACCAGACCTGATGTGTGCCTTTCTATAAGCATAGCAAGGAGGTACCAAAGTAATCCCGGAGTGGAGCACTGGACAATGGTCAACAACATCCTGAAATACCTGAAAAGGAGTAAGGATATGTTTCTCGTTTATGGTGGTGAAAAAGAGCTTGTCGTAAATGGTTACGTCGATGCAAGCTTTGACATTGATCCGGATGACTCTAAGTCGCAAACCGGATACGTATTTTTGATGAATGGAGGAGCTGTCAGTTGGTGTAGTTCCAAGGAGAGCATCGTGGAGGGATCTGCGTGTGAAGTGGAGTACATTGCTGCTTCAGAAGTAGCAAATGAAGGAGTTTGGATGAAGGAGTTCACATCCGATCTAGGTGTCATACCTAGTGCATCGGGTCCAATGAAAATCTTTTGTGATAATACTGGTGCAACTACCTTGGCAAAGGAATCCAGATTTCACAAGAGAACCAAGCACTTCAAGAGACGCTTCAATTCCATCTGTCATCAAGTGTTAGAGGGGGACATAGAGATTTGCAAGATACATACGAATCTGAATGTTGTAGACCTGTTGAATAAGCCTCTTCCACGAGCAAAACATGATCAGCACCAAAGCTCCATGGGTGTTAGAATCATTACTATGTAATCTAGATTATTGACTCTAGTGCAAGTGGGAGACTAAAGGAAATATGCCCTGGAGGCAATAATAAAGTTATTATTTATTTCCTTATTTCATGATAAATGTTTATTATTCATGCTAGAGTTGTATTAACCGGAAACTTAGTACATGTGTGATTACATAGACAAAACATATTGTCCCTAGTATGCCTCTACTTGACTAGCTCGTTAATCAAAGATGGTTATGTTTCCTAACCATAGACATGTGTTGCCATTTGATGAATGGGATCACGTCATTAGGAGAATGATGTGATGGACATGACCCATCCGTTAGCTTAGCCTTATGATCGTTACAGTTTCATTGCTACTGCTTTCTTCATGACTTATACATGTTCCTCAGACTATGAGATTATGCAACTCCTGAATACCGGAGGAACACTTTGTGTGCTACCAAACGTCACAACGTAAAAGGGTGATTATAAAGGTTCTCTACAGGAGTCTCCAAAGGTGTTTGTTGGGTTGGCATAGATCGAGATTAGGATTTGTCACTCCGTGTTTTTGAAGAGGTATCTCTCGGCCCTCTCGGTAATGCTCATCACTATAAGCCTTGGAAGCATTGTAAGTAATGAGTTAGTTGCGGGATGAAGTATTACGAAACGAGTAAAGAGACTTGCCGGTAATGAGATTGAACTAGGTATGATGATATCGACGATCGAATCTCGGGCATGTAACATACCGATGACAAAGGGAGCAACGTATGTTGTTATCCCGTTTGACTGATAAAGATCTTCGTAGAATATGTAGGAACCAATATGAGCATCCAGGTTCCGCTATTGGTTATTGACCGGAGATGAGTCTCGGTCATGTCTACATAGTTCTCGAACCCGTAGGGTCCGCACGCTTAACTTTCAATGACGATATGTATTATGAGTTATGTGTTTTTGATGACCGAAGTTTGTTCGGAGTCCCGAATAAGATCACGAACATGACGAGGAGTTTTGAAAAGGTTGATACATAAAGATTGATATATTTGACGGCTACTTTCGGACACTGGAAGTGCTTCGGAGAGGTTTTGGATTAAACCGGAGTGCGGGAGGGTTATCGGAACCCCCCGGGGGAACTAATGGGCCTCGATGGGCGTTAGTGCAGAGAGAGAGGGGCGGCCAGGGCAGGCCGCGCACCCCCTGTTGGGGAACGTTGCAGAAAATAAATTTTTTCTACGGTTTCACCAAGATCCATCTATGAGTTCATCTAGCAACGAGTGATAGGAGTGCATCTACATACCCTTGTAGATCGCGAGAGAAAGCGTTCAAGAGAACGGGGTTGAGGGCGTCGTACTCGTCGTGATCCAAATCACCGATGACCAAGTGCCGAACGGACAGTACCTCCGCGTTCAACACACATACGGAGCGGATGACGTCTCCTCCTTCTTGATCCAGCAAGGGGGAAGGAGAGGTTGATGAAGATCCAGCAGCACGACGGTGTGGTGGTGGATGCAACAGAGTTCCGGCAGAGCTTCGCCGAGCTTCTGCGAGAGGGAGAGGTGTAGCAGGGGAGAGGGAGGCGCCAAGACTTCAGGGTGCGGCTGCCCTCCCCCTCCTCTATATAGGCCCCCAGGGGGCGCCGGCCCTAGAGATGGGATCTCTAGGGGGGGCGGCGGCCAAGGGGGTGGAGTGCCCCCCAAGGCAAGTGGAGGCGCCCCTTCCCTAGGGTTCCCAACCCTAGGCACAGAGGGGGGCCCGGGGGGGTGCACCAGCCCACCAGGGGCTGGTCCCCTCCCCACTTCAGCCCACGGGGCCCTCCGGGATAGGTGGCCCGACCCGGTGGACCCCGGGGACCCTTCCGGTGGTCCCGCTACAATACCGGTGACCCCCGAAACTCTCCCGATGGCCGAAACTGCACTTCCTATATATTATTCTTTACCTCCGGAACATTCCGGAACTCCTCGTGACGTCCGGGATCTCATCCGGGACTCCGAACAACTTTCGGTTTGCTGCATACTCATATCTCTACAACCCTAGTGTCACCGAACCTTAAGTGTGTAGACCCTACGGGTTCGGGAGACACGTAGACATGACCTTGACGGCTCTCCGGTCAATAACCAACAGCGGGATCTAGATACCCATGTTGGCTCCCACATGCTCCTCGATGATCTCATCGGATGAACCATGATGTCGAGGATTCAATCAACCCCGTATACAATTCCCTTTGTCAATCGGTACGTTACTTGCCCGAGACTCGATCGTCGGTATCCCAATACCTCGTTCAGTCTAGTTACCGGCAAGTCACTTTACTCATACCGTAATGCATGATCCCGTGACCAGACACTTGGTCACTTTGAGCTCATTATGATGATGCATTACCAAGTGGGCCTAGAGATACCTCTCCGTCATACAGAGTGACAAATCCCAGTCTCGATCCGTGTCGACCCAACAAACACTTTCGGAGATACCTGTAGTGCACCTTTATAGTCACCCAGTTACATTGTGACGTTTGGTACACCCAAAGCACTCCTACGGTATCCGGGAGTTACACGATCTCATGGTCTAAGGAAAAGATACTTGACATTGGAAAAGCTCTAGCAAAACGAACTACACGATCTTGTGCTATGCTTAGAATTGGGTCTTGTCCATCACATCATTCTCCTAATGATGTGATCCCGTTATCAACGACATCTAATGTCCATAGTTAGGAAACCATGACTATCTGTTGATCAACGAGCTAGTCAACTAGAGGCTTACTAGGGACATATTGTGGTCTATGTATTCACACGTGTATTACGATTTCCGGATAATACAATTATAGCATGAATAAAGACAATTATCATGAATAAGGAAATATAATAATAATCCTTTTATTATTGCCTCTAGGGCATATTTCCAACAGTCTCCCACTTGCACTAGAGTCAATAATCTAGTTACATTGTGATGAATCGAACACCCATAGAGTTCTGGTGTTGATCATGTTTTGCTCGCGAAAGAGGTTTAGTCAACGGATCTGCGACATTCAGATTCATATGTACTTTGCAAATATCTATGTCTCCATCTTGAACATTTTCACGGATGGAGTTGAAACGACGCTTGATGTGCCTGGTCTTCTTGTGAAACCTGGGCTCCTTGGCAAGGGCAATAGCTCCAGTGTTGTCACAGAAGAGTTTGATCGGCCCCGACGCATTGGGTATGACTCCTAGGTCGGTGATGAACTCCTTCACCCAAATTGCTTCATGCACTGCCTCCGAGGCTGCCATGTACTCCGCTTCACATGTAGATCCGGCCACGACGCTCTGGTTGCAGCTGCACCAGCTTACTGCTCCACCATTCAACATATACACGTATCCGGTTTGTGACTTAGAGTCATCCAGATCTGTGTCGAAGCTAGCGTCGACGTAACCCTTTACGACGAGCTCTTCGTCACCTCCATAAACGGGAAACATGTCCTTTGTCCTTTTTAGGTACTTCAGGATATTCTTGACTGCTGTGCAGTGTTCCTTTCCGGGATTACTTTGGTACCTACCTACCAAACTTACGGCAAGGTTTACATCAGGTCTGGTACACAGCATGGCATACATAATAGATCCTATGGCTAAAGCATAGGGGATGACACTCATCTCTTCTTTATCTTTTGCCGTGGTCGGGCATTGAGTCGAGCTCAATCTCACAACTTGCAATACAGACAAGAACCCTTTCTTGGACTGATCCATTTTGAACTTCTTCAAAATCTTATCAAGGTATGTGCTTTGTGAAAGACCTATCAGGCGTCTCGATCTATCCCTATAGATCTTGATGCCTAATATGTAAGCAGCTTCTCCAAGGTCCTTCATTGAAAAACACTTATTCAAGTAGGCCTTAATGCTGTCCAAAAGTTCTATATCATTTCCCATCAAGAGTATGTCATCTACATATAATATGAGAAATGCTACAGAGCTCCCACTCACTTTCTTGTAAACGAAGGCTTCTCCATAAGTCTGCATAAACCCAAATGCTTTGATCATCTCATCAAAGCGAATGTTCCAACTCCGAGATGCTTGCACCAGCCCATAAATGGATCGCTGGAGCTTGCATACTTTGTTAGCATTCTTAGGATCGACAAAACCTTCCGGCTGCATCATATACAGTTCTTCCTTAAGATGTCCGTTGAGGGATGCCGTTTTGACGTCCATCGGCCATATCTCATAATCATAGTATGCGGCAATTGCTAACATGATTCGGACGGACTTCAGCTTCGCTATGGGAGAGAATGTCTCATCGTAGTCAACCCCTTGAACTTGCCGATAACCCTTAGCGACAAGTCGAGCTTTATAGATGGTAACATTACCATCCGCTTCCGTCTTCTTCTTAAAGATCCATTTGTTTTCTATCGCTCGCTGATCATCGGGCAAGTCTGTCAAAGTCCATACTTTGTTTTCATACATGGATTCTATCTTGGATTGCATGGCTTCAAGCCATTTGTTGGAATCTGGGCCCGCCATTGCTTCTTCATAGTTCGAAGGTTCACCGTTGTCTAACAACATTATTTCCAGGACAAGGTTGCCATACCACTCTAGTGTGGAACGTGTCCTTGTGGACCTACGAAGTTCAGTAACAACTTGATCCGAAGTACCTTGATCATCATCATTAATTTCCTCTCCAGTCGGTGTAGGCACCACAGGAACATTCTCCTGAGCTGCACTACTTTCCGGTTCAAGAGGTAGTACTTCATCGTTGAATAACCTTTGTGTTGTTTGTTCATGTAATCAATCAAACCATTTGTTTTAGAGATCATGTAATAATTGTTTTTTGTTTTTTGGTTTGTAATTTTATTTGAGCACAAGTCCGTATTAATTGATAAGACTCGGAGACATTTCATTTTGATTGCTGTGCCAGACCTACAAATATGCCAATCGGGCTGAATGTGCATTCAGCAATAATAGTAGTATAGATGGACCATAAGTGGCATGCATCGGGAAGGGCCAAGATGCTATAGTAGATTCGCTAAAAGAGGCTGATGTTCTAGCTAAAAAAAGTACAACGGCGTGGCTTATGTATGTTAGTTCATATTATTGATCCATATACTCTATAAGTGTTTATATGTCTGTTAGTTATGTACATTCTTGGTTGTTTGACTCGGTATCTGAATCTTGATACACCACTTGTGTACATATCTAAATGGGAGTACACATTATGCTGTGTGTGACATTTGTGTTGGACATAAAGTGTTTGAAATATTCGAATTCACCTTAAACTGGATTCTAGCTTCTAAATTTGAGCATTGGCATTTCTAAATCATATTCTTATATGACAGTGGAATACATCTTTGACGTGCTTTTGAAGATATATAAAAACACATTGAATGGTTTATAAAGATTTGTATAGGAATACAAAATGGATTCGAATTTAGTTGCTATGGTAAACGTGGATGCTTATTGTCCCAAAATTCGAAAGAAGCGTCAAAATGTCCACTCCCACGTCGGCTGCCTGAAGCCAAGTGTTTCAGAGATGGAAATTACTGTCTACCCATTACATGGACAATCCATCGGCCCGATTTCCACTCCTCTCAATAGGGGTAGGTTAGTAACTTCAATTAGACGTGACACGACCGCCTCTGAGCCCATTCCGACACGGTGGGCGCCAAACATGGACGGCAAAACACATTTGATTCAAGCTCGTCCAAAAGACCTCTGTTTCTCCCTCCATTTCACCATTCGTACACGGTGGGCGGGAAAACAAACTCGACTCGGCCGAAATCGATGTAGGCAAATATTTTCACTAGGGGCAGGTTTGTAACTTCACTCAGACGTGACACAACCGCCCTACCTGTCAGCCCTGTTCATACACCATGGGCGCCAACCATGGGCGCCAAACAACCTCTCCTCGCCTGAAATCGCTCTGGGCAAATATTGGCGAGACGCGAGATTACCGTCCTATCCCCAACCGACGAGACGTCCAAATTTTAAACGGGGGCTAAGTTCATAACTTTCCATATTTCAGACAGGCGCATCCCAAAAACATGGTTCCCCGTACCTCTCCCTCCATTTTCCCATTCATACACCGTCCACGCTAGAACACCATCCCCACACTAGCCTCCTCCGTCCGCCACCCCATCCTCCTCTGTCCGCCACCCCATCCATCGCCGCCGTCCTCCACCCCATCCATCGCTACCGTCCTCCACCATGCCGGAGCGCCTACCAAGACCGCGTCGTCCACTGCTAGATATGGATGTTTCTCTTCCATGGCGATGGACCAAGAGCCTTGCATCGCGTCCTCTCTCTTCATCGGCGCTGTCATCCCATTTGCCGGGGCCGCTCACACGACCTTCTCTCCCACCGGAACGGGACTTATCCCCCGATGCACCAGTCTACCATCGCATATCTGCTTCAAGGCCACTGACAACCATTGCACCCCCGATGCCTACACGACGCCGCAAGAGAGGTGGTACTTCATATCTCCTCAACTTGGTTACTCTACTTTCTTTTCACCTCTTAGAATTTAGTTCTTAGTTTGAAGCAAACACTGGATGCTAAATATCATTTCTCCAGTTTGCAGCTTCTAATCTGCCATGGCACTGTCATAATATGGTTTAATTGATCATGCTTAGGGTTTAATTGATCATGTTGGATCCGTGGTGGTTCCTTTAATAGAAATTGGAGGGGAAACCCTCTTTTGCTAAAAAAAATATGCTTAGGGTTTCCCCCTTTTATCATCACTATACGATCAGAATACGTGCTTCGTGTCATAATAGCACTGCTCTAAACAAGCTTAGTTGTTCAAACACGAATCTAATATTATTAAAACAGAGTCGTTTAATTGGTCAGCTAAACAAGCTTAGTTTTGAAAATGCTTATTTGCCGCTCGGGTGTGTATCTCTACAGGGTGCCCATGGTGGGCCGCGGCCCCCCATGGGATTTTGGGTCATCCCAGGCCCCGATTCCCCTTTGTTCTATTGCGCGCTTCCAATCTCTACTCGCCCCCAGCCACCTGCCTCGCTGGCGACTTGTCGTCCCCGGACGGCATGACTCTAGGAGGAGACATTGGACTAACAGGAGGTCAGGAGCCACCCGCCCAACAACATCACCGATGCCCGGGCGCGCCGCCGTGCCTGCCTTCCCAGTCCGTTTAGGGCTCAGGCGTGCAGCACCCACTAAGCCAACCTGATTTATCCTGAGATACGTCCTCAATGCTCAGCAGCCACTCCTCATCACCCATTTTCTAATTGATTCATTACTCATTAGGCAGGACTGTCATTAGGGTTTGTTATGTGCTGAGTGCTACCTACACTTAATGGTTCAGATGTATTTCAGTAATCTTTAGTACGTGTAAAGTTCACAGGGTTTCAAAATTCCGTCCCTAGGAACAGACACTTGTTGGTCATAGTGACATTGACCCAGGTTACTACTGCAAGTCAGGTTTGTTGACAATTTTACTTGTCTTTCTTACTCATTCGATATAATATCCAATTAGTCACGTCGATTAGTTGCAAAGAATAAGTGCTAGACAAACTTCTTGATTCAGATTTTGGATAGTCTCTTACTGCAGTTACAATTCTGCATACTTGTCCTAGTAAGCTCACAAGTAAATGATTGATTCACTACATCTATGCTTGCCTTGTCATATTTGTTGTCAATATTCTTTTAGGGTGGACCACCCTATTTCAAAATACTGGAACCGTAGACATGAGTGAATAGTATTTCTCTGTGTGATCTCTTCCATCTTGTGTGGGCAACGAACACTGCATTATATAGAAAGAAAGTGTCATTTCCAGCTTTTACATAGGCTACAATCTTTTACATGGAATGCAATCTGCCTACCTGCTTTGTGTCGCACTACCAACACTCCACCCTTGAAGCTAAACATTATGCCATTCATAATTCCTTAGTTTATTTGTTCAAATACGAATTTGATATGATTCTAATGTTCCTACTTCAGTTTTGAAATGTGTATCTGCCTATTATAGAGACATAAGGGGTTTGTATTTCTGTGTGTGGTCTGGTCAGCACGGTTGGGGGGTGAATTTTGCATATGCAGGGGTTTATAGCGAGACACTCTTCGAGTTGAATCCACAATGCATTCCATAGATAATCTGATTAATTTTTATGTTTTCATGAATCTCAAAATCTGAACAGCATCATAATGATTATGAGCTTGCACGCATGAAAATAATAAAGCAGAACAATGCCATGGCAGTCAAACCTGGCATTAAGGGGCTGAAATCAAGTCTGGATGCAATGCAATGCAAACGCTCTCCACCTACAGATTCATGCTCAGAATATGATCCTAAAAGTGATTCTGAGCTAGAGGGAGACCTAAGTCAATGTAGCTCCCTAGTGGAGGAGTCAGAGGCAGATGGCCTATCTTATTCACCCATCAAGGTGCTTGCTCTAACTTTCCAAGGTTATATTGGTCGCACATATCTTGCAACTGATGCTTTGCATTGCTTCTACTTTGTTGCACTGCCATTAGCTTAGTTTACACATCATGTATGTGAATACACCCTGCCTATCCATTTTCAGTACATATTCCATCTATCATCATACCATATTTATCCATCCAAATGTTGTTCTTGTGTATCAGATGTTCAAAAGGAAGAGGGCAATTGCTGATCATGGAGGAGCACAAGCAAAGTATTTGGAAAAGGTAGTGACACCTGATAAATTAAATAGCCCATTAGGTGTAGTAGCAATATCACCTGACCCACAAAACACCCCAACTCTAGCAGACTCTAGCCCTACTACAGTGGTCATTTCTGATGCCCCAACTTAGCAGACCCCAACTGCAGCAAACTGTATGATGATGCCAGTTGACATAGCACCATCTCTACGACGCAAAACCCCAATTCTAGCAAAGAGTACACCAAATCCAGTTGCCAATTCCTTTTTCGAACCAGAGAGAGCCCCAATTGCAGCAAATAGGACCCTTGTTCCATTTCTTCCTAGTTTAGAAGACGAAGCTTATATTGTTGTCAGGAACTTTGTGCGCATCTTTCCTTCATGGAATGATTATACCGCAGACACAGAATAATTTCCAGTCTTCCTCCGCAACTTACGCGTAAGTAATGTACTAATGATATTTATGGTAATTACTTCATATGTTTCTGCTAACAGAAGACATAGGATTTCATTCTTTTAAATAGGCGAGGACCAAACTGGATTGTCAAGACGAGCAAGGGTTGGTTGCACTTTTCTAGCACTCGTTGATGAAGTATCGTTCCTACCTGAGGCAAGCTCACTTCGTTGGCAAGCCTCTACATGAAATTTCTGTAAAGTCTCCGGTGCTACATTTATCCGACGGTGACTGGAATAATCTTGTTACACATTGGTCTCGTCTGCAGCGTAAGGTACTATCTATGATATCACATCACAATTTGAACTACATTTCTGAATTTTCCTTAACATCTCACTTGTACAAAAACTGTTAGCAGAAGAACATTCATTCTCAAGGGACCACATAATCTCGCAACTATACTGCACACTGCATTGCTCTTGTGAGTACCTCTTGCCCTGTATGACCATACTTACTTGCATAGATGTTGGATTATGTAGCATCAGTGCACATGTTAGCCTCGTTATCGTCCATTTGGTGGACATTATAAGATCCGTATGGACTCCTACATAAATTTAGAATAAACCCAATGCTTTTCAAGAGGTTTAGCTCTGCAGTCCTCTTGTAAGGACTAAATGTCGTCTATCACTGTACTTACTCCCTCCTTCCCATAATATAAGAACGTTTTGTACAATGCACCAGTGTTCAAAACACTCTTGTATTATGGGAAGAGGGATTGGTTCATTGTTTAGCATTCTGCATCTTATCTCCCTCGTCCACCATTTACTAAAAAAGATCAGATCTATATTTAATCTTACCAAAAAGTAGAATGCACAGACAATGCCAGTGCAAAAGTGTAGCCCATTGCTCCTGTCAGTACATTTTGTCCTGTAACGCTTGTACTTCGAGGTATTGGTAGTTGATTATGTAGCATCAATCTGCATCTTATCTTCATTATCCTCTATCCCTTCCAGTATTATCATATCTATAATTACTCTCTACAAAATGTAGAGTACAGGCAATGCTTATGAAGAAGATTATGTGCTAAAATTCTTAAGTTATCCTTCCCTTGACATGGAGAAGGGCATTATCAAGCCGGTGTTAACTGTTAATGTAAGTCAGTCCTTCTAAAGCCTTCATCCTCAACTGATGTTTAATTTGCTCATACTCCCTATCGTTTACTGCTGTTTAGTTTGCTATTTCTATCAAAATGCATGTTCGCAAGAACCATAAGTTCTAAGTTTTACTTGTAAAACCAAAGTCCTTATTCATACCATGCACATTACTCAAACTCCCTATATGTATGCTTGTTTTTGTGGATCTATAATCTAGTGTGTGGTGAAGCAGCCCACGTTTGCACCTTGTCATCTCCTGTTTTATCTTAATGATGTGGCTGATGATATGAACAACATGCCATGCACATTAACCAAAATAGATACAATGATTGTCTTTGCCCTTCATCTATGCTTGTTATGCTGACATAGTAATCCAGTAGTGTGGTGAAGCTCCCCGCATTATGAACAATGCCAAATTATGCTATTGATATTTTGAACTTACTCTTTATTTTCTAATTTGAAATTGGATGGAATTGACAGCACAGTTATCATCTTTGTTTATACACACGAAAAACCTGTCATCTCTCTGCTTGTTTCAGGGTGATATGCCTGATGGCATGCACAAGTCTGCTAAAGGCTGCGAGACAAACCCAACATATATTGAAGCAAAGAAGGCAAAACATCTTGAAGATAGCGAGACAACCCCAAAGTATTGTCTTGTGTTCAAGTTACTTGAGACTAGCAGTCAGACAAGCTCACAGAATTCACTGTCTGAATCAGTTCGCCTTCTTTAGTCCCAAGTTCTAGCAGAAAGGCATTCTGCAACTCAACTTCTACTTGAAGTCCTATCTCTAAGAAAGATTGCGGAGAACACCAATGAGAACCTCATTGCTAAACAGCTACACCTGGAAGCTATGACCGACATGCTAGGCCGATCTCACAGCCTTGCTCAGCAGCTTGCACAGCAGTTCCCGTGCAAGGATAACTTTCTTGAACTGTCTTGGAGTGGTCTCGGTTCAGTATTATTTTGTTACGCTGCAATGGTGCCCAGTTTTTGTACTCTGCTTCTTCGTTGCGCTTTATGACCACTGGTGGCGAACTTCGATGCCTAGTGGATGTAATATACTATAAATCCTTTATTGTATAGTGTAGGTTTATTCTTAGTTACTATGACGTAATTTCTTTATTGTATAGAGTAGGTTTGTTCTTAGTTCCTACTAGTTACTGCCATCATTCGCTAACTAAGAAAAATCTAATGTAGTCGACCGGCCCGAAACATTAGCCTCTAACGGGCCTGGTTTTTAGCGGGCCACAATTGGGCCAGCCTGCATCTTTCTTGGGCCCGATTGATTGGGGCCTTCACACTTTGCACCAGGCCCACAACTTACTCTGGCCTATATTCGGCCCAAATTTTAGTTGGGCCTTTTGTGGACCAATCACTTAGTTTGGCCCAGGTAGCGTTGGGCCATTAACAGGCTGAATATTCTACTGGCCTGTTAATGCCCAGAAGAAACCATGGGCCTTTAGCAGGCAGAAATGCATGTTGGGCCTCAATTTTCACTAGTCGTTGACGGGCCGTTACCAGGACGAAACATATATCGGCCCTTAGTTGGCCCACTGATATCATGGGCCTTTAAGAGGCCGAAAGCTTAGTACAGGCATCAACGGGCCGAATTATACGACATGTCTTTAACAGGCCCATAGTCACATTGGGCTGAACTATTGCCACATTTATCACGGGCAGTTAGTGGGCCGGATGTCACGTCAGACCATATATGGCCCATGGGTAGCACGGGCCATTCCCAGGTCGAAAGACACACCGGGCTGAAATGGGCCCATGTCTACATCAGGTGTCTAATAGGCCAAGAGTCACTCGGCTGTAATGGGGCCCAAATATTCGGCAAAAAATTAACGGGCCAGATCTGGCTTCGGGCCGTAAATGGGCCTTTATTAAACAAACCGTTATTGGGCTGGCACACTAGTACCTGAGTAAGTACTACGGGCCTTTGACCGGGTCGGCCTTTTTAACCTATATGGGCCTCTATTGGGCCCTGCTACGTGTCAACGTATCATAGGCATGTCTCCTCCAATGGACGGGTGATATCTGGCCCACGGACGAGCTGACACGTGTTTCCTCCGGCCAATCTGAATTTTACACATAGAAATTTCCCATTGGTCTGGGCTGTTAATGGGTTATCGGATCCAAAACCGGACCCGATAGCTTAACGGCGTTCTGTTACGGTGGATGCCACGTGTCAGTCACCCTTGATAAAAGCACTTATGTGACGCACGATTTGTCGTCATGGAAGTGGACACTTCCATGATGATAATTTGGGTAATGTCATGGAACACTTCTACGACAGCATAGGTATGACTATCTTGATTCTGTCATAAAATCATCATGGATGTACATGCATGATAGAAAATGCGACCTACTGTGACAAACACGTACCATCATGGAAGTGTATTTTTTTGTAGTGTGATATTAGAGTCATGCTAGAGAGTAATTGCGGATTAGTAATAATATTTGTGTTAAGGTTTGTGATTCCCGAAGCATGCACATATCGTCCCTAGTTATGCGATCAAGTTGGAGCATGATTTATGTTTGACTGTCTTCCTTATGAGTGGCGACCAGGGATGAGCGATGGTCTCTTCCTACCAATCTACCCCCTAGGGGCATGTGTATTAGTACTTTGTTTCTAGGGCTAGTAAACTTTTGCAATAAGTATGTGAGTTCTTTATGACTAATGTTGAGTCCATGGATTATACGCACTCTCACCCTTCCACCATTGCTAGCCTCTCTAGTACTGCGCAACTTTCGCAGGTGCATTAACACCATATACCTTTCTCCAAACAGCCACCATACCTATCTAGTATGGCATTTCCATAGCCATTTTGAGATATATTGCCATGCAAGTTCCACCGTTTGATTTTATGCATGCACCATCATTGCCATATTGTTCACATATGCATGAGGCATTCATATAGAGTCATATCTTTGTTCTAGATTCGAGTTGTAATTCTTGAATTGTAAGTAAATAAAAGTGTGATGATCATCATTATTAGAGCGTTGTCCCATGTGAGGAAAGGATGATGGAGTCTATGATTCCCTCACAAGTCGGGATGAGTCTCTGGACTTAGAAAAAAGGAGGCCAAAGAGCCCAAAATAAAAAAGAGGCCAAAGAGCCCAAAAATAAAAGAAAAAAATATAAGAGAAAAAGAGAGAAGGGACAATGTTACTATCTTTTTCCCCACTTGTGCTTTAAAGTAGCACCATGTTCTTCATGATAGAGAGTCTCCTATTTTATCACTTTCATATACTAGTGGGAATTTTCATTATATGACTTGGCTTGTATATTCCAATGATGGGCTCCCTCAAAATGCCCTAGGTTTTCATGAGCAAGCGAGTTGGATTCACACCCACTTTGTTTTATTTTGAGCTTTCATACACTTATAGCTCTAGTGCATCCATTGCATGGCAATCCCTACTCACTCACATCGATACCGATTGATGGGCATCTCCATAGCCCATTATTTTGCCTAGTCGATGTGAGACTTTCTGCTTTTTTGTCTTCTCCTCACAACCTCCACCATCATATTTTATTCCTCCTATAGTGCTATATCCATGGCTCACGCTCATGTATTGTGTGAGAGTTGAAAAAGTTTAAGAACGTCAAAAGTACGAAACAATTGCTTTCCTTGTCATCAGGGTTGTGCATGATAAATACTTTGTGTGATGAAGATAGAGCATCACAAGATTATATGATTTTGTAGGGATAACTTTCTTTAGCCATGATATTTTGAGAAGACATGATTGCTTTATTAGTATGCTTGAAGTATTAGTGTTTTAATGTCAATATTAAACTTTTGTTTTGAATTTTATGGATATGAGTATTCATGCCAAATGAAGAAAGATTACATTGATAAACATGTTAGGGCATTCCACATCAAGAATTCTGTTTTTATCAGTTACCAACTCGAGGACGAGCAGGAACTAAGCTTGGGGATGCTTGATATGTCTCCAACGTAAATATAATTTATTATTGTTCCATGCTATTATGTTATCCATCTTGGATGTTTTATATGCATTATTATGCTATTTTATATCATTTTTTGGGACTAACCTATTAACCTAGTGCCCAGTGTCAGTTGCTGTTTTTTTCCTTATTTTTGTCTTTTATAGAAAATCAATACCAAACGTAGTACAAATGGAACGAAACTTTTTAACGATTTTTCTTGGACCAGAACACAACCACGAAGCTTTGGGAGGAGGCCAGAGGAGCAACGATAGGGCCGCAAGCCCTAGAGGCGCACCTTAGGGGGCACCCCCAGGCTTGTGTGCCCCTCGAGACTCCTCGAGCCCTAATATTAGCTCAATAAATACCCAAATACTCCTCGTAAGCCAGAGGGCACACAAAAAATACTTTTCCACTGCCGCAAGCTTCCATCCTCGTGAGATCCCATCTTGGGGCCTGTTCCGGTACTCTGCTACAGGAGGATTCGATCATAGAGGGTTTCTACATCAACTTTGCTGCCCTACCGATGATGTGTGGGTATTTTACCACAGATCGATGGGTCCATAGCTAGTAGCTAGATGGCTTCTTCTCTATCTCTTTGCTCTTCAATACAATGTTCTCCTCGATTTTCTTGGAGATTTATTCGATGTAATCTTCTTTTGTGGTGTGTTTGTTGAGATCAGATGAATTGTGAGTTCATGATTAGATTATCTATGTATATTATTTGAGTCTTCTCTGAACTCTTTTATGCATGACTAAGATAGCTTTATATTTCTCTCTGATCTATTTATTTGGTTTGGCCAACTAGATTGATTTTTGTTGCAATGGGAGAGTGGTTTGTGATGGGTTCAATCTTGCAGTTTCCTCGCCAAGTGACAGAAGGGGTAGGGAGGCACGTATTTGTATTATTGCCATTAAGGATAAAAAGATGGGGTTTTTACCATATTGATCGGAAATATCCCTCTACATCATGTCATCTTGCTTAAGGTGTTACTCCGTTCTTGTTAACTTAATACAGTAGATGCATGCTGGATAGCGGTCGACGTGTGGAGTAATAGTAGTAGATACAGAGTCGTTTCGGTCCACTTGTCACAGACATGATGCCTATATTCATGATCATTGCCTTAGATATCATCATGATTATTTGCTTTTCTATCAATTGATCAATAGTAATTTGTTCACCCACCATATGCGTTCTTTCAAGAGAGAAGCCTCTAGTGAAAACTATGGCCCTCAGGTCTACGTTTACCATATTATTCCAGATCTATAAAACCAAAAACCTAAAAATATCTTACTGCAATTTATTTACCTTTACTTTACTTTGAACTTTTATTAATCTTTTCTACTTGTCTCTATCAGATCTCATCCTTGCAAGTTACCGTGAAGGAATGGACAACCCCTTTATCGCGTTGGGTGCAAGTATTTGTTTGTTTGTGCAGGTGCTATCATTGGAGACTTGTGTGTTCCTCCTACTGGATTGATACCTTGGTTCTTAACTGAGGGAAATACTTATCTCTACTTTCCTGCATCACCCTTTCCTCTTCAAGGGAAAAACCAACACAAGCTCAAGAAGTTGCACACACCTAGCGGTGCATCAAGGACATAAGCCTTCTGTGCAGCAGTGAGGATAATCCTGAGATTACGTACCCAGTCCACATAATTACTTCCATCATATTTCAGCTTTCCTTTCTCTAGGAACACACTGAAATTCGGAGGGGCTACAACGCGAGCCATTGATCTACAACATATTTGCAGAGACATTTAGACTATGTTCATGATAATTAGTTCAACTAATCAAATTACTAATGAACTCCCACTTAAATCAACATCCCTCTAGTTGTTAAGTGTTACATGATCCAAATCCACTAACCCAAGTATGATCATCACGTGAGATGGGGTAGTTTCAATGGTGAGCATCTACATGTTGATCGTATCATCCATATGACTCATGTTTAACCTTTAGGTTCTACCTATTCCGAGTCCATGTATGTACATGCTAGGCTCGTCAACTTAACCAAAGTATTTCCGCATGTATAAAACTGGCTTACACCCATTGTATGCGAACAAAGAGTCTATGACACCCGATCATCATGAGGTGCTTCAAAACAATGAACTTTCACAATGGTGCATACTAAGGGAGAACACTTTTATCTTGATATTAAGTGAAGGGATCATCTATAATGCTACCATTGTTCTAAGCAAAATAAGATGCAAAAAAGACAAACATCACATGCAACCAATATGAGACATGATATGGCCTTTGTCTTCTTCTGCTTTTGACCTCCATCTCCAAAGCACCGACATGATCTACATCATGACTAGCATGACACCATGATCTCCATCATCTCCATGCATGGTGCCGTCATGTAGTTGTCTCCACCAACTATTGCTTCTACAACCATTGCTAACTCATAGCGATAAAGTAAAGCAATTAATTGGCATTTAATGATTGACACTGTCGGTGGAAAACAACACCTATGGGATCACAAGAATCCCTACTACGGTTGCGGGGCGCAGGGTCATGAGAAGAGCGGGATCAGCAGTCAGCACAAACACACGGGTCATTTACCCAGGTTCGGGCCGCAAGGATGCGTAATACCCTAGTCCTGCTTCGATGTGTATATCAGTGTTCTTGGAGTTCTTGAGCTACATACAATGAGCGTAACTTGTCCAAGGGTCTGAATCCTTCTCCTGGATGCCTTGGGTCTCCTTTTATAGGCAAGGGGATTGCCACAGTGGCACCCAGGAGGTGGCATCAGGGTACTGTGGTTAAGCCTATCGCTTGTCATTCCGAGACAAGACACATTTAATGTGCCTCTGACATGTCCCCTTCACTTTACCACCGCCTCGCCCTGCCTTGACACGCGCCTGGGCCAGCGAGGCGGTCAGCGCCATGTAGGCTGGCAGGCTGCTGAGGTGGCGTGGTGGTAGGGCCTTCACGAAGATTTGCATGCCACCATGTAGGCATGTGCTGACTTGGCCTGGAAGCCTCATGTCGACAAGCAGGCGCCTACCAAGCTTGTGGGCTGGCAGCTACATGGAGCGGTGTTAGAAACTTGGCAGGTGTGGGCCTGGCTGTGGCCTCGCGGATGTCCTCGGCAAGGGCCTTGCCGGGGTCCCGGCAAGGGTCTTGCCGTGGCGTTGCGGTCATCCCCGGCAATGATCTTGCCGGGGGTCTTGTGGGTTCCCTCGGCAAGGATCTCGCCGAGGTTCAACGTCTTCTAATCCTCTTCTGATTTGAAGTGTTTCTTGTCTTCACAAAGATCTACATGCCATCACGGAGGCGCCTCCCGAGCCCAGGTCCCAACATGGTTGGTGGTGCTGGGGAAACTGGGGCTCAAGGGTGGCGCGCTCCGCTGGCATCGGGTAAGCTGCCCCGGCAAGGTCCTTGCCGGGGCCGTGGAGGCCGCCCCGGCAAGGGTCTTGCCGGGGGAAACCACCTCGTCTTCTTGCTCTTTATGCCTCTGTCTTGGCGTTTCTTTGACCGTCTGGCGGCTGTGATTCCCTGCCTCTACCCTGCTTAAGTGTGGTCCTGGGCGCGGCTCTGACTGCCCGTGCACAAATAAGGGGTACAAAGGAGCGCC
Source organism: Triticum timopheevii (assembly GCA_963921465.1). Lineage (NCBI taxonomy): Eukaryota > Viridiplantae > Streptophyta > Magnoliopsida > Poales > Poaceae > Triticum > Triticum timopheevii. The sequence continues at coordinate 385,573,589 of OY997274.1, forward strand.
CCTACTTTAGTACACCGACAGGAGCCTCCGGGCCTGGGCCACACATAAGCGCGGCACGTTGTTGGGCCAGGCCCAAAACGGTGCGCGGGCAGGCGGGGCGGTTTTAATTGAGGAGATTTTTCCGCCCGCTGCGCTCTCCCATGATCCGCGTCGTACACGTGATGTGGGGGTCGCGCGCGCGGGTGACCGAAGCATGCTTGCGTCATCCCGCGGCGAACAATAAAGAGGCGGCTTGCGTGTCCCTTCGAGACCGCAGGGCCGCTGCTCATTTACTCTCCTTACCTGGGAACCGTCGCTCCACGCGTCCCATTACGCCCGTCACTCACGCCACGTACGTCGCATTCATGACGCAGGTCGAACGACTGGCGCACGGAATAGAAGTCGTGCGCGCGTGGGTCGACGCCCACGCGCCTTCAATTGGGCGGGGAGGGCTGTCGACGGCCTCGCCTGCTGTCACCTTAATGAGCCGGATTGGCTGAGAAGGGCGGCCGAGCCCTGACCCCGTCCCTTTATAAGGAGGGGAGCGGGAGGGATGGTGCCTCTCAGTCCTTCGCCATCTGCCTCTCCCCATCCCTGCTCCTTCCTTCCTTCTGCCATGGCGAGAGGGCGCGTTGATGCTTCATCGGTGGCGGTGAGGTCTCTGCTCGACAACGCGTCGCTCCTCCCCAAGAGCCCGTGGTGGCGGAGCCGGCCGCAAGGCGAAGGGGGAGGGGACGAGGCCGAGGCCGCCGCGGTGCTCGGGGAAGAGGATGGCGGGGCGACGCGTCGGCCTCGCCTCCGGCAGCAGTCCTTGCCCCAATGGAGGGCCACGTCGGGGACAACCCTTGCAAGTTCTTCATCAGGCCGTACCAGCCGGCATGCTGTCGTCTTCGTCTTTCGACCCCATTTGCTCGGGAGATGGAGCTTGACCCGCCGCAAGCACTGAGGCTACACATGAGGGGCTGCGGGAACAGCGGCACATGGGCTGACGTCGACTTCCCTGCCCCTTACGCCATGTATCTTTGCCGCGGGTGGAAGACCTTCGCTCGCATCCACAGCCTGACACCGGGGCTATTCTCTACTTCAAGTTAATGGAGAATGGCCTCCTTTCCGTCAAGGTCATTGGCTACTTCGGAACTCGCCTGAAGTGCTGCGTGGAGAGATCTTCAGATGACGAAGACTCGTCCTCAAGCAAGAGTGACGAGGAGGACAGTGGCAGTGATGACGAGGGTAGCAGGCGAGAGGATGACGGGTCTGACTAGGTGTCGGACCCGCTGCTCCGGGGCGGTGTCGGCTGCAGCAGCATCTGCACCGGGCCCCTTCTCCCGGTGGAGCCGACTCCTTGAACTTCTCGGGGTCGCCTCCTTGGGCGGCTGGCGTGGGAAGGCCGGAGAAGGCGAAGAAGGCGGGTGGCGGGCCGTCAAGTCGGAGTACGATGGCACCGACACCTTCGTAGCGTACTGACGGACCGCTGCCTCATCTTTCAGTCCTTCCTCCGGCACCACCACCACCAGCCCCCTTCTAGGTGGCTGCCGACATGTTCCCTCGGTGTCTTCTGCTGCTCGTACCTCGCTTAGGTGCTCCTTCTGCCCTTTTGCCTTCTTGTTTTATTTACTGAGGAGAGGGACAAGAAAGAGATTATGGGCACTTTATCCTTTTTCAGTTTGTAAGCCTACGGGCCCTAGTTACGTTTAAAACTTGTAACCTCCGTGTTCATGTTTACATCCGTATGAACTGTACCTGTATGGACGTATTAATGAAAAAAGGGTGCTTGCCGGGTCTTGTGTGTGTGAGCAAAGCCCATACCAAGGAACAAATCCTTGTTATTTTCAATATAAACACCGTTGCCCGGCAGCAGGCCTTGCCGCTCCCCTACTCCGTTCGACCATACTCACGCCTTTGGCAGAGGCAGGGACGAGGTAGGGGTGGGCCCTACACTCACTTCCTTGCTGCCGTGGCTACAACCAGATTCCGAACCAAGAAGAAGTTCTTGGGTGGTAGGAGTGAAGGGAGCACGGCAGTCTCGGAATAAAGTGAGGTTTCATACGTCCCGATCTTTATACGGAAATGCATAACAAGAGATAAGAAAGCTTATCTGGATTTGCAGCCCCTGGCAACCCCAGCTTGCCGTGGGTGGACCTTTGTGTCTTCAGCCCCTGGCATGCTTGGCTTGCCGGGTTCGAAGCGCCGGCTTGCTCTCTTCCTTCCCCTTGGCAGAAAACGCTTATGTACCCTGCGAACCAAAGAGGATGGATAGGAACAAAGAGACACAAAATCAACCTTCTATGTTAGGGGTTAGTCGCTGCTAAGCACTATCAACCCTAACCGAGGGAGAGACTCAATTTAGCATGCATGCTATAACTTAGGGCGCCAGCGCTTTGTTTATTTATGCTCAGGGCTGCGCCTGGCTTTGTACAGAGAGTTATATGCCTTGTCGGCAAGGCTTGTACAAAAGATGGCTTGCTGGGGGGGGGGGGGGGGCGGAAGCCGCGCCTTATGGGTAAAACTTGCAAAGATGCTCGATGTTCTAGGAGTTGCTCACTGGAATGGCATCTTTGGTCTCCAGGCGGACTGTGCCAGGCTTGGTGACTCGTGTTACCCGATAAGGGCCTTCCCACTTTGGCGTCAACTTGTTGGAATTCTTAGCCGACTGAACGCGCCGAAGAACAAGGTTGCCTTCCTCAAAGCTTCGGGCATGAACTATGTGGCTATGGTAGCGGCGCAAGGCTTGCTGGTAGCATGCTGCTCCCACAGCCGCCCGAAGATGATCTTCCTCGAGGAGCGTTGCGTCATCTTGCCGCAATCGCTCTTGCTCAAGCTCATCATAAGCGAGCACTCGAGGTGACCCGTATATGAGTTCCATGGGGAGAACTGCTTCTCCATTGTAAACCAGGGCAAATGGTGTCTGGCCGGTGGATCGATTTGGCGTCGTTCTGATCGACCAAAGAACCGCTGGCAACTCATCAATCCAGCGCCTTCCGCCCTTGTGCAGCATGTCAAAAGTCTTCATCCTCAGGCCACGTAGTACTTCAGCATTTGCCCTCTCCGCTTGGCCGTTGCTCCATGGGTGTGCCACGGAAGCAAAACAGACCTTGCTGCCGAGGTCTTCAATATACTGCATGAAGGTGTGGCTTGTGAACTACGTGCCGTTGTCGGTGATGATTCTGTTCGGCACTCCAAAGCGGCAAACTAGCCCCTTGAAGAATTTGACGGATGACTGTGCGGTCACCTTCTTCACTGCTTCCACCTCCGGCCACTTTGTGAACTTGTCGATTGCAACGTACAAATACTCAAAGCCCCCGACGACGTGGAGAAAAGGGCCCAGTATGTCGAGCCCCGAGACCAAGAATGGCCTGGAGAGAGGGATTGTCTGCAAGGCTTGAGCTAGCTGATACTCATGAAAGCCTTCATTTATTCAGATGTAGACTCATCTTGCCTCTGGGTGAGTTATGTTACGGTATCCTACCAAGGTACTCTATGGGGAAAATCAGTATCCAACCAAGCCGTTAGTGGCACAAACTGAAATAAGCAAGTTTGAGTGGCAGAATTCGAATATGCAACTCCGATGGGGCATAAATCCGACTTTCCCCATGACTTAAATATAATAAATGAGCCCTGAATAAAGCCAAATCTGAACATGATAGATGATTTGATACATGTTGAGTGTAGAAAAAAATCATGGTCAAGCGATGAAGCAAATATCAATTCTCCTTCAAACTTGTCGTGAAAAATATTTTTCTCAAAAAAATTTTGCAAGATATCACACACATTTGCATTTTTTAAACTGTGTGCGATGGTAGACTTTATACACATATGTCTTGCAAAACCTGTGTGCAAGGCATCACACACAGCTGTGTTTTTAAAACTATAGACTATGTACGCACATTTTTTTGCAAAATTTGTGTGCAAGGCATCGCTCCCAGTTGCATTCTTTTAACTGTGTGCAATGAAAGGCTACATTGCACATGCATATTCGCAAAAAATGTGTGTAACGCATCTTACATGGCTGCGTTTTTAGACTGTTTACAATGATAGGCTACATCACACACATAACTTTTGCAAAAACTGTTCGCAAAGCATCACACACATGGTTGCGTTGTTAAAACCATGTCCAATGACAGGTTACATCACACACACATTTTTTGCAAAGAATGTGTGTAATGCATCATACACGATTACATTTTTAGAACTGTGTGCAATGATAGACTACATCACACACATGATTTTTGCAAAATCCATTTGTAAAGCATCGCACACATTGTGCTTTTTAAAACCATGTGCAATGATAGGCTACATCGTATACATATTTTGCGAAAAAACGTGTGCAAGGCATCGCACAGAATTGCACTTTTTTTAAATCTTGTAATACTACAATATCACATGTTTTTTCCCAACATTATACGATATATACCACATGCAATTTTTGCCTAGCGTGATGATATCTACCAATGGGAGGTGGGACCAAACCATGATTTTTCAGGTGAGGTGTGCTCGGGGGAGGGGGGCGAGGGAAAATGCAAATCCATGGGAAAAGAAGTACACCCTCCGATCCATATTACTTGTCCGTCAAACAATGCTACAAGTAATATGAATGGGAGGGAGTAAGGGCATCTCCAATGCTGACCCATAAATGGACACCACGAATGTCCGTTTTTATGCCCGGATTTGTACCGTGCACATGATGCGGGAGCTGGTCATCCAATGCTATTTACAAACTAATCTAGTTGCGAGGAGAGAGAGAGTAAAAGGGGACCATGCATGTGGTGGGATATGTGATGTGGTGTCCGGTTGGGAGAAGAGAGAGAAGAGGGGTACCATGTGTGTGAAGAAAGAGAAAATAAAGGAGGACCATGCGAAGGCTTTGTATTGGTCAAGTGCATGTACGGACTCCCGCATAGCTCCCCCATTTGTCTTTGATTTGCCGGAAAACGGATGTCCGGACCACTTTGTGGACATATAGGGCCCCGTTGGATGACAAAAATTAACAAAAGTGATCCGGACAACATATACCGAAGCTTTGCGGGTATCCTTTGAAGATGCTCTAAAACACCTTGCATTGTGATGTTTTAGTGAAAAAGACATACACCTTAAACAGTGAAATGGAAGAAGTATATTTTAGTATGCCTTACCTTGGTACAATTTATCCTTTTAACATCATCTCCTATTAATTAATCAAACGAAAACATTAAAATCGTTCGATACAAAATTCACCACACAGGGCGAAACATGATTAACAAGAATACCATCTGATCTATTGTCAAAACTAAACTTTGCAATTAAATGGCCACCACATTGGCCGACCGACTAATCTTAGACATTTGAAAACTATTTATCAGCTTAGATATACTCAACGCTTCTTTCTTCAAATCAAGCAACGCAGACCTGTCAGAAATCTCTTTTGGAAGAGTCATAATGACAAACGTACAATCAATCTCTTAAATAATAGGATTGTGTAGAGTTATAACTATTTAGAGACTGGTAAAGCAAGCCCTTAGCTCTGCTTCCTCCATGCTCTGGCACGACCCAATGAAGTCCTAAGAAGAAACAATGACTTCCCCAGCCGCGTCCCTGGCCACCGCACCCACAATTTCTGCTCTAGTGCTCTCCACAAAGCTTGCATCGACATTAATGTTTATATAACCCGCAGGAGGGGGAGTCCAAGCCATCTTAATGTCCGAAGTATTAGGAGCCCATCGTAATCCATCCATCGGACTTTTTCTTTTATTTTTCGAGTGCACCGGTGGCAAAGAATGACAAGCAACAAATGATGCCCAATAATTCTCCACAAAACTAGCAGAGGCTGAGACTGGTCAAGTGCCAGGCTCTCCAGAAAATGACTACAATTTGATCGTGCATAAAAGGGCTCAATTTGATTTAGAAGAACAATAAACCAATCATACCCAGTATATCCGAAGACCTCCTCTGCAGGTAATTTCCAAATGTCCCCCATGGCCATACGCAGCGCAAACACCTTCTGGTACATAGGAAATCACAAAGCAGTACATAGAAAAGAAAATCTACACAAACCTCAATCTAAGTTTGGTTGGAGGTACATTTTGAGTGTATCCTTTCCATTTTCATATACTCCACTATAGTTTGCTCCAGGTTTCAATCCATGGTAGAGAGTGGCCGTGCCATCATAGTTCCTCCAACTACAACCCACCTCACTTTCCTTGACACTGACGGACTGAGCCGAACCCATCTCCCCTCCACCTTTCTCGCAAAGATATGAAATTTATTTCGGAGAATAAATAACAGAGCCAAGCAGCACCCAACTCGGGGCAAAATTTCGTGGTTTGACCCTTTTGTCAAAGAAAATCGAAATCTGACCCCTATTTAAATTTATTTTTGAAATCTGACCCTTTTGCTACCTCCACAAGGCTCGGCAGTAGGGTCAGGCAACCAACCACCAGGGGTTCTGGTGGTGTCATAGACGGCCCACTGCTGTGATGCATCGGCTAGCGCACCACCCTACCGCCGCAGGCCTCAGCTGTAGGTTATGATATCCTACCGCCAGGGGGCTTGGCGGTAGGGTCCCATGGTTTTGGGTTTTTGCAAGTTTTATTGATAGTTTCTTTTGTAAAGTTTTATCACAGGAAAGAATACAGTTTCACATATATGTCGTAACAAGAATATATATTTAAAAACCTTAAATCTGCAGAGCTCACACAATATAACATGTATCACACTCGAGTAGTTTCACATAGTTTCACAAATAGCAAAATATGAGCTCACATATTAATAAAGGTTCCACATAGCAAATATCAAACAGTTTACACATAGTTTTACAAATTGCAAATAGCAAATACCAAACTTGTCCACATAGTTTGACAACCCCAACTAACGCAAGTAGTTTTGCAAAAAGGTTTCGCAAAGCCAACAAACGGTGCAACAAGTTCTTCAGACAAGTTTAGAGAGCGGGCAGACATCTTCAGAGCTCCTCGTATGCTAGGCTTGGCCGTGGAGACAGAAACGGCAGCGGATGCACCGGTTTAGGTGGAGGTGGAACGTTGGTCGGCATCCGACCGTTCAAGCACTCCAACCTTGCCTTGCCGATGGAGTTTTCGCCTCCGCCGTTCCCCAGTTGATGATCTCAAACGCGGATGCACTTGGGGGCGGCATCCTGGCTCTCTCCTCCACATTTCTTTCGAAGTAGATTCTCCGGCCAAAATTGCGCAGCTCCCAGTCGGTGTGCTGCTTGGCCGCTTCCATGCTCCCTTCGCGGTGGACACGGGAGATACTTGCATCTGCCTCCATCTCTGCCTTCACTTTCTTCCACTCCTTCACGCTCTGCGACCAACACTTTACATCGTTGAGGATCCGCTCTGCCCTCTCGTGCCACCGCATTGCCCTCGTCACCTCTAGGACCTTGTCTAAGACAGATCCCACCGACTGCAGTAGCTCAGGGAAGGCCTTGTACACGTACGGGAGCGGCATCTCTGATGGGATGTGCTGGAGAGGAGTGGGAGGAGCGGACGGTGATGGAGTGGGCGGTGCTTGCACCAAGGATCCGTACCTAAACATATGGATGCATCACACAAAGTTTCATCATCTCCAAAAAAAATCTAAACCTAGGGTTCATCATGTGGTCAAAAATTCTAAACCTAACTTGTTTTATCTAGAAATATCAATTAGGGTTCATCACCTTCAAAAAAATTTAAACCTAGGAAATATGAATTAGGGTTCATCATGTGGTCAAAAAATATCGATTAGGGTTCATCATGATTCATCACTAAGAATCATCACCTAACTTGTATTATCTAGATGCAATCACCTAGGTTCAGCATATCAACTAGGGTTCATCACGATTTTTAAGATGAGCATGAACATAAATCATTCTTAGGCTACAAAAAAGGGGAGTGATTTGACTCAAAGTAATTGGGGGGGGGGGGGTCGGAGGAGCTTACGTTTCTCGTTACGGGGCCATCTCGATCCGCAAAAATGGTGAAGAAATGAAGAAGATCCGAGGGGAGTGGAGGAGATTAGAGAGGGGCGAGAGGAAGAAGAAAGTGCGGCTGAGTGGGGGGCCAAGGGGGTGGGGCAGGCGGCGCGGCAATAAATGCCTCAAACACTAACGCCAGGGCCCCAGGCGGTAGGGTAACACATCCTACTGTCGTAATGCTAGGAGGTAGGGTCGCGACGCCTCTAGCACCTGTTCTGTGATGAGAAATGCGTAAGCCCTGACGGTAGGGTTCCACATCCTACCGCTGGAGGGTTTGGCGGTATGGACCTACCAACATGAAGCCTGGTGGTAGGGTGTGCAACCGGTTCTGTGATGAGAAATGCATAAGCCCTGACGGTAGGGTTCCACATCCTACCGCCAGAGAGTTTGGCGGTATGGACCTACCGCCATGAAGCCCGGCGGTAGGGTCTGCAACCCTACTGCTGGTTTGGGTGGTAGTTCTGGTCACAAGAGGAAGGCATGTGGGGGGAGGCCCCTTACTACTAGAGGGTATGGCGGTAGGTTGTACAAACCTACTGCCATGAAGCCTGGCGGTAGGGGGAGGCCCCTAGTACATTTTTTGCACCTCCTAACTTGTATTGTCTTCATTTTTTTGCACATAATCAATACTTATAAACAATAAGCATATGTATTACATATATGAAGAATATCTCACAGTAAAATGGTTCAACTAAGAAAGATGGTTTACATAGCAAGCACACATCCACAAATGTTTCATGAACTTTTACATAGCAAGTTCAACAAATACGAAATAGTTTCACGAGCAAATGGTTCGGGAACCAAACATGAAATGTTTCTAGTTCAACAGCATGGAAGCAACTTCACTCCCTCCTTCCCCTCTTCGAGGTACGGTCCTCGTTGGTGTTTGATCGCTTCTCAGCCGCCTTCTTCTTGCAGTGACTAGGACGTGCTTTCTGAAACAGGGATGGAATTTTCCAATCCTTCTTCGGCACATTCCTCTTCTCACGCTGGGTTGTCTGAGTTGCTGGAGGTCCATCGTCATCATGGTACTCCTCCTCCTCATTGTCCTCTTCCTCCTCATCGTCCTCTTCTCCATGTTCTTCTTCTTCTACTCCCTCCTTGCCCTCTTCTTCATCTTAACCTTCTTTGTCATCATCCTCATCCTCGTCCTCTTAAACCGCCCTAGACGACGAGGCTGCACGGCTCGATGAAGCAAGGCTACGCATCGATGCTGTAGGAGCAAAAACATCCTCGGTGTTTGTAGTGTACCCATGCAGGCCCACAAGCTTGTAAGCTTTGTTGGCATACTTATGCAATGAGAACGAAACAATGAGAACTTCTGCAATGACGAACTTCTGCAAATGAACTTAAGAAAATGAACTCCATGTTACCTTCATCGTTTCCCTCAACTTGTTCTCACTAGCTCGAGTCCCGGGGATAGTACTAAGCGCATGAGAGGCTTAAAAAATGCTTTTGTTCAGCTCCGAAGACTGCAAAGTAATAAAATGATTCAGTAGCACTAAAGCCGATTTCATCCAACCGTCGGTTGAAAACAGATAAAAACAACTTACCACTCTATTCATGAGGGGTCTGTACTCTCCTCTCCTTATCTTTGTGAGTTTTCCACTCATTCCATTCCTTCACGTATCTCGCATGTTGGTCTTCCCAATCAATGATTGACTGATTGTTCTTCCTGCTCATCCTGCAATGCATAAGAAAGAATGTAGAACACCCTAAGAATGATTGTAAAACATCAAAACAAGAACTTGGAATCGATGAGGACGCCTTGTGGTACTCACTGGTGTAGGTCATAGCCAACGGTATCACGGACGATGCCGGCTGGTGGTGTGTGTTGCGCCCAAATTGCGTGGCAACACGCTGTGGCAAGTGGTACTCCACGACATAGACACAAATCATGCGCATGATGCACCACCAGAGAAGCAGGTCCTGCTTGCACATGTTGTTTAGCTCGAACCCCCACTCTCAATCATCATCATATGACCGCCAAGTAACCTAGTACCAAACAATGGTAAGCTCAAGTGAAAGTGTCATCGAAACTCTTCGAAATCTAGTTCTTATACATTGAAAGGCGTGAGAGCATCAAGCTCGTTGCTGAAGACCTTGTACATGGCCTTGGATTTGCCCGTGTAGACACGGACCACGTCCCAAGCATAGCAACGGTCGGGGTCTAATCATCTTCGTCATCTTCGCCATAGTCCATCCATGCACGCGAGCGCAGCTTCTCCGGACGGCTGAGGGAGTCCTGGATTATGGGGTCCTCGGAGAGCCGGCCTATGTGACATGGGATAGACAAACGGGCCGTGAAGATACAAAACCGAAGGCCTTCTCCCCTGTCCGGATGGGCCTCTCCTTTGCATGGACGGCTAGCTTAGCGTCCGGATGTGTAGTTTCCTTCCTCTGTAAACCAACTTTGTATAACCCTAGCCTCCTGTCGATGTCAAAACCGGCAGATCTCGGGTAGGGGGTCCCGAACTGTGCGTCTAAGGTCGATGGTAACAGGAGATAGGGGACATGATGTTTACCCACGTTCGGGCCCTCTCTATGGAGGTAATACCCTACTTCCTGCTTGATTGATCTTGATGAATATGAGTATTACAAGAGTTGATCTACCATGAGATTGTAATGGCTAAACCCTAGAAGTCTAGTTTGTATGATTGTCATCATGATCTATCGACTAGCCTGGCCTTGGCTTATATAATACACCAGAGTCCTAGGATAACAAGAGTCCTAGCCGAATACGTTGGTGGAGAGGAGTCCTTGTCTTGATCACCAAGTCTTGTGGAATACTCCTTGTATGCGGCATGGGTTGCCCGAAGTGGCCCATGAGTGAACCGCCATGGGGGTCCTCGGCCTGATCCACCTGGTCGAGAGACGACGTGGTGAGTACCCCCTAGTCTAGGACACCGTCAGTAGCCCCCTGAACCAGTCTTCAAGTTGGGGACGCTCATCGATCCTTCTGAATTGTTCTTCATCTTCGGTCGTCGGTCTTGAAAACTGGTTCAACAAATCTTCTCATCTTCGATCTTGAGGATCGCCAAAGTGAATCCGAAGGGTTTACACATCGGGTATCCAAGGAGCCCCTTTAAGTTCTCGGCCTTTATCAATGCCATAGGATTATTTTTTACGCCACACCTCGGGTTTGAAGTTCTTCCCATGCGGCGGTGTCCTCTTGCATCCGAGCTCCAATGCCGGACTGCATTCGAGATATCTTTTGCAGCCCAGCACCAATGTCGGTCTATATCCGAGCTCCAACACCGGACTATATCCGAGGTGTCATAGATCACCTTGGCTTGAAAAAGTTTGAAGGAGGTTATATGAGTTTAACGCTGAAAAGTTTTCTATGGAACGAGCCATTCGAATCCGGGCTTTATGTCGGACCCCTTCCGAGCTCCAACGATGGTCAGCGTCCAAGGTGTCGTAAACTACCTCGGTCTTTTAGAAGAATGAACGAATTCAGCCGAGCTTAATGCCGGAAATGCCCTCTATGGAGCCAGCCACTAGCGCCCGAGCTTTATGCCGGACTGCTTCCGAGGTGGTGCACCACCCCGGCCGCGGGCTGATTTTTGTGAATATTTTTTATTGGTGCAATTTACTCTCTACCAAGATATATAGCTAGTATATGTATATCCAGTAGCCCTCAAGGTGTGTGTCGGTCTAAACCCGGGGTGCACCTGAAGGAAAACATAAAACTTCTGATCCTCGTAGCCCCTGAGACTCAGGTCGATTTGCAAAATCGACCTGAGGATCAACTCCTAGCTCGACAGCATACGTAGGAATAGAAATGCAGTGTAATATATTACAGATAATAGTGATCAGCGAATGAGCCCTTGAGAGAGGGTCTTGAGAAGTTGCCGTAATATATTAGCTTGACGCAAGATAGGTCCAGATGGTACCTATTGTTGTCCGAAGACCGTTTGCCCATAGTTCGGTCAAGCCGAACACTGAGCACTTTGAATTTTCTGCATTGAGCAGGCAACACAGTAGCCCCCGAGACACTGGTCGGGTGGCAACACCAGATCAAGGGATCGATGTGCCCCTTTAATATTTATAAATAATGAGAGCGAAGCCCAGTAGCCCCCGAGCCTTAATGTGGGCATGGGTGGCCGAACTAAGGAATTATATTCGTGTGACAGAAAATTTTATTGTGTTTAACTCAAACTTCTCGAAAAGAGAATAAAGATCTCTTAAAGGAGCTAGAGCTAGCGAAAGCTGGGCTCGCCAAGGTTGGCCCCAAGGGGCTTAGTAGATAGGAAATTGATGCCACATGGGATTTAGAAGAGCTTTATGTAAGTTCCTCGCTTGGTCTTTAAAAGATGAGCTGCAATACACCGACTTTACTCGCAATTTATGATCCTATGTATCCAAGTATTTTACATCATTAATGCTTGGATCCGCATTGTACAAAACTTTGTTGACCGACCATCGGCTTCCACCTCCTCGGCCAGTAGCCGGGGAGTGTTTGTCCTTCTTTATAAAGCCTTCATGAGAGCAAAGATTTACGACAAACAAGGAAATCCAGTCATACAGTTTTATAAACAAAGATACGCGGAGAGATATGTTATATTACTTAATGTAAGAAACATCTTCCAAGGAAATAGTCCCGCTATCAGTTCCTTTCTTTGGGTCGTCATGCTTATCATGATCATGAAACCTCACCTCCGATCAATGTGAGAGGAAAATATTGAGGATTTAGTTAGGGGAAAGTTCCCGAATGCTATGGTATTAATGAACGAAAATTTTCACTTCCGTCGTTGCCGACCAATGTAATCCTTTAAGATTGCTAGCTTTCGGCTTCACCCAGTCTGAGGTACTAACTCGGATGACCCAGTAGTAACAATCACAGAGGTGCTCCATTTACTGCCTAGCCGAACAATCGGGAACGTAGGGGTCAGCACAGGAGCCAGGCAACCTTGCTTGGCAAAAATCTTAAGTCAAATTGATGCATATTTATGGCTTTATAATGATGATTATGGAAGGCGGCCCTTGTATATTAAATACAAATGCCGAAGATATGTTTATTTTGACTCCATTGCGACCGTTTATCAGTTGAAAGTGGCCCATCGTTGGCTTCTACCCCTTTGTAGATACTACGCAGGGTGTATCCGCAATAACAAGACAACCCTTAGACGACGTCTCGGTGCCCGAAGGCGGTTGTGTTAGCGGAAACGAGGAAATCAGATATGCGGGCTTTATAACTTTCACTTAGTCATAGAAGCTCTAAACTGGGGAAGCTAGATACGAGCCCCCGGTTAGTGTTCGGCGACAGCCGAGGTCAAGCCGTAAACACGTCGGCCAATATTATGACGTAACATCCCAAATTTTTAATTTGGAATGTTATACATAGGTCATCATAGGCATATCATATTTTGTTGCATTTTGGTAGATCCTAGCAACTCCAAGCAACTCAAGGACCCACGGAGAGAGTTGGGGGTTTCATTTATTTTCATATTTGAATTTTCTCAAATACTGAAAAGAGGATCATTTCGGTTTTAATCATTTTCCTCTTCATAAATATTTCAAATGAAGTAAAAGAGAGGGGATAAAATGATTTCCCAAAATAAAAGAAATATTGGAGGAAAAATGTTAAAATCAAAAATATATCTTATTTGGAGTTTATTGCTATTTTATTTGAATTAGAAAAATATGCACGTTTTCAAAATTGCATTTTTTAGGCCAGAAAAATGTTCACTTTGTTCTAAATATTTTATTTAGACGGTGAATTTTTTTTTGGCATTTTTAGAATTTTACTATATTTTATTAGGATTTTTCTGTTCGGAAGAATTATTTATAAAAAAGTCCCGTGGACCGGACTGGGCCAAAGGCCCAGCCGACCCAGCACCGCCGCCTCCCTCCCGTGCCTGAGCTGGACTCGCCGGAGTCCGCACGCGCCACGACGTCGGCCGCCCCCTCCCCCAAGTCGGCCTCCACCCTGACCCCCCCCCTATAAAGCCGCCTGCCCCACCGCTCTCTCCGCCACCCAACCCCGCCAAGCACCGCAGCCGCCGCCGCCTGCGTGCCTCGCCGCCGCAAGTCGTCACCGCCCGTAGTGCCGCCGCCCGCGCCGTCGACGCCTCGCCGCCGTCGCCGCCGCCGCCCCACGCCGCCACCTGGAGCCCCGCCGGCACTGCCCTGCCCCACCAGAGCTTCGCCGGAGGTAGCCGCCGCCGTCGCCATTTTTTCGGTTAACCGTTTGGTTTTTTTAGAAACCTAGATCTATTTTTTTAATAGATCGGTTCATTTTTCCGGTTTAGTTAATTAGCGGACGTTCGTCCGTTCCTTCGTCTTAACGAACGTTGTTCGCCGATTAGGTTCTGTTAACGAACGTTCGTCCGTTAATCTGTTCGTCTCATTTTATTTTCCAGGGTTTATCCGCGGTTATTTTCGATCGCGATTTCTGCCCTGATCTTCGATCTAGTATAACTTTTTGCTCGTTTATCCAAATTAGATGAAACCAGCTCCTAAATCTTCATATAAAAGCCCTCTTTCTGTTTATCCAACTTGAACAAGATTCTGGTACTGTAAAATTTTACTTTAGTCCAGATTAGTAAATGATTCTTGTTTCGTTCGTAGTTTGAGTTTTGTTGCTCCATTTGATTTGTTTCTTTTTGCAAACTGGAGTTCTTAACTTGAACTTTTTCATTGGATCTTCTTATTTGGGTTTACCCGTGCTTCTTATTGAGTTCTTATGTAAGTTATTGTTTGTTTGGATAGAGTTCCTAGAGTGCGAAGCGTGCTACTACGAGTCTCTAGGTTTTGCGGATCATCAGCAAGGCAAGTAACACTTTGATCATATCCCTTTATTACCCAGTTTTTATGCATTAGTCTCAATCCCAAACATTGCATGGTTAGGATCTGTTAACGTGTGGGTTTGGGAAGTAGATGATGAGGTAGAACCTATTGCCCTTTTATTATCAAACCTTTGGGAGTTACTTCTACATTATGCTCAGGATTGCTATGCTATGCTTGTAGACGTGGATTGGGTGAGTGTATCCATGGTAGATGTGAGTATTGTTAATTAATGGTTAACTTAAGGTGGCTACTTAAATACACATCAGGGTGGATTGGTTGCACGCACCTGGAGAATCCAGTGTTGTCCTAGGATATCCCGGAGTACCCGTGTGATCATCCTACGGTTCGCCACCCAGGCTCAAAGGGATCATAAGATTATTCATGCTAGAAACTTCCATGTGCAGCCACAAGCCATTATGGGCTCTGGCATAGTTGAGTAAGTTGCGTGAGCTCTTTCAATGGTGGGCTAGCAGATGTAGGGGAAAGTAGGTGTAACTGTCCATCCAGAGTAAAGAGTTAATGTTTATGAAAGACTGTGTCTTAGTCATCCGTTTCTCAAACACCATGTAGTGCGAGAAATCTAACGGAGGAGATCGAGTCTTGTGGGGAAAAGTGTGCAAACCTCTGCAGAGTATACAAACTAATCATGGTTAGCCGTGTCCCTGGTTATGGACATATTGAGTATCTGGTTCTTGGATTATCATGTTGATCTCATCACTCTAAATTAATTTGTTAGGTTAATTGATATTGCTTAATTGTGATTGAGTTGGAGGAACCTTCTCAATGTTTAACAGCCACCATGATAGTTAAATGAAATTTATTCCTTTGTTGTAGGGAAAAATTGGCTTTATGCAAAACTTTAACCATAGAGCTTTCCACCAGCCATATATGCATGTAGTGATAGCATTTATTATGTTCATTACTCTTGTGTTACATTGCCAGCATATTCCATGTGCTGACCCGTTTCTGACTGCAACATATCATGTTGCAGACTTTTCAGACAACGAGTAAGGTGCCATAGGTCATTTTCGTTCACTCAGCTATGTCGTTGGAGTTGATGGACTCACTTTATCCTTCCAAGCCTTCCCCTGTTATCATTTTTAGATGGCCTTAAGCCATATTATTGTAATAAGTTCTCTTTCGAGACATTCGATGTAATAAGTGTGTGATTGAAACTCTGTTATAAATCCTCGAGTACTGTGTGTGTCAGCATTACCGATCCAGGGATGACACTGATGCATAGAGACTAGACTGTTTGAGGTCTGGTCGCTACATATGAATGGCCCGTCATTTAACATAGTCATCCATCGCCGGCCAGTTTATGCTTATTGTGACAGTCAATCTTCGGCTTTCTCCACTGATGTGCTTAACCATGTGAGCTGGAAGCACAATCGCAGCAGTTCTCCATTTGCACACCTAGCCGAACAAAGCGGAACATAGGAGGCAAGCACAGGAGCGTGGCAACTCAACTATTGACCGAAGACACAATTTGAAACCGATGCATATATAGCAATATCCAAGAATGTTTTTGTTGAATCTCTAAAGGTGTCCAACGTTGCACTACGAGACTTATGCTGGAAACACACAAATAGTTTAAAAGTGCCATAAGCTTGGAAAACCAAAAAACGTCAGTAAAAACTTGACGTACGAACAAGATCAAGTGTTCGGTGCCAATCCGAAATTTGGAAAAAAATTGTGCTTTTGTCGTGCTTTAACATGACACATCCGATCTCAAGACTTTATGCGGGTCAGCCTACGACTTCAAGCTCCTTATCCCAAAGGCAGAGTACTTCTCTGAGGTTTGTTTAGCGAACTAAACTCGATCATCTTTTAGAGAGAAGACAGGTTATCCGACTATTGACCATACACTCGAGTCGAAAAAGGAGCAGTAGAAAAAGACTTTGCAACGACCAAGAAGAAAACACATTTACTATAAAACAACTCATACAAATTTTAAGAGCTCCCAAGTGACTTGGGTAAAAGAATTTTATGTATAATGATTGTCTGTACCGAAGTACTTATATTATATCTATGTTCACCCAAACTTTAAACGCGTCTTAACTAACAGTCGGCTTCTCCCTCTTCAGTCAAGGGCCAAAAAGTGTTATGTACTCCACCTATTGAGAATATCGACGGTGTTTCCGATAACAAGGCAATCATGCCATAAGGCTGTAACAGACAAAGCATGCTCAGGGAACTTATGTTGTACTACTGACGAAGTGTAAGAAGCATCTAAGAAAATAGTACCCCCACCGATGCCTTTCTTCGGTTGCTCATTGTTACTACGAGACTTGTGCAATATATTTTTTGTACTCATGAGTTCCGTTGTGTGCCGACCATGATTGAAAGAAAATAAGAGCGCTAGCTTTCGGCTTCACCCAGTCTGAGGTCCGAGCTCGGATGACCCGATCGTGACAATCGCAGAGGTGCTCCCTTTACTCCCTAGCCGAACAAACGGGAACGTAGGGGTAAACACAGGAGCAAGGCAACCCATCTCGCGGAACACTTAAGTCAACATGGTGCATATTGTGGCGTAATACACGAACAAGGAACGAAGCCATACAAGTATAATCATATGCAAGAGGAAAGGCTTCATAAAGGAAACCCCCAAATAAACGGGGTATTTGAATTTGTGTGTCACAAACAAAGTTTTGACAAGGAATTTTGTCACAAACAACTTTTTGCCAAAAAGTATAATGCTTGGTCGAACCGGACAAAATTTAAAACTGAAAGTTCTTGAGCATGAAAGCGACTTAGCTGGTTAATGTGCTCGGTGTTGATGATGCTATTCGGGCTTGTGGCGGGACGAAGACGCCCATTGATCTGTGACAGATCCAACAAGGTTTGCAGTCCTCGGCATGGCCAAGGTCCCAGCCTCCAAGCCCGAGGTTTCCGAGCAAGGTATTCGGGACTCCGAGGTAGTGACACGGCTCGGCCAACGCAGGCTGGCATAGTGATGCCGAAGTCCCCGACGTGGGTTAATGAACTGATGACGAAGCCCCGGGTCCAGCCGAGGTGACGTGGTATATTAGTACGCCGAGGAGACAACACTGCCCGACCCGGATCATTTACCTGTGCATAGAAAATAGTGCAAACCAGAGAAATATGGCATAAAAATTGTTGCATAATTAATAATTTATGCAAAGTGAGTAATAAAATAAATATGGCTCGTGTGCAGAACACTTGATGAAGTAGAGCTCTCTCAGCGATGCCGGAGTCCCCAAGGCAACCGAGCATGTCGGTATGGCAATTCGACTAACAAGGTGATCACGCGGGCTGATTTATGCCGATTGGGACGACGACGGCGGCTTGTCGAAGTGACCATGTGACGCAGTCGAAGTAGATTACCTGCACATGTAAAATAGTGCAGGCCGACAATAATAATATAAATATATAAAAATCCTCGCATAATTAATTTATGCAAGATAATTTATTTTAAAATATGTGGCCTGGCGCCGAAGTCAATGTCGATGCAAGGCATCGGTGTGATGCGGTAAAGGCGTGGCAAAGCCTGAATTCACAAGTCGGTCCGAGTTCCGGATGCGGCGTTCATCGAACTATGTACGAAAACTGACCGAACCACCACGCGACCGTCGTTAATATGGCCTTCCTTTGATAGACCTGTATACAAACGATGGAACAAACCGGAGTAATAAGTCCTTGAGAAAAATAAACCCAAATAAGCAAAAGTTGCTAGGATTGATAGCACCTGCTTTATTTGTTGTAGCAGTCCAAAGAAAAGTGAATCCCAAAATTGGGAATCAGTCTGCACACCCATTGCCTGATGGGCGGTGAAGCGACGGCATGGCAATGCTGGAAAGGTTGGCTTGCCGAGGCAAAGCCCCTGGTCCAGCTAACGTGACGAAGCTGGTCGGCTGACGACACCGAAGTCTCCGGAGTAGGTTGAAGAAGGGATGGCGAAGCCCCCGGTCTAGCCGAGGTGACAGAGCAGGTCGGTACGGAGACGTTGCAGCTGCCATGTCAGCCGAGGTATTGAAGCAGTTCGGCATGATGGACGTCGGCTTGAAGAAGCAACAGTGCGGCCATGCCGACGCACGTCGTAATTTTTGACGCGGTCAATGCCGACTTGATAAAGTGACCGTGCGGCGATGCCGGTGTTCCCGCTCCGTGTAATCCATGTGGCGGCGATGTTGGTGATGATTTATCCTTCGCGATGTCGAACTCTTGTTTGGCTTGCCGAGATGATCCGAAGAAGTTGAGATCGGCTCAACAAAGCGACGACGTGTCTAGCGCAGGTCGGCAGCCGTGGAGCAACGTTGTCAAGTTGGTTTGACACCGGCGCGTTGAAGATCGTATTGGAAAAGACTTTAAAATTAGTGGGATGTGTTTGGGAACAAAACACAATACCCCATACAAAACTTCCTTCAAAAAAGATGTCCGAAATCCCATTTGTAAAAAAGATGAACTTGGGTCGGATTTGTTCTCGCGCAGAAAACAGATCAGAAAATTGATCCACTCATTGGAAGATTCCCGGAGTTTGAACCGTCGGATCGAGCTGAAATTTTTAGGGGTGGTAGATATGGGAATTCTGCAGCAAATGAATGGTTGGATCTTTCAAATGACCTCCGAGCTTGGCTTTGGAGACCACGCCCTAAACTCGTCCAGATTCCCGTCCAGATTTGACAGGGCTCTAGCATATCGTAGATTGCCGGAGATTCCTCCATCGGAACTCCACGAAATTTTGCATGGTTGTTGTAGACTTAATTCCACACAATTCGACCGAAGGAATCATCAACGTGATGCTCGAGGAGGTGGTGGCAGTGGATACAAGTTCGCTGTCCGGAAAAATAGCACGGTCGCCCGAGGGCAATGTTGACGTTAAGCCCCCGAGCTCCGAGTGGAGTTGTTGTTGATGTAGGCCCTCATCCGAACATGACTATCGGAGGCATGGCACAGTCCTCGGTCAAGCCGAGGTGACCAGTCCAGCCAGTGACGAAGATGCTGACGTCGCAGTTAATTTGCAGACGAGCCGTCGATCCTTTGCCGATCACACAACGGAACTCTCAATGAAAGAACTAATGTCGGTGTCAAAACCGGCGGATCTCGGGTAGGGGGTCCCGAACTGTGCACCTAAGGTCGATGGTAACAGAAGACAGGGGACATGATGTTGACCCAGGTTCGGGCCCTCTCTATGAAGGTAATACCCTACTTCCTGCTTGATTGATCTTGATGAATATGAGTATTACAAGAGTTGATCTACCACGAGATCGTAATGGCTAAACCCTAGAAGTCTAGTTTGTATGATTGTCATCATGATCTATCGACTAGCCTGGCCTTGGCTTATATAATACACTAGAGGCCTAGGATAACAAGAGTCCTAGCCGAATATGTTGGTGGAGAGGAGTCCTTGTCTTGATCACCAAGTCTTGTGGAATACTCCTTGTATGTGGCATGAGCTGCCGAAGTGGCCCATGAGTGAACCGCCAGGGGGGTCCTTGGCCCGATCCACCTGGTCAGGAGGCGATGTGGTGAGTACCCCTAGTCCAGGACACCGTCACCTCCTTCGGTATCTATATAAACCGGAGGGTTTAGTCCGTAGGGGAAATCACAATCATACAAGATAGACATCTAAGGGTTAGGCCATTACGATCTCAAAGTAGATCAACTCTTGTAACCCCTATACTCATCAAAGTCAATCAAGCATGAAGTAGGGTATTACCTCCATTAAGAAGGCCCAAACCTGGGTAAACATCGTGTCCCCTGCCTCCTGTTACATTTGATCCTTAGACACACAGTTCGGGACCCCCTACCCGAGATCTGCCGGTTTTGACACCGACATTGGTTTTTTCATTGAGAGTTTCTCTATGCCATCGAGAGAAGGATTGATGGCTAACCTTGTCATCAAGGATAGCATCACTTTCGGAGGAGCCCTAGCTTTAGGGCAAACCCTCCGGCTCGGCAGCTTCTGTCACGCCCAATATGCGACCCTATCCAAAAGGAACTCGAAGGTCCCACCAAGGATAGACCCACATATTGGAACGCTTTTGCAAGGTGGATATCATTACATCAACATTACATAATAGATGGGCCTACATACAAAAGACATACCATGCCACACGAATACAACATCACATTTATATAAGATCAACATCCGACTACGGATGAAACACAAACAGAAGCTCAAACGACATCCACCCTGCTAGCCCAGGCTGCCGACCTGGAACCTATCCCCTGATCGAAGAAGAAGCAGAAGAAGAACTCAACGCAAGCAAGCATCGCTCTCGCGTCACGATCATGGCAATACCTGTACTTGCAACTGTTGTTGTAGTAATCTGTGAGCCACGAGGACTCAGCAATCCCATTACCATGGGTATCAAGACTAGCAAAGCTTAAAGGAAAAGGAAGGGTAAAGTGGTGAGGTTGCAGCAGCGGCTCAGCAAGATATGGTGGCTAACATACGCAAATAAGAGCGAGAAGAGAAGCAAAGGAACGGTCGTCAACTAGCAATGATCAAGAGGTGATCCTGAACTCCTACTTATGTCAAACATAACACAGAAACCGTGTTCACTTCCCGGACTCCGCCGAGAAGAGACCATCACGGCTACACACACGGTTGATGCGTTTTAATTCGGATCTGGTGTCAAGTTATCTGCAACCGGACGTTAACAAATTCCCATCTGCCACATAACCGCGGGCACGGCTCTCGAAAGTTTAAACCCTGCATGGGTGTCCCAACTTAGCCCATGACAAGCTCTCGCGATCAACGAAGGAATAGACCTTCTCCCAGGAAGACACGATCAGTCTCGGAATCCCGGTTTACAAGACGTTTCGACAATGGTAAAACAAGACCAGCAAAGCCGCCCGATGCGCCGACAATCCTGATAGGAGCTGCACATATCTCGTTCTCAGGTAAAACACCGGATGAGACAGGCTACGAGTAAAACCAGACTTCGCGTTTCCCCGAGGTGGCCCCGCAGGCGGCTCGGTTCGGACCAACACTTAGACAAGCACTGGCCCGGGGGGGGGGGGCTAAAATAAAGATGACCCTTGGGTTGGCCGACCCAAGGGAAGGAGATAGGTGGTGGTGAGGCAAATGGTAAAACCAAGGTTGGGCCTTGCTGGACAAGTTTTATTCAAAGTGAACTGTCAGGGGGGTCCCATAAATCACCCGACCGCGTTAGGAACGCAAAATCCGGGAACATAACACTGGTATGACAGAAACTAGGGTGGCAAGAGTGGAACAAAACACCAGGCATAAGGCCGAGCCTTCCACCCTTTACCAAATATATAGATGCATTAATAATATAAGAGATATTGTGATATCCCAACATAAACCCTGTCCACCTTCGTGCAATCTTCAACTTCACCTGCAACTAGCAACGCTATAAGAGGGGCTGAGCAAAAGCGGTAACATAGCCAAACAATGGTTTGCTAGGAATGGTGTCAAAGGTTAGAGGTTCATGGCAATTTGGAATGGCTTGATGAGCAAAAGATAGGTAACGCAGCATAGCGATAGAACGAAGCAACTAGCATAGCAATGATAGTAGTGAGATCTAGGGTAGCGGTCATCTTGCCTGAAATCCCGCAAGGAAGAAGAACGAGTCCATGAAGAATACGAAAGGATGAAGCCGAACCAACCGTAGACGAACGAATCCTCACGATCGCAACGAAAATAGTAACTAACAAGAAGAAGCACACAACATGGTAAACACACCACACATAGACAAGGCATGATGCACAACAAGCATGATGCATGACAAAGCTACATGAAGCTACTCATGGCAAGAGATGATGCAAACAAGAACAACACATCAAGGAAAGTTTAAATGAGGCCGGAAACAACATATAACAATTCCGGTAAGTCCTCATATGTAAATTTCGAAATTGGTCCATATCTGAATAAACATTATGTTCAAGTTGTTAAACAGCAAGTTAAGATGCACCAAGATGATCTACACGAAATTCTAGTCAAGTTACATATAAAGTTCATTAGATTCGGAGCTACGGCCTAGAAGATATGAGCAAAACAAGTTAAGCATGGCATTGATGCAAAATGCATACAAACATCAAGCAAACACCTCAAAACAAGGATGCAACATGATAATATGAAACTACATGCAAAATCAAGCAAGTTTCATATAGAGCACACTCAAAACGGAGCAACGATTCAACACATGCACACTATACAAGTCATAGCAACAATCTGTCCATAACAGCAACTAGGCATCTTGCAAGCATCAAAACAATAAGCTAATGCACTCCAACATAATAACAATAGGCATGGGCATGAAATACAAGTTAATCATAATAAAACATGAACACTGAGCTATCTCCAGAAAAGAATAGAACATGCTCAAAAAGACATGGAGATATTGCAAGTAATAACAGTTTCAGGCTTATCAGGAAATAACATCAGGTTGCAATGTTTAGAGCTATCAAACAATATGTTACAGGAACATATCATGGCAAAAAAAGGCATGGCATGAACCTACTAATAGGATAGATCAAAAGTCCCTTACTGAACATGAGCCAAAAAGGCACGGAAAATATGATGGCACCCATGTAAACATGGCAAGTTATATTACAGATTTAAACATGGCAGGAACAACAATAAGTAGGCATGTTGGTGAGCTTGAACCACTCACCACAGAGCAATACATGGCATGGCAAGGCAACCAACAGTAAGAATGCATGTTTGTGAAGCTAAGCATGGCAAGATCAAGTTCATAGGGTACATGGATCACTAGCAAAACACATGGGAACAAGTGAACTTAATGTTAACAGGCTGACAGCAACATTTTCAAGCAACTTTAGAGCAAGATTACAACATGTTCCAGCAGGCTATAATTGCAACCAAGGGCATGAATGGATAGAGCATGACATGTAGATCAAAATATGTTTATAGAACATCTCCAGATTATGCCCACAATGACTAGTAGAAGCATGTTAACATAGCAACAAAATATAACAGAATCTGTCAGGAAAAAAGCAACAGCAACTACCCTACTTAGCAAGCTTGATACACTCAGCACACAACTCACAAAAATACATGGTTGGCACCCCTGGAAAGATGGCATGGCATAGATCAACATACATGTAGACATCAACCTCATAGGATGCACACATCAAACATGGCAAAAATGATAAATGAGCAAGTTATAACAGTTTCAGCAGATTAACATCAACATGCACTTTTCCAACAGGATTTCGGGCATCAAGATGAGCTCAAATGAAAATGATGCAATGGAATGAAATGAAGTACTCGTCGAGGCGAACAATTTGACATATTATACGCATGAAACAGAGCTACATGCACAGAGACACAACAGGTCAAACATGGCATGATAATGCAATAAAATGGGGACTTTGGTGAAATCGAGGTCAACCTTCGGGTTTGTGCACGCGGATCGAGGTGGCCGGGATCTCGCCGGGGATCGCCGGAGGATGGCCGGAGATGGGCAAGAGGGTGCCGGAGAGGAGGGGAGTTGCCGGATCCGGGCGCGGGGTCACCAGATCTGGCCGGAGAGGGGCCGGGGCGGCACCGGGCGCGGGCGGCCGGGGCGGATCCGCCCGGGCCGGAGCTCCCGCGGCGGCAGCGGCCATGGAGGCGAGGCGAGGCGGCCCGCTCCGGCGGAAGAGCTCGGCGGCCGAGGGCGGACGGAGGCGCGCGGGGCCTCGGGGGCGTCGCGGCTGCGGGACGGCGGCGGCCGCAGACGGGCATCGGCAGCGGGCGGGGAGGCGCGTCGGTGGTCGCCGGCGAGGCGGCGGCGCAGGGCCGGCGACGGGGCGGCGGGGTCGTCGGCGCGGAAGCCGAGGTCGGGGGCGCGGGGGCGGCGGCCGAGCGGGAGCCGGGCCGCGGGGGCCTCGGTCGGGCCGAGCGGGCCCGCGCGGTCGGCAGCGAAGTGGGCCTCGCCCGCGGGACAGGTGGCAGGACAGGAGTGGGCGCGGGGCGGCACGGACATGTCCGGGCGGCGGGAGGATGTGTTCGGCTGCGCGAGGTAGGTGGAGGCTAGGGTTTGGACTGCGGGATAAATCCGGGAGGGACACATATTTATAGGTAGAGGGAGCTAGGAGAGTCCAAATGAGAAGCGGTTTTCGGCCAGGCGATCGTGATCAAACGACCGAGAGCATGGAGGGGAGTTAGATGGGTTTTGGGCCACTTTGGAAAGGGTGTTGAGCTGCAACAAAAGAGGCTTTCGCGGTTACCCGGTTAACCGTTGGAGTATCAAACGACCTCCGAATGGCACGAAACTTGACAGGCGGTCTACCGGTGCTATACCAAGGCCGCTTGGCAAACCTCGGGCCATTCCGAGAATGTTTAACACCCGCACAAGAGAGGAGGCAAAAGGGGACGCCGGAGGACATAGGAGCACCGGATTGCAAAACGGACAACGGGGAAAATGCTCAGATGTATGAGACGAACACGTATGCGAAATGAGATGCACATGATGACATGATATGAAATGCAGATGATGACATGGCAAAGTGCAACACGCAAGCAAATGACATGGCAACGACGGCGAATAACTGGTGGACACCTGGCGCATCGAATCCGGGGCGTTACAACACTCCTCTACTAACAAGAGATCTCATCCCGAGATCTTAGGACCGAGACGGAAGGGAAAAGGGATGAGGTGAAACAAGAACTGAAGAGAAGAAGGAAAGAATCGATAGCACTCGAGAATAAGAGAGGAAGGACGAGAATGACGAGAATCAAAAGCTCACGGAATCAGATAGACTATGAAGCCACTCGTTCTAACCGGAGTGGTTAGAATGAGAAAAGAAACGGATAAGACTGAAAGGATTTAGGCAGCACTCCGGCTGAAACATGAAGGAATAGAACAAGAGCTAGAGAGGATGGAATGATACTTGATGAACTCTTGAAGGATGAATTAAATCATGAAGAGCCACCATGAAGAACTCCAGTAACAAAAGGATGACGAGATAAAAATGAAGGATGAAAGAATAGATGAGCCTTGCGATGATTTAGATGGAGGTTCCGACGAAATGGCCGAGGAAAAATTGAACTCCGGAAAAGAAAAGATGAAAACACTTGGAACTAGAATTTATTCATGAAGAACAAACTCTGAAGGAAGGGATAGCTCACTTGGATGAAATAAGAATAAGATTTATTATATGCTTATCCTTCATCAAATTAAATTGATGACAAGCAATGGATTTTTGCATACTACTTATTCTTCTTGAAAAAGGATTGAGAAGTGACATATCGCAAACTTGAGAAGGTCTTCATGAACCACCGGTAGAATTGAAAAGAACGAAAGGATTAAAATGATAATCAAGGAAAAGAATCTTGAACGAACCACCGTACGAATTCGGAAATGACTGATGAAAGAGAATGAATCACCGGGAAGAATTAGAAGAACCAATACGCTAGAGGGAATTTAGATACAAGGGAACGGGAAGAATTCAAACTGAATAAAGAACACTTGAACGAAGCACCGGGATAGTTGGATAACGGTAGCTGAAATGTGAGGACTAAGAATTCTTCTGGAATGATGGCCTCCGGTGAAAAGAAATGGAAAAACAACTCCTGACATACTCCGGATGGGTAAGAAAGAATATCTGACAACCTGAAATAATTTGAGAGGATGATATGAAGCTAGAAGCACGAATCTTCGAGAGGAGGAGCAAGATTTAGAGGAAAAATTCTTCTTCGGTCTTCAAATGACGACGAGAAACACCACCAAAATTACTGAGATACTCCGGGAGAATGAAAACCGAAAAGGTTGAGCCAACAATGAAATGATTTGAAAGAGATCTTGGAGAAGGCATGTGACTGATGGGATCCATTCTTACATCACACTTGAAAAGAATTTGAGAATAACTCTGGGGGAATTAGAAGAGTCAGGTAAGATCCTGGGAAAAGACCTGTGGGTTAGGGCCCACTGAAGAGAAAAAAAACACCGTTGGAAAGGGATGTTGAACAGATATATGATGTACCGGAATGATTGAAATATTTGAATGAGGTGACAACCTCGAATTAATTAGAACACAGACGAATCTCCTGAGATGTCTTGAACACTCCGGAAGGATAAACTGGCGAGAGGCGAACGAGCAGGGAAAACACTTGAGCCGAGGAAAAGAATATGATCAACCCGAAAGACTTGAATTAAGTCCGCCGGAAAGAAAAGAGATGAAGAATGACAAACAAAAGAGAATTCACCGGTTGAGACAATTGACGAAAGACTGAAGAGGCTCCGCACGAATGAAATAGATGGCCGAGAGAGAGTCAGACTCCGGGAAGAAGAGGGTGGGAGGGCGGGAAAACAAAGGCAACTTGGAAGGGGAAAAACGACGAATATCTTGAAGAGAAAACACCGGTTGAAATCATTGAGGAAAAAAAACAAAGACTTCGCATGAGTAGGATGGATACTCGATTACGGACTCCGGTTCCGAGAGGAAGAAGGGTGGGCGGGTGGGAAAAGAAAACAACTGAGGATTGAACTCAAAGATGAAGAGGCTCGAGTCAACTTGACGAGAAATGCACCGGATGAAAAGAGATGAGAACCAACGATCAGAAAACCAACTGCGTGAACCTAAAGAAAATTTGAAGGGGAAGAGGAGTAGTTCAAAACAACTACGTCAAGATTCCTCACCAGAGCGACGAAGGGGGCTGAGGAGTAAAAAGAATTCCTACTCTGTGATATAACTAGACTCCGAAAACAGTTTTCTTCTAGACTCAACAACGGCCAAACTACACGATCAATCAAGGGGGGGCTCCTAGGGTCGGTCGAGGCTCTGATACCAACTTGTCACGCCCAATATGCGACCCTATCCAAAAGGAACTCGAAGGTCCCACCAAGGATAGACCCGCATATTGGAACGCTTTTGCAAGATGGATATCATTACATCAACATTACATAATAGATGGGGATAAATACAAAAGACATACCATGCCACAGGAATACAACATCACATTTATATAAGATCAACATCCGACTACGGATGAAACACAAACATAAGCTCAAACGACATCCACCCTGCTAGCCCAAGCTGCCGACCTGGAACCTATCCCCTGATCGAAGAAGAAGCAGAAGAAGAACTCAACGCAAGCAAGCATCGCTCTCGCGTCATGATCGTCGCAATACCTGTACCTGCAACTGTTGTTGTAGTAATCTGTGAGCCACGAGGACTCAGCAATCCCATTACCATGGGTATCAAGACTAGCAAAGCTTAAAGGGAAAGGAAGGGTAAAGTGGTGAGGTTGCAGCAGCGGCTAAGCAAGATATGGTGGCTAACATATGCAAATAAGAGCGAGAAGAGAAGCAAAGGAACGGTCGTCAACTAGCAATAATCAAGAGGTGATCCTGAACTCCTACTTACGTCAAACATAACACAGAAACCGTGTTCACTTCCCGGACTCCGCCGAGAAGAGACCATCACGGCTACACACACAGTTGATGCGTTTTAATTTGGATCTGGTGTCAAGTTATCTGCAACCGGATGTTAACAAATTCCCATCTGCCACATAACCGCGGGCACGGCTCTCGAAAGTTTAAACCCTGCAGGGGTGTCCCAACTTAGCCCATGACAAGCTCTCGCGATCAATGAAGGAATAGACCTTCTCCCAGGAAGACCCGATCAGTCTCAGCATCCCGGTTTACAAGACATTTCGACAATGGTAAAACAAGACCAGCAAAGCCGCCCGATGCGCCGACAATCCCGATAGGAGCTGCACATATCTCGTTCTCAGGGCAACACCGGATGAGACAGGCTACGAGTAAATCCAGACTTCGAGTTTCCCCGAGGTGGCCCCACAGGCGGCTCGGTTTGGACCAACACTTAGACAAGCACAGGCCCGGGGGGCTAAAATAAAGATGACCCTTGGGTTGGCCGACCCAAGGGAAGGGGATAGGTGGTGGTGAGGCAAATGGTAAAACCAAGGTTGGGCCTTGCTGGACAAGTTTTATTCAAAGCGAACTGTCAGGGGGGTCCCATAAATCACCCGACCACGTTAGGAACGCAAAATCCGGGAACATAACACCGGTATGACGGAAACTAGGGCGGCAAGAGTGGAACAAAACACCAGGCATAAGGCCGAGCCTTCCACCCTTTACCAAATATATAGATGCATTAATAATATAAGAGATATTATGATATCCCAACATAAACCCTGTCCACCTTGGAGCAATCTTCAACTTCACCTGCAACTAGCAACGCTATAAGAGGGGCTGAGCAAAAGCGGTAACATAGCCAAACAATGGTTTGCTAGGAATGGTGTCAAAGGTTAGAGGTTCATGGCAATTTGGAATGGCTTGATGAGCAAAAGATAGGTAACGCAGCATAGCGATAGAACGAAGCAACTAGCATAGCAATGATAGTAGTGAGATCCAGGGTAGCGGTCATCTTGCCTGAAATCCCGCAAGGAAGAAGAACGAGTCCATGAAGAAGACGAACGGATGAAGCCGAACCAACCGTAGACGAACGAATCCTCACGATCGCAACGAAAACAGTAACTAACAAGAAGAAGCACACAACATGGTAAACACACCACACATAGACAAGGCATGATGCACAACAAGCATGATGCATGACGAAGCTACATGAAGCTACTCATGGCAAGAGATGATGCAAACAAGGACAACACATCAAGGCAAGTTTAAATGAGGCCGGAAACAACATATAACAATTCCGGTAAGTCCTCATGTGTAAATTTCGAAATTGGTCCATATCTGAATAAACATTATGTTCAAGTTGTTAAACATCAAGTTAAGATGCACCAAGATGATCTACACGAAATTCTAGTCAAGTTACATCTAAAGTTCATTAGATTCGGAGCTACGGCCTAGAAGATATGAGCAAAACAAGTTAAGCATGGCATTGATGCAAAATGCATACAAACACAAAGCAAACACCTCAAAACAAGGATGCAACATGATAATATGAAATTACATGCAAAATCAAGTAAGTTTCATATAGAGCACACTCAAAACGGAGCAACGGTTCAACACATGCACACTATACAAGTCATAGCAACAATCTGTCCATAACAGCAACTAGGCATCTTGCAAACATCAAAACAATAAGCTACAGCACTCCAACATAATAACAAAAGGCATGGGCATGAAGTACAGGTTAAGCATAACAAAACATGAACACTGAGCTATCTCCAGAAAAGACTAGAACATGCTCAAAAAGACATGGAGATATTGCAAATAATAACAGTTTCAGGCTTATCAGGAAATAACATCAGGTTGCAATGTTTAGAGCTATCAAACAACATGTTACAGGAACATATCATGGCAAACAAAGGCATGGCATGAACCTACTAATAGCATAGATCAAACGACCCTTACTAAACATGAGCCAAAAAAGCACGGAAAATATGATGGCACCCATGTAAACATGGCAAGTTATATTACAGATTTAAACATGGCAGGAACAACAATAAGTAAGCTTGAACCACTCACCACAGAGCAATACATGGCATGGCAAGGCAACCAACAGTAAGAAGACATGTTTGTGAAGCTAAGCATGGCAAGATCAAGTTCATAGGGTACATGGATCACTAGCAAAACACATGGGAACAAGTGAACTTAATGTTAACAGGCTGATAGCAACATTTTCAAGCAACTTTTGAGCAAGATTACAACATGTTCCGGCAGGCTATAATTGCAACCAAGGGCATGAATGGATAGAGCATGACATGTAGATCAAAACATGTTTATAGAACATCTCCAGATTATGCCCACAATGACTAGTAGAAGCATGTTAACATAGCAACAAAATATAACAGAATCTGTCACGAAAACAGCAACAGCAACTACCCTACTTAGCAAGCTTGATACACTCAGCACACAACTCACAAAAATATATGGTTGGCACCCCTGGAAATATGGCATGGCATAGATCAACATACATGTAGACATCAACCTCATAGGATGCACATATCAAACATGGCAAAAATGATAAATGAGCAAGTTATAACAGTTTCAGCAGATTAACATCAACATGCACTCTTCCAACAGCATTTCGGGCATCAAGATGAGCTCAAATGAAAATGATGCAATGGAATTAAATGAAGTACTCGTCGAGGCGAACAATTTGACATATTATACGCACGAAACGGAGCTACATGCACAGAGATACAACAGGTCAAACATGGCATGATAATGCAATAAAATTGGGACTTAGGCGAAATCGAGGTCAACCTTCGGGTTTGTGCACGCGGATTGAGGTGGCCGGGATCTCACCGGGGATCGCCGGAGGATGGCCGGAGATGGGCGAGAGGGCGCCGGGGAGGAGGGGAGTCGCCGGATCCGGGCGCGGGGTCACCGGATCTGGCCGGAGAGGGGCCGGGGCGGCACCGGGCACGGGCGGCCGGGCGGATCCGCCCGGGCCGGAGCTCCTGCGGCGGCGACGGCAATGGAGGCGAGGCGAGGCGGCCCGCTCCGGCGGAGGAGCTCGGCGGCCGAGTGCGGAAGGAGGCGCGCGGGGCCTCGGGGGCGTCGCGGCTGCGGGACGGCGGCGGCCGCAGACGGGCATCGGCAGCGGGCGGGGAGGCGCGTCGGCGGTCGCCGGCGAGTCGGCGGCGGAGGGCCGGCGACGGGGCGGCGGGGTCGTCGGTGCGGAAGCCGAGGTCGGGGGCGCGGGGGCGGCGGCCGAGCGGGAGCCGGGCCGCGGGGGCCTCGGTCGGGCCGAGCGGGCCTGCGCGGTCGGCGGCGAAGTGGGCCTCGCCCACGGGACAGGTGGCAGGACGGGAGTGGGCGCGGGGCAGTGCGGACATGTCCAGGCGGCGGGAGGATGTGTCCGGCGGCGCGAGGTAGGTGGAGGCTAGGGTTTGGACTGCGGGATAAATCCGGGAGGGACACATATTTATAGGTAGAGGGAGCTAGGAGAGTCCAAATGAGGAGCGGTTTTCGGCCACGTGATCGTGATCGAATGACCGAGAGCATGGATGGGAGTTAGATGGGTTTTGGACCACTTTGGAAAGGGTGTTGAGCTGCAACAAAAGAGGCTTTCGCGGTTACCCGGTTAACCGTTGGAGTATCAAACGACCTCCGAATGGCACGAAACTTGACAGGCGGTCTACCGGTGCTATACCAAGGCCGCTTGTCAAACCTTGGGCCATTCCGAGAATGTTTAACACCCGCACAAGAGAGGAGGCAAAAGGGGACGCCGGAGGACATAGGAGCACCGGATTGCAAAACGGACAACGGGGAAAATGCTCGGATGTATGAGACGAACACGTATGCGAAATGAGATGCACATGATGACATGATATGAAATGCAGATGATGACATGGCAAAGTGCAACACGCAAGCAAATGACATGGCAACAACGGCGAATAACTGGCGGACACCTGGCGCATCGAATCCGGGGCGTTACAGCTTCATCATGGGCGCTCGCCCGGCCATTAAGCCAGAAGCAGCCCAACTCGTCGCCAAAAATCGCCTCCACGTCGGCCCTAAATACTCCGATAGGATGGATCCGGCAGATGTATCGGCCTTAAACGAACTGCTATATCGCATCACCTCCCTGGGGGTCGCGGCCGACTATGATCGGATTGGGCTTAAACCCGATCAGGACGAAATCAGATCTCCGCCGATCACCCATCATGTGGCAATCGTGGAGGAACAAGCCGACAATGACTCTTCTCCTACATTGAGAACAAAGTATGTTCGGGTTTCCGAGCTCAGAGAACCAGACTCCCGTCTTCTGGAAGAAACTTCTTGTCCTCCGAACATGGAATCGGGCATCGAGCCTAGAAACGCACCGGATGCTCCGGAGCCCAGGCCTGTAACCTTGAAAATTCTTCAGCCGGACTTCTCGGTGGGTCAGGGTTCGGATTTGATCTCGCCCACACACCACAAGCAATATTTCCCAAGCAACTCTGGTCCTTCGGACATATGCAACTTAATGTATGTGCGGCAGCAGCCTCAGGAAACAGTCCACCACTTTTGGGCTAGATTCTTACTTGTCAAAAACAAGATCAAGGATTGCTGTGATGACAATGCGATCTCAGTGATTTGTAACAATTGCACGGATGAGGGAATACTTAATGCCCTCAACCGCCGTCGCATACTGCACCCAAATAACCCGCTGGGAACCGCAGGCCTTTAGGCCATCTCCCGGACGGGCAAAGAGGATGCACCTCCGCGGAGCACCTAATCATCATCCCGTGGACAAGAAAATCAAACCCGTTACTGGGCATAGAAATGTCCTCGAGTGTAACGCCCCGGATTCGATGCGCCAGGTGTCTGCCAGTTATTCGCCGTCGTTGCCATGTCATTTGCTTGCGTGTTGCACTTTGCCATGTCATCATCTGCATTTCATATCATGTCATCATGTGCATCGCATTGGCATACGTGTTCGTCTCATGCATCCGAGCATTTTCCCCGTTGTCCGTTTTGCAATCCGGCACTCCTATGTCATCCGGCGTTCCCCTTTGGTCTTTCGTTGTGAGCGGGTGTTAAACTTTCTCGGAATGGCCCGAGGTTTGCCAAGCGGCCTTGGTATAGCACTGGTAGACCGCCTGTCAAGTTTCGTGCCATTTGGAGGTCGTTTGATACTTCAACGGTTAACCGAGTAACCGTAAAGCCCTCTTTGAGTTGCAGCCCAACACCCCTTCCAAAGTGGCCCAAAACCCAGCAAACTCCCCTCCATGCTCTCGGTCGTTCGATCACGATCGCGTGGCCGAAAAACGCTCCTCATTTGGACTCTCCTAGCTCCCTCAACCTATATATATGTGCATCTTCCCCAAAATCCCGGTCTAACCCTAGCGTCTTCCTCCTCGCGCCGCCGGACACGTCCGTCCGCGCCGGACGTGTCCGCCGGACACATCACTCCGACCAATGGCAGCCTGCCACGTCACCTCCGCCGCCGCCCTCAACCTATCCCGCGCCGCCACGTCAGCCCCGCGCCTCCCTCTCTCTCTCCTCCCACCCGCGCGGCCCGCGGGACCCGGTTCGGGCCCGCACGAGCCCGCGCCGCCGCCGCCGTCCGCCCACCTCGGCCCGCAGCAGCCCGCCGCGCGCCACTGCCGCCTCGTCGCCGGCGACTGGCCCTGGCTTCCCCGCTGAGCTCCGCCGCCGCCTTCGCCGCCATGTCCCGCCGCCCGCGCGCAGTGCGCCGCCCGCACGCAGTGATCCGGCCACCGCGCGCAACCGCCGCCGCTTCGCCGTTCGGCGTTGTGCCGCCGGCCGCCTCTGAGCGCCGCCGCCGGCCACGCCTCTTCCCGCGTCGCCGGAGCTCCTCCGCCCGGCCCCGTCGTCCTCCGCCCGGCCTCCGGCCGCGCCGCCGCGCCCCTCCCTCGCCTCCCTCGCCGGCCCCCTCCTCTCCGGCCTCCTCCCTCGTCGCCGGCTTCGCCCAGCTCCGGCGAGCCCGGCCCTCCTCGAAAACCGTGCATCCCGAAGGTGGACCCTGATTCCTCCAAGTCCCCAGTTTTTGACATTATCATGCCATGTTCATCGCTTTGTATCTCTGCATCTGTAGCTCCGTTTCGTGCGTATAATATGTAAAATTGTTCATCTCAAAGAGTACATCATTTCATTCCATTGCATCATTTTCATTTGAGCTCATCTTGATATCCGAAATGCTGTTGGAAGAGTGCATGTTGATGTTAATCTGCTGAAACTGTTATAACTTGCTCATTTGTCATTTTTGCCATGATTGATGTGTGCGTCCTATGAGGTTGATGTCTTCATGTGTTTTGATCTATGCCATGCCATCTTTCCAGGGGTGTATGCGATGTATTTTTGTGATCAATGTGGTGACTAGCACAAGCATGCAAACTAGGCTTCGTGATATTGCTGATTTTAGTCCCTGTTCTGTTGTTATTTTGATGCCATGTAAACTTGATGCTACAGAGAGATCCATGCATATTTTGAGATACTTCAGTAAGGGTGTTTTGAACATATGGTTGTTGTCTATCCATCCCTGCCCTTGGTTGCAATTATGGAGTAGTCGAGAATGTCATTTGAGTGCTCTACTTTTGCTTCAAAATGTTTCCTGGCAGATTGTTTACTTGTTATTCAATTTAGCCAAGGTTGCTATAGTTGATCCTTGCATGCTATGGACTTGTTCTTGCCTTGGTTTGTTACACAAACATGCCTTCTTCATGATGCTATGATTATATTGTCATGCAATGACTTGTGGTGAGTGAATCGAGTTTGTTAAGTAGTGTACATGATGTTGCTGTTTTGCTAGACAGATTCTGTTATAGTTTGTTGCTATGTTAACATGCTTCTAGTAATCATTCTATGCATAATCTGGAGATGTTCTATAAACATGTTTTGATCTACATGTCTTGCTCTATCCATTCACGCTACTGGTTGCAATTATAGCCTGCTGGAACATGTTGTTATCTTGCTCTAAAGTTTGCTAAATGATGTTGCTGTTAGCCTGTTAACATTAAGTTCAATGTTTCCATGATTGTTTCCTAGTGATCCATGCACCCTATGACCTTGCTATTGCCATGCTTAGCTTCATAAACATGCCTTCTTACTGTTGGTTGCCTTTCCATGCCATGTATTTCTCTGTAGTGAGTGGTTCAAGCTCACCAACATGCCTACTTATTGTTATTCCTGCCATGTTTAAATCTATCATATCATTTGCCATGTTTACGTGGGTGCCATCATATTTTCTGTGCCTTTTTGGCTCATGGTCAGTAAGGGACTTTTGATCTATGCTATAAGTAGCTTCATGCCATGCCTTTGGTTGCCATGATAGCTTCCTGTAACATGTTGTTTGCTTGCTCTAAAGATTGCAACCTGATGTTATTTCTACTAAAGTCTGAAACTGTTATTATTTCCATCTTAGCATGTGTTTTGGAGCATGTTCTAGTGATTTGTGGAGATAGCTCAGTGTTCATGTTTTACTATGCTTTACCAGTACTTCATGCCCATGCCTTTTGTTATCATGTTGGGGTGCTGTAGCTTATTGTTTTGATGCTTGCAAGATGCCTAGTTGCTGTTATGGACAGATTGTTGTTATGACTTGTATAGTGTGTGTGTGTTGCACCGTTGCTCCGTTTTGAGTGTGCTCTATATGAAACTTGCTTGATTTTGCATGTAGTTTCATATTATCATGTTGCATCCTTGTTTTGAGGTGTTTGCTTGATGTTTGTATGCATTTTGCATCAATGCCATGTTTAACTTGTTTTGCTCATATCTTCTAGGCCGTAGCTCCAAATCTAATGAACTTTATATGTAACTTGACTAGAATTTCGTGTAGATCATCTTGGTGCATCTTAACTTGCTGTTTAACAACTTGAACATAAGGTTTATTCAGATCTGGACCCATTTCGAAATTTGCATATGAGGACTTACCGGAATTGTTATATGTTGTTCCCAGCCTCATTTAAACTTGCCTTGATGTGTTGTTCTTGTTTGCATCATCTCTTGCCATGAGTAGCTTCATGTAGCTTGGTCATGCATCATGCTTGTTGTGCATCATGCCTTGTTCATGTGTGGTGTGTTTACCATGTTGTGTGCTTCTTCTCGATAGTTCCCGTTTCGTTGCGATCGTGAGGATTCGTTCGTCTACGCTTGGTTCGTCTTCGTGGCTTCATCTTCTTCATGGACTCGTTCTTCTTCCTTGCGGGATTTCAGGCAAGATGACCGCTATCCTGGATCTCACTACTATCATTGCTATGCTAGTTGCTCCGTTCTATCGCTATGCTGCGCTACCTATTACCTGTTTAGCAAGCCATCCCATATTGTCATGAACCTCTAACCTTTGACACCTTTCCTATGCAAACTGTTGTTTGGCTATGTTACCGCTTTTGCTCAGCCCCTCTTATAGCATTGCTAGCTGCAGGTGAAGTTGAAGATTTCTCCATGGTGGACAGGGTTATGTTGGGATATCACAATATCTCTTATATTATTAATGCGTCTATATATTTGGTAAAGGGTGGAAGGCTCGGCCTTATGCTTGGTGTTTTGTTCCACTCTTGCCGCCCTAGTTTCCGTCATACCGGTGTTATGTTCCCGGATTTTGCGTTCCTAACGCGGTCGGGTGATTTATGGGACCCCATGACAGTTCGCTTTGAATAAAACTTGTCCAGCAAGGCCCAACCTTGGTTTTACCATCTGCCTCACCACCACCTACTTTTTCCCTTGGGAGTCGCTCTCTCGAGGGTCATCTTTATTTTAGCCCCCCTGGGCCAATGCTTGTCTAAGTGTTGGTCCAATCCAAGCGATGTCCGGCGCCCCCTGGGCAACCAGGGTCTATGCCAACCCGTCGTCTTGCTCATCCGGTGTGCCCTGAGAACGAGATATGTGCAGCTTCTATCGGGATTGTCGGCGCATCGGGCGGCTTTGCTGGTCTTGTTTTACCATTGTCGAAATGTCTTGTAAACTGGCGGCCCTGAGAGCGATGCTTGCTTGCGTTGAGTTCTTCTTCTGCTTCTTCGATCAGGGGATAGGTTCCAGGTCAGCAGCTTGGGCTAGTAGGGTGGATGTCGTTTGAGCTTATGTTTGTGTTTCATCCGTAGTCGGATGTTGATCTCATGTATGATGTATTGTTGTATTCGTGTTGCATTGTATGCCTTATGTATGTATCCCTACCTATTATGTAATGTTGATGTAATGATATCCACCTTGCAAAAGCGTCTTCAAGATGCGCTTCTATCCTTGGTGGGACCTTCGAGTTCCTTTAGGATAGGGTCGCATCTTGGGCGTGACATCGAGGAATGGCTCGACAAGCCCTGTAAAATTCACATGACGTCGAACAACGAGCCAACGCATAGCCTTTGAGCATCTTGGATACTCCGGCAGGTGGCCAAGAGCGGCGAGGGTATCCTCACCAACAACACCTCAGAGAACTACTCCTCGGAGGACAATGATCTCATGGTATTCACGGTCTTCGAAACCTTTTTATCAAATAATCAGCGCAAAAGAGCGCTCCGTGACCTCACCGAAGTCTGCCAGGTGACAGCAGTAAATCCTTGGAACGATACGGCGATCACTTTCAACGCCGATGACGAAGCAAGATCCTGCTCAGTTCGGGCACCAGCTGCTTTGGTCTTAAACGCAATCATAGACGGCTTTTGTCTCACTAAAGTGCTCATGGACGGCGGTAGCGGACTGAACCTCATCTACAAGGACATGCTCAATAAAATGCAAATGGACAGGAGTCACATTGAGAAAAGTAACACAACCTTTTGCGGTATTATCCCTAGTCGGGAAGTCAGATGCTCGGGAAAAATCAAACTCGACGTGGTATTTGGCACGCCGGAGAACTACAGGTCTGAAGAGTTACTCTTCCATGTGGCACCTTTCAACAGCGGGTATCATGCCTTGCTGGGGCGAGACGCATTCACGCACTTCCAAGCCGTACCCCATTACTGGTATATGAAGCTCAAAATGCCCGGGCCCAATGGAGTTATCACTATCACTAGTGATCCGGACATAGCACTACGTGTCGAGAACTAAACCACCTCTCTGGCCCTTGAGGCATTATCCGAGGCCCTCGCGGCCGAAGAATTGATCACGCTACGTTCTACAGTAGATAGGGACGATGTAATCCTCGATAAGAGACCCAAATCTACTTCCTTCATGCCAACAGACAAAATAGTCAAATTTCAAGTCCACCCAACGGACCCCAAGAAAACAACTTCCATTGGGGCACAGCTGGATCCGGCGGTGGACGCCACATTACGCGCATTCCTACGTGAGAATTGGGACATTTTTGCCTGGCACCCTTCAGATATGCCAGGTATCCCACGAAAACTGGCCGAGCATAGTCTCAATATACTGAAAGGATACAAACCAGTCAAGCAAACTATGCACTGATTCTCCAAACCCAAACGACAAGCTATGAGGGAGGAGCTAGCCAAGGTACTCGAAGCCGGGTTTATAAGAGAGATCAAACATCCGGACTGGCTAGCAAACCTGGTCATGGTACCTAAGAAGGATAAATCCTGGCGCATGTGTGTCGATTTCAAAGACCTTAATAAGGCTTGCCCAAAGGACCCCTTCCCACTACCTCGAATTGACCAGATTATTGACGCAACTGCAGGACACGATT
Organism: Triticum timopheevii; assembly: GCA_963921465.1. Classification (NCBI taxonomy): domain Eukaryota; kingdom Viridiplantae; phylum Streptophyta; class Magnoliopsida; order Poales; family Poaceae; genus Triticum; species Triticum timopheevii. The sequence goes on from OY997274.1 coordinate 385,612,254, forward strand.
CCTTGTGCTTCCTTGACGCATACTCTGGATACCATCAAATTAAGATGAAAGAATCCGACCAAGCCGCAACGACATTCATCACTCCGTATGGGCCCTTCTGCTTCAACACTATGCCTTTCGGACTAAAGAACGCCGGCGCAACCTACCAATGCATGATTCATACATGCCTGGAAAAGTAGATCGGCAAAACTGTGAAGGCATAAGTAGATGACGTAGTCATCAAAACCAAACATGTCGATTCATTGGTGGATGACTTACGCCTTACATTTGACAACCTCCGAGCATATGACATATAGCTCAATCAGGAAAAATGCGTTTTCGGCGTTCCAGCCAGAAAGCTGCTTGGGCTCATTGTCTCCAATACAGGAATCGAAGCAAATCCAGCTAAAATCCGAGCCCTGTCATAGTTGGCAACACCAACAGACCTCAAGCAGGTCCAAAAATTAGCTGGGTGCATGGCAGCTTTAAGCCGTTTTATCTCCAGACTAGGGGAAAAGGCGTTGCCATTATATCGCTTGCTCTGCCGCACTGACCATTTTGTGTGGACGGACGCTGCCACGGCCGGACTGGAGGAAATAAAAGCTCTGTTAGCAAGTAAACCAATCATGGACGCACCAAACATCGGCGAACCGATGCTGCTCTACATATCTGCAACTCACCAGGTGGTGAGTGCGTTGCTCGTCGTCGAACGAGATGAGGAGGGACATAAATTCCCACTTCAAAAACTAGTATATTATGTATCGACGGTCCTTACACCATGCAAATCTCGATACCCGCATTATCAAAAGATAGCATATGCGGTCTTTATGGAATCCTGCATGCTGCGGCACTATTTTCAAGAGTGCTTGATCACGGGGGCTTCTGAAGTACCACTTAACAATAATAAACAATCGGGACACCACCGGTCAGATTGCCAAATGGGCCATCGAGCTCTTACCATTTGAAATAATTTACAAGCCACGCCGAGCTATCATATCTCAGGTGTTGGCTGACTTCGTTGCCGAATGGACAGAGGCCAAACTCCCTAAGGAATGTTGCACATATTCAACTGGGTGATGCACTTCGACGGCTCTAAAATGCTAGCCGGATTGGGGGCTGGTGTCGTCTTGACATCTCCCATAGGAGACAAAGTCCGTTATGTGCTACAAATACTATATACAGACTCTAACAATGCAGCCAAATACGAGGCCCTACTGCACGGTCTTCCGATGGCCGTATCCATGGGCATAGAACGCCTCGAAGTACGTGGGAACTCAAACCTCGCAATATCTCAGATAAACGGAGACTTCGATGCAAAATATTTGAAGATGGCGGCTTACCGCAATGCCGTACTCAAAATATCAGCTCGGTTTGAAGGGCTCGAGTTTCATCATGTGGCTCGTGAGAGTAATCAAGCTGCGGACATACTTTCCCGCATGGGCGCCAAGCGTGACCCTGTCCCGCCTAACACCTTTGTGGAGAAGCTCTTCAAGCCATCCATTGTGTGGCAAGACGATAGAGGCAACACCGTTCCAGAACTGATCATACCCCCAGATTCCAAACACAGTTCCGATATCGTTGGGGGTTCGGGCACCGAAATAACACCATCGGCCCATGAAATCATGGCAATAATCGCCCCGTGGACTGAACCATTCCTTGCCTACCTTACTGAGAATGAGCTCCTTGATGACCAGACGGAGGCCCATTGCATTGTTCGACTCTCGAAGGCCTACAAAGTCCATGAGGGGGAACTGTACAAGAAAAGTACCACCGGAGTACTCCAAAGGTGCATCTTCGAAGAAGAAGGATGGCAGCTCTTGGCTGAGATACACACCGGTCTTGGTGACCATCACGCCGTAGCTCGGGCCCTTGTAAGTAAGGCCTTCCGTACAGGTTTCTTTTGGCCCATGGCCCGAGCAGACGCACAAGACCTCGTATAGCGCTGTGTTGGATGCCAGCTTTTCGCCAACGAAAGTCATATGCCGCCCACTGCCTTACGAACAATCCCCATTACTTGGCCTTCTGCGGTCTGGGGGCTAGACATGGTCGGACCCCTTAAAGGGGGAAGTCATAAGAATAAATATTTACTGGTTATGGTCGACAAGTTCACTAAGTGGATAGAAGCCAAACCAGTCAAAATGGCCAAAGCCGGACTAGTTATAGACTTCATATCCGGTGATGTACACCGTTATGGTGTTCCGCATAGTATCATTACAGACAACGGTTCCAACTTTACGGCCGATGAAGTGAAAACCTGGTGTGCCAATTTGGGCATCAAGCTCGATTACGCCTCCGTCTATCACCCTCAGACAAACGGACAGATCGAACGGGCTAATGGGTTGATAATGAGTGGCATCAAACCCAGACTAGTGCGGTCTCTGCGAGAATCAAACAACACCGGGTTGAAGAACTCGATTTTGTACTCTGGGGGCTGCGTACCACGCCCAATCGCACGACCGGATATACACCCTTTTTCATGGTGTATGGCGTCGAGGCAGTACTGCCTTGCGACATTATTCATGACTCACCTCGAGTGCGCATGTATGAAGAAAGAGAGGACGAGCTCGACCGGTAGGACGATCTGGACGGCTTGGAGGAGGAGCGTGACATCACAAAGGCCTGTTCTGCATTTTACCAACAGAAAGCTCGGCGATATCAACGCAGGGAATTACGGGCAAAGACTTATAATGTCGGTGAACTCGTCCTACGCCTACCAGAGAAGAAAAAGGACAAGCTTAAGCCCAAATGGGAGGATCCCTTCATTATAGATGAAGTTCTCACTGGAGGAGCATATCGCCTTCGCAACGCTTCGGATAATCGTTTGGAAATAAACCCATGGAACGTTGCTCGGCTCTGAATATTCTACGCCTAAGTTTACACTTATTCATTTTTTCTTCACCCTTTCTTTTCTCCCTCTCGCCCTTTTTTTTCTCTTTTTCGTTTCTGTACGACTTCTAGCCAATGTTTGGATAAACCACACACTTAAGGGGCATACATCATTAAATGTACATACCCCATAATAACTGGGGGCTTCATTCCACAGAAGCTTATTAAGATTATTATTTTGGAGTGTCAAGCTCACCGTATATATATGTTGTCTACTCATATGTGTCTTGTCTTCGCCATTATATGCACCTTTATGACTTAAGTTTTTGCCAAGCTGGGTCGCCTGGCTCCTATGCTTATGCCCTACGTTCCCGCTTGTTCGGCTAGGGCATAAAGGGAGCACCTCTGCGATTGTTACAGCCGGGTTATCCGGACGTGTACCTCAGACGGGTGAAGCCGAAAGCTAGCTTTCTTAAGGGAATATTTGGTCGGTGGACAACAGACGAACAGTCCTCGCTGCAATATAACATGTAATGTGATTTTTACCATCACAGCTTATGTATGCCCACAAACGCATGATGACCCAAGGAAAGGAACCCTTAACGGAAATATTCTCTCTGGAAGATGTTTCTTACGATTAAATGTAATATAACATAACTCCCCCAATACACTTGTCTATTTAAGCAATTATGACTGGATTGCCTGGTTTTCGAACATACCTTGGTGTCTACCGATGGTATAATATTCAGAAACACTCCAAACCTTGGGTTTTGGAGGCCGAAGCAGAAAGTCTGCCATGACAATCGTTTTACACTTCGGCTGGAGACAAGTTTGTTGATAAAGTACATTACTACTTGGACTCAAAAACTTCTTCCTCCTCTAGACCCTCTAGTACGTTGTCTAGTATACAATCCTGTTGAGAAAACTTAGCGGCTATTTTTACTTGGTCGCACACTAAGCTAACAGGAATTTCTTGTCCATCTGGTCCCCGAGGTCCGACCCGGGCCATATGATTCGGATCAAGTCTGGTATAGCGTGTTTTCACCATGGCCCAGGCCTCTTGGGCGCCTTCCCAACACGCTGATATCTTCCATAGCTCCAAGCGGCGTCGAGCTCCCTTGAATAAATTCACAAGCTCCTCCATACTTCCTGGAAGCGGTCGGATGGCCATAAAGCCTTAGCCATGTTCCTCATTGCCTTCCAAGCTCGCTCGTACACTTTGGATAGCTCTTGTAGCAGGTCGCCTTGGAATCCAGACACTTCTCCTTCGGGATGTCCGGTTAGCACACCTATAGAAGCAAACTTGTAAAATTTTCAAACAGGAGACCGTGTGACAGACAGGTTAAAGATCATACTTAATATGCCGCCTTTCAGCTTCCTGTTCTCCTTCAAAGCATCTGATAATTGGGCTCTTAAATCCTTAAGTTCTTCAGCTTGCTTGATATTTGCATCATGTTGTTTGTTCTTCTCATTAATGGTCCGTGTCAATACACATTGACCAGCGGCTTCTTGCCCTTTGGCATGTTGTTTGTCCGCTTGAGCAGCCCTTAGCCTCTCCTCTAGTTGATCTGTTGAGCCTACCAATGAGACAAAAGCATAGTTCAGCAACCTCGTTGTAGGCACGAAATCTTATTTCCGAGCTGTTGTTGTACTTACCATCAGATGCCTTCTGGGATTTCTCAAATTTTCTAGTTCGGCAGGGGCAGCAGTCAGCTTAGTTCGACATCCTTCTAGCTCCTTCGATAATGTGTTATTCCTCTCCGTGAGTACCTAACAATGTAACGACTCTTAAAACAGTTGGGCTAACTGCTTCAAGACTGGGGGGCTACTGGCATATGATTATTGAATCTGCACAAAAAGTACTTACCTACATATCCTTTGAAAGCTGGTGACTGGCACCAGCAAGTCCATCCCGAGCAGCTCGGATGTAAGCATCCATTGAGCTGAAGGCATTGAATGCCTCTTCAGTGAAATTTGGGTCACGCATAGCCACTCTCCACCGACGATGATTCATCGCACTCTCCACTTCGGAGTTCGTGACGGATACATTATATGAACTCTCTAGGAGATGACACTCCGGCATTGCACCCGCATCCCCTCCAGTCCTTGTGGTAGGATTCGGGGCCGGATTAGTCTGTGCATGGCCAGACAGGTCTCCGGATACAGTCTTGCATGCACTCCTCCTGCAATATGGCACGGTAGAAAACGTCACCGTCCGATCTATCCACTGAGTGCGTGTTAAAGGATTATACCTCTTCGACAAAGGAGAGGGCCCGACTGTATCATTGTTAGCCTTTCTTTTTAGAGACACGCCTTGTGCAAGCGTCGTCTTCTTAGAACACGCATTTGCTGCAGTACGATGGTGCGAGCGTCGCCCCTTGGGAGCACGATGTAGTGCGGTGGGTGAGTTGCAGTGGGAAAACACTTTTTGAGGAGATGTCTCCTGGGTACTTACATGGTAGGACGGGAGAAGGCCGGGGTAATCGGCTATAATAGCCACTTTCGTGCCATCGTAGCTCGTCTGATAAAAGACTCCATCCTTAAAGTCTACAAATATATCCGGATCCTCTTCGAATCTAGGATCAAGGTCCCGATTATGGTCCTCTGGCTATAGAGCGGGGCTGAAGATCCCCGCGACGACCTTACTCCATTCCTGTTAAAGGTAGTCGGATTAAGTTCGACTAAAAAACATAGTTATGGAAAAAGATCAAGTAAGGCCTATAATCAAAGATTCACCCAGTCAATGGGGGTATACATGGAGAAACCTTCTCGACACTTCAGGCGAGCGAAATCTTCCTTTTTCCCCTTTAAAAAGGTCAGCCAACATGGCAGCCAGTGCGGCAAAATTAGCCGGACCCTTGCGCCCACAACATGAGGCGTCGTCCTCCCTGTTGTAATGCCACATGGGAAGCCCTTTGGATTGAAGCGGCTGAATGCTTCGCGTTATTGAAATCGCAATTACCTTGACTATAGATAGTCCAGAGTGGGCAAGTATTCTGATCTTGTTCAGTAGCCTCTTAACTTCCGCACTATCTTCTTCTTCATAGCTTCGGGGACGCCAACTGGGCACACTTCTTTAAAGGAGCGGAGGAAAATTTGGGAAGACCTTGCCAGATTAGGTCTAGAAGGAAAACATCTTCAATGTAGAACCACTCCAAGGGCCACTCTTCGGAGTGCCGGATAGGTATCTTGTTCCGCCTATACGCCATACTTCGGCACTGCCCACCTCGAATATGGATCCCTTCTGGGAGCGAGGGACAAGGCAGAAATATTTCCTCCATAAATCAAAATGGGCCTCACAGCCTAGGAACAACTCGCAACGAGCAACAAAGCCCATGATGTGTAGAATGGAGCCCGGCGTGAGATTGTGCAGCTGGAGACCGTAATACTCCAGAAGACCTCTGAGGAAAGGGTGGATTGGAAATCCCATGCCCCTCAGCAGGAACGAAACGAAGCACACCTTCTCCCCTTTATTGGGATTGGGGAAGTTCTCCGCCAGGGTTTCGCCATTGAAGGTAGTTAATCCCGCCCGAACGGGGACTAGATCCAATGGAGGAGGGTATCCCTGCGCCTGAAGCTTGGTCAACTGGGCATGGGGCACCGAGCAGTTCTCCCAGTCGCCTTCTTGAGGGCCGTGGGGTGCAAGGAAGAACAAGGAGAATTGGCCATATTTGGTTGGTTTCCTATGGCAAGCTCTAAGGGTTTTCATCTGGTGAGGAATGGCATCTGAGATTCAATCTGTTTAAATAAGTGCCTTCCCTACATGGTCAAGGGGTTACTTGTAAAAATACATAGACCCTTCGTATTCGTCTGACACATGAAAGCCAAGGCGATGGCGGCACAGAAGCTGAAGAGTACAATATTTAAATGTAAAGGCCGAACTATACACAATGGGGAACTCGCCTTGCAAAGCCGAAGACATGAAGCCGGATACAATGTCATCATTGAAGGCAACTTCGGGGGCTACTGAGGGAGTCCTGGATTATGGGGTCCTCGGAGAGCCGGCCTATGTGACATGGGCCGGACTGACGGGCCGTGAAGATATAGAACCGAACGCCTTCTCCCGTTTCTGGATGCGACTCTCCTTTGCATGGACGGCAAGCTTAGCGTCTGGATGTGTAGTTTCCTTCCTCTGTAAACCGACTTTATATAACTCTTGCCTCCTCCAGTGTCTATATAAAACGGAGGGTTTAGTCCGTAGGGGCAATCACAATCATACAAGCTAGACATCTAGGGTTAGGCCATTACAATCTCGAGGTAGATCAACTCTTGTAACCCCTATACTCATCAAAGTCAATCAAGCAGGAAGTAGGGTATTACCTCGCCTGAACCTGGGTAAACATCGTGTCCCCTGCGTCCTGTTACATTTGATCCTTAGACGCACAGTTCGGGACACCCTACCCGAGATCTGCCGGTTTTGATACCGACAATGGCCCACCGGGATTCACTCCCACATCCCAATGGAGAGGCCCCATACACATCCACACATACCGGACGTGAGTTCCGCCCTCCGGGTTGCGTCGTCAGGCTACAAAACTAGTATAGATGATAAGATGTCAAAATCTAAAGTAGCACACGCCCATGATATTTGAAACAAAGTGATATTCACTTACCGAACAGTATAGGTAGGTGAGCTCGACAGCCCCCTAGTTGTATCCCGCATCCTAGTCCTTTAGGTAGTTGAGATACATCCATAGGGTAGAGTTCCCGGAGCAGTCTAGAAACACTACCTCCGTGAGAAAATACCACAGGTAGGCCCTGGCGTACTGCTCAACCACTCGGGGTTCGGCATCTTTCGGGCACTTGCTCCGATGCTCGAGGAGTCATGGCAGCAGTATGCCAGAAGTCTGATTGTTCTTAGCGGGGGGGGGGGGGGGGGAGGATGGTCACCGAAGAGGTGCCAACCCTATCGTGCCAGTTCGTCCTTACACTCGTCCGGTGAGAGCATGACCCTGGAACGGTAGGTCCATAATCATCCCCCAATCCTGGAGGATCACGGTCATCTCCCCACATGGAAGATGGAAGTTGTGCGTCTCTGGCCGCCATCGATCGATCAAAACCGTGAGAGCTGAGTAGACGAGCGTCGGCGGCTTACGCTTGAATTGCAGGACGAAACCCAATAGTCGGGCTCTCCTGAAGAACGGTGTGTATCGCTCATCGTACTCCATCTTAACTGTCGTCTTGTGAGCCCTCATCCGCAGTGGCGGCAGCATCTGCGAAAATCAATAACCAAAGCATAGTTAGAATGGATATAATAGTTAGCAACTTGTTTTCATCAATTCAAAAGATTTGGTTTAAGAATGGTAATTACCACCCCATTCTCTATGAAACGGGCACGGTGACCCTTGTTGAACTTAGTGTCAAGCATGGTGTACTTAATGCCGATGTCGTCCACAAGAGGTGGCCTCCTAAAAAATGCAAAAACATAAGCATAAGCATATCAAAACAGTTTTTAACATGAAGTAGGGTTCATCATGAACTAGGAAAGATGCATCACAAAGGTTCATCAAGGTTCAAATGCATCATATCATATCATATTTCTCCAACAACATCCAACATGCATCATGTCATATGTTTTTCAAAAACAAAAAAACATGAACTAGGGTTCATCTTGAGGGGTTCACCATTTTTACCCCGACAAAATCCAGTACTTGCATCATATAACATCCACTACATGCAACAAATATCTCCAATATTCATCATACAATAAATTTTTTGATAACAAAAATGTATGAACTAGGTTCATCTTGAGGGTTCAACATTTTTTCTCCAACTACATCCACCACTTGCATCATAGCATATGAACGTGCATCATCATATCACAACAAATACCTCCAACATTCATCATATAAAAAAACTTGAAATCAAATATGAACTAGGGTTCATCTTCACACAAGCATACCAACTAGTGACTAGAGTTCATATCTAACACAATATAACATCTAGAATCAACCTAAATCAATCCTAGGGTAAGAAAATTCAATCTAGTTCAAAAAGGGAGTGATTTGAATCGAATAATGCAACGAATCGGAAGCTATTTGACTCAAACCAACTGGAGGGATCGGAGGAGCTTACTTTTCTCTCTTCCGGGCCATCTCCATCCGCAAAAACGATGAAGAAACGAAGAAGATCGGAGGGGGAGACTGAGGAGATGAGAAAGGGGCAAGAGAGGCAGTTCCTCTATGTTCTTGGGGGTTGGGGGAGGGTGGGTGTGGGGGGATAAGGGAGTGGGGCGGGCGGCCGCACCAAATAACTATTCGCACCCTACCGCCAGGGTCCCTGTCGATAGGATCAGACAACCTACCGCCAGGGTCCCTGTCGATAGGATCAGACAACCTACCGCCAGGACCTGCGGCGGTAGGGTGCGACGAAGGGGGGACGGCGGCAGTTTGCGTGCTGATGTGGACTAGTTTGCTACCGTCGAGCCCTTTGGCGGTAGGAACAAAGGGTTAGATGCCGAAATTCTTTCAAACAGGGGTCAGATCCTGATTTTGTTTGACAAAAGGGTCAAAACACGAAATTTTGCCCCACATCAGCTCCACTCACGTCACTTCCATCCTTTCCTTGTCATTTGGTGTTTTTTATTGAGAAGAGAAAATAAAGAGGGGGAAGAGAACGTTCAATCTTGTACTAGCAGGTCTCATGGTGACAGCACTGCCGACCATGTGCCTCGTGTTCGGCCTAGCTGCCAGCTCCTGTAAATACTTTCCACGATTTCTCTTTACTTTCTATATTATTTTTGTTATAAGACAATTTTCTAAAGTTCGATCCTATTTGTAAATAATTTTAAACACTCACAATACCAAATCAATGCCATTAGGTCGATCTGCAAGTATATTTTCACAATGCATTTATTTTATATTGGGATGTCATTTAATATAACTTTGCAATTGTGAGGTCGGGGTCGTTACGGACATAGTTAGCCGCCGTGTCCGACTTGGCGAACGAGGAGAGGCGGGCGTCGTTGCGCCGCTCATACCACGCGGCCTGCCTTGCTGCCAGCTCCTGGACGGATACGACGGCCCGTGATCATGAGGGACCACCTCCACCGAGGTAGTAGAGGATGCGGCCGCGGTCCTTGGCTGTCGCCGACGGTAGTTCCTCCTTGATGAATTGGCCGTGCCAGATTGGGTGAGGCAGCGAGGATGGATCGTCGATTCAGACGTAGTGGATGCGTGGCGGTGACGACGCCGATTCCTCCTCCGTGCGGTGCCCTATTTGGACGTCGCGGTTGCGTGTCGGCGACGCCGACTCCTCCTTGAGCAGTGTCCGATCTGAATGTCACCACGATTGCGTGGGGGGCATAGACTCCTTCACACGCTGCAGAGGAGACATGGGCTCCTCCTTGACGGCTCGCGCCGCGGGGATGGTGGTTCCTCCTTGACGGGATGCGCCGACGAGAGGGCACTGGGCCACACTTTCGGAGCGAGCGCTCCTCATGAACTCCATCTAAAGGACCAATTCCTCGTCCGTTAGAGTGACTTCCGCAAGGAGGCGGGGCTGCTGCTGCGGTGGCGCCTGGTCCTCCTCCTCCTCCTCGTCGGAGGGGATGTTGATATCCTCCTTGTCGGAGGAGTTCACCTCCGTGGAGGCCGAGGGCGGCGGTGCCATGAGCCGGACGACGGTCCACTGTCCTCGCCGCCGCTTGTCGGGGCAAAGAACCAAGATTTCGGCATCGCCGGAGTTGGGGAGGCTCGGGGAGGAGGAGAGACTCAGAGAAGAGGAGTTGTGGATGTGCAGCGCTAGAAGCACGGCTTATATAGTCGTGGCCAGGAAGGGACGGTCAACCCGCTTCAATGCGGCGCAGCGGCCAGAGTTGGTTTCCAAGACGCGATGTCTGCGTTGAAGCAGCAACGCCCGAGAGGTCGCGTCGGTTAGTGTCGTCCTCCCGCCAGATCATGTCGCATGGTTTCAATGCCGGCCGCTATGTGCTCTGAGCCGGCATGAATGCGGCACGGGAAGCGACGCGTGCTTTGGATGGAAAGCGCAGGAGGGGCGGATGGACTTTGTAGGTGGGCCAGGTTTGGTTTGCTTTCAGTTTTGTGAAACAGAATCATGTTGGATAGCAAAACACGTTCGAACTATGCGGTTGGGAAGCGGCGCGTATGTCGGATGAAAAGCAAGGGAGGGACGGATAAAATTTTCGGGTGAGCCAAGGTTTGGTTTGCTTTTGGTTTATGACAAGAATGATGTTAGCATCGCCGAGCGGACCGACGCAAGACGATGGGAAAACACGTCGGAAGCCCACGGCTCGAATGGTTGCCGGATCCTATAAAAGGAAAAAAGAATGGTTGCCTATGGTTTGAGGGGAGCAAACATGTGTGGTGGTGGGGACACGTGGAGCTGTGTCGGCCTTTCCAACCAGGTGGGAAATTGCTTCACGCTTGTCCAGGTGGGGAGGGTATCAGGTGATACGGGGGCTTAAATGCTCCCATGATACGAGCTCTTAGGAGCCGTTGGATCTGAGATCCAACGGCTCCTGGAAGGCTTTCAACATTTCGCAAAAAAGACCTTCTGAAGTCGAAAAATTGCGAACAAGTACGGCAGCCTTTCAGATTCTTCAGGAGCCGTTGGATCTGAGATCCAACGGACCAGAAGCTCGTATCATGGTATCACCTAAGGCATGGTATCACCTGATATTTTCCCTTTGTCCAGTCTTTATTGTTGCCATGTTTTGTTATGTGTGTCATTTTCCTCCTTAAAGGCAGAGGGGCAAACTTGGCATTTACCTATTCATCAATAGCAATGGAGAGAAAGATAGAAGAGATAGTAGGTGGACAGAGAAAGGTCTCGAGGCTGCCTCAGCTACTGTTCTAAAGTAGCCTCGTGAACCAGGAGCATCATGCGATGAGACGACCCCTCTTCATCCCGCAAGCTTAAGCATCCATGTGGCTACATACATAGCTTGAATACTCCTTCCGTTTCTTTTCACTTTGTATATAAGTTTATCATAAATCAAATGTAAACAAAATTTTAGGAAAAAATACAAACAGACCAAAATAAGTGTACGACACACTGACTTTTTCGAAGCACACGATACAAACTAAAATATGTGACTACATGTTTTAGCTATATACACTCAGTTTTTTCAGCTAACATCGTGCGTGCACTGCTAAGGAAATTATTTGAACGATGTGACATGTGGTCTCAATATCTGAACATGGTCACTTTTTTTAGAAAAGAGGAGCTGACCCGGCTTTAGCAAACTGTAAGCGTTCACAACAAGGATTCAACACAAATAAGAAGGAAAGACATAAGCGAAATTCCATACAAACACAACCGGGTCATAAGCTCAAAAGATGAAACAAAATAGAAAAGACAATGATAGATCAAACGCCACTTCACCCTCCATGATTATTGTCCTCATCCCTGGGAGCCTTGGAATGACGTCGTCGCTTGCTGCGAAGCGCCTAAATTGTTGATGCCTTTGATGTCTTGCTTAACACTCCACAACTATAAGAAGACAGTCATTTTATAAAGGCCATCAGACGGGTGTTTGATAAATATGCCCTCAATAAGAGCTTTGTTATGAATTTGCCACAAGGCCCAGGATAATGCAGCAAAAGTAAGCATATTGATATTATGGCGGTCTAATGGATACAAAGTTAAAAAAAGGATCCTCGTTTACTTGACAAAGTATTATGGTGGGCGTGAATTCTCTAAGGCATGGTTACATCTGCGCGAGTTGGAAATGGTCAGAATATTGATATTTGGGAGGACGCATGGATTCCAAATTGTGCTTCTAGAAAAGTTATCACTCCTAAAGTGAATCATTTGTTATCTTGGGTTGCGGACTTTATTGACCCGGCTTCTAATAGCTACCACCTCTGTCCTGGCTTATTTGTCCTCTTACTATTTTGTGCCAAATTTTAACCACGGATTTAATTAAAAAAATTAATGCATGTCACAAAAATAGTATCATTGAAAACTATGTTCAAATACGAATCCAATGATATAATTTTTGATGGCATGCATTAATATTTTGTCTGTTAAATCTATGGCCAAATTTCGACACAAATACAAAGAGGACCAATAAATCAGGACGGAGGTAGTAGGATGAAAATCTAGTTTGACAAACCTTGTTGCATGTTGATGCACAACGGGTCCTTTCCTATTCCTCCCCCCCCCCCCCCCCCCCCCCCTCAACATGACATGCAAGATTTTATCGCGTGGTATTTTGATGAAAAACGGTTGTGGAATGGGACCATCAACATGGAACGAAACTAAGGCATACCAATGGAATGGGACAAACCATTATAAACCCTATTTGGCGTAAGATCTGGAAGCTTTCGTGCCCTGCAAAGGTTAAGATTTTTATTTGGCATATGTTACATGGTACTCTCCAGTGTCATGTTAAGCTTGCTAATAGACACTTGAAAGTCTCGCCCTAATGTCTGTGTTGATTATATGGCCCCGAAGATACAAAACACATTTTAGTTCTTTGCAAGTAATCAACAGAAGTCTGGAGGAGACTAGGATAGGACAAAATTATTATAGAGCCTGCAAAGTTGATCGTGTTGTGGAGACAATTCTGGAATTTCTACTTCTTTTACTAGAGCAGGATTTGTCCAGAATGGACATTCAAAATGTTCGGGAGATGTTTTCCATTACTTCCTGATATCTATAGTGGGAAGGGCGTAAGCTGGTCCATGAAGAGAGTGTTCAGGATGCCCTCTAGATCTCTATGGGAATTCATGCGCTAATGGCTATCTTTGCAATTGCTTCCTTTCCTAATGCTACTATGAAAAGGGGGGTTGGTCTAGCCCCCCCCCCCCCGGGGGGGGGGGGGTCACGCTTAATGTTGACATGTCTTTTGCTCAAGACCTACTCACAGGCACTGTGGGAGCAGTCCTAAGGGATGACATAGGAATCTTCATTGCGGGGGGGGGGGGGGGGGGGGGATGGGGTGTGTTGATGTCTTAATGGCTGAAGCTTTAGCCCTCAGATTTGGTCTATATCTTGCACAAAGGGCGGGATGCAATTGCCTCATCATTAATTCAGAAAATTTAGAGGTTATTGATACTATGAAGAATGGAGGACAATCTGCGAGAGCGACAGCGACAGTCTTTGATGATTGTTATCATTTTGCTTGTGATTTTCCTATTTCTAGGTTTGAGCATTGTAATAGAGAGGAAACAAGGTCTCTCATGAGCTCGCTAGGGTAGCTACATTTTAGTCGTCTATTGATTGGTTTGAGGAGCCCTTTTGATGAGTGAAAATTTTACACTCCTCTACCCTTAATTTAAACCGATATATTCGCTCTGATATTGCCACCAATGACTAATGAATGCATAAGATTCCAAAATCATCTCTTTATTATGTTTCCACGGGAAATGGACCATATATGAATGAAATCAAGTGAGAACATGGAAGTAAAGGAGAAGATAGAAGAAATCAAGTGCAGGCACGCCAGCAGTTCCAGAGCAAAAGACGGTGTTCCATGCTACTGCAAGTGCTCGTATGAGCGGTCGTATGGTGTGAAAACTGATGCTCCTCGTCCACCTGAACAACTTTGATACAGGGGTCGAGCCCAAAGTGTCAACAAAACAACCGTGAGCGACGCCAGAACAATCATCTTCACCCCATCTTCATCAACCCTAGCCGATGGCATTTTCCATCTCCACCATAGTTCTTCCTCCTTTAGTCATACTTGTAATCATGCATCGCACATGCCGTGCACTGTAAGACATATAATCAATCAATCTACCTTCATGATGTGTTCTTCGTGTGATCTGATCTCCATGTGTGAGTAGTCGGGTAAGGTATGGGCTGAGGCAAGAGCCTTGCAACCCAATGTATTTGTTGTGGGGATCAATGGGAGGGTTTTGAATTAACGTCCCATATGTTAAATAAGATTGTTCCGTAGATGTCTCTTGTCTCGTTCGTGTTCTTATCCCTGTAGGTACACAGGATCATCCAGAGCGAGCCACGAAGAGGCTAAGGGCAGGTAGACCATGAAAGTGTTATTATGAACACTAGTGATAGAAAGGTTTAGTACGGTAACACACATCCTATCTCTGGGGATTCAAGATATGTAGTCATTAAACGCCCAAAGCACTTGTCTGATTATTGCAATTGTAATTATCGAGGCTACTGATGAGTGGATTTTATGCATACTCTTTAGAGTATATCATAGTGCCAAAATTCCTCGTATCATATCCATCTAGCACTTATTCATGTCTCCAATACATTTTTTTTGGCATTTACTTGTTTTACCAAGTTCGTTGCACACCTTTTTTTTAGTTTTTATTAGTTTTCCTTTGTTTTGTGATCTTTGTGTTGGAAATATGCCCTAGAGGCAATAATAAAGTGGTTATTATTATATTTCCTTTTTCATGATAATCGTTTATTATCCATGCTATAATTGTATTGACCGGAAACTCAAATGCATCTGTGGATACATAGACAACAACATGTCCCTAGTGAGCATCTACCGGACTAGCCCATTGATCAAAGATGGCTGTGGTTTCCTGGCCATAGACATGAGTTGTCATTTGATAACGGGGTCACATAATTAGGAGAATGATGTGATGGACAAGACCCAAACTATAAACGTAGCATATGATCGTGTCAAGTTTATTGCTATTGTTTTCTGCGTGTCAAAGTATACGTTCCTATGACCATGAGATCATGCAACTCACTAACACCAGAGGAATGCCTTGTGTGTACCAGCTCACTGACATAATGGATGATGTGTACATATACCATGCGCACACAATTTTGACTTTGTCTTTGTTTTATGTAGGTACTCATGAATACCTGTCAACTTCACAATCCCATGAGTTGACAAAAGGAGATCTAAAGAGCAATGATGATTTGTGATCCCATGGATTACACTTCCCACCATTCCATCCGCACAATGACTTCGTGCATTTATTCTACATGGCTCTCACATGGTTATGGGTTATTGTCCATTACATATTCTAAGCCCATCTTGCCATGTTCAATTTGCATGACATGCTTATTCCTATGCCTTTACCATGCATTTGTGACCCATGCTTTGCATTACACACGATGATTGATTCTACTACTTGTAGGTGTATTTGCAAGCTTGGTGGAGATATTGCTTGTTCTTGCCATGTTTCCTTTGTGATCCGTTCCTATGATGATACATTGATCTTGCTTTGTAATCATGCTTGCGATATGCCATGTGCATTGCGTATGCCTACTATTTGCACACATGACATGATTGCCATGATTACCTATAGTGTTGCATCTTGGCACTACTAGCTTGAATGACTTGATTGCCTCACACATGATGAACAATTGCTCTTTCTGTTGTGTTGAGTGCCACACTATATTCACTATACCCCATGCACGCTACGCTTGGATTGTCTTGCACTTTAGACACTTCATTTATTTTGGTGTTGTGAATGCTTCATATGCATACCATAGACCATTTGTTGAGCACCTTATGCATGCTTGCTATGAACTTGAGGTAGATTCTTATTATTCTCTTGACACACATATTTGCATCTCTACCTCACATTTACATGCTTGTTCCGTGATGTCCTTGATTTGGCTCAATTTATGTGCTTACATGACATGTCACAATCCCTTGTCACACCATATGCTATGCCTGATGACTACACTTGTTTGGTGAATCACCTCTTGAATGCTTGGTTTTGCACTAACGCTAACCACATTTGTTTTTCCAAATGTTTGTTGTACTTGCTCCTTTTGAAGGAATCACAAGACGGTGCGACATTGGAGAGTGCCCATTTCAAGCTTCAACGTGATAAGTGCTTGGTGGTCGTCCGCGTCTACACGGCGACGCCCTCTCTTTCCCATGGTGATGAAGATCATGATCCGTGGACGGATCTCTCCCAAGGGAGGGGGAGATGGTGCGAAGCATCCCTCGCTCATCCCCTTCGATGTCCCGTCTCCACTGCAAGCTTGGAGAGGACCTATGACGAGGGCTCGCGCACGTGCAATCGAAACCAAGGTTAACTCCTTCCTCTTCGAGCTCCATTCGAGTACACACGAGAGTTGGGTCCCACCTCAAACAGAGATGTTATGCATTCTTAGGTACCAAGGAGATGATCGTGAAGAAGCTAGGACAGAGATACAAGCGACCATGGAGAAGGAAGAGAATGGAAGACGCGAGAAGCATGAAGAAATGGAGGTCCCAGACCACTCCGGGTGCCCGGTCACCTGCAACCCCGGGTGCCCGGATCCAAACCGCTGGATGGCCAAGTCCCTGGACACCCCGGGTGACCGGCCACTTGGCCCCTGGTGCCCGGCCTTTGCAGCCGCAAGGCCGCAGCCTCCCTGGCTGGCCCGAATGCCCAGCCCTCTCACCACAGGGTGCCCTGCTGACCCTTGCGGCGCGCCTGCCCGGTCTGGGTGCCCGGGCCCTCCTCCTGGCGCGACCACCGGGTGCCCGGACTTCTCCACCGGGTGCCCGGACCCCCTCTGCCCAGCGACCCCCGAGTGCCCGGTCTCTTTACCCCGGGTGCCCGGACCCCCTCACCGTGCATGTGCGCATTTCGGCCTAAATGACCCATGTACCCCCGTTTTCCCCAATTTCGTCCCTAGAGTATAAGTACCCCTCACCTAGCTTGTTCTAAGGGATAGCAAAGTATATGTGAGATATTGAGAGAGCTTTGCTCATCTTCCTCCTCTTAGAGATCATGACCTCCTAAGGGAGAAGATCCTCTTGTGGATATCAAGGCCTCCTCTTGGAGAAGGATCCCCATCATAGGATCAACATCAATACATCGTCTCCCTTGTGGATTTGGGAAGAACTTTATCTAGTGCTATTTTCCTTGGATTGATCTTGTATACTTGTGGATCTCGTGTATGCTACTCTAGTGGATGTGTGATTATGGTTTGTTTTAGTGTTTCCCCTCTTGTGTTCTTGTGTTCTTGCTCTTTTCCCCCTCCAAGTGTGAAAACATCCTCCCCTAGGGTTTCACCCTACAAGACAAAAGGAACTGCATACAGGATTGGCTGAATCCTTGACATTGAGGTTCGATCGATAAAGATCTTCGTAGAATATATATAGGAATCAATATGGGCATCCAGGTCCCGCTATTGGTTATTGACCATAGAGGTGCCTCGGTCATGTCTGCATAGTTCTCTAACCCGCAGGGTCTACACACTTAAGGTTTGGTGATGATATAAGTATAGTTGAGTCATTATGGTGGTTACCGAAGGTTGTTCGGAGTCCCGGATGAGATCGCGGACGTAAGGAGGAACTTCAGAATGGTCCAGAGGTGAAGATTGATATATAGAATGAAGGGTGTCGGAGTCCGGAAGTGTTCCATGGGCACCTAGTTATGACGAGGAGGACCGAAAGGGGTTTCGAGGGGCCCCTACAAGTGTTGGGGGGCCTCATGAGCCTAGAGAAGGGGCACACCAACCCACTAAGGGGTTGTGAAACCCCCTCACCCCATCCTACAAGGCCAGGAGGGTTGGTGCACCACCAGGGCAGCTTCCCCCTTGCTTGGGGGGCAAGGCACCTAAGGGGGCCACCCAAAACCCATCTAGGGTTGCCTTCTGCCCACCTAGGGGAAACCCTAGAGCGCCTCCTCCTACCCCTTCCCCCGATATATAGAGGGGTAGAGGGAGGGCAGACGCACCCATCTATGCCACATCGCTGCCCTTCCTCTCCTTCGTAGCCCTCTTCCTCTCCGTAGTGCTTAGCGAAGCTCTGCCGAGATTCCACCACCACCACCACCACGTCATTGTGATGTCAGAGGACTCGGGCTACTACTTCACCATCGTGTTGGGGAACGCATTAGTTTCAAGAAAATTCCTACGACCACGCAAGATCTATCTAGGTGATGCATAGCAATGAGGGGGGAGAGTGTGTCCACGTACCCTCATAGACCGAAAGCGAAAGCGTTAAGTAATGCGGTTGATGTAGTCGAACGTCTTCGTGATCCAACCAATCAAGTATCGAACGCACGGCACCTCTGTGATTTGCACATGTTCAGCTCGGTGACGTCCCTCGAACTCTAGATCCATCTGAGGCCGAGGGAGAGTTCCGTCAGCACGACAGCATGGTGACAGTGATGATGAAGTTACCGGCGCAGGGCTTCGCCTAAGCACTACGACAATATGACTAAGGTGTATATCTGTGGAGTGGGGCACCGCATGAAGAAAATATGCCCTAGAGGCAATAATAAAGTTATTATTTATTTCCTTATTTCATGATAAATGTTTATTATTCATGCTAGAATTGTATTAACTGGAAACATAATACTTGTGTGAATACATAGACAAACATAGTGTCACTAGTATGCCTCTACTTGACTAGCTCGTTGAATCAAAGATGGTTAAGTTTCCTAGCCATACACATGAGTTGTCATTTGATTAACGGGAGCACATCATTAGGAGAATGATGTGATTGACTTGACCCATTCCGTTAGATTAGCATTTGATCGTTTAGTATGTTGCTATTACTTTCTTCATGACCTATACATATTCCTATGACTATGAGATTATGCAACTCCCATTTACCGGAGGAACACTTTGTGTGCTACCAAACGTCACAACGTAACTGGGTGATTATAAAGGAGCTCTACAGGTGTCTCCGAAGGTACATGTTGGGTTGGCGTATTTCGAGATTAGGTTTTGTCACTTCGATCGTCGGAGAGGTATCTCTGGGCCCTCTCGGTAATGCACATCACTATAAGCCTTGCAAGCAATGTAGCTAATGAATTAGTTACAGAATGATGCATTATGTAACGAGTAAAGAGACTTGCCGGTAACGAGATTGAACTAGGTATTGGATACCGATGATCGAATCTCGGGCAAGTAACATACCGATGACAAAGGGAACAACGTATGTTGTTATGCGGTTTGACCGATAAAGATCTTCATAGAATATGTAGGAGCCAATATGGGCATCCAGGTTCCTCTATTGTTTATTGACCGAGAATAGTTCTAGGTCATGTCTACATAGTTCTCAAACCCGTAGGGTCTGCACGCTTAACATTACGATGACAGTTTTATTATGAGTTTATAAGTTTTGATGTACCGAATTTGTTCGGAGTCCCGGATGTGATCACGGACATGACGAGGAGTCTCGAAATGGTCGAGACATAAAGATTGATATATTGGACGACTATATTCGGACACCGGAAGTGTTCCGGGCGTTTTTGGAGAAAACCGGAGTGCCGGAGGGTTACCGGAACCCCCCGGGAGAAGTAATGGGCCTTATGGGCCTTAGTGGAGAGAGAGAGGGGCAGCCAGCATGGGCCGCGTGCCCCCTCCCCCTCTGGTCCGAATTGGACCAGGAGAGGGGGGTGGCGTCCCCCTCTTTCCCTCTCCCTCTCCCCCTTCCTTTCCCCTCCTAGTAGGAGTAGGAAAGAGGGAGTCCTACTCCTACTACGAGGAGGACTCCTCCTCCTTGGCGCGCCCACAAGGGCCGGCCGGCCTCCCCCCTTGCTCCTTTATATACGGGGGCAGGGGGCACCCTAGAACACACAAGTTGATCTACGTGATCGTTCCTTAGCCGTGTGCGGTGCCCCCCTCCACCATATTCCACCTCGGTCATATCGTCGTGGAGTTTAGGCGAAGCCCTGCGCCGGTAGAACATCATCATCGTCACCACACCGTCGTGCTGACGGAACTCATCCCCGACACTTTGCTGGATCGGAGTCCGGGGATCGTCATCGAGCTGAACGTGTGCTGAACTCGGAGGTGCCGTACGTTCGGTACTTGGATCGGTCGGATCGTGAAGATGTACGACTACATCAACCGCGTTGTCATAACGCTTCCGCTTACGGTCTACGAGGGTACATGGACAATACTCTCCCCTCTCGTTGCTATGCATCACCATGATCTTGCGTGTGCGTAGGAAATTTTTTGAAATTACTACGTTCCCCAATAGTGGCATCCGAGCCAGGTTTTATGCGTAGATGTCATATGCACGAGTAGAACACATGTGAGTTGTGGGCGATACAAGTCATACTGCTTACCAGCATGTCATACTTTGGTTCAACGGTATTGTGAGATGAAACAGCCCAGACCGACATTACGCGTACGCTTACGCGATACTGGTTTCACCGTTACGAGCACTCGTGCTTAAAGGTGACTGGCGGGTGTCTGTCTCTCTCACTTGAGCTGAATCGAGTGTGGCTACGCCCGGTCCTTGCGAAGGTTAAAACAGTACTAACTTGACGAACTATCATTGTGGTTTTGATGCGTAGGTAAGAACGGTTCTTGCTAAGCCCGTAGCAGCCACGTAAAATTTGCAACAACAAAGTAGAGGACGTCTAACTTGTTTTTGCAGGGCATGTTGTGATGTGATATGGTCAAGACGTGATGCTATATTTCATTGTATGAGATGATCATGTTTTGTAACTGAAGTTATCAGCAACTGGCAGGAGCCATATGGTTGTCGCTTTATTGTATGAAATGCAAACACCCTGTAATTGCTTTACTTTATCACTAAGCGGTAGTGATAGTCGTAGAAGCAATAGATGGCGTAAATGACAACGATGCTACGATGGAGATCAAGGTGTCGCGCCGGTGACGATGGTGATCACGACGGTGCTTCGAAGATGGAGATCACAAGCACAAGATGATGATGGCCATATCATATCACTTATATTGATTGCATGTGATGTTTATCCTTTATGCATCTTATCTTGCTTTGATTGACGGTAGCATTTTAAGATGATCTCTCACATCAAGAAGTGTTCTCTCTGAGTATGCACAGTTGCGAAAGTTCTTCGTGTTGAGACACCACGTGATGATCGGGTGTTATAGGCTCTACGTTCAAATACAACGGGTGCAAAATAGTTGCACACGCGGAATACTCAGGTTAAACTTGACGAGCCTAGCATATAACAGATATGGCCTCGGAACACAGAGACCGAAAGGTCGAGCTTGAATCATATAGTAGATATGATCAACATATTGATGTTCACCGTTGAAACTACTCCATCTCACGTGACGATCAGACATGGTGTAGTTGATATGGATCACGTAATCACTTAGAGGATTAGAGGGATGTCTATCTAAGTGGGAGTTCTTAAGTAATATGATTAATTGAACTTAAATTTATCATGAACTTAGTCCTGGTAGTATTTTGCAAATTATGTTGTAGATCAATAGCTTGCGTTGTTGTTTTCATATGTTTATTTTGATATGTTCCTAGAGAAAATTATGTTGAAAGATGTTAGTAGCAATGATGCGGATTGGATCCGTGATTTGAGGTTTATCCTCATTGCTGCACAGAAGAATTATGTCCTTAATGCACCGCTAGGTGACAGACCTATTGCAGGAGCAGATGCAGACATTATGAACATTTGGCTAGCTCAATATGATGACTACTTAATAGTTTAGTGCACCATGCTTAACGGCTTAGAATCAGGACTTCAAAGACGTTTTAAACGTCATGGACCATATGAGATGTTCCAGGAGTTGAAGTTAATACCCGAGTTGAGAGATATGAAGTCTTCAACAAGTTCTATAGCTAAAAGATGGAGGAGAATCGCTCAACTAGTGAGCATGTGCTCAGATTGTCTGGGTACTTTGATCGCTTGAATCAAGTGGGTGTAAATCTTCCAGATAAGATAGTGACTGACAGAATTCTCTAGTCACCATCACTAAGTTACTAGAACTTCGTGATGAACTATAGTATGCAAGGGATGACGAAGACGATTCCCGAGCTCTTCGTGATGTTGAAATCGACGAAGGTAGAAATCAAGAAAGAGCATCAAGTGTTGATGATTGACAAGACCACTAGTTTCAAGAAAAGGGCAAAGGGAAAGAAAGGGAAACTTCAAGTAGAATGGCAAACAAGTTGTCACTCCCGTGAAGAAGACCAAAGCCTGAAACTGAGTGCTTACGCTGCAAAGGAAATGGTCACTGGAAACGGAAATGCCCTGGACATTTGGTCGATAAGAAGGATGGCAAAGTGAACAAGGGTATATTTGATATACAGGTTATTGATGTATGCCTTACTAGTGTTTATAGTAGCCCCTGAGTATTTGATACTTGTTCGGTTGCTAAGATTAGTAACTTGAAACAGGAGTTACATAATAAACAAAGACTGGTTTGGGGAAGTGACGATGAGTGTTGGAAGTAGTTCCAAGATTGATATGATCATCATCGCACACTCCCTATACTTTCGGGATTAGTGTTAAACCTAAATAAATGTTATTTGGCTTTTGCGTTGAGCATGAATATGATTTGATCATGTTTATTGCAATACAGTTATTCATTTAAAGTCAGAGAATAATTGTTGTTCTGTTTCATGAATAAAACCTTCAATGGTCATACACCCAATGAAAATAGTTTGTTGGATCTCGATCGTAGTGATACACATATTCATAATATTGATGCCAAAAGATGCAAAGTTAATAATGATAGTGCAACTCATTTGTGGCACTGCGGTTTAGGTCATATCGGTGTAAAGCGCATGAAGAAACTCCATACTGATGGGCTTTTGGAATCACTTGATTATGAATCACTTGGTACTTGCGAACCGTGCCTCATGGGCAAGATGACTAAAACGCCGATCTCCGGAACTATGGAGCGAGCAACTGATTCGTTAGAAATCATACATACTGATGTTTGTGGTCCAATGATTGTTGAGGCTCGCGGCGGGTATCGTTATTTTCTCACCTTCACAGATGATTTGAGCAGATATGGGTATATCTACTTAATGAAACACAAGTCTGAAACATTTGAAAAGTTCAAAGAATTTCAGAGTGAAGTGGAAAATCATCGTAACAAGAAAATAAAATTTCTATGATCTGATCATGGAGACAAATATTTGAGTTACGAGTTTGGTCTTCAATTAAAACAATTTGGAATAGTTTCACAGCTCACACCACCTGGAACACCACAACGTTATGGTGTGTTCGAACGTTGTAACCGCACTTTATTGGATATGGTGCGATCTATGATGTCTCTTATTGATTTACCATTGTCGTTTTGAGGTTATGCATTAGAGACAGCTGCATTCATGTTAAAAGGGCACCATCTAAATCCGTTGAGATGACACCATATGAACTATGTTTTAGCAAGAAACCCAAGTTGTCGTTTCTTAAAGTTTGGGGCTACGAAGCTTATGTGAAATTTTTTTATCCTGATAAGCTCAAACCCAAATCGGAGAAGTGCGTCTTCATAGAATACCCAAAGGAAACTGTTGGGTACACCTTCTATCACAGATCCGAAGGCAAGATATTCGTTGCTAAAAATGGATTCTTTCTAGAGAACGACTTTCTCTCGAAAGAAGTGAGTGGGATGAAAGTAGAGCTTGATAAGGTAATTTGTACCTTCTCCCGAATTGGAAAGTAGTTCATCACAGTAATCAGTTCCACTGATTCCTACACCAATTAGTGAGGAAGCTAATGATGATGATCATGAAACTTCAGATCAAGTTACTACAGAACCTCGTAGGTCTTCCAGAGTATGGTCCGCACCAGAGTGGTACGGTAATCCTGTTCTGAAAGTCATGTTACTAGACTATGATAAACCTACGAACTATGAGGAAGCGATGATGAGCCCAGATTCCGCGAAATGGCTGGAGGCCATGAAATCTGAGATAGGATCCATGTATGAGAACAAAGTGTGGACTTTGGTGGACTTGCCCGATGATCGGCAAGCCATAGAAAATAAATGGATCTTCAAGAGGAAGACGGACGTTGATAGTAGTGTTACTCTCTACAAAGCTTGACTTGTCGCAAAAAGGTTTTTCGACAAGTTCCACATGTTGAATACAATGAGATTTTTTCACTCGTATCGATGCTTAAGTCTATCCGAATCATGTTAGCAATTTCCACATTTTATGAAATCTGGCAGACGGATGTCAAAACTACATTCCTTAATGGATTTATTAAAGAAGAGTTGTATATGATGCAACCAGAAGGTTTTTTCAATCCTAAAGATGCTAACAAAGTGTGCAAGCTCCAGCAATCCATCAATGGACTGGTGCAAGCATCTCGGAGTTGGAATATACGCTTTGATGAGTTGATCAAAGCATATGGTTTTATACAGACTTTTGGAAAGGCCTGTATTAACAAGAAAGTGAGTGGGAGCACTACAGCATTTCTGATAAGTATATGTGAATGACATATTGTTGATCGGAAATAATGTAGAATTATTCTGCAAAGCATAAAGGGGTGTTTGACAGGAGCTTTTAAAAGAAAGACCTCGGTGAAGCTGCTTACATATTGAGCATCAAGATCTATAGAGATAGATCGAGACGCTTGATAAGTTTTTTCAATAAGTACATACCTTGACAAAGATTTTGAAGTAGTTCAAAATGGAACAGTCAAAGAAAGAGTTCTTGCCTGTGTTACAAGGTGTGAAATTGAGTAAGACACAAAGCCCGACCACGGCAGAAAATAGAAAAGAGAATGAAAGTCATTCCCTATGCCTCAGTCATAGGTTCTATAAAGTATGCTATGATATGTACCAAACCTATTGTATACCTTGCTCTGAATTTGGCAAGGGAGTACAATAGTGATCTAGGAGTAGATCACTAGACATTGGTCAAGAATATCTTTAGTGAGGACTAAGGAAATATTTCTCGGTTATGGAGGTGATAAAAGAGCCCGTCGTAAACAGTTACATTGGTGCAAGCTTTTACACAGATCCAGATGACTCTAAGTCTCATTATGGATACATATTGAAAGTGGGAGCAATTAGCTAGAGTAGCTCCGTACAGAGCATTGTAGATATAGAATATTTGCAAAATACATACGGCTCTGAATGTGACAGACCCGTTGACTAAGCTTCTCTCACGAGCAAAACATGATCACACCTTAGTACTCTTTGGGTGTTAATCACATAAGCGATGTGAACTAGATTATTGACTCTAGTAAACCCTTTGGGTGTTGGTCACATGACGATGTGAACTATGGGTGTTAATCATATACATATATGAATATTGGTGTTAAATAACATGGTGATGTGAACTAGATTATTGACTCTAGTGCAAGTGGGAGACTGAAGGAAATATGCCCTAGAGGCAATAATAAAGTTATTATTTATTTCCTTATTTCATGATAAATGTTTATTATTCATGCTAGAATTGTATTAACCGGAAACATAATACATGTGTGAATACATAGACAAACATAGTGTCACTAGTATGCCTCTACTTGACTAGCTCGTTGAATCAATGATGGTTAAGTTTCCTAGCCATAGACATGATTTGTCATTTGATTAACGGGATCACATCATTAGGAGAATGATGTGATTGACTTGACCCATTCGTTAGCTTAGCATTTGATCGTTTAGTATGTTGCTATTGCTTTCTTCATGACTTATACATGTTCCTATGACTATGAGATTATGCAACTCCCATTTACCGGAGGAACACTTTGTGTGCTACCAAACATCACAACGTAACTGGGTGATTATAAAGGAGCTCTACAGGTGTCTCCGAAGGTACATGTTGGGTTGGCGTATTTCGAGATTAGGTTTTGTCACTCCGATCGTCGGAGAGGTATCTCTGGGCCCTCTCGGTAATGCACATCACTATAAGCCTTGCAAGCAATGTAACTAATGAGTTAGTTACAGAATGATGCATTATGTAACGAGTAAAGAGACTTGCCAGTAACGAGATTGAACTAGGTATTGGATACCGACGATCGAATCTCGGGCAAGTAACATACCGATGACAAAGGGAACAACGCATGTTGTTATGTGGTTTGACCGATAAAGATCTTCGTAGAATATGTAGGAGCCAATATGGGCATCCAGGTTCCGCTATTGGTTATTGACCGAGAATAGTTCTAGGTCATGTCTACATAGTTCTCGAACCCGTAGGGTCCGCACGCTTAACGTTACGATGACAGTTTTATTATGAGTTTATAAGTTTTGATGTACCGAAGTTTGTTCGGAGTCCCGGATGTGATCACGGACATGACGAGGAGTCTCGAAATGGTCGAGACATAAAGATTGATATATTGGACGACTATATTCGGACATCGAAAGTGTTCCGGGCGTTTTCGGAGAAAACCAGAGTGCCGGAGGGTTACCGGAACTCCCCCCCCCCCCGGGAGAAGTAATGGGCCTTATGGGCCTTAGTGGAGAGAGAGAGGGGCAGCCAGCATGGGCCGCGCGCCCCCTCCCCCTCTGGTCCGATTTGGACTAGGAGAGGGGGGGCGGCGCCTCCCTCTTTCCCTCTCCCTCTCCCCCTTCCTTTCCCCCTCCTAGTAGGAGTAGGAAAGAGGGAGTCCTACTCCTATTAGGAGGAGGACTCCTCCTCCTTGGTGCGCCCACAAGGGTCGGCCGGCCTCCCCCCTTGCTCCTTTATATACGGGGGCAGGGGGGCACCCTAGAATACACAAGTTGATCTACGTGATCGTTCCTTAGCCGTGTGCGGTGCCCCCCTCCACCATATTCCACCTCGGTCATATCATCGCGGAGTTTAGGCGAAGCCCTGTGCCGGTAGAACATCATCATCGTCACCACGCCGTCGTGCTGACGGAACTCATCCCCGACACTTTGCTGGATCGGAGTCCGGGGATCGTCATCGAGCTGAGCGTGTGCTGAACTCGGAGGTGCCGTACGTTCGGTACTTGGATCGGTCGGATCGTGAAGACGTACGACTACATCAACCGCATTGTCATAACGCTTCCGCTTACGGTCTACGAGGGTACGTGGACAATACTCTCCCCTCTCGTTGCTATGCATCACCATGATCTTGCGTGTGCGTAGGATTTTTTTTTTAAATTACTACGTTCCCCAACACCGCACATGGCTAAAATATCAACTTGTGTGTCCTTGGGGTGCTCCCCTCCCCCGTATATAAAGGAGGGAGGGAGGAGGCCGCCGGCCTAGGGCGCGCGCCAAGCATAGGGAGTCCTACTAGGACTCCCAAGTCCTAGTAGGATTCCCTTTCCTATTCGGAGTAGGAGAGAAGGAAAGAGAGAGAGCGGGAGAAGGAAAGGGGGACTGCACCCCCACCCCTTGTATAGCCTTCCAATATATCAATCTTTACATTTCGACCATTTAGAGACTCGTCGTCATGTCCGTGATCTCATCCGGGACTCCGAACAAACTTCGGTCATCAAATCACATAACTCATAATACAAATCGTTATCGAACGTTAAGCGTGCAGACCCTACGGGTTCGAGAACTATGTAGACATGACCGAGACACATCTCCAGTCAATAACCAATAGCGGAACCTGGATGCTCATATTGGCTCCTAAATATTCTATGAAGGTCTTTATCGGTCAAACTGCATAACAACATACGATGTTTCCTTTGTCATCGGTATGTTACGTGCCCGAGATTCAATCGTCGGTATCATCATACCTAGTTCAATCTCGTTACCGGCAAGTCTCTTTACTCATTCTGTAATGCTTCGTCCTGCAACTAACTCATTAGTCACATTGCTTGCAAGGCTTATAGTGATGAGCATTACCGAGAGGGCCCATAGATACCTCTCCGAAACACGGAGTGACAAATCCTAATCACAATCTATGCCAACCCAACAAACACCTTCGGAGACAATGGTAGAGCATCTTTATAATCACCCATTTACATTGTGACATTTGATAGCACACAAGGTGTTCCTTCGGTATTCGGGAGTTGCATAATCTCATAGTCCGAGGAACATGTATAAGTCATGAAGAAAGCAGTAGCAATGAAACTGTAACGATCATGATGCTAAGATAATGGATGGGTCATGTCCATCACATCATTCTCTTAATGATGTGATCCCGTTCATCAAATGACATCATATGTATATGGTCAGGAAACATAACCATCTTTGATTAACGAGCTAGTCAAGTAGAGGCATACTAGGGACACTAGGGTTTTGTCTATGTATTCACATATGTACTAAGTTTCCAGTTAATACAATTCTAGCATGAATAATAAACATTTATCATGATATAAGGAAATAAATAATAACTTTATTATTTCCTCTAGGGCATATTTCCTTCAGTCTCCCACTTGCACTAGAGTCAATAATCTAGTTCACATCGCCACGTGATTTAACACCAATAGTTCACATCTGTATGTGATTAACACCCATAGTTCACATCTCCATGTGACCAACACCCAAAGGGTTTATTAGAATCAATGTTCTAGTTCACATCGCTATGTGATTAACACCCAAATAGTACTAAGGTGTGATCATGTTTTGCTCGTGAGAGAAGTTTAGTCATCGGGTCTATCACATTCAGAGTCGTATGTATTTTGCAAATATTTTATGTCTACAATGCTTTGCATGGAGCTACTCTAGATAATTACTCCCACTTTCAATATGTATCTAGACTGAGACTTAGAATCATCTGGATCGGTGTAAAAGCTTGCATCGACGTAACTCTTACGACGAACTCTTTATCACCTCCATAACCGAGAAATATCTCCTTAGTCCTCACTAAGGATAATTTTGACCGTTGTCCAGTGATCTAATCTTAGATCACTATTGTACCCCCTTGCCAAACTCATGGCAAGCTGCACAATGGGTCTGGTACACAGCACATCATACTTTATAGAACCTATGGCTATGGCATAGGGAATGACTTTCATTCTCTTTCTATCTTCTGCCGTGGTCGGGCTTTGAGTCTTACTCAACTTTACACCTTGTAATACAGGCAAGAACTTCTTCTTTACTGATCCATTTTGAACTCTTTCAAAAAACTTGTCAAGGTATGTATTCATTGAAAAATCTTATCAAGCGTCTTGATCCATCTCTATAGATCTTGATGCCCAATATCTAAGCAACTTCGCCAAGGTCTTTCTTTGAAAAACTCCTTTCAAACTCTCCCTTATGTTTTCCAGAAAATTCTACATCATTTCCGATCAACAATATGTCATTCACATATACTTATCAGAAAGACTGTAGTGCTCCCACTCACGTTCTTGTAAATATAGGCTTCACCAGAAGTCTGTATAAAACTATATGCTTTGATCAACTCATCAAAGCATATATTCCAACTCCGAGATGCTTGCACCAGTCCATAGATGGATCGCTGGAGCTTGCACACCTTGTTAGTACCTTTAGGATTGACAAAACCTTCTGGTTGCATCATGTACAACTCTTCTTTAAGAAATATCCACTTAAGGAATGTAGTTTTGACATCCATTTGCCAGATTTCATAAAATATGGCAATTTCTAACATGATTCAAACGGATTTAAGCATCGCTAGAATTGAGAAAATCTCATTGTAGTCAACACCTTGAACTTGTCGAAAACCCTTTTGCGATAAGTCGAGCTTTGCATATAGTAACACTACTATCAGTGACCGTCTTCCTCTTGAAGATCCATTTATTTAATATGGCTTGCCAACTATCGGGCAAGTCCACCAAAGTCCACACTTTGTTCTCATACATGGATCCCATCTCAGATTTCATGGCCTCAAGCCATTTCGTGGAATCTGGGCTCATCATCGCTTCCTCATAGTTCGTAGGTTCATCATGGTCTAGTAACATGACTTCCAGATAGGATTACCATTCCACTCTGGTGCGGACCGTACTCTAGAAGACCTACAAGGTTCTGTAGTAACTTAATCTGAAGTTTCATGATCATCATCATTAGCTTCCTCCTAATTGGTGTAGGAATCACTGGAACTGATTTCTATGATGAACTAGATTCCAATTCGGGAGAAGGTACAATTACCTCATCAAGCTCTACTTTCCTCCCACTCACTTCTTTCGAGAGAAACTCCTTCTCTAGAAAGGATCCATTCTTAGTAACGAATATCTTGCCTTCAGATCTGTGATAGAAGGTGTACCCAACTGTCTCCTTTGGGTATCCTATGAAGACACATTTCTCCGATTTGGGTTTGAGCTTATCAGGTTAAAGGTTTTTCACTTAAGCATCGCAGCCCCAAACTTTAAGAAACGACAACTTTGGTTTCTTACCAAACCACAGTTCATAAGGCGTCGTCTGAACGGATTTTTGATGGTGCCCTGTTTAAAGTGATTGCAGCTGTCTCTGCATAACCCCAAAACGATAGTGGTAAATCGGTAAGAGACATCATAGATTGTACCATATCCAATAAAGTGCGGTTACGATGTTCGGACACACCATTACGCTGTGGTGTTCCAGGTGGCGTGAGCTGTGAAACTATTCCACATTGTTTTAAATGAAGGGCAAACTCGTAACTCAAATATTCTCCTCCACGATCAGATCGTAGAAACTTTATTTTCTTGTTACGATGATTCTCCAGTTCACTCTGAAATTCTTTGAACTTTTCAAAAGTTTTAGACTTGTGTTTCATTAAGTAGATATACCCATATCTGCTCAAATCATCTGTGAAGGTCAGAAAATAACAATACCCGCCACGAGCATCAACACTTATTGGACCGCATACATCGATATGTATTAATTCCAATAAGTCACTAGCTCGTTCCATTATTCCAGAGAAGGGAGTTTTAGTCATCTTGCCCATAAGGCACGGTTTGCAAGTATCAAAATGATTCACAATCAAGTGATTCCAAAAGCCCATCGGCATGGAGTTTCTTCATGCACTTTACACCAATATGACCCAAACGGCAGTGCCACAAATATGTTGCACTATCATTATCAACTTTGTATCTTTTGGCATCAATATTATGAATATGTGTGTCACTATGATCGAGATTCAATAAACCATCAACATTGGGTGTATGACCATAGAAGGTTTTATTCACGTAAACAGAATAACAATTATCCTCTGTCTTAAATGAATAACCGTATTGCAATAAACATGATCTAATCATATTCATGCTCAACGCAAACACCAAATAACATTTATTTAGGTTCAACACTAATCCCTAAAGTATACGGGGTGTGCGATGATGATCATATCAATCTTGGAACTACTTCCAACACACATCGTCACTTCATCCTCAACTAGTCTCTATTTATTCTACAACTCCTGTTTCGAGTTACTAATCTTAGCAACCGAACAAGTATCAAATACCCAGGGATTACTACGAGCACTAGTAAGGCACACATCAATAATATGTATATCAAATATACATTTGTTCACTTTGCCATCCTTCTTATCCGCCAAATATTTGGGGCAGTTCCACTTCCTGTGACCATTTCCTTTGCAGTAGAATCACTAGTTTCAAGCTTCGGTCTAGCTTTGGGCTTCTTCACGGGAGTGACAACTTTCTTGCCATTCTTCTTGAAGTTGCCTTTCTTTCCCTTTGCCATTTTCTTGAAACTAGCGGTCTTGTTTAATCATCAACACTTGATGCTCTTTCTTGATTTCTACCTTCGTTGATTTCAGCATCATGAAGAGATCGAGAATAGTTTTCGTCATCCCTTGCCTACTATAGTTCATCACGAAGTTCCAGTAACTTGGTGATGGTGACTAGAGAACTCTGTCAATCACTATCTTATCTGGAAGATTAACTCCCACTTGATTCAGGTGATTGTAGTACCCAGACATTCTGAGCACATGCTCACTAGTTGAGCAATTCTCCTCCATCTTTGAGCCAAAGTACTTGTTAGAGGTCGCATACCTCTTGAGATGGGCATGAGTCTGAAATACCAATTTCAGCTCTTGAAACATCACATATGCTCTGTGACGTTTCAAAAATGTTTTGAAGTCCCGGTTCTAAGCCGTAAAGCATGGTGCCCTAAACTATCAAGTAGTCATCATATTGAGCTAGCCAAACGTTCATAACGTCTGCATCTACTCCTGCAATAGGTCTGTCACCTAGCGGTGCATTAAGGACATAATTCTTCTGTGCAACAATGAGGATACACCTCAGATCACGGACCCAATCCGCATCATTGCTACTATCATCTTTCAACTTAGTTTTCTCTAGGAACATATAAAAAACATAGGGAAGCTATAACGCGAGCTATTGATCTACAACATAATTTGAAAAATACTATCAGGACTGAGTTCATGATAAATTAAAGTTCAATTAATCATATTACTTAAGAACTCCCACATAGATAGACATCCCTCTAGTCGTCTAAATGACCATGTGATCCAAATCAACTAAACCATGTCCGATCATCACGTGAGATGGACTAGTTTTCAATGGTGAACATCACTATGTTGATCATATCTACTATATGATTCACGCTCGACCTTTCGGTCTCCAGTGTTTCGAGGCCATATCTGCATATGCTAGGCTCGTCACGTTTAACCCGAGTATTCTACGTGTGCAAAACTGGCTTGCACCCATTGTACGTGAACGTAGAGCCTATCACACTCGATCATCATGTGGTGTCTCAGCACGAAGAACTATAGCAACGCTGCATACTCAGGGAGAACACTTATCCCTTGAAATTTAGTAAGGGATCATCTTATAATGCTACTGCCATACTATGCAAAATAAGATGCATAAAAGATAAACATCACATGCAATCAAAATATGTGACATGATATGGCCATCATCATCTTGTGCTCATGATCTCCATCACCGAAGCATTGTCATGATCTCCATCGTCACCGGCGCGACACCTTGATCTCCATCGTATCACTGTTGTCGTCTCGCCAACTATTGTTACTACGACTATCACTAGCGCTTAGTGATAAAGTAAAACAATTACATGGCGATTGCATTGCATACAATAAAGCGACAACCATATGGCTCCTGCCAGTTGCCGATAACTTTGTTACAAAACATGATCATCTCATACAACAAATTATATCACATCACAGCAAGCCCTGTAAAAACAAGTTAGACGTCCTCTACTTTGTTGTTTGCAAGTTCTACGTGGCTGGTACGGGCTTCTAGCAAGAACCGTTCTTACCTACGCATCAAAACCACAACGAATTTTTGTCAAGTGTGCTGTTTTAACCTTCAACAAGGACCGGGCATAGCCACACTCGATTCAACTAAAGCTGGAGAAACAGACACCCACTAGCCACCTGTGTGCGAAGCACATCGGTAGAACCAGTCTCATGAACGCAGTCATGTAATGTCGGTCTGGGCCGCTTCATCCAACAATACCGCCAAATCAAAGTATGACATGCTGGTAAGAAGTATGACTATTATCGCCCACAACTCACTTGTCTTCTACTCGTGCATATAACATCTACGCATAGACCTGGCTCGGTTGCCACTATTGGGGAATGCAGTAATTTCAAAAAAATTCCTATGATCACGCAAAATCTATCTAGGTGATGCATAGCAACGAGGGGGAGAGTGTGTCCATGTACCCTCATAGACCGAAAGCGGAAGCGTTAAGTAACGCATTTGATGTACTCGAACGTCTTCGCGATCCAACCGATCAAATACCGAACGCACGACACTTCTGTGATCTGCACACGTTCAGCTTGGTGACGTCCCTCAAACTCTAGATCTAGCTGAGGCTGAGGGAGAGTTTCGTCTGCATGACGGTGTAGTGACGGTGATTATGAAGTTGCGTAGGGCTTCGCCTAAGCACTACGACGATATGACCGAGGTGTATATCTGTGGAGGGGGGCACCGCACACGGCTAAAAGATCAAATTGTGTGTCCTTGGGGTGCTCCCCTCCCCGTATATAAAGGAGGGAGGGAGGAGGCGACCGGCCTAGGGGGTGCGCCAAGCATAGGGAGTCCTACTAGGACTCCCAAGTCCTAGTAGGATTCCCTTTCCTATTCGGAGTAGGAGAGAAGGAAAGAGAGGGAGAGGGCGAAGGAAAGGGGGCTGCACCCGCACCCCTTGTCTAATTTGGTTTGGGCAGGGGGAGGCACGCGCCACCTCTTGGCCCTTCTCCCCTCTCTCCACTAAAGCCCAATAAGGCCCATTACTTCTCCCGGTGAATTCTCGTAACTCCCCGGTACTCCAAAAAATACCCGAATCACTCAAAACCTTTCTGATGTCTGAATATAGCCTTCCAATATATCAATCTTTACGTCTCGACCAGTTTTAGACTCCTCGTCATGTCCGTGATCTCATCCGGGACTCTGAACAAACTTCGGTCATCAAATCACATAACTCATAATACAAATCGTCATCGAACGTTAAGCGTACGGACCCTACGGGTTCGAGAACTATGTAGACATGACCGAGACACATCTCTGATCAATAACCAATAGTCGAACCTGGATTCTCATATTGGCTCCTACATATTCTACGAAGATCTTTATCGGGCAAACCGCATAACAACATACGTTGTTCCCTTTGTCACCGGTATGTTACTTGCCCAAGATTCAATCGTCGGTATCATCATACCTAGTTCAATCTCGTTACCAGCAAGTCTCTTTACTTGTTCCGTAATGCTTCATCCCGCAACTAATTCATTAGTCACATTGCTTGCAAGTCTTATAGAGATGAGCATTACTGAGAGGGCCCAGAGATACCTCTTCGAAACACGGAGTGACAAATCCTAATCTCAACCTATGCCAACCCAATAAACATCTTCGGAGACACGTGTAGAGCATCTTTATAATCACCCATTTACGTTGTGACGTTTGATATCACACAAGGTGTTCCTCTGGTATTCGGGAGTTGCATAATCTCATAGTCCGAGGAACATGTATAAGTCATGAAGAAAGCAGTAGCAATGAAACTGTAACAATCATGATGCTAAGCTAACAGATGGGTCATGTCCATCACATCATTCTCCTAATGTTGTGATCCCGTTCATCAAATGACAACATATGTCTATGGTCAGGAAACATAACCATATTTGATTAACGAGCTAGTCAAGTAGAGGCATACTAGGGACACTAGGTTTTTTTCTATGTGTTCACACATGTACTAAGTTTCCGGTTAATACAATTCTAGAATGAATAATAAACATTTATCATGATATGAGGAAATAAATAATAACTTTATTATTGCCTCTAGGGCTTATTTCCGTCACATCGCTCGCGGGATCGAGGAGGTGAAGGCGTCATCAAGACGTACGTGTGTTGAACACAGAGGTGTCGTCTGTTTGGCACTTGGATAGGGAGTTTGCGGGACGGGTCGTGATTGGATCACGAAGACGTTTAACTACATCAACTGTGTTTCTTAATGCCTCCATTTAGTGATCTACAAGGGTATGTAGATGCAATCTCTCCTCTCATAGATGTTCATCTCCTAGATTGACCTTGGTGAGCATAGGAAATTTTTTGTTTCCCATGCAACGTTCCCCAACAATGGCATCATGAGATAGGTCCATGCGTAGATGACATCACGAGTAGAACACAAAGGAGTTTGTGGGTGTTGATATTCAGATTGCTTCCTTCCTTGGTCTTTTCTTGATTCGGCAGTATTGCAGGATGAAGCGGGCCGGACCAACTTTACATGTCCACGTACATGAGACCGGTTCCATTGACTGACATGTGACTTTGTTGCATAAAGATGGCTGGTGGGTGTCTGTCTCTCCCACCTTAGTTCAATCGGATTCGACAAAGGCGGTCCTTGTAGAAGGTTAAATAGCAACTTGCATATCACCATTGTGGCTTTGTGTAGGTAAGAATTGTTCTTGCTAGATACCCATAGCGGCCACGTAAAACATGCAACAACAATTAGAGGACGTCTAACTTGTTTTTGCAGGGTATGTTGTGATATGGTATGGCCAAAGACATGATGAGATATATTTGATGTATGAGATGATCATGTTCTGTAATAGTGTATCACTACTTGCATGTCGATGAATACGGCAACTGGCAGGAGCCATAGGATTGTCTTTAATTATTGTATGACCTGCGTGTCAATCATTAAACGCTATGTAATGCTTTACTTTATCACTAAGCGGTAGCAATAGTAGTAGAGGCATGGTTGGCGTGACAACCCCGATGGCGACACAATGATGGAGATCATGGTGTCATGCCAGTGATGATGGAGATCTTGTCGGTGCTTTGGAGATGGAGATCCAAATCACAAGTTGATTGCCATATCATGTCACTTATGATTTGAATGTGATGTTAATTCTTTTTATGCATCTTATTTTTCTTAGGACGACGGTAGCATTATAAGGTGACCCCTCACTAAAATTTCAAGATAGAGTTGTGTTCTCCCCGAGTGTGCACCGTTGCGAAAGTTCATCGTTTCGAAGCACCATGTGATGATCGGGTGTGATAGAATCTATGTTCGCATACAATGGGTGCAAGACAGTTTTGCACATGCAGAACATTTGGGTTAAACTTGACAAGCGTAGCCTGTACAGACATGGCCTCGTAACACAAGAGACCGAAAGGTCGAACACGAGTCATACAGTAGATATGATCAACATGGAGATGTTTAGCATTGAAAGCACCTCATCCCACGTGATAATCAAACTTGGTTTGGTGAATTTGGATTGTGCTACACTCGGACAACCGGAGGGATGTTGATTTGAGTGGGAGTTCTTAAGTAATATGATTAATTGAAATCATTTATGATGCAATGGTGTTAGATAAAATGAGAATAAACGAGACATGAGAGCACCTAGATTTTTACGTGGAAACCCTTGCGGGAGAAAACCACAGACGCACGAAGGCGCAATCACTATGAGAAGGAGTATTACAAGAACGAGACGACAGACCGTCTTAGGTGCGACTACATGGGGTATATATTAGGCGTTCATAATTTAACAAATAGTCTAAAGTTGCCTTTGCAAATTTATGTTGTAGATCAATGGCTCGCGCAGTAGCTCCCCTTAATTTCAATGTGTTCCTAGAGAAATTTAAGCTGAAATATGATGGAAGTAACTTTGTGGACTAGGCCCGTGATCTGAGGATTATCCTCACGGCTACTCAAAAGGCTTATGTCCTTGATGCACCACTTGGTGCGTGTCGGCTGGAACGACACCTATGGGATAACTGGAATCCCTACTACGGTCGGCTGGCGCGAGGTTGTGGAAATAGCGGGTCTATGAACCAGCACAAAGGTCGTTTACCCAGGTTTGGGCCGCGAGTATGTGTAATACCCTAGTCCTGCTTTGGTGTATATTTGAGTGTTCTTGAGCTAGCTACGATGCGTGACTTGCTCAAATGAGCCGAATCCTCCTCCAGTATGCCTCGGGCCTCCTTTTATAGGCAAAAGGGGACACCACAGTGGCACACAGGAGGTGGAAAGGGTACACTGGCTGAGCTTATCGCCCGCCATTACGGGACGAAATGCATTAAATGCGCCCCTTAAGTGACCCCTTGCTTTATTGGGGAAGGGAACGAGGCCCGTCCCGTCCGTCGCCGCCTCGCCTTGCTTCGACACGCGTCCTGGCCTACAATGTGTGCAGCTACATGTAGGCTGGCAGGATGCTGAGCTGGTGCGGCAGTAGGGTCTTCCCGAATATTTGCATGCCACCACGCAGGTGCTTGCACAGCTGGTCCAGGGGCCGCACGTTGCCACGCAGGTGCTCGCCTAGCTAGCTGGGCTGGCAGCTGCATGGGAACGGCGGTGGAGTCTTAGCAGGTGCGGGCCTGGCTGCGGCCCCGCTGATGTCCTCGGCATTGCGGTCGTCCCTGACAAGGTTCTTCCCGGAGGTCTTGTGGATACCATCTTCTGGTCCTCATCTGATCTTGTGTGTTAATGATCTTCACGAAGATCTGCATGCCACCATGGAGGTGCCTCCCAAGCCTTGGTTCCACTGTGGTTGATGGCGTTGGAACCCTTGGGCACAAGGGTGGCGTGCTTTGCTGGCGTTGGGCAAGTTGCCCCGGCAAGGCTCTTGCCGGGGCTGCGGGGGCCGCGCCCGGCAAGGGTCTTGCTGGGAGAGCCCACCCCGCCCTCTTGCTCTTTATGTTTCTGGTCTTGGTGTTGCTTTGATTGTCCTGTGGCTCTGGCTTCCCTCCTCTGCCCTGCTAAGTGTGGCCGTGGGCGCGGCTCTGACTGCCCGTGCACAAGTAAAAGGGTACAAAGGAGAGCCCCTACTTTTGTACACCGACAGGAGTCCCCGGGCCTGGGCCACACATTAGCGCGACGCGTTGTTGGGCTAGGCCCAGAATGGTGCGTGGGCAGGTGGGGCGGAGCCTTACCGCAGTAACTCCTTCGCCCGTTGCGTTTCCCCATGACCCGCATTGAACGCGCGACATGGAGGGTCGTGCGTAACGTGGGGGTCATGCGTGGGGCGCCTGCTGCACGCAGGCGTCATGTCGCAGTAAATGGTAAAGAGGCGGCCCGCGCCTTCCCCATAAAAAGGAATAACCGCAGGCGCTCTGCTCATTTACCCTCTGCGCCTTCTCCAATCTCCGAACCACCGTCCCTATCTTCTTCCTCCTCAAGCTCTCACTCTTGGTCGTCGCCGATGTGCCCTCATTGCTCTCGATCCTTTGCCTTCTTCCAGCCGCCATGGCACCCAAAACAAGCAGGGGCAAGGGGGTGGCCAAGGATGCCGGGGAGAGGGAAGCGTCAGAGAGCGAGGCGGTGGTGTGGCGGGCGCAGTCCGCCTACTTATCCCCGCCGACGGTCGATGCAATTCACCTCAAGGACTTATTCAGGCCTCTGTGGGGGACGGAGACGACGGGTCACACTGCCACGTGCGTCATCCCCGCCGATTGCGCCAAGGCCGGCCCAAATTGGTACCCCTTTTTCGTTGATTTCTTCTCCTGTGGGCTCTGCCTTCCTTTCTCTGACTTCTTTAACAACGTCATGTGCACCTTTGGCTTTCATCTTTTGGATCTCACATCGAACGTCGTGGCGTGCATAGCTTTCATTGCTCACCTCTGTGAGGGCTTTGCTGGGGTGCTCCCCAGCACGGCGCTCTTCCGCCACTACTTCTACCCTCGCCTCCAACCAGGGGGTGCCATCTCCCGGAGCATCTCCTAGATCCCAAGGGTCCAGGAGAAAGTCATGTATCCGAAGGGTGCCCACAAGGAGAGGTGGGAGGAATGGCGGGGCCGATGGTGCTGGATCAAAGAGAAGAACCCTCCGGAGTTCTGCCGGGTTCGTTAGAGCCCGCTGACCCGCGACGAGGACAGGAGCGACCTCGACGCTAATGACGGGAAGCTTTCAATCGGCACCACCAGGATCCATCGCCTCACCATGGACGGGCTCACCCTGGATATGATTGGGGCGGACTTCATCCGCCGCTGAAGGCGAGGCCGGCATGGGACTTTACGAATGCGGCCGACATCATGAGGCTCCGCCCTGGCATGAAGCATAATTTCACGGTGATGGGACATGCCCGTTTCTGTCAAAGTCCCTTTCAGCTCGATGTGTTCAGCAACGGCAGGGTGGAGAGGACCGGGAGGGCCGCGAAGGCCAGCAAGGTTGTCAAGGGGCCCCTTTTTGGGTTGCCACCGGGTGTGTTCCCGCTGAGCAACAATTCTTGCCAGTCTGCCATCCTCGACATCATGCCGGTCTTCAACGCGCATGGCCTCGACCCGTCCTGGGCCGAGCCCCTGGCATGCGAAGTGCAACAGTTCTTCGACAACTTGTTAGAGGGCTATGACCACGACGAGTCACTGCTCATCGAGGACACCACACAGGCGGAGTTGGACTATATCGCCGCCAGGATGGCGGAGGTGGAGCTCCCTAGGGAGGCCGGTAGCACTGGCGGCATGGAGGACGAGGCCGACGCGGCCGCGGAGGAGAGGGAGCTCGCCCAGTGGGCGGGGTCTACCGGGGAGGCCAACGGCGTCAACACCGAGGCCCCCCTTGTGGAGGACGTCGTCGGGGAGTCGACCGAGGAAGAGGCCGAGGCTGACAACCCTCCGGCCATGGGAAAGAAGTGTGTCTTGTGGCGGGCCAGCTCTAGCGAGCCTGTCCGGCCCGGCAGGACCGAACTGCGGCAAGGGGCCAAGGGGGAGTCCGTGCGCCAGACGAGGGCCGCGACAGCGAAGAAGGCGGCGAAGACCGCGGTGGCGAAGAAGAAAGCGACCGCCTCTTCTTCGGCCAAGCGTTGCCAGAATCCATCCCCTTCCCCTTCTCCCGCCGATGTCGACACAGAGGTCGTATTCGATTTTGGGTCTCTCAGCCCAAGGAGAAAAAGGAAGGCAATGGGAGAGGAGGCAGAGGACGAGTAAGTGTTTGCCCTTCGTCACCTTCCTTCTTTGAAACTGCACCGCTTTTCTTCACTTGTTTTCATCTTCGCAGGGACAGGGAGATGCTGGCCCAGAGGGTGGCGAAGAGGGACAGGGCGTTGGCGGGCGACCAGCCCCCGGCGGGCACTTCACGCAGGCCGGTGGTGGAGATCAGCCCGGACAGCAGCCCCCAGCGCAGCCCCCGTCTCAGCCCCCAGTGTGCGTCCACCACTCACTCCTTATCCACGTGCGTTGGGGCACAATCCTTTGGTACTGACCTTGCCGTGGCTGCAGGAGGAGGACGGTAGCAGGAGGAGCCACCGAGGGATACCCCCAACACGCCGCCCCCATCAACCACGCCGTCCTGAGTGGTGTCCCTGGCAAGGGCGCGAAGCACCAAGCCCATGCGCACGGAGGAGGAGGAGGAGGCGAACTTGGGCGCTAGTGGCTCCATCTCGGCAACAGATGTTGGCAGGGAGGGGGCCACATCTTCCCAGCCCAGCACGGGTAAGTCATTTGCTTTCTGTCCTTGTTTTTTTTTGAACCTTGGTCTCGGCTTCGCCTCATTTCCCCTTCTCGTTGTCTAGATCTTCCCTCGGTGGACCGGGAGGACATCGGCGCTATCATCAAGGAGGTCACCAAGGACGCCGAGGCCGAGGCCGACAAGATCGCCATCGAGACCACTGCTAAGGACGCCGCCAAGGGGCCTGCCAGAGAGACTGGCAAGGCTGCCGCCGAGGAGGCCGGCAAGGGCGCCGCCGAGGAGGCCGGCAAGGGGCCTGTCGGGGAGGCCGTCAAGGCTGCTACTAAGGAGTAGGTGGTTGACGACCAACCCTCCTCCTCTGCCGCCTCCGACTCGGGGAAGTACTTGAAGGTGGGCGACGACCTGTTCGTCCACCATCCAGGGACGGTGGGCACCAGGGCACTGGCCGAGGGGGAAGTGTTTGACGACGAGGCACTCGCCGCCACCGGGCTCGAGGTTGTCGACGAACCGAGCGCCGGTGGTGGCGGTTCCCAAGAAGAGCAGCTTCTTTGCGCCATGGGCGCCAGCTTCTGGAAGCTCCAGGCGCTCCACCATGCCCGTCTGGACAAGGTAAATTCCAGGGTGGCGGCGGCGGACAAGGAGGAAGCGGATCCCAAGGAGCGTGTCACCGAGACTCATGCCTAGTTCCGCCAGGCCCATGAAGAGCTGAAGGCTGTCGAAGATCAGCTGGTCGAGCGCAAGCAAGACCTCATCTTGAAGTAGGTCGATGTCGAGAAGGCCCAGGAGGCGGCGAGGGAACAGGCCGCCAGGGCCGAGGCTGCCCGGCACCAGCACCAGGCCAAGCTGAACTCCTAGGAGGAGGACCTCGCCACTCGTGAGGCGACGCTCGCCGCCACACTCTGCAGCAAGGATGAGGAGGTTGAGAAGCTCGTCGTGCAGCGGACCCGAGAGCTGGAGCAGAAGCACAGGGAAGCACTCGATGCTCAAGCTCTGGTCCATGGCGACAAGGTGAAGGAGCTGGAGGTGGAGCGGGACGGCCTGAAGAACAGGGCCCAGGAGCTGGCGAAGGAGAAGGACACGATCAGCTGCGCCTTGACGGAGGCTCAGGCCGCAGTCCTCGACAAGGCCAAGCTGCTCACCCGCGCCAACCACTCCATCAAGGACCTGAAGCTGAAGCTGGAGGGTCTTGAGGGGACGCTTTCGGAGGTCAAGGCCCAGGAGGAGACCCTGACCAAGAGTCTGGAGAAGTAGAGGCAGCTATGGAGGAATGACGCCGCCAACCACGAGGATTTCATGAAGGGCGAAAACCTCTGGATCTGCCGCCTCGCCAACGTTGCTGGCAGGATCGCCATGAAGTTGGGCGCCATGGGGATGCCGAACGTAAGGTATGCCTCGGAGCCAAATGTGAGTCCCAACGCCAAGCTGATTCTGTTCTTCGAGGGCGTCCTTGGAGCCTTGGAGCAGTTTTGCTCTAACAGAGCGAGCTCTCTGGCCAATGAGGCATGGCAGCTTTGTTGGGGTGCCCTGACCAAGGTCCTCACCAAGGTGGCATACTAGAACCCTAGCCTTGACTTCAACGCCGTGCTGGAGAGCTTGCCGGAGGATGTGGATCTCGCGATGCTCGAGGAGTGCATCAAGCCCATCATCAGTCGCGTCGACGGAACCGAGAGGGTGGAGGGCCAGCACCGGGACTAGGCACCCCATTTCTCATCGCCGCTGCAGGTTCACGACCAAGACAATTTTAATCTTTAGTTAGAACTGCAGCAACAATTGATGTAATATAACTCTGTAGTACTTTTGAAACGATGCA
Organism: Triticum timopheevii; assembly: GCA_963921465.1. Lineage (NCBI taxonomy): Eukaryota > Viridiplantae > Streptophyta > Magnoliopsida > Poales > Poaceae > Triticum > Triticum timopheevii. Next base: position 385,655,098 of record OY997274.1, read on the forward strand.
TGTTATTTTCCAATTTCATCTCTCTCTGTATGTCCACCCTACATTAATTGGGTAGGCTTGTCGGCGCGTAAACCCAGGCCGCGGCACCTTGAGGACGAATCCTCAATAGCCTGCTGGATGTGCTTGCTGCCGGGCGAACCACCTTATTGTTCTCAGCGTGGCCGCCTGAACTGTTGAGCGGACTCGAAACAGAACGGGAGCGTTGCCAATAGTGGAAGGCTACCCTGCCGTTCCCGACGCAGCCGCTCAAACTGTTGAGCAGACTCGAAACAGAACAAGGGCGTTGCCAATAGTGGAAGGGCCCCGTTGCATGCAGGTTTCTCATACAGAGGGAAACATCTCCAAGGAGAATAATCGTATAAAAAAGAATTGCTCAAAGTTTTGCGTGACTTAGCTTTTTTTATCATTGCACAAGCATTCACTGCATCCGCAAATGATGTCGCTCATTCGGTCGCCTTCTTCCTCGGAAGCCATGGCGATGAAGAACTGCTAGACTAGTCGCTAGACCGGATTTTCACAACTGCGCCCCCCCTACCTGGCGCGCCAAAGATGTCGGTGGGAACGACACCTATGGGATCACTGGAATCCCTACTACGGTCGGCGGGCGCGAGGTTGTGGAAAGAGTGGGTCTAGGAACCAGCACAAAGGTCGTTTACCCAGGTTCGGGCCGCGAGGATGCGTAATACCCTAGTCCTACTTTGGTGTATATTTGAGTGTTCTTGAGCTAGCTACGATGCGTGACTTGCTCAAAATAGCCGAATCCCCCTCCAGTATGCCTCGGGCCTCCTTTTATAGGCAAAAGGGGACGCCACAGTGGCACACAAGAGGTGGAAAGGGTACAGTGGATGAGCTTATCGCCCGCCATTACGGGACGAAACGCATTAAATGCGCCCCTTAGGTGTCCCCTTGCTTTATTGGGGACGGGAACAAGGCCCGCCTCGTCCATCGCCGCCTCGCCTTGCTTCGACACGCATCCTGGCCAACAAGGCGTGCAGCGCCATGTAGGCTGGCAGGCTGCTGAGCTGGTGCGGCGGTTGGGTCTTCCCGAAGATCTGCATGCCACCACGCAGGTGCTTGTTGAGATGGTCGAGGGGCCGCACGTTGCCAAGCAGGTGCTCGCCTAGCTCGCTGGGCTGGCAGCTGCATGGGAACGACGGTGGAGTCTTGGCAGGTGCAGGCCTGGCTGCGGCCCCGCTGATGTCCTCGGCAAGGGTCTTGCCGTGGCATCGCGGTCGTCCCCGGCAAGGATCTTGCCGAAGGTCTCGTGGATATCCTCGGCAAGGATCTTGCCGAGGAATGCCGTCTTCTAGTCCTCATCTGATCTTGTGTGTTAATGATCTTCACGAAGATCTGCATGCCACCATGGAGGTGTCTCTCGAGCCTTGGTTCCACTGTGGTTTATGGTGTTGGAACCCTTGGGCTCAAGGGTGGCGTGCTCTGCCGGCGTTGGGCAAGTTGCCCCGGCAAGGCTCTTGCCGGGGCTGCGGGGGCCGCGCCCAGCAAGGGTCTTGTCGGGGGAGCCCACCCCACCCTCTTGCTCTTTATGTTTCTGGTCTTGGCGTTGCCTTGATTGTCTTGTGGCTCTGGCTTCCCTCCTCTGCCCTGCTAAGTGTGGCCGTGGGCGCGGCTCTGACTGCCTGTGCACAAGTAAAGGGGTACAAAGGAGAGCCCCTACTTTTGTACACCGACAGTGCGCCACCCCCTACAGCGACTATGGACGTTGTGAATGCCTGGTAGTCGTGTGTTGATGGTTACTCAATAATTCAGTGCGCCATGCTTTATAGCCTAGAGACGGGACTTCAAAGGAGTTTTGAACGTCATGGAGCATATGAGATGTTCCAGTCGTTGAAGTTTATCTTTGAGAAGAATATCCGGATTGAGAGGTATGGAACCACCGATAAGTTCTATGCCTGCAAGATGGAGGAGAACGGGTCTGTCAGTGAGCACATACTCAGAATGTCTGGGTACTACAACCGTATGGCTGAGTTGGGAGTTGAGCTCCCGCCAGGGGCTGTCACTACAGAGTTCTTCAATCTCTACCACCTAGCTACAAGAGCTTTGTGTTGAACTATGACATGCAAGGGATGAACAAGTTAGTCTTTGAGCTGTTCGTGATGCTGAAAGTCGTTGAGTCAGACATCCAGAAGGAGCATCAAGTGTTGATGGTGAATAAAACCACTAGTTTCAAAAAAAGGCAAGGGAGAGAAGGGAAACTTCTAGAAAGGAGGCAAAGTAGTTGCTCCTCCCGTGAAGAAACCCAAGGCTGGACCCAAGCCGGAGACTGAGTGCTTCTATTGCAAAGGAACTGGCCACTGGAAGCAAAAATGCCCCAAGTATCTAGCCGACAAGAAGGGGGCCGACGTTAACACAGGTATATATGATATACATGTTATTGATGTGTACCTTACCAACTCTCGTTGTAGTGCCTGGGTATTTCGTACCAGTTCGGTTGCTCACATTTGCAACTCAAAGCAGGAACTACGGAATAGATGGAGTCTGGCAAAGGACGAAGTGACGATGTGCATGGGAAATGGTTCCAAAGTTGATGTGATCGCTTTCGGCATGCTTGCTCTTCGATTACCATCGGGATTAGTGATGAACCTGAATAATTATTATTTAGTGCCTGTGTAGAGCATGGACATTATATTTGGATCTTGTTTAATGCGAGATGGTTACTCATTTAAATCATAGAATAATGCTTGTTCTATTTATATGGGTAATATCTTTTATGGTCATGCACCCATTGTGAGGGGTTTATTCTTATTAAATCTCGATAGTGATGATACACATGTCATAAAATTGATGCCAAAAGATGTAGAGTTGATAATGATAGTACCACTTTCTTGTGGCACTGCCGCTTACGTCATATTGGTGTAAAGCACATGAAGAAAATCCATGTTGATGGACTTTTGGAGTCACTTGATTTTGGATTACTTGACACAGGTGAACCATGCCTCATGGGTAACATGACTAAGACCCCTTTTTCCAAAAAATGGAACAGGCAAGTGACTTGTTGGAAATCATATGTACTGATGTGTGTGGTCCGATGAGCGTTGACGCACACGATGGATATCGTTACTTACTCAGCTTCACCGATGATTTGAGTAGATATGGGTATATTTACTTAATGAAGCACAAGTCTGAGACGTTTGAAAAGTTCAAGCAATCTTGAAGTGAAGTTGAGAATCATCGTAACAAGAATGAAATTCCTATGATCTGATCCAGGGGGAGAGTACCTGAGTTATGAGTTTGGCAATCACTTAAAACAATGTGGAATTCTTTCACAGTTGACACCACCTGGAACACCACAGCGTAATGGTGTGTCCGAACACCGTAATCGTACCTTATTGGATATGGTGCGTTCTATGATGTCTCTTGCCGATTTCCATTATTATTTTGGTGTTATGCATTAGAGACGGCTCCATTCACTTTAAGCAGGGCACCATCTAAGTCCGTGGAGATGACACCGTATGAATTGTGGTTTGGCAAGAAACCTAAGTTATCTTTTCTTAAGGTTTGGGGCTGCGATGCTTATGTCAAAAGGCTTCAGCCAGAAAAGCTCGAACCCAAAGCGGACAAGTGTGTCATCATAGGATACCCAAAAGAGACGGTTGGGTATACCTTCTATCTCGGATTTGAAGGGAAAGTTTTTGTCGCTAAGAACGGGTCCTTTCTCGAGAAAGAGTTTCTCTCGAAATAATTGAGTGGGAGGAAGATAGAACTTGATGAGGTTGTTGAACCTTTACTTCAACCCCAGTGAGTAGTGCAGCGCAGAAAGATGTTTATGTGACACCTACACCAGTTGAAGAGGAAACTAATGATAGTGATCATGAAGTTTCGGATCAAGTTACTATCGAAACTCGTAGGTCGACAAGGATATGTACTACTCCCGAGTGGTAAGGTAACCATGTCTTAGAGGTCATGTTGTTGGACAACAACAACAACAACAACGATGAACCTATGAGCTATGGAGAAGCGGTGGTGGGCCCGGATTCTGACAAATGGTTAGAGGCCATGAAATCTGAGATGGGATCCATGTATGAAAACAAAGTATGGACTTTGTAAGTATTACCTGAAGGGCGAAAGGCCATTCAGAATAAATGGATCTTCAAGAAGAAGACGTACACGGATGGTAATATCACCATCTATAAAGCTCGACTTGTGGTAAAGGGGTTTTCACAAGTTCAAAGAGTTGACTACGATGCGACTTTCTCACCCGTAGCGATGCTAAAGTCTATCAGAATCATTTTGGCAATAGCTGCATTTTTCGATTATGAAATATGGCATATGGATGTCAAAGCAGTGTTCCTTAACGGTTTCCTTTAGGAAGAGTTGTATATGATGCAACCAAAAGGTTTTGTCGATCCAGAGAATGCTGACAAAGTGTGCAAGCTCCAGCGAACCATTTATGGGCTGGTGCAAGCATCTCGGAGTTGGAATATTCGCTTTGATGAGGTGATCAAAGTGTTTGGGTTTATACAAGTTTATGGAGAAGCTTGTATTTACAAGAAAGTTAGTGGGAGCTCTATAGCATTTCTAATGTTGTGTGTGGATGACAAATTGCTGATTGGAAACAATATATAACTTTTGGAAAACATGAAGGAATATTTGAACAAGAGTTTTTCAATGAAGGACCTAGGAGAAGCTGCTTTCATATTAGGCATCAAGATCTATAGAGATAGATTGAGACGCTTAACAGGACTTTCACAAAGCACATACCTTGATAAGATTTTGAAGAAGTTCAAAATGGATCAGTCCAAGAAGTCGTTCTTCCATGTTATGCAAGGTGTGAAGTTGAGTCAGACTCAGTGCCTAGCGACTACAGAGGATAGAGAAAATATGAGTGTCATCCCCTATGCTTCTGCCATAGGCTCTACCATGTATGCGATGTTGTGCACAAGACCGGATGTCAGCCTTGCCATAGGTATGGCCGTAAGGTTTCAAAGTAATCCAGGAGTGGATCACTGGACATTGGTGAAGAATATCCTTAAGTACCTAAAAAGGACTAAGGAAATGTCTCTCGTTTATGGAGGTGATCAAGAGCTCGTCGTAAAGGGTTACGTCGATGCAAGCTTTGACACTAATCCGGATGACTCTAAGTCTCAAACCGGATACATATACATTCCGAATGGGGGAGCGTTAGCTTGTGCAATTCCAAGCAAAGCGTGGTAGATGATTTTACATGCGAAGCAGAGTACATAGCTGCCTCAGAGGCAGCGACAGAAGGTGTCTGGATGAAGCAATTCATGACAGATCTTGGAGTTGTGCCCAGTTTACTGAACCCAATGACTCTGTTCTGTGATAACATTGGTGCCATTGCTCTAGCCAAGGAACCAAGGTTTGACAGGAGGACCCGACACATAAAGCGATGCTTCAACTCCATCCATGATGCAGTCAAGGAGGAGGACATAAACATTTGCAAAGTACATACATATATGAATGTTGCAGATCCGTTGACTAAACCTCTTCAACGGGCAAAACATGACCAACACGAGAACTCTATGGGTGTTCGATTCATTACCATGTAATACTAAATTATTGACTCTAGTGCAAGTGGGAGACTGTTGGAAATGCCCTAGAGGCAATAATAAAGTGGTTATTATTATATTTCCTTGTTCATGATAATTGTTTATTATCCATGCTATAATTGTACTGAACGGGAACTCAAATGCATGTGTGGATACATAGACAATATGTCCCTAGTGAGCCTCTACCAGTCTAGCTCGTTGATCAAACATGGTTGTGGTTCCTGGCCATAGACATGAGTTGTCATTTGATAACAGGGCACATCATTAGGAGAATGATGTGATGGACAAGACCCAAACTATAAACGTAGCATATGATCGTGTCAAGTTTATTGCTATCGTTTTCTGCATGGAAAAGTATATGTTCCTATGACCATGAGATATGCAACTCACTGACACCGTAGGAGTGCCTTGTGTGTACCAAACATCGCAACGTAATTGGGAGAGCATAAAGGTCATCTACAGGTATTTCTGAGGGTATCTGTTGAGTTGGCATGGATCAAGACTGGGATTTGTCGCTCCATGTGACGGAGAGGTATCTCATGGCCTACTCGGTAATACAACATCACAATGAGCTTGCAAGAAATGTGACTGAAGAGTTAGCCATGGGATCTTGTATAACAGAACAAGTAAAGAGACTTGCCGGTAATGAGATTGAACTAGGTATGGTGATGCCGACAATCATATCTCGGGTAAGTAACCAACTGATAGACAAAGGGAACTGCATACGGGATTGGCCGAATCCTTGACATCGAGGTTCGACCGATAAACATATTCGTAGAATATGTAGGAACCAAAATGGGCATCCAGGTCCTGCTATTATTTATTGACCGTAGAGGTGTCTCGGTCATGCCTGCATAGTTCTCGAACCCGCAGCGTCTACATACTTAACATTTGGTGACGATATAAGCATAGTTGAGTCATTATGGTAGTTACCGAAGGTTTTCAGAGTCCTGGATGAGATCCCGAACATGAAGAGGAACTCTGGAATGGTCCGGAGGTGAAGATTGATATATAGGACGAATGGTGTCGGAGTCCGGAAGTGTTCCAGGGGCACCGAGTTATGACCAAGATGACCGAAAGGGGTTTCAGGGGGGCCCGGCAAGTGTTGGGGGCCTCATGGGCCTATAGGAGGGGGCACACCAGCCCACTAAGGGGTTGTGCACCCCCCTCCCTGCTACGTCTTGAGCTTGCGTTGGTTTTTCTTGAAGAGGAAAGGGTGATGAAGCAATAGTAGCGTAAGTATTTCCCTCAGTTTTTGAGAACCAAGATATCAATCCAGTAGGAGGCTCCTCAAAAGTCCCACGCACCTACACAAACAAACAAAGAACTCGCAACCAACGCAATAAAGGGGTTGTCAATCCCTTCACGGTCACTTGCGAAAGTGAGATCTGATAGAGATAGTATGATAAGATAAATATATTTTTGGTATTTTATAATATAGATTGGAAAAGTAAAGATGCAAATAAAAGTAGATTGAAAGCTTATATGATAAGAGATAGACCCGGGGGCCAGAGGTTTCACTAGTGGCTTCTCTCAAGAAAGCACAAGTATTACGGTGGGTGAACAAATTACTGTCGAGCAATTGATAGAAAAATGAATAATTATGAGATTATCTAGGCATGATCATGTATATAGGCATCACGTCCGTGACAAGTAGACCGACTCCTGCCTGCATCTACTACTATTACTCCACACATCGACCGCTATCCAGCATGCATCTAGAGTATTAAGTTCATAAGAACAGAGTAACGCATCAAGAAAGATGACATGATGTAGAGGGATAAACTCATGCAATATGATATAAACCCCATCTTTTTATCCTCGATGGCAACAATACAATACGTGCCTTGCTGCCCCAGCTGTCACTGGGAAAGGACACCACAAGATTGAACCCAAAGCTAAGCACTTCTCCCGTTGCAAGAAAGATCAATCTAGTAGGCCAAACAAAACTGATAATTTGAAGAGACTTGCAAAGATAACTCAATCATACATAAAAGAATTCAGAGGACATTCAAATATTTCTCATAGATAAACTTGATCATAAACCCACAATTCGTCGGATCTCGACAAACACACTGCAAAAAGAGTTACATCGAATAGATCTCCAAGAAGATCGAGGAGAACATGGTATTGAGATCCAAAAAGAGAGAAGAAGCCATCTAGATAATAACTATGGACCCAAAGGTCTGTGGTAAACTACTCACAACTCATCGGAGGGGCTATGGTGTTGATGTAGAAGCCCTCCATGGTCGATTCCCCCTCCGGCAGAGCGCCGACGAAGTCTCCAACATGGGATCTCACGGATACAGAAGGTTACGGTGGTGGAACTAAGTTTTCGTGGCTTGTTCTGATGTTCTCGAGGTACGTGGGTATACATAGGAGGAAGAAGTAGGTCGATGGCCGCCCGAGGGGCCCACGAGATAGGGGGGCGCGCCCTGTAGGGGTGGGTGCGCCCTCCACCCTTGTGGCCGCCTCGGCTTCTTCTTGACTTTCACTCCAAGTCCTCTGGATCACGTTCGTTCCAAAAATCACGCTCCCGAAGGTTTCATTGCATTTGGACTCCGTTTGATATTCCTTTTCTTCGAAATACTGAAATAGGCAAAAAAACAACAATACGGGCTAGGCCTTCGGTTAGTAGGTTAGTCCCAAAAATGATATAAATGTGTAAAGTAAAGCCCACAAACATCCAAACAGGTAATATAATAGCATGGAACAATAAAAAATTATAGATACATTGGAGACGTATCAAGCATCCCCAATCTTAATTCCTACTCGTCCTCGAGTAGGTAAATGATAAAAATAGAATTTTTGATGTGAAATGCTACCTAGCATAATTCTCAATGTAATTTTCTTTATTGTGGCATGAATGTCCAGATCCAAATGATTCAAAATAAAAGTTCATATTGACATAAGAAATAGTAATACTTCAAGCATACTAATCAAGCAATCATGTCTTCTCAAAATAACATGGCTAAAGAAAGTTATCCCTACAAAATCAGATAGTCTGGCTGTTGCTCTATGTTCATCACACAAAGTATTTAATCATGCACAACCCCGATGACAAGCCAAGCAATTGTTTCATACTTTACTAATCTCAAACTCTTTCAAATTTCACGCAATACATGAGCGTGAGCCATGGACATAACACTATTTGTGGAATAGAATGGTGGTTGTGGAGAAGACAAAAAAGGAGAAGATAGTCTCACATCAACTAGGCGTATCAACGGGCTATGGAGATGCCCATTAATAGATATCAATGTGAGTGAGTAGGGATTGTCATGCAACGAATGCACTAGAGCTATAAATGTATGAAAGCTCAACAAAAGAAACTAAGTGGGTGTGCATCCAACTCGCTTGCTCACGAAGACCTAGGGCATTTTAAGGAAGCCCATCATCGTAATATACAAGCCAAGTTCTATAATGAAAAATTCCCGCTAGTATATGAAACTGACAACATAGGAGACTCTCTATCATGAAGATCATGGTGCTACTTTGTAGCACAAGTGTGGTAAAAAGGATAGTAACATTGTCCCTTCTCTCTTTTTCTCTCATTTTTTTCTTTTCTTTTTTTTCTTTTGTGCCTTTTTTTTGTCCTTTCTCCTTTTTTTCTTTTTTTTCTTTCTTTAGTCCGAAGTCCCATCCCGACTTGTGGGGGAATCATAGTCTCCATCATCCTTTTCTCACTGGGACAATGCTCTAATAATGAAGATCATCGCACTTTTATTTACTTACAACTCAAGAATTACAACTCAATACTTAGAACAAGATATGACTCTATATGAATGCCTCCGGCGGTGTACCGGGATATGCAATGAATCAAGAGCGACATGTATGAAAATTATGAAGGTGGCCTTGCCACAAATACGATGCCAACTACATGATCATGCAAAGAGCAATATGACAATGATGATGTGTGTCATATAAACAAAACAATGGAAAGTTGCATGGCAATATATCTCGGAATGGCTATGGAAATGCCATAACAGGTAGGTATGGTGGCTGTTTTGAGGAAGGTATATGGTGGATGTATGGTACCGGCTAAAGTTGCGCGGCACAAGAGAGGCTAGCAATGGTGGAAGGGTGAGAGTGCGTATAATCCATGGACTCAACATTAGTCAAAAGAACCCATATACTTATTGCAAAAATCTACAAGTCATCAAAAACAAAATATTATGCGCATGCTCCTAGGGGGATAGATTGGTAGGAAAAGACCATCGCTCATCCCCGACCGCCACTCATAAGGAAGACAATCAATAAATAAAATTGTGCTCCAACTTCATCACAAAGCGGTTCACCATACGTGCATGCTAAGGGAATCACAAACTTCAACGCAAGAATTCTTTAAATTCATAATCACCCAACTAGCATGACTTTAATATCACTACCTCCATATCTCAAAACAATTATCAAGTATCAAATTGATCATAGCATCCAATTCACTTTCTATGATAGTTTTTATTATACCCAACTTAGATGCCTACCATTCTAGGACCAATTTTATAACCATAGCAAATACCATGATGTTCTAAAAGACTCTCAAAATAATATAAGTGAAGCATGAGAGACTAACAATTTCTACAAAATTAAGCCACCGCCGTGCTCTAAAAGATATAAGTGAAGCACTAGAGCAAAGACTACCTAGCTCAAAAGATATAAGTGAAGCACATAGAGTATTCTAGTAAATTCTAATCAACTGGGCTTCTCCCAAAAGGTGTGTAAAGCAAGGATGATTGTGGTAAACTAAAAAGAAAAGACTAATATCATACAAGACGCTCCAAGCAAAACACATATCATGTGGCGAATAAAAATATAGCTCTAAGTAAAGTTACCAATGAACGAAGACAAAAGAGGGGATGCCTCACGGGGGCATCCCCAAGCTTAGGATTTTGGCTATTCTTGAATATCTTGGGGTGCCATGGGAATCCCCAAGCTTAGGGTTTTGCCACTCCTTATTCCATAGTCCATCAAATCTTTACCCAAAACTTGAAAACTTTACAACACAAAACTCAACAGGAAATCTCATAAGCTCCGTTAGTGAAAGAAAGCAAAACCACCACATAAGGTACTGTAATGAACTCACTATTTATTTATATTGGTGTTAAACCTACTGTAATTCCAAGTTCTCTATGGTTCATACCACTTAATACTAGCCATAGATGCATCAAAATAAGCAAACAACACACAAAAACAGAATCTGTCAAAAACAGAAAAGTCTGTAGCAATTTGTAACCCACGAATACTTCTGTAACTCAAAAAATCCTACATAAATAGGAAGTCCTGGGAAATTTATCTATTGATCTACATCGAAAAGAATCAACGCAAAAGCACGTTTCTGTGATTTAACAAAACTCATTTAGTGCGTGCAAAGTTTCTGTTTTTCAGCAGAATCAAATTAACTATCACCATAGGTTATCCTATAGGTTCTACTTGGAACAAACACTAATTAAAACATAAAAACACATCTAAACAGAATGTAGATGCAAAATTTATTACTAAACAGAAACAAAAACAAAAAACACAAATAAAATTGGGTTGCCTCCCAACTAGTGCTATCGTTCAACGCCGTAGCTAGGCATAAAAGCGAAGATAGATTCAAGTAGTGCCATCTTTGGCACTCAATTCATAAGTAGCTCGCATGATAGATTCATAAGGTAATTTGATTTTCTTTCTTGGAAAGTGCTCCATGCCTTTCCTTAATGTAAATTGGAATCTAATATTCCCTTCCTTCATATCAATAATCGCGCCAATCGTTCTAAGGAAAGGTCTACCAAGAATAATAGGGCAAGAAAGATTGCAATCTATATCAAAAACGATAAAATCTACAGGCACCAAATTTCTATTTGCAACAATGAGAACATAATTGATCCTTCCCATTGGCTTTTTAATGGTGGAATCCGCAAGGTGCAAATTTAAAGAGCAATCATCAAGATCATGGAAACCTAGAATATCACATAAAGTTTTCGAACTCTGGAAACACTAGCACCCAAATCACATAAAGAATAACACTCATGATCTTTAATTTTAATCTTTATAGTAGGTTCCCACTCATCATTAAGTTTTCTAGGTATAGAAACTTCCAAATTAAGTTTTTCATCATAAGATTGCATCAAGGCATCAACGATATGTTTGGTAAAAGCTTTATTTTGACTATAAGCATGAGGAGAATTCACAACGGATTGCAACAAGGAAATACAACTTTCTAAAGAACAATTATCATAATCAAATTCCTTGAAATCCAAAATAGTGGGTTCAATGCTATTTAAAGTCTTGACCTCTCCGATCCCACTTTTACCAAATTTAGAATCAAGATCTAAAAACTCCGAATTATTGGGACGCCTTTTAACTAAAGTTGTCTCATCTCCAGTCCCATCATTATTAAGATTCATATTTAAAACAAAGATCTAATAGGGGACACATCAATAACTTTAAGATCTTCATCATTATTTTCATGGAAACTAGAAGAACACGCCTTTACAAAGCAATCTTTCTTAGCACGCAATCTAGCGGTTCTTTCTTTGCACTCGTCAATGGACACTCTCATTGCTTTGAGAGACTCATTGATATCATGCTTAGGAGGATTAGATCTAAGCTTAAGAGAATCAACATCAAGTGAGAGTCTGTCAACGTTCCTAGCCAAATCATCAACTTTGAGCAATTTTTCTTCAAGCAAGGCATTACAATTCTTTTGAGAGATCATAAATTCTTTCACACTATTCTCAAAATCAGAGGGCATCTTATTAAAATTACCATAAGAATTATTGTAGGAATTTCCATAATTATTAGAGGAATTACTAGGGAACGGTCTAGAATTAAAGTTTCCTCTATAAGCATTGTTTCCAAAACTATTCCTACCAACAAAATTCACATCCATAGATTCATTATTATTCTCAATCAAAGTAGACAAAGGCATATCATTGGGATCAATAGGAGCACTCTTAGTAGCAAATAATTTCATAAGTTCATCCATCTTTCCACACAAAACATTAATTTCTTCTATAGCATGCACTTTTTTACTAGTAGATCTTTCGGTGTGCCATTGAGAATAATTAGCCATAATATTATCAAGAAGTTTTGTAACATCTCCTAAAGTGATTTCCATAAACGTGCCTCCCGCGGCCGAATCTAAAAGATTTCTAGAAGCAAAATTCAAACCGGCATAAAATTTTTGTATGATCATCCATAAATTCAAACCATGAGTAGGGCAATTGCGAATCATCAATTTCATTCTTTCCCAAGATTGGAAAACATTCTCATGATCAAGTTGTTTAAAATTCATAATATCATTCCTAAGAGTGATGATCTTAGTGGGAGGAAAATACTTAGAGATAAAAGCATCTTTGCACTTGTTCCAAGAATCAATACTATTCTTAGGCAAAGATGAAAACCAAACTTTAGCACGATCTCTAAGGGAAAACGGAAATAACTTCAATTTAACAATATCATTATCCGTATCTTTCTTGTTTTGCATATCACACAAATCAACAAAGTTGTTTAGATGAGTAGCGGCATCTTCACTAGGAAGGCCGGCGAATTGATCTTTCATAACAAGATTCAGCAAAGCAGTATTGATTTCACAAGACTCAACATCATTAAGAGGAGCAATAGAAGTACTAAGGAAATCATTATTATTGGTATTGGAGAAATCACACAATTTGGTATTATTTGCGCCATGGCGACAAGTAATCCGCACACAAGCAAACAGAAAAAGGCAAGCGAAAGAGAGGAGAAGATTGGGAAAGAGAGGGCGAATAAAACGACAAGGGTGAAGTGGGGGGAGAGGAAAATGAGAGGCAAATGGCAAATAATGTAAATGCGAGGGAGATGAGTTTGTGATGGGGACTTGGTATGTCTTGACTTGAGCAAAGACCTCCCCGGCAACGGCACCAGAAATCCTTCTTGCTACGTCTTCAGCTTGTGTTGGTTTTCCTTGAAGAGGAAAGGGTGATGCAGCAATAGTAGCGTAAGGATTTCCCTCGGTTTTTGAGAACCAAGGTATCAATCCAGTAGGAGGATCCTCAAAAGTCCCACGCACCTACACAAACAAACAAAGAACTCGCAACCAACGCAATAAAGGGGTTGTCAATCCTTTCACGGCCACTTGCGAAAGTGAGATCTGATAGAGATAGTATGATAAGATAAATATATTTTTGGTATTTTATAATATAGATTGGAAAAGTAAAGATGCAAATAAAAGTAGATTGAAAGCTTATATGATAAGAGATAGACCCGGGGGCCATAGGTTTCACTAGTGGCTTCTCTCAAGATAGCATAAGTATTATGGTGGGTGAACAAATTACTGTCGAGCAATTGATAGAAAAGCGAATAATTATGAGATTATCTAGGCATGATCATGTATATAGGCATCACGTCCGTGACAAGTAGACCGACTCCTGCCTGCATCTACTACTATTACTCCACACATCGACCGCTATCCAGCATGCATCTAGAGTATTAAGTTCATAAGAACAGAGTAACGCATTAAGAAAGATGACATGATGTAGAGGGATAAACTCATGCAATATGATATAAATCCCATCTTTTTATCCTCGATGGCAACAATACAATACGTGCCTTGCTGCCCCTGCTGTCACTGGGAAAGGACACCGCAACATTGAACCCAAAGCTAAGCACTTCTCCCATTGAAAGAAAGATCAATCTACTAGGCCAAACCAAACTAATAATTCGAAGAGACTTGCAAAGATAACTCAATCATACATAAAAGAATTCAGAGGAGATTCAAATATTTATCATAGATAAACTTGATCATAAACCCACAATTCATCGGATATCCACAAACACACCGCAAAAAGAGTTACATCGAATAGATCTCCAAGAAGATCGAGGAGAACATGGTATTGAGATCCAAAAAGAGAGAAGAAGCCATCTAGCAAATAACTATGGACCCGAAGGTCTGTGGTAAACTACTCACAACTCATCGGAGGGGCTATGGTGTTGATGTAGAAGCCCTCCGTGGTAGACTCCCCCTCCGGCGGAGCACCGACAAAGGCTCCAAGATGGGATCTCGCGGATATAGAAGGTTACGGCGGCGGAACTAGGTTTTCGTGGCTTGTTCTAATGTTCTCGGGGTACGTGGGTATATATAGGATAAAGAAGTAGGTCGGTGGCCGCCTGAGGGGCCCACGAGATAGGGGCGCGCCTTGTAGGGGTGGGCGCGCCCTCCACCCTCGTGGCCGCCTCGGCTGCTTCTTGACTTGCACTCCAAGTCCTTTGGATCACGTTCGTTCCAAAAATCACGCTCCCGAAGGTTTTCATTGCATTTGGACTCCATTTGATATTCCTTTTCTATCAAATACTGAAATAGGCAAAAAACAGCAATACGGGCTGGGCTTCCGGTTAGTAGGTTAGTTCCAAATATGATATAAATGTGTAATGTAAAGCCCATAAACATCCAAAACAGGTAATATAATAGCATGGAACTATCAAAAATTATAGATACGTTGGAGACGTATCACTCACCCCATCCTACGGGGCCAGGAGGGTTGGTGCACCCCCGAGGGCTGTTTCCCCCTTGCTTGGGTGCCAAGGCACCTAGGGGGCCACCCGAAACCCATCTAGGGTTGCCTTGTGGCTGCACCCTCTAGGGGAAACCCTAGGGCGCCTCCTCCACCCCCTTCACCTATATAGAGAGGGGTAGAGGGAGGGCAACCACACCCATCTATGCCACGGCGCTGCCCTCCCTCTCCCTCCTAGCCATCTTCCTCTCTGTAGTCCTTAGCGAAGCTCTGTCAAGATTCCACCACCGCCGCCGCCACCACGTCGTCGTGCTGCCGGAGGACTCGGGCTACTACTTCACCATTGCTTGCTGGATCGAGGATGTGAAGGCGTCATCAAGCCATATGTGTGTTGAACGCGGAGGTGCCGTCCGTTCGGCACTTGGAATGGGACTTCGCAGGACGGATCATGATTGGATCGCGAAGACGTTCGACTACATCAACCACATTTCTTAACGCTTCTGCTTAGCGATCTACAAGGGGTATGTAGATGCAATTTCTCCTGTCATAGATGTTCATCTCCTAGATTGATCTTGGTGGGCGTAGGAAATTTTTTGTTTCCCATGCAACATTCCCCAACAATTTATTGGTGTGTTGACATGTTCATGGACTTGAGACATTGATACATCTCCAACGTATCTATAATTTTTGATTGTTCCATGCTATTATATTATCTGGTTTGGATGTTTAATGGGCATTAATATGCTATTTTATGTTATTTTTGGGACTAACCTATTAACCGAGGCCCAGTGCCAGTTTCTGTTTTTTTCTTTCTATTTTAGAGTTTTGTAGAAAAGGAATACCAAACGGAGTCCAAACGGAATGAAACCTTCGCGATGATCTTTCTTGGACCGAAAGCAAACCAGAAGACTTGAAGATGAAGTCGGAGAAGCAACGAGGAAGCCACGAAGCAGGAGGGCACGCCCCCCACTCTCGTGGGCCCCTCGTGGCTCCCCTGACCTAATTCCTTCGCCTATATATGCTTTTATACCCTAAAAACATCAGGGGGGGCCATGAAACCACTTTTCCACTGCCGCAACCTTCTGTACCCGTGAGATCCCATCTTGGGGCCTTTTCCGGCGTCCTGCCAGAGGGGGATTCGATCACGGAGGGCTTCTACATCTACACCATTACCTCTCCGATGAAGCGTGAGTAGATTACCACAGACCTTCGGGTTCATAGTTATTAGCTAGATGGCTTCTTCTCTCTCTTTGATTCTCAATACCATGTTGTCCTCGATGTTCTTCAAGATCTATTCGATGTAATACTCTTTTGCGGTGTGTTTTCGGAGATTCGATGAATTGTGGATTTATGATCAAGATTATCTATGAATATTATTTGGTTCTTCTCTGAATTCTTATATGCATGATTTGATACCTTTGCAAGTCTCTTCGAATTATCGGTTTAGTTTGGCCTACTAGATTGATCTTTCTTGCAATGGGAGAAGTGCTTAGCTTTGGGTTCAATCTTGCGGTGTTCTTTCCCAGTGACAGTAGGGGCAGCAAGGCACGTATTGTATTGTTGCCATTGAGGATAACAAGATGGGGTTTTCATCATATTGCTTGAGTTAATTCCTCTACATCATGTCATCTTGCTTAATGCGTTACTCCGTTCTTTATGAACTTAATACTCTAGATGCATTCTGGATAGCGGTCGATGTTTGGAGTAATAGTAGTAGATGCAGGCAGGAGTCAGTCTACTTGACACAGATGTGATGCCTATGTTCATGATCATTGCCTTAGATGTCATCATAATTATGCACTTTTCTATCAATTGATGGACAGTAATTTGTTCACCCACCGTAATATATGCTATCTTCAGAGAAGCCACTAGTGAAACCTATGGCCCCCGGGTCTCTTTACCATTATATTGAATTTCGTTTACATCTTGCTAGTTTCCAATATAATATTCCACAATCTTTACTTTCCAATCTATAAACCAAAAATACCAAAAATATTTACTTTACCGTTTATCTATCTCTATCAGATCTCACTTTTGCGAGTGACCGTGAAGGGACTGACAACCCGTTTATCGTGTTGGTTGCAAGTTGTTGATTGTTTGTGCAGGTATTCGGTGACTTGTGCATCGTCTCCTACTGGATTGATACCTTGGTTCTCAAAATTGAGGGAAATACTTACGCTACATTGTTGCATCACCCTTTTCTCTTCAAGGGAAAACCAACACAAGCTCAAGAGGTAGCAGACATCAAAAGAATTGAGCTAGGGGTCAAACCAGAGAAGTTCCAGGCACTAAATCAAGGCTCTTTGAATAGTTTGATGATTTGATAGTTACCAAAGTGGCCAAATGAAGATCCAAGGCCACAAATGTATCGGGCTTTTCGCTAGCAATCCAACGAGCCCAAGAACTTCAAAATCGGAGTTCGTATGAAGAAGTGACGACCAGAATACGAAGCAGCTCCCAAAGTCCATCACCATGTTTGAGTAATTCATTAGTTCTTGGGGGAATAAGATGAACTCTAGGATGTTCTAGTACCAATTTTATTGCGTGATATGATATCCTCTTTGCATGTTTATGTTATTAGTCTTCTTGATGTTAGGTGAAGTCGACCATCCAATGTATGCCAATTTGGGACGGAAGGTTATTGCTATTGGCGAACCCTGTGGTTGGCGAGGTGGGTGAGTGACAAGCCCTGTCTCCCTTCGTAGCAGAGCATTGCGAGTAAAACGGAGACCACTTTGGCTGCGTCCATGGGGACCTTTTTATCCTTAATCACCGTCTGATAACCGGAGCGGGGAAGGACGATGGTGGCGTATGTGATATGGGGCTGCCGCGGGCATGCATGTATCTTTACTGGCTCGGCCCACAAAAAGAAACATGTAAAGTGGCTTAGTATTAGTAGAATGAACGTGTAGTGATGATTCTGAATACCTCGAGAACGCGCTTATTACTCAAGCATGATACATCTCCAACGTATCTATAATTTTTGATTATTCCCTTTTGTTTTATTATCAATCTTGGATGTTTTATAATCATTATATAGTCATTTCATATCATTTTTGGGTACTAACCTATTGACATAGTGCCAAGTGCCAGTTGCTGTTTTCTGCATATTTTTTACATCGCAGGAAATCAATATCAAACGGAGTCCAAATACCACGCCAATTTACGATGATTTTTGATGGACCAGAAAGAAGAAGTTGGGCCCTGGTTGTATCTGGGGGGGAGCCCCGAGAAGGGGACAACCCACCAGGGCATGCCAGGAGGCCCAGGCGCACCCTGGTGGGTTGTGCCCACATCGGGTGCCCCCTGGACCGACTCTTTGCTCTATAAATACCCCAATATTCCAGAAACCCTAAGGGAGTCAACGAAATATTCATCCAGCCGCCGCAGAGTCCAGAACCACGAGATCCAATCTAGACACCATCATGGAGGGGTTCAACACTTCCATTGGTGCCTATCTGATGATGCGTGAGTAGTTCTTTGTAGACCTTTGGGTCCGTAGTTAGTAGCTAGATGGCTTCCTCTCTCTCTCTTTCTCTCTCTTGATTATCAATACAATGGTCTCTTGGAGATCCATATGATGTAAGTCTTTTGGCGGTGTGTTTGTTGGGATCTGATGAACTTCGAGTTTATGATCAGTTATATCTTTTTATATCCATGAACGTTATTTGAGTTCTTTGATCTCTTATAGCCTCGTATTCCTTCTCTGATATTTGGGTTTTGTTTGGCCAACTTGATCTATTTATCTTGCAATGGGAAGAGGTGCCCGGTAGTGGGATTGATCTTACGGTGCTTGATCCCAGTGACAAAAAGGGAACCGACACGTATGTATTGTTGCTACCAAGGATAAAAAGATGGCATCCATATCTGCCGCAATAGATAAACGGATCTTGTATACATCATGTCATCGTTCTTATTGCATTACTCCGTTTTTCCATGAACTTAATACACTAGATGCATGCTGGATAGCGGTCGATGTGTGGAGTAATAGTAGTAGATGCAGGCAGGAGTCGGTCTACTAATCTTGGATGTGATGCCTATATAATGATCATTGCATGGATATCGTGATGATTATTTGAAGTTCTATCAATTGCCCAACAGTAATTTGTTCACCAACCATTTGCTATTTTTCTCGAGAGAAGCCACTAGTGAAACCAACGGCCCCGGTTCTTCTTTCTCATATATTTGCCTTGTGGTCTACTTTTTCCTTGTGTTTATTTTTAGATCTATTAAACCAAAAAATACAACAATACCTTGCTGCAATTTATTTTTTCCGTGATCTATTTATCCCATCTACAAATTTACCTCACGTCCTTTGCCTATCTTGAGGCGCCGTACCCCGAAAGGGATTGACAACCCCTTTAGCACGTCGGGTTGCGAGATGTTGTTCTTTGTGTGCAGGGGTTGTTTACGTTATGTTGCTTGGTTCTCCTACTGGTTCGATAACCTTGGTTTCATATCTGAGGGAAATACCTACCACTGTTGTGCTGCATCATCCCTTCCTCTTTGGGGTAATACCGACGTAGCTTCAAGCGACATCAAAAGGAATTTCTGGCGCCGTTTTTGGCAAGGATCTTCAACATAACCAGGTTCCTAATCAAAAATCTCATCTCCTTGCAATTTTCATTATTCGCCATTTGCCTCTCGTTTTCCTCTCCCCCACTTCGCAAAAATTTGCCGTTTTATTCGCCTCTCTTTTTCTGCCATTTTCTTGCCGGATCTGTTTTTGCGTGTACTTGCCGGTATGGATAGTTCTTCCTCTATTGCTTGCACTCCTGAGGATGAGGTCCTCAACTTTAAACAAAGGGGAGGAGAAAGTTTAAAAGATGCTTGGTATAGAATTTGCAATGCTCATAATAGATCTATCCATAAGCAATCTACCGTTGTGCTTCTGTGTTGTTTTTATGTTGGCATCACCACTTGGTATAGATTCGTCCTTGATATGATTACTAGTGGAAATTTCTTAATGAGTCCTCCTTTTGATGCTCTTAATGCTATGGGAAATTTAGTAGGCTCACCACCTCTTATGGTTAATGAAACAATTTTGACTCTTGAGCATGTTATGGAAAGACTAGATGCTATTGAAAAGAAAATGCTCACCGAAGATCATGTGGAAATTATATACAAAAATATGCATAATTTTGCTACTAATCTTGGTTCAAAAGCGGGCGATATTTTTAAGTTGTTAAAAGAGAGGGGTACCTTAATCCATGAAAGAATAGAAGAAAGTCCGTCTCGGATCGATAAATTGGAAGAAATCTTTAGTAATCTAAGCACGGCTTTTACTACCACTAAAATTATTGAGGAAACTCCCGTAAAGAGTAGTAGATCTAGGAACAAGGGTGCATCTTCTAGTAATAATGATAAGGGAGACCTTAAGATGATTAGCATCCATCCGGATTTTGTTGAAGTGATAAGAGATCCTTTTTGTAAGAATGAAATATTTAAATTTACTCCGAGGAGTATTGCTATTGAAGGTCTTTATGCTAAATATTTGAAGGATTCTAAGTGTTTGATTGAAGAGTTGGACAAGGATGACAAAACTTAGATCCTTGCTTTATGCCTAGCTAAGGGCGTAAAACTATAGCGCTTGTTGGGAGGCAACCCAATGAATAAAATTTATTTTTGCTTTTTTGCTTTCTGTTCTTGAGTTAGCACAATTATGAAACTGTTATGATTGTGTTTTTTGTGTTTCAATTAGTGTTTGTGCCAAGTAAAGCCTTTAGGATCTTCTGGGGTGATAGTTGTTTGATCTTGCTGAAAAAGACAGAAACTTTGTGCTCACGAAAATAATTCTCATAAATCACAGAAAAGTGCCTTTTCCCTGATTCTTTTTGAAGATGATTAATATACAAATTATTCTGGTCTTCCTAATTTGGTAGAAATTTTGGAGTTACATAAGTATTCGAAAGTTCCAGATTACTACAGACTGTTCTGTTTTGACAGATTATGTTTTCTTTGTGTTGTGTGCTTATTTTGATGGCTCTATGGTTTTCTTTGATGACTTTTTGCCATAGAAAAGTTGGAATACAGTAGATATAATACAAAAACAAAATAAGAATTGGTTTGAGACAACACTTATAGTAGTGGTTTGCTTTCTTTTACTAACGGATCTCACAAGGGTTTTGTTGAGTTTTGTGTGATTGAAGTTTTCAAGTTTTGGGTTATCTTACGATGGATGAAAGAAGGATAGAAGAGCTTAAGCTTGGGGATTCCCCGGCATCCCAAGATATTATCCAAGAATGAGCAACCAACTAAGCCTGGGGATGCCCCCGAGTGGCATCCCCTCTTTCTTCTAACGACCATCGGTATTTTACTCGAGGCTATATTTTATTCGTCACATGATATGTGTTTTTCTTGGAGCGTCTTGTATGATATGTGTCTTTGCTTGCTTTATTTTGTGTTTTAAGTCATCAATCCTTTCTGGACACACCTATTTGAGAGAGCCAAAATTATGTCATGACTTGTTAGAATTGCTCTCTATGCTCCAATTAAATTTTTATGAGCAATGGACTTGCTCTAGTGCTTCACTTATATCTTTTTGAGCACGGTGTGCTTAGTATTTTTGAAGAAATGCTCTCTTGCTTCACTTAGATTTATTTGAGAGTTAGTAAAATTTTGAAGAAATTCTCTCTTGCTTCACTTAAATTGTTTTGAGAGAAACAAAATATGTTATGTTCATGATCTTTACTTATATTTGTTGGAGCTTATGAAAAGCAACACATGAAAATTAGTCCCAAAGTGATAGATATCCAAGAAGGATAAAGAAAGAAAAAATATATGTCATGAAGATCATTGAACAAAATAAACTTGATTCTTAGTAATAGCTTTGAGATATGATGATGTGATATGTGAGTCATGTTGATGAGTAATTGTGCTCTAGTAAGAATACTGGTGTTAAGATTTGTGATTCCCTATGCATGCACGAAAGTCAATAATCATGCAATGAAAATTATATCCTACTTGTGGTGCATTATTCGGTGTTAATTATGCTTAATGCTTGCTTATTAGATTATTCGTTTCTTGGTTGGTTGCTTCTCAATCTTTTTGCTAGCCTTCATTTTGCACCAAGTATGACCTCTACTTGTGCATCCAAAATCCTTTAAACCAGTTTTGCCACATGAGTCCACTATATCTACCTATATGCGGTATTATTTTGCCGTTCTAAGCAAATTTGCATGTGCCATCTCTAATTTTCAAAATTTACTTCTCTTTTGTGTGTTTGTTTCGCTCGCGAAACGGTAACGGGTAGCTAACTAGATGTGTTATTCTCACGACGAGTGTTTATTCACTTGTCATTGCACGAGAGTAAGGCAAAGGTATTAGGGATGCCCAGTCGCGAAATGCAAAAATGAATTTACTTTATGTTGTCAAATACTAAAGTCCTTAGAAAGTGTTGGTATGGAGGGCACCCGTGGATACGACTAGCCATCGAAAGTGAAAGTTATGGTGGAAAAAGGAATAAACTTTATTTTCTGTTTGGGAACCGCCTATGATATATCTAGCATGGAAATTGTTGGGATGCTCCAAGTCATTTTCGTTGGTGGGATGGATACACTTCCCAAAAATGTTTTTATCTCAATTTTTTTTGCTTTGAGCTCTGGCACCTCTACAAATCACTACTTCCCTCCGCGAAGGGCCTTTCTTTTTTACTTTATGCAATTTTTTTTTTGAAATTGAGTCTCCATCCTCTATTATAAAATCACCAACTAGGGGGCAATATGATCGTACTTAAGTCTTGGGTGTAGATAATATTCGAGTGTGTTTCATGAATGGATCAATATTTGAGCATGATGGGCTAGGGATAACTTGTTTTAGCATTGATATTTTGAAACAGATGGTTGCTTGTTGATATGCTTGAGTATCTAAATTATTATGTCAAAACTAAACTATTGCTTTGAATCACATAAAAGTCCAAATGTCCATGCTATAAGGAAAAGAATATGATATGACATGGTAAACAACACTCCACATCAAAAAATCGGTTTGTATCACATACCTACTCGAGGACGAGCATGAGTTAAGCTTGGGGATGCTGATACGTCTCCAATGTATCTATAATTTTGATTATTCCATGTTGTTTTATTATCAATCTTGGATGTTTTATAATCATTATAAAGTCATTTTATATCATTTTTTGGTACTAACCTATTGTCATATTTCCAAGTGCCAGTTGTTGTTTTCTGGATGTTTTTTGCATCGTAGGAAATCAATATCAGACAGAGTCCAAATGCCATGCCAATTTATGATGATTTTTTATGGACCACAAGGAAGAAGTTGGGCCCTGGTTGCACCTGGGGGGGTCCCAAGGAGGGGACAACCCACCAGGGGTGCACCTGGGCCTCCAGCCGCCGCAGAGTCCAGAACCACGAGATCAAATCTAGACACCATCATGGAGAGGTTCACCACTTCCACTGGTGCCTCTCCGATGATGTATGAGTAGTTCTTTATAGACCTTCGGGTCCGTAGTTAGTGGCTAGATGGCTTCCTCTCTCTCTCTCTCTCTCTTGATTATCAATACAATGGTCTCTTGGAGATCCATATGATGCAAGTCTTTTGGTGGTGTGTTTGTTGGGATCTGATGTACTTCAAGTTTATGATCAGTTATATCTTTTTATATCCATGAAAGTTATTTGAGTTCTTTGATCTCTTATATGCATGATCTCTTATAGCCTCATATTTCTTCTCCGATATTTGGGTTTTGTATGGCCAACTTGATCTATTTATCTTGCAATGGGAAGAGGTGCCCGGTAGTGGGTTTGATCTTACGGTGCTTGATCCCAGTGACAGAAAGGGAACCAACACGTATGTATCGTTGCTACTAATGATAAAAAGATGCGATCCATATTTGCCGCAATAGATAAACGGAACTTGTCTACATCATGTCATCGTTCTTATTGCATTACTCCGTTTTTCCATGAACTTAATACACTAGATGCATGCTGGATAGCGGTCGATATGTGGAGTAATAGTAGTAGATGCAGGCAGGAGTCAGTCTACTAATCTTTGACGTGATGCCTATATAATTATAACATCCCAAATTTTCAATTTGGAATGTTATACATAGATCATCATTGCATATCATATTTTTGTTGCATTGTTGGCTCGATCCTAGAAATTCTACACAACTCAAGGACCCAAGGAGAGAGAGTTGGGGTTTCGTTATTTTCATATTTGAGTTTTTCTCAAATTTTGAAAATAGGATCATTGATTTTATTTATTTTATCTTCAATTATTTCTTCTACCAAAATTTCAGAGAGGGAATAAAATGACTTTCCCAATAAAGAAATAATAAAGATTTAATAAAAAAATCAAATAAGATTCATTTTGGAGTTTTTCGCCTTTTTATTTGAATTTAGGAAAAATGCGCATTTTTCAAAATTGCATTTAGGCCCCAAATAAATGTTCATCTTGTCCGACTTTATTTTAGAAGCCGGCGAAAATTTATTTCGGGATTTTTGGAGTCCGTTTAGTATTTCTTTTTATTTTTCTGGTGCGCGGAATTATTTAAAAAAACGCAACCCACCTACGGGCCGTGCCCGAGCGGGACTCCGCTCGGGGGGCACTATATATAGCATTGCCCCGGCGCCTCCCAGGCCCAGCCCCCCGCCCCGCCAGCCCGCCAGCCGCCGCCGGCCCACCCGCGCAAACCCTAACCCTAGCCGCTGTCGCCGCCAACGCCGCCGCCGCCAGACCCCGCCGCCGTCGCCAGACCCTGCCGACCCCACCGCCCGCATGCTCGCCCAGGTTCGCTGCCACCTCGTTTTCCATGCCGGTTTTTTTTGAAAACCGATCGGTTTTTCGTCGGTTTATTTTCGGTTTTTTTAGTTTCGGTTTTTTTGTTAGATCAGTTTTATTTTCGGTTTAGTTTAATTAGCGAGCGTTCGCTCGTACGTTCGTTTTAACGAACGTATTCGTCAGATTAGTTTAGTTAACGAACATTCGTTCGTTGACCCGTTCATCGTTTTTCTTTTTCTCGGATTTAATCCGCGATTTTTCTGATCGCAATTCCTGATCTGATTTTCGTTTTAGTATAACTTTTCGCTCGTTTATAGGAATCAGGCGATTCAAGCGCCTGGAGTTTCGTCTCGAAACCCTCTTTCCGAATAATCTACTTAAACAAGTTTTTGCTTCGGTAAAATTTGACTTAGATCCAGATTAGTAAAATAAAGCTGTTTTCTTTCGCCGTTTGACTTTCGTTGCTTTGTTTGATTTGTTTCTTTTTGCAAACCGGAGTTCTTAAGTTGAACATTCTGGTTAGATCTTCTATTCGAGTTTTACCTGTGCATTAGATGAGTACTTATTGTATGCTTGTTTGTTGTCTGCGATAGAATACCCGGAGTGCGCCGCCTGTTACATCGAGTCTCTAGGTCTCGCGAATCATCAACAAGGCAAGTAACACTTTGATCATACCTTTTTCTACTACCCAGTTTTTATGCATTAGATCTATCCTCAAACATTGCATGATTGGGATCTAATTAAATTGTGGGATGGGAAGTAGATGAGGTAGTACCTATTACCTGTTTTATTATCAAACCTTTGGGAGTTACTTCTACGTTTGCTTATTATGCCATGCTATGCTAGTAGACGTGGATTGGGTGAGTGTATCCATGACAGATGTGAGATTGTTAAATTAATGGTTTATTTAAGGTGGCAACTTGAATACACATCTGGGTGGATTGAGGCACCTGGTTTCTATCAGGACTTGCCTGTATTTCTTCGGACCGCCACCCAGGCTCAAAGGGATCATGAGATTATTCAAACTAGAAACTTCCGTGTGCAGCCACATGCTATTATGGGCTCTAGCATAGTTGACTAAGTTGTGTGAACTCTTACGGGGTGGACTAGCAGATGTAGGGGATGTAGGTTGGTACGGTCTACCCCTTATGTAAGGTGCAAGTGCTTCTGAAAGACTATGTCTCGGTCATCCGTTTCTCAAACACCATGTAGTGCGAGAAACCAAGCGGAGGCGATCAATTCATGTGGGGAAAAGTGCGCAAACCTCTGCAGAGTGTATAAACTAATCATGGTTAGCCGTGTCCCCGGTTATGGACATCTTGAGTATCTAGTACCTAGATATCATGTGAATCTCATCATGTTACTTCTAATTTAATATTATTGGGTTTAATGAGTACTTTTAATTGGGATTGAGAATGCTGTCAACCATTCTCAATGTTTAACAACCTCCATGATAGTTAAATAAAAGTTATTCCTTTGCAGTAGAGAAAATTGGCTTTATGCAAAAACTGTAACCATAGAGCTTTACCACCAGCCATATATGCATGTAGTATAGCTTATTCCATTGTTATTCTCTATGTGTTACATTGGCAGCATATTCCATGTGCTGACCCGTTTTCGGGCTGCAACGTTTCATGTTGCAGACTTTTCAGACGACGAGTAAGATGCTTTTAGGTCGTGGTTCTATACTCAGTGATGCCGTTGGAGTTGATGGACTCATTTATCTTCCAAGCCTTCCGCTGTTATCGATTTTAGATGGCCTTAAGCCATATTTATTTCAATAAGTTCTCTTTTGAGACATTCGATGTAATAAGTGTGTGATTGCTACTCTGTTATAAATCCTCCAAGTACTGTGTGGTGTCAGCATTACTGATCCAGGGATGACACTAAGCACAGAGATCAGACTGTTTGAGGTCTGGTCGCTACAAAGGTGGTATCAGAGCACACGCTGACTGTAGGACACGGTCATAAGCTTAAACCCTAGATCACTACTCTTTTTTTCTCATTTCTGACTCATCATCTTTTCTATTCTTTAGGATGGTAGATGCAAGGATCAAGTTCACACAACCAGATGAGAATTCACCTTTTGGATATCACTTGAAGGAAGCCACTAGATACCTGAACATAGGAGTACCAAGCTTCACCGGGACCTTCAACGCCACTTTACCCGAAGAGGAGCACTAGAGGATTCAAGTCTACATTCCAGGAAGGACATTTGCACCAGCCACAGAGCCAATAGAGTTTACCTTTGATGCACCAACATGGAGCCTAGGAAAGAGCATGGCAGCTCACATTGCCATGGGACGAATTGGAGAAATTTACCACAACGATCTCAAGAATACTATCTACCAGATTTGTGGGCGCCGAGATGAGCATTGGAAGATGATCACCACCAGGAAGGATAGATCAATTGCAGCTTATATCCAGGAGCTAAACCAACACATCCGATGCCAGGAGAATCATATGTGCGCAGATATGGAGGAACTACAGAAAGCTATGAACAGGATCAAGGAGCTAGAAGAAGAACTCAAGGCTACACGTAAAGACTATATGGAAGAAATCGTCGATCTAGTATGACAGAATGGTGACCTTAAGGAGAAGATTGGAGTATTCATGGGAGGATCGGCACCTACAGGAGAAGAGGATGAACCTACTTGTCCAGATAATTACATCATCATCGATGACACCGACTCGGATCCCGACGACAGCGATGATGACTATGTTGATGAAGCTGGAGCAGATATCATGGAATCTGCATCGGAGCAGTTTTTCTAGTTGACCACCACAACAGTAGTAGAATTTTCCACCATTTAAATTAGTTTTAGTCCAACCACTTTTGTAACGATAGTTAGACCATTGTATGCCCTTGTTTGAATTGATTGCAATGATATTGTGGTTTTTGTCTCATGTGCATATGAGTAGTGTTATCTCCCTAGACCTCATTCCATTCTTAACTCTCCCCTTTAAACCCTCAGATGCCTCCGAGACGTGACCCCGAATTTGTTTTCCCGCCAGAGATCACTCAGTTGATTCAGCAGCAGAATGCCTTGATTCAAACATTGGTATAGAACCAAGGCAACAACAACAACAACCCACCACCACCACCACCTGTTGACCATCTGGCACGTTTCTTAAGGTTGAATCCGCCGGTGTTTTCCAGTAGCACCGAGCCGATAGTAGCAGATGATTGGCTCCATAAGATAGGGAGGGAGCTGACCACTGCAGGATGCACGGATGGAGAAAAGGTGAAGTTTGCCGCACATCAGCTTGACGGACCCGCAGCAGCATGGTGGGAGAATTTTACAGCCACTTACCCTGTAGACACTGTCACATGGAATTAGTTTCAGCAAGCTTTTCGTACTGCCCATGTTTCAGCAGGAGCTATGGCCATGAAGAAGCGCGAGTTTCGCAACTTACGCCAAGGAGGACGGACAGTTGGCCAGTATGTGGATGATTTCAGTAAGCTAGCACGTTATGCCCTAGATGACGTTGCTACGGATGCAGCTAAGCAGGAGAAGTTTCTAGAAGGACTGAATGATGAGCTGAGCATGCAGTTGATGGTAGCCACTTTCAATAACTACCAGGAGTTACTAGATCGTGCTCTTATGATTGAGGGGAAGCAGCACCAGATTGACAATCGTAAGAGGAAGTATGCACATGGGAAGTACAATTCTGGAGCTCAGCAGAAACCACGCTTTACCCCAAAGTCAGGAGGACATTTTCAGCATACTCACGGAGGAGGTAGCTCGCACAATCATAATGGCACAAAAAAATGGAAATGGGAATGGAGGAAGCAATGGACAAAGCCGCACCAACCCGTCAACACCATCCAAGGCAGACCTGAGCCATATCACTTGTTATAAGTGCCGTAACACTGGGCATTATGCAAATGATTGCCCAGAAGCCCAAAATGGAAATGGCAATGGAAGCTCAGGAAAGAAGCCGAACCCTTTCAACAGGGGCCAAGTGAACCACGTTACCGTGGAGGAGGTTGAAGCTCAGCTAGACGCAGTAATAGGTAAGTTTTTGGTTAAGACATTTACTGCAGTTGTTCTTTTCGATACTGGTGCATCGCATTCATACATATCAAGGGGATTTGTGGATAAGTATAAACTACCGACCCAAGCACTTAGGTCACCCATGCTAGTAACCTCACCCGGAGCAGAGTATACAGCTAGTATATGGTGTGACCGACTGCCATTAAGGATTGGATACCATGTATTTCCCTTGGACCTAATAGTTTTGGAATCGCAAGGATTGGATGTGATATTAGGCATGGATTGGTTATCGAAGTATGGAGGCAATATAGACTGCGCCAGTAAGTCGATTTTGCTTACCACCCCTGAAGGAAGAAGAATCAAGTATGTATCACGGCATGAGCTGAGAAGAGCACATGTAAATTCCTTATCAGGAGTTGTGCAGGAGGAAGTACCAGTGGTAAGGGATTTTCCCGATGTATTTCCAGAAGAGTTGCCAGGCAAGCCACCGGATAGAGACATTGAGTTCTTAATTGAACTACTGCCAGGCACTGGGCCTATATCCAAGAGATCGTACAGGATGCCAGCCCAAGATTTGGAGGAAATTAAGAAGCAGATTAAGGAGTTGTTGGACAAAGGTTTTATTCGCCCAAGTTCTTCGCCTTGGGGATCGCCAGTACTTCTGGTGGAAAAGAAGGATGGATCATTAAGAATGGTTGTTGATTATCGCGGATTAAATGAAGTAACAATCAAGAATAAGTACCCACTACCAATGATCAATGATCTGTTTGATCGGTTGCAAGGAGCTAAGGTATTTTCCAAGATCGATTTGCGATCAGGGTACCATCATTTGAAGATTCGGGAGCAGGATATACCGAAGACGGCTTTTACCACCAGGTACGGGCTGTATGAGTATACCGTTATGTCATTTGGTCTGACTAACGCCCCAGCTTATTTATGAACATGATGAACAAGGTGTTTATGGAGTTTTTGGATAAGTTCGTCGTAGTGTTCATTGATGATATTTTGGTGTACTCGAAGAATGAAGAGGAACACAAGGAGCACTTGCGTTTGGTACTCGGGAAGCTCAGAGAACATCAGCTATACGCCAAGTTCAGCAAGTGTGAGTTTTGGTTGAAGGAAGTTGGATTTCTCAGACATGTTATATCCGGAGAAGGTATCGCAGTAGACCCCACTAAAGTTGTCACCGTGACTAACTGGGAAGCACCAACAACAGTTGGAGAGATCAGGAGTTTCCTTGGACTCGCAGGATAGTACCGGAGATTCATTGAAAATTTCTCGAAGATTGCGAAGCCTATGACAGAGTTGTTGAAGAAGGATACTAAGTTCATTTGGACTGACGAGTGTGAGGCTAGTTTCCAAGAGTTGAAGCAACGTTTGGTTACCTCACCAGTATTAATTCTGCCAGATCAGACCAAGGATTATGAAGTGTATTGCGATGCTTCACGTCGAGGACTTGGAGCAGTGCTTATGCAGGAGGGAAGAGTTGTTTCGTATGCTTCACGACAACTTAAGCCTCATGAGTTGAATTATGCTACTCATGATTTGGAGTTAGCAGCCTAGTGCACGCACTGAAAACATGGAGACATTTTCTCATTGGAAATCATTGTGAGGTGTACACGGATCAGAAGAGTTTGAAGTACATCTTCACGCAGAAGGAGTTAAATCTCAGGCAGAGGAGATGGTTGGAGCTTATTAAGGATTATGATATGAGATTGCATTATCACCCCGGGAAGGCTAACGTTGTAGCAGATGCGTTGAGCCGCAAGAGCCATGTCAATACACTAATGACGGGAGAAATACCCAAGGAGTTAGCCGAGGATCTTCATGAACTATGTTTGGAAATAGTTCCGACAGGCTATGTAGCAGCATTGGAGATTCAGTCTACTTTGATGGATAAAATCAGAGAAGCTCAAAAGGCAGATACGGAAGTTGCTTCCATTAAGGAACGGATGAGCAAGGGAAAGGCTAAAGGATTTCGTGAGGATGAGCACAATACCTTATGGTTTGAGGACCGCATTTATGTGCCCAATAATCCGGAGATCAGGAAGTTGATTCTGCAAGAGGCACATGATTCACCATACTCGATTCACCCTAGAAATACCAAGATGTATTTGGATTTGAAGGAAACCTTCTGGTGGACCGGAATGAAGAAGGATATTGCAGAGTATGTATCAGTTTGTGGTGTATGTCAGAGGGTGAAGGCAGAACATCAAAAGCCAGCAGGATTGTTACAGCCATTGCCTATACCCGAATGGAAGTGGGATAAACTAGGCATGGATTTCATCACGGGATTGCCCAGGACTCGTTCAGGCTATGACTCGATTTGGGTTGTAGTCGATCGTTTGACGAAGGTAGCTCATTTCATTCCAGTAAAGACTACCTGCAGCAGTGCCAAATTGGCTAAGATATACATGACAAGGATTGTATATTTGCATGGAGTTCCTAGGAGTATCGTATCAGATAGAGGAACCCAATTCACCTCAAAGTTCTGGAAGCAGTTGCACAAAACATTGGGAACTAGGCTGGAGTTTAGCACAACATTCCATCCACAGACAGATGGACAGACCGAGAGAGTTAATCAGATTTTGGAGGATATGCTTAGAGCTTGTGTTTTGGATTATGGATCAAGTTGGGATGACAACTTGCCATACGCGGAGTTTTCTTACAACAATAGTTATCAATCCAGTTTGAAGATGGCCCCTTTCGAAGCCTTGTACGGAAGGAGGTGCAGAACCCCGTTGTTGTGGGATGGGGTTGGAGACCGCCAGTTGTTTGGACCGGACTTGATTAAGGAGTCTGAACAGAAAGTAAAGTTGATTCGCGATAGGCTCAAGGTAGCCCAGTCAAGGCAGAAGAGCTATGCAGATTCAAAATGCAAGGGGACAGAATATGAAGTCGGGGACAGAGTTTATCTTCGAGTATCTCCACTTCGAGGAGTTAAGCGTTTTGGAGTTAAAGGAAAGTTAGCGCCACGTTTTGTGGGGCCATACAAGGTTTTGGAACGCATGGGAGAAGTAGCATACAAGTTGGAATTACCTGAGGGATTGTCAGGAGTTCACGATGTGTTCCATGTTTCTCAGTTGAAGAAGTGTCACGCAGAGATGGCTAATATACCACTGAGAGATACTGTACCACTGGAAACGATTCAGTTGAAATAAGATTTGACCTATGAAGGGAAACCAATTAAGATTCTGGAATATGCCAGCAGAGTTACCCGCAGTAAGGTTATCAAGTTTTGCAAAGTTCAGTGGAGCTACCACACCGAGGAGGAAGCCACCTGGGAGCGAGAGGAAGATCTGCTCAAGGACCGCCCTCACCTATTTGCTAGCCAACCCGAATCTCGAGGGCGAGATTCATCTTAAGGGGGGTAGGTTTGTAACATCCCAAATTTTCAATTTGGAATGTTATAAATAGATCATCATTGCATATCATATTTTTGTTGCATTGTTGGCTCGATCCTAGAAATTCTACACAACTCAAGGACCCACGGAGAGAGTTGGGGTTTCGTTATTTTCAAATTTGAGTTTTTCTCAAATTTTGAAAATAGGATCATTGATTTTATTTATTTTATCTTCAATTATTTCTTCTACCAAAATTTCAGAGAGGGAATAAAATGACTTTCCCAAAATAAAGAAATAATAAAGATTTAATAAAAAAATCAAATAAGATTTATTTTGGAGTTTTTCGCCTTTTTATTTGAATTTAGGAAAAATGCGCGTTTTTCAAAATTGCATTTAGGCCCCAAATAAATGTTCATGTTGTCTGGCTTGATTTTAAAAGACGGGAAAAATTTATTTCAGGATTTTCGGAGTTCGTTTAGTATTTCTTTTTATTTTTCTTCTGTGCAGAATTATTTAAAAAAAAACCGCAACCGACCTACGGGCCGTGCCCGAGAGGGACTCCGCTCGGGGGGCACTATATATAGCGCCGCCCCGGCGCCCCCCAGGCCCAGCCGCCCCGCCCCGCCAGCCCGCCAGCCGCCGCCAGCCCACCCGCGCAAACCCTAACCCTAGTCGCCGCCGCCGCCGCCAGCCGACGCCGCTGCAGCCGGACCCCGCCGACCCCGCCGCCCGCACGCTCGCCAAGGTTCGCCGCCACCTTGTTTTCCGTGCCGTTTTTTTTTGAAAACCGATCGGTTTTCCGTCGGTTTATTTTTGGTTTTTTTTAGTTTCGGTTTTTTTTCGTTTGATCGGTTTTATTTTCGGTTTAGTTTAATTAGCGAGCGTTCGCTTGTACGTTCGTTTTAACGAACGTATTCGTCAGATTAGTTTAGTTAACGAACGTTCGTTCGTTGACCCGTTCGTCGTTTTTCTTTTTCTCGGATTTAATCCGCGATTTTTCTGATCGCAATTCCTGATCCGATTTTCGTTTTAGTATAACTTTTCGCTCGTTTATCGGAATCAGGCGATTCAAGCGCCTGGAGTTTCATCTCGAAACCCTCTTTCCGAATAATCTACTTAAACTAGTTTTTGCTTCTGTAAAATTAGACTTAGATCCAGATTAGTAAAACGAAGTTGTTTTCTTTCGCCGTTTGACTTTCGTTGCTTTGTTTGATTTGTTTCTTTTTGCAAACCGGAGTTCTTAAGTTGAACATTCTGGTTAGATCTTCTATTCGAGTTTTACCTGTGCATTAGATGAGTACTTATTGGATGCTTGTTTGTTGTCTGCGATACAATACCCGGAGTGCGCCGCCTGTTACTTCGAGTCACTAGGTCTCGCGGATCATCAGCAAGGCAAGTAACACTTTGATCATACCCTTTTCTACTACCCAGTTTTTATGCATTAGATCTATCCTCAAACATTGCATGATTAGGATCTAATTAAATTGTGGGATGGGAAGTAGATGAGGTAGTACCTATTACCTGTTTTATTATCAAACCTTTGGGAGTTACTTCTACGTTTGCTTATTATGCCATGCTATGCTAGTAGACGTGGATTGGGTGAGTGTATCCATGACAGATGTGAGATTGTTAAATTAATGGTTTATTTAAGGTGGCAACTTGAATACACATCTGGGTGGATTGAGGCACCTGGTTTCTATCAGGACTTGCCTGTATTTCTTCGGACCGCCACCCAGGCTCAAAGGGATCATGAGATTATTCAAACTGGAAACTTCCGTGTGCAGCCACATGCTATTATGGGCTCAAGCATAGTTGACTAAGTTGTGCGAACTCTTACGGGGTGGACTAGCAGATGTAGGGTGTCGGTGTACTGAAGTAGGGGTACGTTAGTATCCCAAACTTGTGCACGGGCAGTCGCAGCGTCCCGCGGCAAGGCTTGCCGGGTACCCGCCAAGGTCCTCCGTGGTTCCTTTTGTTGCCATTCAAGAACAAAGTATTTTAACTAAGAAGACAAGGTCCCGGCAAGAGGAGCTTGCTGGGAAGGACAAGGCGCCGGCAAGAGGAGCTTGCCAGGAAGGCCAACCAAGGCATTTCAAGGAACTTGCCGCGACGTCGCGCGTCCCGGCAAGACCCGGCGAGCGACAAGCTTCCGGGCACGACAAGACTACGACCGCGGCGTCCCGGCAAGACCCGGCGAGCGACAAGCTTCCGGGCACGACAAGACCACGACCGCGGCAAGGCGCTTGCCGTGGGAAGGCTACCAATTTGTGCCTGCGCTCCAGCACATCCGCCTACGTGTCGCACTGAGACTTTCCCAGGGGTGCGTGGCAAGAGGCTGTGCAGCTAAGCGGTGCGAGGTGGCAAGCGGAGACGACGAGAAGGCCCTCGTGGCAAGCGGTGGCACCCCTAACTGTCGCTTTTCTGCACTGTTTGGGCGACACAGACGGGCATTAAATGCTTTTGTCCCCTGCCATCAGAGTTAGGTAGGATCCACTGTAGAGGCAATTGTACCAACCACACCTTTTACACTTTTACCCCTGCATGCGTTGCCACCTGTCGGTGACCCCTTGAGCCTATAAAAGGAGGCCCATGCGCAACGTAGAAGGGGTTCGACTCATTCGAAACCAGAACACTCCCACGCTCTCGAGCAAGAACATAATACAACCACAAAGCAGCAGTAGGAGTACTATCTCTCCGGAGAGCTCCGAAGCTGGGTAAAAATCGCTCGTGTGTTCGCCTCGATCCGCTCTTTGTGCGATCCCTGCTCCCTGCCGGACCGAAAGGGGCCCTGCCCCATAGGTGTTCGTTCCCCACGACATCTATGGCGTGCCAGGTAGGGGGCGTCTAGGTTGTGTGAACCCGATCTGGCGTTCACGCGAGCCAATTCATCATCATCTTCATCGACATGCCACCGAAGAAGAAGGCTTCGGAGCTGGCTGCTCCGTCCACGTCGATCCCGCCGCCACCGGAGCAAATGGGCGGTGGGGTAGGCGTCGGCGGAGGAACGGGCGCCGACGAGGGAATTCACGCTGCTGCTAGGTCCATGGACAAGGCCCCGCAAACTTCGGCGTCTGTACATGCACCGCGCCCATCTCAGGAGGCGCGGGATCGACAGCGTCATGGTACTCGCAGTACCATACGCGCGATAGAACAAGGCCAAGCTGGTGGATCTCGGGGCGCTCAAGACCAGCATGCACGCCAGCATGCCGGCACGAGCGAGGTACGGTCGCCTGGACGGGGTACTGCTCCTTCCAACCCAGTTGGAAGTCCGAGCATATCCCGCTCCTTGCACCGTTTACCACCACCACCGAAGAGTCCAGAAGAAGCGTTGGCCCGAGCCCAACTGCTCCTGGATTACCCTCCAACGGCGGACAAGATCGACGATTGGAGGGCCACCATTCAGAGCCTCATCGGCTTCGCCAACGGCGACACTCCTCGACAGCCAGCTGCATCACAGCTGCGGCAAGATTGCCGGGCGCGAGCCGATGGCAACAAGACTAGTGGGGGTGCCACCACCATGCACTCTCCGCCTCAAAGGCCAAGATCGCCAACTCGCCGGGTCAACCTCGACACCGACTCCACCGCGTCATCGGATCCACGAGATCGTCGCGATCAGCGCCAAGTTCTCCAAAAACGATAGCAAGAAAATGCTCATACCCGCATCGAGCGTCGAAGAGAAGCGCGGCGTCAATCAGACCAGCGCGCTGGGCCCACTGTTGACATGCATGCGCCAGGGGAACCAGGCGACTTGCCGTACGCGGTAGGTTGCCCTGTGTTTACTCGTGAGCTGCAGCAAGTCCAGTGGCCCAGTACGAAGAACTTCAAGCCAGATGTACCCGAGAAGTACGACGGCAGGTTGCATCCGTCGGAGTTCCTCAGCATCTACACCATTGCGGTGCAAGCAGCCGGGGGGTGCGACGACAAGATCCTCGCCAACTACTTCCCGCTGGTGCTCAAGCCCAACGTCAGGTCCTAGCTCATGCACTTGGCGGACAACTCCATATCTTCCTGGGCAGATCTGTGCCATCAGTTTGTCGGCGCCTTTACAGGCGGCCACAAGCCTCATGGCCAGGAGAGCGATCTTCACCTGCTCGCCCAGAAGGAAGGAGAGCCCCTGTGAAAATACATTTAGAGATTCAGCCAAGCGCAGCGCAACATCCCAGATGTCCACCCTGCCACGGTCATCAGCGCGTTCCATCAGAACGTGCGAAACCGCAGGATGAGGGAGGAAATGGCGATGTGCAAGATTAGAGACGTCAGTGAGCTCTACGCCCTGGCCGACAAGTGTGCACATGCTGAGGAAGGGAGGAAACTCCCCAGAGAGAATGCAGCAGCAGGAGGATCTGACAGTGAGGAGGCCGCCCCGGCAAGGAAAAACTGGAGGCGGAACAACAGAAGAAGGAAAGGCAAGGATGTGGTAGCTGTCGAGCAGTCCGGCAACGGAGGTGGCGCCAAGGAAGCAGAACCTATGGTGGCCGCCGACAAGCAGGGCGGCTCCGACAAACAATATTGCAAGATCCATCGTACCAAGGGCCATGATCTCCAAAGTTGCAAGAAAGTTGAACAGCTTGTCGAGCTGCAAAAGGCTGAGTACGAGCGACGCGACAAGGAGAAAACCCAGGAAGGTACTGGTGGGTCCGGCAAGAAGGTTCCCGGCCGGGGAGGACGCCGCGGCAAGGCCAAGCAGCGGCAAGGAGACAGGCCTCCCCACGGCCGCGACAAGGTTGAAGATGAAGACGACGATGAAGAGATAGATGATGATGAGGCCGATGAGCAGGAGTTTCAGAAAGCCACAGAGGTTCTGTGTGTTGGCGGCGGTGCTTCTCTGCATACTTTGCACCGCCAGCTCAAACAGTGGGTGCGGGAAGTTAATGCAGCAGAACCACCAGTTGAGTCACGCAAGCCTCTGAAGTGGTCCAGCACGCCTATCATCTTTGACATTGAGGACCACCCTGATCGCATAACTGCGGTCGGGTTCTTGCCGATGTTGGTTTCACCAACTATCCGCAACCTCAAGGTCACAAAGATGCTGGTTGACGGCGGGGCCGGCTTGAATCTGATCTCCTCCGCGGTACTCAAGAAGCTCCAGATCCCCGACAGCGAGCTCGAAGAGACCGGTACATTCCAAGGAATCAATCCGGGAAGGAGCAAGCCGAAGGGGAATATAACATTGCCAGTGACGTTTGGCAGCGAGCTGAACTTCAGAACAGAGAAAGTCACTTTTGACGTTGCTGATTTCCCATTGCCCTACAATGGGATACTCGGCCGTCCAGCGCTCGCCAAGTTCATGGCAGCCTCTCACTATGCCTACAACGTGCTCAAGATGCCAGGTCCGATAAGTGTCATCTCTGTCCCTGGCGACAAGAAAGATGCCCTTATCTGCACCGACAACATATATCGGGAAGTAGCAGCCGCAGCAGATCGCAAGACACTTGCCGCTGAAGCTCCCGGGGGGAAGAAGAAAACCAAGTCCGGCAAGAGCTCTGGTGCCCACTCCGGCAAGCGCACCTCTTCGGAGTGCTGCGCTACCGTCGAGGACGCACCATCGAGCTCCACCGGCAAGTGTAAGAAAATAAAGACAGCTTCACCAGAGACCAAGAAAGTGGCCGCCAAGGAGGATGGCACTGGTGATACCTTCACCATCAGTGCCACGCTTGACCCTAAATAGGAAAGCGCGCTCGTTGCTTTCCTGCGGGCGAATGTCGATGTGTTTGCATGGCAACCATCTGACATCCCCGGTGTTCCCAGGAAAGTAATTGAGCACCACCTTGCCGTCTGTCCTCACACGCGGCCCGTCAAGCAGAAAGTCAGAAAGCAAGCAGTAGAACGCCAAGAATTCATCGCAGAAGAGATCAAGAAGTTGGAAGCAGCAGGCCTTGTCAGAGGAGTGCTCCATCCTACGTGGCTGGCCAATCCTGTAGTCGTGCGCAAGGCGAATGGGAAATGGAGGCTTTGTATTGACTTCACGGATGTTAATAAAGCTTGTCCCAAAGATCCATTTCCCTTGCCGCGCATCGACCAGATTGTCGACTCCACTGTAGGATGTGATTTGCTTTCATTTCTTGATGCATATTCAGGATATCATCAGATCTTCATGGCAGAAGAGGATGAGGAGAAAACCGCATTCATCACTCCATGTGGCACATACTGTTTTGTACGGATGCCCTTCGGTTTGAAGAATGCTGGTTCAACGTTTGCAAGGGTAGTCAGTCATGCTTTTGAGCCACAGTTGCACAGAAATGTGGAAGCCTACATGGATGACATAGTGGTCAAGAGCAAGGACAAGACAACCCTGATTCAAGATTTAGACGAAACCTTCGCAAATCTGTGCAAGATCAACCTCAAGCTTAACCCCGAGAAGTGTGTGTTTGGAGTCCCCTCCGGCAAGCTTCTCGGGTTCTTCGTGTCTCAGCGGGGAATTGAAGCCAATCCCGACAAGATCAAGGCCATTGAGCATATCGAAGCACCGAAGTGCGTCAAGGATGTACGAAGGCTTGCCGGCTGCGTGGCTGCTCTCAGCAGGTTTATCTCTAAGACTGCTGAGCGCGCCCTGCCATTTTTCAAAATATTGAAAAAGGCAGGTCCAATGAAATGGACTCCGGAAGCGGAGGCTGCGCTGCAGGACTTGAAGAGATACCTGTCCTCCACTCCAATACTTGTCGCACCTAAACCGTAAGAGAAGTTGCTACTATATCTAGCGGCAACCAATCAAGTGGTTAGTGCTGCGTTAGTAGCGGAAAGGGAGGCGGATGATGAGCCAGCAACCGCGGCAAGCGCGTCTAGCGACAAGCAGGGGGCTTCCCCGACAAGCTCTAGTCCCAACAAGGATGGATCTGTACAACCACAAGAAGAGAAGCAGAAGAAGATGGTGCAGCGCCCAGTTTACTTTGTCAGTTCCCTTCTGCAGGGGGCTAGGTCAAGGTACTCTGGTGTGCAGAAATTGCTTTTCGGCCTTCTCATGGCCTCGAGGAAGCTGCGCCATTACTTTCAAGCACATGAGATCACAGTTGTCACTCGCTTTCCGTTGAAAAGGATATTGCAGAATCCAGAAGCAACAGGCAGGATTGTCGAGTGGGCACTGGAACTGTCAAGCTTTGGCCTTAAGTTTGAGAGTACTTCAACTATCCAGAGCCGAGCATTGGCAGAATTCATAGCAGAGTGGACGCCAACACCTGATGAAGAAACTCCAGAGAAGAGCATCCCCGTCAAGGAAGCAAGTAAAGAGTGGATCATGTACTTTGATGGTGCCTTCTCGCTGCAAGGCACCGGTGCGGGCGTATTACTTGTCGCACCCACCGGAGAGCACCTCAAGTACGTGGTCCAGATGCACTTTCCCAAGGAGCAAGTGACAAACAATACTGCAGAGTATGAAGGCTTGCTTGCCGGTCTCAGGATCGCGACAGACCTTGGGATCAAGAAGCTCATTGTCAGGGGTGACTCACAGCTTGTCGTCCGTCAAGTAAACAAAGACTATCAGAGTCCGTTGATGGAAGCTTACATTGATGAAGTGAGAAGGCTAGAAGAGCACTTTGATGGCCTACAGATGGAACATGTTCCAAGAGCCCAGAACGACATCGCCGATGGCTTGTCAAAGTGCGCTACACTTAAGTTACCTGTGGAACCAGGGACTTTCATGCTCAAGCTAACTCAACCATCTGTAACACCATCAACTGGACAGAGCAGGAAGAGGAAGTTGATTTCCGGTGACTACTTTCTGGCAGAGCTCCCCGAAGCCGCCGCCAAGAAGGTCCTCAAGATCAACACCAAGAGTGCTGAGGAGCAGTCTGCTCCGACAAGCGCTAGGGTTTGTCCCGTTGAAGCAGACGCTCCCGACAAGTTTTGCTCCGGCAAGCTTGCCGGGGAACATCAAGCTCCGGCTGAGCCGCAGGTTCTTGCCGTAGAAGCGGATGTTCCCGCAGCAGCATATGTGCCTTTAGTCCTTGTTGTCGAGCCGCAAGCTCCAGCATGGGCACAGCAAATTGTTCATTTCCTTCAGACAGGAGAACTTCCCGAAGAGCAAGAAGAAGCGGAGAGAGTAGCCCGGCAATCAAGTATGTACCAGTTTGTCGATGACATACTGTACAGAAGAAGATTCAACGGAGTGAAATTGAAGTGCATTCCCCGGGAAGATGGACAGAAGCTGTTGGCGGAGATACATGGAGGCATATGTGGTCACCACATTGGCGCAAGAGCACTTGCCGGCAAAGCATTCCGGCAAGGTTTCTTTTGGCCAACAGCCCTCCAGGATGCAACTGCACAAGTAACCAAGTGTGAAGCGTGCCAGTTCCATTCAAAGCAGATACACCAGCCAACTCAAGCTCTCCAGACGATCCCTTTATCCTGGCCATTTTCGGTCTGGGGGCTCGACATCCTCGGCCCCTTTCCCCGAGCTGTCGGGGGCTTTGAGTACTTGTACGTTGCAATCGACAAGTTCACAAAGGGGCCGGAAGTGGAAGCAGTGAGGAAGGTGACGGCACAGTCAGCAGTCAAGTTCTTCAGGTCGATTGTTTGCCGTTTCGGAGTCCCTAACAGGATCATCACCGACAACGGCACGCAATTCACGAGCCGCACCTTCATGCAGTACGTCCAAGATCTTGGCACCAAGGTCTGCTTCGCTTCTGTTGCTCACCCGAGAAGCAATGGTCAAGCGGAGAGGGCAAACGCTAAAGTGCTGCGCGGGCTCAAGACCAGGACTTTCGACAGGCTGCACAAGTGCGGAAAGAATTGGACCGAGGAGCTACCGGTGGTTCTTTGGTCGATCAGGACGATGCCAAATCGAGCCACTGGCCAGACACCTTTCGCTCTAGTCTATGGAGCAGAGGCAATTCTCCCCACGGAACTTGTATACGGATTGCCTCGAGTGCTCGCTTATGATGAGCTTGAGCAAGAGTAGCTGCGACAAGATGACGCGCTGCTCCTTGAGGAAGATCGTCTTCAGGCTGCTGTACGAGCTCCTCGATACCAGCAAGCTTTGTGCCGCTACCATAGCCGCAAAGTCAATGCCAGAAGTCTCGAGGAAGGCGACCTTGTTCTTCGGCGCGTTCAATCCGCCAAAAATTCCAACAAGTTGACGCCGAAGTGGGAAGGCCCTTATCGGGTGAAGCGAGTCACTAGGCCTGGCACTGTCCGCCTTGAGACCGAAGATGGCTCTCCGGTGAGCAACTCCTGGAACATTGAGCATATTCGTAAGTTTTACCCATAAGGCGCAGTTGCCGGAACCCATTCCGGCAACCACCTTTTGTACAAGCCTTGCCGCTGTTGCATGTAACCCTTTGTACAAAGCCGGGCGCAGATCCCGTGCATAAATAAAGCTCATGTGCTCCCCACATCTTGTCAAATTTCATGCTTTTTTATTTTTTGCATGTATTATCTCACACTTTGTGCAGCACTTGCCCCCGGTAAGCAATAACGAGCCTTAAGGCTCCATATCTTTATTTTCTCTTCTTTCTTTTTCTCAAGAAAAGGGAAGGTTCCTTCGCCCACAAGTTCACCGGAGGGGAAGGAGAAGATAATAGTGTGGACCAGGCGTCGTTCAAGAAAGTATCGCCTTGCCGGGACGCAAACCACAGAAAAGCTAAGTTGCCAAAGTTTGAGCACAATCAGTTTTAAATTTTTTAAAGTTATCTTCCTTGAACGACCGTGCTTTGTATGGAAAACCTGTGCGCGGAGGAACCAACTCGTAGCTAGTTGCGCCCTTACTTTGTTTCGAGTCCCCTCAACAACTTAAGTGTGCTGCGATTAGCTGCGACAAGGTTTCTTGCCGGAGGTAGCACCGCCAGCAGGCTGTTGATGTTCCGCACTCAGCGCTCGCGGCAAGGGTGCCTGCGCCGGCAAGTTCCCTAAAAGCGTAGGGTAAAAACATACAAAGGAAGGAATCAATTAAAGGAAATAACATAACAAATACTGCCCAAGATAAAGTTATATTACAAAGATAACTTGCCGCACTCTAATAGATTGTTCCCATAACATGTCTAGCAGCGGCAAGGAAAGGAAGAAAAGGGCGGCCTAGTCTACGCGATCGCCGTCGACCCTCTTGACTTCATTCACCTTGTCCACAATGGGTGCGACAAGGGCCCTGAGCTCTTCAAGATCAGCACCCGCCGGCAGCTTCTTGAGGACGTTGGTGAGGTTGAGGCCTGGGTTGCGGAAGACCACCTTCACCAACACCTTCTCCGGTACTCTGGCATAGATCGTGTGCGACTCGTCGGCCAGCTGCTTTGGGATCCTTTCCCGGAGTTGCTGGAGGGTCGTCGCCACGCCCTTGAAGAACAGAGTGAGCTTGGCGCTGGGCTTAAGGTTCTCGTCGGAGGAGTACCCGAAGCCCTCCATTTCCAGTTGCGCCAGCTCCTCGTCAATGACCGCGGCAATGTTCACGAGGCCCTCCGTCCAGAGCTCCACAGTTTCCCTGAAGGTGTTCTGGGTTTCGGCGGCCCTCGTCAGCAGCGCCTCGTTGGCCTTGTTCGCCTCCTTCAAGTCCTCCTCCCGCTTCTTGGCGCCGTCCAGCGTCTCAGTCAGCGTAGCCAGCTTCAGCTCGAGATCGGCATTGGAGTCCTTGGCGGCTTTCAGCTCTTTGCCCCTCTCGAGGAGGCGACCCTGCAGCTCGCCGTGGGCGAGGGCGTCCTTCTCGCGCTTGCGCTGGAGCGCGGCGAGCTCTTCATTCTTCGCCTTGAGATCGGCCTCTAGCTGCGTCACCTTCACCTCCAGTTCCTTCTTGGCGGCCTCGGCGGCTGCAGCAGCATCCTTTGCTTCCTTGAGGGCCCCTCCAAGTGTCTCCTCGAGCGCAGCAAGCTCGTCCTCATAGCTATCCAGATTGACCTTCCGCTGCGTCAACTCGCCTTCCCGCACGGATAGCTCCTCGGCGGCAAGCCGCTGTTGCTCTTCAGCTTCTGCTTTCTCGAGGAGGAAAGCCTTCCGCGACTCGGCAAGCTGCGCCCTCTCCTCTGCAATGGACCGGAGGGCCTCTTGGTTGTGGCTCTGGAGCTCCTCCGCATGCTTCTCAATGTCCACTCCCGCCTGCGCGACAAGCGCTTCCCGGGATTCCAGTTTGGCTTGTCGGACGCGGTAGAGTGATAGCAGCCTCCGCAGCAGTTGTTCCTCCTCAGGCTCGCCGCTGCTGCTGCTTGGCGCGTCGACCATTGTCAACCCAGCGGAGGCAAGCACTTCTGCATCAAAAACTTCTCCTTCGACCGGCGCCCTGGAGCTCGAAGCCCAGGGGAGCTTGATGAAGATACCGTCGCCGGCTTTCAAGTAGGCGCCGGGCTGAGGCTCTTCGGAGCCTGGCGCTGCGTCAGCAGCAGAAGAATCAGTGGTCGGCGTAGCGCCTTGCGCTCCTGCGGCCCCAGGGTCGTTAGTATGATCGTCGGATCCTTCGCCAGCTCTTGCGCCAGCAGCCTTGGCGGCCTCTTCGCCGGCAGGATCATCAGCGCCGGCCTCTTCCTCGGTGGCGGCGGCGTCATCAGTGTTGCCGCGCGCGTCCTCCTTGCCGGTGGCCTCGATCTCCATCGGCTCTGTGGAAGGAGGATCTGAAGACAGGAAGAGGGAGAAAAATTCAAGCAAATATCCAAAAAAGAAGATCAGAAGAAGAAGAACCCAAGGGAAGTTTTCCGACAAGAAGGATTACCTGTGCGGGGCTCAGTAGTCATGGGCTCCACCACCGGGGGATCGCTGGTCCCGTCCCTTGCCGGAGAGCGCTCCCTTGCCGGGGACCTCTCCCTTGCCGGAGAGCGCTCCCTTGCCGGGGAATCCTCCCTTGGCGGCGT
Source organism: Triticum timopheevii (assembly GCA_963921465.1). Taxonomy (NCBI): domain Eukaryota; kingdom Viridiplantae; phylum Streptophyta; class Magnoliopsida; order Poales; family Poaceae; genus Triticum; species Triticum timopheevii. The sequence continues at coordinate 385,698,938 of OY997274.1, forward strand.
AGTTGAAGCAGATAGCACCTCAGGAGCGGCTTCCGGTTGCTCCTGGTGAGCCTGTTCTGCTCCTACACAAGCAAACCAACAGTCAAGATATCAGCAAAGAAAGAACACCTATGCGCACCCAACAGCGGGAAATAAGACTATGTACTTACGCTGGGGGCTGCGCTGGGGGCTGCTTCGAGGAGTGATTGCCGGGTCCGACAAGGTGGTCTCGGACGCGCCCTCTGTCGTCACGACAGGATCGTCCTCGACGACAACCACGGGGACCTTGGCTCTCTTCGCCGCTCTCTGGGCCAGAGTTCTGAAAAGGAACAAGGTTCAGAAGATAGCAGATCAGATACAAGACAAGAAACAACAAGAATTGAAGAAATACAAACACAACAGAGAAACTTACTCCTCTTCTTCCTCCTCGTCGGAGCTGAGCGCGGAGAGGTTGAAGTCTGGTACTCTTTCAGCACGACGAGGCGGAGGAGTAGGCTCCCTTGGCCGCTTGGCGGGAGCTGCGGCAGGATCAGAAGCGGCGGCCCGAGAGGACCCCACTCCAGTGGCCGGCGCGGTGTGAGATGCTCCCGCGGCAACGGTGCTTGCCGCGGTGGAGCGTGTCCCGCGGTGGAGCATGTCCCGCGGCACGGCGGCTGTTGACCCATCTGCCGCCCTACTATGTCTCCGGTCCTGCGAAGGCACCTTCTTGTTGGAGCTGGGGGCTGCACTGGGAGCTCCGCTTGCGGCAAGTTGATTGAAGACGGCCGGCTGTTTGCATCCTCGGCAGGCCCGCTCGATTCGGCTTCGGACCCTCCCTCGCCGACGATTTCCCCGACAAGCTCGTCTCGATCGGCAAGGCTTGCCGCCGCGGCTGCTTCTGCCTCCTCTACAGTAAACCCAAACTCACCCGCGGCGGCGGCCGCCGCCGCCTCTTCTGCCCTGGTGGCGATGCGCCGCATCTCGTCTTCGGTGGTGTCACGGGTGAGGATCCTCTGCTCGTCGGCGCGGACTGCTACCTCCACCAAGCTATCGAAGAACTGCTGCACGACCTCGTCGGCGGGCTCCTGCCAAGTTGGAATGATTCCATGCGAGTCGCACTCCGGCATCATTGCGCGGATGCGATTGAGCGAAGAATTATTGCACAACGGGACGACGCCCTGCGGCAGCCTGAACCACTCGGGATGATTGGGGTCGTGCTTGAACAGCTCCTTGAGCATCGCATCCAACTCCAAGACAGTGAAATTGAAGTTGAGGCCCGGACGCAACCTCATGATGTCCGCCGGACCCCCGAGTAGCCAGGTGGGCCGCCCCTTCTCCTGCAGAGGGGCGATGCGGCGGCGAAGGAAGTCCGCGCCAACAGCGCCTACAGTAAGCCCGGCAAGCCTGAGTCGCAAGATCTGGGTGGTGGCGATCTTCAGCCTAGCATCGTCCGCCGCCAGGGTGCTCCAATCGTTGCCGCGCACTGCTGGGGCTTGGCGCAGGGCTGTGAATGGCTGCGGGTTTTCCTCAATGATCCAGCACCATTCCGCTCTCCACTCATCCCATTTGCTGCGAATCTCCCCTTCCAGATACGTCTCCTTCTTGCCGGTTCTCGAGATCCAGGCGATCCCGCCAGCTAAGGGCTCTCCTCTCTTGACCCGGGGCATGAAGTAGTGGCGGAAGAGGGCTACGTTTGGATGGATTCCGACAAAGTTCTCGCAGAGATGTGCGAAAACCGCCATGGTCAGGACAGCATTGGGGGTGAAGTCAAGGAGATGGAACCCGTAGGTGTTCATGATATCACAGAAGAAATCAGAGAAGGGCGGGCAGAGCCCGCAGTAGAAGAACAGCGCGAAGAAGGGGTATCCCTTTGGAGCCCGTTTCGAAGCAGAAGCGGCGGCGGAGAGTACCTTGGTGCGCGGATGCACTCGCGTCTCCGTCGACCAGAAGAGATAGAACCATTCCCTCAGCTCCTTCGCGGAGAGCTCAGGGGGGAAAGTTGCCCGCTCCTTTCGCAGCACCTCGAGCCGCAGCGCCTCGGCTGACTTCACACCCTTCCCGGTCTTCGGAGCCATGGCGGAGGCGGCGAGGGAGATCGAGGGCGTTGGCGGCGACGACGGCGATGGGGGGCGGAGCGCTGCTCACTTTCGACTTTGGAAGCAGAGGGGAGCGGCGGAGATTTCTGAGATTGGAACCGCAAGTGGCAAAGGTGGGGGAACTGCCCCTGTTTCCCCTGCTTATAAAGAGGAGGAGGCGAACGTTACGCTTTTTCCGAATAAAGAATCACCCATGATCTCTCCCATGACTCCGCATTTAACGCGTGCCGTTACGGGAGGGCGCGGTGGATAGGGAGTCAGATACGGTGTGGACCCAGGCCGCGCGTGCCCGTGCCCTCTTTTGGGCCTGGCCCAACAGCGCTCGGCACCGTGTGTGGCCCAGGCCCGGGGGCTCCTGTCGGTGTACTAAAGTAGGGGTACCTTAGTATCCCGAACTTGTGCACGGGCAGTCGCAGCGTCCCGCGGCAAGGCTTGCCGGGTACCCGCCAAGGTCCTCCGTGGTTCCTTTTGGTGCCATTCAAGAACAAAGTATTTTAACTAAGAAGACAAGGTCCCGGCAAGAGGAGCTTGCCGGGAAGGACGAGGCCCCGGCAAGAGGAGCTTGCCGGGAAGGCCAACCAAGGCATTTCAAGGAACTTGCCGCGACGCGTCGCGCGTCCCGGCAAGACCCGGCGAGCGACAAGCTTCCGGGCGCGACAAGACTATGACCGCGGCAAGGCGCTTGCCGCGGCAAGTCTACCACTTTGTGCCTGCGCTCCAGCACATCCGCCTACGTGTCGCACTGAGACTTTCCCAGGCATGCGTGGCAAGAGGCTGTGCAGCTAAGCGGTGCGAGGTGGCAAGCGGAGACGACGAGAAGGCCCTCGTGGCAAGCGGTGGCGCCCCGAACGATCGCTTTTCTGCACTGTTTGGGCGACACAGACGGGCATTAAATGCTTTTGTCCCCTGCCATCAGAGTTAGGTAGGATCCACTGTAGAGGCAGTTGTACCAACCACACCTTTTACACTTTTACCCCTGCATGCGTTGCCACCTGTCGGTGACCCCTTGAGCCTATAAAAGGAGGCCCATGCGCAACGTAGAAGGGGTTCGACTCATTTGAAACCAGAAAACTCCCATGCTCTCGAGCAAGAACATAATACAACCACAAAGCAGCAGTAGGAGTATTATCTCTCCGGAGAGCTCCGAAGCTGGGTAAAAATCGCTCGTGTGTTCGCCTCGATCCGCTCTTCGTGCGATCCCCGCTCCCTGCCGGACCGAAAGGGGCCCTGCCCCATAGGTGTTCGTTCCCCACGACATAGGGGATGTAGGTTGGTACGGTCTACCCCTTATGTAAGGTGCAAGTGCTTCTGAAAGACTATGTCTCGGTCATCCGTTTATCAAACACCATGTAGTGCGAGAAACCAAGCGGAGGCGATCGAGTCATGTGGGGAAAAGTGCGCAAACCTCTGCAGAGTGTATAAACTAATCATGGTTAGCCGTGTCCCCAGTTATGGACATCTTGAGTATCTAGTACCTGGATATCATGTGAATCTCATCATGTTACTTCTTATTTAATATTGTTGGGTTTAATGAGTACTTTTAATTGGGATTGAGAATGGTGTCAACCATTCTCAATGTTTAACAACCACCATGATAGTTAAATAAAAGTTATTCCTTTGCAGTAGGGAAAAATTGGCTTTATGCAAAAACTGTAACCATAGAGCTTTACCACCATCCATATATGCATGTAGTATAGCTTATTCCATTGTTATTCTCTATGTGTTACATTGCCAGCATATTCCATGTGCTGACCTGTTTTCGGGCTGCAACGTTTCATGTTGCAGACTTTTCAGACGACGAGTAAGATGCTTTTAGGTCGTGGTTCTATACTCAGTGATGCCGTTGGAGTTGATGGACTCACTTATCTTCCAAGCCTTCCGTTGTTATCGATTTTAGATGGCCTTAAGCCATATTTATTTCAATAAGTTCTCTTTTGAGACATTCGATGTAATAAGTGTGTGATTGCTACTCTGTTATAAATCCTCCAAGTACTGTGTGGTGTCAGCATTACTGATCCAAGGATGACACTGAGCACAGAGATAAGACTGTTTGAGGTCTGGTCGCTACAATAATGATCATTGCCTGGATGTCATCATGATTATTGGAAGTTCTATCAATTGCCCAACAGTAATTATTCACCCACTGTTTTCTATTTTTCTCGAGAGAAGCCACTAGTGAAACCTACGGCCCCCGGGTCTTCTTTCTCATATATTTGCCTTGCGGTTTTATTTTTCCTTATGTTTATTTTCAGATCTATTAAACCAAAAAATAAAAAAATACCTTGCTGCAATTTATTTGTTCCGCGATCTATTTATCCCATCTACAAATTTACCTCACGTCCTTTGCCTATCTTGAGGCGTCGTACCCTGAAAGGGATAGACAACCCCTTTAACACGTCGGTTGTGAGGTGTTGTTCTTTGTGTGCAGGGGCTGTTTACGTTGTGTTGCTTGGTTCTCCTACTGGTTCCATAACCTTGGTTTTATATATGAGGGAAATACCTACCACCGCTGTGCTGCATCATTCCTTCCTCTTTGGGGAAATACCGACGTAGCTTCAAGCGACAACAAAGCATAGCTCCTTTATTTTTCCTTCTGTTTTATTTATGTTTCTACCTTCACGTAGTTGTTTAGTTAAAATCCACACTTATTATCATTTCCACTAGCAAACGACGAATATAATATTTCCAAATAATGCTCTAGGTGTGAACGTAGCCACATAAGTGACGATGTAGCTGCGGGGTTCGTAGTTATCAGTGCAATCACCGCTCCCTCTGGGATCGACATACTCTACTTATCACGAATTACAATATCCCTGTACCCTTGTAGGTCATCAAGCTTTTTTGGCGCCGTTGCCGGGGAGCAAAAGCGCTCGGTTATTACCTTTTCGCTCACACATAGTTTATTTCTATTTGTCTTTTAGTTCATACCTTAAATCAGAAAGAACAAAAATCTACTAATCATGTCTCCTGAGATGTCTATTGAAGATATTTTGCAGGAGTGGAATATAGTCTATGAAAAGGACAAGCAATTGGCTATCATGAAAAAGAAGCAGAAGAAAAAGAGGCTAAGATAAAAGAATGGTTTAAACTGGTGAATGACTATTCATCAATTATATGTGTTGCATCCCCTCTACCTTGTGAAGAATGCGAATCCGAAGAGCACCTAAATTATCAATGTGGGTGTTGTATCGATCCAATACTAGCAACTTATAATAATAGTGATGAATGTTATGCTAGTATGGAAATCATACAACTAGTGCTTCTTGTTGGTACCGGTGAAATTCTTCGTAGAATAAACAATACAAGGGTAAAGTGCATTTTGCTAGAAACCATTTATGCTTTTGCCTGGATAATTTTTGTGATAATGTATTAGTGAATAATGGACCAGAGCGGACTTTTGTAGGACTCGGAGAATAATAAACAAAGGGATGTACAAGATGAAGAACAAACAACCACCAGTATTGATGATATGCTGCAAGAATGGGTAAGGGAACATGAATTTAATATTTTCCATACTAACTTGCAGCAAACAAATGGGGATGCCAAAGAACTATCTATCTTGGATGATGTGTTCCTAGAGGAAGGGAACACCAAGGAAAATGAAGAAAAGCAACGGATTGATCACCCACCCTCATCTTCCACCCACGAGAGTAACCTTTTGCACACTCTTTATATGTTATTTCATGAAGCAACTCTTGGAAAAGATATAGCTTCCATGGATATTACAGAACTACAATTATTTGTAGACAAATGTGTAGGTATGATGTGTTCTTTATATCGAAGTTGTTGCTTATGTTGTGGTTCTCGTGAGCATGTTGACTTTCAGCGCATGAATGATTATGATCAAGTGATAGAAAATTATAACAATAATATGAAAGATGTCACCGAGGAATTACTATGGTATGTAGTAACCAAAAGTGCAGGTATATTATTTGCAGAGATCCAAGACGTTACTCGAGCCCGCAACAACGATGCCATAATCGAATGGATGTACGATAAAATGTACTCTATATACAAGTATTGTCAAGAGCATCTTTCTAAACGGGTATTGTCAAGAAGAAGAAGAAGAAGAGTCTTGATATAAACGGGTGGATCCAAAGTACGATCCAAAGTACGATGTGAATATAATCAAGAAGAGTCTTGATATAGTTGATGTGATTCTAAGTACAATGAGTCCAATAATACTTTATTTTGAATAAAATGTTATATCTCAAAGCAAGATGGATTGAGATCCTCAAAATCAGGCAAGACTAACACAAATATTACAGTGTTTTGAATATGTCAAAACTAATGACAAGGGCTCTACCACAAGTAAAGCATGAGCAACACCAGGTAAGCCATAGGCGTTTGAAGAATATGCAGCTAAATTATTTACTCTGGTGCAAGTGGGAGACTGTTGGAAATATTCCATAGAGGCAATAATATTGTTTTACTATATTTCCATTATTTAGAATTAAGAGTTTATATTTCATGTTATAACTGCTATGATCTTGGAATATGTGATTCAGTGGAAAAATCATATGCATGTGTGAAATGATAAATGGTTAAACAATAGGTTCCTGGTCTCACCTCTAAGACCGTCTCAAGTGTTGTTGGTGAACATGTCTTTCGGATCTTAGGATATCGTTAAGTGTAATGATAGTCCTAAAACAACAGTTAGGGTATGACGTTAGAAGAACGATAATATTGAGTCGACCCAATACTTGTCTGCTATACTTTGTGATTATATCGTCTGAAATCATCTGTTATAACATGAAGTGTTAGCATGTGTTTTAGTTCCTCGGACCATGAGAGTGTCTCGGTCACTTCCTACTGGACGGTGGGCTTTGGGGTTGCTCAAACGTCATTTGTAGCAAGGTGATCATAACGACAACTTTCAGGTTCATCGGTAAGTTTGACAAGTGACCGGATAGCTCGAGAGTGGGATTTGCTCCTTCGACAATGGAGAGATATTCTTAGGGCCCTCTCGGTGTGATGGCATCCATCATCGCCTAACTATACACAGGTGACTACGTCACAGGGATGCCGGAACATGTTAGTGAGAAAGAAGAACAAAACCGGTAATGGGAGCACGATATAGTGAGCATGGTAATGACTCACGAGGATACCTATGCACACCGGGTTTTGTAAATATCACAAAGTAATGGTAACATCACATGATAACCAAAGGTTCACTCAAATATCATTCGTTCAATCATAGTGACCAATACGGATGTCCATGGTTCCACTATCGGTCATTGAACTAAGGGGTTTTGTTCATGTCTATGATTTACCGAACCTATGGATCACAAGCTTAAGGTAATCACGATTTTCTGACTATTAGTGGTACGGGAGTGATCAGAATATATTTGTGGAATTGTTTCATTAATATCTGGAACAAGTTCCAAGAGGTTCCGAAATCGTTTCGGGGTCACCGGAAGGGTTTCGATGAATATCGATAATACCAGGTATTACCGATTAATAATATGTAGGTGAAAGTGTTTCCAAGGATATTAAATTATATATATAATGGTGTAGGGGTATTTAGAACATTTTATATTTAATTTAAATATCAACGGACCTCAAAAGGCCAAGTGGTGGAAAACCACTTGGGCCACTTGGGCCCAATAGGGGTGGCGCCCCCTTCTCCCCATGGAACGGGGAGAGAGAGGCCGAATTGGAGGGGAGGCCTCCTCATCCTTGGCCGGTTAAGGGAGGGGATTTTTCCTCCCTCTTGTGGCACCCCCTCCTCTCCTCCCAACCTATATATACTTGATGATTTGGCCCTTTTCAAGATGCAAGTTTTGGAGCCTCCTCTAGTTGATCTAGTTCTAGTTGGTCCTAGTTGACTAACTAGAGCTAGCCCTAGCCACCTTTAATCCTCATAATTAGAAGCCGCGTGTGCTTCTAATCTCCTTCCTCTAATTCTCTGGCAACGATTAGCTTTGAATGGCGAAGCGCTGCCGGACCATGAATACATTACGCTTGCAACCAAGTAGAGAGGCCATGCTTTTTGTCGTCCCTTTGAGGGGTCGTTCGAGGGCGGTTCACAGGATCGTCATCAAAGTTATAGGGACTCCAAGTACAATCTACACTGAATCATCTACTTCCGCTGCAATCCGGAGTTCGTGACAAGTAGACCGAGACGATTCTGCATCTACCACCGATCGACTAAGTATCAGGGTAATGCTTTAAGCAAGATGACATAATGTAGAGAGAATAAACTCAAGAATATATGATTAAACCCCATCATTTTACCCTTTTTGGCAACAATACAATACATGCCTTGCTACCCCTACTGTCACTGGGTGAGGACACTGTAAGATTGAACCCATCACAAAGCACCTCTCCCACTGAAGATAAATCAATCTAGTTGGCCAAACCAAACGGATAGATCAGAGAGAAATACAAAGCTATGACAATCATGCATAATAAATTTCAGAAAAGACTCAATTATTTTTCAATGACTATTCCAATCATAAACCAACAATTCATCGAATCCCAACAAACACACCGCAAAAGAACATTACATCGAATCGGTCTCTATGGAGGTCATGGAGAACTTTGTATTGAATATCAAAGAGAGAGGAGAAGTCATCTAGCTACTAGTTGTGGACCCATATGTCTGTGGTGAACTACTCACACATCATCGAAAGGCAGCAAGGTTGATTTAGAAGCCCTCCCTGACCGATTCCCCCTCTGGCAGAGTACTGAAAAAGGCCTCCAGATGGGATTGCGGGAAGAACAGAAGCTTGTAGCGGTGGACAAATTGTTTTAGGCGGCTCTTTGTTTATTTCAGGATTTATGGGAATTTATAGAGTTGGAATTAGGTAAAACAAAGCAGTGTGGGTCCCACAAGCTCAGGTGGTGCTCCCCCTGCGGGCGTGCGATACGTCTCCAATGTATCTATAAGTTTTTATTGTTCCATGCTATTATATTATTTGTTTTGGATGTTTTATATGCATTAGTATGCTATTTTATATTATTTTGGAACTAACCTATTAACCTAGAGCCCAGTGCCAGTTTCCATTTTTTCCTTGTTTTTGAGTTTTACAGAAAAGGAATATCAAACGAAGTCCAAACGGAATAAAACATTATGATGATTTTTCTTGGACTAGAAGACATCCACGGAGCTTGGAGAGGGGGCCAGAAGAGTCCCAAGGGACCCACAAGCCCATAGGTCGCGGACCAGGGGGGACGCCTCCCTATCTTGTGGGCCCCTCGGGAGTCCTCCAACCCTAATTATTGCGCCATAAATTACCAAATATTCCAAACCACCACAAGCTTCCACCAAAATACTTTTCCGCTGCCGTAACCTTCTGTTCCCGTGTTATCCCATCTTGAGGCCTTTTTCAGCACCCTGACGGAGGGGGATTCGATCACGGAGTGCTTCCACATCAACCCTACTGCCCTCCCGATGAAGCGCGAGTAGTTTACCACAGACCTACGGGTCCATAGCTAGTAGCTAGATGGCTTCTTCTCTCGCTTTGATCTTCAATACAATGTTCTCCTTGATGTTCTTGGAGTTCTATCCGATGTACTATTCTTTTGTGGTGTGTTTGTCGAGATCCGATGAATTGTGGATTTAGGATCAAATTATCTATGAATATTATTTGAGTCTTTTCTGAACTCCTATATGCATGATTTGATATCTTTGTATTTCTCTTCAAATTATTGGTTTGGTTTGGCCAACTAGATTGGTTCTTCTTGTAGCGGGAGAGGTGCTTAGTTTTGGGTTCAATCTTGCGGTCTCCACACCCAATGACAAAGTAGGGGTAGCGAGGCACGTAATGTATTGTTTCCATCAAGGATAAAAGGATGGGGTTTTCATCATATTGCTTGAGTTTATCCCTCTACACCATGTCATCTTACTTAAGGCGTTACTGCGTTCTTATGAACTTAATACTCTAGATGCATGCTGGATAGCGGTCGATGTGTGGAGTAATAGTACATGCAGGCAGGAGTCGGTCCCTTGACATGGACGTGATGCCTATATTCATAATCGTTGCCTTGGATATCGTCATAACTTTGCGCTTTTCTATCAATTGCTCGACAGTAATTTGTTCACCCACCGTATGTTTTCTTTCAAGAGAGATGCCTCTAGTGAAACTGATGGCCCCCGGGTCTATTTTCCATCATATATTTTCAGATCTATAAACCAAAAAACCCAAAGAGACCTTGCTGGAATTTATTTACTTTTATTTTGTTTTATGTTTTATTAATCTTTTATATCTATCTCTTTCAGATCTCATCCTTGCAAGTGACAGTGATGGGATTGAAAACCCCATTATCGCGTTGGGTGCAAGTGTTTGATTGTTTGTGCAGGTGCATAGATTTGAGGCTTGTGTGTACCTCCTACTGGATTGATACCTTGGTTCTCAAACTGAGGGAAATACTTATCTCTACTTTGCTGCATGACCCTTTCCTCTTCAAGGGAAAAACCAACGCAAGCTCAAGAAGTAGTAGGAAGAATGTCTGGCGCCGTTGCCGGGGAGGTTCTACATCAAGCCTACCAAGTACCCACCATAAACTCTCATCTCTTGCATTACATTATTTGCCATTTGACTCTCGGTTTCCTCTCCCCCACTTCTAACATGTTTTCAGAAAAACACAAAAATATTTGCCTTTTTATTCGCCCTCTTTCCGTCCAGTCTTTTGTTTGCTTGAACTCATCATCATGAGTGACTTTGTTATGGCAGAAATAGATGATTGCCTAACTCCTAAAATTGGACGGACTGGCAATCTGGATGCTCAAACTTTTGTTTTGGGGCAAGGCAATTTTATGGGAAAAGAACATATCCAAGAATTTTTCAATTGTGTAGGCAATCTGCCTCTCGATGATACTCCCATACTTAAAAGAACCAAAACTTATGCGGAAGTTATTTCAGCACTACTACTGAAATTTGAAAGCAGATTTATCCGTACTCATCCTACCTTGCAAAGATTGTTTTATGAGTTACCCGTTATAAAGGATCCTAAGGCTAAAAAGATAGTTACCCAAGTTCTTAAGAATGAATTTGTTCACATAGTACGGGAAGCTAGGGATTTTTTTAGCATTATGGTATGAGCCGTGAAAAACTGGTTATAGATGAGATCCTTTACAATAGTGACTATAATTTGAGACAGCTGTTTGGAAATAAACAATTTTTTAATGAAAACCTTAAAAAGAAAATCCACGTTTTATACATGATCCAACAAGTTTTCAACGATGTTAATCAACAGTATTCTTGGATGTTAACCAAAAATCAAAGGGGGTACGTAGATGGGCAGCTTAATGATGCCAAAATTTCTATGGATAATGTGTTACAAGTTATGTTTGCAAAACCTTCCGACAAGAAGACGCCCATGGAAAAACATACCAAAGATGACAATACCTAAATCTATGAGGGGCGTTAAACAATAGCACTTGTTGGGAGGCAACCCAATTTTATTTTTATGTTTTTTTGGTTTTGGTTCTTTTTTTGATAAATACACATTATTACTTCTGTAGTAATTGTTTTTGGTGTTTTAATTAGTGTTTGAGCCAAGTAAGACCTTTGGGATGGCTTACGGTGATAGTTGATTTGATCTTGATGAAAAACAGAAACTTTTGCGCCCAGTAAAACAATTTTGGAAAATCAAAGAAACATGCTTTTGATTTGAAGTTTTTTTTACAAAAGATTGATATACAAATTTCACAGGTTTTCCTAATTTTTCAGAATTTTTTAATTTACATAAGCATACAAAGTTTCTAGATTTCTACAGACTATTCTGTTTTTGACAGATTCTGTTTTCTATGTGTTGTTTGCTTATTTTGATGAATCTATGGAGAGTATCGGGGGGTATGAACTTTGGAGAAGTTGTAATGCATTAGATATTACACCAATATAAATAAAGAATGAGTTCACCACAGTACCAAAAAGTGGTGATTTATTTTCTTATACTAACGGATCTCATGAGTTTTTTGTTGAGTTTTGTGTTGTGAAGTTTTCAAGTTTTGGGTAGAGATTTGATAGACTATGGAATAAGGAGTGGAAAGAGCCTAAGCTTGGGGATGCCCAAGGCACCCCAAGGTAATATCCAAGTACAACCAAGCATCTAAGCTTGGGGATGCCCCGTATGGCATCCCCTCTTTCGTCTTCAATCGATCGGTAAATTTACTTGAGGCTATATTTTTATTCACCACATGATATGTGTTTTGCTTGGAGCGTCTTGTATGATATGAGTCTTTGATTTTTAGTTTTCCACAATCATCCTTGTTGTACACATCTTTTAAGAGGGACACACATGAATTGTGATTTATTAGAATACTCTATGTGCTTCACTTATATCTTTTGAGCTAGGCAGTTTGCTCTAGTGCTTCACTTATATCTTTTTAGAGCACGGTGGTGGCTTTATTTTTTAAAAATTGTTGAACTCTCATGATTCACTTATATTATTTGGAGAGTCTCTAAATAGCATGGTAATTTTCTTAGGTTATGAATTTAGTCCTAATATGATGGGCATCCAAGAGGGATATAATAAAAACTTTCTTATAAAGAGTGTTGAATACTATGGGAAGTTTGATTCCTTGCATATGTTTTGAGATATAAAGATGGTGATATTAGAGTCATGCTAGTGAGTAATTCTGGATTGGTAGAAATAATTGTGTTAAAGTTTGTGATTCCCATAGCATGCACGTATGGTGAACCGTTATGTGATGAAGTCGGAGCATGATTTATTTATTGATTGTCTTCCTTATGAGTGGCGGTCGGGGACGAGCATGGTCTTTTCCAACCAATCTATCCCCCTAGGAGCATGCGTGTAGTACTTTGTTTTGATAGCTAATTTTTTTGCAATAAGTATGTGAGTTCTTTATGACTAATGTTGAGTCCATGGATTATACGCATTCTCACCTTTCCACCATTACTAGCCTCTCTAGTACCGTGCAACTCTCGACGGTGCATTAAACCCACCATATACCCTCCTCAAAACAACCACCATACCTACCTATTATGGCATTTCCATAGCCATTACGAGATATATTGCCATGCAACTTCCACCGTTCCGGTTATTATGACACACTTCATCATTGTCATATTGCTTTGCATGATCATGCTACGCTAGATCATTGCACATCCCGGTACTCCACCAGAGGCATTTATATAGAGTCATATTTTGTTCTAGCATCGAGTTGTAATTCTTCAGTTGTAAGTAAATAAAAGTGTGATGATCATCATTATTAGAGCATTGTCTCATGGGAGGAAAGGATGATGGAAGCTATGATCCCCTCACAACTTGGGATGAGTCTCCGGGCTTTACAAAAATAAAAAGAACCCAAAGAGACCAAAATAAAAAAGAGAGGCCAAAGAGTCCAAACAAAAAAAATAAAAAAATGAGGGAAAAGAGAGAAGGGACAATGTTATATCCTTTTTCCACACTTGTGCTTCAAATAGCACCATGATCTTCATGATAGAGAGTCTCCTCTTTTGTCACTTTTTATACTAGTGGGAATTTTTCATTATAGAACTTGGCTTCTATATTCCAATGATGAGCTTCCTCAAACTGCTAAAACAAGTTTGATGAACTTCGTGAGAAAGCAAGTTGGATTTGCACACCCACTTAGTTTCTTTTTTGAGCTTTCATACACTTATAGCTATAGTGCATCCGTTGCATGGCTATCCTACTCACTCACATTGATATCTATTGATGAGCATCTCCATAGCCCATTAATACGCCTAGTTGATGTGAGAATTTCTCCTTCTTTTTGTCTTCTCCACAACCACCATATTCTATTTCACCTATAGTGCTACATCCATGGCTCACGCTCATGTATTGCGTGAAAGTTAAAAAAGTTCGAGAACACCAAAAGTATGAAACAATTGTTTCGCTTGTCATCAGGGCTGTGCATGATTAAATACTTTGTGTGATGAAGATGGAGCATAGCCAGACTATATGATTTTGTAGGTATAACTTTCTTTGGCCATGTTATTTTGAGAAGACATGATTGCTTTATTAGTATGCTTGAAGTATTATTGTTTTTATGTCAATATTAAATTTTGTTTTGAATCTTAGGGATCTGAATATTCATGCCACAATAAAGAATATTACATGGACAAATATGTTAGGTAGCATTCCACATCAAATTTTTTGTTTTTATTATTTACCTAGTCGAGGATGAGTAGGAATTAAGCTTGGGGATGCTTGCTACGTCTCCAACGTATCTATAATTTTTGATTGTTCCATGCTACTATATTATATGTTTTGGATGTTCTATATGCTATTTTATATTATTTTGGGGACTAACCTATTGACCTAGAGCCCAGTGCCAGTTTTTATTTTTCCTTGTTTTTGAGTTTTACAGAAAAGGAATACCAAATGGAGTCCAAACAGAATAAAATATTACGACAGTTTTTCTTGGACTAGAAGACATCCACGGAGCTTGAAGAGGGGGCCAGAGGAGTCCTGAGGTACCCAAAAGCCCTCAGGCCGCTCCCCGGGGGGGCGCGGGCCCCTCGTGAGTCCTCCAACCCTAATTCTTGAGCCATAAATTCCCAAATATTCCCAAACCACCAAAAGCATCCACCAAAATACTTCTCCACCGTCGTAACCTTCTGTTCCCGTGAGATCCCATCTTGGGGCCTTTTCCGGTACCCTGCCGGAGGGGGATTCGATCACGGAGGGCTTCCACATCAACCCTATTGCCCTTCTGATGAAGCGTGAGTAGTTTAACACAGACCTAAGGGTCCATAGCTAGTAGCTAGATGGCATCTTCTCTCTCTTTTATCTTCAATATAATGTTCTTCTCGATGTTCTTGGAGTTCTATCCGATGTAATATTATTTTGCGGTGTGTTTGTCGAGATCCGATGAATTGTGGATTTATGATCAGATTATCTATGAATATTATTTGAGTCTTTTCTGAATTCTTATATGCATGATTTGATATCTTTGTATTTCTCTTCAAATTGTCAGTTTGGTTTGGCCAACTAGATTGGTTCTTCTTGCAATGGGAGAGGTGCTTAGTTTTGGGTTCAATCTTGCGGTGTCCTCACCCAATGACAAAGTAGGGGTAGCGACGCATGTATTGTATTGTTGCCGTCAAGGATAAAAAGATGGTGGTTTCATCATATTGCTTGAGTTTATCCCTCTACATCATGTCATCTTTCTTAAGGCGTTACTCCGTTCCTATGAACTTAATACTCTAGATGCATGCTGGATACCGGTCGATGTGTGGAGTAATAGTAGTAGATGCAGACAGGAGTCGGTCTACTTGACATGGACATGATGCCTATTCATAATCATTGCCTTGGATATCGTCGTAACTTTGCGCTTTTCTATCAATTGCTCGATAGTAATTTGTTCACCCATCGTATGTTTTCTTTCAAGAGAGAAGCCCCTAGTGAAACCTATAGCCCCCGGGTCTGTTTTCCATCATATATTTTCAGATCTATAAACCAAAAAACCCAAAAATCCAAAAATACCTTGTTGTAATTTATTTACTTTTATTTTGTTTTACGTTTTAGTAATCTTTTATATCTATCTCTATCAGATCTCATCCTTGCAAGTGACCATGAATGGATTTACAACCCCTTTATCGCGTTTGGTGCAAGTGTTTGATTGTTTGTGCAGGTGCATAGATTGGATACTTGCGTGTACCTCCTACTATATTGATATCTTGGTTCTCAAACTGAAGGAAATACTTATCTCTTCTTTGTTGCATCACCCTTTCCTCTTCAAGGGAAAAATCAATGCAAGTTGAAGAAGTAGCAGCGTGTCGTGTGAGCTTTTGGCACTCTTGTATCTCTTCTGGCCTCCTCCTGAAGCTTATAGGGTCCCTTTTGGTTCAAAAAATCGCCGTAAAGTTTTATCGTGTTGGACTTCGTTTGGTATGGATTTCCCGAAAAACAAAAAAACATGCAGAAAACAACAACTGGCACTAGGCACTAGGTTAATAGGTTAGTTCCCAAAAATGATATAAAATCGCATATAAAGCATCCAAGATTGATGATATAATAGCATGAAACAATCTAAAACTATAGATATGTTGGAGACGTATCAGTCCTTCAAAGAGGCATCGTCCGATTCCTCCAACCCTAGTGGTCATGGGTTGCAAGCCTGTACTGCTTGGGTGATGCTCCAATCAATATTGCTTAAGCGCTTTCTAGATCTCGCCTCAGAGGGCTAATGGCTATTGTCGTCTTTAAAGCCTGACATGCAAAGACATTTGCAGATGTCCCTTTACTGTTGGTTCAGTGCAATTTTCAATCTTCGGCGGGTGGCATATAATCAGAAGAAGAAGGAGGCTAGTATAATTGTCAATATTTTTTTTATTTTTACTGGTCTAGTTGTATGTTCTTTTGTACTGTTGTTCTTTTCCTTGATATTTATCAAATCTAAATTGCCCTTTGAATGCCTTTTTGTAAAAAAAAACTTAAATATTTGTTGACAAATGACCATATAAAATGAAGCCCCGCCCTCTTGCAATGCTTGAGATGCACAATCGGCCAACTAAAAAAATCTTGCGAACAATTAAATTACGAAATTACGAGCACAACAGACCTTAGATGCTATAGGAGAATCCTATATACCTAAATACTTGATCTGCATTAACTCTAATTCTCTCAACATGCAGCCTTCAACATCCATTAACACTATTTTTTAGCACATGTATACCCCAATTTAACTATTGCAACTCGAGTGGTCCAAGGTACATGCACACTCTTTGTTCACTCACAATTACTTCCAAAAGATTATAGATTTTGATTTACGTCATTTTGTTCATACATAATATATGGGTTCATAAAAACTAATCTTCAAATTCCCGCAACAACATGCGAGCAAATCACCTAGTTTGTAATAGTGGCTTGTCACCTATATGTGAAATTTGCTGCACAAAATAGTTCGGGTGTATTTGGTTTGGAACGAAGTGAAATGAATGTCATGGTCTATTTCGTTTCTTTATTTGGGAGTAAAGTAGATCTACAAGAAAATTGTGTGATTTTTGCAACCAGCTTACAATCAACTTAGGGCTTGTGCAACATGAATCATCAAACGAACCTCATCAAATGTCCGCGCCCATCGAACTCTATCCCCCAAACAAAACGGATATCAATTTTTTATCGTAGATTTTTAGACTCGATTTTACAACACAAAAAGATCCATACAAATAAAAAACTATTTTAATCCTACTCTACTCCTCCCAGTCTGAAGTCAGGTTAACGACCCCTGCACCGGAACCGTCGACTTTGTCGGCAGCGCTGACTAGCACCAAACAGCCGGATTCATCGATGTTTGCCTCTTTGGCATCGTTGTTATTTTGCTCTAGCATATCTTCGTCCTCAGCCTCAAGCCTTGAGAAGAGCCATTCCCCCACGCGTTGTTGATGTGAACCTAGCGGAGGCCGTGATCTATCCCGCGGGCGCTCTACATAGATGCGAGTGCCACCTTGTTCTCATCGAGGACTCCTGGGTTTGCGAGTAACACTACCATGGTTGCGACATCCGCATGCTCCGCCTCTAATGGAGCTACTACAACGCAATGTTCCTCTAAGGACACCCAGTTGAGCCGCTCCTCCACCTACTTTATAGTGAAGAGGTCATCCGCCATGGCGTCAATAGTCATCGCATCCTCCTCCATTGTGGGCACCTCCTCCTCCCCGCCCCCCACCATGGTCGTGCGATTGCCCTCCTCATCCTCCCTTCCACCCCCTCCTCCTTTGAGTTCTACTTTGGATATCCTGGAGGTTGGATGCCTTGGCGTGGGCCTAGTGTTGGGTGTCTGCAGCATAGATCTCCACCATGATTTTAGTGTGGCGCTTAGGGGTGAACATCTTGTACCATGTGATCTTGGTAAGGACCATGGCGACGGTGGATAACAGACACGAACTACGGGGGCTCAGACGACGAGCGCGAACTATGCGCTTAGACGGTGGGAGAATGGGCTTGAAGGTAGGGCTTTGGGTGGTGGTTGGCTAACTTTAAATGGCCAGGACAGGTGGAGTGGCAAAGGTTCAATGTGGGCAGTCGAAGTTGCCCTCTCGGGTGGCGTGAATGCGGAGGGTTGGGGAGCTGGTTCAATTTTAGGTTGGTATGGGGTGTCGGAGTCTGACATCGTGGACATCTAGACTCCCCCGATGCTCTGTCGAATTGGGACGGACATGTATGATTGCGAATGTCCAAATCGGTCCGCGTCGATTCAATGATCCGTATTGGATGGTTAAAGTGTTTGGAATGTTTGGAATGAAAATTTTAAGGTTTTTGGCGATCCATGTTGGAGAAACCCTTTCAGAAACTCCAACGAGGTGACCCAAACAGACTGAAAATGCGTTTGCTTTTAGTTTGTTCGGGTTGCCAGATGGACAAACGTCCGACCCTTGTCCACCCATTGTTGTCCATGGCATCCAACAGGGCAACCCATTTGGTCCACCGTGTCTATTTATTTGTCAATTTTTTAGTTTGGCCATTCTATATAATCTTGATTGGAATAAATAAAATGTTGCACATGATTAAACAAATAAGTCACATAGTTGTTCACGATCATGTTGTTATTTTGGCCACTCTACAATCATGTTGTGCATGATCACACAAGTAGTCATCACCGCCCACATAGTGTCAACGCTCCATGGTTTAGCAGGGTGTCGAACAATAGCCCAGCAAGATTGGAGCACACTAAAAGCACGCACCACAAACTTCCTAGCACTCTCTTGTTCTTGGGCAAACCTAGCCCTTTTCTCTTCTTCGGGATTGGAGATTATCTTCACATTGTAGACCATGGAGGACAGATACCATCAACTAGGTAGTATCCCTCGTTGTTTGAGTGGACATTGATCTAACAGTTGACCTCTTGGAAATTGCCTCCCGAAATCCCCGAGAACACCAGAGAATGCTGAATCATGTTGATGTCATTGTTAGAACCTGCCATGCCAGAAAATGAGTGCAAAACCCAGAGATCTTCTGATGCCACAACTTCAAGTATGACCGCACACTCTCCAACATGTCCCTTATATTGCCCCTGCCAAGTAAATTGACTATTTTCCACTCCCGGCGCATACAATCTATGCTTCCGAGCATCCCCAGAAAGCTTCTCAAAGCATTTATCGGTAACAATTGGGCAGTACCCGCAACATTTGGTTCTCTCAAATACTCCTAGCCAAACACTTGAACTAAAGCATTATAGAACTTGTACATTGACTCAAAGCATGTGGACTCACTCGTGTGTATATACTTATCAAACAAGATCACCATAAACTCCATATGCAAGCATCCGAACAGCTGAAGTGCATTTCTGATATGAGAAAAAGCCAATCCTACCAAATGGCATCTGGCTTGCATTTGAAGTAATCATTATAACCCATCTCTCCCTCCCCAATACAGTTGAAAAATGATCTCGCCATCCGTAAGCATAGCCATAAAAGTTTGGCAGGGAATAGTGGGTTTTTGCGATGGAAATAATCATTAAAGAGTCGGGCATGCCCCCTTCTCTTTTCGGATCCAACGCATGAGCATGAATCTTTACCAAATCCCCTGAACAATGTGGTTGCTGCCTTGACATGTTTTCATTGACGAGAAGTGTAGCAACCAAAACATTACTCTCATTATCTGATGATTCTTTAAACGATGATGAACAAATGATGTTATTAATAAAACTCATCCGAGCTATCCGCCATGATCCTTCGGAGTGATGAATCTATACCTCAAAAACAGGTCGGTCAAATGGCCAAACACCCGTTCGCGGTAACGGTGATGGTCACGGGCGTGTACGAGTCTTGGCAGGTGAAGACCCCCATCCTGGCCGGTTCCGGGAGCAGGTCCATCGAACTCAACGTCCTTGTGGGCGGCGTTGATGGCGGCATCGATGGCAGGTGGGTGGGGCGTCAGGGTGGCGAAGAGGACGGAAGTGGGGTGATGACTGAGAGGGTGAAGAGGATGGGAAGGTCGAAATCGCTGGGTTGATAGGTACTGGCTTGTGTACCACTGACAGATGGACCTAAGGAGGACAAAGGAAGGAGAACGCAAGTGTCTGTGGCATGTCCGTGCGGACGCAAACCTAGCCCAAATTTGGGCCGGAAATGGGTCAAAGCGTACATGGTCCATTTGCGTCGTCGTGTTTTTTTAGGATCAATGTTGCTGCTTTATTTAATCATAAAAGTTCGGAATCTCATCTGAGATTACATCTAGCACACAGTCTAGGGTATCCCCCAACTAAAACTTACACAGTTCATCACTGATACCGACTCTAGCTAATTTATGTGTGGCAACATTAGGAGAACAATGAACCCATGATACTTTAAAAGCAGCAAAAGACGCAAGCATCGCCTTGAACTCCTCTATCCATGGCCCTCCACTGGACATCTCCTTGTGTGGACGGTTAAGCATCGGCGCCATACTTTGAGAATCAAGAGCCACATTGACCCTCACAGGTTTGATGTCGTGTGCCACTTCTAGCACTCTTTTGTAGGCCAAAACCTTTGTTTCAGGACTCGAAATGCCTGGAAAGTGATGACACATTGCTACCTCTTGAGAACTGCGTTGGTTTTACCTTGAAGAGGAAAGGGTGATGCAGCAAAGTAGCGTAAGTATTTCCCTTAGTTTTTGAGAACCAAGGTATCAATCCAGTAGGAGGCTCCATGCAACTCACTCGTACCTACACAAACAAACAAGAACCTCGCAACCAACACGATAAAGGGGTTGTCAATCCCTTCACGGCCCTTGCGAAAGTGAGATCTGATAGAGATAATAAGATAAGATAAATATTTTTGGTATTTTATGATATAGATTGGAAAATAAAGATTGTAAAATAAAGTAGATTGGAAACTAATATGATGGAAAATAGACCCGGGGGCCATAGGTTTCACTAGTGGCTTCTCTCAAGATAGCATAAGTATTACGGTGGGTGAACAAATTACTGTCGAGAAATTGATAGAAAAGTGCAGAGTTATGAGAATATCTAGGCATGATCATGTATATAGGCATCACGTCCGCGACAACTAGACTGACTCCTGCCTGGATCTACTACTATTACTCCACACATCGACCGCTATCCAGCATGCATCTGGAGTATTAAGTTCATAAGAACAGAGTAACGCATTAGGCAAGATGACATGACGTAGAGGGATAAAATCAACCAATATTATATAAACCCCATCTTTTTATCGTCGATGGCAACAATACAATGCGTGCCTTGCTGCCCCTGCTGTCATTGGGAAAGGACACCACAAGATTGAACCCAAACCTAAGCACTTCTCCCATTGCAAGAAAGCTCAACTAGTAGGCCAAACCAAACTGATAATTCGAAGAGACTTGCAAAGATAACCAATCATACATAAAAGAATTCAGAGGAGATTCAAAAATTTCTCATAGATAAACTTGATAATAAACCTACAATTCATTGGATCTCGACAAACACAGCGCAAAAAGAGTTACATCGAATAGATCTCCAAGAAGATCAAGGAGAACTTTGTATTGAGATTCAAAGAGAGAGAAGAAGCCATCTAGCTAATAGCTATGGACCTGAAGGTCTGTGGTAAACTACTCACAACTCATCGGAGAGGCTATGGTGTTGATGTAGAAGCCCTCCATGATCGATTACCCCTCCAACACAGCGCCGGCAAAGGCCCCAAGATGGGATCTCACGGGTACAGAAGGTTGCGGCGATGGAAATAGGGTTTCGTGGCGCTCCTGGATATTTTCAGGGTACGTAAGTATATATAGGCGAAGGAAGTTGGTCAGGGGAGCCACGAGGGGCCCACGAGGGTGGGGCACGCCCTGCACCCTCGTGGCCGCCTCGGCTGCTTCTTGACATCCACTCCAAGTCTCCTGGATTGCGTTTGTTCCAAAAAAGATTTCTCCCAAAGGTGTCATTCCATTTGTACTCCGTTTGATATTCCTTTTCTTCGAAACACTGAAATAGGCAAAAAAATAGCAATTCGGGCTGGGCCTCCAGTTAGTAGGTTAGTCCCAAAAATGATATAAAAGTGTATAGTAAAGCCCATAAACATCCAAAACAGGTAATATAATAGCATGGAACAATAAAAAATTATAGATACGTTGGAGACGTATCACACATCCCAGCCCTGAACGCTCGTCCGTGATCCCTAATCACCGCTCCAGCCCCACCCTTGTCGCCAACCTTATAAACTATAAACTGCCCTATCGGAGTTGATCTTCAGCCATCCATCCTGGGGGGGGGGGGGTTGCCACTTCTGCTTTACCTGGGGCTCCGGCGGGCATTTGTTAACTCCATGACTGCCTTCCACTCGTTCATATGAGTCACCACTGTAGATATAATTTCACGTGGTGCAACTATACTCTTGCCGTCTCTAGCTCCATTTCTTGCTAACCATAGCCCATGTGTTGCTTGTATCATTGCCGCCCTCTCATTATCAAACGCCTCCGTGAACCACCCTAGTAGCCAGCATGCTAAGGCGCTCTAGAATTCGATCGGACTTTGTGGGATCGCTACCAAAACTCCTTTCTCTGAACGAAGAAGCTGCTAGAACTGCGTAGAATGTTGGCGTGACTAGAATTGGTGAATCACCGTTTCTTCCCGGCCGCACGCAACACAAAAAATACCAGGCTTAGTCTTATGACGATGAAGTTCAACCCCGACTGCTAGCCCATTTATGATAAGTCTCCACATATGTATCTTGGCCTTGGCTGGTGTGTTTGTGTCCCATAGTGCCATGTATCCCCTATGCCTCACCACAGAGCTCGAGGTATCCAACTGTCTGGTCTTGCTTCTGTTCATGGCCATCTTTAGGTGGTAAGCAGACTTGATAGAAAAATTGCCATCTTTAGTATGGTTCCAAGCTTGCTAATTGTCTGTACCCGGTCCCCCAATGGCAATTTGTTGTATGTCAGTAGCATCATCATCAGAGAACATAGCATGTACCCTTCCCATATCCTAGCTCCTTCCGTTAGCGGAAAGAAGATGAGCAACTTTGGTTGTTCCCGCCCTAAACGCTTGGCCGAGCGGCTTCATGCTTCCCGACTTGGGGATCTGATACGTCTCCAACGTATCTACTTTTCCAAACACTTTTGCCCTTGTTTTGGACTCTAACTTGCATGATTTGAATGGAACTAACCCGGACTCACATTGTTTCCAGCAGAATTGCCATGGTGTTATTTTTGTGCAGAAATAAACGTTCTCGGAATGACCTGAAAATCCACGGAGACACGTTTTGGAAGTAATAAAAAATATTGGCGAAAGAATCAGTGTAAAGGGGCCCACACCCTATCCATGAGGGTGCAGGGAGCGCCCACCCCCTGGGGCGCGCCCTCTGCCTCGTGGGCCCCCTAAACCACCACCAACCTCAACTCCAACTCCATATATTCACGTTCGGGGAGAAAAAATCAGAGAGAATGATTCATCACGTTTTATGATACGGAGCCTCCGCCAAGCCCTAATCTTCCTCGGGAGGGCTGATCTGGAGTCCATTCGGGGCTCCGAAGACGGGAATCCGTCGCCATCATCATCACCAACCATCCTCCATCACTAATTTCATGATGCTCACCGCCGTGCGTGAGTATGCCATCGTAGGCTTGCTGGACGGTGATAGGTTGGATGAGATTTACCATGTAATCAAGTTAGTTTTGTTAGGGTTTGATCCCTAGTATCCATTATGTTCTAAGATTGATGTTTCTATGACTTTGCCATGCTTAATGCTTGTCACTAGGGCCCGAGTGCCATGATTTCATATCTGAACCTATTATGTTTTCTTGAATATATGTGAGTTCTTGATCCTATCTTGCAAGTAAATAGTCACCTACTATGTGTTATGATTCGGCAACCCTGAACTGACAATAATCGGGACCACTCCCGGTGATGACCGTAGTTTGAGGAGTTCATGTATTCACTAAGTGCTAATGCTTTGGTCTGGTACTCTATTAAAAGGAGGCCTTAATATCCCTTTGTTTTCGTTAGGACCCCGCTGCCATGGGAGGGTAGGACAAAAGAAGTCATGCAAGTTCTTTTCCATAAGCACGTATGACTATATTCGGAATACATTCCTACATTACATTGATGAACTGGAGCTAGTTCTGTGTCACCCTATGTTATAACTATTGCATGATGAATTGCATCCGACATAATTATCCATCATTGATCCATTGCCTACGAGCTTTTCACATACTGAACCTTGCTTAGTTACTTCTCCGTTGCCATTGTTACGATTGCTAGAAAACTGCTATTGTTACTTTGCCACCGTTACCGTTACTTCCATACTACTTTGCTACTAAATACTTTGCTGCAGATATTAAGTCTTTCAGGTGTGGTTGAATTGACAACTCAGCTGCTAATACTTGAGAATATTCTGTGGCTCCCCTTGTGTCGAATCAATAAATTTGGGTTGAATACTCTATCCTCGAAAACTGTTGTGATCCCCTATACTTGTCGGTTATCAAGACTATTCTGGCGTCGTTGCCAGGGAGCATAGCTCCATTCTTTGAGTCACTTGGGATTTATATCTGTTGATCACTGTGAGGAACTTGAAAGATGAAAGAACCAAGATTTTTCCCTCAACTACGAGGGGAGGTAAGGAACTGTCATCTAGCTCTACACTTGATTCACCTTCTGTAATGAGTAAATTTGCGACACCCACACCTGTACCTGCTATTGATTCTGATATGTCGCATGTTATTGATGATGCCACTTCTGCTATGCATGATGCTTATGATGATACTACTTCTATGCTTAATAATACTATGCCATTAGGTGAATTTCTTGATGAACAACTTGCTAGGGTTAGAGAATGAAATTATTGAAACTGATAATATTGATGAAAGTGATGATGAAGATTCTCCCCCTAGATATGAATTGCCTGATGTACCTGAGGGTTATGTTATGGATGAAGAAACTGCTAGAGGCCTTTTTGCTTGTAAAGATAGATATGATCTTAAGAAACGGTGAGCTAAGATGAAAGAAAAGTCTCTGAATGCTAGAATGAAATATGACCCTGCTTTTGCTACTTCACCTATCTGTACTACTGATAAGGATTATGATTTCTCTGTCGATCCTGAGTTAATTACTTTGGTTGAATCTGATCCTTTTTATGACTATGAATCTGAAACTGTTGTGGCACATCTCACTAAATTGAATGATATAGCCACCTATTCACTCATGAGGGAAAAATTCATTATTATTATATCCTTAAATTGTTTCCTTTCTCATTAAAGGGTGATGCTAAGATATGGTTTAATTCTCTTGCTCCTGGTTGTGTGCGTAGTCCCCAAGGATATGCTTTATTACTTCTCTGCAAAATATTTCCCCGCTCATAAGAAACAAGCTGCCTTAAGGGAAATATATAATTTTGTGCAAATTGAAGAAGAGAGTCTCCCACAAGCTTGGGGGAGGCTTCTCCAATAACTTAATGCTTTGACCGATCATCCTCTCAAGAAAAATGAAATACTTGATATCTTTTATAGTGGACTAACAGATGCTTCCAGAGACCACCTGGATAGTTGTGTTGGTTGTGTTTTCAGGGAAAGAACTATTGAGCAAGCTGAATTGCTACTTAATAATATATTGAGCAATGATAATGATTGGACACTTCCTGAACCAACTCCGAAGCTGACTCCGAAGAAAAGGGGTATTCTATTTCTCAGTCCTGAAGATATGTAAAGAGGCAAAGAAATCTATGAAAGAAAAAGGCATTAAAGCTGAAGATGTTAAGAATTTACCACCTATTGAAGAAATACATGGTCTTGATAACCCGACAGAGGTAGTAAAGGTAAATTCTCTCTATAGATTTGATGAAGGTGGTGTCCCTCGTTATAAGTCTGCTAGCCAAAGCTTGGATGAGTTTGATAATTTTATTTGTAAACAAGAAAACTTCAATGCTTATGTCGGTATACAATCGAAATGTAATGCTTATATGATTGAACACTTGAGTGATTATATGTCTAGAGTTAAAGGTGACCTTAAACTTATTAGTAAAGATGCATCCATGGTCACCACTCAAGTATAACAAGTACTTAAGGCACAAGATGATCTGCTCAATGAATTAAATAATAAGAAAACTGATAATGTTGTTCGAGTTATGACTAGAGGTGGTAGAATGACCCAGGAACCTTTGTATCCTGAATGCCATCCTAAGAGAGTTGTGCAAGATTCTCAAAGAACTGATGCTCCTGGTCCTTCTAATAAAAATAAAAAGAAAAATGATAGGACTTTGCATGCTTCTAGTGAACCTGTTATAGACACACCTGAGAATCCCAATGATATTTCTATTTTTGATGCTGAAACACAATCTGGTAATGAACATGAACCTAGTGATAATATTAATGATGATGTTCATGTTGATGCTCAACCTAGTAATAACAATGATGTATAAATTGAACCTGCTATTGATCTTGATAACCCACAATCAAAGAATCAACGCAATGATAAGAGAGACTTCGTTGCTAGAAAGCACGGTAAAGAAATAGAACCATGGGTTCAGAAACCCATGCATTTTCCTCCTAAGCCATCCAAGAAAAGGATGATGAGGATTTTGAGCGCTTTGCTAAAATGATTAGACCTATCTTCTTGCGTATGCGTTTGACTGATATGCTTAAAATGAATCCTTATGCTAAGTACATGAAAGATATTGCTACAAATGAAAGAAAGATACTGGAAGCTAAAATTTCCACCATGCTTGCTAATTATACTTTTAAGGGTGGAATACCAAAGAAACTTGGAGATCCAGGAGTACCAACTATACCATGCTCCATTAAAAGAAACTATGTTAAAACTGCTTTATGTGATCTTGGAGCCGATGTTAGTGTTATGTCTCTCTCTTTATATCGTAGAATTGATTTGAATAAGTTGAAACCTACTGAAATCTCTTTGCACATGGCCGATAAATAAACTTCTATACCTGTCGGTATTTGTGAGGATGTGCCTGTTGTGGTTGCAAACGTTACTATTTTAACGGACTTTGTTATTCTTGATATTTCCCGAGGACGACAGTATGTCGATCATCCTTAGTAGACCCTTTTTAAATACTGCAGGGGCTGTTATTGATTGCAACAAAGGCAATGTCACTTTTCATGTTAATGGTAATGAGCATACGGTACACTTTCCAAAGAAACAACCTCAAGTTCATAGTATCGATTCTATTGGAAAATTTTCAACGATTACTATTGGAGGTTTTGAATTCCCTCTCCCTACTGTCAAAAAGAAATATGATATTCTTATTGTTGGGGAGATGCATATCCCCATTGAGATAACCTAGTGTTATTCAAAAATTCTCCGGTTTCATGTTATTCGGAAGAAGTTTGTTAACAAGACTTGATCAACCTTGTTAGTGGATTCCTTTTGATGTGCATGAGATGGATGAAGTTAGAAAGCACAACTCTCTGTACCCTCCTTTTACTTTCTGTTATTTAGTTTAAATAAAGAAAAAATAGTATTTTCTGGCTGTTTTTTGAATTATCAGTGCAATAAAAAATACCCCGAAAATAGAAGTTCTCCAAATGCCCTGAAAATGAAGTATGATTTCTTGCAGAATATTTAAGAATTTTGGGCACTCAGAACACACCAGGGGGACCCACCATTTGGCCACGAGGGCACAGGGCGCGCCCCCTGCCTCGTGGGCCCAACGTGGCCCCCTCCACTTATTCCAGCATCCAGACACTTCGTCTTCCTCCAGAAAAAAATCCTCCCATAGCTCAAACCCGTGTTATAGCTCGTTTTGCTACCATTTTCGATATCCTTGCTCAAAGCTCCATTCACAAAACTGCTTTGGGGGATTGTTCTTTGGTATGTGAGTCCTCCAATGCTCCAATTACTTTTGTTCTAGTGCTTTATTTATTGCAAATTTTTGCTGCTGAGGTGACCTTGTTCTCGAGCTTGCATGTCAAATTTATATGGTCCAAAGTAGTTTTAATGCATGATATAGCCTCTAGGCACACGTGGGAGTAGTTGCTATCAATCTTGTTGAGTTTGGTTCACTTTTATTTTGAGTCACTAAAAATGTCAGAAGTTTTCCAAAGAAAAAAATGATGAAGAGATTGTTGAGAGGCTCCTCGAGTCGAAGCTCGAAGGATAAGCAGAATGAGGAGAATAAAAAGCCCAAGTACAATCTTCCTCGCACCACTGAGGTCCGCCCGTGTGAATGGCCTTGTGATGCGTTCTTGAGGGCCAGCCATGGCCATAGACCAACTTAGGCCAAAAGCCTAAGCTTGGGGGAGTACGTATTTCTCACCGACATTGCCTTCATGTTCACACACTCATGCTAGTTGTTGGTGCTCATACTTTTTCATTGTACTATCCATGCTAGTTTATTTTATTTTCTTGATTTCTTCTTGTGTGTTTTAAAAACCTTAAGAAAAAACAAAAACAAAATTAGTTATAAATTTTAGCTAGTTTACATTCCATGCTTGTAGTAATAAAATTAAAAGAAAACCCAAAGAGATTTCCCATTCTTCTTTTGCTTGTTGGGAGCTTTCCCGTGTAAATTAGTTCTTTTCTTTTCTTTGGGGGTCGAGAGGATAAGACCACGATGAAACTGTCGAGTGGCTCTCATATGCATTATTGTTGATCTAACCAAGAGCCCATATTACCTTGTCTTCTCATTTGAATTAAATGCTTGCAGATTCCAGCTTAGTCCAATGCACGTGCACTATTATTATTATCCACACCGTTCGGTCGTGCAAGTGAAAGGCAATAATGACGATTTATGATGGACTGATTGAGGTGAGAGAAGCTGGTATGAACTCGACGTATCTTGTTTTTAAATATGATTAGTCCATCGTTCCTGATTCAGCTTATTATGAATGAAACATGTTTGCAATGACAATTAGAGATTATAGTTGCTCATGCCATGCTTAATTAGCTAGGAGTTTATAATGGTTTGTCTTGCATGCCAACATGCTATTAAAATGGTTGTGATGTGGTATGACAGGGTGGTATGCTCCTTTGAATGATTTGAGTGGCTTGACTTGGCACATGTTCACGCATGTAGTTGAAACAAAATCAACATAGCCCCCACGATATTTATGTTCATGGTGATTTATATCCTAGTCATGCTTGCACTCATTGTTGATTAATCTTAATGCATGTTCATGACTGTTGTCGCTCTCTAGTTGGTCGCTTCCCAGTCTCTTTCTAGCCTTCACTTGTACTAAGTGGGAATATTGCTTGTGCATCCACTTCAATAAACCCCAAAGTTATTCCATATGAGTCCACCATACCTTCCTATATGCGGTATTTACCTGCCGTTCCAAGTAAATTTGCATGTGCCAAACTCTAAACCTTCAAATGAAATTCTGTTTTGTATGCTTGAATAGCTCATGTATCAACTAGGGTTGTCTATATCTTCCATGCTAGGTGGGTTATTCTCACGATGAGTGGACTCCGCTCATCATTCACGAGAAAATGGCCGGTAACCGGGATGCCCAGTCCCATGCTCAAATAAAATCAAAATAAATGCAGACAACACTCCCCCGGGATTGTTGTTAGTTGGATGGCGCCCGTTGTTTCAGACAGGCCATGGATTGATGTTTGTTGGTGGTGGGGGAGTATAAACTTTACCATTCTGTTTGGTAACCGCCTATAATGTATGTAGCATGGAAGATATCGAAATCTCTCAGTTGTTATGTTGACAATGAAAGTATACCACTCAAAATATTATTTATCTCTGTTTCAAAACTCGAGCTCTGGCACCTCTGCAAATCCCTGCTTCCCTCTGCGAAGGGCCTATCTATTTACTTTTATGTTGGGTCAACTTCCTCTTATTAAACAACACCAGTTGGAGAGCACCGCTGTCATTTGCATGCATTGCTATTAATTTACATTGAGTATGATTGTGCCTGGATCTCTTTTGCCATGAATTACAATATCTAGTCAGTCCTTGATCTTCAGGGGTGCTCTGCATTTATGTTTTGTGGTCTCAGAAAGGGCTAGCGAGATACCATCTTGTTATATCACATTATGATTGTTTTGAGAAAGTGTTGTCATCCGAGATTTATTATTATTGCTCGCTAGTTGATTATGCCATTGACATGAGTAAACATGAGACCTAAGTGTTATTGTGAATATGGTTAGTTCATAATCTTTGCTGAAAACTTGAATGCCGGCTTTACATATTTGCAACAATAAGATCAAACAGAGTTTGTAGAAGTTTTTCTTTATCACTTCCAGTTATCAACTGAATTGCTTGAGGACAAGAAGAGGTTTAAGCTTGGGGGAGTTGATACGTCTCCAACGTATCTACTTTTCCAAACACTTTTGCCCTTGCTTTGGACTCTAACTTGCATGATTTGAATGGAACTAGCCCGAACTGGTGCTATTTTTAGCAGAATTGCCATGGTGTTATTTTCGTGCAGAAATAAAAGTTCTCGGAATGACCTGAAAATCCACGGAGACACGTTTTGGAATTAATTAAAAATATTGGCAAAAGAATCATCATAAGGGGGCCCACACCACGAGGGTGCAAGGCGCGCCCACCCCCCGGGGTACGCCCCTGCCTCGTGGGCCCCCTGGACCTCCACCGACCTCAACTCCAACTCCATATATTCACGTTTGGAGAGAAAAAAAATCAGAGAGAAGGATTCATCGCGTTTTACAATATGGAGCCGCCGCCAAGCCCTAATCTTCCTAGGGAGGGATGATCTGGAGTCCGTTCGGGGCTCCAGAGAGGGGAATCCGTCGCCATTGTAATCATCAACCATCCTCCGTCACCAAGTTCATGATGCTCACCGCCGTGCGTGAGTAATCCGGCTTGCTGGACGGTGATGGGTTGGATGAGATTTACCATGTGTAAGGGCATATTTATTCCCCAGTGGTTTTGGTGATTGATGACAATGCTTTTGCGGACTAATCGTGTGCATTAAGTTCTTTCAGAGAATCATCCATTGGCACGAGACGATTTCATTCCCTCGGTGTTTTATTCAAGACGGTGTAGCTCCTGAGTTTCGTTGTTGGTGGACTAGCTTCGTAGGAGTCACCGTACTATTAAGAGGGGATCCGCTTTGGTAAGACTAGGGTGGAATCAACACGTACACATCCTTATCACACCCGTCGTCTTCCCTTTGCATCTTTGGAGCTGCACTTCTCTTCCGTAACCTGCTTCGCCCTGTGCCAGCGGTAGTACCGCGATCTACAGCGGTAGTACCGCCGAAGCCCCCTAGCGGTAGTACCGCTCCACCGAGCGGTAGTACCACTCTCAGCGGTAGTACCGCTCGCGGGTTTCGGCCGTAGTACCGTAGTAGTACCGCGCCTACTACCGCCTCGATTCGAGACGGTGTTTTCTTGTGTCGGGTTTTGCGGCACTACAAGCGGTAGTAGAAGCGGTAGTACTGCTCTGAGCGGTAGTACCGCTCCTACTCCCGCGGTAGTACCGCTCTGGGGCCAGTGGCCTGGCTTCCCCTTCCACACGGTAGTACCGCTCTCAGGGTAGTACCGCCCTGCCCCAGCGGTAGTACCGCCCTGTGCGGGGCTGCTCAGTGGGGTAACGGTTGGATATGTTCCCCCACTATATAAAGGGGTCTTCTTCCTCCTAGTTGACCCACCTCTTTCCCCCAAAGCTCCATTGTTGCTCAAAGCTCCATTTTTGCCCGATCTCTCTCCCTAGCCAATCAAACTTGTTGATTTGCTCGGGATTGGTTGAGAAGGCCCAGATCTACACTTCCACCAAGAGAAATTTGATTCCCCCCACTTATCCCTTGCGGATCTTGTTACTCTTGGGTGTTGAGCACCCTAGACGGTTGAGGTCACCTCGAAGCCATACTCCATTGTGGTGAAGCTTCGTGGTGTTGTTGTTGTTGTTGGGAGCCTCCGATTGTTGTGGAGATAGACCCAACCTTGCTTGTAAAGGTTCGGTCGCCACCTTCAAGGGAACCAATAGTGGAATCACGGCATCTCGCATTGTGTGAGGGCGTGAGGAGAATATGGTGGCCCTAGTGGCTTCTTGGGGAGCATTGTGCCTCCACACCGCTCTAACAGAGACGTACTTCCCCTTAAAAGGAAGGAACTCCGGTAACACATCCTCGTCTCCATCGGCTCCACTCTTGGTTATTTCGTGCCTTTACTCTTGCAAGCTTACTTGTTATTACATCCCTTGCTTGCTTGTCTACTAGTTGTTATTGCATCATATAGGTTGCTCACCTAGTTGCACATCTAGACAACCTATTTTGTTGCAAAGTTTAATTTGGTAAAGAAAAGGTTAAAAATTGTTAGTTGCCTATTCACCCCCCCCCCTCTAGTCAACCATATCGATCCTTTCAATTGGTATCAGAGCCTCGTCTCTTTATTAAGGACTTTGCCGTCCGAAGAGTATGGTTGACACCAACGATGGTGCGGAGGAACACTCCGGTGTGAATCCCCTCGTCTTTGGCCGAAGGGGGAACCTCGGTCTCTCGTGAGGAATTCAATGTGGCTTTAGACACATTGAAAACCTCCATGACGGCCGAGGTTAAAAGCATGTTTAATGAATTTCTAGAGGGACTTAAACTATCCACCGCGCCTATGAAAGTGGGTGATCCTACTAACAAGGTGACGGATGCTATCTCCGACAAGGGGGAAGCTAACAATGAAAAGAGTCCTTCTACTAGTGGTAGAAATGGCACCGGCATCTTTGCCCATGTGGAACCCCCGGTTTATGGGGGCCCAATCCCCACCACTCATTTGAATCATGCCGGTCCACCTCCTAAATATGAGAAACATGAAGATTTTGATAATTGGGTCTATCGCTTTAAGCGTCATTTGAAACATGTGAACACTAACCTTTGGAGAATCATTGAAGAAGGTTTTTATCCTCATGACCCAAGCAACTTCACCCCTCGAGAAGCCGTGGACAATCAATTCAATGAGAGTGCTCTCTTCATCATCCAAGATGCAATCCTTTCCGAAGATCTCCCTCACCTTCGACCCCATGTCATGGCTAAAGAAGCATGGAAATGTGTCGAGGGTCTCTATCGTGGAAGTGCTAGCATTCAACGCTCCAACTATGAAGTGGTGCAAGATGAAGCCGATGAGTTTGCAATGAAAGAAGATGAAGAACCTCGTGAGCTCTTTCGAAGAGTGACCAAACTCGCAGTCGCACTTCGAGATCATGGAAGCAAGGACACGGATGACAATTGGATCAAGCGGAAGTTCCTCAAGGCCATGATGCCCTATAACAAGGCCATGTCCTCAGTCATTCGTCAATGACCGGACTTCCACTCCATGACCTCAAGTGAAGTGTTGGATGAGTTCGTTGCAACGATCATATTGGACAAGACCGCCGACAATGCGGTGCTCTGTTCTCAAAGAGCAAAGAAGCCTAACCTTGCTTTGAAGGCCAAGGTTACTATGGAAGAAGAGGAAGAAGTGGAAGATGAGGAAAGCAACCCCGAAGACACCAAGTTTTACTACCATGAGCACATGGCCCTTGCTTCAAGACAATTTTGGAGCAAGAAGAGCTCAAGACCCAACTTCAACAAGAACAACTCAAGTGGTGTCAAGGGCAAGCAACGAGTGAGAACTTGCTTCAACTGTGGCAATGTGAGCCATTTCGTTGCGGATTGTCCTTACGAGAAGCGGGAAGACAATGGTGGCAAGTTCATTCGGAAAGACAAAGCCAAGTCCTTCCCCAACAAGAACAACTTCACCAAGAAGACTCCCACTCGTGGGTTGGTTGTTCAAGAAGAATACCAAGAGGATGACGATGATGATGAAAATGAAGAAGCAGCGGCCATGGCGTCCGTTGCCATTGCTACTCCCCGGGTGTCTCTTTTCGAATCACCCAACGAAAACATCACCGCTCGATGCCTCATGGCTAAAGCTTCAAACAAGGTAACCCCCAACATCACAACCACCATCATTACTAATCCCTCTTTGGAAGATTGCATTGATGGACATGTTGAGTCTAAAGAGGAAGTGAATGAATTTGAGTCTTTTATGAGTAAGCTCAAGGGAAAGTCCAAGAAGCACTTTGTTGCTCTCTTGGAACAACTTGGTGAGGCCAATGACATGATCGAGGCTCACGAAGAAACCATCTCCAAGATGGAAGGTCATAGTCGTGACTATGCCGATGAGATATCGGATCTCTCTAATGCTCTTTAGGAAGAGCGTGTGCATCGTTTGACTCTTGATGAGTCACACAATGATGACCATGCTAAGTTAAAGAAAGATCTTGGTCATGCTCTTGTCATGTCTCATGTGCTAACCTCCGAGAAGGCTAAACTTGGGGTTGATCAAGCTAGACTCAAAGAGGAGTTTGAGATACTTGACAAGGCCCACAAGGTCTTGAAGGGTACTCATGCTAGCCTCAAAGAGTCTCATGCTCAACTCCAAGCCAAGCTAATCAAGGAAAAGGCCACCTTTCCTCATATGGTATTAATTGATAATGCATGTGCTACTAACCCTTGTGTGAGCATGTGCATCTTGTGGAGGAAAATGCCAAGTTGAAGGATCAACTTGAGAAAGGCCTTGTGTCTTGCATTCAAGGTGAGAAAAACCTCAACGACCTTTTGAGAAATCAAAAGGAAGTTGTGGCCAAAGAAGGAATTGGGTTTGCACCCAAGTCCAAGAGCAAGAAGAAGAAGAACAACAAGACCAATCGTCCTCCTCCTCTCAAAAAAAAGTTCGTGAAAGAGGGAGAGGGTGCTCCTAAGAAGAAGAAGGAGAAAGTGAAGGAAGTTGATGTCCAAAAGGGAAAAAGCATTTCCTCACACAAAGCCGGCGACTTTAACCCGTCATATGTGTTGTGCCGTGCTAGTGATGGACATGTTTATGCTAGATTTGTTGGTTCTTCTTATGAGTACATTGAATGGTCTATTTGGGTTCCCAAGACCCTTGTTACTAACATCAAAGGACCCATTACTAAATGGGTACCTAAAACCAAGCATTGATCTCGTGTAGGTGTTTGCTTCCGGTGGGGGATCATGGTTGCTCGATAGTGGAGCAACAAATCATATGACCGGGAGCAAGGACTTGGTGGTGGACGTGCAAGAGATTCCGTCTATGCCCACCAATGTCGAGTGGGGTGATGCATCACATTCTAAGGTATTGGGTCTCGGCAAGGTTGTCATTTCTCATGATCTAACGATCGAGAAAGTCATGCTTGTTGAGTCCCTTGCATTTAACTTACTTTCCGTTCGTCAACTTGCACTCATGGGCTTTGCTACATTCTTTGATATTGATACCGTGGCCCTCTTGTGGAGCAAGACTCTTAAAGTAGACTTTGTTGGGCATGTCGAGAACGGTCTCTATGTGATTAACTTCTCGGAGCGACCCACTAAGACCGCGACATGCCTAATGGCTAAAGTTGACGTGGGATGGCTTTGGCATCGCCGTTTAGCCCACGTCAATATGGGATCTTTGCAAAGTCTTCTCAAGGGGGACCATGTTCGTGGACTAACAAATGTTAGCTTTGCCAAAGATCGTGCTTGCAGTGCTTGTATCGAAGGAAAGCTTCATGAAAAGGCTCACCCTCCTTCAACCATCATCTACTCGAAGAGACCCTTGGAGCTCCTTCACATGGATCTCTTCGGGCCTCCATCGTTTGATAGTCTTGAAGGAAGAAAGTATTGCTTGGTGATTGTGGATGATTATTCAAGGTACACTTGGGTATACTTCTTCAAGAGGAAGAGTGAGACTCAACAAACCGTCATCGACTTTGCAAATGAAGCTCAACGTCAACATGATGCAAAGATCTTGACAATAAGAAGTGACAACGGCACCGAGTTCAAGAACTACACCTTGGATGAGTTTCTTAGTGATGAGGGGATCAAGCATCAATATGCGGCACCTTATACCCCTCAACAAAATGGTGTTGCGGAGAGGAAGAACCAGACATTGATGGATGCGGCAAGGACCATGATGGCGGAGTTCAAGTCTCCGTACAACTTTTGGGCCGAAGCCATCAACACCGCATGTCATGCATCCAATCGGCTCTATCTTCGCAAAGGCTTGAACAAGACTCCTTATGAGATACTCACCGGCAACAAGCCCAACCTCAAGTACTTCCGGGTGTTCGGTTGTAAGTGTTTCATTCTCAAGAAAGGTGTTCGTTTGTCTAAATTTGAGGCTAGAGCTCATGAGGGCATATTTGTTGGTTATGCTACAAACTCTCATGCTTACCATGTCCTCAACAAGTCCACCGGACTCATTGAGGAGATGTGTAACGTGGAGTTTGATGAAAATAACGGCTCCCAAGTGGAGCAAAGTGGTACTTGTGATGTAGGTGATGAAATTCCTCCCCAAGACATAAGATGAATGGGTATTGGTCAAATCCTACCCATTGAGGAACCCCTTGTGGCCGAAGGAGAAGGACAATGCTCTACTCAAGTAGAGCCATCACCTCATCAAGACCCACACGCTTCCGAAGAACAAAGTGAAGGCCCTCAACCTTGTGAACAAGACCAAGGGCAAGATCAACCTCAAGATGGTGGTGAACCTCAAAATGATGCCCAAGGTCAAGTTCTCCCCCTCGAGCAAGTTCAAGATCAAGAGCAAACTCAATCTCAAGAGCAAGCTCAAGACCAAGAACAAGCTCAGGACGGCGCTCAAGATGACCAAGTCAACCCTCCTCCCTCCTCATCCGAGGAGGAATTAGAGCGTCATGCCGCGAAGATTGCTTCCAAGCTCACCACCCAAGGCCATCTTATGGAAAATGTGGTTGGAAGCCTAAGAAAGGGGGTAAGCACTCATAGACAATTAGCAAACTATTGTGAACATCACGCGTTTGTCTCTTGTGTTGAACCCCAAAAGGTCCATGAGGCGCTCGAAGACTCGGATTGGCTCAATGCCATGCATGAAGAACTCAACAACTTCAAGTACAACAAAGTATGGAGATTGGTGCCAAGGCCATCGGGGAACCACAATGTCATTGGAACCAAGTGGACCTTCAAGAACAAGCAAGATGCTCATGGGAACATCGTTCGCAACAAGGCAAGATTGGTAGCACAAGGCTACTCCCAAGTCGAGGGTATCGACTACGGTGAAACCTTTGCTCCCGTTGCTCGCCTTGAATCCATACGTTTGTTGATTGCCTATGCTTCTCATCACAACTTTAAGTTGCAACAAATGGATGTGAAAAGTGCTTTTCTTAATGGTCCTATTAATGAGTTGGTTTATGTCAAGCAACCCCTCGGGTTCGAGGACCCCTACTTCCCGGATCATGTGTATCAACTCGATAAGGCACTCTATGGCCTTAAACAAGCCCCACGTGCGTGGTATGACCACCTTACCGAGTTGCTACAAGATTGTGGATTTGAAGTAGGACTAATCGATCCCACTCTTTTTACTAAGAAGGTCAACGGGGAGTTGTTTGTATGCCAACTATATGTTGATGATATTATCTTTGGTTCTCCTAATAAAGCTTTCAATGAGGAATTTGCCGCTCTCATCACCTCCAAGTTTAAGATGTCTTCGATGGGAGAGTTGAAGTTCTTCCTTGGTTTTGACATCAAACAAAGAAGAGAAGGAACCTTCATCAACCAAGCCAAATACACTCAAGACATGCTTAAAAGATTCAAGC
The DNA here is from genome assembly GCA_963921465.1 of Triticum timopheevii. Taxonomy (NCBI): domain Eukaryota; kingdom Viridiplantae; phylum Streptophyta; class Magnoliopsida; order Poales; family Poaceae; genus Triticum; species Triticum timopheevii. The sequence goes on from OY997274.1 coordinate 385,736,370, forward strand.
TAAGTGATGTCAAGCCGGCTTCTACACCAATGCCTACCAAGTGCCAACTTGACATCGATCCCAATGGTAAAGCGGTGGATCAAAAGGTATATCGCTCCATGATTGGCTCCTTGCTTTACCTTTGTGCATCTAGACCGGATATCATGTTGAGTGTGGGGATGTGTTCATGTTTTCAAGCCGCACCAAAGGAAAGTCACTTTGTGGCGGTCAAGCGAATCTTTCGATATTTGGCTCATACCCCAAACTTTGGCTTATGGTACCCAAGAGGAGCAAACTTCAAGCTTGAAGGTTTCACGGATTCCGATTGGGCGGGAGACAAAGTGGATAGGAAGTCCACTTCCGGAGGGTGCCAATTTCTTGGTTGCTCTTTGGTAAGTTGGTCTTCCAAGAAGCAAAGTTGTGTGTCTCTCTCGTCCACCAAGGCGGAGTATGTGGCGGACGGTAGTTGTTGTGCTCAACTCCTATGGATGAGGCAAACTTTAAAGGAGTACGGTGTCATTTGTGACAAAGTGCCTCTTTGGTGTGATAATGAAAGTGCCATCAAGATTTCTCTCAACCCGGTGCAACACTTCAAGACGAAACACATTGAGATTCGATATCACTTCATTCGGGATCACATTAGGCGTGGGGAGATCGAGCTCAAGTATGTCAACACTCATGATAACCTTGCAGATATTTTCACGAAGCCCTTGGATGAAGCAAGATTTCGCGAGTTAAGGCATGAGCTAAATATCATTGATTTGAGCAATGTGACTTGAACCCGTGCACCCCCCACCACACTCAACTTGTTGTCTAGTTTAGGTGTAGGCATGGACATAGGGGGAGTGTTGTTCTCTCAATGAACTCTCCCTCCCCCCATTATGCATAAAACGATCAACTCTTTCACATTAGCCATTTGTGATGGTACTTGTGCTTCAAAGACGAGTTTTGGTCATGGGCCCAAGGATAATTCTTCGCGGTGCCATACCAATTGACTCAAACATAGGTGGCTCCGGCCATCGCCCTCTCTTGAGAGAGGCCAGAGCCTGCTCCTCTTTTGTTTGGTTGCCTTGAAGGAGTGGGTTCCGGTTTGTTGCACGTGTTTATGGTGTCTTGTTGGTCCTTGTTTTTAGTATCTTTGCCTTCCCGTTCTTTTTGTGCGTTTTTCTGTGAGTCTAGAAGCAGTTTTTGGTTGCTAGCGGTACTACCGCTGCTGGCGAGCGGTACTACCGCTCCAAGCGGTACTACCGCTCCCCAGCGCGGTACTACTGCTGAGAGGCGCGGGCGAGGGTTATATCGGGGGCAGGGGGAGTTTCTTCTCCCCCATACCCATTCTCTCACCCCCACACCTGTTCCTCTCTCTCTCTAGCAACCGGCGCCGCGGGAGGGCTCCGGCGGATCTCCCTCTCCGGGCCATCCCTCTCCATTCTCTTCGGTGGAGACGATCCCCACCTTGTCCTCTTGCCATGGATGCCGGTATTGCCCCCGTTCTCTTGTTCTTTTTGTCTAGGTTTCCAATCTAGCATCTTAGGGGCAGTAGCAGTTGCATCTCTAGATTTTTGGTCAAATCTAGGCTTGAGTTGGATGGAGAATGCTTCTAGGCAGTGTGGATTGATGTTTGGTTGGAGTATTTTTGAATTTGGTAGGACGGTAGTGCCGGATCTGATCACAGTAGTAGGAAACTGCTGTTTCCCTGCCCCGAGCGGTACTACCGCCCTCTCCAGGGTGGTACTACCGCTTGGAGCGGTACTACCGCTCCCTGTGGAGCGGTACTACCGCCCATGGCGGTACTACCGCTAGCAGGTCGCGGTACTACCGCTCTCTACCAAATTCCACTCTACTTCTACCTTTTAGTGATCTTTTTGCTCGTGTTTTGTGGCTTATGCTTGTGCTTTCTGGTTGTTTGCGTGTTCTTGTGTGTGGTTCCAGGTGATGAGGTCCCTGAGCATCAGGCTCATCGTGTCAATCCCGGACGTGCCACGTCCAAGCGCTACCGTACCACCGAGCCTGCCGGAGGATCCTCAAGTGCTGCACCTCCACCTCCACCTCCACCTCAACTCCAGAAGAAGTCAGGGGTCAAGCCCAAGCCTGGCAAGACTGTGCCAGAAATGCCGCAAAAGGAGTTCTAGGCAAGGCGCCGCCGCAACCCGTATGAAGCTGCCCAAGAACCCACTTTGGTCAACCGTCCGTTCTGGAGCAAGTTCCAGTTTGCCATCTTCTTCGATGTTCTCAAAGCCAAGAAGAATTTCTTTGTCAACGTGCACTCCATCGACACTGACCATATGGAGCAAGATCCTGACTACTTTGGTGAAGCTCTTCAGATGTGCACTCAACTGAGCATTCTTGGAGTCAAGAAATTCAACAAGGACTTTGATGCTGATATTGTGGCCCAATTCTATGCCACGGTTCACCTTGGGACTGATGAGGACAGGACTCTCACCTAGATGACCAATGGCAAGTTGCTTTCCGTCAAGTGGAGAGCGTTTATGCAGTTGATTGGGGTGCAAGATCTTGGACTTGAGTCTCCTGTTGGCTTTCGCCCTCACGCCCGCGCCCATTGCACCCACAAGCAAGCTCTCTGGCCCTACTGCACTCTGAAGGTCAACCAGGAGACAAAGAAGGAAACCTATGAGCTGCCTGCCTTTCTGCATATCCTTCACCGCATCTTCAGAGAGACTCTTTTCCCTCGCATTGGGAATCTGGACCAGGTTCACTCTTATCTTGTGGACATGCTTCTTTTCTGCCAGCGTGAGAAGGAAAATCCCACCGGAGAGTCTTTGGATATTTCTCATGTGATGTGGTCTGAGCTGTTGTCGGCTATCTCCGAGCGCAAGTGCCCGATCTATGGTCCCTTCATCATGCTGCTCATTGAGAAAGCCTGGGATCATATATATCCTAATGTGCCACTGGAGTGTGGAGAGTTGATCTCCCATGATGTCAAGCGTCTGAGGAAGAAGGATAACTGGGGCACTCAGGCCCCTAAGACTGGAGTCCCTTCGTCTGCTGCTGCCATGGAGACAGAGGAGGAGCCTGCAGCTGATGATGATGAGGATGATGACTACATGCCTTCTGAGGCAGAGCCCTCTTGGGCTAAGAAGCTCAAGTCTAAGATGAAGAAGCTGTTCTGCATGGAGGCTCACGGTCAGTACATGACTCATGTGGCTGAGAAGAAGGCTCGAGGTCGTCACAAGGAGCTCATGCGCCAGTTGGGTGCTACTGTCCAGAGTGGATCTGAGGACCAGCTTACTGAGGAGGAGGAGTAGATTCAGCAGCACTGCCCGTGGACCGATTCTGAGGCCGAGCACTTCCAGACTGACGACGGTGGTGCCGATGATTCCGCCTGGCTCTGATGCGTGTGTCCCTCATTTGCTCTCACCTGGAGCGGTAGCAACACTCCCTCTCCTTTTTGGTGTCTCGATGCCAAAGGGGGAGAGAGTTTAGGGATTTGCGAGTGTGTCTTTCATCTCTTATTCGTGTCGTGTTCGTGTTTTCCTCGCATTTGCTTTGGTTGGTTTGTCTGTGAGACCTAAGTTCGAGTGAGACTTAAGTTTGAGTCATATGGTGTAAGACATATGCTACCTTCATTTCCCGTATCATTATCTATGTCTATCTAGCTTATGAGTTGCGTGCTTATCTTGTTATATCATCTATGCTGCTCTCATACACCATGCTTAGATTATTGGTCTCTAAAATGTAGGGGGAGCTTTGATCCTAGTATGTGTGTTGTGCAGTCCAAAGCACTTATCTAAATAGCACACATCTAGGGGGAGCCCATCTACATGTTAGGACCATGGGGTTTGTATGCTTACTATATATCGTGTTTATGCAAATCCTGTATTGTCATCAATCCACCAAAAAGGGGGAGATTGTAAGGGCATATTTATTCCCCAGTGGTTTTGGTGATTGATGACAATGCTTTTGCGGACTAATCGTGTGCGTTAAGTTCTTTCAGAGAATCATCCATTGGCACGAGACGATTTCCTTCCCTCGGTGTTTTATTCAAGACGGTGTAGCTCCTGTGTTTCGTTGTTGGTGGACTAGCTTCGTAGGAGTCACCGTACTATTAAGAGGGGATCCGCTTTGGTAAGACTAGGGTGGAATCAACACGTACACATCCTTATCACACACGTCGTCTTCCCTTCGCATCTTTGGAGCTGCACTTCTCTTCCGTAACCTGCTTCGCCCTGTGCCAGCGGTAGTACCGCCGAAGCCCCCTAGCGGTAGTACCGCTCCACCGAGCGGTAGTACCGCTCTCAGCGGTAGTACTGCTCCGCAGAGCGGTAGTACCGCTCGCGGGTTTCGGCCGTAGTACCACAGTAGTACCGCGCCTACTACCGTCTCGATTCGAGACGGTGTTTTCTCGTGTCGGGTTTTGCGGCACTACAAGCGGTAGTAGAAGCGGTAGTACCGCTCTGAGCGGTAGTACCGCTCCTACTCCCGCGGTAGTACCGCTCTGGGGCCAGTGGCCTGGCTTCCCCTTCCGCGCGGTAGTACCGCTGGGCAAGGAGCGGTAGTACCGCTCTCAGCGGTAGTACCACCCTGCCCCAGCGGTAGTACCGCCCTGTGCGGGGCTGCTCAGTGGGGTAACGGTTGGATATGTTCCCCCACTATATAAAGGGGTCTTCTTCCTCCTAGTTGACCCACCTCTTTCCCCCAAAGCTCCATTGTTGCTCAAAGCTCCATTTTCGCCCGATCTCTCTCCCTAGCCAATCAAACTTGTTGATTTGCTCGGGATTGGTTGAGAAGGCCCAGATCTACACTTCCACCAAGAGAAATTTGATTCCCCCCACTTCTCCCTTGCGGATCTTGTTACTCTTGGGTGTTGAGCACCCTAGACGGTTGAGGTCACCTCGAAGCCATACTCCATTGTGGTGAAGCTTCGTGGTGTTGTTGTTGTTGTTGTTGTTGTTGGGAGCCTCCGATTGTTGTGGAGATAGCCCCAACCTTGCTTGTAAAGGTTCGGTCGCCGCCTTCAAGGGCACCAATAGTGGAATCACGGCATCTCGCATTGTGTGAGGGCGTGAGGAGAATACGGTGGCCCTAGTGGCTTCTTGGGGAGCATTGTGCCTCCACACCGCTCTAACGGAGACGTACTTCCCCTTAAAAGGAAGGAACTCCGGTAACACATCCTCGTCTCCATCGGCTCCACTCTTGGTTATTTCGTGCCTTTACTCTTGCAAGATTACTTGTTGTTACATCCCTTGCTTGCTTGTCTACTAGTTGTTATTGCATCATATAGGTTGCTCACCTAGTTGCACATCTAGACAACCTATTTTGTTGAAAAGTTTAATTTGGTAAAGAAAAGGTTAAAAATTGTTAGTTGCCTATTCACCCCCCCCCCTCTAGTCAACCATATCGATCCTTCCACCATGTAATCGAGTTAGTTTGTTAGGGTTTGATCCTTAGTACTCATTATGTTCTAAGATTGATGTTGCTACGACTTTGCCATGCTTAATGCTTGTCACTAGGGCCCGAGTGCCATGATTTCAGATCTGTACCTATTATGTTTTCATGAATATATGTGATTTCTTGATCCTATCTTGCAATTCAATAGTCACCTACTATGTGTTATGATCCGGCAACCCCAAAGTGACAATATTCGGGACCACTCCCGGTGATGACCGTAGTTTGAGGAGTTCATGTATTCACTAAGTGCTAATGCTTTGGTCCGGTACTGTATTAAAAGCAGGCCTTAATATCCCTTAGTTTCCGTTAGGACCCCGCTGCCACGGGAGGGGAGGACAAAAGATGTCATGCAAGTTCTTTTCCATAAGCACATATGACTATATTCGGAATACATGCCTACATTACATTGATGAACTAGAGCTAGTTCTATGTCACCCTATGTTATAACTGTTGCATGATGAATTGAATCCGACATAAGTATCCATCATTGATCCATTGCCTACGAACTTTTCACATACTGAACCTTGCTTAGTTACTTCTCCGTTGCCACTGTTACGATTGCTACAAAACTGCTACTTTTACTTTTGCGACCATTACCATTACTTCCATACTACTTTGCTACTAAATACTTTGCTACAGATATTAAGTATTCCAGGTGTGGTTGAATTGACAACTCAGCTGCTAAGAGAATATTCTTTGGCTCCCCTTGTGTCAAATCAATAAATTTGTGTTGAATACTCTACCCTCGAAAACTGTTGCGATCCCCTATACTTGTGGGTTATCAGGATCCAGTTGGCATGATGAATATTCATGCTATTTCCATCTCCTATGCGCTAAACGAGCCCCTCGCGTAGGAGGTTTCTCCCATACAAAACACTCCGAAATGTATATGATGCCGACAAAGGTGCATTGTTGTCATAATTGAGTCCTTCCTAAAATATCAAGCCATTAGTACTCTCGCGGAGAGAGAAGTTGGTGCCTACAAAATCCACCATGCTTGCTTCGCGAGTAACACTTGGTTGGAGGCCTCGGGGTCACGAAAGCCCATTCCTCCATCCCGCTTAGCTGCACACATTTTTTGCCAAGAGATCCAGTAAACCTTACGTTCACCATTCGTCACCGCTCACCCGAATTTCGAATGGAACGAAGTCATGTTCCGGCATATCTTATTCGTGAGCTGAAAGAACCTCATGGTGTGGTTAGGTACCGCTTGAAGTCCAGGTTTTATCAACACTTCTCTCACTACTTTGGATAGTCCCTGCCCCTTCCATCCACTAACCTTGCACTTTGAACTTTCTGTCACATATTTTAAAGTGCCCTCTTTGGACTTCCCAACCAGTGTTGGGAGTCCAAGGTATCTCTCACTAAGAGCCTCAGAGTGAACACGCAATGCATTTTTTTTCTCCACCTTGTCCTCTTCTTGATAGCCCTCCCTGAACAATATGGATGATTTTTGCATATTAACACACTGGCCTCACGCTTCCTCATATTTCTTCAAGATGTCTTTCAAGGTCTCCATATTACCCCATGTCCTTTTCAGGAAAAACGATGCTATCATATGCAAAAAGAAGGTTGTAACATGGGGGCCAGTGCCACCAAGAGTCACCCCTTCACACTTTTATCCTCTTGAGATCTTTTTAGCAATGCAAAGAACCCCTCAACATGGAATATGAATAAGGGCAGAGAGGGTCACCCTGCCGGAGACCTCGGGGGGGGGGGGGGGGGAGGGAGGAGGGGGGAGAAACTCCTAGAACAGTCACCATTAAGCTTCGTTGAGAAAGTTGCAGACATCACACACCTCATGATCATTGAAATCCACCCATGTGCAAAGCCAAACTATTCCATCATCTGCTGCAAAACTACCCAATCAACTCTATCATATGCCTTCATCATGTCTAACTTGACAGCACACAACGGCTTCTTCCTCTTCCGAGTACATATGGCGTGCACGCACTCATATGCCACCAAAACATTGTCAGTAATCAAACGCCCAGGGACAAATGCGTTCTGCTCCTCAGAGATCAAAACCGGTAGGATACCTTTTAGTGTATTAGCCAAAACCTTCATCGTGATTTTATAGAGTACATTGCATAGGATGATGGGCCTAAACTGTGATAGTAACTCCGGTGAGTTGCATTTGGGAATCATGACAACGACTGTTGCATTGAAGGCCTCCTGAGCCACCACTATGTCTAAAAAATCCCTCACCGCTTGACATACGTCAATACGTACCAACGACTAGTGCCGCTGATTAAAAATGTCGGTAGCCCATCTGGCCGGGTGCCTTCGTAGGTCCCATCTGGAAGAGCGCCTTTCTCAATTTCATGATCAGAAAGAGGAGCTAGCAATGCCTCATTCATCTCATCTGTGACAAGGTGATTAATATTCTATAGCAAAACAGTGGCTCCCTGTGAACCATCCGATCTAAAGAGATGCTCATAAAAAGTAGCAGCCATGTCCCGCTTCTCCTCATCGACCTTGCATGTAGTCCCATCCTCTCGCTTCAAGGCCCTTACCGTATTTTTCCTCTTCTGATGTGACGCTCTATTTTGAAAGTATTGCATATTCTGGTCACCGGCTCGCAGCCAATCTACCCTTGACATTTGCCGGTTCATAATCTCCTCTCTCACATAAATTTCCCTAAGCTGCTCCTTAATATCCCTAACCTCCAGTCAGTACCTTGTGGAAAGGGCTCTTGTTTCCGCATCAAGGAGCTGGGCCTTTAGTTTTGCAATTTGTCTCCAAATTGACCCAAAGACTCCAAATTGTCGACTGCCTCTCCCACACCGCCGAAAGCCCATGTTCTCCAGTTCCTGCCGCCTCCCTTGCTTGTGCAAACATTGCTTCGTACTAGTCATGGCGGGACCATGCCTCTTCATACCGAAATGGTCTGTCGCTTCCATGGCCACTACATGGAGCAGTCTCCACGGCGCGAACAAGAATTGCCGGATGATCCGACTCCTCTGTCAGGATATGCTCAACAGTCATTTCCGGGTACAGTCCTAATAATCCATCATTGGATGTAGCACGATCCAGACAGACCTGGACATTTTCTGCTCCCTCCCGTTTATTGTCTGAGGTATAAGGGTATCTAGAGAAACCCAAATCTGCCAAGCTGCAGTCGGCAAGACAGTCACGAAAGTCCTCCATTTGTGTGAAGCTCCTTGGATTACCACCACGCTGATCCATCTGAAACAAGGCCTCATTGTAATTACCTATACACATCGATGGGAGGTCATCTTGAGCTCGTAAATAAATGTATAGCACCCCATGATTTTGTACGAAGTTCTGTTCGGGGCTTCCCATAGAATCCAGTGATCCTATAGGCCTTCCCCTCGCACCAGCTCCACATCTTTGAAGTACTGAAACCAAGGCCTCACCGTGACATGATCGTGCTCTCTCCACCAGAGAGATAGGCCACCACCGCGACCCTCACAATCCACCGCGACTCCACAAGTGAACCCTAGACTCCATCTCAGTCGCTCCATCGCCCTAGCCTTCTTCTTTGTCTCACATAATAACACCATCACTGGGTTGTGGGACCTTATCAGGTCTCGTAATTTGCCTACTATCGAGTCCAACCCCAGTCCTCGACAGTTCCAAGCCAAGAGATTCATTGTGTTCAGCAGCCATGTTCCTCAGGGTCTGCCGATTCCTCGTTGGTCCTCGAGATGCGCTCAAACACTGTAGACTTCTTCCGCCTCGTGTCGGGAATGAATGCATCATTTCAAATCTGCCTGTCGGGGTCATCCTTTGTAATCCACACCTGCTTTGGTCCCTATTTCCTATTCTCTTACTCCTACCCCCCTGATCATTATTCTTCTGGCGTGGAGTGTAATCTGGTCTCGGTTTTCGAACATAAGTGCCATGGTTCCTTCCACCACCACCATACTCCCTGAGCTCTCGGGTTATCGTGTTGGGCCTTGGTTTTTGCCTACGATGCACTGCCCTTGTATGATAAAAATAGACTTTTTACAAAACAATTATTCTATTTTTTAGAAAAGGAGGATGTCCCCCGGCCTCTGCATCTGGGAGATGCATGCGGACATTTTATTGATTATTCTCGAGGACCTTACAAAGTAGAACAATAATTTGCCTGAACCCGCCATCTTGGCAACATCTGCCGCTACTCCTATCCAAATGATGAAGGGGTGCAAGCTGGGCCACATACCCAGACTCTCACCTAAACCTAACATCGAAAGCCGGAGGCCCCGCTCGAGCCATCTGCCGGGTCTGGGGCTCAAACCGGTCCGACGCACTCACATGTGTCGTCGCTGCCATCTTCCACTGGTCCAGCTTCAGAGCAGATTGAGGTGACAACCTTGGCAGGTCCTCCGCCATCGGCGCCACCACGACGCCAAACGACGACCTCCACCTACGCGACCCTTGGCAGGTCCTCCGTCATTGACGCCACCACGGCGCCAAACGACGACCTCCATCTACACGACTCCATCTCCAAGCAACAGACGTAAATCCATACTAGGATAGAGCCGCACCACCACCGTCGCCCACCACCCACAAGCGCCACCCAACCCCAAGGTTCCCAAAGTGGCGCCTTCAGGAAGGGAATGGCGCCGTGAGCGCCGCCGCCGCCCAACAAAGTAGGGCTTTCGCCCGGGAGACCTAGGGGAAGGTGAAGTGAGGAGATCAGTCCATACCAACGCCTCCAAGGAGGGGAATGACGCCCTCATGCGTCGCCGTCGGTGCGGCCAGTCATGGCTGGCCATGGATTTCGCCCGAACTAGATCCCCGCCACCAGCAGCGCCTCCTGTACAGAACCGGCGACCAAGAGGAAGCTCGGCCCTACCAGGTTGGCCTACACGCCGAACAGGGGAGGAGGGGAGGCGCCAGATCACGCGCACCGACTGCCGCAGAAGCCGCCGCCGGCCGCTAACGACCACCGGATCCCGCTGCCCGCGCGGCCGGGACACCAGATCCACCGCCCGCACGGCTGCTAGTCGGTCGTGCCTTGCCAATGGAGCCGCCGCTCCAGATCCGGAGTTCCCCACGCAGAAGCAGGGCAACCGAGGCCCCGCCGCCACCATCCTTGGCGCCCCGGGCTTGCCCGTCGGCTGCCTCAGGTGGGGCGAGGAAGGGAAGAGGAGGAGGAGCGACTAGGGTTGGGAGGAGGAGGGGTGGACGAGGGTTGGGAGGAGGAGGCAAAAAAATAATTATTCAGTGGGTTATCAATAGTCCATCTGTCACAGTTTACACAACGCGCTTCAATTCTCATGCATTTCCACCACCTAAGGATTTTAGGCGTGTTTGGTTTAGTGCCCAATTAACTAGGACATGGTAACCGCAATCAAGATGATAATTTTATCTCCATGCCCCGGTGTGTATGCCGGTGAAATAAATGCACACATGTGGCAGGGTGGAAGCACTCCACGCATATGTGTACACATTTATTTTTTTCAGTAATTAGGCGCCGTGGTGTAAATCCCGATGCTATTTTCCAATTCAATCACTAGATACTCCCTCCATTTTTATATACAAGGCCGTGTTGAAACGTGTCGTGTATACTGTGACGGAGGGATTACTAGCGTGTGGATTGATAAATACAGATATTAGCTGTACATTTCTCCACAATTGTCGCGTGTCGACTTCCCACGGTGCTTGGGAAAGTAGCAAAGCAGCGCACACAGAAGATCTCTCCTTTCACGCATGTGATCCCCACTGCCGCGCAGATACGGACGGCCGCGATCTGAGCCCCACCACCCCCAGAAGGGCCGTGGATTCCCTTGGCCTTTTCCTAAAGCCTAAATCCTAAAAAGTGGTCGAATGCTCGTTTGCTCGCGCGAGCACACGCTCTCGCGCGCCGTCGGATCGGCATCGCGCGGTTGCGCGTCGATCGCTCCGACCCGGCGACCCGGCGCTGCCTCGTCCAAGGAATCCACCCCGTTTCTCTGCCTTGTGGAGCCCACGAACCACTCCTCTCTGTCTCACCTTCTCCCTCCCCCCGTGCACACTTCCGTTCCTCCATGGCCCGGCGAGATCCGCCGCGCCCGCCTCGACCGGCAGCGATGCACCCCCTGCCCCAGACCGGCAACAATGCGGCCCCGCGCCCTGCTTCTCCCTCCCCGCGTTCTCCCGCGGCCCGCCGCGTCGATTCCTCGCGCGGGTCGATGCATCCCGCGACTGGGACCTTCAATTCCTGTCAGATTCATGCCCTTCTCGTCCAACGACGACAACAAAACACGACGGCGGCTGCTCCGGCCGCCCCCCGCAGATTCCAACTAGCGACGCCCCCTCTGCTCGCGCGCCCCTCGGAGATCCCCTACAGTTCAACTCCCTGGCCACGCAGTACAGGGAGGATCCTCTCATCCATAGCGTTGCCTGTAGGGGTCATGTGGACGACGGCGAGAAGCACAGCCAGGTGGATGTGGTGCAATACCTTACAGTAGATTTCGCTCCCGCTCTTCATCCACAGGGTGAGCCGTTCTGAACTAGTTTTTGATTTTGGCAAAGCGTGTGTGTTTGAGTTGCCATGGGCTGAGCACGTGTTGCACGGAGGTGTGGTGCATTGCTAGAGTTTGCATATGAGTAGTTGCCAGATCCTCCCCCACAGAACCTGTCTTTTTTTGACATACAAAAACTTGCCTGACTATTTATTTGTAGTTGCCTCAAATGTTCATCAATTTGCCATCTCATCAAGGAAATTTTGATTACTCGGAACCTAGAAATTTTGTTGCACACCAGCTCATGGAGATATGAAGTTACATACCTGTAGCTTGCCTAATGATTTTGTATTTCTGTAGCTTGCCTAATTATTTTGTTTGTTAGTTTCCTGATATGTCTGAACTAGCAAGTAACATACTGGAACCTTGGATAATTAAACATTTCTGCTAGTTATGGTATCCATATCAGCCTAATGATTTGCTTGCCTAATGATTTTGTTAGTTGATTGCCTAATATGCATGTCTGCCTAGTTAAACATTTCCGTTGATTATGGTATAAATATTAGATAGACTGAAACTTGTACATGAACACATCAGTTCAATAATTAGAAAGGCCTGCTTGGATGGTTTATATAGTTAGAACTCCATCGGTTCTAATACAACAAGATATGTTTACTGAAACTTGTACATGAACACATCAGTTCAATAATCAGAAGGTTTGCTTGGATGGTTTATATAGTTACAACTCCATCGGTTCTAATACAACAAGATATGTGTATAGTAACTTGCACATGAACACATCAGTTCAATAATGAGAAAGGCTACTTGGATGGTTTATATATTTACAACTCCATCGGGTCTAATACAACAAGATATGTGTACAAGTAGAAGCACATTAGTGCTTGTTGAATACTGTCGCCAGAATCACATTGATTTTTACAAACGATTAGCACATAGCATTGTTGTTATGCTATTTTTAGTACACATAATAAGTAAAATCCTAGGGGAAAGTAACACTGCAGCTGAATGAAAGATTCTCTGTCTTTCAGTGGTCGCTGATGCCACACACAAGATGCAATTAACAACATGATATTGCTTTGATTTGTGCACTGACAACTCCATCTTTTTGATCAATTCACCAGTTCTCCTTCCTCAATTGGAGCTGTTTCCAATTCCCCTGTCGGCACTTCTGTCTTCCATTAGTACAACACTAAGCAAGAAAAAGTAAGAAGATGTGGACTGTCCTTTAGACGGAGAAAGTCAGCAACCAAAAAACATGCTTTCTTCTAGTCAATTTATAACCTTTTTGCACATTGAGTTTCAGCCAAAAAACATGCTTTCTTCTAGTCAATGATTTCTACACTAACTTGCCTAATAATGTCAGAAAGTTGCGTGCAATATCTTTTTTTGGGAATATGATTGGCGGCAACTAGACAGCAGAGGGGAGGAGAGAGGTATCGGAGTATCGACGACTAGCAAGCAAAGCAAGAGGAAAAGCGAAGGGGGCAGCGCCATCCATGCGCCGCGACCATCTAGCAGGGTGGCGCTAGATCTGGGAAACATTGTCACGAGTGATCGAGGAACTGGACCGCATCACCAGTAAGTATCTCGAAAACAACCCCATAAGCATGGGTTTTTCTACTCACATCTACGACTATATGATAGAGGCGGTATAGGGAGGTTGAAGAGGGGTGGGGTAAGGGGGTCCCATGCATGTTTTTGGGTGAATCAATGATTTTGAGCGTGGGGGTGGTTTGCGACTTGGTGATGCGGGGCCTAGAATCGTCTATGATTTTAGACTTACGTGTTTAAAACTTTCCCAACACATGATAGTTAGTTACTAGAGATGTTGTCGAAAGACACCCAAAGATCCACTCCCGAGATGTGGGGGCTAGAATCGTCGATGATTTGAGCCAAAAGTGTCCAAAACTTGCCCAACCATGATGGGTAGTGTCTAGAGATGCTGGTGTAAGTTGCCCAAAGATCCGCTCCCGAGATGCGGATGCTGGAATTGTCTCTTACTTCAGCCGAAAGTGTCCAAAACTTGCCCAACAAATGATAGCTAGTTGCTAGATATGTTGGCGAATCCGCTCCCGAGATGCGGGTGCTAGAATCGTCAATGATCTGAGACGAAAGTGTCCAAAACTTTCCCAACCCATGATACCTAGTTGCTAGAGATGCTGGGCTGAGTTGCCCAAAGATCTGCTCTTGAGATGTGGGGGAGGGGGGGTTGCAATTTTCAATGATTTCAGCCGAAAGTGCCCAAAACTTACTCGATGCATGATAGCTAGTTGCTAGAGATGCTGGCGCGAGTTGCCCAAAGATCCGCTCTAGAGATGTGGGGGTGGAATTGTCAATGATTTGAACCGAAAGTGTCTGAAACTTGCCCAACGGATGATAGCTAGTTGCTAGAGATGCTGGCGTGAGTTGCCCAAAGACCCGCTCTCGAGATGTGAGGGCTGGAATCGTCTATTATGATTTGAGCTGAAAGTGTTGAAAACTTGCCCAACACATAACAGTTAGTTGTTAGAGATGCTGGCATGAGTTGCCCAAAGATCTGCTCTCAAGATGTTGGGGCTGGAATCGTCTATGATTTGAGCCTAAAGTGTCCAAAACTTGCCCAACACATAATAGTTCGTTGCTAGAGATGCTGGCGCGAGTTGCCCAAAGATCCGCTCTCGAGATGTTGTCAATGATTTGAGCCAAAAGTGTCTGAAACTTGCCCAACGGATGATAGCTAGTTGCTAGAGATGCTGGCGTGAGTTGCCCAAAGAACAGCTCTCGAGATGTGGGGGCTGGGATCGTCTATTATGATTTGAGCCGAAAGTGTTGAAAACTTGCCCAACACATAATAGTTAGTTGTTAGAGATGCAGGCGTGAGTTGCCCAAAGATCCGCTCGCGAGATGTGGGAGCTGGAATCGTCTATGATTTGAGCTGAAAGTGTCCAAAACTTGCCCAACACATAATAGTTAGTTGCTAGAGATGCTGGCGTGAGTTGCCCAAAGATCTGCTCCCAAGAAGCGTTGGGTTTTATTTCGCCCAAAACTTGCCCAACGCATGATTTGGTAGTTAATTGCTAGAGAAGTTGGCGTGAATTGCCTAGAGATATTTTGTAGCAAAAAATTGATTTTATTTGCTCAAAGTTGTTATTTCCACTAGGATAAGTTGTCTACATGTAAATAGTAATTGCCTAAATCACCTAAGTTCTGTAAATGTGGTTTCGTAGATATTATTGCCTAAACAAATTGTTTGTTTTGTTTTGCAGGGCCTCACTAAATTCTAAAACGATGTCAAGGCATTATTTTTGAGGTTTTATGCACACACCCAAGCAAGAAGCTTCAACATGCACTTTCAGGTAAGCTTCGCACAAAGCTATCCAACTTCTTTGTTTCAGCAAAAAAAGAGGAGTTGCCTCAAACTTATATGCATTTTACCTACATTCCGATAGGACTTGCATGTTATTTTTCCTCTCTGCAAACAAGAAGCTTTGCTAGCCACTTCCAGATAAATTTCACACAGCCACAATAGCTTTCCAACTAGGTTTTTCTGTCTCCTCAGTAGCTGGCTATTAGCTTGTTTTGTTCCAGCAAATAAAGGGAGTTGCCTGAAACTTATATGCTAATTGCCTACATCACATCAAGACTTGCTTTTTGGCCCCCGCCCTCCTTTTTCGCAAGCAAAATTTTTTCACCGGCAACTTCCAAGTAAACTTTCCACAATCCCCAGAGCTTTTCAACATGTTTTTATGCATCCCCAGTAGGTGGTTGTTAGCTTTTTTGTTCAGCAAAAAAGGGAGTTGCCAGAAACTTATATGGAAGACTTGCTTTTGATTTCCCTTTTTTGGCAACAAACTAATAAGATGACTGCATAAATATGTTTGTCTTAAAATTTGCCTACACAACAAGCACAACTTGCCCGAGGAAAAAACAACCCAAAACACTATCCTATCGTTGATTTTTCTTTTCAAAGCAGAAGTTGCCTGCGAGCATTATGAAAATTGCCTACAACACGACACAACTTTTCTAACCAAAAAGCCACACAAAAGTATCATGCAAATCTAGCAAAAAGTGCATCACAACCATTTTACTAGGATTTTGGTTATTTTAGGCAAATCTTTGTTGCTGGATTACTGTTTTTCCTGAATAATTAGAACCTTTTTTTCTTAGGATTACTGTCCCTTATATTGCTGAAGGGGGGGGGGGTTATTGCCCCTTTTACTGCTGAGTTTGCAAACACGAAACTGTTGAGAGTTCATTCTTTGTTTTCTGCAGTTGATGCATGGTCATGGCCATCAAAGGAGACGCGCACGAGATGGAGCTTTCATCCAGATCGAGATCTGGGTGGACGGAGGCATGGGAAGGAAAAGGGATCTCACGTCCTTTTCCCGCAAGTGATCCGGGCGGGGATGTGTGGGTTGCTACGCGGGACAGGGGGGCCAAGTGCTTGGACTTTCCTTTTTTTCGTTTCTGGACGGACGGGCGGAATCTTTCCTTAAATGGGGTGTGTGCCAGGGAACGTCAGGGAGCACATGTTTGCTCCCTAGTCGCGTCCTTCCTGAAGTGCCCCTCCACGATTCCCGAGACAAACTCCCGATCAGTGGCTCAATACGCAATTACCCACAGCCCCCATGCCCTCCTCCACTCGAGCTTGCCCGTGCTACAGCCCTGGCGGCAGGGTCCACTAGGAGAACGGTCAAAGCAAGGAGCGGCATGTGATACAGACACTGCGTGGCACACGCCACGTGTCGGAACGCCAATGGCACGTGCGACGTGGAGGTGGAAAATTTTCCATCCGTCTTTTATGCTGTTTTCCTATGTGAGAAGCGCGAAATTAATTCGGTGTCGGAACCCGACATATAGATGGGTGGACGCGGTGCTAGCCAGTTGTCAGATAAGCTCCTACACTTATATAAGGGTAGGGGATATGAGAGCCTGTTTATAACGTGTTAAAGGCTCGGCAGCTACTCCCCCACTACACCGCAGAGGGAAAGCGACGGATCTGGAAATCCAGAATAATTGCCACCGCTCTTCTCTACACGCACCAAAGACGCCCACCTGCTATAGCGTCCTCTTTTCTTTTTTCCTTTTTCTTCTCAAGAATAGGACACGGATCTATTATAAACAACAACCAGTGTTGCTAGAACGACCATCGGTGTCTTCTCTCCCCTACGTAGCCAGATTGACCATGTCGATGACACCCGGGGTGTCTTCGTACGCGTGCCCTTAAGGACCAATGCTCCCTAAGCCGAATAACGCCATTGGACCATTGAACCGAGGTTGATCCATCACAAAGGTGCACGTTAAGGAGCTCTCCTGGCTGGAGTGGTGGACAACACAAAGGTTGTTGTCGGCAGACCGGGTTCGAGTCTCCTTATTCTCCTATAAGAATAAGACAGGGGGATTCTTTCCCTCTGTTCTCATTCTTTTTTTAACCCTTAAACCATTCTGAACTGACCCATATCAAATTTTGTTGTCATGTACACATGACGAGAAGTTCTAACCTCGTCGCCCCCAAAAAGACAACATAAATCTATGTCGAAGCTCCCTCGACTTCGGCCCATTGGACAAACTCAAGGAGGATCGGATTCCGAAAGATTGACTTGAAGACGAACCATCACCATCCATCCGAATGCCGCCCTATGTCAAAATGAAATAACGTAAACTACTGGCCAAAGCCAAGGCATCGAGAGACACCTCCCCGCCATCGGTCGTCTAAGTGGACGGTGGAGGAGAGGTGGATCCATAAGTTCACCCGCCTAGCTTCAGCCCTTGTTTGGCATGCAAGTATTGACCATGTTTTTAAAGGATTATCCACGCAGGGCCCATAAGCTCCCAAAAAATCGGAAGGCTATTTGGTACATGGCTTTTCCAGCTGCCCAACCCTCCCACCCCGATCCCTAGACTTCCTCTCTTGTACCCGTTGATAGAGGCAAAGGTGTCCCGATGTTTCGATGAGATAGCTATCATTTTCTGTGGAAGTTGACTTTAACGATCCGACTAGGAAACGTGCGATGACGTCGCCTTAGCAATCGCTAAACCAACTCCGAGAGGTTATTGACCACGTCGGAGCACGATCAACCTTACCACGAGGGTCTATTTCCTGCAAGCAAACGAAGAACAAGTAAGAAACTGAGATTGCAATCTGGATATTGCGCATGTAAGAGGAAAGCTTTATTAATCAAGTGAGATTCTCTGACGTCTTGGTCTGACCGTTGAAAAGAAATGAAGGATGCGAGTTGCAGCTATGGCGAACTTTAATCTAAACAAAATCCAAGTCTAAAGGTTGCCTTAAGGGTTGTATTTATAGGGGAAAAGAGAGGGAATTTTGTCCACTAATGTAGGGCAGAACCCTAGGGGCCGATCTTTCACGTTTGGAGAGGATCCTAGGGGGAAACACGAAGAACGCGCGGAAGAACACGAGGAAATCACGGGGAGAGACAAGAGAATCACTCAACCGACAAGTATCGATCACACAAGGGCTAGATCACCGAACACATAAGGTAGCACAAGATTCAAAATCAACAAAGGAAAGATACACGAGTAACCGTTCTTCTTCGTGAGGAGGTCTTGAATCCACGAGGGGATCTTCTCGGAAAGGGGTCTTGAATCCAAGTGGATCTTCTCCGAACAGGCCGCGGTCTCTCACGAGGAGGAGATCCGATGGATGAGTGAGGCTCTATCTCACAAATGAGCTAAATCAACGCTAACCCTCAAAATGGGGAGGAGGAGGTCTATTTATAGTGCTAAGCCACGAAGGGGTAAGTGAGGGGCGAAGGGGTACACGGGCTTCGGCCCAAGTCACGCATGCAGGCGGGGTCCGGATGATCCGGATGGTGGCCCGGATGATCCGGGTGTCAGGGGTCCGGATGATCCGGGTGACCGTCCGGATGATCCGGCTTCGTCGAGCAGCTTCGGGTGTCTTCGGGCACGTTAGCCGGATCGTCCGGGTGGTCGTCCAGATTGCCCGGGCTTGGTCCGGATCGTCCGGCTGGGGGTCCGGATGATCCAGGCAAGTCCTGTCTCGCTCCATTCTTCTTCTTCCTTCTCCTCTTCCATGCTTGGCCTTGGTCCTTGGATTCTCCATGGTCATCTCGGTTGTACCTGAGTATAGGCAAGGTCCATGCATGAGGTAGTAGCCATGTTTCACATGCGGAAAGTGACAGTTCGAAGAGGAGTGAATTCACCGTGTGTCCAATGGCGTATGTTCGAGGTCTCGTCATATGTCCTCTTGGGGCTTGGAGAGTAGTCGGAGTGTACATGGGGATGAACGTGGGATGCTCCGCATCATCTCCCCCCCCCCCCTGGGAAAGATCCGACCTCAGATCGTGATCCTCATCACCATGGAAACGGTTGTCATGGACGGACTTGTAGCTGGACGTAGATGAAGGCATTGCGCAATCCAAGTACTCCAAGGTGTTGCCGGAGTGGTATACATGCAAAAGGAGCAAACACAAACAACACTCGGAAATACAATGGTTAGCACACACAAAGTGTCCATCATGTAAGAATGAGTCCGTGCAGCAAGATAGTGCGTGGCAAGACACAAGATGCTTATCCAAAAGAAGTAGAATGAGATGTACAGCATTCATGGGATAATTAGCATGGTGCACAAAGCGACAAATTCTAGCATTGTGCAAAATGATGTCATAATGGGATGGTGCATCAAAAGCATGAACATGGCAATGGATGCGCAATATGTATATGTTATCATGCAATTGATGGTGGGCAATATGATCATGATGTATGAATATGCCATCAAGGAAGATCACAACAAATTTGCTAAGGAAATGCACAAGCTCATATATCATGGATGACATGGAAATAGATGCAACAAGACAAGCATAATGTGAGTCAATCCATGCATGGGGTGAGTATGATATGTCCATCGAGCATGACATGTATGAGCACAATCAACAAATATGGAGGTGTTGGTGTACCAAAGCTCGATGTCGAGGCATGAGTGGAGTTCCGAAGGTGCATCCAATAAGTGTGAGCGCTCCTCAATGTGAAGGTCCATAGAGCCAATCATCAATGCGGGTCCTCCATCCAATATATGTATCATGTAGACAAGAAGAAGGAAACAACAATGAAAGAATGACCCATCCAATATGCGTACTTGAGGATGGCTCAAAGGGAAGGAGTTCACCTTTATGAGGATGTCGAAAATGTTGGTGTCGCACATCATGTATGCCTTCACATTGCCAATATGTCTCATGACGGTAATGCCTTGTGACTCCTTCAAAACGAAAGAACATGACAAACACTCGGAAAAACAAATGAGGTTAGCGGAAGTGCAAAACCTATCATTCATGTGGTAGGATACCCAACAAGTGTATGCATCATGCTCATCATAAGAAAGGACAATGGAGTATTGCATAGTATGGAGGCATATCATGCGAGAACAACCAAATGCGATAGGCTCAATCAAACAAGCATGCATCACAATTAAGGTGTCAAAGTCTCCAAGATCAATAAGCATAGTATGGTTGCACTCAATACAAGTGGATATGAGAGAGGCAACTAATGGACACAAGAGACAATGATCAAGATATATCATGTGAGAGGCATGAGCATATATGTCATCAACCCAAGAAAGCGAGTAAGAGTGGAACATGGGTGATGCAACCAAGCAAGCAATCATAGCGATCAAGTCTAGCAAGCTAGTAGTGCGAAGATGCAACATACTAGGAGGAATCATGGCAAGCATGTAATGTGTGCAATTAGTGGGCATGAATAATTCACATGTCATAGCACAAGCATGAAAGCAAGGTATGAGTAGGATAGCATGAATGTATTGGTGAGAAGCCATGTGTAAATAGCAATGGGTCATCATGAATCTCCCAACACAACAAGCATCAATAGCATGGGGCACATGATAAACATGGCAATAGCAACAAGGATCTCCACCAAGCATGAAAATACATATCGAAGTAGCATAATGGTGAATCATGGGTATATGCAAGCAAGGGTCACAATTGCATGGCAAAATCATGTAAAGAGGCATAACATGCAAAGTGAACACGATAGTATGGGCATAAGGTGACGAGTGGTAAATAGCCCATAGCCGTGTGAGAGCCAAGTAGAAGAGATGCGCGTAGTCCTTGCGCGAAGGGAATGGTGGTAAGGATAGTCCACGTGATCCCAAGCCGTCGTTGCTCTCAAGAGCTCGTTTCGTCAACTCTTGGGATTGAGAGGTTGACGAGTATACATGAGTACCTACACAAAACAAAGACAAAGGAAAAATTGTGTGTGCATGGTATATGTACACATCATCCATCATTGTGCGCACGTGCATGTGTCGGTTAGCACAAAATATCCAATGCTCAAATAAATGAGATGCGCGATATAGAAACATGTCATCCATCATGAGAGGTTTGTTGTTATGCATGGCATAATGGAGACTCAACGGATGTAATGCATCATGAGAAATATCTAGAGCACTGTTGTTCATGGAATGCATATGGTGCACGCAATTATGGGAATCATGCAAAGTATGAGATGCATCAAAATCTCCTAATATGTATGAGGAAACTATGGGGGTCTCCTCATGAGAATGAGTAGCAACATCACATGGAGAATATTGACAACATCCAAAACAATGCATATTTGGAGCAATGTGATCATGGCATGACATAGTAGATGAATTGCGAAAATCATGTAAAGGAAGCATGGCAATATCATTACATGAAAAACAAAAGCCAATGACCATCATCTCGTCATTTATGCCATAGGTGCAAATGGGATTGATTTTAATGGGGCATGCATAGTTACTATGTTGAGATTGTAATAAATATGGGAGATCTCACTCATAGCATATGACAAGTTCAAAGGTTTGTCCAACATGATGTGACCAAAAGAATTTTCACATGATATCCTATGGAGCATAACATCACAACTAGGCAATTCAACATGCTCATCATCATATTCATCATAAATTGGTAAGTCATGACATGAAGAAGTCTCACTAGCATGAAGCATGGCAATAGGTGGGTCAACATCATGGGAGCAATCGATGTCAAGAGAGTCCACTAGTGGGACAAGAGAAGCACCATCACCTATATTACCTTTGGAGCGTCGCTCATGTGTTGTAGGTGAGGTGTTGAAGATCCACTCGTTGTCATCTTCATCTTGATGGAACCATGTGGGGGGTGCATCATCGTCCACCATGGCCATCGTCGTCTCCATTGGAGGGATGGACTCGTCGAGGATAGGTATGTCGTCATGTAGGAGACCTAGCACCAAAGAAGAAAACACACTAGGAGTAGAGGTTAAGTCATTAGAAATCAAAGTGGCCTCACATGCCGTGTCAATTATCTCACTCGCTAAGTGTTGTGGCTCACTCACTCTCTCAAGGATGCTCTCACTCATATGGTTGGTGGAGTCACTCAAATGGCGCTCAACCTCACATAGGATGTGTGGCATGCTCTCATGTGTGGGGCCAGTGGTGGTCACACTCATCCTCTCAAAGGAAATTCTCTCAATGTCACGTATGGTGCAATCACTCATGTCACTCATGTGGTAGTGCCTCTCCTCACATGGCAAATGGGGCATCTTGACATATGTGGGTGTCGGAGAGATGTAGGTGCAAATGTCTCCATGCTCAACTCCTATCGCCGTGGTTAAAGGGGATGGCCCTTGCTCGACCTTCTTGTCACCGTCTTGGTGTGGGAGGCCAATATGATGTGGCACCTCGTAGCTCGTCTCCATGACCGAAGGGAGTTTCCCATGCTCGGTCATCTTCCTTGGGGGGCTTCCGAAGATGGAAGTGTCGCCCTCACTCGTAGGTAGTCGCCTTGAACTTGATGAAGTCGATGTAGGCGTACACGTGGGAAGTAGGCAAAGATGTCGTACGTCCAAAGGCGAAGATGCCTTGATAGCACTTGGCGAAGATGCCGAAGTGGTTGTTGTAGTCGTAGCACCGTGTTGGTGGTGGTCGTCTCGCGGTCTTCTTTTGTGCTCATGAAGCGTCAACTTGGAATGAAGTAGGGCTTGTTGGGACTTGTGCATTTGCGCTTGTGGAGCATCTTCATGATGATGATGTCGTTGTCGTGCTTGAGCTCGTAGAAGATGTCGTTCGTCGTTGTCGTGCACATGATGCTTGGAGGTGACTTGCCCTTCATGACGATGTTGATCACGAATGTGATGGTGGTCGCCATGTAGATGTGGACGAGGAAAATTTGCACTTGCATCGCTTTCGCGCTCCGAAGACTTGTGTCTTGAATGTCGCCACCTTGAAGATGACGAAGGGGAAGAAGACTTGATCAAGGCTCTAATCTCCTCCATCCTTGCATCTTGCTCCTCTTTATGTGCGGAAAGCTTCTTGTCGATGTAGTCCCTTTTCCATGCTTCTGAGTGATGAATGTCGATGGAGATGTTCTCGATGCGCTCTCGCAATCGTGATTGTGCGCCTTGCATTTGTCGTTGTAGATCGAAGATGGACGCTTTGTTGATGTAGTTGTTCACGCCGTCGTTGTTGTTGTAGACCGGAGATGAAATGCCTTGCCTATCCATCACAAGACTTGAGCAAATATGAGTGGGAGAAAGAGAAGAACTTATACCAATGTACCTTGACCGATGTTGACAATGAATCAAGTTCACTCAAATGCGGACAATGAAATAGCACTATTGGTACCAATCCTTGTCGGTTCTCACACCTACACAAGTAAAGCTTATGGAGGAGCTCGGTGAGGATAGTGGCACAAAAATTTAATGCAAAATGTTAGCAAGAGTCAATAATGTTGAAAGAGATTCACAAATTCGCAAGTGAAACAAGTAGACCAATAGCAATGAAAGGTACACGGAAACACACACACGGATAGATAAATGGGGTCATGCAACCAAGGAATGAGCACAAAATGTGGAATCCATGGAAAACGCTCGTGTTGCACAACTCAAGAGAGACGCTAGCACGATTGCTCAATAGGCGGATATGACACTTGTGCACAACCTATAAGATGTAAAATGTAGCAACTACTATCCCAAGTATGCTATTATGTATGGTTCCCGATGGTTCTCTCAAGATGTTCCAAGATGATCGGATATGACAATCTTATATGCAATGTGGTATGATGCTATGGCACTTGCTTACAAGCTCTTTGCTCTTTCTCTTTTGCTTAAAAGCTTTATTTCTTTCTTTTTCTATGGCCACTTTTGCACAATGCACAAACCAAGATAGCAATTGTGTATATGCGGGAACAAACTTGTGACACAAGATATGATAGCAATATATGCACCACGATGATATGGTATGTATGCTATGGGAAGTATGATCACTAATGTGCACAAGTAACGTTGCCGGCAATACTCAACTGGCTAGTCTCGATAGGCAAGCAACGCAAAAGTAAGGCTATGGGTGTAACGCCCCGGATTCGATGCACTAGGTGTCCGCCAGTTATTCGCCGTCGTTGCCATGTCATTTGCTTGCGTGTTGCACTTTGCCATGCCATCATATGTTTTTCATATCATGTCGTCATGTGCATCTCATTTCGCATTCGTGTTCGTCTCATGCATCCGAACATTTTCCCCGTTGTCCGTTTTGCAATCCGGCACTCCTATGTCCTATGGCGTCCCCCTCTTGTCTCCTGTTGTGAGCGGGTGTTAAACTTTCTCGGAATGGCCCGAGGTTTGCCAAGGGGCCTTGGTATAGCACCGGTAGACCGCCTGTCAAGTTTCGTACCATTTGGAGGTCGTTTGGTACTCCAACGATTAACCGGGTAACCGTAAAAGCCTCTTTTGTGTGCAGCCCAACACCCCTTTCAAAGTGGCCCAAAACCCATCCAAACCCCCTCCATGCTCTTGGTCGTTCGATCACGATCGCGTGGCCGAAAACCGCTCCTCATTTGGACTCTCCTAGCTCCCTCTACCTATATATATATGTGATCCTCCCCGAAATCCCGCAGTCCAAACCCTAGAAATTCCCCTCGCGCCGCCGGACATTTCTTCCCCCGCCGACGGACATGTCCGCTTCGCCACCCCGTCCAACCCCAGGTCTCCACGTGTCCCAGCGCCGCCGTCCTCCGCCGTGGCCCGCCTCCGCCGCCGCGCCTCCCCGAGCTCCCCGGCACCCCGCCGCCTCGTGCCTCCAGCCTCGCCACCTCCGCGCCGCCCGCGCCTCCCGCGCCCCTCCGGCAACCTCGTCGCCGGCCACCGGAGGGCCGCGCCGCCGCCCTCTTCCGCCCCGCGCCAAGCTCGCCGGAGCCACACGCACCATCCGTCTTCTCCGCCCGCCGGCGCCTCCGCTGCCGTGCGCCCGACCCGTCACCAGCGACCGGAGGCTCGCCGGAGCCCCACATCGCCGGCCCCGCCGCCCTTCCTTGCCGGTCATCGCCGCCCCGCCGTCCCTCGCCGTCGTCGGCAACCCCGCTCCAGATCCGGTCCGGGTGGACCAGATCCACCGGGAGATGATCCAAACGCCCGCGCCTGAACCCGGATCCCTCCGTCCCGCACGACCCCGTCCAGTTTCGGAGGGTATATTTTTCTTCTAAGTCCCAGTTTTTCAACATTATCATGCCATGTTCATCGCATCATAACTTGCTGCATACTGCTCTGTTTCGTGCGTGTAATATGTCAAATTGTTCGCCCCGATGAGTACTTCATTTCATTCCATTGCGCCGTGTTCATTTGAGTCCATCTTGATGCCTGAATCATCGTTGCAAGAGTGCATGTTGCTGTTAATCTGCTGAAACTATTATAACTTGAGGATTTGTCATTTTTGTCATGTTTGATGTGTGCATCTTATGAGGTTTATGTCTACACGTGTTTTGAACTATGTCATGCCATCTTTACAGTGGTGCCATCCATGTATTTTTTGAGTTGTGTACTGAGTGCATCGAGCTCGTGAAGTAGGGTACTTGTTGTTGCTGTTTTCCTGACAGATCTTATTTTTTTATACCGAAAGTGGTGATTTTATTTTTTTATACTAACGGGTCTCATGAGATTTTCTGTTGAGTTTTGTGTTGTGAACTTTTCAAGTTTTGGGTAAAGATTTGATTGAATATGGAATAAGGAGTGGCAAACACCTAAGCTTGGGGATGCCCAAGGCACCCCAAGGTAATATTCAAGGGCAACCAAGAGCCTAAGCTTGGGGATGCTCCGGAAGGCATCGCCTCTTTCGTCTTCGTCTATCAGTAACTTTATTTGAGGCTATATTTTTATTCACCACATGATATGTGTTTTGCTTGGAGTGTCTTGTATGATATGAGTCTTTACTTTTTAGTTTTCCATAATCATCTGTGATGTACACACCTTTTGAGAGGGACACGCATGAATCGTGATTTATTAGAATGTTGTATGTGCTTCACTCATATCTTTTGAGCTAGGCAATTTTGCTCTAGTGCTTCATTTATATATTTTTAGAGCACGACGTTGATTTTATTTTATAGAAATTGTTGAACTCTCATTCTTTACTTATATTATTTTCAGAGTCGTTCTAAACAGCATGGTAATTTGCTTTGGTTATGAATTTAGTCCTAATATGATAGACATCCAAGAGGGATATAATACAAATTTTCATATAAAGTGCAATGAATACTATGAGAAGTTTGATTCCTTATGATTGTTTTGAGATATGAGGATGGTGATATTAAAGTCATGCTAGTGAGTAGTTGTGAATATTATAAATACTTGTGTTAAAGTTTGTGATTCCCGTAACATGCACGTATGGTGAACCGTTATGTAACGAAGTTGGAGCATGATTTATTTATCGATTGTCTTCCTTATGGGTGGCGGTCGGGGACGAGCGATGGTCTTTCCAACCAATCATCCCCCTAGGAGCATGCGCAAAGTACTTTCTTTCAATGACTAATAGATTTTTGCAATAAGTATGTGAGTTCTTTATGACTAATGTTGAGTCCATGGATGATACGCACTCTCACCCTTCCACCATTGCTAGCCTCTCTAGTACTGCGCAACTTTTGCCTGTGCCATACACCCACGTATTACCTTCCTCAAAACAGCTACCATACCTACCTATTATGGCATTTCTATAGCCATTCTAAGATATATTGCCATGCAACTTCCACCGTTCTGTTTTATTGTGACACGCTCCATCATTGTCATATTGCTTTGCATGATCATGTAGTTGACATAGTACTTGTGGCAAATCCACCTTTCATAATTTTTATACATCTCACTCTTGATTCATTGCACATCCCGGTACACCACCGGAGGCATTCATATAGAGTCATATTTTGTTCTAAGTATCGAGTTGTAATTCTTGAGTTGTAAGTAAATAAAAGTGTGATGATCTTCATTATTAGAGGATTGTCCCATGTGAGGAAAAAAATAAAAGAGGCCAAAGAAGCCAACAAAAAAAGAGGCCAAAGAAGCCAAACAAAAAAAGAGAGAAAAGAGAGAAGTGGAAATGTTACTATCCTTTTTCCACACTTGTGCTTCAAAGTAGCACCATGATCTTCATGATAGAGAGTCTCCTATATAGTCACTTTCATATACTAGTGGGAATTTTTCATTATAGAACTTGGCTTGTATATTCCAACGATGGGCTTCCTCAAATTGCCCTAGGTCTTCGTGAGCAAGCAAGTTGGATGCACACCCACATATTTTTTTGAGCTTTCATAAACTTATAGCTCTGGTGCATCCGTTGCATGGCAATCCCTACTCACTGACATTGATATCTATTGATGGGCATCTCCATAGCCCGTTGAGACGCCTAGTTGATGTGAGACTATCTCCTTCTTTTTTGTCTTCTCCACAACCACCATATTCTATTCCACCTATAGTGCTATGTCCATGGCTCGTGCTCATGTATTGCGTGAAAGTTGAAAAGGTTTGAGAACACCAAAAGTATGAAACAATTGCTTGGCTTGTCATCAGGGTTGTGCATGATTTGAATATTTTGTGTGATGAAGATGGAGCATAGCCAGACTATATGATTTTGTAGGGATAGATTTCTGTGGCCATGTTATTTTGAGAAGACATAATTGCATTGTTAGTATGCTTGAAGTATTATTGTTTTTGTGTCAATATTAAACTTCTGTTTTGAATCTTATGGATCAGAACATTCATGCCACAATAAAGAAAATTACATGGATAAATATGTTAGGTAGCATTCCACATCAAAAATTCTGCTTTTATAATTTACCTACTCGAGGACGAGCAGGAAGTAAGCTCAGGGATAGCCCTGTGCGTTCGGTTTATTCGGTTTACATGGTTCAGTTTATACGGTTTTTCGGTATGTACGGTATTAATACTTCGGTAAATACGATATGAAATTAAAATACGGTTCGGTTTCGGTATATACCAAATTATTTCGGTATGGTTTCGGTATATACCATAAAAACCAAAGTTGACGCGAATTTGAAAATGACGTAATAATAATTTGCAAATTTATGACTCAAAACACATTCTATTTTACACAAATAGTATATGACTATATATATAAGTATATATGCATGCATTGATTCATCTATTGATGGTTATGGACGTGCTTAGCATTTTAAAAAGAGAAAAATGACAATGTTACAAGAAAAATGTAGGTGCTTAGTAGTGAATTTGACTCATGTACAAGAAAAATGACAACTTGTACGGTTGTTCATCTCAAGAAATATAAATTTATCTTTTACTTCGGTTTATTCGGTTAACCATTCGGTTTTTTGGTATATACCATAAATACCAAAATTCAAATCGGTATGAAAAGTTCATACCATACCGAAACTAGAAACCATAAAAACAAAAAGATCGGTTCGGTTCGGTTTATTTTCGGTATGGTTTTTCGGTTCGGTTTTAAAATGCACAGAGTGACTCGGGGATGCTTGATACGTCTCCAACGTATCAATAATTTTTTATTGTTCCATGCTATTATATTATTTGTTTTGGATGTTTTATATGCATTAACATGCTATTTTATACTATTTTTGGGACTAACCTATTAACCTAGAGCCTAGTGCGAGTTTCTGTTTTTTTTCTTGTTTTTGAGCTTAGCAGAAATGGAATACCAAACGGAGTCCAAATAGAATGAAACGTCACGATGATTTTTCTTGGACCAGAAGACACCCAGGAGACTTGGAGTTCAAGTCAGAAGAGCCACGAGGCGGCGACAAGGTGGAGGGCGCGCCCAGGGGGTAGGGAGCGCCCCTACCTTATGGGCCCCTCGTGACTCCCCTGACCTAGTTCTGCCTCCTATATATTCACATATGTTCCCAAACCACCAGAAGCATCCATGAAAACACTTTTCCACCGCCGCAACCCTCTGTTCCCGTGAGATCCCATCTTGGGGCCTTTTCCGGCATCCTTCCGGAGGGGGATTTGATCACGGAGGGCATCTACATCAAGCTTATTGCCCTTCCGATGAAGCGTGAGTAGTTTACCTCTAACCTACGTGTCCATAGCTAGTAGCTAGATGGCTTCTTCTCTCTCTTTGATTCTCAGTACCATGTTCTCCTCGATGTTCTTGGAGATCTATCCGATGTAATCTTGCAGTGTGTTTATCGAGATCCGATGAATTGTAGAGTTATGATCAGCTTATCAATGAATATTATTTGAATCCTCTCTGAATTCTTATATGCATGATTGATATCTTTGTATTTCTCTTTGAATTTTCGGTTTGGTTTGGCCAACTAGATTGGTTTTTCTTGCAATGGGAGAGGTTCTTAGCTTTGGTTTCAATATTGCGTGATTTCACCTAGTGACAAAGTAGGGCTAGCGAGGCACGTATTGAATTGTTGCCATCGAGGATAGAAAGATGGGGTTTATATCATATTGCATGAGTTTATTCCTCTACATCATGTCATCTTACTTAAGGCGTTACTCCGTTCTTTATGAACTTAATACTCTAGATGCATGCTGGATAGCGGTCGATGTGTGGAGTAATAGTAGTAGTTGTAGGCAGGAGTCAGTCTGCTTGACACGGACGTGATGCCTATATTACATAATCATTGCCCTAGATATCGTCATAACTTTGCGTTTTTATATCAATTGCTCGACAGTAATTTGTTCACCCACCATTTTTTTGCCTTCAAGAGAGAAGCCTCTAGTGAAACCTATGGCCCCCGGGTCTATTTTCCATCATATTAGTTTCTGATCTCCAATTTTGCAATCTTTCATTTTTAGATCTATAAACCAAAAAACCGAAAAATATTTAATCTTTTGTTTAGTTTTATTTATCTATCTCTATCAGATGTCACCTTTGCAAGTGACTGTGAATGGATTGACAACCCTTATCACGTTGGGTGCAATGTTTGATGCAGGTATTGGTGATTTGCGCCTTCTTCTCCTACTGGATTGATACCTTGGTTCTCTAACTGAGGGAAATAATTATCTCTACTTTGCTGCTTCACCCTTTCCTCTTCAAGGAAAAAACCAACGCAAGCTCAAGAAGTAGCATATACACCGTCCTGGTTTATAAGTAGGATTTAACTAATAAAATATGAATGCATGTCGCCAAATATTATATCATTGGATTCGTATTTGAGCATAGCTTCCAATTATATAAATTGTATAACATGCATTAACATTATGTTGGTTAAATTTAAGGGCAAAGTATGGCACAGAATATAAAGGGGACTAATAGACCAAGACGGAGGTAGTAGCACACGGCCGCTCTCTACGCAGCGACACAACTATCGGCCGGCTTGTAGGCGGCCATTTCCTGCGTGTGGCTGCTCGCAGTTGAGGCGGCCGCAGCACGCTCTACTCGCGTCCTGCCGTGCGCGCTCTGATCTCGCATCCCTCCGGGCGCTCTACCCTCGTCCCTCCACGCGTGCTACCAGTGTTTGGGGTTGGCACACGATCACGCATGTTCGTGTGCATGCGTTTGCGCCAGGCGCGGCGCGATGATGCAGTTACCCGCTGCAAAAACTGCCATGTGGACGCGCCGAGAATCCATGCTGCCCATCCCCCATTTATTCCTGCGGCCATTTACCTTCATCTCTCATGCCACATGACACAATAAGAACACCCACGACGACACATACAGAGAGGACATCCAGCGGTTCCAATGGCACTCCCCGTGGCTCCAATGGCGCTCCCAGCGGCCGACGACAACAACGGCGGGCAGTTCACCACGCATGACGTAGTGGATACCCACGTAAGGGGAAGGCCCTCTCGGTGGTGTACACGGATGATCCGGTCTCAGTGGAGAGATCCATCCAAACTATGGAGTAGTTGCTTCCCGAGGACAAGTACCAAGTGGTCGGCTTCGACCTCGAGTACACCATCGGTCGTTCCCGACACGATCAGAAGGTTGCCATCGCCCAGTTGTGTGTGCGACATGACGTCCTTGTCTACCACTACCACCTGGCCACAAGGCCTTGCGAGCGTTTCTCCAGGTTTATCAACAGCTCCGACTATAGTTTCGCTACGGTGGACACCACCAACGATCTAAAAGCGCTAAAGGTTTCAACTTGAAATGCCAGAATCTTGTCAACATCCAGGACCACTACAAGGTCTGGGGCAGCGACAACAACAAAAAGAACTCCCTGGTTGACCTCGTCTAGGCCATCATTGACCCCTACTACCTGAAGATGAACAATGAGAGCAAGAAGGACAAGAACGCTAGGCACAATGTCTGGCATGAGAGACTGGATGAACAACACGTCAAGTACGCGGCCAAGGACGCGTACACAAGCTACGAGATGTACATGCGGATCGTTGACATGAGAGAGTGTCTTCTTCCTGCCCTGGACGAGGGATCAAGCCACAAAGCAGTGGCGGGAGCGTCATAAGAAGTAGATGACCAGACGATCGTTTCTCCTAGTTTAGAATGCATGCAATTGTTTATTGAGGTGTGTGCGAATGATCTTTATAGTCACTTATGTAATTGGATGTTTATTTCAGTTATATATATACACATGTTATTCTTCTTTAGATAAAGCAAATCACATGGCATATTAGCAGCAACCGTTTGGGTTATTATTGGTCTTCGCACACATTTCTGATTACGGACCTGTTTGTCATGTATCACACACATCTTGTTCAGTTGAACCATTTCCATTGTGTTGCCTAATGACACATAGTTCATCCTAGTGAACTGTATGCCGTATATCGCACACACCCTCATCTGGCTGCCTATTTCTGTTGTTCTGCATCATTGCAAACAGTTCTTTCTCGATTAACCATTTGCCACTCATCGCACACGCAACTCTAATATGAACCTTATTTGATGTCACCGCCATCACAAATGTTTTGCATCTTTTTTGATGGTTTTATTACATCACCATTTATGATTGATGTCGCACACAGTTTCATCGATGGGTATCTGATTCGACTGTCGCGTTTGGACCATCCTGCAATAGTGAAGGTCCGCCATATATCAACAACAGGCCCGATGCTACCACGACACAGAGGTCCGTGCAAAGGACTTCAACATCGGGGACCTCGTCAAGAGATTATATCCCAAAAAGCAGAAGCACAAACTCTCACCTAAATGGGACGGGCCATTCATCATCGACCAAGTGTTAATTGGAGGAGCCTATCAAACTAGAGATCCAAAGGATGGCTGACTAGAGCCTAACTCCTGGAACACGGCGCTACTCCGATGCTTCTATGGCTGATGCTCTGCACAATGCCAATGTACATAACTTACACCTCTTCTTCTTTGTCTTTTCCTTTTTTTCCTTGTTCTTACACCTCAGACCATTTTGAAATGATCTCGAAGGTCAAATTAAGCATGTTCTTTTCAAAACACGGATGGTTCCACCTCTTACGCACTATTGTCTTTAAAGCCATCATATGCATCGATTTAACTTAACATTTGGCCAAAGTTGGGTTGCCCGGCTCTTGCGTTTGCCCATTACATTCCCGATATTTTGGCTAGGGGGCAAAGGGAGCACCGATGTGATTGTTACTCTCGGGTCAGCCGGTGCAGTACCTAAGACGGATAAAGCCGAAAGCTAGCAGTCTTATAGTTCAAATTGGTCGGCCACGACATAGGGTTAATGTGGAGCGAGGTCTCTTCAAACCTCGACCAGGGGCTTTAACCCCGTGGTTACTCATCTGTAGACCAAGGTGTTCAACACAAAGACCCGAGGAAAGGAACTGTTGGAAGTACTATTTTCCTCAGAAGATGTTTCTTACGTTGAATAGTAATATAACATAACTTTCTATCTTCCTCTTGTCTTTTGAGCTACATAGTCCGATTACCTTGTCACCCAAAGCAACAGGTCCGATGATTTCAGATAGTAGTACAGGACAGTCCTCGGCTATTTGCTGAGGAGGTGGAAGCCAACGGTTGGCTGAGTTTGGATTTACGGACTGAGAATTGACATAAAGTACTTTGATACATAAAGTCACACAAAAAAAACAAATTATGCACGGCCTAGCCTGTCTATTAAGGTTTCCAACGTGCAATATTTCTATGAGAATCGTGTCACATGCATTACACTTTCGTACACATTGCTGTTCGGGATTTCTTCCCCGTCAGGCCCCATGAGTCCTACCTTGGCTAACTTTGTCACATTTAAGCCAGTGTAATGGTTTTTCACCATAGCCTAGGCCTCCCTTGCACCTTCTCGGCAGGAGGAGACTTTCCAATCTTGGAGCCAGCATCGAGCTCTTCTCAGTTGGTCGTCCAGAACTGCCATGTCTTCAGGGACCTGCTCCACCTAGGTCCATAAAGCCTGGTAAAGACCTGCTCCACCTAGATCCATAAAGCTTGGTAAACATCTTTCATCAATTTCCACGTGCTTTCATGCACCACGGATAAATGATACACCATCTCCTCGGGCATCAGGCGCAAACCAGTCAAATAAGCTGTCACATTGGTGATGTTAGTCTAATCATGCCTTCAGCTACACTTCATGAAAGACACATTCTTCGGAAAAAGTGGCTTACCAAAATCATTTCATCAGTTTGCCGATTCTTTGATTCTGCGGCAGCAAGCCGAGCTTTCAAGCTCTCAATCTCCTGGACCTGTTGTGCTTTTTTCCCTAAGTGCATTAATGTTGTCCAGTCTTTGACTAGCCACATGGCGGCTCACTTCGAGTTGCAACTCCACATACAACAAATCTTCGTCGCCTGCTTCTGGTCTCTTTCAAGATGACCTGGGGCTTCCGCTGCTACAAGGTATGTTGGCATTAGGGCTATCTCATTCCCTTCATAGCATACATAACGGTTAGCATGATCACTTACCGTGCGCCTCCCTGGTAAATTTCTTCACCTACTCCACCTCGGTTAGAGCAGCATCCGGCTTCCCCTTTGTTTGGGTCAATGCATTGGTCAGTTGATCATCGATACGTCTCCAACGTATCTACTTTTCCAAACACTTTTGCCCTTGTTTTGGACTCTAACTTGCATGATTTGAATGAAACTAACCCGGACTGACGCTGTTTTCAGCAGAACTGCCATGATGTTGTTTTATGTGCAGAAAAGAAAAGTTCTCGGAATATCATGAAAATCCACAGAGGCACTTTTTGGAATTAATAAGAATGTATGGGCGAAAGAAATACACCAGGGGGCCCAGGGCCTGTCCACAAGACAGGGGGGGCGCCCCCCTGTAGGGCGCGCCCCCTATCTCGTGGGCCCCCTGGACCTCCACCGACCTCAACTCCAACTCCATATATTCACGTTCGGGGAGAAAAAAATCAGGGAGAAAGTTTCATCGTGTTTTACGAAACGGAGCCGCCGCCAAGCCCTAATCTCTCTCGGGAGGGCTAATCTGGAGTCCGTTCGGGGCTCCGGAGAGGGGGATTCGTCGCCATCCTCATCATCAACCATCCTCCATCACCAATTTCATGATGCTCACCGCCGTGCGTGAGTAATTCCATCATAGGCTTGCTGGACGGTGATGGGTTGGATGAGATTTACCATGTAATCAAGTTAGTTTTGTTAGGGTTTGATCCCTAGTATCCACTATGTTCTGAGATTGATGTTGCTTTGACTTTTCTATGCTTATTGCTTGTCACTAGGGCCCGAGTGCCATGATTTCAGATCTGAACCTATTATGTTTTCATGAATATATGTGTGTTCTTGATCCTATCTTGCAAGTCTATAGTCACCTATTATGTGTTATGATCCGACAACCCCGAAGTGACAATAATCGGGATACTTCTCGGTGATGACCATAGTTTGAGGAGTTCATGTATTAACTATGTGCTAATGCTTTTTTCCGGTTCTCTATTAAAAGGAGGCCTTAATATCCCTTAGTTTCCGCTAGGACCCCGCTTCCACGGGAGGGTAGGACAAAAGGTGTCATGCAAGTTCTTTTCCATAAGCATGTATGACTATTTATGGAATACATGCCTACATTACATTGATGAATTGGAGCTAGTTCTATATCACCCTATGTTATAGCTATTACATGAGGAATCGCATCCGGCATAATTATCCATCACTGATCCATTGCCTACGAGCTTTTCACATATTGTTCTTCGCTTATTTACTTTTCCGTTGCTACTATTACAACTACTACAAAAACCCAAAAACATTTATCTTGACTTTTGCTACCGTTACCTTTATTATCATACCACTTTTGCTACTAAATACTTTGCTACAGATACTAAGTTATCCAGGTGTGGTTGAATTGACAACTCAACTGCTAATACTCAAGAATATTCTTTGGCTCCCCTTGTGTCGAATCAATAAATTTGGGTTGAATACTTTACCCTCGAAAGCTATTGCGATACCCTACACTTGTGGGTTATCAAGACTAATTTCTGGCGCCGTTGCCGGGGAGCATAGCTCTATTCTCTGAGTCACTTGGGATTTATATCTGTTGATCACTATGAAGAACTTGAAAGACGACCAAACTACTATTTTGCCCTCAACTACGAGGGGAGGTAAGGAACTGCCATCTAGCTCTGCACTAGATTCTCCTTCCCTTATTAGTAGGCTTCCGACACCTAAACCTGCTACTGCTATGAATTCTGATATGTCGCATGTTATTGATGATGCCACTTCTGCTATGCATGATGAAACTACTTCTGTGCTTGATACTACTTTGCCATTAGGTGAATTTCTTGATGAACAACTTGCTAGAGTTAGGGGGAATGAAATACTAAACAACCTATTATTAATGATAGTGATGATGATTCTCCCAATGATTATGTATTACCTGTTGTTCCTAAGGGTTATGTTATGAATGAAGAAGCTGCTAGGGAAATCTTTGCTTGCAATGATAGATATGATCTTAAGAAATTATTAGCTAAATGGAAGCAGCAGTCTCTTAATGCTAGAACAAAACCTGGCCCTGCTTTTGCTACTTCACCTATTTGTGTTACTAATAAGGATTATGAATTCTCTGTTGATCCTGAGATTATTACCTTAGTTGAATCTGATCCTTTTTATGGCCTTGAATCTGAAACTGTTGTGGCACATCTTACCAAGTTGACTGATATAGCTACCCTGTTTACTAATGATGAGAAGTCTCGCTATTTTTATATCCTTCAGATATTTCCGTTCTCATTAAAGGGTGATGCTAAGACTTGGTACAATTCTCTTGCTCCTGGTTGTGTGCGTAGTCCCCAGGATATGATTTATTACTTCTCTGCTAAATATTTCCCTGCCCATAAGAAACAAGCTGCCTTGCAGGAAATATATAATTTTGTGCAAATCAAAGAAGAGAGTCTCCCACAAGCTTGGGGGAGGCTTCTCCGGTTACTTAATGCTTTGCCTGATCATCATCTTAAGAAAAATGAAATACTTGATATCTTTTATAATGGACTAACCGATGCTTCCAAGGACTACTTGGATAGTTGTGTTGGTTGTATTTTCAGGGAAAGAACAGTCGACGAAGATAAAACATTATTGAATAATATGTTGACTAATGAAAAAAATGGACTCTTCTTGAGCCAATTCCTGAGACAATTCCTGAACCAATTGAGCCAACTCTTGAGCCTATTCCTAAACCCACTCCGAAGAAGAGAGGTGTTTTATTTCTCAGTCCTGAAGATATGCAAGAGGCAAAGAAATCAATGAAAGAAAAAGGTATTAAAGCTGAAGATGTTAAGAATTTACCTCCTATTGAAGAAATACATGGTCTTAATATACCGCCAAAACCACATTGTCTTGATAACCCGACACAGGTAGTAAAGGTAAATTCTCTCTATAGATATGATAAAGTTGAAATCCCCTCTACTAAATTTAATAGCCCATGCTTAGATGAATTTGATGACTTTATGGCTAGACAAGAAAGTTTTAATGCTTATGTTGGTAGAGAGTTAAAGAATAATGCTTTCAAGATAGGACGTGTAAGCGATAATCTGGCTAGAGTTAAAGATGAACTTCACCGCATTAGCAAATATGCTTCTATGGTTGCTACTCAAGCTGAGCAAGTACTTAAAGCTCAGAATGATTTGCTTGATGAATTGAATAATAAAAATGACTTTGCTGTTAGAGTGGCTACTAGAACTGGTAGAATGACTCAGGAACCTTTGTATCCTGAAGGCCACCCTAAGAGAATCGAGCAAGATTCTCAGAGAAATAATTTAGAGGCACCTAGTTCTTCTAAAAAGAAGAAAAAGAAAGACGATAGAACCTTCCATGCTTCTAGTGAACCTGTCGTAGACACACCTGGGAATCCCAATGATATTTCTATTTCTAATGCTGAAACTCAATCAGGTGATGAACATGAACTTAATGATAATGTTCATGTTGATGCTCAACCTAGCAAAAACAATGATGTAGAGATTGAACCTGCTGTTGATCTTGATAACCCACAATCAAAGAATCAATGTTATGATAAGAGAGATTTTGTTGCTAGGAAGCACGGTAAAGAAAGAGAACCATGGGTTCAGAAACCCATGCCCTTCCTTGCTAAACCATCCAAGTCAAAGGATGATGAGGATTTTGAGCGCTTTGCTGAAATGATTAGACCTATTTTCTTACGTATGCGCTTAACTGATATGCTGAAAGTAAATCCTTATGCTAAGTATATGAAGGATATCATCACAAATAAAAGAAAGATACCGGAAGCTGAAATTTCCACCATGCTTGATAATTACACTTTTAAGGGTGGAATACCAAAGAAACATGGAGATCCCGGGGTACCAACTATACCATGCTCCATTAAAAGAAACTATGTTAGAACTGCTTTATGTGATCTTGGAGCCGGTGTTAGTGTTATGCCTGTCTCTTTATATCATAGACTTGAATTGAATAAGTTGACACCTACTGAAATATCTTTGCAAATGGCTGATAAATCAACTTCTATACCTGCCGGTATTTGTGAGGATGTGCCTGTTGTGGTTGCAAATGTCACTATCTTAACGGACTTTGTTATTCTTGATATTCCCGAGGACGATAGTATGTCTATTATCCTTGGTAGACCTTTTCTTAATATTGCAGGGGCTGTTATTGATTGCAACAAAGGCAATGTCACTTTTCATGTTAATGGTAATGAGCATACGGTACACTTTCCGAGGAAACAATCTCAAGTTCATAGCATCAATTCTATTGAAAAAGTTCCAACTATCATTTTTTGATATTTTGAATTTCCTCTCCCTACTGTCAAGAAAAAGTATGATATTCTTATTTTTGGGGATTTTCATATCCCCATTGAGGTAACTTAGTGTTATTCGAAATTTCTCTGGTTCCGTGTTATTCAGAATGAGTTTGTTAACAAGACTTGATCAACCTTGTTAGTGGGTTCATTTTGATGATCATGAGATGGATGAAACTAGAAGGCACAACCTTTTGTACCCTCTTTTTACTTTCTGTTATTTATATTAAATAAAGCAAAAATAGTATTATCTGTCTGTTTTCTGAATTATTCGTGCATTAAAAAATAGTCCGAAAATAAAAGTGCTCCAAATGCCCTGCAAATTTAGTATGATTTTTTTTGGAATATTTGAGGGTTTTAGGCACTGAAAACACTGCAGGAGGGGCAAGCACCAGGCCACGAGAGTGGAGGGCGCCCCCCTGTCTCGTGGGCCCCTGGTGGCCCCCCTCTACTTATGCCAGCACCCACACACTTCATCTTCTACGCAAAAAAATCCCCATCCAGCTCAAGCACGAGTTCTAGCTCGTTTTGCTGTCATTTTCGATCTCTTAGCTCAAAACTCCATTCACAAAACTGCTTTGGGAGATTGTTGCTTGGTATGTGACTCCTCCATTGGTCCAATTAGTTTTTGTTCTAGTACTTTATTCATTGCAAATTTTTGCTGCATAGGTGACCATGTTCTTGAGGTTGCATGTTAAAATTTTGAGGTCCCAAGCAATTCTAGTGCATGATATAGGCTCTAGGCACTTGTAGGAGTAGTTCCTATCAATCTTGTTTAGTTTTATTCACTTTTATTTTGAAGTTACTAAAATTTCAGAAATTTTCAGAAAAAGAAATATGCTTAGAAGAATGTACCAAGGTGGTTCCTCGGCAAAGAAAGGACCAAGGATTGCTATACGTGAGCAAGATGTCGAATTGCCGAGGGACGCAAATGTACGGGCTTGTGAGTGGTCATCCGATGATTTTATGGTCGAAGCAGGCTTCAAGGAGGAATTTGACATGTATGTGCATAATGCCGAGCTGGAGGACTTCTTACAAGATAAGTGTCCTCAATACTATCAATTAACTGATTCCTTTGTGCGGTCGTTCCAATATATCTGTGCGCGTAATTCTCCTAGTGTCATGTTTGATATTTATGATACATCTTATACCATGGATTTAGAGGATTTCACAACTGCTTGCAAACTCCCGCAGTGGGGTAATATTAATGATCCTCACAAATCTGAATTTAGAGATTTTCTTGCTAGTATTACTGTGGGAGAATCTAGGGACATAGCACAAGCTACCATAGGGAGCATTCATTTTCCTGCTATACATTATTTTGCTCTTTTTATTGGTAGATGCATTAACGGTAAGGATGAAGCATGTCACATGTGTGTCCCTGATCTTTGTGTCCTCAAGAGTGCTGTGTCAGGTTATAAAGGTTATAACTTGGGGGCAATAGTTGCACGTAGGTTGCAGAATAATAGTAGAAGGGGGGATTTATTTGGAGGAATTTATGCAACCCGTGTGGCTAATTTTCTTAATATAGCCCCACGAGAGGGGGATATGATTTTACCTCCTGTTTATTTGGATAAAGAAGCTATGTTCGATCATCATTTTCTTGATAGGAATGAACAATTCCTCCATTATCGACTAATCTATGACAGACGCAACGTCGTCCCTGTTACTCTTCCTGTTCCCTACATTTTTGATTATCAGACAAAAGGAAGATATGTTGTCACCAGGGAAGAAGCAGCTAAATACGAGAGGGGAATGGAGGCAGCTCGCCAACACGCTGCTGCTCAGGAGGCGGTCGCCTCTGCATCTCAGTACAATCCCAGTTTCACTTATGGATATCAACCAGGCAGTCATTGGTATTAAACCAACCTAGGCCAAAAGCCTAAGCTTGGGGGGTACGTATTTCTCACCGACCTTACATTCATGTTCACACACTAGTCGTCGGTGCTCATACTCTTTCATTGTATTATCCATGCCAGTTTAAATTTCTTTTTCTAGTTTTCTTCTTGTGTGTTTGATAACCTTAAGAAAAACCAAAAAAATTAGTTAGTTTAATTTCCATGCTTGTAGTAGCAATTAAAATGAAAACCCAAAATATTTCTAGTTCTTCTTTTTACTTGTTGGGAGCTTTCCCGTGTAAATAGTTTTATTTTATTTTCTTTCTTTTGGGGGTCTAGAAGACCATATTGAAAATGCTTAGTGGCTCTTATATGCATGATTGTTTATTTAACTTAGAGCCCATATTACCCTGTCTTCTCTCTTGAGTTGAATGCTTGCAGATTCCAGCTTAGTCCAATGCACGTGCATTCTTATTATTATACACATCGTTCGTTCGTGCAAGTGAAAGGCAATAATGACGATATATGATGAACTTATTGGGATGAGAAAAGCTGGTATGAACTCGACCTCTCTTGTTTTTGTAAATATGATGAGTTCATCGTTTCTGAGTCAGCTATCATGAAGTAAACATATTTGCAATGACATTTAGAGATTATAGTTGCTTGTGCCATGCTTGATTAGCTATGAGTTATAATGGTTTACCTTGCGTGCCAACATGCTATTAGAATGATTATG
This sequence comes from Triticum timopheevii, assembly GCA_963921465.1. Taxonomy (NCBI): domain Eukaryota; kingdom Viridiplantae; phylum Streptophyta; class Magnoliopsida; order Poales; family Poaceae; genus Triticum; species Triticum timopheevii. Next base: position 385,777,116 of record OY997274.1, read on the forward strand.
ATGTGGTATGATGGGATGGTATCCTCCTTTGAATGAATTGAGTGACTCGACTTGGCACATGTTCACGCATGTAGTTGAATCAAATAAACATAGCCTTCATGATATTTATGTTCATGGTGGATTATATCCTACTCATGCTTGTATTCGGTGTGAATTAATTTTAATGCATGTTTATGACTGTTGTCGCTCTCTCAGTTGGTTGCTTCCCAGTCTTTTGCTAGCCTTCGCCTGTACTAAGCGGGAATACTGCTTGTGCATCCAAACTCCTTAAACCCCAAAGTTGTTCCATATGAGTCCACTATACCTTCCTATATGCGGTATTTGCCTGCCGTTCCAAGTAAATTTGTATGTGCCGAACTCCAAACCTTCAAATAAAATTTTGTTTCGTATGCTCGAGCAGCTCATGTTACAACTAGGGCTGCCTATATCTTCCATGCTAGGTGGGTTATTCTCAACAGGAGTGAACTCTGCTCCTCATTCACGAGAAAGAGCTGGTAACCGGGATGCCTAGTCCCATGATCCAAAAAGATCAAAGCAAATCAAAATAATCAAAAAAAACTCCCCCGGGGCTGTTGTATGTTGGTGGCACTTGTTGTTTCGAGCAAGCCATGGATTGATGCTTGCTGGTGGTTGGGGGAGTATAAACCTTTACCATTCTATTTGGGAACTTCCTATAATGAATTTAGTATGGAAGATACAGCCATCTCATAGTTGTTGAGTTGACAGTGAAAGTATGCCGCTCAAAATGTTATTCAATCTCTATTTTAAAATCAAGCTCTGGCACCTCTACAAATCCCTGCTTCCCTCTGCGAAGGGCCTATCTATTTACTTTTATGTTGAGTCATCACCCTTCTTATTAAAAAGCACCCGCTGGAGAGCACACTGTCATTTGCATTCATTACTATTGGTTTATATTGGGTATGACTTGACTGGATCTCTTTTACCATGAATTACAATGTTTAGTCAGTCCTTGATCTTTAATGGTGCTCTGCATTTATGTTTTGCGGTCTCAGAAAGGGCTAGCGAGATACCATTGTGTTATATCATGTTATGATTATTTTGAGAAAGTGTTGTCATCCGAGTTTTATTATTATGGCTCGTTAGCTGATTATGCTATTGATATGAGTAATTGTGAGATCTAAGTGTTATTGTGAGTATGGTTAGTTCATAATATTTGCTGAAACTTGAATGCTGGCTTTTCATGTTACAACAACAAATGCAAACAGAGTTTGTAAAAGTTTTTATTTATCACTTTCAGTTTATCAACTGAATTGCTTGAGGACGAGCAAAGGTTTAAGCTTGGGGGAGTTGATACGTCTCCAATGTATCTACTTTTCCAAACACTTTTGCCCTTGTTTTGGACTCTAACTTGCATGATTTGAATGAAACTAACCCGAACTAACGTTGTTTTCAGCAGAACTGCCATGATGTTGTTTTATGTGTAGAAAAGAAAAGTTCTCGGAATATCCTGAAAATCCACGGAGGCACCTTTTGGAATTAATAAGAATTTATGGGTGAAAGAAATACACCAGGGGGCCTAGGGCCTGTTCACGAGACAGGGGGCGCCCCCCCTGTAGGGCGCACCCCCCTATCTCGTGGCCCCCTGGACCTCCACCTACCTCAACTCCAACTCCATATATTCACGTTCGGGGAGAAAAAGATCAGGGAGAAAGTTTCATCGCGTTTTATGACACGGAGCCGCCGCCAAGCCCTAATCTCTCTCGGGAGGGCTGATCTAGAGTCTGTTCGGGGCTCCGGAGAGGGGGATTCGTCGCCATCGTCATCATCAACCATCCTCCATCGCCAATTTCATGATGATCACCGCCGTGCGTGAGTAATTCCATCATAGGCTTACTGGACGATGATGGGTTGGATGAGATTTACCATGTAATCAAGTTATTTTTGTTAGGGTTTGATCCCTAGTATCCACTATGTTCTGAGATTGATGTTGCTATGACTTTGCTATGCTTAATGCTTGTCACTAGGGCCCGAGTGCCATGATTTCAGATCTGAACCTATTATGTTTTCATGAATATATGTGTGTTCTTGATCCTATCTTGCAAGTCTATAGTCACCTATTATGTGTTATGATCCGACAACCCCGAAGTGACAATAATCGGGATACTTCTCTGTGATGACCGTAGTTTGAGGAGTTCATGTATTAACTATGTGCTAATGCTTTTTTCCGGTTCTCTATTAAAAGGAGGCCTTAATATCCCTTAGTTTCCGCTAGGACCCCGCTTCCACAGGAGGGTAGGACAAAAGATGGCATGCAAGTTCTTTTCCATAAGCATGTATGACTATTTACGGAATACATGCCTACATTACATTGATGAATTGGAGCTAGTTCTATATCACCCTATGTTATAGCTATTACATGAGGAATCGCATTCGGCATAATTATCCATCACTGATCCATTGCCTACGAGCTTTTCACATATTGTTCTTCGCTTATTTACTTTTCCGTTGCTACTGTTACAACTACTACAAAAACCCAAAAACATCTATCTTTACTTTTGCTACCGTTACCTTTATTATCATACCACTTTTGCTACTAAATACTTTGCTATAGATACTAAGTTATCCAGGTGTGGTTGAATTGACAACTCAACTGCTAATACTCAAGAATATTCTTTGGCTCCCCTTGTGTCAAATCAATAAATTTGGGTTGAATACTTTCCCCTCGAAAGCTGTTGCGATCCCCTACACTTGTGGGTTATCCATCATTCTTACATCGAGCCTCCTATAAGGGGGCCGCAACCATCAATTGTTTTTCAAGCCTTGGCACAGTCCTGGCAACCCATCCCAAGCCTTAGGGGCTACTACCGTAAAGGGTAGTCATGTTTGTCCTCAAACAAATACACGAAATTCAAAGTCCCAAGAATTTGGATAAAATCTTACCCACATGCCCTATGACAAGATGTCCAACTATTGATCGAAGGCACCTCGGGCTCCCCCGAGATACGCATCCACCGCGCCTAGAGCAGTGAACTCCTGATCCGAGAAGGCCAGATTCCTTAGGGAAGCTTTCCGTCGGTAGTAATTCGCTGCACATTGGATCTCGGGGAGGTAGCTGAGCTAGTCGCTGAGTCCTCGAGTCGAGGGGCTTTGGATGTAATCCCAGAGGGAGCATGAGTTTCTGCCTCCCTAGGTGAGGCTGCGGCTCCCGTGACTCTTGCACTAGTTGCTGAGGTTTGTATGTAGAATGATCGGGTAAGTTAAATACCCGACATGTCCTAGCATTGGCAGTAATAAAAAATTTCCTGTTGATCGAAGGGGCGCTCCCCTGTGACCTCGGCTTGAGCTTCTTGCACCTCCTGGGAGACCCTTTCCTGCGGAGCTGTTTCTCTGCATAGGCCCTTGGAGCGTCGTCCCTTTGGAGAAGTCAGACGGCTAGGGGCTGGAGGACGAGGGGCTCTCTTTCAAGTTGAGGAAGGGAGTGTTACCGATGAAGCCGGCCTCATCCCCGGTGCTTCAGGGTTAACAGCAACCCTTGAGCCGTCAAGGCTCTCCATGAAAAACCTGCTCCCTTCATAAATGAGGGCCCGATATTTGTCCTCGTTGAATAAGGGGTCCTCTGCTTGGCAGTGCAGTTCTGGCTCAGGTGCCGGGCTGCTCACACCCTCAAGTCAACACTCCCATCTCTATTTAAAGTACACGGAGGGTTAGACATTGAGACAAACTTAAGGAAGGAGAGGAGATCAATAAACGAACTTACTATTTGAGCAGGATTATAACAAGACAACCCATTGCGGAACTGACATCGGCGAAGTCTTCTGCTGTCCCTTGATAGATTTCGGCCAGTGCTGTCCCGAAAGTTGCTTGGTCGAGAAGCTCTCTCGGATGGTTCATGAAGAATCATCGGTCCCATTGTACTCACACAATAAGTGGGGGCACTGCCGAAGTGGTTGGACTCTATGGTCTATCGCCGTGGCCATTACATCAATAATGGTTAGACCAATGCGAGTCAGCTATGTCACTCAAGCCGCTAGTTCGGTTACTTTGGCATTTTCTTCTCAGGTCGGGCTCTTGGGCCACCAACTATATCCCTTGTTTGGGGGCTCCATAGAGAATGAGGGGAGTCCTGGCCGAACCGGCTCCCAGAGGGGGACATCATCTATATAAAACCATTCAGTGGGCCAGAAGCCGGTGTCCGCCCGAGGTGAGCCAGGCGGGTAGTCTGTTCCTTCAATGCGATAGACTTCGGCTGCCCCGGCCTCATATAACTTTTTGGCTGGGAGCAGGGCATTAAGCAATAAGTACCTTCGCCACAGCTCGAAGCGCGCCTCGCATCCGAGGTGCATCTCACTAAGGGTGACGTACCCCGCAATATGAAGGATAGCGTTGGGGGTGAAGTGATGGAGCTGTAGCCCATAAAACTCCAGCAAACCCCGGAGGAAGGGGTGGATAGGGAATCCTAATCCACGTAGCAGAAAAGAGACGAAACATACCCTCTCACCATCTCAGGGGGACTGGTGGTTCTCTGTGTGCACTTGACCATTCATAGATGTCAACCCTGCGCGGGTCATCGTCAGATCTGAATCTGGCAGATAACCTTGCTTGGCTAATCGCTCCACATGAAGGCGCAAGACTACGCAGCTGCCCCAATTGCCTAAGACAGGGTCGTGAGGATCACTGATATGTCTCCGTCGTATTTACTTTTCCAAACTCTTTTGCCCTTGTTTTGGACTCTAATTTGCATGATTTGAATGGAACTAACCCGGACTGACGCTGTTTTCAGCAGAATTGCCATGCTGTTATTTTTGTGTAGAAATCAAAGTTCTCGGAATGACTTGAAAATTTACAGAGAATTTTTATGGGATATACAAAAACTATTGGCGCAAGAAGTACCAGAGGGGGCCACCAAGAGGCCACAAGCCCTGGGGGCGCTCCCACCCCCCTATGGCGTGCACTGCAGGATTTTGGGCCCCCTGGACCTCCTCCGACCCTAAATCCAACTCTATAAGTACCTATCAAAGAGAAGGAGTCATCATGTTTTATGATACGGAGCCGCCGCCGCCTCCTGTTCTTCATCGGGAGGGCTGATCTGGAGTCCGTTCAGGGCTCCGGAGAGGGGGATTCATCGCCATCATCTTCACCAACCTTCCTCCATCACCAATTTCATGATACTTTCCATCTTAGGCTTTCTAGACGGTGATGGGGATTTATCATGTAATCATGTTTTTATTAGGGTTTGATCCCTAGTATCGACTATGTTCTGAGATTGATGTTGCTATGACTTTGCTATGCTTAATGCTTGTCACTAGGGCCCGAGTGGCATGATTTCAGATCTGAACCTATTATATTTTCATGAATATATTTGTGTTCTTGATCCTATCTTGCAAGTTGTAGACACCTATTATGAGTTATGATCTGCATACCCCAAGGTGACAATAATTGGGATTCTTTTTGGTGATTACCGTAGTTTGAGGAGTTCATGTATTCACTAAGTGTTAATGCTTTGGTTCGGTTCTCTATTCAAAGGAGGCCTTAATATCCCATAGTTACCATTAGGACCCTGCTACCATAGGAGGGTAGGACAAAAGATGCCATGCAAGTTCTCTTCTATAAGCACATATGACTATATACGGAATACATGCCTACATTATATTGATGAGTTGGAGCTAGTTATGTGTCACCCTAGGTTATGACTGCTACATGATGAATATTATCCAACACAATTATCATTGTCGATCCATTGCATATGAGGTTTCACATATTGATCTTTGCTAAGTTACTTTCATTGCTACTGCGGTTACAATTGCTACAAAACTGCTACTATTACTTTTGCCATCGTTACCGTTACTTCCATACTACTTTGCTACTAAATACTTTGCTGCAGATATTAAGTCTTTCAGGTCTGGTTGAAGTGACAACTCAACTGCTAATACTCGTGAATATTCTTTGGCTCCCCTTGTGTCGAATCAATAAATTTGGGTTGAATACTCTACCCTCAAAAATGGTTGTGATCCCGTATACTTGTGGATTATCAAGACCTTTTTCTTCCGCCATTGCCGGGGAGCATAGCTATATTTGCTGAGTCACTTGGGATTTATATCTGATTGATCACCATGAGGAATTTCAAACATAACAAAACCAAGATTTTTTTCCCTCTACTACGAGGGGAGGTAAGGAAATGCCATCATACTTTACACTTGATTCACCTTCTGTTTTGAGTAAGCTTGCGACACCTACACCTGCTATTAATTCTGATATGTCGCAAGTAATTGATGACGCTACTTCTACTATGCATGATGCTTATGATGATACTACTACTTTTCTTGATAATACTGTTCCACTGGGTGAATTTCTAGATGAACAAATTGCTAGAGCTAAAGATATTGAGAATGCTGAAACTGATGATATTTTTGAAACTGATGAAATTATTGAAACTGAAAACTTTGAAACACCTATTAGACCTAGAACTCCTAGATATGAATTGCCTGTTATACCTGAAGGTTATGTTCTGGATGGAGAGGTGGCTAGGGACTTTCTTGCTTGTAAGGATAGAGAGGATCTTAAGAAACTACTAGTCAAGTTGAAAGAAAAATCTTTGAATCCTATAATGCAATATGATCCTAAGTTTGCTACTTCACCTATCTTTTGTTATTGGTAAGGATTATGAATTCTCTGTCGATCCCGAGTTAATCACTTTGGTTGAATCTAATCCTTTCCATGGTTCTGAATCTGAAACTGTTGTGGCACATCTTACCAAATTAAATGATATAGCCACCCTATTTGCTCAAGAGGAAAAAATCAATATTACTATATTCTTAAGTTGTTTCCTTTCTCATTGAAGGATGATGCTAAGATATGGTTTAATTCTCTTGCTCCTGGTTGTGTGCGTAGTCCCCTGGATATGATATATTACTTCTCTGAAAAATATTTTTTGCTCATAATAAACAAGCTGCCTTAAAGGAAATATTTAAGTTTGTGCAAATTTAAGAAGAGAGACTCCCATAAGCTTGGGGGAGGCTTCTCCAATTACTTAATGCTTTGCCTGATCATCTTCTCAAGAAAAATGAAATACTTGATATCTTTTATAATGGACTAACCGATGCTTCTAGGGACCACCAAGATAGTTGTGTTGGTTGTGTTTTCAGGGAACAAACTGTTGAACAAGCTGAAGTGCTATTGAATAATATATTGAGTAATGATAAATATTGGACTCTTCCCAAACGACCACCTAAGCCAACTCCGAAGAAGAGGGGTATTTTATTTCCCTGTCTTGAAGATATGCAAGAGGCAAAGAAATCTATGAAAGAAAAAGGTAGTAAAGCTTAAGATGTTAAGAATTTACCACCTATTGAAGAAATACATGGGCTTAATACTCCGACACGGGTAGTAGAGGTAAATTATCTCTATAGATTTGATGAAGGTGATATTCCTTATAATAAATCTGCTAGTCAATGCTTGGATGAATTTGATAACTTATTGTTAAATAAGAGAATTTCAATGCATATGTTAGTAGACAATTGAAACAAAATGCTTATATGCTTGAACACTTGAGTGACTATATGTGTAGAACTGTTAATGATCTCAAGTTTGTTAGTAAACATGCTTCCATGGTAAAACACAAGTATAACAAGTTCTTTAGGCACAAAATGATTTGCTTAATGAGATGAACAATAAAAATAATGAGCATGTTGTTAGAGTTATGACTAGAGGTAGTAAAATGACTCAAGAACCTTTGTATCCAGAAGGCCATCCTAAAAGAATTGAGCAAGACTCTTAGAGAATGAATACTGATGCACCTAGTCCTTCTAGTAATAAAAAGAAAAAGAATGATGATAAAACTTTGCATGCTTCTAGTGAACCTGTTATTGACACACCTGAGAACCCAAATGATACTTCTATTTCCGATGCTGAAACACAATCAGGTGATGAACATGAACCTAGTAATAATGATAATTACGATGTTCATGTTGATGCTCGGCCTAGTAATGATAATGATGTGGAGATAGAACCTGTTGTTGATCTTGATAACCCACAAACTAAAAATAAAAGATATGACAAAAGAGAATTCATTGCTAGGAACATGGAAAATAAAGAGAGCCATGGGTCAGAAACCCATGCCCTTTACCCTGAAACCATCCAAGAAAAAGTATGATAAAGACTTTGAGCGCTTTGTTCAAATGCTTAGACCTGTCTTTTTGCGCTTGCGTTTGACTGATATTTTGAAAATGTCTCCTTATGCTAAGTATACGAAAGATATTGTTACTAATAAGAGAAAGATACTAGAAGCTAAAATTTCCACCATGCTTGCTAATTATACATTTAAGGGTGGAATACCAAAGAAACTAAGAGATCCGGGAATACCAACTATACCATGCTTCATTAAAAGAAACTATGTTAAAAATGCTTTATGTGATTTGGGAGCTGGTGTTAGTGTTATGTCTTTCTCTTTATACCATAGACTTTATTCGAATAAGTTTACACCAACTGAAATTTCTTTGCAAATGGTTGATAAATCTACTGCTATACCCATAGGTATTTCTGAGGATATGCCTGTCATAGTTGCAAATGTTACTATCTTAACGGACTTTGTTATTCTTGATATACCCGAGGACGACAGTATGTAAGTCATCCTTGGTAGACCCTTTTTGAATACTGCAGGGGCTGTTATTGATTGCAATAAAGGGAATGACACTTTTCATGTTAATAGTAATGAGCATATGGTACACTTTCCGAAGAAACAACCTCAAGTAAATAGTATCAATTCTATTGGAAAAATTTCAAGAATTACTATTGGAGGTTTTGAATTCCCTATTCCTACTGTCAAAAAGAAATATGATATTCTTATTACTGGAGACATGCATATACCCGTTGAGGTAACCTAGTGTTATACGAAGATTCTCCGGTTTCATGTCATTCGGAAGAAGTTTGTTAATAAGACTTGATCAACCTTGTTAATGGATTCCTTTTGATGGGTGCGAGATGGATGAATTTAGTAAACACACCTTCTGTACCCACTTTTTACTTTCTGTTATTTAGAATTAATAATGTAAAAAATACTTTTATATTTCTATTTTCTGAATTATCCGTGCAATAAAAAATGACCAGAAAATAAAAGTTCTCCAAATTCCCTCAGGAGGGTGCACCAGTGGGCCACAAGCCCACAAGGTGCGCCTAGGTGTCTTGTGGGTCCCATGTGGATCCCCCTTACTTATTCCAGCACCCATGCACTTCATCTTCCTCCAAAAAATTCCACTATTGCTCAAACCCGTGTTCTAGCTCATTTTTCTGCCATTTTCGATCTCCTTGCTTGGAACTCCATTTCTGAAACTGTTTTGGGAGATTGTTCATTGGTATGTGACTCCTCCGTTGGTACAATTAGTTTTTGTTCATGTATTGCAAATTTTTGCTGCTGTGGTCACCATGTTCTTGAGCTTGCATGTTAAATTTATATGTTCCAAAGTAGTTTTGTTGCATGATGTAGCCTCTAGACACTTGTTGGAGTAGTTGATATTGTTTCTGTTGAGTTTGGTTCACTTTTATTTTGAGTCACTAAAAATTTCAGAAATTTTCAGAGGAAAGAGAAACCATGAGGAGGTGGTTAAGGAGTTCTTCAAGCCGGAATTCAGAAGGAAATGAAAATGAGGAGAAGAAGAAGCCCAAGTACAACCTTCCTCGCGTTGCGAAGGTTCGGCCATGTGAATGGCCAAGTGATACATTCTTGAGGGAGGCAGGTATTTATGATGACTTCTATTATTTTGCGGAGAATGCTGGCATTACCGCATTCCTTCAAGGTAAGTGTGACCAATACCTCCTAGTCACTAACACCTTCCTGCAAAGTTTTCACTTTCATTCTAGGAAGGATCCTCCCATGGTAGAATTTGACTTGTATGATGTGCCTAAACAAATGACACTATATGATTTTTGCGTAGTTTGCAAAATACCTTATGAGGGCAGCATCAGTGAGCCACGTCCTAGAGACGTGGAGGATTTCCCTTCTGAAACTACTGTGGGAGAAGATAAAGGGTTGTCGGAAGCGAGAGTGGCTAGTTTACATCTTTCCTAATTTACATTATTGTTCATTATTTGCCGGGAGATGTTTGATTGGTTGAGGGGAGAGTGGAGGCCTCAATGCCCTTGACCTTGCCGTTTTGCGCCATGCTTTATATGTTGAGAGAACTTTTAGTTTGGGTGCTATTATTGCTCGGCGGTTAGACATAAACTGTTCGAAGGGTACCATTTTTGGAGGTGTCTATGCCTCTCGCCTTGCTAAATATTTTAACATACCCATTAGGCATGATGACAAGGAGGAGATGTTGTTACCCACTATATGTTTAAACTATGCTAGTACGATAGCACATGATTTTATTGCCAAAGACGATGACAAGCGACTCCTCTACAACCTAGTATTTAGTCAGGGTACTTGTGAGATTATTACCTTGCCTGCACCTTCTTTGTTCGATATTCGTTCAGGCAGGTACACCATTATGCTCGAGGACATTTACACATACTGGAGGCTGACACAACCTTCAGCACCATAGCCAGCACCAGCACCTGCTCTATACCAGGAGCCTACTTATCAGTGGGAGCCACAGGAGCTCGCCAACCATTGGAACCCTCAGGACCCTCTGCCGTATCAAGTAGAGGGTTATTTCGAACTGTGGCCCTAGACCAACTTAGGCCAAAAGCCTAAGCTTGGGGGAGTATATATTTCTAACCAACATTACATTCATGTTCACACATTCATTCCAGTTGTCGGTGTTCATCCTTTTAAATTGGGTCATCCATGCTAGTTTATTTTCTTGCTTTCTTCTTGTGTGTTTGAAAAACTTTGATAAAATCAAAAAATATTTCTTTCTTATTTTTAGTTTTTCTTTCAGTTTAATTAGTTGTAGTATTAAAAGAAAACCCAAAAAGATTTCTCGCTCTTCTTTTGCTTGTTGGGAGCTTTCCCGTGTAAATAAAACTCCAAAAATATTTCAGTATATTTCTTTGAAATTCTTTTTCTTTTCTTTGGGTCGTAAGGAGAAGACTACGATGAAAATGTTGAGTGGCCCTCCACGATATTTATGTTCATGGTGATTTATATCCTACTCATGCTTGCACTCAATGTTGGTTAATCTCAATGCATGTTTATGACAGTTGTCACTCTCTGTTGGTCGCTCCACAGTCTTTTGCTATCCTTCACTTGTACTATGCGGGAATACTGCTTGTGCATCCACTTCCATAAGCCCAAAATTGTTCCATATGAGTCCACCAGACCTACCTATATGCGGTATTTACGTGTCGTTCCAAGTAAATTTGCATGTGCCAAACTCTAAACCGTCAAATAATAATTTGTTTTGTATGCCTGAATCGCTCATGTAGCGATTGGGGCTGTCAGTATCTTCCATGCTAGGTGGGTTATTCTCATGGTGAGTGTTTATTCACTTGCCATTCACGAGAAAGTCGTTGGTAATCGGGATGCCTAGTTCCATGCTCGAATTCAAATCAAAATATAATAATAAAACAAAACTCCTAGGATTGTTGTTGGTATGGATGGTATCCGTGGATTCGGCTAGCCGTGGAGTGTGATTGTTGGTGGAGGGGGAGTAAAACTTTACCATTCTGTTAGGAAACCTCCTATAATGTATCTGGCGTGGAAGATAGTGAGATCTCTTGGTTGTTATGTTGACAATGAAAGCATACCGCTCAAAATTATATTCATCTCTGTTTTAAAAACTTCAAGCTCTGGCACCTCTGCAAATCCTTGCTTCCCTCTGCGAAGGGCCTATCTATTTACTTTTGTTGTTGAGTCATCACCTTCTTATCAAAAGCACCAGCTGGAGAGCACCACTATCATTTATATGCTTTGTTTTTAAATTGATGTTGAGTATGAGCGTGACTGGATCTCTTCTGCTATGAATTATAATGTCTAATTAGTCCTTGATCTTCAGGGGTGCTCCGCATTTAGTTTTGCGGTCACACAAAGGGCTAGCGAGATACCAGTTTACCATATTACATCATGATTGTTTTGAAAAAATGTTGTCATCCAAGATTTATTATTATCGCTCGTTAGTTGATTATGCCATTGATATGAGTAAATGTGAGACCTAAATGTTATTGTAAATATGGTTAGTTCATAATCTTTGTTGAAAACCTGAATGTTTGCTAGACATATTTGCAACAACTAAATCAAACAGAGTTTGTAAAAGTTTTTCTTTGTTACTTTCAGTTTGTCAACTGAACTGCTTGAGGACAAGCAATGGGCTAAGCTTGGGGGGGGGGGGGGTTGATACATCTCCATCGTATCTACTTTTCCAAACTCTTTTGCTCTTGTTTTCGACTCTAATTTGCAAGATTTGAATGGAACTAACCCAGATTAACGTTGTTTTCAGCAGAATTGCCATGGTGTTATTTTTGTGCGGAAATTAAAGTTCTCGGATTAACCTGAAAATTTACGGAGAATTTTTATGGAATATATAAAAAGTACTAGCACAAGAAGTTACTAGAGGGGGGCCACCCAGATGCCACAAGCCATGGGGGTGCGCCCTGCAGGCTTGTGGGCCCCCTGGACCTCCTCCGACCCTAACTCCAACTCTATTAGTACCTATTCGGGGAGGGAAAAAATCAGAGAGAAGGATTCATCACGTTTTACGATACGGATCTGCCGCCGCCTCCTGTTCCTCATCAGGAGGCCTGATCTGGAGACCGTTCTGGGCTCTAGAGAGGGGGATTCGTTGCCATCATCATCACCAACATTCCTCCATCACCATTTTCATGATGCTCACTGTCGTGCTTGAGTAATTCCATCATGGGTTTGCTGGACGGTGATGGGTTGGATGAGGTTTATCATGTAATCGAGTTAGTTTTCTTAGGTTTTGATCTCTAGTATCCACTATGTCTGAGATTGATGTTGCTATGACTTTGCTATGCTTAATGCTTGTCGCTAGGGCCCGAGTGCCATGATTTCAGATCTGAACCTATTATGTTTTCATGAATATATTTGTGTTCTTGATCCTATCTTGCAAGTTGTAGACACCTATTACGAGTTATGATTCGCATACCCCAAGGTGACAATAATTGGGATTCTTTTCGGTTATTAAAGTAGTTTGAGGAGTTCATGTATTCAGTAAGTGTTAATGCTTTGGTCTGGTTCTCTATTAAAAGGAGGCTTTAATATCCCTTAGTTTCCATTAGGACCCTGCTGCCACGGGAGCGTAGGACAAAAGATGTCATGCAACTTCTTTTCCATAAGCACGTATGACTATATACGGAATACATGCCTACATTATATTGATGAATTGGAGCTAGTTCTGTGTCACCTTAGGTTATGACTGCTACATTATGAATGTTATAACACAATTATCATGGTCGATCCATTGCCTACGAGCTTTTCACATATTGATCTTTGCTAAGTTACTTTTGTTGCTACTGCTGTTAGAATCACTACAAAACTGCTACCGTTACTTTTGCCATCGTTACTGTTACTTCCATACTACTTTCTACTAAATACTTTGCTGTAGATATTAAGTCTTTCAGGTGTGGTTGAATTGACAACTCAACTGCTAATACTCGTGAATATTCTTTGGCTCCCCTTGTGTTGGATCAATAAATTTGGGTTGAAAACTATTGCGATCCCCTATACTTGTGGGTTATCAAGACCTTTTTCTGGCGCCATTCCTTAGAGGGGACCTCGCCCGTCGAGCCAAAGACTTAGAATCCGAAGTCCCGTAAGAATTTTCCTCGGCGTCAAAGACCCGTTGAGGGGCTATTGACAGTGTCCTGGATAAGGGGGTATTAACCTAGCTGACCCATTCTCCTCGGGTTGTGCCGGCAAGCCTTCATTCATGATCGAGATAGAGTCTGGAAGTTGTATGCAGGAGGCGTGATCAAGACTACCAGCCCTGAAGACTTGACGTATACTCCAAGATCTCTGTCACCACCTGGCTCACAGCTACCGATCGTTTAACCCTAGATACCCTCCCTGGCGTGTATATAAGGCATAGGTTTTAGCCCATGGAGGGGACATCAATGCAAAATCATTCTCCTAGCCTTAGAGTTAGACCACACATTACTATCTTGAGGTAGATCAATTCTGTACTGGATACATCTCCATCATTATGAAAAAGAGCAGGACATATGGTTTTACCTCCATCAAGAGGGCCCAAACCTGGGTAAACACCATCTCCTTCATTCCTGTTACCTTCGATCCGAGATCCACAGCTCGGGATCCCCTACCCCGAGGTCTATTGGTTTTGACACCGACACCACTACTATGAACCACTCCCTTTGAAAATCTACTCTTCTAGTTGGCCAAAGAAGACTCATAGATCAGAAAGCATACATAGTTATAAAATTACAAAAGAGAGAAACTTCAAGACATTCAAAATAGTTCAATAAATAATCTGATCATAAACCCACAATTCATCACATCCCAACAAACACATATCAAAAGATTACATCGGATTGATCTTAGAGAAGATCAAAAGAGATAGAGAAAGCAATCTACCTACTGCTATGGACCCGTAGGTCCTGAAGGAACTACTCATGCATCACCGTGGAGGCAGCAAGGTTGATGAAGATGGCCTCTCATACGATTTCTCCCTCCGACAGAGTACCAAAACAGGGCTCCAGATGGGATCGTGGAGGAACAAAGGTTTGTGGCAATGATAAAATTGTTTTGGGTTTCATTTCGAGGGTTTCATAATATATGAGAATTTATAGGCTAGGAATTAGGGCAAACAGAGCTACGAGGGGGCCACAAGTCAGCCCCCTGGGCACCCCGGTCTTGTGGGTCCTCCCCGAAGCTTCTAGGGTGTCTTATGTTCTAGAGAAAATCTACGTAAAATTTCATCGTGTGTGGACTTGGGTAGGTATGGGTTTTTTGTGAAACAAAAAACATGCAAAAAATATGAGCTGACACTGGGCACTGAATTAATAGGTTAGTCCGGAAAATAATATAAAATAACATATAAAGGACACAAAAGTGATAATATAATAGCATGAAACAAAAAGAATTATAGATATATTGGAGACGTATCAGCATCTCCAAGCTTAATTCCTACTCGTCCTCTAGTAGGTAAATGATAACAAAAGAATTTTTGATGTTGAATGCTACATAACATGTTCTTGATCAAAGATGTAACTGCGGTGTGAATATTGGGATACGAGTGATTCAAGGCAATATTCTACCAATTTGGCATTGCAATAAATAATACATAAACATATTAATAAAGAATCATTGCCTTCTCAAAATCGAGATGATAAAGAACGTGATCTCTACACACTTAACCATGAAAAGCGTGGCATGCTCGGTATTCCTAACAAAAAAATCAAGTCATGAACAACCCTGGTGCCAAACCAAGCAATTGATTCATTCTTTTCCTTGCTTGACCATTTTGAACTTTTCCGCAATATTTGAGCATGAGCGAAGGACTTAGCAATTTTGATGGCAAAGAGAATGATGAATGAGGTTTATAAGGGAAGACAAAAAGTATAATAAAGTCTCACTAACGAGGCTTGATCGTTTGGCATTGGAGAGGCCTTACAATCAATGTTAATGCGAGGACTAGGGATTGCCATGCAACGGGTGCCCTAGATCTATAAGTGTATGAAAGCGCTCTCTATAAGAAACAAAGTGGGTGTGCATTCAACTAACTTTCTCATGAAGACCTCGAGCATTTTGAGGTAGCTTGTCATAGGAATATGAAAGTCAAGTTCTGTGATGTAAAAATCCCACTAGTATATGAAAATTAAAATCATGGAGACTCTCCATATGAAATACATGGTGCTACTTTCAATCACAAATGTGTGCTACTTGTGATGGTGTTGGGATTCCTCAAAGAGGAAGGGCGATGCAGTATAGTAGAATATAGTGTTTCCCTCAGTTAAGAACAAGGTTTATTGAACCAGGAGACGACACATAAACAACATGAACGGTACCTGCCCACACACAAAGCAAATGCTTGCGCCTAATGAAGGCAAGAGGGTTGTCAATCCCCTTGTTCTCGCCAATTGCAAGGATAAAATATGGTAGTTGTAGATGTATAAATAAAATAAAATAAAAGCAAATAAAAACAGTGAACTTATACGTCCATTTTGCATCATGTTTCCCTACTGTTATTTATAAATTTTTTATCAATATAATACTTTGTGGTGCAATTCTAATGCCTTTTCTCTCTCAAATTGCAAGATTTACATGAAGAGGGAGATTGCCGGCAGCTAGAATTCTAGACCTAAAAATGCTACATTAGAGATACCTACTCTGAGGGCAGGCCTGGCGCAGTGGTGAAGTCCTCCCCACTTGTGCCAAGAGGTCCTGTGTTCGAACCAGCCTCTCTGCATTGCACTTTGCACGGGTAAGACTAGGTTCCTATAATCCCTCCCCAGACCCCACCTTGTGTGGGAGCTTCTATGCACTGGGTCTGTCCTTAGAGATACCTACTCTGCACAACTCCAAGAGTTGAAATTTCATGGAGAATTATTTTGAAATATACAAAAATACTAGAGAAAATAAATACCAGATGGGGACCACTAGGTGCCCATGAGGCACCTGGGCGTGCCCAGGTGGTTCATGGGTCCCCTAACCAGCCTCCAAGGCCCATCTTCTCCTATATGATACCATTTTCCATAGAAAAATCAAGAGAGGACTTTTGGGACGAAGCGCCGCCATCTCGAGGAGGAACCTGGGAAGGAGCACTTTTGCTCTCCGGTGGAGTGATTCCGCCGGGGATACTTCCCTCTGGGAGGGGGAAACCGAAGCCATCAGCATCACCAACAACCGTCATGGTGGGTGGACCAATCTTCATCAAAATCATCACCAACACCAACACCATCTCATCTCAAACCCTACTTCATCTCTTGTATTCAATCTTTGTCTCAAACCCTCAGATTGGTACACGTGGGTTGCTAGTAGTGTTGATTACATCTTGTAGTTGATGCTAATTAGTTTATTTGGTGGAAGATTATATGTTCATATCCTTGATGATATTCAATACCCCTCTGATCTTGAACATGAATATGATTTGTGAGTAGTTACTTTTTTTCTTGAGGAGATGGGAGAAGTCTTGTTATAAGTAATCATGTGAATTTGTATTCGTTCAATATGCTGATGATATGTATGTTGTTGTTTCCCTTAGTGGTGTCGTGTGAACGTCGACTACATGACACTTCACCATACTTGGTCCTAAGGGGAGGCACTGTAGAGTATTACTTAGGCGATGGGTTGCTAGAGGGACAGAAGCTTAAATCCTAGTTTATGTGTTATTCCGTAACGGGCTGATTTGGATCCATATGTTTCATGCTATGGTTAGATTTATCTTAATTCTTCTTTCATAGTTGTGGATGCTTGCGAGAGGGTTTAATCATAAGTGGGAGGCTCATTCAAGTAATAACAGCACCCTAACACTGGTCCTCCCACATATCAGATTTCAAAGTAGCCAAGGCAAATCAAACAAACACGATGAAAGTGACTAGATGAAATTCCCTTGTGTCCTCAACAACGCTTTGCTTATTATAAGAAACCGTTCCGGCCTGTCCTTTGCTACAAAAAGTATTGGGCTACCTTGATGCACCTTTGCTACAATTACTTGTTACTTGTTAAAAATTAACTTACTATCAAACCATCTGTTACCGATATTTTAAGTGCTTGCAGACAAACCTTGTTGGAAACCACTTGTCATTTCCTTCTGCTCCTCGTTGGGTTCAACACTCTTACTTATGAAAAGCACTATGATTGATACCCTATACGTGTGGGTCATCGAGACTTTTTGATGGCACAGTTGCCGGTGAGTGAATCGCCTTTGGTGAGTGGAATTTGGTAAGGAAACATTTATATTACATGCTGAAATTTACTGTCACTTATTACTATGGAAAGTAATCCTTTGAGGGGTTTGTTCGGGGTATCTTTACCTCGACAAGAGGCACAAAGGGTTGCCCCTCAACCTACTGCACCTACTGAAAATATTTATTATGAGATCTCTTCAGGTATGATAGAGAAACTTCTAGCTAATCCTTATGCAGGAGATGGAACAATACATCCTGATATGCACTTAATCTATGTGGATGAAGTTTGTGGATTATTTAAGCTTGCGGGATTATCCGAAAGTGGAGTTAAGAAGAAGGTTTTCCCTTTATCTTTGGGGAAAAGGCATTGACATGGTATAGGATATGTGATGACATTGGAACATGGGATTGGAAGTTTTATCCTATGCATCTGGTTCATCGTGATTAGAATTATACATATAATTTTTGGCCTTCTGAAGGAGAAAGTATCGCTCAAGCTTGGAGGAGCCTTAAGTACATGATGTACACATGCCCCAATCATGATCTCCTAAGAGAAATTATCATACAAAACTTTTATGCCCGGCTTTCTCATAATGATCAAACAATGCTCAATTATCCTTCTATTGGTTCCTTTATGAAGAAAACTATTGAATTCACATGGGATCTTCTGGAAAGAATTAAACGCAACTCTGGAGATTGGGAACTCGACAAAGGTAATGAGTCAGGTATAAAACTTGAGTTTGATTGTGTTAAATCTTTTATGGACAGCGATGCTTTTCATAAGTTTAGCACTAAATATGGACTTGACTCTGAGATAGTAGCCTCTTACTGTGAATCATTTGCTACTCATGTTGATCTCTGATACGTCTCTAATGAATCTTTAATTTTTGACTGTTCCATGCTATTATATTATCATTCTTTGATGTTTTACATACATTTACAAGCAACTTTATATCATTTTTTGGGACTAACCTACTAACTTAGTGCCCATTGCCAGTTGTTGTTTTTTGCATGTTTTTACTTTGTAAAATATCAGTACCAAACGAAGTCCAGATGCCAGAAAACTTTTTGGAGATTTTTTTGGTGATGAGAGACTCTAGAAGAGGCCATGAGAAGACGAAAAGGGGGCCCACTAGGCACTAGGGCGTGCCAGAGGCCTCTGGCGTGCCCTCGTGGGTAGTGGGGCCCACGAGCATCGTTTTGACCTACCTCCACCTCTATAAATACTCTAAATCCCAAAACAACAGTTGCAGCTTCAGGTTATGCGATGATCATGACGCGAGAGCGATGCTTATTGTTTTGGAGTTCTTCTTCTGCTTCTTCTTCGATCAAGGGATAGGTTCCAGGTCGGCAACCTGGGCTAGCAGGGTGGGTGTTGTTTGAGTTTCTGTTTGTGTACCATCCGTAGTCGGATGTTGATCTCCGGTATGATGTTGATGTATTCTTGGGGCATTTGTGCCTTATGTATGTATCCCCAACTATTATGTAATGGTTTGATGTAATGATATCCACCTTGCAAAAGCGTCTTCAAGATGCGCTTCTATCCTTGGTGGGACCTTCGAGTTCCTTTAGGATAGGGTCGCATCTTGGGAGTTACGGGAGTCCACGAAATACTTTTTCCACCGCCGCAAGTTCCAGAACCACGAGATCCAATCTAGAGGCCTTTTTCGGCACTCTGGCGGAGGGGGAAACGATTACGGAGGGGGTTCTTCATCATCCTTGTTGCTGCTCTGATGATGTGTGAATAGTTTACCACAGACCAACGGGTCCGTAATTAGTATCTAGATGGCTTCTTCTCTCTTGTCAATCTTCAATACAGTGTTCTCCTCAATGTTCTTGGAGATGTATTTGATGTAATGACTTTTTGCGGTGTGTTTGTTCGGATCCGTTGAATTGTGAGTTTATGATCAGATCTATCCATGAATATTATTTGGATTTTTCTTAGAACTCTTTTATGCATGATTAGCTTCATATTTCTTCTCTCATTTATTGGCTTGGTTTGGCCAACTATATTGATTTATCTTGTCATGGGAAGAGGTGCTTTGTGATGGGTTTGATCTTGCAGTGCTCAATCCCAGTGATAGAAAGGGACATGACACATATGTTGTCGGTTCTATATCCGGCATATCTCGTAGTAGGGGTCCTAAGAAAGGCGTCTTGGAGCGATGGTAACACGGACACGGGATTTAACCTAGGTCCGGGCTCTCTCAAAGAGATAATACCCTACGTCCTGCTTTTGATTGTATTCATATGGAGTGTAGCACAGAGTACATGTATCTACCACAAGATTGTTATAATGAATATGAATTGATCTTTTGACTAGCCTGGATTCGGTTTATATAATGTACAGGAGGCTTAGGGTTTAAAGGAGTCCTCTTCTTGGGCGCCAAGTCTTGTGGAATCTCCCTTGTATGCGGCATGGCCTGCCCGAAGTGGCTTGTGAGAGAACTGCATGGGGGTCCTCGGCCCAACCGACCTGGTCGGGAGATGACGTGGTGAGTACCCCCTAGTCCAGGACACCGTCAGTAGCCCCGTGAACCGGTCTTCAAGTTTGGGGATGCTCCTCGGTTCTTGCGAACTGTTCTTTATCTTCAGTCGTCGGTCTTGAAAGCTAGTTCAGCAAATCTTCCCATCTTCAATCTTGAGGATCACCGAGCTGAATCCAAAGAGATCACACGTCGGGCATTCGGGGAGCCCCTTTAAGTTCTCGGCCTTTATCAATGCATTGTTGTTTTTATGCCACACCTCAGGTTTGAAGTTTTTTTCCGAGCGGCAATGTCCTCTTGCGTCCGAGCTCCAACGTAGGACTATAACCGAGGTGTCGTTTTGTAGCCGAGCTCCAATGCTGGACTGTATCTGAGGTGTCATTTTGCAGCCAAGCTCCAACATCGGACTGTATATGAGGTATCATAGACCAGCTTGATTTGAAAAAGTTGAAGGAGTTCAACCGAGCTTAATGCCGGAAATCTCCTATATGGACATAGCCACTTGCATCCGAGCTTTATGCCGACTGCTTCTGAGGTGGTGCACCACCTCGGTCTTGGGCAGATTTTTTGCCGATATATTTTTCTTGATTGGTGCAATTTATTCTCTAGCGAGATATATAGACAGTAGCCCTCAAGGTGTGTGTCCTCCTAAAATTCGAGATGCACCTGAAGGAAAACATGAAACCGCTAATCAGTAGCCCCTGAGACTCGGTTCGCGAAATCGGCCTGAGGATCTATTCCTAGCTCGACAACATATGTAAGAATGGAAACGCGGTGTGCATAGTCCTCGAGACTCAAGTAGGGTGCGGCCGACCAACCTGAGGATCATAATCTCCTCGGAAACTGTTTTGCACTTTGTAAATTATCGGCATTGAATCATTAATGCAGTAGCCCCCGAGTCATCGGTCGGGTGGAAACACCAAATCAGGGGATCGATGTGCCCATTTAATATTTGTAAATGAGAAGCACGAAGCCTAGTAGCCCCCGAGCCTTAATGTGGGCATAGGTGGCTGAATTAAGGATCGATATCTGTTTGACAGAAAATTTTGTTGTTAACACAGACTTCTTGAAAAGAGAATAAAGATCTCTTAAGGGAGCTAGAGCTAGCGAAAGCCGAGCTCGCCAAGGTTAGCCCCAAGGAGCTTAATAGATAGGAAATCAATGCCAATAAGGAATTGTGAGAGCGTTATGTCAGGTGCTCAGTTGTGCCCTTGACTCTTTAAAAGATGGGCCGCAGTAAATTGACTTTACTCGCAATTTTATGTGTAATAATTTTATGATTCCAAGTACAGTACATTGGCGGAGATGCGTATGTTGAGATGGATGTGTGGCCACACGAGGAAGGATCGAGTCCGGAATGATGATATACGAGATAGAGTTGGGGTAGCACCAATTGAAGAGAAGCTTGTCCAACATCGTCTAAGATGGTTTGGGCATATCCACCGCAGGCCTCCAGAAGCTCCAGTGCATAGCGGATGGCTAAAGCGTGCGGAGAATGTCAAGAGAGGGAGGGGTAGACCGAATTTGACATGGGAGGAGTCCGTTAAGAGAGACCTGAAGGATTGGGGTATCACCGAAGAGCTAGCTATGGACAGGGGTGCATGGAAGCTTGCTATCCATGTGCCAGAGCCATGAGTTGGTTGCGAGATCTTATGGGTTTCACCTCTAGCCTACCCCAACTTGCTTGGGACTAAAGGCTTTGTTGTTGTTGTTGTTGTTGTTGCAAGTACATTACATCATTAATGCTCGGATCCGCATTGTACAAAACTTTGTTGACCGACCATCGGCTTCAACCTCCTTGGCCAGTAGCCAGGGAGTGTTTGTCCTACTTTATAAAGCCTTTATGAGGGCAAAGATTTATGGAAAACAAGGCAATCTGGCCATGCGGTTTTATAAACAAAGGTATGCAGAGAGATATGTTATATTACTAAACATCTTCTAGGAAATTAGTTCATTTATAAATTCCTTTTCATAGGCTGTCATGTCGACAATGATCTTAAAACCTCAACTCTGATCAATGTGAGAGAAAAATATTGAGGATTTAGTTTGGGGAAAGGTCCCGAACTCTGTGGTCCTAAGTGGACCTAAATTTTCACTTCCGTCGTTGCCGACGAATTGCATTCTTAAGATTGATAGCTTTCGGCTTCACCTAGTCGGAGGCACTAACCCAAATGACCTGGAAGTAACAATCACAGAGGTGCTCCCTTTACCCCCTAGCCAAACTATCGGGAACATAGGGGGTAAGCACAGGAGCCAGGCAAACCAGCTTGGCCAAAATCTTAAGTCATGCTTATGTTGACTCTCTTGTGATTGTTTATCATTTGAAAGTGACCCATCGTCGGCTTCTACCCCTTTGTAGACGTTACGCAGGGTGCTTCCATAGTAACAAGACAACCCTTAGCCAATGTCTCGGTGCCCAGAGGCGGTTGCGTTAGAGGAAATGAGACAATCAGATATACAGGCTCTATAATTTTCACTTAATCGTAGGAGCTTAAAGTTTGGGAGGCCAGTTACTAGCCCCCGGTTAGTGTTTGGCATTAGCAGAGGTCAAGCCATTAACACTTCAGCCAATTTTATGAAAGGCCATTGTTTAACACGGGGTAACCTCTATCAATCTATAGTTTGAGACATTCATTGGATCGTTGACCGGTTTACGCCCATTACGACATTCAGTTTTCGGCCTTCTCCATTGAGGCGCCTAACCATTCGAGCTGGAAGCACAATCGCAGTGGTTCTCCCTTTGCACACCTAGCCAAACAAATCGAAACTTAGGAGGCAAGCACAGGAGCTGGGCAACCCAACTATTGACCGAAGACACAATTCAAAACCGATGCATATAAAGTAATGTCTAAGAATGCTTTGCCGAGGACTCCATGGGGTACCTTGGTTTTTGGTGGGTTTGGCGCTAGTCGCAGCCCCCCTTTGATATTGTCGATGCTTTAACGGAGCCTGGCGTTGTACTGCGAGACTTATGCTAGAGACACACAAATAGGTTAAAAGTGCCATAAGCTCAGAGAACCAAAAAAACTCACATAAAAAGTTTACGTCTAAATTAAATCAAGTTTTTTTGTGCCAACCCAAAATTGGTCTTTAAGATAAATTTGTGCTTCTGTTGTGCTTTAACATGACACATCCAATCTCTAGACTTCAAGTAGGCTAGCCTTCGGATTCAATCTACCTATCCCAAGGGTGAAGTGTTTCTCAAAGGCCAGTTTAGTGAACTAAACTCGAGCAGCTTTAGAGAGAGAGAGAGAGACCAGGCCATCTGGCTATTGACCGTACTCTCGAGTCGAAAAGGGAGTGCTAGAAAAATATTTTGCAACGACTAAGAAGAAAAACATTCATTATAAAATGGCTCATGTAAATTTAAGAGCCCCCGGTTAACTTGGGAAAAAGGAGTGTTTTCTAACAAACAACATTTTTAACAAACACCTTTTTTAACAAACAAAGTTTTTAACAAACAGTTTTTTGTTTAACAAAAATATATATTTTTTGTCAAACAGAACAAAAATTAAACAAAAAAAAATTGGGCACAAAAGCGACTTAGCTCGTTAATATGCTCGGTGTTGATGACGCGACCCGAGCTTATGGTGGGACGAGGTCCCAGCCCCCAAGCCGGTCCCCAGGTGGCCGTGCGAAGAGCTTGGCACTCCGAATTAGCGACACATCATGACAGATGTGGAGAGGTGAAGCCCCCAGTGTAGCCGAGGTGACGGAGCCGGTCGACATGGTTATGTTGGAGTCCTTGGAGTAGATCGATGAAGCAATGGTGAAGCCTTCGGTTCAGCCAAGGTGACAATACCACTTGGTCAATGGATGTGGGGTGACGACATCGGCATGCCGAGGTGACCGCGTGACGCCGCCGAAGCCGATTGCCTACACACATATAATAGTGCAAGCCAAAAGTAATACCAATGAAGATTAAAAAAATCTTCTACTTAATTAATTTAAGTGAAGTAAACTACTAAAGAAATATGGCCTGAATGCCGAGATCGGACTCTCGGAGTGGCCCTGTAGAGGGATGCACGCCGAGCGATGCCACAATGTGATCGGCGCTAGCGGGAAGACAACGTCAGATCACCGAGATGGAGATGTGATGTAGTCGAGATCGATTATCTGACGCGAGGTCAATGTTGAGATAGCTCGACAGGCCAAGGTGATGGCAAGAGACTCACCAGACCGACGCCACATACGAGCGTCGGTAGAAATATCTGCAAAAAATAATGTAGTACAAACCAACAGACAGAAAAAACTCTTTGTGCAATAATTTTACGAGCTAAGCAAATAGCCTGAAAAAATAAAACCTTGTTGACAGCAATGGTTGTAGCATACCGAGGCAAAATAGAAGCGATATGTACAGAACTACTACCACCAAACACCAATAATATATTGGTTTTGATCTTTACATGGAGTAGTAGTACTTAATTTGGGGTACTGATGTCGCTTGAAACTGCGTCGGTCTTTCCCCAAAGAGGAATGGATGATGCAGCACAGCTATGGTAGGTATTTCTCTCAGTTGTGAAGCCAAGGTATCAATCCAGTAGGAGAACCAAGCAATACTATGTAAATGGTACCTGTACACAAAGAACAAACACAACCCGACGCGTAAGAGGGGTTGTCAATCCCTCCATGGTAAAAGATTGATAATTTTGTGGTAGATTTTATGAATAGCTCTCGACAAAACACGAAATAAAAGATGCAAATAAAAAGTGCACCAAGGTATTTTGGGGTTTTTGGAATAATAGATCTGAAAATAAAAGTGCCAAACAATACATCGGAAAGCAAATATGATAAAGAATAGACCCGGGGCCGTAGATTTCACTTGTGGCTTGTCTCAAGAAATAGCACATGATGGGTAAACAAATTACTGTTGGAAAATTGATAGAAGATAAAATAATTATGACGATATCCAAGGCAATGATAAATATATCGGCACCAAGTCCAAGATTAGTAGACCGACTCTTGCCTACATCTTCTACTATTACTCCACACATCGACCGCTGTCAAGCATGCATCTAGTGTATTAAGTTCATGGAGAAATGAAGTAATGCAATAAGAACGATGACATGATGTAGACAAGATCTATTCATGTAGGAATATCCCCCATCCTGTTATCCTTAATAGGAATAATACATGCGTGTCTTGCTTCCCCTTCTGTCACTCGGAAAGAACACCGCAAAATCAAACCCATCACAAAGCACCTCTTCCCATGGTAAGAAAAATTGATCTAGTTGGCCTAACTAAACCAAAGATTTGAACAAGAAATATGAGGCTATAAATAATCATGCATATAAGAGATCAAAGAAGACACAAATAATACTCATGGATAAAAGATCTGATCATACACTCAAATTTCATCGGATCCCAACAAACACACCGCAAAAAGTCATTACAACAAATAGATCTCCAAGAGATCATTGTATTGAGAATAAAAAGAGAGAGAGGAAGCCATCTAGCTACTGCCTACGGACCCGTAGGTCTATGGTGGATTACTCACGCATCATCGGAGAGGCACCAATGAGGATGATGAACCCCTCTGTGATGGTGTTATATTGGATATCATGGTTCTGGAACTTGCGGTAGCTGGAATTGTGTTCCGTCGACTTCCCTAGGGTTTCTGGAATATTTGGAAATTTGTAGGGCAAAGAGGCGATGCAGGAGGTCTCTGTGGGGCCCATAACCCCCTAGGCATGCCTGGGCTCCTGCGTGCCCTGATAGGTTGTGCCCCCTACGGGCCTCCCCTCTGGTGCTTTCTTGGCCCCAAGGTGTCTTCTGGTCCAAAAAAATCACCAAAAATTTTCGCTACGTTTGGATTCTGTTTGGTACTGATATTCCACGAAGTAAAAAACAAGCAAAAAATGGCAAGTTGCACAGGGCACTATGTCAATAGGTTAGTCCCAAAAAATGATATAAAGTTGCTACAAAATGATTTTAAAACATCCAAGAATGATAATATAACAGCATGGAACAATCAAAAATTATAGATACGTCGGAGACGTATCAGGTACCGTGCTCCAAAACTAGTTGTTAATTAGGTCAGTATCACTCAAGGTTTATGTACCTTTTAGAAACAAGTAGCAGAGGGCCAGTGACCGACTAGGAGCTGAATCAAAAAGGAAAGTAAAGAATCTCCCTGATGTGTGCTCCACCGAGCTGGATTTTGATCGACCCATGTGTCTGTCTCAACACGATCTCCTCGGCTAGAACGCCGCCGGCCAGACCCGCACAGTGAACCTGCAACTCTAGTTGTTGCTGCATGCGTATGTTTGTTTAGGGACTTCCACTACGCACGGGCTAGCGCGTCTTCGTGAGATAATTGTGCTTCTAGTAGCCGCGGTAGAGTTCGGATCCAACATACTGCCAGGCAACGGGTACAGCTGGCATCATTAAATTTTTATTCATCCTCATATGACTGCAAGCAAAATAGCACAACTCGGCAGCCACGATTTGCGAAAAAGATGATTTACATAAAACAAATGTAACCGATAAAAACTATGGCCCCCGGGTCTATTTTATATCATATATCAAAACCAAAATTACCTTGCTGCAATTTTCTTTTATTTCTTTTATTTTGTATTTTTGTTAGATCTATTTACCAAAACCTATACAATTTAATCTTGCTCATAACCGTTGAGGGATTGACAACCCCTCTACGCGTTGAGTTGCAAGTATTTGTTGTTTGTGTGCAGGTGTTGTTTACATAGTGTTGCTTGGTTCTCCTACTAGATTAATAACCTTGGTTTCATAACTGAGCAAAATACTTATCTTTATTGTACTGCATCATCCTCTCCTCTTCGGGGAAATCCCAACGTAGTTCACAAGTAGTAGGAAGAATTTCTGGTGCAGTTGCCGGGGAGACATCATCAACATCTATCAAGTACCTTTGCATAAAATTTTATCTCCTTGCATTTACTTTATTTGTCATTTGCCTCTGTAATCATCTCTCCCACCTCTAAAAAGTTTTTACAGAAATACAAAAGTATTTTTCCGTTTGCCTTTCTGTCTTGGCTATCTTGTCATCATGACTAGCATAACTATCCCTCCTTTGCCACTGGATTTCTAAGTTCTTTACTTCAACCAGAAACAAGGAGAAAATCTTAAGGATGCTTGGTATATGTTAATGGAATCTTCCTATGTTTGCTTCATAAAAGGGGATGAAAAAAAATTCTTCGCAATTTTTATATAGGTCTAATGATGCATCAGCGACAACTTTTGGATTTTGCCGCTAAAGGGAGTTTTGTTGAGATTGATAGAAATGTTGCCTATGTAGTAATAGAGGGAATGTTGGGTGTTCCACCACCACAAAAGGGATTTACTTTTACTCAAGAGGGGATTCAAATATTAGACGAATTGGGTGATATACAGAAAAAATTGGTTGAGTTGCAAAAGTCTAACGAACCTCTCAAAAATAATAGTGGGAACGTCAATTGCCTGAATACTTTATTACTCTGTGTTGTGAGAGGCTGGATATTTTAGATCTCAAGATGGTCTCATTTTCCTGAGAATAATGGGAAGAGTAAAGAGCCTCCCGGGTTTGATAAAAATCCTACAAAAATTGCCAAAATCAAAGATGACAACACTTGAAACTTTGCATTATGCCTAGCCAGGGTCGTAAAACAATAGCGCTAGTTGTTAGGCAACCCAATAGTTATCTTTAAATTTTTTGTTTCCCTTTCTGTTTTTCAATAAATATACAATTATGCTACTGTTATGATTGTGTTTTAGTGTTTTAATTAGTGTTTGAGCCAAGTAAAGCCTCTGGGATGATTAGGGTGATAGTTGATTTGATTTTGTACATTAACAGAAACTTTTACGCCCAGTAGCAGAATTGTTAAAAATCACTGGAGCGACGAAAAATTCTGATTTTTATACACATGATTAATATACAAATTTCCCACGTTATCCGAATTTTTCAGAATTTTTGTATTTACATAACTATGGTCAAAGTTCATATTACTACAGACTGTTCTGTTTTTGACAGATTACGTTTTAGTTGCATTGTGTGCTCATGATGAATTTATGGATTGTATAAGGGGGTATAAGCCATTATTAAGTTATAATACATTATGTATAATGCAATAAAAAAATATGAATGGGTTGCAACAATACCTAAAGTGGTGGTTTGCTTTATTATACTAACGGATCTCACAAGGTTTTGTTGAGTTTTGTGTGATTGAAGTTTTCATGTTTGGAGTGAGATCGCGATGGATGAAGGAATGAGGAGTGGCAAGAGCCTAATCTTGGGGATACCCAAGAAATCCCAAGGTAATATTCAAGGACTACCAAGCAACTAAGCTTGGGGATGCCCCGGAAGGCATCCCCTCTTTCTTCTAACGACCATTGGTAATTTTACTTGGAGCTATATTTTTATTTGTCACATATCATGAGTTTTGCTTGGAGCCACTTGTGTTATATGAATATTTACTTTATTTGCTTTTTAATTTGACACGGTCTTCCTTGCTAAACACACTTATTTGAGAGAGCCACACACATATCATGGTTTGCTAGAATACTCTATTTGCTTCACTTAAAGTTTTTGAGCTAGGCAGTTGCTCTAGTACTTCACTTATATCTTATCGAACACGGCGGTGGTTATATTTCGAAGAAATGTGCTCTCATGCTTCACTTATATTATTTTGAGATTTGGAAAATTCTAAAAAATATGTTCTCATGCTTCACATATATTATTTTGAGAGTTGATTTTTTTCGAATAAATATTTATGCTCTCACGCTTCACTTAGATCTTTTTTGAGAGTTAAGAATAGTAATGGTAATTTGCATGAGATATGAATTTGATCCCAAACTGATAGATATCCAAGGTGTATATAACAAAAACTCTCATGAAGATCATTGGATATTATAAACTTGATTCCTTGCAGTAGTTTTGCGATATGGAGATAGTGATATGTGAGTCATGTTGATGAATAATTATGCCTTAGTAAGAATATTTGTGTTAAGATTTGTGATTCCCTATGCATGCACGTAAAGTCAATAGTTCTGCAACAAAATTATATCCTAGTTGTGGTGCATTATTCAGTGTTAATTATGTTCAATGCGCGTTTATGACCGTTTTGTTTTTTTGGTTGGTTGCTTCTTAATCTATTTGCTAGCCTTCCCTTGTACTAAGCGGGAATACTCCTTGTGCATCCAACTCCTTAAACCCAAAGTTGTGCCAAATGAGTCCACCATACCTACCTATATGCGGTATTTGCTTGCCGTTCCAAGTAAATTTCTATGTACCAACTCTAATTTTCAAATTGAATTCCCTTTGTGTGCCAGTACCGCTCATGAAGCAGCAAGGGTGGCCAAATTTTTCCATGATAGGTATTTTATTCTCACGATGAGTGTTTATTCAGTTGTCATTGCACGAGAGTGTGGCAGGTAATAGGGATGCCCAGTCCCGAAATGGAAAAAAATACTATGATAATAAATTCCTTGGGAAGTGTTGGTATGGAAGGCACCCGTGGATACAGCTAGCCATGTATTGTGTAATAATGGTGGAAAGGAAATAAAACTTTACTTTTTGTTCGGGAACCGCCTATAACTTGTCTAGCATGGAAGATATTGATAATTCTCGATCGTTTTCATTGACAGGAAAAGCATGCCTCTTGAAATAGGTTTATCTCTCAATTTTAGCTATGAGCTTTGGCACCTCTACAAATCTTTGCTTCGCTCTGTGAAGGGTCTATCTATTTACTTTTATGCAATTTTTATTTTTATGTTGAGTCTCCATCTTCTCTTATAAAGCACCAACTAGGATGTTTGAGTATTGGTGCCTTCATGTCAAATTATAGATTATTGCTTTGAATCATTCAAGTCCAAATATCCATGCTACAAAGAAAAGAATATATGATGAATATGTTAGGTAGCATTCCACATCAAAATTTCTGTTTTTATCACCTACCTACTTGAGGACGAGCGGGAATTAAGCTTGGGGATGCTTGATACGTCTCCAACGTATCCATAATTTTTTCCATGATATTATATTATCAATCTTGATGTTTTACATACATTTAGAAGCAACTTTATATGATTTTTTGGGACTAACCTACTAACTTAGTGCCCAGTGCTAGTTGCTGTTTTTTACTTTGAAGAATATCAGTACCAAACGAAGTCCAAATGCCATGAAAATTTTTGGAGATTTTTGCCGGTGATAAGAGACCCTGGACTTCTAGAAGTCATGGGAAGATGGAAATGGGCCCACTAGGTACTAGGGCGTGCTTGGGGCCTCTGGCGCGCCCTGGTGGGTAGTGGGGCCCATGAGCATCGTCTGACATACCTCCGCCTCTATTACTCTAAAATTCCAGAAACCTCAAGGGAGTCCATGAAATACTTTTTCTGCCACCGCAAGTTCTAGAACCACGGGATCCAATATAGAGTCCTTTTCTGGCACTCTACCAGAGGGGGGAACAATCACGGAGGGTTTCTGCATCATCCTTGCTTCCCCTCCAATGATGCGCGAGTAGTTTACCACAGACCTATGGGTCCTTAGTTAGTAGCTATATGGCGTCTTCTCTCGTTTTGATCTTCAATACAATGTTCTCCTCGATGTTCTTGGAGATCTATTTGATGTAATGACTTTTTGCGGTGTGTTTGTTGGGATCTGATGAATTGTGAGTTTATGATCAGATCTATCCATTAATATTATTTGGGTTTTCTTTGAACTCTTTTATGCATTATTATTATAGCTTCGTATTTCTTCTTTGATTTATTGGTTTGGTTTGGCCAACTAGATTGGTTTATATTGCCATGGGAAGAGGTGCTTTGTGATGGGTTTGATCTTGCGGTGCTCAATCCCAGTGATAGAAAGGGACATGACACGTATGTATCATTGCTATTAAGGGTAAAAAGATGGGGTTTATTCATTGATGACCCACAAGTATAGGGGATATATCATAGTCCTTTCGATAAGTAAGAGTGTCGAACACAGTGAGGAGCAGAAGGAAATGACAAGCGGTTTTCAGCAAGCTATTCTCCTCAAGCACTGAAATTATCGGTAACAGATAGTTGTGTGATAAGATAATTCGTAACGGGTAACAAGTAACAAGAGTAACTAAGGTGCAGCAAGGTGGCCCATCCTTTTTGTAGCAAAGGACAAGCTTGTACAAACTCTTATATAATGCAGAGGGCTCCTGAGGACACATGGGAATTACTGTCAAGTTAGTTTTCATCATGCTCATATGATTCACATTCGTTACTTTGATAATTTGATATGTGGGTGGACCGGTGCTTGGGTGTTGTCCTTACTTGGAGAAGCCTCCCACTTATGATTAACCCCTCTCGCAAGCTTCCGCAACTACAAAAGAAGAATTAAGATAAATCTAACCATAGCATGAAACATGTGGATCCAAATCT
Organism: Triticum timopheevii; assembly: GCA_963921465.1. Lineage (NCBI taxonomy): Eukaryota > Viridiplantae > Streptophyta > Magnoliopsida > Poales > Poaceae > Triticum > Triticum timopheevii. Next base: position 385,808,678 of record OY997274.1, read on the forward strand.
GCCCTTACGAAGCAACACATAAACTAGGGTTTAAGCTTCTGTCACTCTAGCAACCCAGCATCTACTTATTACTTCATAATGCCTTCCCCTAGTCCCCAATCATGGTGAAGTGTCATGTAGTCGACGTTCACATAACACCACTAGAGGAGAGACAACATACATCTCATCAAAATATCAAACGAATACCAAATTCACATGATTACTTATAACAAGACTTCTCCCATGTCCTCGGGAACAAACATAACTACTCACAAAGCATATTCATGTTCAAAATCAGAGGAGTAATAATTATCATTAAGGATCTGAGCATATGATCTTTCATCGAATAAACCAACTAGCATCAACTACAAGGAGTAATCAACACTACTAGCAACCCACAGGTACTAATCCGAGGTTTTGAGACAAAGATCGTATACAAGAGATGAACTAGGGTTTGACAGGAGATGGTGCTGGAGATGTTGATGGACATTGATGACCCCCTCTCGATGAGAGGATCATTGGTGATGATAATGGCTTCGATTTCCCCCTCCCGGAGGGAAGTTTCCCCAGTAGAACAGCTCCGCCGGAGCCCTAGATTGCTTCTGCCTAGGTTCCACCTTGAGATGGCGGCGCTTCGTCCCAAAAACTTCGTCTTGGTTTTTTTTGGGCCAAAACACATCTTATAGTAGAAGATGGGCACCGGAGGCCTGCCAGGGGGCCCACAAGGCAGGGCGGCGTGCCCAGGGGGTAGAGTGTGCCCCCCACCCTTGTGGCTTCCTGGTGGGGCCCCTCTAGTACTTTATTCACCCAATATTTTTTATGTGTTCCAAAATAATTCTCTGTAAATTTTTAGGGCTTTCAAAGTTGTGCTGAATAGGTCTCTCGGATTTGCACCTTTTCTAGTCCAGAATTCCGACTGTCGGCATTCTCCCTCTTTGTGTAAACCTTGTAAAATAAGAGAGAGTGAAGGCATAAGTTTTGTTCTATAATGTGTAATATCAGCCCATAATGCAATAAATATCAATATAAAGCATGATGCAAAATGGACGTATCAACTCCCGCAAGCTTAGACCTCGCTTGTCCTCAAGCGAAAGCCGAAATCAAAAAATATGTCCACATGTTTAGAGATAGAGGTGTCGATAAAATAAAATACGAACATGAGGGCATCGTGGTCATCTTTAGAACAGCAACATATATTGTCATATAATTTCTTATGCCAAAGTAACAATTCGTTCAGAAGGTAAAGTTTGAGTCAAGAACTTCATTCAAAACTAACAAACTATTATCTCAGGGATTGAAGCAATTGTAATCTGTCATAACATCAGAAAGAGTCGATTTAAGAGCTTTTGTATAGCAAGTCCACATACTCAACCATCTTTTAGTCTTTCACAATTGCTAACACTCACACGATACTTATGGGTTCAAAGCCTCAGTCGGACACAGAGAAAGATAGGGGCTTATAATTTTGCCTCCCAACCTTTTACCTCAAGGGTTATGTCAACAATAATACTTTATCATAACCTACATCCGAGTCAATATACAACCGGTCTATTCTGCTAATATTAGCAGAATAGTTATTCTGATAACACTTTCGCACTGAACGCACTGCACCCCTATCAAACGAGCACTGCAATGTCACCAGAAAAAATTGCATGCATTTTTTCGGCATTGTTTTCGCTCCATTTTCTAAACCATTTGTTGGCACGAGGTGTATAATATTTTGTTGGATAGCTATGGAAAATGGACAGCCTCGTCATGTTGAACACTTTCCGAGATTCATCGCGGTTTAAGATCAGTTTCGAAAACAGTGCGTGTATGACGGGATGCAACGAGCGTATTTTCGCGATTTTTTTGTAAACTGCACATCGGAATGAAGCAAACGATACGGCGTTGGAAATATATTGTCAAGCGGCATCTTTTTCATATGTATTATTTTCTCTAATTCGTTATGGTTTAAGAGCGGTTTAAAATTTCATAAATCGCAGAATTCTATTTTTTTCGAATTTGTTTACAATTTTTGTACTGTTTTCGCTCCAGTTTCTGAACCATTTATTGAAACGAGGCATGTGATACACCATTGGAAAGCTATGGACGAGGCGCAACTTTCATATGTTTAAATGTTTTTGAGATTCCTTTCAGTTTTTAGTTAATTTTGAAAATTGTGCAGCTGGCGATGAGAGGCAGTGGCTGTTTTTCGCGAAATTTTTACAAACCGCTTATCGGAATGATTCAAATTATACGTTGTTGGAAAGATATCGACGAGGCGCAACTTTTTCATGTAGAACACCCTCTCTAATTCCTTATGGTTTAAAAGAAATTTTGAAAATACCGAAACGCGGACACTTTGTTTTTCGCGACACCAAAATCGTCGTGTTTACTGCATGAGACACATGAACGCACTGATTCAGTCCAAAAACCGCACTGCATGAAAACTTCAAGTGAACTTCATCGTTTCTTTCACCATTTTGTAAGAAAATTAAGTTTTCTTTTGTTTTTTCTAACAAGTGAACCACATGGACTAAGCGAGTGAACCACATGTGATAAGAAGCGAACTTCTTCGAGATGTTTTGGTTTCTGTTGAATTTATTTTAGTCACATCTGGACTATATGGTCAATGTTAGTGAGCTGTATGAATGAGGTGAGTGGACTGCATTAAAATTGCTTTTTTTTCCACCAAAACAATTTTACCTCGCAGCAACATTCGTTGAATAATTTAAAGAACAAGTGAACCTCTCAAAACAAAAACAAAGTACTGCACGGCCGAGCTAACCAAACTACATGCGCACTTTATGTTTTGCACCACTATCTCATGGCTACTGATGATGCTCATGGACATAATACATTCATCCGTTGTTTTACATAGGACAAACACATACATACACACAAAATCAGCACTAGCCAGATCAAAACAATCAGTGTAATAGGCGCGTTGCATATTGCACGCACCCACACGGCGCACTGCACACGCCCACAGACCGTGACGCACCACGCCGTGGCCAGTGTGACCATGCTGCTAAACTACATATCGTCGTGTACCACACTGGATCACTATTTTCTCTTTACACTTGCAACCAAAAAATCAGTGGACCAGGCTGGAAGCTCATCTGCACTCAAACCGCACGGCAGATGCACATCCAAAATCTGCAACAAATTAGAACATCTATGAAACTTGAGCAAAAATAAAAGTACAAATAATTCACTGCAATTTTACATAGCGAACTGCATGGCACAACTTAAAAAAAAGAACTACATAGCAAACTGCACTCCTACTCGTGGAGGTTCAGTGGCAATAACAGGCATCGGGACGTGCCGGCGAGGACAGAGCAATGGAGGACACACAGATCGGAGTTGGTCGGGTGCTCAACTATTGCCCATACGTGGGAGCGAAGGAAGGGGCTCTGTGGTGATGGATCTTGGCTAGAGTCGGAGAGGATGACCCGACCCGCGGCAGCGCGTAGATGCCCACGAACTGAAGCCATGGGCTGGTCGGACCACATGGCCATGCTAGCCGAACTGCTCGCCGGAACTGCAGGGCAAACTTGCCTGAACCTCATCACCGATCGACCTCGTTCGTACCTGCGGTGGTGCTTGGCGATGGAGCAGAAGAGGACGGGGGCGGCCATCAGGGAGGGCGATCGGAGGGGGCACGTCGGCGGTGGGGACCCCGCCATGGCCGCGGGATGCGCCGGGGCGCCTAGCGGCAGCGCGACCAGATCTGCATCGGAAGTCGCGCGAGGGCGCCTGGTGTGGAGGCGGGCAGGGCACCTGGCAAGAGAGGTGGGGGCGGCGATGGAGGGAGGCTGCGTCGGGGGGCAGCGGTGGGTATGGTCGGGGCTGAGAGGAAGGTGGAAGCGGCGTGGGGGTCCGGCAGGCCCGCTGGCCGGCGACGGATGGAGGCAGCATCGGGGGAAGGGGGCTGTGGTGGGTCAGGAGGGGATGGGAGGGGTGAGTGGATAAGGTGTGGGCGGTGTTGGGTGGCGGCCGGGGCAGGCGGCGGGAGGTGGTGGTGCCGGGGGGTTGGGTGGTGGCTGGGGCAGACGGCGGGAGGTGGTGGGCGGCGGCTGTGTGGAGGAAGGAGAGGAGTCAAGGTAGGTGGAGGGGATGGAGGGGATTAGGGGGGTCATGGGGAGGTGGTGCGGTGGGTGGTGTTTGTTTCTTTGGAGAGGGCGAGGGGTTTGTCCGATAGCTGCAATTTTCAAAAAGTGTTAGCAGAATAAGACTCTTAAGGGTGTTATCATAATAGACCCACCCTATACACACACACACACACACACACACACACACACACACACACACACACACACACACATATATATATATATATATATGTATATATATATATATATATATATATATATGGATCTTTCTCGGACACATAGTGCTTGCCAAAAAGAAAAAGTGTAAAATGGAAAGGTGAAGATCATCATGACTCTTGTATTAGGGTAGAAGATAAAAGTAAAAGGTAGGCCCTTCACAGAGGGAAGCAGAGGTTGTCATGCGCTTTTATAGTTGGATGCACAAAATCTTAATGCAAAAGAATGTCACTTTATATTGCCACTTGTGATGAAGAACTTTATTATGCAGTTCATCGCTTTTATTTCTTCCATATCACAAGTTCATATAAAGATTATTTTCTCCACACTAAAAGATCATACATATTTAGAGCGCAACTTTTAGTGCTTGCACCGAGGACAACTTATTGAAGGATCTTACTCAATCCATAGGTAGGTATGGTGCACTCTCATGGCAAAACTGGTTTAAGGGATGTTTGGATGCACAAGTAGTATCCCTACTTGGTGCAAACGATTTGGCTAGCATAAGAGGGAAAAACAAGCTCAACATTTTGGAGGATCAAGACAATATAACTTCTATTCGGATGTAAGAAAACATAACCCATTATGTTGTCTTCCTTGTCCAACATCAAATTTTTGGCATGTCATATTTTAATGAGTTCTCACAATCACAAAAGATGTCCAAGATAGTATATTTATATGTGAAGCCTCTCTTTCTTTATTACTTCCTATCAATTGCAACAATGACTAAAACTATGTTTGTCAACTCTCAACAACTTTTATTCATCATACTCTTTATATGTGAAGTCATCACTCTCCATAAGATCATTATATGATCTTTTTATTTCTTTTTACTCGATTACATAGATAGATCTCAAAGCAAAACTCAAAGCTAGTTCATAGAAAAGCTTTATTCTACTAGATCAAGATATAACCAAAAGGATCGAACTAACAAAAAATGATAAAAGTAAAGGTGTGATGGTGATACGATACGGGGCATCTCCCCCAAGCTTGGCGGTTGCCAAGGGGAGTGCCCATACCCATGTATTTATGTCTCTTCCTTCAGAGGTGGTGATGATGGAGTTGATGATGTATCCGTCACCTTTATTAAGGAACCTTTCAGGACTTGCAATTCTTGGAGCAAACGTTGGAACATATTTGCATTCTTATGGATTTCCTCCAAAAGATGCTTATTTTCAAGCCACCAAGAACATTTTCCTGCATTGCTTTCACTTGAACATGATATGTCCCAATTGGAGGGTATATGTGTACGAGGGTTGTTCTCCACTCCGTAATTATGGACCAAATTATGAAAGTCGTTCTGATGTAACCTGTGTAAGGGCCTCCTAGGGGGAAGCCCTTATCGCACCTCTTGGCCTTCATGGTTGTTTGTAGTTTGTAGTGCTTGATGGGGATTTGGGATAGCGGAGATGCCCGCCAGAGTACCTCTCTCCGAAGTCGGAGGCTGTTCCTCACGCGAATCTCCTTCAACCTCCTCCATCGTGGCTCCCACGGCATCCTCCCTTCTAAGTTCCATCTGCATCAACCAAGCATCATCGTCCGCGTTGTTGGAGGAGGACGATGACATGATGCCTCGCCTTGAAAGCTTTGACAGAAAACAACTCAAAACAAAAATAGGGGATATTGTTGTGGTACGAGGGTCAAAACCTTCAGGAGATATATAATGATTTTTTACCGACCAAAAGACGTATTGTGCAAGAAAACAGAGTCCGGAGGGCACACGAGGTGGCCACAAGGCACCGGGGCGCGCCCAGGGGGTAGGGCGCGCCTCCCTACCTTGTCGCTTCCTCGTGCACTCTTCGGACTACTTTTAATTTTCCTATTTGTTTAAATATTCCAAAACGGAGAAAAATTGCCATTAAAACAGTTTTGGAGTCGGTTTACTTACCGTACCACATACCTATTCCTTTTTGGAGTCTGCGACATTCTGGAAAGTATTCCTTATGTACTCCTTCGGTGTTATGGCATTAATAATATTTCTCTCAACATTTATGGGAGTACCTGAAATATAATGTTTGATTCTTTGACTGTTTACCACCTTCAGGTTAGTGCCTTCGGTGTTGTTGATCTTGATGGCACCGGAACAATAAACCTCCTCGTTAATGTAAGGGCCTTCCAATTTAGAGAGAAGCTTTCCTGCAAAAAATCTTAAACGAGAGTTGTATAGCAAAACATGATCACCTACATTAAACTCACGCTTTTGTATCCTTTTTTCATGCCATCTTTTAATTTTTTTCTTTAAACAACTTGACATTCTCATAGGCTTGGGTTGTCCATTCATCAAGTGAGCTAATGTCAAATAACCTCTTCTCACCGGCAAGTTTGAAATCATAGTTGAGCTCTTTGATGCCCAATAAGCTTTATGTTCTAGTTCAAGAGGTCAATGACATGATTTTCCATAAACCATTTTATATGGAGACATACCCATAGGATTTTTATAAGCAGTTCTATAAGCCCATAATGCATCATCAAGTTTCTTAGACCAATTCATTTTAGATCTATTAACAGTTTTTTGCAAAATCAATTTAATCTCTCTATTGCTCAATTCTACTTGACCACTAGACTGAGGGTGATATGGAGATGCAATTCTATGGTTGACATCATATTTAGTAAGCATTTTACGGAAAGCACCATGAATAAAATGTGAACCACCGCCAGTCATCAAATATCTAGGGACTCCAAACCTCGGAAAAATAACTTCTTTAAGCATCTTAATAGTAGTGTTATGATCAACAATACTAGTTGGAATAGCTTCTACCCACTTAGTAACGTAATCAATAGCAACTAAAATATGTGTATACCCATTAGAGGAAGAAAAAGGTCCCATATAATCAAAGCCCCAAACATCAAATGGTTCAACAACAAGTGAATAATTCATAGGCATTTCCTGACGTCTACTAATATTGCCAATTCCTTGGCATTCATCACTAGACAAGACAAACTTACGAGCATCCTTGAAGAGAGTAAGCCAATAAAAACTGGAAATTAACTTTTGCTCATAAGTGTATATGCACCCATTGTCTAAATTTACATTTTAAAAAGTTAAAAAATTCGAGAAACAATTCCGCGTGTAAATCCGGACATTATATGTGGGTGCACCAAGTTTTGGTGAAAAGGGACATTTTTTGTGGCTTGTGTAACAACAACAACAAAGCCTTTAGTCCCAAACAAGTTGGGTTAGGCTAGAGGTGAAACCCATAAGATCTCGCAACCAACTCATGGCTCTGGCACATGGATAGCAAGCTTCCACGCACCCATGTCCATAGCTAGCTCTTTGGCGATACTCCAATCCTTCAGGTCTCTCTTAACGGACTCCTCCCATGTCAAATTCGGTCGACCCCGCCCTCTCTTGACATTCTCCGCATGCTTTAGCCGTCCGCTATGCACTGGAGCTTCTGGAGGCCTGCGCTGAATATGCCCAAACCATCTCAGACGATGTTGGACAAGCTTCACCTCAATTGGTGCTACCCTAACTCTATCTCATATATCATCATTCCGGACTCGATCCTTCCTCGTGTGGCCACACATCCATCTCAACATACGCATCTCCGCCACACCTAACTGTTGAACATGTCGCCTTTTAGTCGGCCAACATGCCGTGCCATACAACATTGCGGGTTGAACCGCCGTCCTGTAGAACTTGCCTTTTAGCTTTTGTGGCACTCTCTTGCCACAGAGAATGCCAGAAGCTTGGCGCCACTTCATCCATCCGGCTTTGATTCGATGGTTCACATCTTCATCAATACCCCCATCACTCTCTTGTGGCTTGTGTAAAAAAGATAATTTTCGATGCTTGATTATAGCTATTCACGAGGCATTTTTTTATCTTTTTCACACATGCCACAAAAATGGCCTTTTCACCAAAATTTTGTGTGCGAACATAGGATGTCCAGATGTACATGTGATATTTTTTTCTTGAATTATTTTAACATTTTGAAATGTGTTTTTCATACATATTTCATAATAGGTTTATCTACACCTAGGATCCAAAATGTCGCTCTCAATAAAAACCAGATTGTAATACCTTGTGCGTAGTTCTGTCAACAGCATGGTGTCCTCCGTAAGCCTCGGAGTGGCACTTGCGTAGGATCTGTTCCTGTTCATGCTCAGATACATAACGTCTAATAACACCATCTACTCCTTCTTTATAAAAGCGTGGGTCATCCCAAAAGTAATGTCTTAAATCATAGAAAACTTTTTGTTTTGCTGGTATGTGAAACTAGGTGGTATAAATTTAGCAACAATGTAATTAGCATAATCAGCATACCATGGAGTATTACGAGAAGCATTTATGACAGCTAATTGTTGAAAGGATCGAGATGGACCTAGAGGGGGGTGAATAGGTACAATTAAAAAAATTAATTATTACTTAGCAATTTTAGGCAATAATGCGGAATATAAAGTTTAGCCTGACAATTGCAAGTGTGATGCTATTAGCTAAGCAAGGTAAACAAGTAACACGAGTAGGAGAGTAAGCAAATACACTAGGATATAAGTAAGACTAAGAGACAAGTAACCACAATAGGGAGTTAGGGTTAGGGATAACCCCAACTCCGAGAGACGAGGATGTATGCCGATGTTCACTTCCTTGGAGGGAAGCTACGTCACCGTTTAGAGAGGTGGATGTTACCATGAAGGCACACCAACGCCACGAAGGCTCACCCTATTCTCTCTTTGAGATAACACCACGAAGGTGTTTCTCAACCACTAGTGGTAGACCTTGGGGTGGTCTCCAAACCCTCACAAACTTTTCCGAGGGTAATCACAATGGTCGATTCCTCTCTGAAAGACTCCTACCGCCTAGGAGTCTCCAACTTCCAAGAGTAACAAGAACGTTGGGGAATGCTCAAGAACTTGCACAAATCATGAATTCCTTGGGTGAGTAGAAGGAGAAGGAGTGGATCTATCACTTGATTGGAGAACTTCTCTCAAATGTTCCCAAATCCCTTGGGGATCTAGGATTTGGTGTAGGGTGTTAAGAGAGGGAGTGATATGTGTTCTTAGAAAGCTCAAAGTGAATGGCCAACCTTATCCTGTGAGATGGAGAAGGCTATATATACTGTGAGTGTAAAACAGGTCATTGAGCCACTTAGTGCACAGGGGCTGACAGACGTCCGGTGGGTACCGGACGACCGGTGCCACAGATTAGACCACACGTCCGCTCGGTCCGCCCGTCGTCTGGGCGCTGGAACATCTCCTATGGGCACAGACGAGGTATGGAACTCACAATCAGCAGACACCCGAAAGGCGGCGGTCGTCCGGAGGCCGGACGTCCGGTGTGGTCGGAAATCCGCAAATAAACATTCTATGGAAGTGCACCGGATATCCGGAGGTGAGAGGATGTCCGGTGGCCGGACGTCCGGTGAGATCGGTCTTACGCTAATATATGTTCTGTGGAGATGCACCGGACAACCGGGGAGAGCTGGAAGCACGGTCGGCTGAGAGAGGTCGGACGTCCGTAGACTCTCAGACGTTCGGTGATAGCTGAACCTCTTAGAAACATGCCAATCTTTGTGCATAAGCTAGAGGAAGAATCTAGAGAATAAATGTGAGGGAATTTTGTGGGTTTGAGCAAGTTCTTTCACGAAATCCAACGATCCCCTCTTAATAGTGCGGGATCCCTATACTCAAGAACAAACCGAAAAAGAAGCAAAAGCTTTCTCTCTTTGTCTTGTGTCTCTGCTCTCGAGTGATGTGTGTGTGTGTGTGTATGTATTGTCCGTAGTCATGATCCACACAAAGCTCTTGAGACATAATCCTGAGATATACTTGATAAACATGATTAGTCCCAACATGCATGTTGTCATCAACATCAAAATATGATTAAGGGCATGATTGCACTTTCAATCTCCCCCTTTTTGGTAGTTGATGACAACATATATGCATAAAAGAAAATATCAACGGGATTTGTTGTGGAGCTCAATAAATAAAGAATAAGCATGAAGAGAGCTCCCCCTCAATATGATACCAACACAACCAAATCTCATACACAAGATAGTCAAGACAACATAGCATAGAACGTAAGTCTATAAAATCTCATAACATGAGTTCGATACAAGCTAATAAAGACATAACATGAGTTCGATACAAGCTAATAAAGACATAACAGCATAGTGCCTACTCCCCCTTAGCATCAAATACCCAAAAGGGGGTCATAGCAGCATCAGAGAGCATCATCAACATCATCATCATGATCACCACTGCCACCAGCCTCGTCAAAGAAGTCAGCCCACTCAGGACCCGAGGGAAAACCAAAGTCAGAAGGTGGCTCATCAGGGAGACATTCATCGTCACTCACATCGTAAACTCCGGAGTTTCTCAAACGAGCCTTCAGAGCATTCTTGGAAGTGACCATGCGAGTGACAAAGTCGTGATTTTGGGAGCAATGAAAGGTGAACACCTTCATCATTGCTGAGTGAGCCTTCCTAAGAAAGTGAGAAATGTGCCTAAAGGATGCAGAACTAGAAGGAGTAGAACAAGCAGGAGGAGGAGGAACACTAGCTGAAGTGCGACGAGCAGGATCAGTAGGAGGAGGAACCCAATCATCCGCCATGTGAGGTGGAATGACCCATCGCTCATGCAAGCCTGAAGAACGGGGCATGAGGAAAGGCCCACTTGTGCTGAAAACTAGCGAGACGGATCTCATGACACAGAAAATGAGGAACATTTATCTTCCCCTTTGGAGATGCATAGAGGCGATGCATGAGATCAATGTAGTAGCTATTGCAAGACCCCTTGTCACCCATCTTGGGATAGATGGTGCGGATGGCACACTGATAAATGATGTAGAAAGGTGAGCGCCAAATGGAGACTTGCTTTAGACCCTTTTGTTTCTCCACATTAGACAAAGTTTCTATCGGTTTGAGAAAATCCACACAAACATCAATGCCCTTGGGCCTATGGTTGGAATCATCCTTGTGGATTTTGAAACCGGTGTCAGGAAACCCAAGGGCAGCAACAAATTGAGAATAAGATGTCGTGAGCACGGTGTCGGAGGTCATCCAAGTGACGGTGTTATTTGGACCAAAATAACATGTGGCATAGAATTGATGAATGGCAGCTTGGTTAAAGTCATGTTGAAATGCAAATGGGGTAGCAAGATTAGATGACTCAATGAGCTCAATAGCCCCCGGATATTTCTTTGGATGAGTACGAATATGCTCTAAGTCAATGCATACATGTAGAGATAAGCCTTTAGGAATGATGATAGTGGTAAAGATGTCAACTTGGACATTTGTGCGAAAATGATTGTCCCGAGAGTCACTAGTAACCGTAAATTGATCAGCGTCATGACGCAACCTAAGATAGGAAGCAATGGGAACCTCGTTGAACCGCTTAACGTTGCGGCCGAGTGGTAAAGGAGGTTCAAGAGAGATATGACGAGCATCACCGTGAGGTTGCACCGGAGGAGGAGGAGGCATGAAGGTGGGCCGACGAGTTCCCGGCTTGGGTGCGGAGGTGCAAACAGCAACAAACCCGGGCTGCTCCAAATCATCCAGTTCATCCTCATAGTCGGATTCCTCCGAGGAGGAGTTGCTAGATGAGCTGTGAGGACGGGCGGCACGCTTCCCAGGATGAGCCCGCTCCTGTGAGTGATCGGAGCCACCGCGACGAGACATGCGAGATGGCCTATCGGTGACCTGCTTGTGTGTGGAGTGCTTGGTCTTGGGCATCTCGACCTAGGGGAGGAGGAAGACCCAAATAAACAACCCCACCATAGATCAAAGAATCGATGAATGAGGGGAGAAGAGATAGGTGCTACCTCGGAGTGAAGAACACGGAGGGAGACAGCGACCGGAGGGAGACGGAGACCGCGCCAGGGACAGGGCGACCCGAGCGGTGTGGCGTCGTCGAGGGGGGGCTCGGGCGGCGAGCGGCCAGGGCGAGGAGCCGCGAGGCAGGGGCGGCAGCGGTGGTGAACAGAGGAGAGGGAGCGAACATATTAGGGCAAACTGACCCGAACCACACCCCATGCTATATATATGTGCCTGAGAAAAGTCCGGACGACCGGGGTTCTACGGACGTCCGGCGCCTGGGCCAGGGAAAAAATTAACGGAAGACCGGATAGACCGGACGACCGGACTGAGGACAACAAAGAGCTTTTTACGGATGACCGGTGTTCTACAAACGTCCGGTGCCTAGGCAGGAAAAAAATTAGTAGAAGTCCGGTCTCAGCGGACGACCGGTAAACTGGCACCAGAGAGGATTTTACGGACGTTCGGTAAATAGCAGACGTCCGGTACATAGCGGACGTCCGAAAGCATATAGGAATTTTTTAGAAGAGTAGGGTGCAATTATTTGTGCTACTAACAATGATGAGGAGAGGATGATTTCAGTACGTAGTAAGATGCAAAAGCATAATCTGTTAAGCAATGAGTATCCTATGCCAACAATAATAAAACATATACCGCTCATATATTGTTCTAATGACAAGAGCGGTGGCTACTGCCACCATGTATGAGTATACGTGACATGGCTCCGTAAAGATCTGAACTTTGGGTGCATAATCACTACTCCATCATTGATAGCACCATTGTTAGAATAACATGGTAGCTTTGACAGTGTTTGTTCTTTTTATGCATTTCATAGGGTGAGGGTACTCATGAGTTGAGTGTCTCCCCCTAAATATATGCCTACATCTAAACAAGACATGATGAAAATGCATGGATGGGTACTAGATTTCACATAATGTTGTCAAGCTCCAAGATACCAAGTTCACGCCTAAGTTGACAAAACCTTGCTTCATCCAATGGCTTGGTGAAAATGTCTACAAGTTGCAAATTGGTGCCAACATGATCAATATCAATGTCACCTTTTTCCACATGATCTCTCAAGAAGTGATACATAATATCAATGTGCTTGGTGCGAGTATGATCTTTGGGGTTCTCAGCAATATTGATGGCACTTTCATTATCACATAGAAGAGGCACATGTCTGTAGGTGATACCATAATCCTTTAAAGTTTGTCTCATCCATAGTAATTGAGTTGCACAACTGGCGGTTGTAATGTATTCAACTTCGGCACTGGAGAGAGCAACACAATTTTGTTTCTTCGAGGACCAACTTACCAAAGAGCGACCAAGATATTTACATGCACCGAAGGTGGACTTACAATCCACTTTATCTCCAGCCCAATCTGCATCCGTGTACCCAATGAGATCAAACTTAGCATCCTTGGGGTACCAGAGACCCAACTTTGGGGTGTAAACAAGGTATCTAAGAATGTGCTTAACCGCCTTATGATGAATTTCCCTAGGGGAAGCTTGAAATCTAGCACACATACATACACTGAACATGATGTCTGGTCTAGATGCACAAAGATAAAGCAATGAGCCAATCATATATTTAGATGGGTCGAAAGAGATACCATTGGTGTCTTCAGTGAGTACAATTTTGGTTGGCATGGGTGTCTTACATGGACTAGCATCAGTCATGCCGAACTTCTCTATGATATCCTTGAGGTATTTTGCTTGAGACAAGAAAATTCCTTCTTGAAATTGTTGAATTTGAAATTCGAGAAAGAACTTCAAATCCGCATTGAGTGACATTTCAAAATTCTTGGTCATGGAAGACCCAAACTTCTTGCACAAATGAATGTTAGGAGAACCAAAAATGATATCATCTACATAGATTTGGCATAAGATCAAATCACCTGTCAGATTTCGGGTTCCGGCAGACCCTTGAGGTTCGAACTCTGGGGTGCGCACGAAGATCTTTCCCCTACCAGCTCACGTCTCGAAGTCTTGCAAAGGATCTAGGCTAGAAAGAAGAACACACAAGGGAAACGAGATTTATACTGGTTCAGGCCACCATTGTGGTGTAATACCCCACTCCAGTGTGTGGTGTGGTGGATTGCTTCAGGGGCTGATGATGAACAATACAAAGGGAGAACAACCTCGCGAGGGGCTATTCTTGAGCTGGTGCGATGAACTGCTTGGGTGAGTTCAGTCGCCTCTCTCTTTCTTTCTCTCTAGTTCATCTGTCTCCCAGATGGATCGATGCCTCTACTCTATGGTGGCTATTCCTATTTATAGAGGGAGGCCCTAGGCCTCTTCCCAAATAATGAGCGGGAAGGGCGCCAACAATTGGCCATTTTGAAGGGGAACATCCAGTACACTTATCCTGACTAAAGTTGGTCTTCGGCTGCCAAAGGCTCTGACGATGACGCCGTCCTGGGCTCCACGATGACCTCCACCCTGCCATTCTGCTGGTCTTGGTCATGTTGCAACAAAACGGTAACCTTTGCCTGATGCCTTGGCCTGTGCTTGCCCCCTTTGCACCAAAGGGGAAACAAGGACACTGCGCAGGCCGGCGCCCGCCTGGCGCCCTCCTGGCCTCGATCGTCATGGCTTGCGTCACGGGCTCCTCACGAGGTGCCCTCGCCTTGATCCTCCGCCTCCTCGCAATCCTGCTTGATGAGGCTGCTCCTGAGGAAGATTCCTGTCATCCACCCCGCGAGGCTTGGCCCCTCGCGAGGGTCTTGAGCTTGAGCTGATGAAGCTGGGCTGCACTGGGCCCCCACTTGAGCCACGCCGCAGGCCGTAGGTAGGCAAGTCTGGGGACCCCCATTCCCAAAACGCCGACATCACCCTTGTCCCTCTTAGTAAAAAGAGTGGGATCGATCACCCCTCTCACAAAGCCATCATCGAGTAAAAATTTCTTAAGATGATCATACCAAGCACGAGGTGCTTGTTTGAGGCCATACAGAGCCTTATGAAGTTTATACACATAGTCTTTATGATCGGGATCAACGAACCCAGGTGGTTGTGACACATATACTTCTTCTTGTAGAGGACCGTTAAGGAAAGCACTCTTCACATCCATTTGATGTAATGTAAATCCATTGAAAGCAGCATAAGCAAGTAAGATGTGAATGGATTCAAGACGGGCAACGGGGGCAAAGGTCTCACCAAAGTCCAAACCTTCAACTTGTGAGTACCCTTGTGCCACTAACCTTGCCTTGTTGCGGATGATTACACCATTCTCATCTTGCTTGTTCTTGAATATCCATTTTTTCCAATGACATTGTGTTTCGTAGTTGGCCTCTTGAATGACCACACTTGGTTGCGTTCAAAGCTGCTCAACATTTCTTGCATAGCAACGAGCCAATCGTTGTCCATCAATGCATCTTGTACCTTGACAGGTTCAACACTAGACACAAACGAAAAGTGAGCACAAAAGTTTGTCAAATGTTTACGAGTGACTCTACCTTCCGATATACCGGTGAGAATTTTGTCAACATCAACACGACCGGCCACTCGAGGCATGATGGAGGTTAGGGTTTCTCGAGGTTCAGCTTCATGTCCATCATCCACGTCCTCAACATATTGTCATTAATGTGTGGTGGAAGATCTTCTTGTTCATATTGCATTTGTTGAGGTTCATCATCAATGATTGGACTTTCTTGTTCTTGAAGATTATCATGAAGAGGGACTTGATCATCTTATTGTACTTGGACTAAGGGCATCGGTTGAACAATCAGAGCTTCTGGTGGTATGGGTGTTGAAGTAGTTTGATGATGTGTGAAGCTTCCATCTTCTTCTTCATCATCATGAGGTTCTTAATCCATTGGAAGAAGTGCACCAACACCCATGGTCAAAATATCTTGAGAGGAATCTTCTTCACCTACATCACTTAGATCAACTTGCTCCCCATGGGAGCCATTAAATTCATCAAACACCACGTCACAAGTTTCTACAACACATCCATTGGATTTGTTGTAGACTCTATAGGTGTGAGAGTTTGATCCATAGCCAACAAATATGCCCTCAATTGTTTTGGATTGAAATTTTCCTAACCGTTCTCTTTTGTTGAGGATGAAACATTTGCACCCAAATACATGAAAGTAATTGACATTTGGCTTGTTCCCAGTTAGGAGCTCATATGGAGTCTTTTCCAATATAGTGCGGAGGAAGAGCCGGTTTGATGCATGGTATGTAGTGTTGACAGCCTCGGCCCAAACACTATGTGGTGACTTGTATTCACCCAACATAGACCTTGCCATCTCCACAAGTGTACAGTTCGTCCTTTCGGCTACACCATTTTGCTGAGGAGTGTATGGAGCTAAATATTGATGCTCAATCCCTTCATCACTAAGGAATTCTTCCAAGGTATAGTTCTTGAACTCGGAGCCATTGTCACTTCTTATTGCCAAGATCTCTTTGCCAAACTTGCGTTGTGCTTGCTTGGAAAAATCAATGAAGGTGATCTTCGTCTCGTCCTTGGACTTGAGGAAAAACACCCATGTATATCTTGAGTAATCATCAACAATGACAAGTCCATACTTTTTCCCACCAAGACTATCCCATGAAGGAGGCCCAAAAATATACACATGAAGGAGCTCCAAAGGCCTTGAAGTAGACACGATATTCTTGGGTGGGTGCTTTGATTGATGTTGTTTCCCGGCTATGCATGCACTACACACACGATATTTCTCAAAAGAGACATTGGTTAGTCCAAGGATGTGATTACCCTTTAAGAGATCTTGAAGATTTCTCATGCCAACATGGGCTAGCCGGCGATGCCATAGCCACCCCTTATCAGCCTTGGCCATTAGACAAGTTGCATGGAATGTGCTCTCTTTTGAGAAATCAACCGTGTAAAGGTTTCCATCCAACTCTCCAACAAAGGCCACTTCAAGAGTATCTCTCTTAAAGACTTTCACATCCGTTAGTCCAAAGAGTGTATCATAACCAACAGAAGCCAATTGGCGAACAGAAAGCAAATGATATTTGAGAGATTGAACAAGCATGACATTTGCTAGAGACATGTCATTTGTGATAGCCACCTAACCCAACCCGAGTACATATCCTTTTGAACCTCCACCAAACATAATGCTCATAAATGGTTGAATATCTTCCTTGAAATCGTAGAGCAATTTGCTATCTCCGGTCATATGATTGGTACATCCACTATCAATCACCCATTTTACTCCACCGAAGAAGGCAACCTACACACAATTATGACTTGGTTAGAGGCACCCATTTTGCAATGGGACCTCTCAAGTTAGTCATAAGGGTCTTAGGGACCCAAATAACATAGAATCAGAATGCATTTCGAGGACCAACAAACTTTGCATAAACTTCTCCATCCTTAGTATTATGAAGTACATAGGATGGAGGCATGAACTCTTTTGGCTTGTTGAGAGTGGGCATGCCCCTTGTGGCCTTCCCACTAACAACCTTACCTTTCTCCTTGTGCCCTTCTCGTACAAATGTTTCCTTTAGAGGGGTTGTGCACTTTTATTGAGGACGTCTTCTTCTTGCTTGTGCTTGGGTCAAACCCGAGTCCCTCTTTGGCAAACACCTCATTGTGTTGGCTCAATACCTCATTAAGGTTCTTTTGCCCTTGAGCACGTGTCATGAGACCTTTCTCGATTTGAGCCTTGAGAAAGCGATTTTCCTCAAGAATAGATGCTAGATCACTACTAGAGTTAGTAGTACAAGCATCAACATTGATAATAGGAGAAGAGTAAGCCTTGGCTAGAGTTTCAAGATAAGTAAGTTTGAGCATCTCAAAACACTTTGTAAGAAGGGTGAGCTCTTCTTCCTTAGTCTTGAGGGACACGGATAGGAGCTCACAATCCTTAGAGAGTGAAGCATGAGACTTCACGAGCTTACTTTTATCATTCATCAACTCTTCGCAAGAGTCAATAGCCTTTTTCAAGGAGGCAAGATCTTTAGTATGAACATCCATGTTAGCACCAATTTTTAAGCATAGTTCATCATTTCGTGCTTCCTCATATTTGACTTTCCGCTCAAGGATTTCACATTTTTCCTTTTCCTCGGTGACAAGGGTTATGAGTTCCTTAATGGTGATGGTGTGCTTACTCACCATCTCCATAAGCATACGAAACATAGCGAGCTTCTTTCCTTTGACGGAGCACATGAACTTATTAAGTTTAGCAGGCATAGGATCATCTAGATCATCATCCTCATAACTGTCCTCCGCATCAAGATACTCATCACTAGGAGTAGAAGGAGTGAAAAGAGGAGGATTTGATTGTGGGGTTACCTTGACCTTGTCAGGAGAGCTTCAGTCCTCTCCATCTTCTACCACGGCCTTTGCCATTAGGCACTTGTGAGCGTTGCCATTGTAGTCTTTCATGTAGCTGTAGGTGACCACATCACCACTCTTGTTCACTAGCCTCATAGTGTTTTGAGAGTCTTGAGAAACTCCGGCAACATCACTAACATCATCCGGATCAGATTCTTCATGAGCAATCATTGCTTTCCCATCTCTCTTCTTGAGCTTGGAGTTCAAAGGATTTGGCAACTTCTTCTTGGGAAAGGTCTTGGGAAACCTTGGTTTATCTTCTCTCTTCTCATTAGGGCACTCGTTGGAGAAGTGGTTGGTTTCTTCATAGTTATAGCATTTCCTCACTTTCTTCTTCTGGAATCTTCCCTTGAATTTTTCCCACGCTAAAATTCTTGACAAAGAGAGCAATGTCTTCATATGACGGGCTCTCATTTGAATCAATCTCATCACCATCCTCATCATCATCTTCTTTGTCTTCTTCACTTTGCTCTTCTTCACATACATGCTTGGCCTTCAATGCAAGATTGATCTTTGATGTTGAGGTATCATGCATGGCAAGATGTTTTGTAGCATTTGCCTTTGAATCTTCATAGAGTTGGAAGGTGGATATGATGTCATCCGAAGTCATTTCCTTGAACCCATGGTGTTTTCTTACGTCCCACACCATTTGGTGATGATACGGAGCAAGAGCGTGAAGCAACTTATCCACGAGAAATCGCTTAGTCAAGTTGAATTCATCTTGTGTCTTGTCACATTCACATGACTCAATGTCGGCGGTGAGAGTCATAAGACGCTCAAGAAGTTGCTTGGGAGATTCACCTTTTTCCATACAAAAATTTTGCAATTGCCCCTTGGCAATTTCATATTGAGCAAGCCGAAGAGTGGAGGTACCGGTCTTAGTTCTCACAATGGTATCCCATAATTCCTTGGCACTTGTGATATGTATGTATGGTCTCCTTTGCTTGTCGGTCATACCTCTTCTTATGCACATGGTTGTTGTGTCGTTTAGATTCTTGTCATATACCTCTCTTGGAGTAAGATTCTTCGGGTCAACAGCTTGATAGCCATACTCCAAGATCTCCAACATCTCATCATTTCCATATCGAAGATGATCCTGCATAGCAACTCTCCACAAAGCAAAATCGGTAGTTTCATCAAGTAAAGGAGGTTTGCCTTGAGGGTTATACTTAGGTTTCTCTATTTGAAGTCTTGCATAAAGCCAAGGAACACTGGAGTGTTCATTGTTAGGAGGTTGTTGGCCAAGTGAAGGAGTAGACACAGCTGGCCTCGAGGCCGCACCACCAGAAAGTGGTGCAAGCATCATGGTTAGTGTGGCTAACCTCATTTGGACCAAGGCCTCAAGAGAGGCATCATGCTCCTCCTTTTGCTTAGCAAGAGCTCGTTCCAGATCCTCTAAAGTGAAGGACTTGGCTTCCGTGGAAGCCGCGTCCGTGTTCTTCGGATCTGCACCAAGGGGAGTCCCATCGGGGTTCATCTCGCTCTAGGATGGTTAAGCCACAAGAATAGAGCGCGAGGCTCTGATACCAATTGAAAGGATCGAGATGGACCTAGAGGGGGTGTGAATAGGTACAATTACAAATTTTAATTGTTACTTAGAAATTTTAGGCAATAATGCGGAATATAAAGTTTAGCCTAATAATTGCAAGTGTGATGCTATTAGCTAAGCAAGGTAAACAAGTAACACGAGTAGGAGAGTAAGCAAGTACACTAGGATATAAGTAAGACTAAGAGACAAGTAACCACAAGTAGGGAGTTAGGGTTAGGGATAACCACAACTCCGAGAGACGAGGATGTATGCCGATGTTCACTTCCTTGGAGGGAAGCTACGTCACCGTTTAGAGAGGTGGATGTTACCACGAAGGCACACCAACGCCACGAAGGCTCACCCTATTCTCTCTTTGAGATAACACCACGAAGGCGTTTCTCAACCACTAGTGGTAGACCTTGGGGTGATCTCCAAACCCTCACAAACTTTTCTGAGGGTAATCACAATGGTCGATTCCTCTCCGAAAGACTCCTACAGCCTAGGAGTCTCCAACGTCCAAGAGTAACAAGAACGTTGGGGAATGCTCAAGAACTTGCTCAAATCACGAATTCCTCGGGTGATTAGAAGGAGAAGGAGTGGATCTATCAATTGATTGGAGAACTTCTCTCAAATGTTCCCAAATCCCTTGGGGATCTAGGATTTAGTGTAGGGTGTCAAGAGAGGGAGTGAGATGTGTTCTTAGAAAGCTCAAAGTGAATGGTCAACCTTATCCCATGAGATGGAGAAGGCTATATATAGTGTGAGTGTAAAACAGACCATTGAGCCACTTAGTGCACAGGGGCTGACGGACGTTCGGTGGGTACCGGACGACCGGTGCCACAGATTAGACCAGACGTCCGCCCGGTCCGCCGGTAGTCCGGGCACTGGAACATCTCCCAGGGGCACATACGAGGTATGGAACTCACAGTCAGTAGACGCCCGGAAGGCGCCGGTCGTCCGGAGGTCGTATGTCCGGTGTGGTCGAAAATCCGCAAATAAACATTCTATGGAAGTGCACGGGATATCCGGAGGTGAGCGGACGTCTGGTGGCCGACGTCCGGTGAGATCGGTCTTGCGCTAATATCTGTTCTGTGGAGATGCACCGGACAACCGGGGAGAGCCGGAAGCCCGGTCGGCTGAGAGAGGCCGGACGTCCGTAGACTCTCGGACGTCCGGTGATAGCTGAACCTCTTAGAAACATACCAATCTTTGTGCATAAGCTAGAGGAAGAATCTAGAGAAGAAATGTGAGGGAACTTTGTGGGTTTGAGCAAGTTCTTTCACGAAATCCAACGATCCCCTCTTAATAGTGCGGGATCCCTATACTCAATAACAAACCGAAAAAGAAGTTGAAGCTTTCTATCTTTGTCTTGTGTCTCTGATCTCGAGTGATATATGTATATATATTTTGTCCGTAGTCATGATCCACACACAGATCTTGAGACATAATCATGACATATACTTTATAAACATGATTAGTCCCAACATGCATGTTGTTATCAACATCAAAATATGATTAAAGGCATGATTGCACTTTCAATTGCTCATCAGGAAAGCTATCATCAATAGGCAGTGGGTCATCAAGAACATTTTCTAACCTAGACAAGTGGTCTGCAGCGGGGTTCTCAGCTCCCTTTCTATCAATAATATGCAAATCAAATTCCTGTAGCAAAAGAACCCATCTAATAAGTCTAGGTTTAGCATCTTTCTTTTCCATAAGGTATTTAATAGTTGCATGATCGGTGCGAACGGTTACTTTGGAATCAACAATATAAGATCTGAACTTGTCACAAGCAAAAACAACTGCTAAAAATTCTTTTTCAGTAGTAGCATAATTTCTCTGGGCACTGTCTAGAGTTTTACTAGCATAATGAATAACATTCAATTTCTTATCAACTCTTTGCCCTAGAACAGCACCAACATCATAATCACTAGCATCACACATAATTTCAAAGGGTACATTCCAATCAGGTGGTTGAACAATAGGTGCAGAAATCAAGGTTTTATTAAGTATTTCAAATGCTTCCACACAATCATCATCAAAAACAAAACGAACATATTTTTGCAAGAGATTAGTGAGAGGCCTCGAAATTTTAGAGAAGTCTTTAATAAACCTCCTATAGAAACCAGCATGACCAAGGAAACTTCTTATACCTTTGATATCTTTAGGACATGACATCTTTTCAATAGCATCTACTTTAGCTTTATCAACCTCAATACCTCTTTCGGAGATTTTATGCCCCAAGAAAATACCTTCATTAACCATAAAGTGGCACTTCTCCCAATTCAAAGCAAGATTATTTTCTTCACATCTCTGCAAAACTCGATCAAGGTTGCTTAAGCAATCATCAAAAGAAGTTAAGTAAATGGAGAAATCATCCATGAAAATCTCAACAATCTTTTGACAAAAGTCAGAGAATATAGCAGCCATACATCTTTGGAAGGTAGTAGGTGCATTGCATAAAACAAAAGGCATACGTCTATAAGCAAAAGTACAGAAAGGGCAAGTAAAAGTGGTCTTTTCTTGGTCCTCTTTTGACACAGGTATTTGAGAAAAACCAGAAAAACCATCCAGAAATCAAAAATGTGTATGTTTGGACAGTCTTTCTAGCATTTGATCAATAAAAAGGTAGATTGTAATGATCTTTTCTAGTAGCTTTATTTAATTTGCAAAAATCAATTACCATTCTATAACCTATAACAATTCTTTGTGCAATTAATTCATTCTTATCATTAGGAACAACACTAATACTTCCCTTCTTAGGGACACAATGAACAGGACTTACCCATCTACTATCAGCAATAGGATAAATTATACATGTCTCTAGAAGCTTTAGTATTTCATTTCTTACCACTTCTTTCATCTTAGGATTTAACCGTCGTTGATGATCAACAATTGGTTTAGCATCCGGGTCCATATTAATTTTGTGCTGACATAGAGTGGGACTAATTCCCTTAAGATCATCAAGAGTACATCCAATAGCGGCACGGTGCTTCTTCAGAGTTTTTAATAATTTCTTTTCTTCATGCTCTGAAAGGTTAACACTAATAATAACAGGATATATCTTCTTCTCATCAACATAAGCATATTTCAAAGTATCAGGTAATTGTTTAAGCTCAAACACGGGGTCACCCATGGATGGGGGAGGATCCCCAAGGATTTCAACAGGCAATTTGTGTTTCAAAACAGGCATTTGGTTAAAGAATATTTCATCTATTTCCTTTCTTTCATTCATAAACATATCATTCTCATGATCTAGCAAATATTGTACTAAAGGGTCGGTAGGAGGCACGTCAATAGAATCAAGACCAATGATTTCATCCTTACTAGGCAATTCTTTATCATGGGTTTGTCTACGAAATTTGGAGAAATTAAAATCATGAGACACATCCCCAAAACTTACAGTAAAAATTTCTTTCTCACATTCTATCTTAGCATTAACAGTGTTCAAGAAAGGTCTACCAAATATAATGGGACAAAAATCATCTTGTGGGGAACCAAGAACAAGAAAATCAGTAGGGTATTTTATGTTCCCACACAAGACTTCAAAATCTCTAACAACCCCAATTGGTGATATAGTATATCTGTTGCCAAGCTTAATAGTAACATTAATATCTTCTATCCAGCAGGTGCAATATCATTCATAATTTCTTGATATAAAGTAAAAGGAATTGCACTCACACTAGCACCCACATCACATAAGCCATGATAACAATGATCTCCTATTTTAACAGAAACAACAAAAATGCCAACAATATGTCTATGTTTATCTTTAATATCATGTCTACCAATTCTAGCAGCTTCATAAATAAATAACATGCCCATCAATATTATCAACCAAGAGATCTTTAACCATAGCAATACTAGGCTCAACTTTAATTTGTTCAGGGGGTGTAGGTGCTCTAGTATAACTCTTACGAACCATAACTAAAGCTTTATCATGATCCTTTATCCTAACAGGAAAAGGTGGTTTCTCAATATAAGTAGTAGGAACAATAGGATCAACATTATAAGTAATAGTTTCTTCTTCAACTTTAATAGGTTTTACTACTTTCACTTTAATGGGAGGATGATATTTAAACCACTTCTCCTTAGGGAGATCAACATGAGTAGCAAAAGATTCACAGAAAGAAGCTACTATCTCAGAGTCAAGTCCATATTTAGTGCTAAATTCACGAAAAGCATCGGTATCCATGAAAGATTTAACACACTCAAACTTAAGGTTTATACCTGGATCATTACCTTCGTCGAGTTCCCAATCTTCAGAGTTGCATTTAATTAATTCCAATAAATCCAATTTGAATTCAATAGTCTTCTTCATAAAAGAACCAGTACAAGAAGTATAAAAATTCTTTCATGGATATAAAATTGACTTAAGCCTCCCCCAAGCTTGAGCGATACTTTCTCCTTCACGAGGCCAAAACTTATATATATAATTCCGATCACGATGAACTAGATGCATAGGATAAAACTTCTGATGAAATTCCAATTTCAATCGGTTGTAGTTCCAAGATCCAACATCATCACATAGCCTATACCATGTCAATGCATTCTCCTTCAAAGATAAAGGGAAGACCTTCTTCTTGACTTCATCCTTGGGCAAACCTGCAAGCTTAAATAATCCACAAACTTCATCCACATAGATTAGATGCATATCAGGATGTAATGTTCCATCTCCTACATAAGGATTAGCCAGTAGTTTCTCTATCATACCCGAAGAAATTTCATAATAAATATTTTCAGTAGGTTTAGTAGGTTGAGGAGCAACTCTTTGCTCTACCGGTCGAGGTGAAGATACCCTGAACAAGCACCTCGAAGGATTATTTTCCATAGTGACAAGTGATAGTAAATTTCAGCACGTAATATTAAAGTTTCCTTACCAAATTCCACTCACCAAAGGTGCTTCACTCCCCGGCAACGGCGCCAGAAAAGAGTCTTGATGACCCACAAGTATAGGGGATCTATCGTAGTACTTTTGATATGTAAGAGTGTCGAACCGAACAAGGAGCAGAAGGAAATGACAAGCGGTTTTCAGCAAGGTATTCTCTGCAAGCACTCGGTAACAGATAGTTGTGTGGTAAGATAATTCGTAACGAGTAACAAGTAACAAGAGTAACTAAGGTGCGGCAAGGTGTCCCAATCCTTTTTGTAGCAAAGGACAAGCCTGGACGAACTCTTATATAATGCAAAGCGCTCCTGAGGACACATGGGAATTGCTGTCAAGTTAGTTTTCATCATGCTCATATGATTCGCGCTCGTTACTTTGATAATTTGATATGTGGGTGGACCGGTGATTGGGTGTTATCCTTACTTGGACAAGCATCCGCAACTACGAAAGAAGAATTAAGATAAATCTAACCATAGCATGAAACATGTGGATCCAAATCAGCCCCTTACGAAGTAACTCATAAACTAGGGTTTAAGCTTCTGTCACTCTAGCAACCCATCATCTACTTATTACTTCCCAATTGCTACGTCTTGAGCTTGCGTTGGTTTTCCTTGAAGAGGAAAGGGTGATGCAGTAAAGTAGCGTAAGTATTTCCCTCAGTTTTTGAGAACCAAGGTATCAATCCAGTAGGAGGCTCCCCAAAAGTCCCACGCACCTACACAAACAAACAAGAACTCGCAACCAACGCAATAAAGGGGTTGTCAATCCCTTCATGGCCACTTGCTAAACTGAGATATGATAGGGATAATATGATAAGATAAATATATTTTTGGTATTTTTATGATATAGATTGGAAAAGTAAAGATGCAAATAAAAGTAGATTGAAAGCTTATATGATAAGAGATAGACCCGGGGGCCATAGGTTTCACTAGTGGCTTCTCTCAAGATAGCATAAGTATTATGGTGGGTGAACAAATTACTGTCAAGCAATTGATAGAAAAGCGAATTATTATGAGATTATCTAGGCATGATCATGTATATAGGCATCACGTCCGTGACAAGTAGACCGACTCCTGCCTGCATCTACTACTATTACTCCACACATCGACCACTATCCAGCATGCATCTAGAGTATTAAGTTCATAAAGAACAGAGTAACGCATTAAGAAAGATGACATGATGTAGAGGGATAAACACATGCAATATGATATAAACCCCATCTTTTTGTCCTCGATGGCAACAATACAATACGTGCCTTGCTGCCCCTGCTGTCACTGGGAAAGGACACCGCAAGATTGAACCCAAAGCTAAGCACTTCTCCCATTGCAAGACAGATCAATCTAGTAGGCCAAACCAAACTAATAATTCGAAGAGACTTGCAAAGATAACTTAATCACACATAAAAGAATTCAGAGGAGATTCAAATATTTCTCATAGATAAACTTGATCATAAACCCACAATTCATCGGATCTCGACAAACACACCGCAAAAAGAGTTACATCGAATAGATCTCCAAGAAGATCAAGGAGAACTTGGTATTGAGATTCAAAGAGAGAGAAGAAGCCATCTACCTAATAACTATGGACCCGAAGGTCTGTGGTAAACTACTCACAACTCGTCGGAAGGGCCTTGGAGATGATGTAGAGGCCCTCCGGGGTCGATTCCCCCTCCTGCGGAGCGCCGGCGAAGGCTCCAAGATGGGATCTCGCAGATACAGAAGGTTGCGGCGGTGGAATTAGGTTTTTGTGGTGCTCCTCGATGGTTTCAGGGTACGTGGGTATATATAGGAGGAAGAAGTAGGTCGGTGGACGCTCGAGGGGCCCACGAGGGTGGGGGCGTGCCCACCTGTAGGGGGCGCACCCGGCACCCTCATGGATGCCTCGCTTGTTGCTTAACTTCCACTCCAAGTCTCCAGGTTTGCATTTGTTCCAAAAAGATCGTTCCCGAAGGTTTCATCGCGTTTGGACTCTGTTTGATATTCCTTTTCTTCGAAACACTAAAATAGGCAAAAAAAATAGAAATATGGGCTGGGCCTCCGGTTAGTAGGTTAGTCCCATAAATGATATAAAATTGTAAAGTAAAGCCCATAAACATTCAAAACGGGTAATATAATAACATGGAACAATCAAAAATTATAGATACATTGGAGACGTATCACCAATGCCTTCCCCTAGGCCCAAATCATGGTGAAGTGTCATGTAGTCTACGTTCACATAACACCACTAGAGGAGAGACAACATACATCTCATCAAAATATCGAACGAATACCAAATTCACATGATTACTTATAACAAGACTTCTCCCATGTCCTCGGGAACAAACATAACTACTCACAAAGCATATTCATGTTCAAAATCAGAGCAGTAATAATTATCATTAAGGATCTGAGCATATGATCTTCCACCGAATAAACCAACTAGCATCAACTACAAGGAGTAATCAACACTACTAGCAACCCACAGGTACCAATCCAAGGTTTTGAGACAAAGATTGTATACAAGAGATGAACTAGGGTTTGACAGGAGATGGTGCTGGTGAAGATGTTGATGGACATTGATGACCTTCCTCTCGATGAGAGGATCATTGGTAATGACAATGGCTTCGATTTCCTCCTCCGGAGGGAAGTTTCCCCGGTAGAACAGCTCCGCTGGAGCCCTAGATTGCTTCTGCCCAGGTTCCGCCTCGAGACGGCGGCGCTTCGTCCCGAAAACTTCGTCTTGGTTTTTTCTAGGCCAAAACACATCTTATAGCAGAATATGGGCACCGGAGGCCTGCCAGGGGGGCCACAAGGCAGGGGGCGCGCCCCCCACCATTGTGGCTTCCTGGTGGGTCCCCTCTGGTACTTTCTTCACCCAATATTTTTTATATATTCCATAATAATACTCCATAATTTTTTAGGACTTTCGGAGTTATGGAGGATAGGTCTCTCAGATTTGCTACTTTTCCATTCCAGAATTCCAGCTGCCGGCATTCTCCCTCTTTGTGTAAACCTTGTAAAATAAGAGAGAACGGGCATAAGTATTGTGCTATAATGTGTAATAACAGCCCATAATGCAATAAATATCAATATAAAAGCATGATGCATAATGGACGTATCATTCATACGTGAGTTTATCTTGTCTACATCATGTCATCTTGCTTAAAGCATTACTCTGTTTTTCCATGAACTTAATACACTAGATGCATGCTGGATAGTGGTCAGTGTGTGGAGTAATAGTAGTAGATGCAGGCAAGAGTCGGTTTAATCATCTTGGACGTGATGCCTATATACATGATCATTGCCTTGGATATCGTCATAATTATTTGCTATTCTCTCAATTGCCCAACAGCAATTTGTTTACCCACCGTATGCTATTTTCTCGAGAGAAGCCTCTAGTGAAAACTATGGCCTCCGGGTCTATTTTCTATCATATATCAAAACCAAAAATACTTGCTGCAATTTTATTTTATTTATTTATTTTCTATTTTAGTTAGATCTATTTACCAAAACCTATATAATTTAATCTTGCTCATAACCGTTGAGGGATTGACAACCCCTCTATGCGTTGGGTTGCAAGTATTTGTTGTTTTTGTGCAGGTGGTGTTTACATATAGTGTTGGTTGGTTCTTCTACTGGATTGATAACCTTGGTTTCATAGCTGAGGGAAATACTTATCTCTAATGTACTGCATCATCCTATCCTCTTCAAGGAAATCCCAATGCAGTTCACAAGTAGCAATCTCCCTAAGGAGAAGTGGCTTAAATATCATCCCCCTATTAAAGAAAATATTGAGGAAAATTATGTTATTATTGATATATCATGTTATTATCAATGCTAACCTTTCAGGGCACGAAGAAAAGTGATTACTTAAAACTCTGAGGAAGCACTGTGCTACTATTGGATATACTCTTGATGATCTTAAGGGCATTAGTCCCACTCTATGTCAGCACAAAATTAATATGAAGCCTAATGCTAAGCCAACTATTAATCACCAACAATGGTTGAATCCTAAGATGAAAGATGTGGTGAGAATTGAAATATTAAATCTTCTCGAAGCAGGTGTAATTTATCCCATAGCTGATAGTAGATGGGTAAGTCCCATTCATTGTGTTCCTAAGAAAGGTGGTATAATTGTTGTTCCTAATGATAAAAAATGAACTCATCCCACAAAGAATTGTAACTCACTATAGGATGGCAATTGATTTCAGGAAATTACACAAAACTACTAGAAAAGATCATTACACCTTGCATCTTACTGATCAAATGTTAAAAATATTGTCTAAGCATACACACTTCCGTTTCCTTGATGGATATTCTGGTTTTTCTCAAATACCTGTGTCAAAATAAGATCAATAGAAACTAATTTTACTTGCCTTTTGGAACTTATGCTTATAGAGTATGCCTTTTGGGTTATTCAAGGCACCTGCTACCTTTCAAAGATGTATCACTGCTATATTCCGTGACTTTTGTGAAAAGATTATTGAGGTTTTCGTGGATGATTTTTCTATTTGTGGGACTTTTTTGATGATTGCTTAAGCAACCTTGATTGAGTTTTACTGAGATGTGAAGAAACTAATCTTGTCTTGAATTAGGAGAAGTGCCACTTTATGGTGAATGAAGGTATAGTACTTGGGCATAAAATTTCTGAACGAGCTATTGAAGTAGATAAAGCTAAAGATCATGCAATTGAGAAAGTGCCATGTATAAAGATATTAAAGTATAAGCAGTTTCCTTGGTCATGTTGATTTCTATAGGAGGTTTATTAAAGACTTCTCTAAAATTTCTAGGCCTCTTACTAATCTCTTGCAAAAAGATGTTCCATTTATTTTTGATAACAATTGTGTAGAAGCCTTTGAAATACTTAAGAAAGCCTTAATCTCTACACCCATTGTTCAACCACCTAATTGGAACCTACCATTTGAAATTATTTGTGATGCTAGTGATTATGTTGTTGGTGTTATTTTAGGACAAAGAGTCGATAATGTTATACATTATGCTAGTAAACTCTAGACAATGCTCAAAGAAATTATGCTACTGCTGAGAAAGAATTTTTAGCAGTTGTTTTTGCATGTGATAAATTCAGATCTTATATTGTTGATTCTAAAGTAACTGTTCACACCGATCATGTTGCTATAAAATATCTTATGGAAAATAAAGATGCTAAACCTAGGTTGATTAGGCGGGTTATGTTGCTACAAGAATTTGACTTGCATATTATTGATAGAAAGGGAGCCGAGAACCCAGTAGCTGATAATTTGTCTCGAATGGAAAATGTTCTTGATAAGCCACTGCATATTGATGATAGTTTTCCTAATGAACAATTAGCTATTATAAATGCTTCTCATAATATGTGACGCCCCCGATTCAATTGTACACTAATCATACACGCAAATGTGTACGATCAAGATCAGGGACTCATGGGAAGATATCACAACACATCTATAGACACAAATAAAATAATACAAGCTTTATATTACAAGCCAGGGGCCTCGAGGGCTCGAATACATAAGCTCGATCATAGACGAGTCAGCGGAAGCAGCAATATCTGAGTATAGACATAAGTTAACCAAGATCTGCCTTAAGAAGGCTCGCACAAACATCAATGATCAAAAAGGCAAGGCCTCCTGCCTGGGAGCCTCCTAACTACTCCTGGTCGTCAGCGGCCTCCACATAGTAGTAGGCACCCTCGGGGTAGTAGTAGTAGTCGTCGGTGGTGGCATCTAGCTCCTAGGCTCCACCATCTGGTTACAGCATACGACAAGAATGCAAAGAGGTGGAAAAACGGGAGCAAAGCAACCGTGAGTACTCATCCAAAATACTCGCAAACGAGGATCTACACTACATATGCATCAGTATCAAAAATGGGTAGTATCTGTTGTGACGCCCCCGATTCAATCGTACACTAATCATACACGCAAATGTGTACGATCAAGATTAGAGACTCACGGGAAGATATCACAACACAACTCTAGACACAAATCAAAATAATACAAGCTTTGTATTACAAGCCAGGGGCCTCGAGGGCTCGAATACAAGCTCGACACACAAGATTCAGTGGAAGCAGCAATATCTGAGTACAGACATAAGTTGAACAAGGATGCCTTAAGAAGGCTAGCACAAAAGCAACACGATCGAAGAGGCAAGGCCTCCTGCCTGGGACCTCCTAACTACTCCTAGTCGTCGACGATCTCCATGTAGCAGCATCCATCAACGGTGGCATCTGGCTCCAGGGATCCACCATCTGGTTGCACCAACCGGAAAGAAGAAAGAAGGGGGAAAAGGGGTAAGAAAGCAACCGTGAGTACTCATCCAAAGTACTCGCAAGCATCTGATCTATACTAAGTATGCATTGTATCAAACGGAAGGGTTGTATCTCTGGACTAAACTGTAGAATGCTAGAATAGAGGGGAAGCCCTAGCCTATCAAAGACTAGTATCTACAAGCAGCTCCAAGCATCTTGCAGCATGTAGAAGAGTAAAGAGTAGCATTTTAATATTTAACAAGCATGTTGTAACATCAACGCCCAAAAATCCTTGCCCGACTCCCTGCGGGAAACTAATCTCGGAGCCACATATCCATCACATATCTCAAGTATCCATTTCTAGTTATATAAGATCAGGATATAAGTCTGAACGTCCATTACCGCGGACACGGTATTCGAATATATATCTTCCCTGCAGGGGTGCACCACGTTACCCAGCACGCTCGATCACTCTGGTCGGACACACCTTTCTGGGGTCAATGCCCGCCCTCGGAAGATCAACATGTCGCAGCCCTACCTAGGCTCAGCAAAGAGGTCCCCGCCGGTCTACATCCTAAGCACTCCGGGGTCTTGGGCCCGTCGCCCACAGCACTCCGGGTCGTTGTGTGCAAGGTGGATACCAGCACCGCCTCGGATGGCCAGCACGATTCGACCGTGCCATGATGCTGTACTGGACGTCTGACAAAGCTTCGGCTGATACTGCGACGTCGAGGCCTATATCTATTCTTGCGTGGTGGTTAGTGCGTAAAGGCCAGAGGCCAACTCAGAACAAAAACCCAAACCTGTTAGTGCATTGGGGACTCGCGGAAATGAGTAGAGACTCACGATAAGGTGACCCAGTCACCCCGTCTCATGGACTTACGGCAAGGGCCCGGACTGCCCGGCCGTGCCATGTGGAAAACTCGCGGGTGCTCTACGGGTCCGCCCGACTTACACATCAACTCGCGGGTACCCCTCAGGGCCAACCCGACTTCAACAATGGTATCAACTAAAGTCAAGGTAACCGTGTGTCCAAACATCAAGGGGAAAACCCGAGGAATCACCCACGGAGGATTCCACTCAATGTAATCATCAAGGTGAACGTAAGAGGGACCACCCTCAAGGTTCACACTTGAGGTGTTGAACGACAGAGCTGTATCGGGAATGGTGAAAGAGGAAATCACCCTTGATGACCACGACCGAATAGCTACACTACAGAATTATCATCAGGAGTGCGTTATGAGGGATCACCCTTGGCACTCGATAGTAGCTCTGTAGAGTCGAGCAACAAAAGGGGCGTGATGTGATGTGAGGTGTCGGGCTCTGGTCGTCGATCACGCTGATCGAGTCGTCGATGATGAAGCAGGGGCAACAAGGACAAGTGGGGGTCATTGATGGATCACTTAGCAACCTATACTAAGCAATTTAGGATAAGCAGGTAGGTAACAATAGCAGGTACAAAAGAAGGCTATGCATCAGAATAGGAGCAAACAATAGCAGTAGCAAAATCTAATGCAAGCATGAGAGTATAGAATGGGCGATATCGGGATGATCAAAGGGGTGGCTTGCCTGGAAGCTCCGCTGAAAGGGAAGAAATGTTGTCGGTGACGTAGTCGATCACAGTGGCATCAACAACGGTCTCGAGGTCTACTGGAGAGAAGAGGGGGAAGAAATAGTAAATACACGCAAACATATGCATAATATGATTATAAGCGGGGCTAGAGGTGTTTTAATGCAGCGTTAGGCGATACTGGCGAAGGAGGAAACATCCAGGAAAGTCTTCTCGGTCCTGGATGTCTGTTAGACAAATGAACCGGAGGGGAAAAGTTCAATGTTTGCTATGCTAGGGACGTGTGCCGGACGAACGGACTGCGTATTCGGATTCGTCTCGTCGTTCTGAGCAACTTTCATGTACAAAACATTTCCATCCGAGTTACGGATTATTTTATATTATTTTTCAAAGTTTTAAATATTTACTGAAATTATTTTTAATTCAAAATTGGAATTATGATGTCAGCGTGACGTCAGCGTGATGTCAGCAGTCAACAGAGCGTTGACTGGTCAAACTGACGTGTGGGGTCGTTCTGTCATAGACCTAACTAAACTAACAATTGTATTTAACTAATCAAGTTAGTTAAGCTAATTAAGTATAGTTAATTAAGTTAATTAATTATTAACTTAATTATATATATATATACATTTTTTATGAAAATAAAAGGGGACGCGGGCCCCGTTTGTCATAGGCCCAGTGGCCTAGCGGGGCGGGTTACCGGGGCTGCCCAGCCTAAACGGGCAGGGGGCGGCCTGACTGGGCACTGGCCCAGGCCGGCCACGGTGGGGGATGGCCGGCACGGCCGCCGGCGAGCGAGCAGGGTAGGAGGAGGCGGACGCAACCGGCTCGGGGGCTGGACGGCAGCGGCGACAACGGTTGAGCCGGGCGAGGCGGATGACGGCCGAGGCCGCCGTAGGCGGGCGGCGCAAACGGGCGGAGGCGGGCGCAACGGCCGGAGACGAGGCCACGGTGCGAGGTGCGTAGGCGCGGCGAGCACAGGCATTGGCGTGTGCGGATGCTCCCGCGCACGGCGTGCGTCGGTAGCTGGAGCAGCGCGAGCAACAAGCACGCACGTATGTACGCGGACACGCGAACTAGGATGAGCTCGCGACGGCAAACGACAACCAAATCGAGGCGGTGGAAGGGGGAATCCGGAGGAGAAGCTCACCAAGGAGCCACGGACGTGGTTGGGGAGGCCGGGGACGGTCGGGGTCGAGCGAATCGACGATGGCGGCCGGCGGTGCAGGATGTCGAAGACGAACTCGATGGCGGCGATTTGGTGCAGCTCCGCTCGATTTGATGCTCTGGATGGACGAATTCGATGGTGGTTGTCCTCCTGGTCGCGGTCTCAGGGCTTGGGGAGGCCGGTGGCGGCGTCTGTGGAGGCGGCATGGCGGCGGTGTCGCTCGGGCGATGCGAGCAGAGGAGATCGTGGCACGAGGGAGAGGAAGGAGATGCGGCTAGGGTTTCGTAGGGGGAGGGAGCAACCTTGTAGGGCGCCAAGGGGAGTGGATGGCCGCCTCGTGGCCATCGGCGCCGTTTATGGCCGCCCTCTGCCCACGAGCTCCCGATGAACAGAGGAAGGGGAACGACCTGGTGGTGGGCTGGGCCTGTCCAGTGGCCAAGGCCCAGGGGAATTAGTGGGGAGGGATTTTGTTTTCTTTTGTTGATCGGGTTTTTCCTTTTCTTTTGTTTAACTCCTTTTTTTGCCTATGTTTGCATTTTCTTTTTGTACCAAAAGAGTTTTGTTTTGAGCAAAACGTGGCACATAATTCTAACACAATAAATTGAGATGGAACAAAAAGTATGGGGTCAAAAGGAGTTGTCTAACCATTTTTAGAAATTGAAAAGGTCAATTCCAAATGATGCTAGACCACTAAATAATTTCCAGGGCCACTTTCGGAATCCAAAAGAGGTTTGTTCCAACATGACAAATATCCAGCGAATATTTGCCACACTTTGAACATTTTAGCTTTCATGTTTGAAAACTTTTATTTTGGACTTTAATTTAAAATTGAATTTGGACCGGGTTCGAACAAACGAGAGTTTAACAACAGTAATCATGATGATGTTGCATCATTAGCAGGGAATTACTATACCTTAATTATCCAGGCGTCACATCTGTGGACTAAACCGCAGAATGCCAGAATAGAGGGGAAAGCCTAGCCTATCGAAGACTGGCATATTCTTGAAGCCACCATCTTGCGGCATTTAGAAGAGTACATAATAGCATTTTATAATTAGCAAGCATGTTGTAGTATTAACGCCCAGAGATCCTTTCTCGACTCCCTACGAGAAAGCAATCCTGGAG
The DNA here is from genome assembly GCA_963921465.1 of Triticum timopheevii. NCBI lineage: Eukaryota > Viridiplantae > Streptophyta > Magnoliopsida > Poales > Poaceae > Triticum > Triticum timopheevii. The sequence continues at coordinate 385,843,526 of OY997274.1, forward strand.
CCATCATATCCAATCCACATCTCAGTAACCAGTTCTAGTTGTAAAGATCGGAATACAACTCCAAGTCGTCCTATTACCGTGGACACGACTATTCGAATAGATTAACTTCCCTGCAGGGATGCACCACATTACCCAACACGTTCGATCACTCTAGCCGGACACACTTTCTTGGATCATGCCCAGCCTCGGAAGATCAACACGTTGCAACCCTACCTAGGCTCAATAGAGAGGCCAGCATGTCGGTCTACATCCTAAGCATGCAGGGGTCTTGGGCCCATCACCCTTTGCACTCCAGCATGTTGCGTGGGTGGTCAGCGAGCAGACCTAGCCCCCCTTATACAAGGGCAGACATTCCAGTCCAACTCGGCGCGTGCCACTCCATCACTGGCGTCTGAAGAGGTTCCGTTGATACTACGACGTCGAGTGCCCATAACTATTCCAGCATGGTGCTTAGTGCGTATAGGCCGGTTGCCAAGTCACATCAAATACCCAATCTCATTAGTGGCTTGGGAGCACGCAGTAACGAGCAGAGACTCACGATCATGTGACCCCGTCGTCCCGTCTCATGGACTTATGGCAAGGGCCCAGAATGCCTGGCCGTGCCACGTAGAAATCTCGCAGGTACCCTCCAGGTCAACCCGACTACACATCAACTCGCGGGTACCCCTCAGGGCCGACCTGACTTCAGTAACATGGTTCTATGGTAAAGTCAATGTAACCGTGTGTCCAAAACAGCAAGGGGGAATCCGAGGAATCACCCTTGATGGAATCCACCTGATGTAATCGTCAAGGTGAACTAGGAGGAATCACCCTCGAGGTTCACGCTTGAGGTGTTGCACGATAGAGTCGTATCGGGAGTGGTGAGGGAGGAATCACCCTCGATGACCACGACCGAATAGCTAAACTCGTGAATGCTTGATATATGATTATACTTGCTCCTCTAGGATGAAGGCTCCACACCTTCCATTTTCACGCAAATTTAATGCAAATGAAACATTGGCTTCTTATGCTAATGGTAGATATGATTACTATGATGTGGAATGAATAGAAGAATTTGTTGCTTTTAAGGGTACTTATGAAATTGAATCTCTGTTTGAAAAGTATGAAGATTATGATTATGCTGTTTATAGACCTGAATTTTTTTGCTATACTTAAATATTGCTATGAGAATTATAAATATAATGCTGACATTGATGTATTTGTTGAGAAAGTCTCCGATTTCCAAGAAGAGACTAATATTTTGCAGGAATCTATGGAAAAAGAAATTGATGAAACTGTGAGCTCATTGGATAAAATAGATGATGAGGAGAGCAAAGAACAAAAGGAGGAAGAGGGGATTAGCTACCCGTGCCCACCTTCTAATGAGAGTAACTCCTCAACTCATACATTGTTTAATTTTCCCTTCGTGCTTACCGAAGGATGAATGCTATGATGATAGCTATGATCCCTTGGATTCTTTTAAAATTGTAACGCTCAGATAATTATGCTACAGTAATCCCATGCTAATGATGCCACGTCACCGCAATTACTGTTGTTAACCTCATGATGATTCAATCATGTTCGATTTCAAAATTCAAAATTTAATCACACAACAAAAGTAAATAAAAGAACAAGAAAAAAAAGAGAGACCTCCCCCCACTGGGCCAACTAGCCCAGCTGGCCTACCAGCCCACGCTGAGTGGGGATAAGACCGAGTTCCCCCTCTCCTCGTCAGCTCCCTCAGATCTTTTGCCCCGCACGATCCCCCTCACCCCCACGTTCCCCACTCCCCTCGATCTCCCCCACTCTCCCCACGTCGCTCACTCTCCCTCCCCCCTTGATCCAGATCGGGGGCTCGACCCTGCGGCGCTCCCGAGCCGCCCGCCGCCCGGAGAACCCCCCCTGCCTGAAGCCTCGCCCTCCTCCCGAAGCCCCCCCTCGCTGCGACGCCTCGGATGCCGCTACCTCGTCCCGATCTGGCGCCGCACCGCCCCAACGCTGCCCCGCCGCCCCGTCGCCGGAAACGCATCCCCGGCCCCTCCCCGAGCATACTTTTGCACAACTACAGGGCCCTGGTGAGGCCTCGACCGTCTTCGCTCTGTTCCCTAGTGATCCGGTCGCCGTAGGTCGCCTCCCGCACCCCCGCTCCAGCCACCACCTACGGTCACCGCCCCGCACGCGTCCGGTGGCCATGCTCGCGCTCACGGTGCGTGCCTCGCCTGAACGTCATCGCGCCTGCGCTCCCGCTTCGTCCCACGGCCCCTCCAGCTCTGGCCCGCCTCCTCTGTCGCGCCACCGCGTCCTCCCACGCTCGTCGTTGCCCGCGGCAGCGGCCGAGGCCACGCCCGCTGGCGCCGGATTGCGCGCCCGCCCCTCACCGTGGCTCCGGCTAGCCGCGCTGGCGCCACCCCTTGCTGCAGCCTCGCTCGCCGTTTCACCTGCTCGGGTCTGCCCCTCGGGCACGCGCCCGCATCTGCTACACACGCGCACCCGCTAACCCCCCCCCCCCCCCCCCCCCGGGCCACTGACCAAGGGGCCCCACGCCCCTGTTGTAAAAAAAGATTTTGTTTAAAATAAATAAATAAGTTAATTAATTAAATAAAAAGTTAATTAACTTAATTAACTAGGGTTTAATTAGCTAATCACTAGTTTAATTGTAGCTGAGAATTAATTAACTAGACCTAGTCTATGACAGGGGGCCCCACCCCGTGTTGACCAGTCAAACGTTGACTGGTCAACTGGGTCCCCCTAGCCCACATGTCATCCTCTATGTACACTTTTGTGTACACAGATCTGGGTACACGTAGCAATTTGTTATTTATTTTCGAATTAAATTAAATTCCAGAATATTGCTAAAACTTTAGTAAATCATAGAAAATAACCCGTAGCTCGGATGAAAAAGTTTTCTACATGAAAGTTGCTCAAAACGACAAGACGAATCCGAATACGCAGTCCGTTTGTCTGCCACATGTCCCTAGCATAGCAAACATGCAATTGTCCCCCTCTGTTTCATCTTTCCGAAAATGCCAAACTCCGGGAAAACTTTCCCGGATGTTATCCCACTTCACTGGTATCTTGTAGCACCGCGTTAAAACACCCCTAGCCCTGCGTGTTACCCCGTCATACTTCTGTGTTGCATCTGTTGCATTATATTTACTGTTTCTTCCCCCTCTTCTCTTTGGTAGACCCCGAGACCGATGTTGATGTCCCTGTGATCGACTACGTCACCGGCGACCCTCTTCCCTTTCAGCGGAGCTTCCAGGCAAGCCCTCCTTTGATCATCCCGATATCGCCCATTCCATTCTCTCATGCTTGCATTAGATTTTGCTACTGTTATTGTTTGCTCCTATTCTGATGCATAGCCTACTTTTGTAACCTGCTCATTGTACCTTACCCGCTTATCCTAAACTGCTTAGTATAGGTTGGTTAGTTATCCATCAGTGACCCCCACCTTGTCCTTGTTGCCCTTGCTTCATCTTCGACGAATCGATCAACGTGATCGAGGATCAGAGCCTGACACCTCACATCACATCATGCCCCTTTAGTTGCTCGACTCTGTAGAGATACTATCAAGTGCCGAGGGTGATCCCTCATAGCGCACTCCTGATGATAATTCTGTAGTGTAGCTCTTAGGTCGTGGTCACTGAGGGTGGTTCCTCTTTCACCATTCCCGATACGACTCGGTCGTGCAACACCTCAAGTGTGAACTTCGAGGGTGGATCCTCTTACGTTCACCTTGATGGTTACATCGAGTGGAATCCTCCGTGGGTGATTCCTCGGGTTTTCCCCTTGATGTTTGGATACACGGTTACCTTGAATTTACTTGAGACCATTGTTGAAGTCGGGTCGGCCCTGAGGGGTACTCGCGAGTTGATGTGAAAGTCGAGCGGGCCCGTTGAGCACCCGCGAGTTTTCCACATGGCATGGCCGGGCAGTCTGGGCCCTTGCCGTAAGTCCATGAGACGGGGCGACGGGGTCACATTATCATGAGTCTATGCTCGTCTCTGCGAGCCCCCAATGCACTAATAGGTTTGGGTATTTGTTCTGAGTTGGCCACCGGCCTTTACGCACTAACCACAACGCGATAATAGTTATGGGCCTCGGTGCCGCAGTATCAGTCGAAGCTTTGTCAGATGTCCAGTTCAGCATTGTAGCCGGGCCGGAACGTGCCATCCACTTCACGGGTGGTGCTGGTATGCCCTTGCCCACAACGACCCGAAATGGAACGGGCGACGGGCCCAGACCCCAGAGTGCTTAGGATGTAGACCGGCGGGGACCTCTCTGCGGAGCCTAGGTAGGGCTGCGATGTGTTGATCTTCCGAGGCCGAGCATTGACCCCAGAAAGGTGTGTCCGGCCAGAATGATCGAGCGTGTTGGGTAACGTGGTGCACCCCTGGAGGGAAGATATATATTCGAATACCGTGTCCACGATAATGGACGTTTAGACTTGTATCCAGATCTTATATAACTAGAAATGGATACTTGAGATATGTGATGGATATGTGGCTCCGGGATTGCTTTCTCGTAGGGAGTCGAGGAAGGATCTCTGGGCGTTGATACTACAACATGTTTGTTAAATATTAAACTGCTATTCTTTACTCTTCTACATGCCGCAAGATGCTTGGAGTTGCTTGAAGATGCTAGTCTTCGATAGGCTAGGCCTTCCCCTCTATTCTGGCATTCTGCAGTTCAGTCCACAGATACAAACCTTCCATTTGATACCAATGCATACTTAGTATAGATCTGATGCCTGCGAGTACTTTGGATGAGTACTCACGGTTGCTTTGCTACCCATTTCCCCCTTATTTCTTCTTTTCGATTGATGTAACCAGATGGTGGATCCTTGGAGCCAGATGCCACCCCTGTCGACTACTACATGGAGGCCGCCGAAGAACAGGAGTAGTTAGGAGGTCCCAGGCAGGAGGCCTTGCCTCTTCGATTGTTGTTGCTTTTGTGTTAGCCTTCTTAAGGCATCCTTGTTTAACTTATGTCTGTACTCAGATATTGTTGCTTCCGCTGACTCTCTTGTGTATCAAGCTTGTATTCGAGCCCTCGAGGTCCCTGGCTTGTAATATGAAGCTTGTATTATTTCGTTTTGTGTCTAGAGTTGTGTTGTGATATCTTCCCGTGAGTCCCTGATCTTGATCATACACATTTGCGTGTATGATTAGTGTACGATTGAATCAGGGGCGTCACAAGTTGGTATCAAAGCCGACTGCCTGTAGGAACCCCCTTTCCAACTCCTTGGTCGAAGTTGAGTCCAGTGTTAGACAAACTGATTTACTAACATGGATGTGTGGCTTATGGGGCCCACGTCGCCATTGGGTGGTATCATGATCTTTTATTCCTCATCTATACTCTGGGACTCTGAACTCTCTTCTATTTGGGTTAAATGATTTTGCTAACTCTATCCTAGGTTCTCGTGATCACATCCATCCGGAGATTTGTATTACGCCTTTCTTGAATTGGGAGCCAGGATCTGCTTCACATTGTTCATGGGCCGCAGGATCCTTTTACTGAGGGCACCCTGCGTCGTCCCCTGCAGATTCCTTGCTCTAGTGGTTTTCTCCGACGATGATGTAGCCTTTGCTATGTCTCGTTGTTGTATCCTTCAATCGCGTGCATGCGTGTCGCCTAGTATGTCTAGGATAATCCTCTTGTCCGAACTCGTACTAACAACGTGTAATTGGCTCTGTATATGTATCTGTATGTCTTTAATGACTACTGCTTTGTACATACTGCGCCTTTGCTCGTTGTTCAAGTTACATCATGAATGACTCCATACACCTGCTCCACCCCCCTGTTAAATTGCTTCCTGATGTTTTTAGCAGGATGGCTGACGATCCTCCTCCTCTAGCCTGACGCAACCATGAGGCGCAACCATGAGCATCAATAGGTCATCGTGGTGATGCATCATCCATTTGGCATCAAGTTTGGGTGAGGAACCTATGAAGTTCGACAAATCCTCACTGTGGTCTGTTTCTTATCAGTAATCAAGCTCGAGTAAGGAAGAACCACGTGGCAGAGGACAGTGAGGCGGAACAACAATGGCCATCCAATTTTGTGCAGTTCCACTAAAATTGAGGAAGACATGCCCGGGTATGGAGATACGTATCGCTGTTTCCAAAAATATAAAAAAGGGATATAGTGTTGTTACTTTGTTTTACAAGATTAGCAATGACATCTCAATTGTCAACAAGAATTAATGAAAAGTACACCAACAAATAGAAGCATCATAATTATCTTGATGGGAACTAAACCAGGATACCCGAGAAAAAAAAGCATTTCTTCATTTAACCAGTGATAGTACTACCACCATATGGACAATGACCGCACAACCACCTTGTACTTTTTGTCGAAATAACATGTATACCTCCACCGAGGCATAAATCAGGACAACTTTTCGAGTGGCATTTCCTCTATAATAGTACTAGTAGGTGATGTTGGACCAGCCGACGAACCCTAGCTACTATACATGGGGAGCTGGGGAGTAGTCGCATAGAAGAAAACCCGCACGCAACGACCTGGGGAGCTGGACCAGTACAAGAAGTTATACCTCAAGTGGGCGATATGTTGCTTAGGCGGGCGGGCGGGATCTGCCCACACGACGGCAGTGAACAAGGGCGCGGAGGATCTTCGTCCGCGCCAGCGCCAACTCCGAGAGGACAGTGCGCATCGGCTTTCTCCATCGCCGATGGCGACAACGTCAACGCTGCACATCCACACCTCCCGCAGCGGACGGGATTCGGTCAGATATGTGACCACTGGTGAGGAGAGAGATAGAGTGGACACTCTCATCTTGTTTTGGTATGGAGAGGGTGAGAGAGCGAGACGCGAGAAACTCTATCAAACAAGAGGCTATAATGGAGAAAAAAAATCTCTCCATAGCAGTGGTTTTAAATAGAATATGCGCGTTCCCGGAAAAAAGAAACGAAAACTGGCCGAGAATTTTTTTAACGTACCAAGAAAGAAAACTTGATAAAAAACACGCCCCTGCTTCCAGGTCACGAGAGTCGTCGCACACACACACATAGACATAGACATGCATATCCGTGTTTACGTAAAATTCCATTTCCATCTACATCTCCAATCATATTTGTCCAACTGGCACATTATTTACGTTGTAAATTATATACTGATACGTCTCCAACGTATCTATAATTTATGAAGCATTCATGCTATATTATTATTTGTTTTGGATGTTTATGGGCCTTATTATACACTTTTATATTACTTTTGGGACTAACCTATTAACCGGAGGCCCAACCCATATTGCCGTTTTATTGCCTATTTCAGTGTTTCGAAGAACAGGGATATCAAACGGAGTCCAAACGGAATGAAACCTTTAGGAGCGTGATTTTTGGAATGAACATGATCCGGGAGACTTGGAGTACAAGCCAGGGAAGCTTCGAGGAGGCCAGGAGATAGGAGGGCGCGCCCCCTGTCTCGTGGGCCCCTCGAGCGTCCCCCGATCGACTTCTTTCGCCTATATATTCCCATATACCCTAAAACCATCGAATACGAAGATAGATCGGGAGTTCCGCCGCCGCAAGCCTCTGTAGCCACCAAAAACCTCTCGGGAGCCCGTTCCGGCACCCTGCCGGAGGGGGGATCCCTCATCGGTGGCCATCTTCATCATCCCGGCGCTCTTCGTGACAAGGAGGGAGTAGTTCACCCTCGGGGCTAAGGGTATGTACCAGTAGCTATGTGTTTGATCTCTCTCTCTCTCTCGTGTTCTCTCTATGGCACGATCTTGATGTATCGCGAGCTTTGCTATTATAGTTGGATCTTATGATGTTTCTTCCCCTCTACTCTCTTGTGATGAATTGAGTTTTCCTCTTGAAGTTATCTTATTGGATTGAGTCTTTAATGATTTGAGAACACTTGATGTATGTCTTGTCGTGCTTATCTGTGGTGACAATGGGATATCACGTGATCCACTTGATGTATGTTTTGGTGATCAACTTGCGGGTTCCGCCCATGAACCTATGCATAGGGGTTGGCACATGTTTTCGTCTTGACTCTCCGGTAGAACCTTTGGGGCACTCTTTGAAGTACTTTGTGTTGGTTGAACAGATGAATCTGAGATTGTGTGATGCATATCGTATAATCATGCCCACGGATACTTGAGGTGACAATGGAGTATCTAGGTGACATTAGGGTTTTGGTTGATTTGTGTCTTAAGGTGTTATTCTAGTATGAACTCTATGATAGATTGAACAGAAAGAATAGCTTCATGTTATTTTACTATGGACTCTTGAATAGATAGAACAGAAAGGATAACTTTGAGGTGGTTTCGTACCCTACCATAATCTCTTCGTTTGTTCCCCGCTATTAATGGCTTTGGAGTGACTCTTTGTTGCATGTCGAGGGATTATTATATGATCTATCTATGTTATTATTGTTGAGAGAACTTGCACTAGTGAAAGTATGAACCCTCTTCCTTGTTTCCTAGCATTGCAATACCGTTTACGCTCACTTTTATCATTAGTTACCTTGCAGTTTTTATATTTTCAGATTGCAAATGCCTATTTCTACCATCCATATTGCACTTGTATCACCATCTCTTCTCCGAACTAGTGCACCTATACAATTTACCGTTGTATTGGGTGTGTTTGGGACACAAGAGACTCTTTGTTATTTGGTTGCAGGGTTGTTTGAGAGAGACCATCTTCATCCCACGCCTCCTACGGATTGATAAACCTTAGGTCATCCACTTGAGGGGAATTTGCTACTGTCCTACAAACCTCTGCACTTGGAGGCCCAACAACGTCTACAAGAAGAAGGTTGTGTAGTAGACATCAAGCTCTTTTCTGGCGCCATTGCCGGGGAGGCTAGGTAAGCGGCACTCACACCCCGTCAACCAAGCTCTTTTCTGGCGTCGTTGCCGGGGAGGTGAGTGCTTGAAGGTATATCTTTAGATCTTGCAATCGAATCTTTTTGTTTCTTGTTTTATCACTAGTTTAGTTTCTAAAGGAAAACTACAAAAAATGGAATTGAGTTTGCCTCGTACGCTTCATATTTTTAATATCTTTCGTGAGAATGATGGAAAGGAAAATTGTGCTCAAGTGCTAGAAGAAGAATGCATTAAAATGTTTGGTACTAGATCTTTGTATGATGAGCATGATTGCAATGTTGTTAGTATGAATTCCTTGAATATCCATGATGCTAATGATATGCAAAGCTACAAGCTTGGGGAAGCCATGTTTGATAAAGATGAAATGTTTAGTCCCCCAAGTTTTGATGAGAATATTTATTATGATGAAAGCATGCCTCCTATTTATGATGATTATATTGATGAAAGTGGGTTTGGAAGAGTGTCAACTTTAGGAAGTAGTGATCTCATTATTTTGGAGGATGTTGAATCTTATTGTGATGAACATGAAAGTGGATTTGGAAGAGTGTCAACTTTCTTTAGTGATGATTCCACTATTTCGGAAGAGGTTCCAATTGATTATGAGAACAAAGTTGCTATCTATGATGATTATTGTGATGACTTGTATGCTATTAGGAATAATGATAACCATGAAACTTGTCATCATGATTTTAGTTTTCAATTGGATTATGCCTCACATGATAATTATTTTTGTTGAGTTTGCTCCCACTACTATTCATGAGAACAAATTTGCTTATGTGGAGAGTAGTAAATTTTCTATGCAAGTAGATCACAAAAAGAATGCTTTAGGTGCTGGTTATATTGTTGAATTCATTCATGATGCTACTGAAAATTATTATGAGGGAGGAACATATGCTTGTAGGAATTGCAATAATATCAAGTTTCCTCTCTATGTGCTTAAAATCTTGAAGTTATGCTTGTTTTACCTTCCTATAGTTGATTATTGTTCCCATAAGTTGTTTGCTCACAAAATCCCTATGCATAGGAAGTGGGTTAGGCTTAAATGTGCTAGTCATATGCTTCATGATGCTCCCGTTATGTTTCAATTCTTATCTTTTATGTGAGCATCATTGTCATCATCGTGCCTAGCTAGAAAGGCATTAAAGAAAAGCGCTTGTTGGGAGACAACCCAGTATTTACCCTTACTGTTTTTGTGTGTTCACATGATTATGTTGTTGTAGAAATCATGTTTTACTAGACCATGAAGCCGCGCGTTGCCGCGCCCGCCCATCGTTCATGCAATAACAGATATGCTTTTGAAAATTTAAGTTTGTTTTGAACATTGCTCCATGATATGTTCAGAATATGGGTAGGAATGACAGTCTTTTCCTTTAATTAAAGATGAATGCACAAGTTTGTAATTTATTATTTTTATTTGTCCGAACTGTGATGCTAGTTGAGTGGGTAGTGGGAAGTTAACGATTCAGTTACCATTTTACTTTGCACTTAATTAATACTATAAAACTGTGTCTTGGTTTGCTCTTTCTAATGACCTGCTGTAAGCTGCATGTGGGTTAGTGTCAGACGAAGCAAGAAGGAGCCATGGCTGCGGTGGCAAGAGGTAATATATTTCACATGATTAAATTATTTGTAACTGTCTTGGTGATTCTCCTTTCACAATTATGTGTACGGGTTAGCCCTAATGTACATATAACTTGGGGATTGTTTGCGTCTCTCGGAAGGTAATTTTAGATGAAATTCTTAAGAAGATTGATGGAAGAAGAGCCGAGTATAGTTGCATGAAAGTTGTTATTATTAGCACAAAGAAAATATGTCAGGTAGACTTGACCAGGCCGTTGAACACTGATGCGGATGCTGAGGAAGATGCAGCTATAGCCATGATAGGGAAACTCACTGAATCATATTGGTTTGAGATTGATGATACGGCGGAGGAATTGAAAAAGTGAAATCCTTGTGCTTGAAAATCTGAGAAATCAACAAGTTGAAGCCACGAAGGTGTTGATGAACAAAGATTATATGTGATTTAGAAACAATTTTGTAGAGAAAACAAAATCCTGCATCATGTCCAAAAACTTGACCTCTTTTAATATCATCGGTTAGTTCATCTTGCTTCGTTTTGTGAATGTCAGGCCAGATCTGTACTCAATTTATTTCCAAACAATAAACGGTGGTTCTATTCTAAGCATGTGTAACAATGAACCTGTAGCTGGGATGTAGCCCTACCACATCATGTGTATGGGTTGTATTGGCCAGGTCTGTAATGGCAGCAATATGCGTAATAATCTAGCATTTTAATTATTTTGCGAGCCTTGGGAGTTAATAGGTGACCATCAGTGTATTGAATGCCATGAAATTCTGGATCACCATGTGGGAATAATATTGAGTACTGTAAGGGCACAAGGGAATGATTTAAGTTGGAGATGTACTGCAAGCCACGTTGCTTGTCATGCATGATAATATCTCTCTTGAATGTATCAGTTGCGAAAAGCAGCAACAATTAGCAAAGCAATGTCATCAGACGTAGGTAAATTGTATTGGACATCTGCATCTGAATGTGGACCCAATATTCTAATGGCTATGCACTGGTCAGGTTAGTCCTTTTATTCGGTCCCTAGCAATTCTAAACTGTTATCATTACACAAAGCACATATTATATTTTCAGTTTCTTTGTCAGTCTCGTGATCATGGATATACAGTAGGGCAAATTTAGGCTTCTGGCTTGTTGGAGGAATTAATGAGCCTACAAGTCCGCTTATTCTTCCCACCAGAAAGCTGCATCACAGTGTCGGCATCTAAAACACCGGTGAACCAAGATTTGATCGACCACGGTAAGTAGCTGAAATTACCAGCAAGAGTGCAAAGTCAGATTTAAACGGGAAAAACAGGTTGCAGAATATTTGTGCAGAGATCACTAATCTAGTGAAACCTTCAAGGTATCGATGAATGGGTTTGTCCATTGGGATCAGATGGTGACCCTTTGCCGAACCATTTTAAATTGGTCCCTTAATTTGATGCAGGCTTTTCCCTTGTGTGTCACACAGAGTAGTGAGGGAAGAATTCATCTCCTGGTTTGTATGGCAGTATAGAACACAATTATCAAGGAAACAGAAATCTCATAAAGTAGCACAAGTAGAGGTGAATTAATACTATTTGTTTTTGGTTCCAATCGAATTGTATATAGTAACTGGTTCATTAATCCTTGTCTGCCTACATTGCGGCAGGACTCCACTTGGTCCGCTAGCGCAATGTAACTGGCACGCATCGCTTCCATGGGCTTGTAATCGAAAATGTTTAGGCATTTTTACTCTACTTAGGTCCAGTACGTGTCATAGACAGATTGTATGAAATCTGAAACAAAGAAAAGGAAAGGAAGCAAACAAAATGGATGTGGCCGGTTGGAGTGAAAATCAAACAAAATCCTATGTAACAACTAAAATCACAGTAATCAACAAAACATAGTAAATGATCAAAAGACAACCATATGTAAGAATATTTGTGAGCATGATACCTGTCCAGAAGCCATGGTTGTAATTGGGTGTAACGTTTCAACACGCAAATCCCAAGGAATGAGGATTGCAAAACTGCAAGGAAGAAATAGGAAGTCACTTCCATAGATACGAAGACATGGAGGAAAATTAGAGGGAGGAAGATGGATAGTCGGCAAGAACAAACATAGGCAATAGGCATGACCGAGAGAGACACTAAAGGTAGGAAGGAAGAGATGGCGCAAGGAATAATATATGAAGCAGAATGGGAGATTGGGGTAACGCACCAGGGCAAATTAATCACCATCATCACCCCTGAAACTAATTACCATCATCACCATTATCACAGGAGGTAGACAGTGGACCTTTAACGCTGCAGTTTCAGCTTCGGTTATGGGATGGGAAGGGACGCGCGGTACAGCTGCAAGGCATAGAGAGAGGGTGCAAGAGGAGGACAGCCGGCGATGGACGCCGACGGCGCGGACGGCCGCTGCAGCCGCCATGGACGAACGTTGTAGAGCACGAAATTGAGAAACAGTGAAGAAGAGATTGCAGATGAAGAGTACATGGGGGGTGGACGGAACCAATGCGGAGGCAGTCGCAGCAGCAGCTCGCCGACGGTGGAATGCCGGTGCATCCAGGAGGAAGGAGCGGCGGTGCGGAAGGAACAGAGAAATTGTTCTCGTTTGGGGAGGGCGATGTTGGAACGCGGCGTACAACCTGGGTTGTTACCATCGAAACAAAAAGTTGTGGGCCTTACGCGGCCCGATTACTGAGAGCAAACCCAGCTAGCTCTGCGGAGCAGCGGCCCGCGAGATCAGGGACGACCAGAATTGATCTGGAGTGTATGTTCGAGCGATCCGACGGCTGAGACACTCGAATCGTTGTGAAGGATCCTAACTAGTCTTGTTATACTGTTTCTCAATAGCTTTTGTTTCAATAAAATGCCAAGTAAGACCTTTAGGATAGCTTACGGTGATAGTTGTGTTGATCCTGCTGAAAACCAGAAACTTTTGCACCCAGTAAATTAGTTTTGTTAATTCACAGAAACGTGATTTTTATCTGGTTATTTTTTATATGGATTGGTAAACTAATTGCTTGGGACTTCCTAATTTTGTAGGAATTTTGGAGTTCCAGAAGTATACGTTTGATACAGATTACTACAGACTATTCTGTTTTTGACAGATTCTGTTTTCTATGTGTTATTTGCTTATTTTGATGAATCTATGAGTAGTATCGGAGGGTATGAACCATAGAGAAGTTGGAATACAGTAGATATTACACCAATATGAATTTAGAATGAGTCCATTACAGTACCTAAGTGGTGGTTTTATTTTTTTATACTAACGGAGCTTACAAGTTTTCTGTTGAGTTTTGTGTTGTGAAGTTTTCAAGTTTTGGGTAAAGATTAGATGGACTATGGAATAAGGAGTGACAAGAGCCTAAGCTTGGGGATGCCCAAGGAACCCCAAGGTAATATTCAAGGACAACCAAGAGCCTAAGCTTGGGGATGCCCCGGAAGGCATCCCCTCCTTCGTCTTTGTTCATCGGTAACTTTACTTGGAGCTATATTTTTATTCACCACATGATATGTGTTTTGCTTGGAGCATCATTTTATTTTGTTAGTATTTGTTTGATGTTTTTTAGAATAATGTTTTGCATCTTTATTTTCAATAAAAATGTCAAGGATAGCCTTTACCATGCTTATTTTGCTAGTATACACGTTGCTGTTTGAAAATAGAAAGTTTACCGCTGTTGCAAAAATTACCTAGAAAAGTCAGAGAATGATATAATGTTGAAACTTTTTGCATATTGAGCTCTGAGAAATATTCTACAGTGAAGTATTTTTATAATAATTTTTGGAGTTACGGAAGTATGATGAATCTTGCATTCTTTACAGACTATACTGTTTTGGCAGATTGCTGTTATGTTTGCATTGTTTGCTTGTTTAGTGATTTTATTTGAGGATAGTAGTATTAAATATGCAGAGACATTTAGTATGCAATGTTGAATAATAATTTTAGTGATTTGTTATAGTAGAAAATGATAAGGTTTTGCATTGGTTTATACTAACCTATCTCACGAGTTCTTGTTGAGTTTGGTGTGGGTGAAGCTTTTGATAAAAAGAGAAACCATGATATGAGAGGAATTAAGGAGACACAAAAGTTCAAGCTCGGGGATGCCCAAGGCACCCCATTAATATTTCAAGAAGTCTCAAGCATCTAAGCTTGGGGATGCCCCGGTAGGCATCCCACCTTTCTTCTTCAACAATTATCGATAGTATCGGTTGAGCCTAAGTTTTTGCTTCTTCACATGAGTTGTGCTATTCTTGCAATGTCATTTTATTTTGTTTTTCTTGCCGTTTGAATACAATGCCAAGATCTGAAATTCTTAAATGAGAGAGAGTCTTCACGTAGTTACATAATTATTTAGCTACTCATTGATCTTCACTTATATCTTGTTGGAGTAGTTTGTCATTTACTCGTGTGTTTCACTTATATCCTATGAGTAAATGGTTGAATGAGTTGAATGTCATAAATCTGAAATTATATATGTTTCATTTACTTATCCCATGGGGAGTAATGACTTCACATCTAAGAAGTAGAGGTTGTAAATTTATTGAGGGTTAGCAAGCATTGTATTGGTCATTTGAACAATTCATGAAAGAATTTTGAAGGAAGAGAGATTTCACATATAAATATACTATCCTAGACATCTTTTATAATTCTGAGCACTCATTAAGTATGACATGCTAAAGAGTTGATGTTGGACAAGAAAGACAACATAATGGGTTATGTTTTCTCACATCTCAGCTAAAGTATATTGTCATGGATCATTCAAACATGTTGAGCTTGCCTTTTCCCCTCATGCTAGCCAAAATTCCTCGCACCAAGTAGAGATACTACTTGTGCTTCCAAATATCCTTAAACCCAGTTTTTGCCATGAGAGTCCACCATACCTACCTATGGATTGAGTAAGATCCTTCAAGTAAGTTGTCATCAATGCAAGCAATGAAAATTGCTCTCTAAATATGTATGATCTATTAGTGTGAAGAAAATAAGCTTTATACGATCTTGTTATGGAAGCAATAAAAGCGACGGACTACATAATAAAGGTCCATATACAAGTGGCAATATAAAGTGACATTTTTTGCATTAAGATTTTGTGCATCCAACCATAAAAGCGCATGACAACCTCTGCTTCCCTCTGCGAAGGGTCTATCTTTTACTTTATGCCTTTTACTTTATGCAAGAGTCAAGGTGATCTTCACCTTTCCCTTTTTCATTTTATCCTTTGGCAAGCACCTCGTGTTGGAAAGATCCTGATATATATATCCAATTGGATGTAAGTTAGCATGAACTATTATTGTTGACATCACCCAAAGGTGAATACGTTGGGAGGCAACACTATAAGCCCCTATCTTTCTCAGTGTCCGATTAAAACTCCATAACCATAAGTATTGCGTGAGTGTTAGCAATTGTAGAAGACTATATGATAGTTGAGTATGTGGAGTTTGCTAAATCAAAGCTCTGACATAGGCCCTTCCTGAAAATAAGATGAATTGAAATTGTTTGATGACTGAGAATGAAGTTTGCTAGTTTTCAAGAAAGTTTATGGTCTATGCTTTAACATGTGAATTGCTTGTTACTTGTTCGTGAGAAGTTTTATGAGATGAACTACTGTTATGACATATAATCATGCTAGAAAAGGTTATTAAAATTATCATTGATCAAACTTGTACACCTTCTAGCATTCACACTTCATAAATTCTTTCTTTTATCATTTACCTACTCGAGGACGAGCAGGAATTAAGCTTGGGGATGCTGATACGTCTCCAACGTATCTATAATTTATGAAGCATTCATGCTATATTATTATCTGTTTTGGATGTTTATGGGCCTTATTATACACTTCTATATTACTTTTGGGACTAGCCTATTAACCGGAGGCCCAGCCCATATTGCTGTTTTATTGCCTATTTCAGTGTTTTGAAGAAAAGGAATATCAAACGGAGTCCAAACGGAATGAAACCTTCGGCGGCGTGATTTTTTGGAAGAATATGATCCTGGAGACTTGGAGTACAAGCCAGGGAAGCTTCGAGGAGGCGAGGAGATAGGAGGGCACGCCCTCCCCCCTGGGCGCGCCCCCCTATCTCGTGGGCCCCTCGAGCCTCCCCCGACCGACTTCTTTCGCCTATATATTCCCATATACCCTAAAACCATCGAATACGAAGATAGATCAGGAGTTCCACCGCCGCAAGCCTCTATAGCCACCAAAATCCTCTCGGGAGCCCGTTCCGGCACCCTGCAGGAGGGGGATCCCTCACCGGTGGCCATCTTCATCACCTCGGCGCTCTCCATGACGAAGAGGGAGTAGTTCACCCTCGGGGCTGAGGGTATGTACTAGTAGCTATGTGTTTGATCTCTCTCTCTCGTGTTCTCTCTATGGCACGATCTTGATGTATTGCGAGCTTTGCTATTATAGTTGGATCTTATGATGTTTCTCCCCCTCTACTCTCTTGTGATGAATTGAGTTTTCCTCTTGAAGTTATCTTATCGGATTGAGTCTTTAATGATTTGAGAACACTTGATGTATGTCTTGCCGTGCTTATCTGTGGTGACAATGGGATATCACGTGATCCACTTGATGTATGTTTTGGTGATCAACTTGTGGGTTCCGCCCATGAACCTATGCATAGGGGTTGGCACATGTTTTCGTCTTGACTCTCCGGTAGAAACTTTGGGGCACTCTTTGAAGTACTTTGTGTTGGTTGAATAGATGAATCTGAGATTGTGTGATGCATATCGTATAATCATGCCCACGGATACTTGAGGTGACAATGGAGTATCTAGGTGACATTAGGGTTTTGGTTGACTTGTGTCTTAAGGTGTTATTCTAGTATGAACTCTATGATAGATTGAACAGAAAGAATAGCTTCATGTTATTTTACTACGGACTCTTGAATAGATAGAACAGAAAGGATAACTTTGAGGTGGTTTCATACCCTACCATAATCTCTTCATTTGTTCTCCGCTATTAGTGGCTTTGGAGTGACTCTTTGTTGCATGTTGAGGGATTGTTATATGATCTATCTATGTTATTATTGTTGAGAGAACTTGCACTAGTGAAAGTATGAACCCTATGCCTTGTTTCCTAGCATTGGAATACCGTTTATGCTCACTTTTATCATTAGTTACCTTATTGTTTTTATATTTTCAGATTCAAATACCTATATCTGCCATCCATATTGCACTTGTATCACCATCTCTTCGCCAAACTAGTGCACCTATACAATTTACCATTGTATTGGGTCTGTTGGGGACACAAGAGACTCTTTGTTATTTGGTTGCAGGGTTGTTTGAGAGAGACCATCTTCATCCTACGCCTCCTATAGATTGATAAACCTTAGGTCATCCACTTGAGGGAAATTTGCTACTGTCCTACAAACCTCTGCACTTGGAGGCCCAACAACGTCTACAAGTAGAAGGTTGTGTAGTAGACATCATATACGCAGCAATATTAACGTACAACATCTCTTGTTTGCTGACGTCCGGACCGCTGCCACGGCCGGTCCTGACCAACCCGAACCCTCTTCATCACCCGCGCATGCTTCCCGCCCGAAAAGGTTAGTGCCTCATTCATGCCCGGCCAGAGCGGACGCGACCTCTCACTGGCGCCGGCATTGAAGTGGCGCACCGGCTGAGAGAGCATCGCCCGCGCCTCTTCCGGGTGCACGCGACTACTCCGCGTTCAAAGGTCGCAATAGCCGGCTACAACATGCATGTAAAAAGTTCTTGGGAGTCCATGCTACAGCTAGCTGTCCTCCCCCAGCTCGTCAATTTCTTCCAGTAGTGCTAGTACGCCATGGCACGATCCATCGACAAGCATGCGGGAAAGTTATCGTATACTCGGTTTGCGGTGAGTGGCATGCTGAGCGACCGTGTGGGGTCGAGCCGTGGAGGAGGTTGAGAGACGAACACGACAGACGTGATTTAAATGTTGGTTTTGCTCGATGGCGCGATCCAACGAAACGAAACGTTGGTGTCTCTCCATTTCCATTCTTTCTTCAGAAAAACAGAAACTTTCCACTCCATTTTCATTCCTATTCCAAGGTTGCCCCGTTACAACATTCCATCAAACACAAGGTTGCCAATATTTACTTCACAACTAAAGACAAAAGTTGTGAGAGCGTGTACGAAAGAAAAACTACTGATGGGGTCACTACGACTTAAACCCTAAACCCTAAACAGGATTTAGTTTCCTGGCCAGGTAGAACCTGTCAAAGGAAAGACGGCTGGCACCCTCGGATCATACGATGCTTTTGTGCAGTTCCACTAAAATCGACCTAAGCATCCCTGATGGCAAAGATATTGAAGAAGTGTGATTAGAATAATAGTACTGTCACTAGTTCATGAGACATAAACTCACCACAAGTAGAAGCCGGTAGAATTAGAGAAAGATCGACATGGAGATGGAGCTACGGCAGTGGAGCAAGCCGGCTCCAAAAGTAAGATGGACTACCTGGGATGTCGGGCTGTAGCTAGAAGGGCGGTTGGGACGCGGCATTGGCCCATACCATGGTGACCCCCGATTGGGACCCACCGACTGTGGGTTTTCTCCCTCGCCGATGTCGACCACGTCTACGCAGAACATTGTTCCCTTCCCCCAGCTGCGGGATCAGGCCCGTCGTTCTATGCTTGTGAAGAGAGCAACCTAAGCAAGCAGGCTTGTAGCTTAGGCTCCTGCTAGTGTATATATAGTGGTTTTCTTTTTCTCTCCATATCAACCATTTTATATTGCGTACGCGTCACTGAAGAGTGAAATGATGGTTGCTTCTTCCGACTAACTTACTGTGTGATTTGACTGCTCCTTAGGCCCTCCACTATGTAGTGGTGCCAAAACTCTGCAAAAATATACCACACCCATGTCGATGCCAGATGAAGAAGTTTTAGCACCGCCCACACTATGTGAAAGAATTTGGCATTCAATGAAGCTAGGGCCCATGTACATAATACCCTACTAGCAGCGTCCTGGTTCCTAGCTCGTTGCCAGCTCTTTGCGTTAGAAGGACGGCCGACGCTTAATTTACTATGCAGATGGATTTGGCACCGGAGCAAGTAGATGCTCCGGTTCCCTAAAATTTTGTTATGGCACCTGCTAGGCAATGGAGGGCACCGGTGCCAAATGAAGTAAAAGTGATTTTGGCACCAATTTTGGCCTACATAGTGGAAGGCCTTAGTGGCCCCTACACGTACTCCCCCTACGTGTATGCAACAGTCACACGTACACATGGACGCAAAAACGTGCGCGACGCCCTAATGCATGCATGTCCGAGCACACGACGGAACACACACGGTCACACTCAAGTGCTCAACCTACACGTGCATGCACACACATACTCAGTCAGGGTGAGCTAGTGACCGTATAAACACCGAAAAATATATATATTGAGCGCAATGAGCGTATTATGAAGTCCACTGACCGTATTTTTACAAATATACAGTGACAGACAGTGTATTTATCTCGTATGAAATTAAGCCATATTAACCGGAGAGGAGGCAGTATGGACTAGCATTACTTTGTTGTGTCCTGTCAACTTGCCGAACCAAGAGAAGGTTGGAGGACAGGAGAAGCTTGTGCGTGGTGGCTCACAGGACAAGGAGAAACTTTTGACTAATGCAAGCTCTCCCTCGCTCATGCGGTGGACGTGCAACAGTTAATTCGGTGTCAGATTGCCAGAAGCATACACCATACTACTAGTGCTATTATTGTTTGACTTCCCGAATAGGCGAACAGCCAAGCACAAAGTTTACTAGTAGTACTAGTACTACTACTATAGTCTATGGAGGTATGTACTATACTAGTACTAGGAACCGGATGGAGGAGCGTCTGCACTCTTATTATGATTTTAAAATGTGATAAAGCAATCTTCAACACATTTGGTTCTCTTCGAGGGTTCTCGCATGTGATAATGGAAGTTGATTGCATGGAACACTCGCCACAATTCTCGCTTAATTCTGGCTCACATCCTGTTACAAATAGGAGCGCTCGGTAATATTTCCTATTTTTTTGTTATTCAGCATGTAAACAGGTCAGGAAACCTTCCGGCGCATCTTCGTGTGAACCATGCTTGCTGCACTTTGAATGTGGCCAAGAGCTGGCTTGATGAAACACCTCACTTCCTACTTCTTTTTTTGCGGGTACCTCGCTTCCTAGTGACCAGTGTCTTGGCTGATCGTCCTAAGAATGCTTATATATGAATAAAGCTCTCTCATTTACCCGCAAAAAAGATTAAGCCATATTAACCGGAAAGGAGGGAGTATGGACTACACTACTTTTTGGTGTGTCCTGTCAACTCGCAGAACGAGGAGAAGCTCGCTTACGCCTTTTGACTAATGCAACCTACCCTCGGTGGACATGCATCAGTCCATTCGGTGTCAGATTGTCAGAGGCATACACTGTAGTACCCAACATGTGGAGTACCATCATTGTTCGACTTCACGAAGAGGCGAAGAGCCAAGCGCAGTAGTACGAGTAGTAATACTACTAGAACCGCATGGTGGAGCGTCTGTACTCTTATTTTTTATCTCTGATAAAGTACACATTTTTCCGGAGAAGGGCGAAAAATGGCAGCCCAACATGTAATGATGATATCAATCAACCAACCATGCTCGAATATATCTTGGCCTCTGTGTGAGCCCGTCTGTGTGTTGTCGCTCCTTATCTCTCTCAAGGAACAGCGGGTTGGCTCTTTGCCGTCAATTGAGATTGGTTTGCTCACGCTCCTGTCCCACATGTCAGTGATATGCCAAGAGGAGGTGCGTTGACCGACTGGCCATACGCGTACTTGGTTTTGCACCTTCATACTACTCCACCCTCCGTCACAGTTTACAGGGCGCGCTTCATTATGATGCATTTCTCTCAATGCATTTCCACCACCAGAGAGACTTTAGACGCGTTTGGTTTAATGCTCAATTAATTAGGGCGTGGTAACCGCAATCAAGTCCACAATTTTCTCTCGATGTACTCCCTCCTTTCCGGTTTATAGGGCTTATCTCAAAATTTTAGTTTTTCCATTTTATAAGGATCAATTTGGTTGTTTTCCATCACATGTTCAGATTCCAAGGTACATTAAATCATTGCATGCAAGTATTAAGAGAAAATTGACCAATGCATGTACTTTATGCATGCATGCATTGCAATTAATGCATTGTTAAACATAATTTTTTGAGGAAAACAACAGCATTAATTAGGTGCTTTTGCAAAACTACAAAAAATATTCCACCACTCGCCATCTACCTTGATTTGTGAGTTTTTTGAATTGAGCACTATAAACCGGAAAGGAGGGAGTACTACTACGGAGTGGAGTAAGTGCATGCATGTGTGTACCCGGGGTGGAAGCACTGCATGCATGTGTGTACGCATTATTCCCTCTAGTAATAGACGTCGTGCTATAACTACCAATGCTATTTTCCAGGCCGATCGCTAGTCCCCTTGGTCCCACATATTTTTTTTTCTTTTTTCTGGAGCGCGCTCTATAAACAGTGATGGATGGAGTAGTATGAGCGGATTCAAAGAAGAGTGTATTGATGGTTGCTTCTTCTAAGCAACTTACAGTGGGAAAGGTGGGGCTTATGATTTGACTGCTCATTACTCACTATTAATGCGGCGCAACAACAGGGCTGAGTCTCCCATGCGATTGTGCACTACCCCCTCGGTTCTTAAATATACTCCGGAGTATTTGTCTTTCTAGAGATTTCAACGAGTGACTACTCAAATATTTGTCTTTTTAGATATTCAAATGGACTACTACATACGGATGTATATAGACATATTTTAGAGTGTAGATTCACTCATTTTGCTCCGTATGTAGTCACTTGTTGAAATCTCTAGAAAGACGAATAGAGTATTTAGGAACAGAGGGAGTACACATACGAAGCAAAATGAGTGAATCTACACTCTAAAATATGCCCATTTGAAATTTGTAAAAAGACAAATATTTAGGAACGAAGGAATATAATTTTGTGCATGGCACATGGACCCGGATGCTGAAGAGGCTTCTGGCAATGCTATCAAGCTTCCATCATTTGTTTACATAATTGACGTACTATACAAATAATTTTCCAGCGACATGAAATTGTACAATGGTGTGAGTTTTCATCTTTTGTTTCGTGTGTCTTGCCATCGATGCTATTTCGGAAACAATAAAAAACTAACTTCCTTGCTAATGCATGTCAATTATTAGCAGATTAGAGCTAATAATTACATCACAACTGAAGACAGAGTTGTAATAAGGTGTTAAATTAAAATTGATCCATGCTTTCATTCGCAGCAACGTCCCCCCAGCTCTGTCTAAATCAACAAGGCATGTTGGGAAAAAAAGTAGCTGTCTGGAGCATGCAACATTCCGATCATTTTGTGCAGTTCCACTAAAATAGAGCTGAGCGTCCCTGTTCCAAAGATATTAAGTGTGATTACGATAATAGAGGACTGCTGATGAAACAATAAACACACAAATAGAAGCCGGTCACCTTTGCAGTCTCTCTTAAGACTAACTAGTTAGAGAAGATTAGGCTCGGAGTTGGATGAGGAGGATAGAGCAAAACCAATCTCCCTTTGTGCAGTTGCACTGAAATGTAGAGACGTTGCCCGTGTGACATTTTAGTACAACTGCACAAAACACTCTTAAGAAAAAAGTGATTTGTGCAGTTCACCAAAGGTCGCAATAGCAATGAGGTGAAATGGATAGCCCTGTTTGAAAAAAATAGGTAGAAAGGAAACAATTACTGGCCAATAACAGTTGATGACACATGCGACGACAAAAAAGAAGCATATTCCTTGTCCTAAGGGAAGATAAAAACACGGTTGTGTTTGTCTAAAACGGTGTGAGGACGAGATTGCAATATGGAAAGTACGCTGGACGAGCTACGTTTTGGGCAAAGAACTATGGAAGATCCACATGAAGCGACGTGGGAAGACAGGCAGTGGATCAAGGCCGGAGGGGATACCTGGAGGTCGTCGGGATGTAACTAGGTGAGCGGCGGCGGGCGGAATCTGCGAGCAGGTGGCGTAGGCCCTGCCGCGCCGGAGCTTGGTCAGAGAGAATGACGTGTACCGGAGATCGGGACGTGCTGCCTCGGCGCCGTCAAACGGAGAAACAATGCACTTCCTCCCTTTCCCTCGGCGGACGGGATGCAGCCGGATCAGTGACCAACGGTGAGAGAGAGAGAGAGAGAGGCCACCGCACTCCCTTTCCCCCAGCGGACGGGATGCGGCCGGATCAGTGACCTACGGTGAGAGAGAGAGAGAGAGGCCACCGCAGCCTTGTGTGAGATACTCTGAAGATCGACAAACCAGGCAGGCAGGCTCCATTGTATATAGTTGAGCGGACTACCTTTTTCTCCATAAAAATCGTTTTATATTCTGTGTACATGCCATTGAGCGTTATAACTTTATTTAAAAATAACGCGGCAACGTGTCAAGTCAAACTTTGTTTCATGCACGCGCGGTACATGACCTCCCTAGGTAAACAACCGCTACAGGCGTTCAAATTAGCACGTGGACTGCCATTTCGTAAAGAAATAAGCTCCACCGTGTACCCGCGCGGGTGTGGCTGGGCACGAAGCGTGAGTACGTGCACGGTGCACCTATTCTCTTCTTGTATACGTACACCACCTACGTGGGGTTGTGTGAGAGAGATACAAACCTAGAGAGATATAGTGTGTGGGTTCGTGAGAGTTTTTTTTTGGGGGGGGGGGGGGGTCAATAAAAAAATGTAACATATGCAATGTGTGTGAAATAGAGTCCTGGATATAACATATATATAGAGGGGGCGATCCACGAGAAGAGAGTGGAGGTATCATCGGCTTGAGGTGTCCATAGAATCGAAGAGAGGGATGATGTGTGTGTGTGTGTGCGCGCGCGATCGATAAAGAGTGCCATCGAATTTGTGTGTGCCCACGTCAAAGATATAGAGTGGCTGGCCTACTGGAACATGAGAGGGGACATGTGCAGTTTGTCTCTATGGCATGGATACCTACCTGTAGCGCTCGACTATCGGTGTGTGGTGGGGGAAGAGGGAGGCCCGATTAACTATAGAGGTACAATGGCTGGTATATGTGTGGAGGAGGAGAGAGGCCTACCTCATGTATTAAGGAGATCGATCTGCCTCATGTATTAAGGGAGATCGATCGACATCCATGCATATGTGCAGGAGAGGAATAAGGTTGGGAGAGAGACAGAGCTAGAGTGTTGGAGGGGGTGGTAGTGGAGTTGCTTCTAACAAATGGTGGGATAGGCTTGCTAGACAAACGGAGGGCACGCCCGCAATATCAATAAGAGAGGAGATGGATGCTTGTTGTTGTCTGTGCACGTGCGTGTGAGAGACGGGTCAGGAGGCATGCACGAATGATGAGGGGGGACGATATGGCTATGGTAAGCACACATAACTACATAGGAAGATCAATCGCCCTTTGTTAGAGAAAGGAGAGACATAACTTGTGAGGTACGTCGATCGATGGGAGGATAGTTAAAGTCGATCTAGGTATATGTTGGGAGACCGATCGGTATACATGCATGTGTGTGTTAGAAGCAAATGAGGCATGAGGAGAAGGATAGAGAGAGAGGGATGCATCTAGGAGGTGGTACAAGAGGCATACTATATCAAGGGGGAAGGAGTGTGCGAGTACGAGATCAATGAAAAGAGTGGTGGGAGTGAGGCATGGACGGTGACAAGAGAAGAGAGGAAACTTGTGTTTGTGCTAGGCACACCTGGCTAGAGAGGCATATCGATCGATGTGTGCCGTAAAGAAGGAGCTGGGGGGCCTACACACACCGTGGGTGAACGACCTAAAGTGAAAAGATAAATTTGCCCGATGGAGCTAGAGAATGTTGAGGGAGGGTGAGAGGGATGCGGGCGTGTGCATGCACGAGAGAAAGTTAGTGCTAGCTACAAAGATAAGAGGATTGTGTGGGTGTAAAAGACGAATAGAGATCATACTTCATTACAAAAAGCGAATTCGGATATTTGAAGAATTTATCATAGTGTTTTAAACCGACGCATGTGTGAATATATATAATGATGATACAGATGGTGTGGTTATGAACATGTTATATTACATATAATATATTTTATCTCTACTCTTATAAAAAACGGAGTTGTTGATGATGGTGTGCCTACCATCCTGCAATATAGGCCGTCCGACTTATACCTGGCGGATAGGAAGGAAACTATGGCAAGTTTGAAAAAAGATACCCACACCCCTCTCCATATTTGCAAATTAGGCCCATTGATCATGTTGATGTTCCGTGGAACGCATGGGCATCTTGCTAGTACTACGTATAATACATAGAACATTGATTATAATTTGGGCTAATATGTGGCTTTTGCAGCTCAGGTCTAAATACTTGTCATAATGTAGGGCGTGGGGCACTATACTTTGTGTGATAAACACGGTGTACGTATGGAACATGGTTTAGATTATGAATATATAGTTAGTACATCAAATGTACTATTATTTGGAATCAACATCAAGTGTATTCAAAAAATAGAATTCGAGTTCATGTAGTACACATAGTTCATATCTATCTCTATAGTAATCATGTAGTGTGTTACTAAGGTAATACACGAATGATGGTTGAAGTTGGCAATAATCATGATTGTAGATTCTTATTGAAATAGAGAAACGAATTCAAATTTAGTTCGAATTGCAGCGGTAGTATAGACATTTGGAATGCACTAAAATGTTGGTATGAGTAGGTTACATGCATTATACAGCAAGCGAACAAAATTAATCGGACATAACATGGATTCATACTCCCTCCGTCCATCTATATAGGGCGTAATGAGATTTTGAAGACCGCCTTTGACTATTGACAAGATTAATAGTACATGACATGCACAATGTGAAAATTATATCATTGAAAGAACCTTTCATAGACGAATTTAACGGTGTGCTTTGCGTAAGTTGCATGTCATATATTATTGCTCTAATATTTGGTCAAAGTTAGCATCGAAAAACGCATTACGCCCTATATAGATGGAAGGAGGGAGTAGCTTTGAATAGCATTTGTATAGTAAAACGGGGCAAGACTCTCTCTTTGTGTGGTGTGAATAGTTTTATTTTTTTTGTTTTTTTTTTGGTTGAGGGAAGTGCGAATTGATTTGGTACGTACAAGTACAATATTACTGCACATTAGGCTTGTCCCCAAAATTCAACCCGCGTCTTGTTATATCCCGAAAGTTCAGATATCGTGCTCCCAAAACTGGCGCCTTCACAACCCGTGCCTTGCTATCCCGAAATTACAACGCGCGCGAAAACTCCCTCCAGCTGCCAAATCCCGACACATGAAATCCCCCTTCTAACCCTGAGCCGAAAGGGCCGCTAGTTTAAATCGATGGGGGTACTTTTGTAACACATCCTACATTTTGGACAAGCACATCCCTAAGTCATGCTTCACCCCCTCCCATCGCCTCCTTTTTGCCATTCGAAATCCCAGGCTGCCATAACCTCTCTCCTACAGCCGTGAAACCCCACCATCCTCCATCCGCCACCTCACTGCTGCCCAGCCGGAGCCTCTTCCCCGACGACGTCATCCACCGCAACAGCTCGACGTCCCTCGTCCACCTCCCCGTATGAGGATCCGTCGTCCATCTCGTCGTCCCGCCGGTTCAGCCGCCCCGTCCTCCACCTCCAAGGAGTTGCTCCGACGATCGCCTCATCTATCGCGGCTGCTCCATCCCCACAGCGCCGCCTTTACCTACTCCACTGGAACCGCAGCATCCTCACCGACTCCTCGAACGAAGCCGAGGCCTACTTGGCGCCACCAAAGAGGTTGTACACTCATCGCATCGCACTCCTTACCTCGACCTCCCGGCGCCGACGGTGCTCCATCCCGCACCCCCATGGAGCGGCTACCTTGAAGCCGGCGCCGCGGGCGACATCTCCATGGCGGCTCCCAGCCAGTGCGAGGCCCCTTCGGCGGCGGCGGCCGTACCAGCCGGATCTGCTGCTGCTGCTCCGGCTCTCGCTCGCTCGCTCGCGCTGCTGCTGCTGCTCTGGCACTCTCTCGATCGCTCGCTCGCCCAGCTGCTGCTGCTGCTCTCCCCCTCGCTCGCACTGCTGCTCTGCTCTGATTTAGCCACACTTCAGTCGATTGAATCGACTTTTGGGTCAGTCGATTTTCAGGGGTTGGGGGGGGCTCGCCGGAGTTAAGGAAGAACCACCCGCAACGGGGACAGGGGCTCGCCGGAGAGGTACCCCACTATCTATCTTAGGGTTCAGGGTGGGGGGCGGGGGGCCTAGAGGGCTGGCCGGGGCGGCGGTGGGGAGTTGTTTCGGGGCGGCGAGGCAGTGCTGGGGCCGGCGGTTCGGCCGGTGGTGGCTGGTGGCTCAGGGGGGTGCAGGTTGAAGATGAACTGCAGGCCCTTCCTAAACTACATGTCAAGTGCCTCTCTGCTACCATTGCGTTCAGTTTCGACAGCAGCATTCAGATTTCACAGTAAATTTCAGTTTCGATAGTTAAGTTCAGAGTCAACAGTTTTTACCTCATCTGTTGTAGTAAGGTGGTTTTTGGTGATGTAAATTTTACATCTATTTTACATCATCTATTGGAGATGTTATTAGAATCCCACTTGAGATTGATGATGTTTGTCTTGTGCTACTTCATCCTTGACGTCTTACGGCTCACCGGAGCTGCTCCAACGACAGAATGATCCATCACAACAGAGAAGTGCACTGGACGCCATCTACGGATTCCTCAGATCTTCCTCCACACCTCCGACAGCCACCTCTTCCTCATCTGCTTCAGAGACCAACCCAATGATGCTGAGGTCGACACAGCTACGGCAAAGAGGTTGTACACTTGTTGCATCGCTTATTACTATACATTCATGTCGATACATTAGGGCTATTTTGGTTCAACGGAAAAACATAGAAATAGAGAATTTTCCAATGGCACTCTACTATTCAATTATTCATGCATTTTGTTGAAAGGAATGAAGCAAAAATCCACCTGGACCTACTTTTCAAAATCCTATTTATGAAAACAAGACCAAGTGCATTAGTGCCAGAATAACATTCTAACTGTACACGCTTTCATATGGTTTCACTTTATTTGGCCATGTTTCTTTGCATTCCTCTGCTCTTCCAATTCCTGTAAACCAAACACCCAAGTTGACAGAAATCTTGTGTTTACAAATGCTCTATTTACCATGTGCATTCCTATCCTATTATGGTGTTTTTCCTATCCCTGCATTTTTAGAATCATGCAAGCCAGATGAGCCCTTACAAAATTACTTCAGTTACAGGTAGGTGTCGAAGGGAACTTTGTGTGGTTTGTCCTGCTCCTGCCGCAACGTCGTCCACCTCACCTGAGTTGCTCCATCGACAGAAGCATCCACCAAACCAGACATCACGACTCCTGACCGTCTTTCGCCGCCTCAGATCTCCTTCCCTGCCGCCGGCACCCACCGCAACGGCATCACCATCATCGACTCAGCAGATGAACCTAAGGAGTACACGGGTCCACAAGAGAGGTCGCACTCTTTTGTTTCTGCTTATGTTATGCATTGCTTAAACTTACCTGCTACTTTATCGTCCTGTTCAGCTCTTGGACTCCCAAGTCAGGTCCAAATTAATGTTCAAACTTGAGTTCTAAATTAGTTGTGGGGCACATATCAAGGCATCAATGAATAGTCTGTCTGTCTAATATCTGGTTCACCTAGGGTATGCCTATGTTGTTCATCTTGGGTGGGAAACAAATAGTAAAGCAATCATCATCTGTCTTTTTATTAAATTAAAGTAATCATCAGCCTGCTATCATTATTTTTGGATCCATCCACTGGTTGTTACCATCACTCTACATTTCTGCATGCTCTCCTTACATAATCTCACCATATTTTTTTTGTATGCATGTCAGATATTGTACACAGTCATGTTGAACATGTAGAGAAAAAGAGAAGAGTTTTGCGCGGCAATACAATGTCATGCAGACATTGCTCCATGGTGGGTTCAATGGCAAACCCTCCCCACCCCTCTCCAAATTGTAATCCAGAGGAAGATATCTGTTCTAAGGCGGATTCAGACGCCGCTGACCACTCCTATTTACCCCCAAGGTGTTTGCTCTACCTTGGCATGATGATGTTAGTCATATCATGCATATGTTGCCTTGCAGTGCCTACTTTTGACATCATATATGTCATCTGCTTAGTTTAGACATGTTCTATAATGCCACCTGTTTAGTTTCTATATCATATGTGGGAATTATGTAGTCTCATGTCTTTTAGTCAGCCATAATATATGTGAAATGTGCAATGTCATCCTGTTTAACCAGGCATCATATATCTGAATGATATCTTGCCCATCCTTTTCTTCATTACATTTCCATTTGTCGACAATGTTTGTACATTAAACTACTCTTCCTGTGAATCAGCCATTTGGGTGGGAGATGGAAAAATCTAGAGTGAAAACAAGGCCTTCAGAGCAGACAGTGCTACCTGTCGAAGCAGATCTCTTGTTGGGTCCCGAAAGCTCCTCAGAGATGGATTCAGAGACAGATGACCAGTCCTATTCCCCCACCGAGGTGTATGCTCAAACTTGGCATGGTTATACTGCTCATATCATGCATATGGTGTCTTGCATTGCATAGTTTAGACATCATATACACAATATTCAACACCATGTTCTTAGTTCAGACATCATATCGAATGCCCCCTGTTTAGCATATAAATCACATATGTGAATTAAATGATGCAATCCTGATTACTTAGATACCATGTAGGTGAATTATGTCATGTGATCCTGTTAAGTTATTCATCATATCTTTGAATTATATTATGCTATGCTATCTAGTTTATATAGACATCATATATGTGAAATTATGTCATGCTATCCGTTTTAGTTAAACAATATACATGTCAACTATTTCATGTCTTTTTTCCACACTATCTATTGCATCTGTCTCTCATACAATGTCTGTACATTCAACTATGTTTCCTGTTTATCAGCCATTTGAATTGGAGCGGGTGATGCCAGTATCCAGCGGACTAAAAACATGGTCTTCAAATAAAACAGTGCTACCTCTTGGTGGAGATAGCACCCCGGTTGTACATGCACAAGAACCAACCCTACCACACATAACCCAAACTCTCGCAGATTGTACCCCTACTGCGATGGACAGAGAACCAGCTTCACCCAATCTAACCCCAACCCCAGCAGATAGTAACCCAGTTCCTGTTGACACAACACCATCTCCACCACAGAGCTCCCAAACAAGAGCAGTTAGTAAGGCAACTCCAGTGCCCAAAGGGCCAGTACTACCACGGCGAACCCCAACTCCACCAGTTAGTACACCTATTCCTGTGGAGGAAGCACAACCAGCTAGGCGTAGTTTAGCAGCTATCGCATTTGATGTTGTTAAATCGTATGTGCGTATCTTCCCATCCTAGAAATATTATACTGAAGATGAAGGAAAATGCCAGTTGCAGGTGTTTGTCCAGGAGTTATGTGTAAGTAATGTTATTCATGGAAATCACTTTGCTTTGTCCCATACATGCTACCTCCATGATGTTTATAATACATCAAATTTTCCCATTTTTCTCTATAGAGAAGGACCGATTTGGAAACTCAGGATGAGGTAACATGTGCTAATACCTCTGCTATCTTCAAGAATGCTTGGTGGCAGTATTGGAATTACCTGAAGAAAACGTACTTCACCGGCAAAGAAACTCATCAAGTTCCCTTACGTTCTCCTGAGACACATTTACTGGATGATGGGAACGCCTTGTTCTGTACTGGTCCCGAACCAAGAATGTGGTAAGGTCTATGAGCTCATTTTCTATTTTTAAGTACTATATTCTTGTGTCTTACTATACTCTGTTCATGTAGAACAAGTGCCTAAACCTGAAGAACAACTGTTCTAATTTAAGATTCCATTGCTATCATAGTTCAAAAAAGCATTAGACGTTAATTGTGCGTTTTGCCACCGCCTTGCGCTTTACTAAACAAAGCACATGCTTATGCGCAGTTATGCACATATTAAGCGTAGTTATGTGCAATGCGTTTTGCCAACGCCTAGAGCCTAGGCGCGCCTTTTTTAACTATGATTGCTATCGTGCATACTGCTTTGCTCTTGTATCACTGTATTTACTCATACAAACTTATTTTTAAATTGAAGGATCCAATTGAAACTCCAATGGCACAACATGTATGTTCACGCATGTTTCTTTAACAGGTTTGCTCTTATCAATAGCTTTGTTGATTTCAATTTCAATTGTCATATCATGCATATTACTAGCATCACAACAGAGCCAATAGTGTTGTTGTACATGTAGACCTGTGATACCCATCTGAAATCTTGTTGTGCCGTGTAGTTTCCCATGCTTTGTATTCTTTCACTACTGCTTTGTCTTGAACTGATATGATTTGAACCGTGTCTCTATTTTGATTTGGCAAGATAATGCAGTGACCATAGGACATAGATATATGTTCGTTTAATGCTTTTATTATGTACTAGTACTTGGCAATAGAAGAATTGGTAGTTTAATCCTATCCACCTTACTAATGAACTGGTTCACCGAAATGAGTTTCATATACTAGTACATGCTAAACTTGTTATGTGTCTGCTTGTTTCTTTTTTTAGAATGCTGACAGAATATTGGGGAAGAGTGCCTTATTAAGCAATGGTAAAGGAAGTAATGCAGATAAGGTTCAGGATAGTGACACATCCTTGTTGGTCTCCAACAAAGCTGATAAAACAGCTAAGGAAGACTATCTTGAAGACAGTGAGACAACCCCAAAGTCCTGTCTTGGTTTAGTGTTCGAGTTACTGGCCACTACCGCTTGCACAAGCTATACAAACTCACTATCTGAATCAATTCGGTTTCTTGAGTCTCAACTGCAAGCTGAAAGACATTGATCAGATGTGCTGCGACAAGAAGTGGAAGGACTGCAGAAGTCCCTAGAGCATTCAGATGCATACTTTCTGGTGCAACAGCAAGCGTTGGAGGATTTTAGCGCCAAACAGGACAAAGCTAATAAGCTTGCTAAGCTTATTGCCAGCATGGTGGATACCCAGGATAACGTTTCTTGAGCTCTTTTGAAGTTGTTTCAGTTATGCTCTTGTTTTGTTGCCGCGTTTATTTGCACTGGTGGCCAATTTTGACGGACAGTGTATGTAATATGCTACTTTGTTCCCTATATTTGCACTGGTGGCGAACTTTGATGCCAGTGGATGTAATATGTGTAATAGCGTTAATTGCTTGCTTATTTATTTCCTCATTGTCTTGTTTAGTTGTTTTCTTGTAGTCACTGCAGTTCTTTTTCTGTGTTTCTCTAGTGGGCACAATAGCCTATTTTTGGTAACTAGGCCAAAATAATCATGGCAGCACACAAACTGTTGTAACCCTGGGCCTCCTGCGAGCCGTATGATCCATGGGCCTTCTACGGTCGTAGGATCCATTGGCCTTTGTACGGGCCGTAGGGTCCATGGGCCTTCTACAGGCCGTAGGGTCCATGGGCCTTCTATGGGCCGTAGGATCCATGGGTCTTCTACGGGGCGTATCATCGTTTCGCCAATCATGGGCCATACTATTCGTGGACCATAACGGGCCATGTTTGATAACTGTATGAAAACAGCCCAACGGTTTTTTTGACATTAAAACGGGCCAAGGTATTAACGGTCCACAAACGGGCCGACTGTGACAACGGGCTGAATTTGGCCCACAAGCAGAAAATGACAATAACGGGCCGTAAGTAACCGAATGCTGCAAATGAGCCCAAGAATAAATGGGCCCTGAGAAGGCCGAAAGATAACTTGGGCTGGAAACGGCCCAGTGGAATAATGGGCTGTTAATGGGTATAAAGTGATACACTGTTCATTACGGGCCAGTTTCACCACGGGCCGTTAATGGGCCAAGAGTTACAAAGGGCCTCATATGGGCTGAAAGAATTCATGGGCCACACATGGGCCGGAACTTAAAATGGGCTGGAATCATATTGGACGGCCCAGATGACGCTACTGGGCCTAATTCGGATAGGGCGTAACGGGCCCTGGGTTATCTGGTTGTAAATGGGCTATATGCGGACAGGCCGTTAACAGGCTATCCGTGGGCCGGCCCGCCACCTTGACCAAGTCAAACGGACCGGCCTTTTCAAAGGAATGGGCCTCTATTGGGTCGTGCCACGTGTCGACGTATCATAGGCGCCTTGGGTCCAATGAGTTGATGACATCTGTCCCAACGGTGAGCCGACAGATGTTTCCTCCAGCCAATGATGATTTTACACGTGGAAAATCCCCATTGGTCGGGGCTGTTAACGGTTTATCGGATCCAAAACCCTACTCGATAGCTTAACGGCGTTCCGTTAGGGTGGATGCCACGTGTCGGTCACCCTTGACGAAAGCACTTATGTGACGCGCGATTTATCATCATGGAAGTGGACACTTCCGTGATGACAATTTTGGTAATGTCATGGAACACTTCTACGACAGCACAGGTATGACTATCTTGACTTTGTCATAAAATCGTCATGGATGTACATGCATGACAAAAAACGCGACCTACTGTGACAAACACGTATCATCATAGAAGAGTATTTTTTTGTAGTGATTTTATGTACAGATCAAGAAACCGAGTTATTCCTTGTATAAGCTTTCTCATCTCGGGAATTAATCATACAAAAAAAATCTTAAGCTTTACTCCACTACTCTAACTTTATGTACCTGAACATTCC
The DNA here is from genome assembly GCA_963921465.1 of Triticum timopheevii. NCBI lineage: Eukaryota > Viridiplantae > Streptophyta > Magnoliopsida > Poales > Poaceae > Triticum > Triticum timopheevii. Next base: position 385,877,578 of record OY997274.1, read on the forward strand.
AAACGGAAATCAACCATTGTGCAAATACAAAAGGTAAGAGCCTAAACAGAAATTACCATGTTCCAAGTTGCGTCTTCTCACCCCCGCGCGTCGCCTCCCTTGGGCGACGCCGGGGGACTCCAACCCTAGTGCCGCCAGGTCCCTCCCATCTTCCCTCCTGCCGCCGCTGCCGCCGGCCTGGTCCATGGTGGCGGCGGGCCCGGCGCCAAAACGTTGTACATACTTATGAACATACATGGTAGTCCATAACCATGTTGATATCACGTCCATCACCCAATTCTCTTCTGTTGAAGCAAGGTTACTTGAAAATTGCAATGCAATACATAGTCAGCATGAACAGTTGGATGAACTGGCATGACCTCAGTCAAAGCAGAAAGCGGTAAAAAAAATCAGAGGTTCATATGAAAGTACTAAGACAACAATAGCACCCCAAAGATGGAAAAGCAATCACCATGTTGTAGATATGAATATTTAATGCATACTTATACATAAACCATGTTGTCTTGTGTTCTTGCGCAATGCATGTCTTATCTTCTTGAATCAATACTCCTCTTGAATCAAATATCACACAAATTTTATGTACAGATCAAGAAACCGAGTTATTCCATGTATAAGCTTTCTCATCTCAGGAATTAATCATACAAAAAAAATCTTAAGCTTTACTCCACTACTCTAACTTTATGTACCTGAACATTCCAAATGGAAATCAACCATTGTGCAAATACAAAAGGTAAGTGCCTAAACAGAAATAACCATGTTCCAAGTTGTGTCTCCTCACCCTCTCGCGTCGCCTCCCTAGGGCAACGCCAGGGGACACCAACTGATAGAGGCAAAGGTGTCCCGTCTTTCGATGAGATGATGGATATCGCTTTGGTGGAAGTCGACTTTGACGATCCGACTACGAACGTGCGAGGACGTCGCGCCTTAGGAATCGCTAAACCAACTCCGAGAGGTTATTGACCACGCCGGAGCACGATCAAGCTGACCACGAGGGTCTGTTTCCTGCGAGCAAACGAAGAACAAGCAAGAAACTGAGATTACAATCTAGATATTGCGAATATAAGATGAAAGCTTTATTGATCAAGGTGGGGTTCTATGACGTCTTTGTCTGGTCGTTGAACACAAACGAAGTACGCGAAGTTGCAGCTATGGCGAACTTTAATCTAAACAAAACCCAAAGTCTAAACGGTGCCCTAAGGGCTGTATATATGGAGGAAGAGGGGGTGAATTTCGTGGCCCTTGGTGGAGGGGTCCGAAACTAACCCTATCTCTTGTTTCCCCACACATACGGACTCTAAAATAGCCTATACTGATGTATTTCGAAATTACATGGGCCTGGCCCAATAATAAGGTGATGCAGCACCTAGAATAGCCTCTAGACGAAATTTATGAAGTGGCATCTTGTATATTTCGTCCAAGGCTTCATGCACTCATTATGGTGGCTTCAAAGTCCTAAAATCATCACTTGTAACTCCGTTCTTGTTCCCTTTGCGCATGCCATCATCTCCATGCTTGTTCTTGCTCCAATGTTCATCCTTCTCCAAGCTAGGCCCTTCATTTGTAAGCAAAACAAATGTATCCAATTTAGGCAACATCATATTCTCATGAACATTAGAATCATTACCAAGAAACGAAAGTACCTGATAATTTAATTGACGTGCACAAGCTCTAGTAATTGGTCCAGTATATGTAGCAGTAGGGGCTGTGGGTGTAACAATGGTATTGATGTCCTCATCATCCTCCCCTTCTTGAAACGAAGTCGTCCTCGACGGAAGCTCATCTTCCTCACCCAAATAAGGCTTCAAATCTGCAATGTTAAAAGTGGGACTAACCCCAAAATCTGCAGGCAACTCAAGTTTATATGCATTATCATTTATTTTATCCAACACCTTAAAAGGACCATCAACACGTGGCATTAACTTTGATTTGCGCAAATCAGGAAATCTATCCTTACGCAAATGTAACCAAACAAGATCTCCAGGTGCAAACACAAGATGTTTTCTACCCTTATCTCCAGCAAGCTTATATTTAGCATTCATACGCTCAATGTTTTCCTTAGTTAACTCATGCATTTTTAAAATCAATTCAGCACGTTGTTTAGCATGAAAATTAACCTTCTCCAAAGATGGAAGAGGCAACAAATCAATAGGTGCACGAGGTAGGAAACCATACACAACTTCAAAAGGGCACATCTTAGTAGTAGAATGCAATGAACGATTATAAGCAAATTCAATATGAGGCAAGCATTCCTCCCACATTTTCTTATTATTCTTCAAAACAGCCCTAAGCATAGTAGACAATGTTCTATTGACTACTTCAGTTTGTCCATCAGTTTGGGGGTGACAAGTAGTACTGAAAAGCAGTTTGTCCCCAACTTAGCCCATAAACATCTCCAAAAGTGGCTAAGAAATTTAGTATCACGATATGAAACAATAGTATTTGGCACACCATGCAAGCAAATAACTTCACGAAAGAACAAATCAGCAACATTAACACCATCATCGCTTTTATGACATGGTATAAAGTGTGCCATTTTCGAGAATCTATCCACGACAACAAATATGCTATCCCTCCCCTTCTTTGTTCTAGGTAAACCTAAAACAAAGTCCATAGATATATCCTCCCAAGGAACACTAGGTACAGGCAAAGGCATATATAAACCATGAGGATTGAGTCGTGACTTAGCTTTTTGACATGTAGTGCAGCGAGCAATAAAACGCTCAACATCCCGTCTCATCTTTGGCCAAAAGAAATGTGTAGCAAGTACGTCCTCCGTCTTCTTCACGCCAAAGTGTCCCATTAGTCCTCCTCCATGCGCCTCCTGCAACAACAAAAGACGAACGGAGCTAGCTGGAATGCATAGCTTGTTAGCACGGAACACAAATCCATCATTAACGACGAACTTGTTCCATGTTCTTCCTTCTTTACAATTCTGCAATACATCTTTAAAATCAGCATCATGCACATATTGATCTTTGATGGTTTCCAAACCAAATATTTTGAAGTCAAGTTGTGAAAGCATAGTATAGCGACGAGACAATGCATCAGCAATAACATTTTCTTTACCCTTCTTGTGTTTAATGACATAAGGGAAAGTCTCAATGAATTCAACCCATTTAGCATGTCTACGATTCAGTTTAGCTTGACTTTTAATATGTTTCAAAGATTCATGATCAGAATGTATAAAAAATTCTTTGGGCCATAAATAATGTTGCCATGTTTCTAAAGTCCGAGCAAGAGCATATAATTCTTTATCATAAGTAGAATAATTCAGACTAGGCCCACTCAATTTTTCAGAAAAGTATGCAACAGGTTTGCCATCTTGTAATAACACACCTCCTAATCCAATTCCACTAGCATCACATTCAAGCTCAAAAGTCTTATTAAAATCAGGAAGTTGGAGTAAAGGAGCATGTGTCAACTTATCTTTCAATACCGTGAAGGCTTCTTCCTGTGCGGTACCCCAAACAAAAGGCACATCCTTCTTTGTAAGCTCGTTTAGAGGTGCAGCAATGGTGCTGAAATCTCTCACAAAACGCCTATAGAATCCAGCGAGGCCAAGAAAACTCCTCACTTGTGTGACCGTTTTGGGCTGCGGCCAACTCTCAATTGCTTCAATCTTGGCTTTGTCAACTTCAATGCCCTGTGGAGTAACAACATAGCCAAGAAAAGATACTCGGTGGTGCAAAAGGTGCACTTCCCAAGGTTACCAAACAAACGTGCATCACGTAGAGCAATAAAAACAACACGTAAATGTTCCAAATGTTCTTCCAAAGATCTGCTATAAATCAATATGTCATCAAAGTAAACTACCACAAATCGGCCAATGAAAGCACGTAAAACTTCGTTCATTAATCTCATGAAAGTACTAGGTGCATTAGTTAACCCAAAAGGCATGACTAACCACTCATATAATCCAAACTTAGTTTTAAATGTTGTTTTCCATTCATCTCCCAATTTCATACGAATTTGATGGTATCCACTACGCAATCAACTTTGGAGAATATTGTAGAGCCACTCAATTCATCAAGCATATCATCTAGCCTAGGAATAGGATGACGATAACGAATAGTAATATTATTAATGCCTCTACAATCAACACACATACGTGATGTACCATCCTTTTTCGGCACTAGAATAATAGGGACAACACAAGGACTAAGGGATTCGCATATATAACCTTTGTCGAGCAGCTCCTGTACTTGACGCATAATCTCCTTCGTCTCCTCTGGATTGGTACGGTATGGTGCACGGTTGGGTAATGATGCACCGGGAATTAAGTCAATCTGATGCTCAATCCCTCGAATGGGAGGTAATCCCGGTGGCACGTCTTGTGGAAAGACGTCAGCGAACTCCTGCAAAATGTTAGTGACAGCAGGAGGCAAAGAGGAAGGCACGTCCTCGAATGAAAATAATGCCTCTTTGCACACAAAAGCATAGCAAACAAATTTGCTGAAATCTAGCTCATCAATATCAGATTTAGTGGCAAGTAAACATGCACTTTTCAATTTAATTTCAGAAGCAACACTAGATGGTTTATTATTAGGCTTCATTTGTTGCTCAAATTCTTTTGCCACAATCTGATTTTCACTCTTATTTTTCTCCTGTTTTGCTTTATTAGCTCTATCAATATCATCTTTCAAAATGGAATCAGGAGTCATAGGAAGCAAAGTAATATTTTTATCCTTATGAACAAGAGTATACTGATTGTTTCTACCATGGTATACAGAATTTTTATTAAATTGCCATGGTCGACCAAGTAATAAGGAACATGCTTGCATAGGTATCACATCACAATCAACATAATCAGCATATGTAGAGATACTAAAATGCACACGAACAGTACGTGTTACCTTAACCTTGCCGCTGTTGTTGAACCATTGGATGTAGTAAGGATGTGGATGTGGTCTTGTGGTGAGAGATAGCCTCTCCACCATCTCCATGCTAGCCAAGTTGTTGCAGCTCCCTCCGTCTATGATGACGCGCACAGAACGTTCCTTCACAACTCCCTTTGTATGGAACAAATTGTGCCTCTGATTTTGCTCAGCTTGTGTGACCTGCACACTCAAAACACGTTGAGCAACTAAACATTCCTACCTGTCAGCGTCTTCAGGAGCCATGTATTGCGTCTCATGATCAGAATCATCTCCACCATGTTCTTCACGTGTAATAAGAGCCAAAGTCTCCTCATCATAGTCACTAGCGGACTCATACCCACCATCCTCAGTAGCAATCATCACACACTGAGATTTGCATTCTCTCGCATAATGACCTCTTCCCTTACAACGACGACAAATAATATCACTTGTGTGTCCAGTTGATGCCAGGGAAGAAGAAGAGCTCTGTGTAGACCCGACAGGTGCGCTCTTGGCAGATAGTGGTGGTTGTGCCTGCTTTCTTGTATCACGGCTGGAGGTAGCAGCTGATGGAGGTGCTGGTGTAGTGGAAGTAGAGGATGCACGCGGTGTCCATGATGAAAGTCGACCTGCAGAAAAGTTAGTTCGCGCCAATGCTTGTCGATCCTGCACTTCACGTTCAGCTTTACAAGCAAGATGGAATAAACGAGTGATATTAGTATACTCCTTATACTCTAGAATGGTTAGAATCTCTCTATTTAATCCACCTATAAAACGTGCAAGCATAGCTTCATTCTCCTCAACAATACCACATCTAATCATGCCAGTTTGTAATTCCTGATAATATTCTTCTACAAAAAAATTTCCTTGTCTTAAACACTGTAATTTTTGAAGCAATTCACATTGATAATATGGTGGGACCCAACGAGTACGCATAGCAGTTTTCAAAGCAGCCCAAGTAGTTGGAATAGGATATAATCTACAATGTTCAGACCACCATACACATGCAAAACTAGTGAAAGCACAAACAGCAGCAGCAACCCGTCTCTCCTCGGGATATTGTAAACATGTAAAACGTTGTTCAGTTTCTAACTCCCAAGTAAGGTATATATCAGGAACATATCTACCCTCAAATGGTGGAATATTCAATTTCAGTTTTGGAATATGGTGATTATCTCGTACCTGAGGTGGTGGTGCAGGCCTACCGTTGCAAATATATACCTGAGGTTGACCTGCTGGTGGTGGTGCTGGTGGTTGCACGTAGTTCTGATTTTGATCAACATCATCCTCGTAATAGTCCTCCACCTCTGCAGTAACAACAGGAGCTACAGAAACACCAACAGCAGTAGCAGCAGCACCAGAATTTTGTCCTGGCTCAATAGGAACACGCTGTGCTCGTCCATACTGATTCGGAAGGGGGCGTTATTGTTGTTGTTGTTGTTGTTGTTGTTGTTGCAGAGGTGCGATAGGTGCAGCCGGCGGTGGTTGTGGAAAATGCGCGAGCAATTCATTAAACTTGCTATCAAGCTTTGTTTTGAACGTCTTCTCAATGCCGTCTATCTTCTCCATGGCCTCGTCAAATCTGTTTAGCACATCTTGCACCTGTCCATTCATCATTTGCTGAAATTTATCATGTAGCTGTTTATTCGTCAGGTTCTCCCAATCAGTCTCATCGGCTTGTGATCCTACCATGGTTAGCAGCAAATAGAAACACACAAGAATATGATCCTACAGACTACTAAGAAGTGGTGGTGGTGTATCACAAACCCGTCAAGCAAATCTCAAATTATTACCAATTCTTACCCTGCAGCAGGTGGTGATCGGCAACCGTTGTAGTCAAAACTCTCAAAGCTTGGATAGAGCGATTACCAGGGAGAGTCAAACGCACGACGTAGATGTATGTGGAGCTGGGAAGACCTATAATATGGTAGCAAAAAAAAGGTCAGCAATAATCAATTCAGAGATGCAAAGTTGAATAAAGGCTCAACGACGATACTGTGCTGGTCCTAGGCTAGACTGTGCTAGAGACGCGAGCCTGGAACACTAACAAAATCACGACGCTGCAAGGAAACAAGGGAGAAGCACACTCTGAATTTTTTTTTCACTCTTCTTTTTTTGCGCTCTTTTTTTTGCACTCTTTTTTTGCGCTCCTTTTTTTTCCGAAAATCACTATAATGGCGAGTGTCTCAAAACTCTTCCCAAGTCAAGATAACAGGATAGGCACGAAAATTTTTCGATCAATTTTTTTTTTCGACTGCCCGGACCCAAAAACTGGAAACGGGTCAAAAAAACTTTCTATAACGGCGACTGTCTCAATACGCTTAGAAACACCTAAAAATAGGATAGCCAGAATTTTTTTTGTCAAGTGCGTTTTTGGAAAATTTTGGGCCTAACGGAGGGTGGTTTCCGGACTCTTTTTTTTCCGAAACCTACTCAGGCAAGGAAACACGAATCGGAAATTAGATGGAACTCGAAAACAAACCTAATATGCAAGGAACTCGGATTGGAGATGGATATATGGTGGTGGTATATGGCACCGGTGGTGGTATATGGCAGCGGTGGTGGTAGCGGTGGTAGTATATGGATATGGATCGGTGGTGGTAGATGGATACGGATTCGGAGCGGTGGTGGTAGGTGGCATGGGCGATGACGATGGTGCGGTGGCGGCGTGACAACTTATGACCAGAACTCAAAACTCTAAAAGACTAGACGCTAAGACCAGCAACTAGACACGATAATGCAACCGCAAATTCAACAAAGCAAAACCCTAAAAAGATTATGCAAAGGCTCAGATTGGTTCGGATATGATGAACTAACCCTAATTTTTTTGTGGCTTTTTTGTGGACCGTAGGTATGAAGAACAGACTCAATCTAAACTACGAAAAACTGTAAAATCTCACCGAGCAACCTGGAAATCTGATACCACTTGATAGAGGCAAAGGTGTCCCGTCTTTCGATGAGATGATGGATATCGCTTTGGTGGAAGTCGACTTTGACGATCCGACTACGAACGTGCAAGGACGTCGTGCCTTAGCAATCGCTAAACCAACTTCGAGAGGTTATTGACCACGCCGGAGCACGATCAACCTGACCACGAGGGTCTGTTTCCTGCGAGCAAACGAAGAACAAGCAAGAAACTGAGATTGCAATCTGGATATTGCGAATATAAGATGAAAGCTTTATTGATCAAGGTGGGGTTCTGTGACGTCTTTGTCTGGTCGTTGAACACAAACGAAGTACGCGAAGTTGCAACTATGGCGAACTTTAATCTAAACAAAACCCAAAGTCTAAACGGTGCCCTAAGGGCTGTATATATGGAGGAAGAGGGGGTGAATTTCATGGCCCTTGGTGGAGGGGTCCGAAACTAACCCTATCTCTTGTTTCCCCACACATACGGACTCTAAAAATAGCCTATACTAATGTATTTCGAAATTACATGGGCCTGGCCCAATAATAAGGTGACGCAGCACCTAGAATAGCCTCTGGACGAAATTTATGAAGTGGCATCTTGTATATTTCGTCCAAGGCTTCATGCACTTATTATGGTGCTTCAAAGTCCTGAAATCATCACTTGTAACTCCGTTCTTGTTCCCCTTGCGCATGCCATCATCTCCATGCTTGTTCTTGCTCCAATGTTCATCCTTCTCCAAGCTAGGCCCTTCATTTGTAAGCAAAACAAATGTATCCAATTTAGGCAGCATCATATTCTCATGAACATTAGAATCATTACCAAGAAACGAAAGTACCTGATAATTTAATTGGCGTGCGCGAGCTCTAGTAATTGGTCCAGTATATGTAGCAGTAGGGGTTGTGGGTGTAACAATGGTATTGATGTCCTCATCACCAACCCTAATGTCCCTCCCATCTCCCCTCCTGCCCCCGCTACCACCGGCCTAGTCCACGGTGGTGGTGGGCCCGACCCCAAAGGGTGTACATATTTATGAACATAGATGGTAGTCCATAACCATGTTGATATCACGTCCATCACCCCATTCTCTTCTGTTGAAGCAAGGTTACTTACAAATTTCAATGCAACACATAGTTGAGCGTGAACAGTTGGATGAACTTGCATGACCTGACTCAAAGTAGAAAGTGGTAAAAAAGAATCAGAGGTTAATATGAAAGTCCTAAGACACACCCCAAAGATGGAAAAGCAATCAGCATATTGTACATATGAATATTCGATGCATACTTATATATACACCATGTTGTCTTGTCTTCTTGCGTAATGCATGTCTTATCTTCATGAATCAATACTCCTCTTGAATCAAATATCACACATATTTTATGTACAGATCAAGAAACCGAGTTATTCCATGTATAAGCTTTCACATCTCAGGAATTAATCATACAAAAAAAATCTTAAGCTTTACTCCACTACTCTAACTTTATGTACCTGAACATTCCAAACGGAAATCAACCATTGTGCAAATACAAAAGGTAAGAGCCTAAACAAAAATTACCATGTTCCAAGTTGTGTCTCCTTACCCCCTCGTGTCGCCTCCCTTGGGCGATGCCAGGGGACACCAACCCTTGTGCCGCCAGGTCCCTCCCATCTCCCCTCCTGCCGCCGCTGTCGCCGGCCTAGTCCACGGTGGCGGCGGGCCCGACCCCAAAGGGTGTACATATTTATGAACATACATGGTAGTCCATAACCATGTTGATATCACGTCCATCACCCAATTCTCTTATGTTGAAGCAAGGTTACTTGCAAATTTCAATGCAACACTTAGTTGAGCTTGAACAATTGAATGAACTGGCATGACCTGACTCAAAGCAGAAAGCGGTAAAAAAGAGTTAGAGGTTCATATCAAAGTCCTAAGACAACAATAGCACCCCAAAGATGGAAAAGCAATCAGCATATTGTAGATATGAACATTTGATGCATACTTATATATACACCATGTTGTCTTGTCTTCTTGTGCAATGCATGTCTCGAACTCTCGACTAATACAAAATAATAAATAAAAATGATTTACAAGCCTATTAACAGTACATGGTTATGATCATGCCCTTGAATGGTAGACTAACAGCAGCACCTCTCAATTTTTATTAATTTTGTACCAACAACTATTTTGTTGCTTCCTGTCTGCTGTTTTGAAGTTTTGCAAGTTGCCAATGCAAGTCAGGGCGGCAATCCGTTTCCACATTATCCAACATCATGTCTTTGTAAACAATTCCATAGAATGATGGCGCCAACCCAAATACAATATGTTTTCACATTAAATATTTCAAAATTGAGTGCAGTGCTGCACTCAGCGTAGCCATGAAAAAATAATAAGTGAACTACGGAGAAAATACCCCCACTGGGCTTCGTGTTTAAAATGATGACAAAAATTTACAAAATAATATTTAGATGATGACTACTGCAAAAAATATTTAAAAGATGACAACAGGGAGGCATGTATCTTCACGACTTCACCACCCAGATTTTTTTACAAACTACTCCCTCCATTTCTAAATATAAGTCTTTTTAGAGATTTCAATAAGTACTACATACAGATGTATGTAGACATACTTTAGAGTGTAGATTCACTCATTTTGCTCCGTATATAGTCCATACTGGAATATCTAAAAAGACTTATATTTAGGACCGGAGGGAGTAATATTTAGATGACTACTACTGAAGAACCCTAGTCCTTGAGAATGAAACCATTTCTTTGTTTCCAAATGTGCCAACAAGCAAGAATAACAACATCAACAAAGAAAGGTTTGGTGTAAGTTCTAATCACCTGCTTTAAGAGCTAAATGATATCTCCAGATCCCTAGATAATTTGTCAAATAATCTGGATATGATACTAAACTCGCACACTAAAATTGCAGGAGAAGATACAAAATTGTAGGCTAAATGATGATACCCATTGTGTTATTTGTCCAACTTGAATATTTCGTGTGGTAATCTGTCGTGGATAAGACTAAATGTGAGCAACACTAAATTAGAAGATGGGCAAGTTCGAGCCTTCCTACTATTTTTACTTCAGATGCCTTCTGATAAAATTCCAAAGCATATAGTTCAAGAGGACGATCATGGCACACCGCTTCAAGGGTATGTGGGGTGGCCATGGTAGCATGTTCATGCACACTTAAATGGTCAGAAATCTTCAAGCTAACGCTTGCTAGTTCCTTAAGTGACTTTGTCTATATAAAAAAAAACTGTAAAGCTGGTCTAACTTTGGGAATCAGAGAAATGATAGTCAACATGGGATTGCAAATCACGATGACGAATCTGATCTGCCTCATCAAACACCAATATATGTTCCCTACGAAAGAAGTAATGATTTTAGATTGTCTACATCACATAATTTAGAATTTAAGATAACTTATAAATCAGGTCGTGTCCAATAATTTGGAGCTATGAGAATTTGAAGTTTGGAGTCCCGTCCAAGTGCCGGACTCACTGCCCAGAAGTGCGAACTAAGATATTCAAACTGTTCCTGCATTATTTTTGTTGCTAAATTCCAGTGCACTTAACAATAGCACCGCCACTAAAACTATGTTGCTTCCCCACCTTCTTGATCACATCCCAAGTTTGACTGGCAAAATCATTAGTGGGAAAAGGAATAATGCACAACCCAGACCATCCTCGGACTCCATTTCTCCCATTATAGCTACCAAAACTGAATGTGGTAAGATACACTATCAGGGAACTGGAACTTTAATCATTGTTACCGGCGACATTTCTTTGCAGCGACACTTGACATAACCATATGATGTGCTAGACAGTCAAGATGCACAGTTTGCAGAGCTAAAAAGCAAAATGAATGGAATCTGGCTTAACAAAGTCTGATGATTTTTTCAACAGAAACGACTGATCCATCAATGTTACTGGTTTTTTTTCCTCGAATACGCACAAGTGTGCGTATCATTTTATATAGAAGAGGGGGAACATCAATGTTAGTGTTAATCACACCATTACTTCATTTATTTTAGGAATACTGGAAACACATTACCTTACTTATTCCTTTGGACTGGTTGCCTCTGCAGCTTTGAGTGCTCGCTTTCTATGGTTCAACCTGAATAGGATTTGAACAAAGGCCGATGTTAAAGCTAGCAAAAAACTGAAACAAAATAAGATCGCATATGGATGAACAAGGCACGGAGTATAGGATCAGGGAGAGGCTACGCCGTGTGTATCACCGTCGCGTAGAGGAACGACGGCAGCGGCTTCCGTGTCGTCGGCTTTGCGTCACTGACCACGAGGAGGAACGGCCGTAGGGGCATATGCGTCCCTGACGCGAGGTCGAGGAACAGAGGCGAGGATTCATCGGCACATCGGCATTTTAAAATGCCCCGCCGGAGAAATCCATCTTCGCGGCCGAGCTCGCTGTGTCCCACGCCACCACCGCTGCTCGAGGGAGGAAATGGACCCTGCCACCGCTGACGCAGGCCAAGCCCGTTGCGTCGGAGCTGTCGCAGCTGCTCTACATGTATCAAAATGAAATTTGCATAAGAAATTGGAGTAAAATCTAACACGTATTGTTTACTTAAGAAATCACAAGTTTCATCTCGTTAATACATTTATTTAGAATCACACTACATCTCGCTAGTAAATGAGGAGAAATTGAGAGCAAGAGGCAGACTCGGCTAGCTAGTGATCTGTACCACTCACCGTCTGAATTGGCTACAGCTAAATCAAAGTGTTGCTTGCTAGTGAATGCATAGAAATTCAGACGAAGAAACAGACTCGCTAGCTAGGGATCCAAAGAAAGAAGAAGCAGAGGACGCCAGGAAATTGCGACCACGGGTAGACGATCCAAGCTCTTGTGGGAGAACGATATTTTTGGAAGCGAAAGCAGCAGAGCGGTGCATGGAAGGGAGCGCGGCGCCTCTCGTGCCCATGCCCCGTACTCAATCTGGATGGTACCCATGGCGCACCACGATGTGGGCAAGCTGTAGGAGACACGGGAGGAGAGAACGGCGAGCGGCGACGGCGAGGGAGGACAGGGGGGCGGCGGGGCGGCGAACCACTTGGGCGGCGAATGGCGTGGGAGGATCGCTGAACGGCGTCCCGGCCCGTGCTGTTGCGTCGGGTAGGAGGATGAGGAGGGGGCGAGAGGTCGTGCGGGGGCGTGCGTGCGTGGGTGCGTTGCTGGCAGTTTTCTTTTCGAACGGCAGCGGGGTCAGATCGATGGATTATTAGTTGCTTATATTAACCCAATGGCATGATGGGTAATTAGTTAACGTAATGGCATGATGGTGTAATTAAGACGTAAAACACGTTTAGTATGCTGGAGGGATGTAGACCATCGGATTGCATGTTTCGATGGATAGGATGATTTGATTCTCCGCCCTCTCGTGCTTTTATAGGTGTAGTAGATAGATAAGTAAGAAAAATACAAAAGTGTAGACGCCTGAAAAGTTGGGTATCCTGTAGCGGGCGCGGCTGCCTGAACCCTGGCTGGCTGGCAGGCCCCGTTCAAATTTCGAAACCGCGGATGCGTGAGAGGGAGAAATGAATGGGTACGAGGAAGGATGCGAGAAATGGTTAACGGAAGTTTACCCCCTACCTGTGGCTGCAGACCTCACGATGGGAGTTACCCAGTTTGCCCCTGTCGTCCGTCCTCGTCAGTGGCTGCCAAGTAAATAGGGGTGCGTGGTCGTGGGCTCTCGTGTAATCTGGCGGGGCCTATATAAGGGGAGACGGGGGCGGAGTGGCTATAAAACGCAGCCCCAAAAAACCAAAAGCAGACCAGAAAAATAAATACTCCCTACTCCAAAGAGAGAGAGAGAGACTGGTTTTGGAGAGAGAAAGCGAAGTGGGGAGAGAGAGAGATAAGAAAAGGCAAACCCGTCCGTCGGCTAGAGCCAAGGGGAGAAGAAGGAAGCAGCAGCAGGCGGCGGCGGCGGCGGCCAAACCCTAGTCTACGTGCTGCGCCGCTGAGGGAGGAGATACGCGTGCACCACCGGTCGGCGCCAGGAGCTGCAGATCCGCGGCCGGGCCGCCGGAATCGGGGGAGATCCCGCCGGGATGGGTCCGCTTGGACTGTGACCTCGCTCCCGCCGCCCGTTTCGTCTCCCGGGGTTTTCGTCCTGCTAGGGTTCTGAGCTACTCGTTGGGTGTTTGGTGCGGTTTTTTCGGGGGGCGGTTGGGGCCCTGCGCTGGTTTCTACGGAGATTTGGGAGGGGATCTGCCGCCAAGGCGGGAGTCCTCCCTCGTCGTGAGCGCTGGAGACGCAGGGCGGGATCGGGGGAGCCATGTCGTCGCTCAGCAGGGAGCTGGTCTTCCTCATCCTGCAGTTCCTCGACGAGGAAAAGTTCAAGGAGACGGTGCACAAGTAAGTGTCTCGTCTCGTCTGGTTGATCAAGACAAAGTTTTGGAGCTATCTGGAGTTGTTGAAGCTGGTTTTTTTTTAACCCCCCGTCCATTTTGGTCGCGCAGGTTGGAGCAGGAATCGGGCTTCTACTTCAACATGAAGCACTTCGAGGACCTGGTCCAGGGTGGGGAGTGGGACGAGGTGGAGAGGTACCTCAGCGGCTTCACCAAGGTGGAAGACAACCGCTACTCCATGAAGATATTCTTTGAGATCCGCAAGCAGAAGTACCTTGAAGCCCTCGACAGGCAAGTCATATTGAAGCCTCTCCTCTCCTGCTCATTTGCTCAGGATCAACAGCGATTTGCAGGCGCTCAACTCAGTTTGCCTTTTGCAGGCATGATCGGGCCAAGGCAGTGGAGATACTCGTCAAGGATTTGAAGGTGTTTGCCTCCTTTAACGAGGAGCTGTTCAAGGAGATAACGCAGCTGCTGACTCTGGATAATTTTAGGTGTGGTGCTAATCGCTTGTTTGGAGCATTTTCGTATAGCAGAATGCTTGTGCATTGTGCTAATGTGGATGTGATTCTGTCTAAATCACAAACAGGCAAAATGAGCAGCTGTCCAAATACGGGGATACAAAGTCAGCCCGGAATATCATGCTCATGGAGCTTAAGAAGCTTATCGAGGCAAACCCTCTGTTCCGAGACAAGCTTAATTTCCCACCATTTAAAGCCTCAAGACTGCGCACGTTGATTAATCAAAGGTGATTGGTTAATTTTATTCATTGCATGCATTTAATTCCATGTTACTATTTTTTTCTACAGAGGGATGCGATCTGCTTGAACAATTTGTACTATTATTTCTTGAGCAAATAAGATTTGGCGTGCTTAAGATTCTGTTTAAATTTGTATATAACATAGCAGGCCAGCGCATGTTTTTCCTAATGGTACTTATAAGATTGGAAATGAGCTGTCACGAAGCTGCTATATTGGGAGGGTTTCCGTTTCTTTTTGTTTTCTTCTGGCCGTGCTTCCATCTTTCCTTAAAATGAGATGGATGAGTGAGAAAAAGAGGTGTGCAGTCTTTATACGGACACAAACTCGAAGTTTAGCACTTTCACGATGTATAAGGGGTATTTATGATTCTTGATTGTCAATGGTCATGCTCCAACCATTTAGTTTGGAAATTAAGAGGGGTGATTTTGTAAAAGGCAAACAGAATTAGCATTTTCTAGTGCTTTACCAAATCCTGGTTGTAGTTGTGAAGAGGGAGTTGTCCTGTCCATTTCATAAATGTTGTCCATACATACTTGGGACATTTGATTGCTTGAACTTTAGGAGTTGACTATTCGTAAGTTGCCTGAATATTTTCCTCATCTGAGTCACATTTCTAAGCCTTTGGATCAACATCCAACCACCCTTACCTCATGCCACTCCAGATATAACATATGGAATGCAAATTGCAGAGTACACTAAAACTGCACCCTTCCAGGTTGTAACTTTAGGCCAACTAATATGCAATTTCAGGGATTTGTGATAATTTCAAGCAACTGAGAATTAGCAAAATAACAAGTTTTAGGTACTCATTCATAGCTTCTTACCTTGGTAATGTTTGATATGATTTCTACTTACAACTTTTTTGGGGTGTCAGTTGGATACTCTGTATGGCAAGTTCTTGCAGAATATAACAAAGATGTGTAGGTTTGCGACGTGCCATATTTTTTTTCTATTTTTTCTGCATACTGCCTATATTCAACACATGCAATGCTTGGGCTGTTTCCATAATGAAGACCTACAAGGCTTTCAGTATTGCCTTCTCTTGCTTTAGTTTCTTGTGGAGGGTGATGCTAACTGGACTGCTTTGATTTTGTATGTCATGTAGTCTTAACTGGCAACATCAGCTCTGCAAGAATCCTAGACCAAACCCTGACATAAAGACACTCTTCACGGATCACTCCTGTGCTGCTCCTACCAATGGAGCAAGAGCTCCCCCCCCTGCCAATGGTCCTCTTGTTGGACCAATCCCCAAAACAGCTGGATTCCCTCCAATGGGTGCTCATGCTGTACGTATCACGGCTATAGTTGAACATTTTGACTTTTTATATCATCCTATCATTTACTATTCTCAATCTTGCAGCCGTTTCAACCCGTGGTTTCACCATCTCCAAATGCAATTGCTGGTTGGATGACAAATCCCAATCCCTCCTTACCACATCCTGCTATTGCACAAGGGCCGCCCGGTCTTGTTCAGCCACCAAACACAGGTATCATAAAACTGCAATTCAGCAAAATGGTGTCTGTCGCTGTTTCAATGTTGTTTCATTTCTTGTTTGGATGCTCTATTTGTTTGCAGCGGCATTTCTGAAGCATCCAAGGACTCCTACAAGTGCGCCTGGCATTGACTATCAGTCTGCAGATTCTGAACATCTGATGAAAAGAATGCGTGTAGGCCAGCCAGATGAGGTATTTGGGTGAACTTGGACTTGCCATAATTTCTGTTCTTCACTCATTTCTGTAACAGTGGATTGATGAAGCAGTTTTGACACCTTAAAAAAAAACTATATTAGGTGTCATTCTCTGGTGCAAGCCATCCTCCCAATGTTTACAGTCAAGAAGACCTCCCCAAACAAGTTGTTCGCACACTCAATCAGGGTTCTAATGTTATGAGCCTGGATTTCCATCCTGTTCAACAAACTATTCTTCTAGGTACATGCTTCAAACACTTTGCTTGGTTCTTGATGTTTTACTTTGTTAGTGCATATTATGTATTTAATGTCTGTTGTAAAACAGTTGGAACAAATGTTGGTGACATCGGGATATGGGAAGTTGGTTCACGCGAAAGGATAGCACACAAGACATTTAAAGTTTGGGACATTGGCTCCTGCACCTTGCCATTGCAGGTCATTATTTGAATGATAAATTCTTGGATCTATTTTATTCTGTGTTGTTAGCAACTTCTAATGTGCTGTAAGCCTGTAATTAGCAGCATTCTGACTTATATTGTTGTTCTAATGCATAAAATGTGTTGTTCTTTGTTCAGGCTGCACTAATGAAAGATGCTGCAATATGTGTCAATAGGTGTCTGTGGAGCCCTGATGGAAATATTTTAGGTATGGAAACAGGCAGTTTAACTGCATTATTCAAATACATGCCATTTTTCAATAAGAAGATAGCATTTGGGCATTGTTTTATGCTTGGGAGTGCATATCATTTGGGCATGCTTCTCTGCTCAGGAGTGTTCTATTCCTTGTCACTTTTCTTGCTTGTCTGTAAGATTGATTCTTTAAGCTTGATTTGATTCTCAGGTGTGGCATTTTCAAAGCATATTGTTCAGACTTATACGTTTGTTCCTAATGGAGAGTTAAGACAGCAAGCAGAGGTACATGCATATTGATGAGACTATATATCAAATAGTTTTCTATGTACACCTCCATTCGGTCTGTTTGACAACGCGAGGTTTGGATTCAAGCCCTTAGGTGGACAGAGTCCTTAACTCCCCATAATGCCCAAACTAATCCTCATCGGAACCGCTTAATGGTTGCTAACTATTTGATTCTTTGTGAATTGCACAGATTGATGCTCACATTGGCGGGGTCAATGACATTGCATTCTCTCACCCCAACAAGTCCCTATCAATTATTACATGTGGCGATGACAAACTCATTAAGGTGAGGTTACTCATGATGTCACTGTTTTTAGAATGAAAAGAGAACATCCTTAGCATGCTTGCACATTTCATTTGCAGGTATGGGATGCTCAGTCTGGACAAAAGCAATACACATTTGAAGGCCATGAGGCTTCAGTGTACTCTGTTTGCCCTCACTACAAGGAGAACATTCAGGTACTTTCTGGATGATTTCACCTCTGCTATTCTTAAGCTATGCTCTGCCATTTTTGCACTGGTACTGTACTTATTGTTTTGGCTGCTATCCATGTTGTGAGGTTCACTTAGTTTAATTTTGGTATTCCAGTCTTGTACTTCAAATTATTTCATCTTTATCGTCTGTCTGTGGGTTTCTACAACTTTAGCTTCTCTGCAGTTTATCTTTTCTACCGCCATCGATGGAAAAATCAAGGCATGGTTATACGACTGTTTGGGCTCACGGGTCGACTACGATGCTCCTGGACATTGGTGTACTACCATGTCTTATAGTGCTGATGGTACAAGGTGAGAAGCTTCAAGTGAAAAATTAAGCTAACATTGCTGAAGGATGAAAGATCTACATTATACTCAATTTTTTTTAGAATTTGACACCCATATAATTTGTATGTTTTGAAATTTCCTTGCAGGCTCTTCTCTTGTGGAACTAGTAAAGACGGTGATTCCCACTTGGTCGAGTGGAATGAGACTGAAGGAGCTATTAAGAGGACATATAATGGCTTCAGGAAACGGTCACTGGGTGTTGTCCAGTTTGACACAACGAGAAACCATTTTTTGGCTGCTGGAGATGAATTCGTTGTTAAATTCTGGGATATGGATAACACCAACATACTGACAACAACAGATTGTGAGGGTGGACTGCCTGTAAGTCTATTTCTGTAGCTTTTTTTTATGAATGTACGTACCAAGTGTTTTTGCTTGACTTTTACTGATTTATGCAGGCAAGCCCGCGCCTGAGATTTAATAGAGAAGGGTCATTGCTTGCTGTTACAGCAAATGATAATGGAATAAAAATATTAGCGAACACCGATGGGCAGCGTTTGCTGAGGATGCTAGAGAGCAGGGCTTTTGAAGGCTCTCGTGGACCCCCTCAACAAATTAATACCAAGGTAATGATGCATATACTTTTCATCAACATTTGCTTGTGTCCTAGGTTCACTTAGGGTATAAATGTTACATTAATTTGGTCCTTATTTAGGTTTCTTGTTTTCTGGTATTTGTTTTTGTTTGCTCTATGCTGAAATCTTTATTTGAGCCTGTGACTGTTGCTGTTATGGCGCTGCTAGAAGGACGGCGCGAGAAGGCTGGCCGAGGGCCTTTTTTACCCACGGCCGGGCAAGAGGGAAGGGATTTCCTTCTTAATTCTTGCTTGATTAGATTGATACATCTCCTCTTTATATAGAGAGGTTTAGTTGACTCCCAAGCAAGGCTTACTTGACCCCTAAGCAAGCGACCCTTATCTCTAATTAACCCTAAGACTAACGGGCTATACCGCCAGCCCAGGCCCATTACATACTCTAACACTACACCCCACCTGAACATGCAGCTTGTCCTCGAGCTGCAGCCTAACCAACTTATAACCATGACTCGACGCAACACAAAGCTTACACCTAAAAACAAGCCTTTTTCATCTCGGCTTGTTTTATGACCCTCAACCTGAAATGGACTGAGACGCTTTATTTTGGGCCCCTCAACAAAAAGTGGACACCATCAGCACGTCGGACGTGCACGTGTACAGCCACCTGGATCCCATGGACACCACCTGGACCAAAGGAGTGCATGTGTATGGCCACTTGGAAGTGGTCGCAAGAGCGACCAGCAGAGCCGCCCTCGCGGCGGCCGGCGGCGGAAAGCAGTGGTGCTACGTGGTGCGCTCTTGTCGGTGACACCCTGCCTTCTCCCCGCCGGACTGCTGTTGGTCTGCACCGCACAAGGAAGAGTGGAGGGCTTGCGATGGAGAATGACGAGGAGGGGTGCGCCTCCCCAACCGCCGATGTCACAGACTTTGAGGTCGCTGCCTGCGGGGAAAACAGCATGCTCGCCGCCTGTGGGGGAAACCGCATGCGCAAGATCCCTGACGCAGTAGACGAGATCGAGGTCCTTTGCGCAGCGAAGGGAAACTTGGAGGAGCGGCAGCTGCAGACCACACATCTCCCGCACACGCTGACGCGCTAGGAAGCCGCGTGCAGCAGCCTGCAGCCTCACCGCCGCCGACATGTGGCGGGTAGCAATCCAAGACGGAAGTGGTGACGGCGATGGCGGGGACTTGATCTGCTGGATGTGGACGCCCTGGGATGGCGGCGGCGCTGATGGGAACGAGGTCGTCGCACTCCCGTTGTAGGGCATCCCATACTGGGCGGCGGAGCGCACCGGCGGTGGCTGCTGCAGCTGCAGCGGCTGCTGCGGTGTCGTGCCGGGCAGCTGCAGCGGCTGCTGCGGCGGAGCGCCGGTCACGGCGGAGGCCGCTAGGAGCGGCGGCTGCCACTGCAGCCAGGGTTGGGCGGTGGTGGCGATGGATGGCAGCTGCAGCGGCGCGGCGGAGGCCGCTAGGAGCGGCGGCTGCCACTGCAGCCAGGGTTGGGCGGTGGTGGCGATGGATGGCAGCTGCAGCGGCGCGGCGAAGGCCGCCTGGTGCGGCGGCTGCCACGGCAGCCACGGCGACGCGGGGGCGGCGATGGGCGGCGCAGCCGGGTGCGGTCCGTGGGACCCGGCCAAGAACAGGCGGATCTCCTGGACCGCCTGGGTTAGGTCCCGCAGCATCCCGGACACCTCCTCCCAGGTGAGGACAGCGGGGGCGGGCGCGACGGAGGATCCCGGCGCGGGCAGGAGTGGGGCGACGGTCGTGGTGGTCGCCGGAGGCGACAAGGTGACCGGCAGCGGAAGAGACGGGCTTGGCGGCGGTGAAGACATGATCGAACCGAAGCTAGCTGATACCAAATTGGTATGGCGCTGCTAGAAGGACGGCGCGAGAAGGCTGGCCGAGGGCCTTTTTTGCCCACGGCCGGGCAAGAGGGAAGGGATTTTCCTCCTTAATTCTTGCTTGATTAGATTGATACATCTCCTCTCTTTATATAGAGAGGTTTACTTGACTCCCAAGCAAGGCTTACTTGACCCCTAAGCAAGCGACCCTTATCTCTAATTAACCCTAATTCTAACGGGCTATACCGCCAGCCCAGGCCCATTACGTACTCTAACAGTTGCCTACAATCTTAAAGGACATTTGCATCCAGCTGTATCTGTACGGTGCACATAAGATGAGTTCCAATGATGATTTTGAAACAACTAATTCATTCAACTACTATTCCACTTTAGCTGCATAATGTTGATTTCTATTTGGCCTGGCAATTACTGAAGATCGTATTAATAAGTGCCATGTACTCACTTCTAATTTTTTTAATGTAGCCTCCACTGCTCACCAACCTTGGTTCTGCTTCAAATGTATCTAGTCCTATAGCAGTGAACTCAGAGCGACCTGATAGGATGTTGCCTGCAGTATCAATGAGTGGACTGGTTAGTTCCCACAGCCTTTCTTGTTCTTCAATACATTGGCTTGCTAAATGTCGTGAACAAATTTGCAGGCATCTATGGATGTTAGCAGAACGCCGGATATTAAACCAAGAATAACTGAGGACTCTGAAAAGCTGAAGACCTGGAAGTTGGCCGACATTGTTGATTCAGGACATCTTCGGGCACGGCGTTGTCCAGATACAGCAGCATCTCCAACAAAAGTATGTTGACCAAGTTGCATAATTACCTTTAGTTATCTGTGTGTTTTATTGAGTACAAATATTGAGCATGCAATTTCAACTTACACATACAATCTGTTTCTTTAAGATATAGAAGAGGGTAGTCATATTGTCTGTTTGATATTTGACTGTAGTTATTATTTCATAAAGGTTTATATTTGCCTGTAGTTTTTTGCTATATAATTGGCAGTTCACTATTTGCCAAGCAATTTTGTTAATGCTCTGGGCAATGTAAAACTTCTGATGAGTCACATTTTATTTGTTTCCTCAACAGGTTGTCCGTTTGTTGTATACAAATAGTGGGGTTGCACTTTTGTCTCTCGGTTCCAATGCTGTTCATAAGCTGTGGAAATGGCAACGCAGTGACAGGAATCCTAATGGCAAGGTACACTGAAGTTGTATTTATTTGGATTTCAGTTGCAATCTTTTTTTGCTTGCCTTCTGAATTATCTTTACCCTCTTCTGTTAGTCTACTGCATCTATTTCGCCTCACCTGTGGCAACCAGCAAATGGGATTCTAATGACAAATGACACAAGTGATGGCAACCCAGAAGAAGCAACTGCCTGCATTGCGTTGTCCAAAAATGACTCCTATGTTATGTCTGCATCTGGTGGCAAAGTCTCTTTGTTCAATATGATGACGTTCAAGGTAAATGGCTTCTCCAGCATATAGACAATCCTCCCTCCCCCTCTGAACCAACCTGCACACTTAGGGTAATATAGCGTCCTGATAAGCCATTACTCCAGATAACAAGAACCATAATTGCGTTACTGCCTTTATCTGACTTTCCTGATTAGATATGTGAAATCTGTCACAGGTCATGACTACTTTCATGGCACCTCCACCTGCTGCGACTTTCCTCGCATTCCACCCACAGGACAATAATATTATTGCTATAGGAATGGAGGACTCGACCATTCAAATCTACAATGTCCGTGTTGATGAGGTGTGTGCTGCTAACTTATGAAGCTCACTTGAATTGAAGTATCAATGTGTCATTGCTTTTAAATAATATGTTTTGTATCTCCTCTTGCTTTGCTCTATTTGATGTATCTGAGATTACACTTAGGGTGTATTTAGTTTTAGCCCAAGCTCACCCTACCAAAAAATTGGTTAGCCCAAATTTTGTTCATGGTATTGGTTGCCCATGATTCGTCCAATGTTGGCAAGAAAAATGAACTAGAGTGGATAAAATTTTGGTAAGATAGATTTTGGACACAAACCGAACATACCATTACAATTTCTGTCGATCAAAAACCTTCAACCGACACTTTTTGTCTGGTAACAATTGAACCCTTTCATGTTGGATTTGCACTTAATATTGATTTATTTTGCACTAAATCTTGATTCAAAAGCCATGTACTAATGTCAACTCCACAAAATTACTTAGGTTAAAAGCAAGCTCAAGGGTCATCAGAAAAAGATTACCGGACTGGCATTTTCTCAATCAATGAATGTTCTTGTATCTTCAGGTGCTGATGCTCAGGTATGATCTTTTACTTTGTTATAAATTATTGTACCGGCTAATTGTTCAAATCGCTATGCGGAAACGGTGAAGGGGAGCCTTGGCGCAGTGGTAAAGCTGCTGCCTTGTGACCATGAGGTCATGGGTTCAAGTCCTGGAAACAGCCTCTTACAGAAATGTAGGGAAAGGCTGCGTACTATAGACCCAAAGTGGTCGGACCCTTCCCTGGACCCTGCGCAAGCGGGAGCTACATGCACCAGGTTGCCCTTTTTGCTATGCGGAAACGGTCCAATTCATGTTAGTCGCATGCCAGGCCATTCATTAGTCTGTTTATTATATTTTCTTTGCGATTGGGCCAAGGTTTACGAGTCGACGAGTTGTCCTGAGGTTGAGACTCGTAGACTAAGCGTGAGTAGTCGACACTAAAGTTGCGACTCATAGACTAGTCGACACTGAAGTGTAGTCGGCCCTGGAGGAGACTCATAGACTAGTTTATAGACTAGTCAAGACTAGTCCTTGGACTCATAATCCATGGATTGGGCAAACAACTATGATGTCATATATTTGTTCTCAAATCATTGATTGATGAAACCAAAATTTGCAGCTATGCGTCTGGAGCATTGATGGTTGGGAGAAGAAGAAATCAAAATATATCCAACCCCCGGCAAATCGCTCTGGTGCTTTAGTTGGCGATACAAGGGTCCAGTTTCACAATGACCAAACACATCTTCTTGTAGTTCATGAGAGCCAACTGGCAATCTATGATGGAAATCTTGAATGCTCGCGCTCGGTTAGTCATGACTAAAATTTATTACTTTTGTATCTGCTTGTTATTCCATATTCACATTGTTTCTTACCCTAGGTTTATTACTCACTACATGTCATTGCTAAATATTTTTGATTTATACATATTTGCTTCTTTCTCCTTTATGGATTATTATTGTTACTGGGCATCTTCATTGATTTCCCCTGTTACTTGATGCAAATGCAGTGGTACCCAAGAGATGCACTGCCAGCGCCAGTTTCGAGTGCAATATACTCGTGTGATGGTCTCCTGGTTTACGCTGGTTTCTGTGATGGTGCTATTGGAGTGTTTGAAGCCGAGTCCCTTAGGTTGCGTTGCAGGATTGCACTTTCCGCCTATGTGCCTCCTTCAATATCTAGGTATGCTGCTCAGTGTCACTGCTTGTTTTTGTTTTCATACGTGGCTGCGTTTTGCTTATTATTTCCCCTGTTTGTTAATCCAACAGCGGGGCAAGTGTGTACCCCATGGTTGTAGCGGCGCATCCCTTGGAGCCTAACCAGATTGCAGTTGGAATGAGTGATGGGGCAGTTCATGTGGTTGAGCCGCTGGACGCTGACCCAAAGTGGGGAGTCGCGCCCCCCCATGATAACGGAGCCCATCCGTCCATGTCATCAGCTCCAGCAGCATCTAACAACCAGACGTCTGATCAGCCAACGAGATGACTCAGGCCACTAAACAATGGTAGGACTCTAGGAGATAGGGAGAAAGAAAACAGTTAGATTCATGAGACAAGGTGAGGTGATATGTATCAAGTCCACACCATCGCCTTGCCACAGATGGTGATTGATGATGGCATGTCTTAGATTAGTTTTTGGTTCCTGGTTGTTTTTTTGCCCCCAAAATCTTAACTTCCTCACCTGGTGCCGTCTTCCTTTGTAAAGCTTTTCCTGCTCCCAGCTAGTGGTGGTTACTTAGAAGCAGTTATTTGTTTTTATTTATTTATGCTCCTTTATTTGTGGGGGTAGTTACTTTGTAGTGTAAAATATGCTTGTCGTGTTGGATGATGATGATATTTGCTTCGCTCGTTGCCGCCGATTCGATTGGCCATTTAGCTTATTTGATTGATGGGAGGATTTGTAGTGTAAAGGTTTTGAAGATGATTTAATTTGCCTTGTTGAAATTGGTTGGCACAATGTGGTGGTTTGCTAAGTCCACGTCCAAAGCCGGCGGACGCTAAGGCCTACAACGCGATGCTATTGGCGGGAGTTAAGAAAATCCCAGCGATCTGGAATAGGATTCTTTCCTAGGTTCAGGGCATCTCAGACGCTATTACTGCAGCAAATAAAAGTGGACATGTTTGGACGTGTCTATGGACAGCTTCAGGGGAGCCAGCCACCCAACTTGGTCCACCAAATAAAAATGATGCACCAAATAAAAGTGGACATGGCATTCTCATTAATATAGGGATTTTTTTACATAGCAAAAATTAAGGATTTAATTGTTTTAGCCTAAATCTTTGCGGGCCATGGGCATGTTTGTGTCCCACGTCCTACTCTTTGCCGGATGTGGGCATGTCCGTCTCTTCGTCGGAGTTCATAGCCTGGTCGTGGATGTCGCTATTGGAGGTGAGATAGATGTGGACGGTTCGACCTCGTGGCGATGTTGGCAGTGTTCTTGCCCGCGATCGCATGTGCCGCCTCGGCTGTGATCTACTCGAACTGGCGGTCGCACTCCATCTTGTACGCGGAGCCGCCACCACTCACGACGGATGGCGCAGACGCTACACATAGACTCGTATAACGCTCGTTGCTTATCCGCGACGACCTCCTTGTTCGCCTGCTCGTCGATGATCTGTTCCTCTGTGAGCCGGTGCCGCTCTAAGAGCTGCAGGTTGTATCGTCCTCCTAGAACATCCAAAACACGAGTACAACAACTTGATTGCACTCTCATTGTCACATAGAGGCATCTTGTTCGTAGTAATACCATAACCTTTCGATGTTTGCCTCATCCAGCCATCGAGCACAACAACTTGCGGCGGCGAAATACTCTACTTCGGTGGTGGAGAGGGAGACACAATTTTGCTTCTTCAAGGCCAACTTACCGGGGAGCGTCCAAGGAATTGACATGAACCCGAGGTTGACTTTTGTTGTACTCTATTGGAATTAAGAGTTTGAGAAAATATCACCGGAAAAGTTTCCGAGATAATAGGAATTGTTTCGAGAGAAAATCGGAAGTTCGGGGAAACCACAAGCGTTTGGAAGAAAACCAGGAAGGTGGAAAAGTTCCGAGGGGCCTAATAATATAAGAGGGCGGCAGTATTTATCGGGACCCCCCAGGATTATTCTAGGTGCGACAGGCTGGCATATAATAGGCTAAAGTCTACAAGGGGCAACCACATGGACCTAGAGGCTCCATAAGGGTGGCGCCCACCTTTGGCTTGCCCTACAAGCTAAGCATGCGACTAGGAGTTGGAGAAGGGTGGCTCCCCCAAGGGAGGGATTCCCCTCCTCCAGTCGGCTAGGCCCCCTCCCACACCTATATATATGCAAGGGGGCGCCCTCCCCAGAGACAAGTTCTCCTCTCTCTCTCTCTCTCTCTCTCTCTCTCTCTCTCTCTCTCTCTCTCTCTCTCTCTCTCTCTCTCTCTCTCTCTCTCTCGTTTCGCGCGCCCCTTCTCTCACAACCTCTAGTTCTCCAGAAAAGTAGAGCGCCGCAGCAAGGCTCTTCCTCCCTCTTCAAGTTCCCCGACGATGCCTAGCTCTGAACGGTGAAGTGTTGCCGGATCATCGATCTCGTATGCGTGCAATCCGTAGAGATAATGCTTTCGATCTTCATATGAGGGACCGCGTGGGACGGTTCAAGGGACTTCAAGAATGATCTACACCAACTCTTTTTCCGCTGCAACTCGATGTTGGCAACGACCAGATCTAACCTTGTATGCATCTTCATAGTGATCCCGGGATCTTGATCCGTAGGCTATTTTTTTTGTTTTCTACTATGTTTCCCAACAACAGGTCCTTGTATGTCATCATCATGGTTTCAAAGTGCTAAAAACTCCACTGGAAATTTCGTTCTTGTTCCCTATGCGCACACCTTCATATCCAACTTGATCATGCTCCAATATCCATCCGTTTTGTCCATGCCAGGCCCATCATTTCTAAACAACACAAATGCATCCAATTTATGCAACATCATATTCTTGTTGGAAATATGCCCTAGAGGCAATAATAAAGTTATTATTATCATATTTCCTTGTTCTTGATAAGTGTTTATTCTCCATGCTATAATTGTTGACTGGAACTTAAATATATGTGTGAATACATAAACAAACACCATGTCCCTAGTGAGCCTCTACTAGACTAGCTTATTGATTAAAGATTGTTAATGTTTCCTAACCATAGACATGAGTCGTCTTTTAATAATGAGATCAGATCATTAGGAGAATAATGTGATGGACCGACCTGATCATAAGCTTAGCATATTATCGTGTCACTAAGTTCAAATTGCTATTGCTTCCTTAATGTCAAGTATCTATTCCTTTGACCATGAGATCATGTCACTCCCTAATACTCGAAGAATGCTTTGTGGGTATCAACTAGCACTCTGTAACTGGGTGATCATAAAGGCGCTCTTCAGGTATTTCGAAAGGTACTATTTGGGTGGTATGGAACGAGACTGGGATTTGTCACTCCATGTGACAGAGAGATATCTCTAGGCTCTCTTAGTAATACAACTTCCTAAGTAGCTAGCAAGCATGTGACTAATATGTTTAGTCATGGGGATATTGTATTACGGAATGAGTAAAGAGAAACTTTCCAGGTAACGAGATTGAACATGGTATGGTGATACCGATGATCGAATATCGGGCAAGTAAAATATTGCGAGACAAAGGGAATGGAATACAGGATTGTTTCAATCCTCGACATTGTGGTTCAAACAGATAAAGATCTTCGTTGAATATGTGGGAGTCATTATGGGAATCCAGGTCCCTCTATTGATTATTGATCGGATAAGTTGTCTCAATCATGTCCGCATGTTGTCGAACCCGTAGGCTTACGCACTTAACATTCGGTAACACTAGGGCAGTAATGGGATATTCATAATGGTGAGACCGAATATAGTTTGGAATGTCATATGGGATCCGAGATATGATGAGGAGCTTCAGAATTGTTCGGAGATAAAGTTTCATATAAGGAAAGTGGTTTTCAGGGTTCCGAAAAATGTTCGGGATTTTTTTGGTATTGTACGGGGAAGGTTCTAGAAGGTTTCAGAGTGGGGACCACCTGCATGGAGGGACCCACATGGACGTGGGTAGTGAGGCAAGTCAACACACCCCTGGTCCAGGCGCACCAAGATCCCCCCATAAAAGAAATAGGATCATATCCCAAAGGGATAAGATCAAGATCCCTAAAAAAAGGGGGATCATGATTGGTGGGGAAGGAAATGAGGGGATTTCCTTCCGCCCTTGGACGCCGGACCTAGAGGCTCGGAGGGCAAGCATCTAGCCCCCCCCCCCCCCCGCCTAAGGTGCCTGCCCTCCCTGCTAATCCTCCCTCCTCCTTCGCAGACGCTTGGTGAAGCCCTACGAGAGCTCCACCATAAACTCCACCACCACATTGTCATGCTCACCTAGATCCCATCTACCTCTCCCTCTCGCTTCTGGAATCAAGAAGAAGGAGATGTCACAGAGCCATACGTGTGCATATCTCAGAGGTGCCGCTCGTGCGGCGCTGGATCGGAGTGGATCGCAAAGAAAGTACAACTACGCCAACCACGCTCGTTAGAACGTTTCCGCTTTTGGTCTACAAGGGTATGTAGACTTCCCCCACTCATTGCTAGCATCTAGTAGATTAGAACTTGCGTGAATTCGTTGGAATCTTTTTGTTTTCCATGCAACGATTCCCTTCAATTCTCATTACCAAGAAATGAAAGTACCTGATAATTTAATTGGCGTGCGCGAGCTCTAGTAATTGGCACAATAGTGTAGTAACAAGAGTCGTGAGTGTAACTATGGTAGGGATTGTTGGGGAACGTAGCATGCAATTTCAAAAATTTCCTACGCTCACGCAAGATCTATCTAGGAGATGCATAGCAACGAGGGGGATAGTGTGTCTACGTACCCTCATAGACCGTCAGCGGAAGCACTTATCACGCGGTTGATGTAGTTGTCTCTTCGCGATCCGATCACGTTCCAACCGATCTAGTGCCGAACGGACGACACCTCCGAGTTTAGCACACGTGCGGCTCGATGAAGTCTCCTCCTTCCTGATCTCGCAAGCGGGAGAGGAGAAGTAGATGGGATCACAACCAAGATGACGGCATGGTGGTGATGGTGGTGGTGGAGCATCGACAGCGCTTCGCCAAGCGTTGCCTCGACGAGGCGGTGGAACTATGAAGTAACGGGAGAGAGAGGGGCGCCAAAGGCTTGGTGTATCCTCTTAGGGCGCCCCTCCCCTCTATATATAGGTAGATGGGCGTGGCAAACAGCCCCTCCAAGCCCTAGGGCGCAGCAAAGGGGGAGAGGACTTGGACTCCAAGTCCAATCCTATTCCTACTAGGATTCCTTCCTTATTTTCCTTCCCTAGCCACATGGGCTTTTGAGGGCTTGGTGTGCCTATCCCAATAAGGCTAGGGCACCTCCCCGCAGCCCATGCTAGCCCTTGGATCGTGGTGAACCCACTTGTGGACTTCCGAACCCCTCCGGAATCCTCCAAAACCTTCTGGAAGCTTCCCGGTACAATACCAAAAAAACTGCACCTTTTTCCGGAACCCAAAATATGACTTCCTACATATAAATCTTTACCTCTGGACCATTCTGAGACTACTCATGAAGTCCAGGATCTCATCCGGGACTCCGAACAACATTTTGTTACCACTCATCAAATATCCCAATGCTACTCTAGCATCAACGAACGTTAAGCGTGCGACCCCGCGGGTTCGAGAACTATGTAGACATGACCGAGACACCTCTCCAGTCAATGACCAATAGCGGAACCTGGATGTCCATATGGGCTCCTACATATTCTACGAAGATCTTTATCGGTCGAACCGTAATGACAACATACGTTATTCCCTTTGTCATCGGTATGTTACTTGCCCAAGATTTGATCGTCAGTATCTTCATACCTATTTCAATCTCGTTACTGGAAAGTCTCTTTACTCGTCCCATAATGCATCATCCCACAACTAACTCATTA
Organism: Triticum timopheevii; assembly: GCA_963921465.1. Classification (NCBI taxonomy): domain Eukaryota; kingdom Viridiplantae; phylum Streptophyta; class Magnoliopsida; order Poales; family Poaceae; genus Triticum; species Triticum timopheevii. The sequence continues at coordinate 385,907,500 of OY997274.1, forward strand.
GTCACATGGCTTGCAAGGCTTCATATGATGTGCATTACCGAGAGGGCCCTAAGATACCTCTCCGATACTCAGAGTGACAAATCCTAATCTCGATCTATGCCAACCCAATAAACACCTTCAGAGATACTTGTAGAGCATATTTATAATCACCCAGTTATGTTGTGACATTTGATAGCACACAAGGTATTCCTTCGGTATCCGGGAGTTGCATAATCTCATAGAATATGTATTTGACATGAAGAAAGCAGTAGCAATAAAACTGAACGATCATTATGCTAAGCTAATGGATGGGTCTTGTCCATCACATCATTCTCCTAATGATGTGATCCCATTCATCAAATGACAACACATGTCCATGGCTAGTAAACTTAACCATTTTTTATTAACGAGCTAGTCAAGTAGAGGCATACTGGGGACACGATGTTTTGTGTATGTATCCACACATGTATCAAGTTTCCGGTTAATACAATTCTAGCATGAATAATAGACATTTATCATGATATAAGGAAATTTAAAATAATAACTTTATTATTGCCTCTAGGGCATATTTCCTTCAGTCTCCCACTTGCACTAGAGTCAATAACCTAGTTCACATCGCCATGTGATTTAACACCAATAGTTCACATCTATATCTGATTAACACCCATAGTTCACATCACCATGTGACCAACACCCAAAGGGTTTACTAGAGTCAATAATCTAGTTCACACCGCTATGTGATTAACACCCAAAGAGTACTAAGGTGTGATCATGTTTTGCTTGTGAGAGAAGTTTAGTCAACGGGCCTGCCACATTCAGAGCCGTATGTATTTTGCAATTTTTCTATGTCTACAATGCTTTGCATGGAGATACTCTAGCTAATTGCTCCTACTTTCAATATGTAATCCAGATTGAGACTCAGAGTCATCCAGATCGGTGTAAAAGCTTGCATCGACGTAACTCTTTATGACGAACTCTTTATTACCTCCATAACCGAGAAATATTTCCTTAGTCCTCTTAGGTAACTAAGGATAACTTTGACTGGTGTCCAATGATCCACTCCTGGATCACTATTGTACCCCCTTTCCAAACTCATGATAAGGTACACAATAGGTCTGGTACACAGCATAGCATACATGATAGAACCTATGGCTGAGGCATAAGGAATGACTTTCATTCTCTCTCTATCTTCTGCCATGGTCGGGCTTTGAGTCATACTCAACTTCACACTTTACAATACAGGCTAGAACTCCTTGTTGACTAATCCACTTTGAACTCCTTCAAAATCTTGTCAAGGTGTGTGCTTTGTGAAAGTCCTATTAAGCATCTCGATCTATCTCTATAGATCTTGATTCCCAATACATAAGTAGCTTTAACGAGGTCATTTATTGAAAAATACTTATTCAAATATCCTTTTATGCTATCCAGAAATTCTATATCATTTCCAATCAACAATATGTCATCCACATATAATATCAGAAATGCTACAGAGCTCCCACTCACTTTCTTGTAAATACATGCTTCTCCAAAAGTTTGTATAAAATCATATGCTTTGATCACCTCATCAACGCGTATATTCCAACTCTGAGATGCTTGCACCAATCCATAAATGGATCGCTGGAGCTTGCACACTTTGTTAGCACCTTTAGGATCGAAAAAACCTTCTGGTTGCATCATATACAACTCTTCTTTAAGAAATCCATTAAGGAATGCAGTTTTGACATCCATTTGCCAGATTTCATAATCATAAAATGCAGCAATTGCTAACATGATTCAGACAGACTTAAGCATCGCTACGGGTGAGAAAGTCTCATCGTAGTCAACTCCTTGAACTTATCAAAAACCTTTTGTGACAAGTCGAGCTTTATAGACAGTAACATTACCATCAGTGTCAGTCTTCTTCTTGAAGATCCATTTATTCTCTATGGGTCGCCGATAATCGCGCTAATCCACCAAAGTCCACACTTTGTTCTCATACATGGATCCTATCTCAGATTTCATGGCCTCAAGCCATTTATCGGAATCTGGGCTCATCATAGCTTCTTCATAGTTCGTAGGTTCATCATGGTCAAGTAACATGACTTCCAGAACAAGATTACCGTACCACTCTGGTGCAGACCGTGCTCTGGTTGACCTACGAGGTTCTGTAGCAACTTGATCTGAAGTTTCATGTTCATTATCATTAGCTTCCTCTCCAGTTGGTTTAGGCATCACGGGAACGGATTTCTCGCATGAGCTACTTTCCAAATTGAGAGAAGGTACAATTACCTCATCAAGTTCTACTTTCCTCCCACTCACTTCTTTTGAGAGAAACTCCTTCTCCAGAAAGGTTCCATTCTTGGCAATAAAGATCTTGCATTCAGATCTGTGGTAGAAGGTGTACCCAATTGTTTCCTTCGGGTATCCTATGAAGACGCACTTCTCCGATTTGGGTTCGAGCTTATTAGGCTGAAGCCTTTTGACATAAGCATTGCATCCCCAAACTTTAAGAAACGATAGCTTAGGTTTATTGCCAAACAACAGTTCATACGGTGTCCTCTCAACGGATTTTGACGGTGCCCTATTTAACGTGAGTGCAGTTGTCTCTAATGCATAACCCCAAAACGATGGTGGTAAATCGTTAAGAGACATCATAGATCGCACCATATCCAATAAAGTACAGTTACGACGTTCGGACACACCATTATGCTGTGGTGTTCCAGGTGGCGTGACTTGTGAAACTATTCCACATTGTTTTAAATGAAGGCCAAACTCATAACTCAAATATTCTCCTCCACGATCAGATTGTAGAAACTTTATTTTCTTGTTACGATGATTCTCCACTTCACTACGAAATTCTTTGAATTTTCAAATGTTTCAGACTTGTGTTTCATTAAGTAGATATACCCATATCTGCTCAAATCATCTGTGAAGGTCAGAAAATAACGATACCCGCCACGAGCCTCAACACTCATCGAACCGCATACATCGGTATGTATTATTTCCAATAAGTCATTAGCTCGTTCCATTGTTCCAGAGAACGGAGTTTTGGTCATATTGCCCATGAGGCACGCTTCGCAAGTATCAAATGATTCATAATCAAGTGATGCCAAAAGCCCATCAGCATGGAGTTTCTTCATGCGCTTTACACCAATATGACCTAAACAGCAGTGCCACAAGTATGCTGCACTATCATTATCAATTTTGCATCTTTTGGCATCAACATTATGAATATGTGTATCACTACGATCGAGATTCAATAAACCATCAACATTGGGTGTATGACCATAGAAGGTTTTATTCATGTAAATAGATCAACAATTATTCTCTGTCTTAAATGAATAACTGTATTGCAACAAACATGATCTAACCATATTCATTCTTTAACACAAACACCAAATAACATTTATTTAGGTTCAATTCCAATCCCAAAAGTATAGGGGGCGTGCGATGATGATCATATCAATCTTGGAACCACTTCCAACGTACATCGTCACTTCACCCTCAACTAGTCTCTACTAATTCCGCAACTCCTGTTTCGAGTTACTAATCTTAGCAACTAGACAAGTATCAAATACCCAGGGGTTACTACGAGCACTAGTAAGGTACACATCAATAACATGTATATCAAATATACCTTTGTTCACTTTGCCATCCTTCTTATCTGCCAAATATTTGGGGTAGTTCCGCTTCCAGTGACCATTTCCTTTGCAGTATAAGCAGTCAGTTTTAGGCTTAGGTCCAGCTTTGGACTTCTTCACAGGAGTGACAAATTGCTTGCCATTTTTCTTGAAGTTCCCTTTCTTCCCCTTTGCCCTTTTCTTGAAACTAGTGGTCTTGTTTAATCATCAACACTTGATGCTTTTTCTTGATTTCTACCTTCGTCGATTTCAGCATCACGAAGAGCTCGGGAATCGTTTTCGTTATCCCTTGCATATTATAGTTCGTCACGAAGTTCCAGTAACTTGGTGATAGTGACTAGAGAACTCTGTCAATCATTATCTTATCTGGAAGATTAACTCCCACTTGATTCAAGTGATTGTAGTACTTAGACATTCCGAGCACATGCTCACTGGTTGAGCTATTCTCCTCCATCTTGTAGGCGAAGTACTTGTCAGAGGTATCATACCTCTCGACACGGGCATGAGCCTGAAATAACAATTTCAGCTCTTGGAACATCTCATATGCTCCGTGGCGTTCAAAACGTTTTTGAATTCCCGGTTCTAAGCCATAAAGCATGGTGCACTAGACTATCAAGTAGTCATCATATCGAGCTGACCAAACGTTCATAACGTCTGCATCTGCTCCTGCAATAGGTTTGTCACCTAGCGGTGCATCAAGGACATAATTCTTCTATGCAGCAATGAGGGTAATCCTCAGATCACGGGCCCAATCCGCATCATTGCTACTATCATCTTTCAACTTAGTTTTCTCTAGAAACATATCAAAAAAACATAGGGAAGCTACAACGCGAGCTATTGATCTACAACATAATTTGCAAATACTAGAGAACTCCCAGACATCCCTCTAGTCCTCTAAATGATCACGTGATCCAAATCAACTAAACCATGTCCGATCATCATGTGAGATGGAGTACTCATCAATGGTGAACAACTCTATGTTGATAATATCTACTATATGATTCATGTTCGACCTTTCGGTCTCCAGTGTTCCGATGCCATGTCTGTACATGCTAGGCTCGTCAAGTTTAACCCGAGTATTCTGCATGTGGAAAACTAGCTTGCACCCGTTGTATTTGAACGTAGAGCTTATCACACCCGATCATCATGTGGTGTCTCAGCACGAAGAACTTTCGCAACGATGCATACTCGGGGAGAACACTTATACCTTGAAATTTAGTTAAGGGATCATCTTATAATGCTACCGCCGTACTAAGCAAAATAAGATGCATAAGGATAAACATCACATGCAATCAAAATATGTGACATGATATGGCCATCATCATCTTGTGCTTTTGATCTCCATCTCCAAAGCAACGTCATGATCTCCATTGTCACCGGCTTGACACCTTGATCTCCATCGTAGCGTCGTGGTCGTCTCGCCAACTATTGCTTCTAAGACTATCGCTACCACTTAGTGATAAAGTAAAGCAATTACATGGCGTTTGTATTTCATACAATAAAGCGACAACCATAAGGCTCTTGCCAGTTGCCGATAACTTTTACAAAACATGATCATCTCATACAACAACGTATATCACATCATGTCTTTACCATATCACATCACAACATGCCCTGCAAAAACAAGTTAGACGTCCTCTACTTTGTTGTTGCAAGTTTTACGTGGCTGCTACGGGCTTCTAGCAAGAACCGTTCTTACCTATGGCACTAAACCACAACGGCGATTTATCAAGTTTGCTGTTTTAACCTTCAACAAGGACCGGCCGCAGTCAAATTCGATTCAACAAAAGTTGGAGGAACAGACACCCGCCAGCCACCTTTATGCAAAACTAGTTGCATGTCTGTCGGTGGAACCAGTCTCATGAATATGGTCATGTAAGGTTGGTCCGGGCCGCTTCATCCAACAATACCGCCGAATCAAAGTAAGACATTGGTGGTAAGCAGTATGACAACCACTTCCCACAACTCTTTGTGTTCAACTCGTGCATATCATCTACGCATAGACCTGGCTCGGATGCCACTGTTGGGGAACGTAGCATGCAATTTCAAAAATTTCCTACGCTCACGCAAGATCTATCTCGGAGATGCATATAAACGAGGGGGGATAGTGTGTCTACGTACCCTTGTAGACCATAAGCGGAAGTGTTTATCATGCAGTTGATGTAGTCGTACTCTTCGCGACCTGATCATGATCCAACCGATCTAGTGCCGAACGGACGACACCTTTGAGTTTAGCACATGTGCGGCTCAATGACGTCCCCTCCTTCTTGATCTAGCAAGCTGGAGAGGAGAAGTAGATGGCATCACAACCAACACAATGGCATGGTGGTGATGGTGGTGGTGGACCATCGACAGTGCTTCGCTAAGCGTCGCCGGGACGAAGCGGTGGAACTATGAAGTAACGGGAGAGAGAGGGGCGCCAAGGGCTTGGTGTATCCTCTTAGGGCGTCCCTCCCCTCTATATATAGGTGGAGGGGCGTGGAAAACAGCCCCTCCAAGCCCTAGGGCGCAGCTAAGGGGGAGAGGACTTGGACTCCACGTCCAATCCTATTCCTACTAGGACTCCTTCCTTATTTGCCTTCCCTAGCCACACGGGCTTTTGAGGACTTGGTGTGCCTAGCCCAATAAGGCTAGGGCACCTCCCCGCAGCCCATGCTAGCCCTTGGGTCTTGGTGAACCCACTTGTGGACTTCCGGACCCCTTCGGAATCTACCGGAACCTTCTGGAAGCTTACCGGTACAATACAGAAAAAACTGCACCTTTTTTTGGAACCCAAATATGACTTCCTATATACTCCCTCCGTTCCTTTATATAAGGTGTATTTATTTTTTGATAAAATTTTAGAATGTAAGGTGCATTTCTTCTAATTCCTCATAATTCCCTTGTTAGCCCTCCAGAAAAAGGGAAAATATCTTTCTCCTGATTGTCTGTATCTCTCCTTGTAGCTAAACAAGGAAAGTATCTCTCTGTCGATTGCATGTATCTCATACTTTTCTCGACTAACTGATTTACTTGCCACTAACAAATAAATTTGCCAAGGGTAATTTCGTCCTAACATGTCTATAATTCCATGCCTTGGTCACCGTGTCGAAAATAATACACCTTACATAAAGAAACGGAGGGAGTATAAATCTTTACCTCTCGACCATTCTGAGACTACTCATGACGTCCAGAATCTCATCCGGGACTCCGAACAACATTTTGTTACCACTCATCAAATATCCCGATACTACTCTAGCATCAACGAACGTTAAGCGTGCGACCCTGCGGGTTCAAGAACTATGTAGACATGACCGAGACACCTCTCCGGTCAATAACCAATAGCGAAATCTGGATGCTCATATTGGCTCCTACATATTCTACGAAGATCTTTATTGGTCGAACTGTAATGACAACACACGATATTCCCTTTGTCATCGGTATGTTACTTGCCCGAGATTCGATCGTCGGTATCTTCATACCTATTTCAATCTCGTTACAGGAAAGTCTCTTTACTCATTCCATAATGCATCATCCCACAACTAACTCATTAGTCACATTATTTGCAAGGCTTCATATGATGTGCATTACTGAGAGGGCCCAGAGATACCTCTCCGATACTCGGAATGACAAATCCTAGTCTCGATCTATGCCAAACCAATAAACACCTTCGGAGATACCTGCAGAGCATCTTTATAATCACCTAGTTACGTTGTGACGTTTGATAGCACACAAGGCATTCCTTCGGTATCCGGGAGTTGCATAATCTCATAGTCGAAGGAATATGTATTTGACATGAATAAAGCAGTAGCAATAAAACTGAACGATCATTATGCTAAGCTAACGGATGGGTCTTGTCCATCACATCATTCTCCTAATGATGTGATCCCGTTCATCAAATGAAAACACATGTCCATGGCTAGGAAACTTAACCATCTTTGATTAACGAGCTAGTCAAGTAGAGGCATACTAGGGACACGATGTTTTGTCTATGTATCCACACATGTATCAAGTTTCCGGTTAATACAATTCTAGCATGAATAATAGACATTTATCATGATATAAGGAAATTTAAAGTAATAACTTTATTATTGCCTCTAGGGCATATTTCCTTCAGGGATGTCCTCTCTAAGACGTCACTTCATTTTCCTTGTTGGGGGTGGACTTTCCCCTAGTGGCCTTTCCACTCACAACCTTCTCACCACCTTTGTCCTTGCCTTTATCCTTTTGATCTTCATGCACAAACGCAACCTTTTGAGGACTTGCACCCTTTTGAGGATTGACATTCTTCGTCTTTCTTGAACATTGGGTCAAATCCTAAGTCCCTATTTTGCAAACACCTTCTTATGTTGACTCAACACTTCACTAAATCTTGGAGTAATCTTTGCACGGAGGCTACAACGCAATGCTGATAGTGGTCATTTTTATGGAGGAATTTATGCCTCGTGTGTAGCTGCAAGGCTATGTGTGTCACCTTTGCCCAATGCACCTGGCGAATATCTAGACTTTGATGTGATGCAACACCAGGAGTTTATTAAGTGTAAAGCTCTAAACTATAGTTATAACTTGATGTTTGATAAAAAGCTATTGTACCTGTTATTTTGCCTACACCTGCTCTCTTTGTTTTTCAGAGTAAAGGAAGATATTATGTTTAAGAAAGCGAAGAAGGTGAGTACAACACGGCAATAGAAGCCACTCACAGGGCAGAGGAGGAGGAGGCACCGAGAGCCTCCACGAGCTACCACTTTGATTATTACCCAGACCAATGATGGTGATTATCAAGCTAGGCAAAAGCCTAAGCTTGGGGGAGTACGTTTTCCACCGACATTACATTCATGTTCACACACTTCATTCCAGTTGTCGGTGCTCATCCTCTTTCATTGTATAATCCATGTTAGATTTATTTTCTCGCCTTCTTCTTTTTGTGTGTTTGATTTTTTTTTTTGGAGAAAATCCAAAAATATTTCTCGCTTCTTTTCGGTTTTTCTTTCTAGTTTAAATTAGTTGTAGTATTAAAAGAAAACCCCAAAAGATTTCTTGTTTCTTCTTGTACTTGTTGGGAGCTTTCCTGTGTAAATAGTTTTTCTTGTTTTTTGTTTTTCTTTCTTTAATTTGCTTCCTTCAAGAAAAACTGAAAACTCCAAAAAAATTAGTGTTTTTTTTTCTGAAATTCTTTTCTTTTTGAGTCATATGAGGAGAAGACCACGATGAAAATGTTGAGTGGCTCTCATATGCATTAATGTTGACTAACAAAGAGACCATTTTACCTTGTCTTCTACTTTGAATAAAATGTTTGCAGATTCCAGCTTAGTCCACGACACTGTTGCACTATTATTATTTTTATATCATTCGGTCGTGCAAGTGAAAGGCAATAATGATGATATTTGATGAAGTGACTGTGGCAAGGAAAAGCGGGTATGAACTCAACTTGTTTTTGTTTTTGTAAATATGTTTAACTTAGTATCCATTATTCAACATATTATGATTAAACATGTTTATGATGACAATTAGATATTATAGTTTCTCATGCCATGCTTAAGTAGCTAGGAGTGGATAATAATTTATCTTGAGTGTCAACATGCATTAAAATGATTATGATGTAGTTTGATGATGTGGTATCCTCCTCTGAATGTTTCAAGTGGCTTGACTTGGCACATGTTCACGCATGTAGTTGATTCAAAACCAACATAGCCTCCATGATATTTATGCTCATGGTGTTTATATCCTACTCATGCTAGTACTCAATGTTAATTATTCATAATGCATTATTATGACCGTTTTCGCTCTCTAGTTGGTCGCTTCTCAACCTATTTGCTAGCCTTCGCCTATACTAAGCGGGAATACTGCTTTGCATCAAAATCTTAAACCAAAGTTATCCCAGTTGAGTCCACTATATCTACCTATACGCGGTATTACTCTGCTGTTCTAAGTAAATTTGCATGTGCCACCTCTAAATATTCAAATGAACATATGTTTTGTGTGCCCGTACCGCTCATGGAGCGACATGGGGCGGTTCGTATCTTCCATGCTTAGAAGGTTATTCTCATGATGAGTGTTTATTCACTCATCCTTGCACGAGAGGGGCCGGTAATCAGGATGCCCAGTCCCATGTTCAAAATTGCAACAATAATGAAACAAACTCCCCCGGGCTGTTGTTGGTATGGAGGGCACCTGAGGATTCGGCTACCCATGGCTTGTGTTTGTTGGTGGAGGGGGAGTAAACTTTACTTTTACCACTTGGGAACCGCCGCTAATGTGAAGGAAGATATTTCCAACTCTTGGTCGTAACGTTGAAAGGAAAGGTATACCTACCAAAATTATATTTATCTCTGATTTAAGCTTTGAGCTCTCGCACCTCTGGAAATCCCTGCTTCCCTCTGTGAAGGGCCTATGTATTTACTTTTATGTTATTTTACTTTTATTGTTGAGTCATCACCTTCTCAAATAAGCACCAGTCCTGAGAGCACTATTGTCATTCTCATGCATTGTGCATAGTTAATGTTGTGTACATCATGACTGGATCTCTTCTACCATGAATTGCAATGTTTACACGGGTACAACGAGGTGCTATAAAAACAATTTTTAACCCCTTTCCGTGACGATGTTATGATCCGTTGCCTAGTGAGTGAGTGCGGGGTCCTTCCCACACGACCTAGAAACCATCGAGGATAGAGAGCCTTGATGCATACAGTTGTCCCTATAAAACCGTTTCTGATATCTCGAATATCCCAGACGCTTCATCCTTACTACTAGTTTGTGCTCACATTGCCATCGTAGTCGGAGTTCTACGGTTTTACCTAAAACCAGGCACATTCCAGGCACGACCGTTTTCCAGGCATGTACCAAATTGGCTCTACGTTTACGATGCCTGGCACATCCCAAACAGTTCATGATTGTAAACCGTGTATGATAGGTAGACAATCACACACATTTAGTTTTTCCGCACTGTTTTTGATAGTGTCTGACATCACATATGCTTTGCAAATGGCAACCGTGTGCATTGTTACACACGTTTCCTCTCCGTGAACCATGTCGGATTATGATGTATATCACACATGCTATGATTTATAGACCGTGTGCGCCATAATGACCTGTAGACCGTAATTTCACCCTAATTTAATTGTTGCTATTTAAAATTGTACCTAATTTGAACTTGAAAGTAGGCTATAACTTTATTCGTATCCATCATATTCAAACAACCAATGCATTATTCGATTCACATGTACATATGTTCAAGAATTACATAAGCATCAAATAAAGAATGATGAACCAGGGTTCTATACTTGTACTATTACAGATGGTAAAGAAAGAGGCGACAGACATTCTGGTTACTGAACAAGGTTAAGCAGAATGGCCTTATTGTGCTCTCATGGATGCAGAAGGCACGCATGACTCTAGTCCAACCCCTTGTGATGGCGAGCCGCCAGTCATGTAGTTTGAGAGGTAATCTTGAGTAAACTGCTTCAGGATCCACTGCAAAGGAAAAAAGATCCAGACATTGTCATCTAAGACAACTCATTACGGGCAGTAAAAACAAGGCTATAGAGTTCTTACTTACCATCCTGCAGTTCACTGTTGTCTTGCATAAAGTGTAAACAAATAGTTTGATTGACATCTTTTGACCCATTTTAATAACAATCTTTATCAGTTTCCTCACTTGATACTGGTTCATGAATATCTCATTGCCCCATAAGCAGAAAGGGTCAAAGTGTGGATCTTTGGCAATGACATGTGTACCTAAAAGCACAAAGTTAATATTACTTCCTCCGTTCCTTTATATAAGGTGTATTTGTTTTTGGATAAAATTCCAGAATGTAAGGTGCATTTCTTCGAATTCCTCGTAATTCCCTGGTTACCCCTCCAGGAAAAGGAAAGTATCTCTCTCCCGATTGTCTGTATCTCTCTTTGTAGCAAAATAAGGAAATTATCTCTATGTCGATTGCATGTATCTCTTACTTTCCTGGACTAACTGATTTACTTGCCACTAACTACTAAATTTTCCAAGGGTAATTTAGTCCTAACACATCTATAATTACGTGCCTTGGTCACCGTGCCCAAAATAATACACCTTAGATAAAGGAACGGAGGGAGTAGAAGCTAAACAACAATTACAAAATGATGTAGTACAACACTCCGTCCATCCCATTATATAAGATTTTATTACATGTATATCTAGACATCAACAGAACTTTAAGGTAACACTCTTCCTTGTTGCTATGTAGCCTAGATTGCATATTTAGTCATTCAGTACAATGCATGTTGCTATGTAGCCTCAGATATATTAAATATGGCCCTAGTTAACCTACTGATAAATGGGTTACGAATATATTCAGTGAAATGTACGATTCGAAGACTAATCCCTTATTAGCCCCCAGGCTATATGGTACTAGCTATCGATATCCTGAACAATGAGTACATATAAGCAATGCGATGAAACTAACCTCGATGGAAAACAACACTGTTCTCAGTATTGTCTTGTATGAGTACATATAAAGGCATGTTAAGCACAACATGCTAAACATCAACCAAATATATCCATGGTAGACAACATAATATACAAATGATAGCTTTAGTGTGCAGGTTTAAGCATGCAAGTTAAGTAAAACAAGAAGTGGAAAGGCGTGTTAACTGCATCAGGCATAACATTTAAAAACAAGCAAATAGTCATTCAAACTGGTATTGTGCAGGTCTAAAGTACACTAGTTATTGTTAAAAAAACGAAAAGTCATGTTAACTGCAACATCCTTAACAACAACCAAATATCGTAATTCATAGTGGTATTGTTGAAACCGTTATTGATGAAATTGAACTGCACGGCAAATAGTTGCACATATAGAGCATCACATTGTGAAGAACTGAAATAAACAAGGCATAAGGCCATCTCTAGCCGATCCTTTAAAAGTTAACGAACTAAAACCCTTAGTGGATATATATATACTCCAACAATTTTTGGCCGTTTCTAGTAGATCCCCTAAACTTAATGTTATAAACTTCAATTTGATCAAGTTCAAAGCAGGTTCAACCAAAAGTAGCATGCACTCAAATATAAACATAGATAGTTTTGCATAACCGAACATAAAACATAAATTTAAACTAAGCTAAACTACTTTCGGTCGAAGTGGAGGTCGAGCCAATCCTTCCTCGTCAGGTATGGTGTGCCGTGAGCCGGGTCCGGGCTGGTGCAGTCGTCGGGGTCGTTGGGGAAGACACTCCTCCACTCGCCAAAGTTGATCTTCTCGTCCTCGCCGCCCACCTCGATGCCCTCCACGCGGCCGTCCTCGCCGCCTTCGACCTCGTCATCGGAGGAGAGAATGATAACCTCGCCGCCCTTCGCGCCGGCAAACATCACCTGCTCCGCCTCCTCGAGCTCCAGGTGCTACCGACGAAGCTCTTGCATGTAGGCCTCATCGGCGGCTTGGCCTCAAGGCGCTCCCACGCCTCGTGGTCCTCCCATGCCATAGCCGAGCTCACCACCCCTGGCTCCAGCGGAACGAGGTCGACATGACATGTGCCAAGGGGAAATTGAGCCTAGCCGCCGCGCCGTGGTAGCGGACTTGCCAGCGATCGTACTCCATGGCCGCGAGCTCGGCCATGTGGAAGCTACCGAGCCACCGGCGGGTGTGGGTCTCCTGATCCATAATCTCGGCGACCCACGTCCCCCACTGCCACTGCTGGACCCCGATGTAGGACCTCACTGGCGGCCGGGGCCGAGGGAGGACGGGGAAGTCCTCGAACCGGCGTAGGGGCGCGGCGGCGGGTGAATCGGGCGACCGGCAACGACGGATCGACAAAGAGCCCATAGAGGACGATAGGGACACCTCGGCGGCCACCTCGCCAGCGTCGGGCGAAGAGGCCGTGATAAACCTCTTTTTGTCCATTGGCTCCTCGAGCTCCCCAGCACACAGGCAGAGGTTGAGGATGGAGGCGGAGGCGGCGGCGACGGCGATGGCGGTGACCTACCAATGGTTTCGAGTGAGGGAGGCGTGGTGTGTGTCTATGTGAGCGGAGGTTTTGGAGAGTGTGTGGTGTGTGTGGAGGGGATGGGGGCAAGGTGGTGTTTGAGGAAATACCGTGACAACTAAAATTTTTACTAGGCGGGAGTAAAATGCCGAGATACTGAAAATTTGGATCAAGGGCGAGCAGATATTTATGAGATCGCGAGGGATGTAGAGGCGGGAGTAAAATGCCGGGGCTACTGAAAATTTGAATCAAGGGATTGAAGCAGAGCGGGAGTAACAGACATCGCAAACGGTCCGCACATACTAATCGTGTGCTACCAAACATTAAAAACTTCCAGGCGGTAGATATTTTCGAGATTACGAGGCAGTAGATATTTTCGAGACCGGGAGGCAAGCCTCATGGAGCCCAATCTACTGTGCTGATGTGAGTGACTGCAGGGCACAGGCGTGGCACACAAGTAGTCTGACTGAACCGTGTCTATTGTGTACCCAATCGCAAATGGTTTCTACACCCAACTCGTGTGCTGTCTATAAATTTGGCAAAAAGAATAACGTGGGAGAGGGTCAGAACACGAACACACTTGCATGTGGACCAAATATATGTATAAAAAGGGTGGTTTGATGTTCAAATACCTAATGCACAACTTTGATGTGGCACCTATCACACAAAAGCATAGTATTGCTAGTTAGCTACCCCCTACGAACCCCACTTTATGTCGGCGGTAAGGGAATCCTAGCTACGAAGGGATGCCCCCAAATAGCTAGGTCTGAAATCTTACCCTACCGTAACACAAAACCTATAGGAGTCCATCATATAAATATGGTCAAACTTCCCCTTTCGCTTCCCGACAAAGGTGGACCTTGTGCCGACGGACAAATGTGTGCCTGTGGCGCGGGATGGGTGAGACCACATATGAACCATATGCGGGTGGCCCTACTATATGTATGAAAAGGGTGTGGTGTGATATTTAACTACCATTCACAACTTTGACGTGGCACTTGTGCCTCGCAAATTACCGGACTTCCCCGACCCCACGGAGGTTGCAGGTAGTGCGAAGTAGCCCTCCCCCACACACACATGTCGGGGGGAGGGCATCTCACCAAGACGTACTGTAACACGGACCAAGCAGAATCCAACTTTGTCGTACAACCTCTCCCGCTCATTGTTGGTCAAAGTGATGGACGTCCACATGGCCCCCTGAGGGAGTCCTGGACTAGGGGGTGTCCGGATAGCCGGACTATCATCATCAGCCGGACTCCAAGACTATGAAGATACAAGATTGAAGACTTCGTCCCGTGTCCGGATGGGACTTTCCTTGGCGTGGAAGGCAAGCTTGGCAATACGGATATGTAGATCTCCTACCATTGTAACCGACTCTGTGTAACCCTAGCCCTCTCCGGTGTCTATATAAACCGGAGGGTTTTAGTCCGTAGGACGAACAACCATTACAACAATCATACCATAGGCTAGCTTCTAGGGTTTAGCCTCCTTGATCTCGTGGTAGATCCACTCTTGTACTACCCATATCATCAATATCAATCACGCAGGAGTAGGGTTTTACCTCCATCGAGAGGGCCCGAACCTGGGTAAAAACATCGTGTCCCTTGTCTCCTGTTACCATCCGCCTAGACGCACAGTTCGGGACCCCCTACCCGAGATCCGCCGGTTTTGACACCGACATTGGTGCTTTCATTGAGAGTTCCTCTGTGTCGTCACCGATAGGCTTGATGGCTCCTTCAATCATCAACAACCACGCAGTCCAGGGTGAGACTTTCCTCCCCGGACAGATCTTCGTGTTCGGCGGCTTTGCACTGCGGGCCAATTCGCTTGGCCATCTGGAGCAGATCGAAAGCTACGCCCCTGGCCGTCAGGTCAGATTTGGAAGCCTAAACTTCACGGCTGACATCCGCGGAGACTTGATCTTCGATGGATTCGAGCCACAGCCGAGCGCGCCGCACTGTCACGATGGGCATGATCTAGCTCTGCCGCCGGACAGTGCCCTGGAGGCCGCACATGAGTCCGCTCCGACCCCTAGTTCGGAGCTGACCGCGCTGATCGAGGACAGGTGGCTGGACACCGCCTCGGGAGCTGCAATCTCTACGGCGATGGAGCCGAATACTGACCTTGTCCCTCATAAAGCTCGTGACTCTGAGGTGCCGGACTCCTCGCTGGACTCCAAACCTCCTACGCCCTCACCAATCGAATCCGATTGGGTGCCGATCATGGAGTTCACTGCTGCGGATATCTTTCAGCACTCACCCTTTGGCGACATCTTGAATTCGCTAAAGCATCTCTCGTTAGCAGGAGAGCCCTGGCCGGATTGCGATCAGGACAGTTGGGATGCGGATGACGAAGAAATTCAAAACCCACCCACCACCCACTTTGTAGCCACTGTCGACGATCTAACCGACATGCTAGACTACGACTCCGAAGACATCGACGGTATGGACGACGATGCCGGAGACGACCAAGAACCAGCGCCTACGGGGCACTGGAAGACCACCTCGTCATACGACATATACATGGTGGACATCCCAAAGGATGGGAATGACGAGGAAGCAGCGGAGGCAGATTCCCCTAAGAAACAGCCCAAGCGCCGACGTCAGCGGCGCCGCTCTAAATCCCGCCACAGCAAGAATGGAGATTCCGGCACCGGAGATAATAACACCCCAGAGAGTGCCGAAGACAACCCCCTCCAGCAAGATTCAGCGCAGGAGGACGCAGAAGCCAGCCCTCATGAGAGAGCGGCAGATGAAGAGGTCGAGGATGATAATTACATGCCTCCCTCCGGAGACGAGGCAAGCCTCAACGACGACGAATTTGTCGTGCCCGAGGATCCCGTCGAACAAGAGCGTTTTAAACGCAGGCTTACGGCCACGGCAAACAGCCTAAAGAAAAAGCAGCAACAGCTCAGAGCTGATCAAGACCTGCTGGCTGATAGATGGACCGAAGTCCTCGCGGCCGAAGAGCATGAGCTCGAACGCCCTCCAAAAGCTACCCAAAACGCAAGTTGCTCCCCCAATTAGAGGAGGAGGAATATAAACCCTCATCACTAGCGCACAATACGACAGACCGACCACCTCGTGGCCGCGACAGAGAGGCATCTAGGCCCTCCACCAGAACCGTACCCCGGCACCGCTCGAAAAGTGCGAAGCCACGGGGGAATGCGCCGGACTTGCGAGACATATTGGAGGACAAGGCAAGACAATCAAGATCGATCTACGGATCACGTGGGCGCCCCATGATGCGCGAAGACTACCATCGCGCTGGATACAGCAACTCCGGTCGGGCCAAACACAGTAGACAAAGCTCTCTTGAGCTACGTCGTGATATTGCCCAGTATAGAGGCGCCGCACACCCACTATGCTTCACAGACGAAGTAATGGATCATCAAATCCCTGAAGGGTTTAAACCCATAAACATTGAATCCTACGATGGCACAATAGACCCCGCGGTTTGGATCGAAGACTATCTCCTTCATATCCATATGGCCCGCGGTGACGATCTCCACGCCATCAAATATCTCCCACTCAAGCTTAAAGGACCAGCTCGGCATTGGCTTAACAGCTTGCCAGCAGAGTCAATTGGGTGTTGGGAGGACCTGGAAGCCGCATTCCTTGACAACTTCCAGGGCACATATGTGCGACCACCAGACGCCGATGACCTAAGCCACATAATTCAGCAGCCAGACGAATCGGCCAGACAATTCTGGACATGGTTCCTAACAAAGAAAAATCAAATTGTTGACTGTCCGGATGCAGAGGCCCTCGCAGCCTTCAAACACAACATCCGCGATGAGTGGCTGGCCCGGCACCTAGGACAGGAAAAGCCGAAATCCATGGCAGCCCTCGCATCACTCATGACCCGCTTCTGTGCGGGGGAGGACAGCTGGCTAGCCCGCAGTAATAACCTCAGTAAAATGCTGGCAGTCCGGATACTAAGGACCGCAATGGCAGGTCGCGTCGAAGCAAAAACAAACACCGTGTTAACGGCGATAACACTGAGGATACGGCAGTCAACGCCGGATTCAGAGGCTCTAAACCCGGTCAGCGGAAGAAGCCATTCAAAAGAACCACTCCGGGTCCGTCCAATTTGGACCGAATACTCGACCGCTCTTGCCAGATACTGGGCACCCCCAAAAAGCCAGCTAATCACACCAACAGGGATTGTTGGGTATTTAAGCAGGCAGGCAAGCTAATTGCCAAAACCAATGACAAGGGGCTGCATAGCGATGACGAGGAAGAGACCCGGCCGCCGAACAGTAGAGGACAGAAGGGTTTCCCCCCACAAGTGTGGACAGTAAACATGATATACGCAACCCACATACCCAAGAGGGAGCGGAAGCGTGCACTTAGGGATGTATATGTGATGGAGCCAGTCGCCCCGAAGTTCAATCCATGGTCCTCTTGCCCGATCACTTTTGATCAAAGGGATCACCCCACCAGTATCCACCATGGCGGATTCGCCGCATTGGTTTTAGACCCAATCGTTGATGGATTTCACCTTACCACAGTCCTGATGGACGGCGGCAGCAGCCTGAACCTGCTTTATCAGGATACAGTGCGCAAGATGGGCATAGACCCCTCAAGGATTAAACCTACAAAGACGACATTCAAAGGCGTCATACCAGGTGTAGAGGCCAATTGTACAGGCTCAGTCACACTAGAAGTGGTCTTCGGATCCCCGGATAACTTCCGAAGCGAGGAGTTAATCTTCGACATAGTCCCGTTCCGCAGTGGCTATCACGCTCTGCTCGGACGGACCGCGTTTGCAAAGTTAAACGCGGTGCCGCGTTACGCATACCTCAAGCTCAAGATGCCAGGCCCTCGAGAAATCATCACGGTCAATGGAAACACTGAACGCTCCCTCCGAACGGAGGAACACACAGCGGCTCTCGCGGAAGAAGTACAGAGCAACCTCTTAAGGCAATTTTTGAGTCCGGCCGTTAAGCGACCGGACACGGCCAAACGCGCCCGGAGTAACATACAACAAGACCACCTGGCACGTTCCGAGCACGCGTAGCAATGCGGCCACAACCCCAGCCCTCGCATAATTGCAAGACCAGTCCTTTGCGTACATCATTACGCTCTGGAGATACCATGGGCATAGGGGGAGGGGCATGACCACGACAGGCCCAGAGTGCGGCTCAACCACACCAGGGGCTCCCAAGTGCGTCACTCTTTTTTTCTTTTTTTCTTTTTTCTTATCCACAGGACTCCGTTCACCAGAGGCCCTGTCCGGCAGTAGACCTGCCGAACTCACGATGCAACAGCCAGGGAAGGAGAAAGGCTACGACGAAAACTAAGATGGTCTCCATTGCGAGCATTAAATTTGTTTAATACACCATTCCGCAGCCTACCCCTGGAGGGGGACATGTTTGTAACGCCCCGGTTTCGATGCGCCAGGTGTCTGCCAGTTATTCACCGCCTTTGCCATGTCATTTGCTTGCGTGTTGCACTTTGCCATGTCATCTTCTGCATTTCATATCATGTCATCATGTGCATTTCATTTTGCATACGTGTTCATTTCTTGCATCCGAGCATTTTGCCCATTGTCCGTTTTGCAATCCGGTGCTCCTATGTCCTCCGGCGTTCCCCTTTCGTCTCTCGTTGTGAGCGGGTGTTAAACGTTCTCGGAGTGGACCGAGTCTTGCCAAGCGGCCTTGGTATAGCACCGGTAGACCGCCTATCAAGTTTCATGCCATTTGGAGTCCGTTTGACACTCTAACGGTTAACCGGGTAACTGTAATAGCCCTCTTTTGTTGCAGCCCAACATCCCTTCCAAAGTGGCCCAAAACCCAGCAAACTCCCCTCCATGCTCTCGGTCGTTCGATCACGATCGCGTGGTCGAAAACCGCACCTCATTTGGACTCTCCTAGCTCCCTCTACCTATAAATAGGCCCCTCTCCCCAAAATTTTCATCCAAACCCCAGCCTTCTTCCTCCTCCCGCCGACGGACACGTCCGAACCGGGCCGGACATGTCCGCCCCCGCCCCCGCGGTGAACCCGAGCTCGCCACGTGGCATCGCCGCTGCCCCTCCACCGCCGGCCCGTCTGGCCCACGGGGAGCCCGCCCCCGGGACGGATCGGGCCCGGCCTCCGCCGCCCCGCGCACTCGCGCTGCCCGAGTGCCGCCGCGCCCCGCCCGCCGGCGTGCCGCCGCCGCCTCGCCGGCGCCTTCCGCGCCGCCACCTGCTGCTCTGCCAGGCGCGCCTCGTCGGAGCAGGAGCTCCCCGCGCCGTCCCGCCTCCGCCTCCGCATCCCGCGGCCGTGCCAGCCGGCGCGCGCGCCGCCCGTCGCCAGATCCGCGCCGCCGGTCGCCCTGCGCCTCGCCGAGCCCCCGAGCGCCTCCCCCCGCCGCCGGCCTTCGCGCGCCCGCCGGCCGCCGCCCCAGCCGCCGCGGGCCACGGCCTCGCCCCGCCTCCTTCGACCTCGTCGCCGGCTCCGCCCGGCCGGATCTCGCGCCGAGGCTCCGGGAGCCGCCGGATCCGGCCCCGCCGGCGGCCCGGTCCACCACCCTCCGGCCCACCTTCCTCACCGCGTCCGGCCCAAGTGGCCCAAGGTGAGCGAGACCACAAAATCCCGCCCGTGCGCATGTTAGTTATTTGTTGCTCACGTTTTTTTTCTCTAAAAACTGCCAAGTCCCTGAGATTTGACATTATCATGCCATGTTTGACCTGCTGTATCTCTGCATTCGTAGCTCCGTTTCGTGCGTGTAATATGTCAAATTGTTCGCCTCGACGAGTACTTCATTTCATTCCATTGCATCATTTTCATTTGAGCTCATCTTGTTGCCCGAAATGCTGTTGGAAGAGTGCATGTTGATGTTAATCTGCTGAAACTGTTATAACTTGCTCATTTGTCATTTTTGCCATGTTTGATGTGTGCATCCTATGAGGTTGATGTCTACATGTGTTTTGATCTATGCTATGCCATATTTCTAGAGGTGCAATCCTTGTATTTTTGTGACTTGTGTAGTGAGTGCATTGAGCTTGTTAAGTGAGGTACTTGCTGTTGCTGTTTTCCTGACAGATTTTGTTATATTTTGTTGCTATGTTAACATGTTGCTACTAATCATTCTATGCATAATCTGGAGATGTTCTATAAACATGTTTTGATCTACATGTTATGCCCTATCCATCCATGCCCCTGGTTGCATTTATAGCTTGCTGTAGATTGTTCATATCTTGCTCCAAAATTTGCTAAATGATGTTGCTGTTAGCCTGTTAACATTAAGTTCAATGTTTCCATGATTGGTTTCTAGTGATCCATGCACTCTATGACCTTGATCTTGCCATGCTTAGCTTCATAAACATGTCTTATTACTGTTGGTTGTCTTGCCATGCCATGTATTGCTCTGTGGTGAGTGGTTCAAGCTCACGAACATGCCTACTTATTGTTGTTTCTGCCATGTATGAATCTGTAATATAACTTGCCATGTTTACATGGGTGCCATCATATTTTCTAAGCCTTTTTGGCTCATGGTCAGTAAGGGTATTTTGTTCTATGCATTTAGTAGTATCATGCCATTCCTTTGTTTGCCATGATAGCTTCCTGTAACATGTTGTTTGATAGCTCTAAACATTGCAACCTGATGTTATTTCTGCTAAAGTCTGAAACTGTTATTATTTGCAATCTTACCATGTGTTTTGGAGCATGTTCTAGTGATTTCTGGGGATAGCTCAGTGTTCATGTTTTTTTATGCTTTACGTGTACTTCATGCCGATGCCTTTTGTTATTATGTTGGGATGCTGCAGCATGTTGTTTTGATGCTTGTAATATGCCTAGTTGCTGTTATGGACAGATTGTTGTTATGCCTTGTATAGAGTGTATGTGTTGAACTTTTGCTCCGTTTTGAGTGTGCTCTATATGAAACTTGTTTGATTTTGCATGTAGCTTCATATTACCATGTTGAATCCTTGTTTTGGTGTGTTTTCTTGATGTTTGGGTGCATTTTGCATCAATGCCATGTTTAACTTGTTTTGCTCATATCTTCTAGGTCGTAGCTCCGAATCTAATGAACTTTATATGTAACTTGACTAGAATTTCGTGTAGATCCTCTTGGTGCTCTTTAACTTGCTGTTTAACAACTTCAACATAAGGTTTATTCAGTTCTGGACCAATTTCGAAATATGCATATGAGGACTTACCGGAATTGTTATATGTTGTTCCCGGCCTCATTTAAACTTGCCTTGATGTGTTGTTCTTGTTTGCATCATCTCTTGCCATGAGTAGCTTCATGTAGCTTTGTCATGCATCATGCTTGTTGTGCATCATGTCTTGTGTATGTGTGGTGTGTTTACCATGTTGTGTGCTTCTTCTCGATAGTTCCCGTTTTCGTTGCGATCGTGAGGATTCGTTCGCCTACGTGTGGTTCGTCTTCGTGGCTTCATATTCTTAATGGATTCGTTCTTCTTCCTTGCGGGATTTCAGGCAAGATGACCGCTACCCTGGATCTCACTACTATCATTGCTATGCTAGTTGCTTCGTTCTATCGCTATGCTGCGTTACCTATCATTTGCTCTTCAAGCCTCCCAAATTGCCATGAACCTCTAACCTTTGACACCCTTCCTAGCAAACCGTTGTTTGGCTATGTTACCGCTTTGCTCAACCCCTCTTATAGCGTTGCTAGTTGCAGGTGAAGTTGAAGATTTCTCCATGGTGGACAGGGTTATGTTGGGATATCACAATATCTCTTATATTATTAATGCATCTATATACTTGGTAAAGGGTGGAAGGCTCGGCCTTATGCCTGGTGTTCTGTTCCACTCTTGCCGCCCTAGTTTCCGTCATACCGGTGTTATGTTCCCGGATTTTGCGTTCCTAACGCGGTCGGGTGATTTATGGGACCCCCCTGACAGTTCGCTTTGAATAAAACTTGTCCAGCAAGGCCCAACCTTGGTTTTACCATTTGCCTCACCACCACCTACCTTTCCCTTGGGAGTAATTAACCCAAGGGTCATCTTTATTATAGCCCCCCTCGGGCCAGTGCTTGTCTAAGTGTTGGTCCGAACTGAGCAGCCTGCGGGGCCACCTCGGGGAAACTCGAAGTCTGGTTTTACTCGTAGCTTGACTTATCCGGTGTTGCCCTGAGAATGAGATATGTGCAGCTCCTATCGGGATTGTCGGCGCATCGGGCGGCTTTGCTGGTCTTGTTTTACCATTGTCAAAATGTCTTGTAAACCGGGATTCCGAGTCTGATCGGGTCTTCCTGGGAGAAGGTCTATTCCTTCGTTGATCGCGAGAGCTTGTCATGGGCTAAGTTGGGACACCCCTGCAGGGTATAAACTTTCGAGAGCCGTGCCTGCGGTTATGTGGCAGATGGGAATTTGTTAATGTCCGGTTGTAGATAACTTGACACCTGATCCGAATTAAAATGCATCAACCGCGTGTGTAGCCATGATGGTCTCTTCTCGGCGGAGTCCGGGAAGTGAACACGGTTTCTGTGTTATGTTTGACGTAAGTAGGTGTTCAGGATCACCTCTTGATCATTGCTAGCTTCACGACCATTCCGCTTGTTTCTCTTCTCGCTCTCATTTGCGTATGTTAGCCACCATACTTGCTTAGCCGCTGCTGCAACCTCACCACTTTACCCCTTCCTTTCCCATTAAGCTTTGCTAGTCTTGATACCCATGGTAATGGGATTGCTGAGTCCTCGTGGCTCACAGGTTACTACAACAACAATTGCAGGTACAAGTTATGCGATGATCATGACGCGAGAGCGATGTTTGCTTGCTTTGGAGTTCTTCTTCTGCTTCTTCTTCGATCAGGGGATAGGTTCCAGGTCGGCAGCCTGGGCTAGCAGGGTGGATATTGTTTGAGTTTCTGTTTATGTATCATCCGTAGTCGGATGTTGATCTCTTGTATTGTTGTATTCGTGTGGCATTGTATGCCTTATGTATGTATCCCCATCTATTATGTAATGTTGATGTAATGATATCCACCTTGCAAAAACGTTTCAATATGCAGGTCTATCCTTGGTGGGACCTTCGAGTTCCTTTTGGATAGGGTCGCATATTGGACGTGACAATGTTTAAATAGTCCAATCCCTTGCTTACCGCACTATTTGTATCGCTCTGCATTCATGGCAGTATTTCTGAATAAACAATGCATCGCTTTTTGCTTATAGCTGCATTTCTTTTTTTTCTTATATATATATGTTCATTTACGACATCCTGCATCCGTACACTTTCGTATGGCCGAATACACCAGGGGCTTAAGTTCCCCGCATTATGGTGTGATAAGTCCGAACACTTTCCCAAGTGCGGCACCCCGAACTTATAGCATTATATGCATCAGCTCCGAATCATATCTTGGGTCAATAGTTGGGTTTGCCCGGCTCCCATGTTTTGGTACCTTACGTTCCGTTTTATCGGCTAAGGTAGCACTAGGAGAACCACTGCGATTGTGCCCCGGTTGAGCTGGGCGAGCGCCTCAGTGGAGAAAGCTAAAACTGACCGTCATGATAAGGCAAGAGCTGGTCGCTGTTCGAGGGGTCTTTTCGAGTCCCTAAAGACTTATGCCGCTTAGAGCGAGGAACCGGCTTTGTCCGGCCCAGGCGTGGATAGCGCCCCGAACTCGGTCTTCCGAATACTAGGGGCTTTGCCGAAATTTAAAATTATAGAATTCTATGGCTAAGTGAGAGTGTTCAAGCATTATAAGTCTGGTTGCCTTGTTCGTCGTGTTGAGCACCTCCCTAGATGGACCCAAAAATGAGAACAAGAGCGCTCAAGTTTATACCGAACACCCCAGCACTCGTGGCATGGGGGCTGAAGCCGATGACTTGCCATCTCTCAAATTTTATAAACGGCCGCACAGAAGGTAATATTTTAAATTAATAAGCGTTGCTTAGCGCATATGAACAAAGTTTTCAGCGCACAGGATAACACATTGTGAGTCTACTCAAATATTACATCTTTGGAGCACTCGTCCGCAATCTTGCGGGCACCCTTCAGGACACTCTTATAGTACATTTCGGGCGTGCGATACTCCTTGCCCGCCGGTGGCGCGTCCGTTAGAAGCTTCTCAGCATCCAGCCTGCCCCAGTGCACTTTTGCACGGGCAAGGGCCCGACGGGCACCTTCAATGCAGGCGGAGTGCTTGATGACTTCCACCCAGGGACACACATCCACCAGCCGCCGCACTAAGCCGAAGTAGCTCCCAGGCATGGCCTCCTCGGGCCACAGCCGAACTATGAGGCCCTTCATGGCCTGTTCGGCTACCTTGTGGAGCTCGACCAGCTGCTTTAGCTGGTCGCTAAGGGGCACTGGATGTCCGGCCTCAGCATACTAAGACCAGAAGACCTTCTCCATCGAGCTCCCCTCCTCGGCCCGGTAGAATGCGGCGGCATCGGACATGCTGCGAGGCAGATCTACAAACGCTCCTGGAGAGCTCCGAATTCGGGTAAGTAACAGGTAATTCACATTCACATGCTTGCTTTGCATGAAAAATGCCTTACCCGCCGCTATCTTCTTCACCGCCTCGATCTCTTGGAGGGCCCCATGGGCTTCGGCCTTAGCAGCTTTGGCACTCTCAAGAGCCGAGGCAAGCTCGGACTCTCGAGTCCTCGAGTCACGCTCCAAACTCTTGTGCTTTTCCACAAGAACCTGGAGCTCTTGCTGCACCTCCGCCACCCGCGCCTCCTGCTTCTCTCTCTCAGCTCGTTCCGCGGCCGCATTACGCTCGACCGCGGACACGGCCTCCTTAAGGATCGCCACCTCGTTCGTGGCCCCTGGAGTACCCACGTTATCCTTGTTATTTTTCTTGCAACCAAAATCCTTTTCTATAATGTACAAATTCAATATGGTGTTACTCACCTTCCCTGTCCTCGAGCTGCTTCTTAGCACGGCCGAGCTCACTCTCGGACCGCTCGAGGTTCTGCTTCAAAGCACCGACCTCCGCAGTCAGTGCGGCGGAGGTCAGCAGCGCAGCCTGCAATCCCATATTGACATAATTTTTAGACCTCCTGCGTATATCTTTTTAGATCCTTAGTCCGGCTTTTCTTTCCGAACACCGAACCGACCATCAGGGGCTACTGTCTATGCGGTATTACATTACATATTTTAAATTTCTTACCTCAAAGCCCGTTAGAAGGCTGCTGCAGGCTTCTGTCAGCCCGCTCTTGGCGAGCTGAACCTTCTGAATCACCGCACTCATGATAGTGCGGCGTTCTTCCTCGATGGAAGCGCCGTTGAGCGCCTCCAACAAGTTGTCCGGCGCCTCCGGTTGGACGGAGGCCTCCGATGTCACGGTCTTGCCTTTCTTACGAAGGGGCCGCCTACCGGACTCTGGAACACTGCTGGTTCCGGTGCGGAGTCCGGTGCAAAGTCCGGGAGGCTGCCTTGCGGCGCCTCCGGAGCCTCCTCCTCCCGATGGGTCCCCTCCTAGGATCCCACCTCGGCGTCGTTAGCGTCACGGGGAGTTGAGGCGGTCGGAAGGGAATCCACATCCGACGGAGCCAAGGACCCGCTCGATGAAGCGGGAAGGTCATCCTCGGCCGGACTACAGGTAGTATGCGGCATTAGAAGGACACTACGTGGCACAAAGAGAATTTATAAATCATTCAGGAATCCGGATACTTACGATCTTGCCGGGGGCTTGGCCCTTGAGGGCCACTCCCCTTCACCGTCGCCGGCGTTGGCGGAGCAGTCCGAAGGAAGGGTCCTTCCCTTCTTGGACCCTTCGGCCTCCCCCGTTGGGGAAGCCTTCCTTTTCTTCTCTCCCCTCTCTTGGGGAGAGGCCTCTTTCTCCTCCTCGTCTTCGGGGAGGAGTCCGCCCCGGAGCCATCGGACGACGAGTCCGATACCACCTGGCGCCGGGAACTTCTTCGGGTTCCCATGGCCTTCTTCTTGGCCTTCTTTTTCGGCACCACGTAAAGTGCCGGGACTAGCAGCCCCGTCAAACGGGTATCCGCTTGGTCTTCGGGGAGGGGAGCCGGACAGTTAACCTGTCCGGACGTCCTCTGCCAGTCCCGTTAAAGGCATTGGGAGTTTTAGATCCCACATAGAGTCACACTATGAAAGAAATGAATGCCCCATAAAGGATAACATATCTTACCGCGCCGGCCAGGCGCTGCGTGCTGAATCCGCGATCTTCAGTTGCGGATGCGGGGGCTTCTCCCCGTTGAACAGCACCCTCCAGTCCGCTTCGTACGTTGTGTCGAAGAGCCAACTAAGGGTCCGGTGCTATGCGGGATCAAACTCCCACAAATTGAAAGCCCGTTGCTGGCAGGGGAGAATCCGGCGGACGAGCATGATGTGACGCCCGGATAATTAAGCTACAGTGATCCTCTGCTAGTGATGCCATGTCATCCCGATTACTTTTGCTAAATGTCCGTTAGTTTAACCGCGTCAAATTCGAATTTAAAATTATTGTTGATAATAAAATTTTTCAGAAATTGAAACAAAAATGTTCGGTGGTTACCAAATATTACAAGGGTAATTATGGTGCAGCAAACACATTTTTATAAAATGTCTAAATAATTTAAAGTGATTTAAAACAGAAAAGAAAATAATTAAAAACAAAACAGAAAAACTAAAACCTAAAACTAGAAGAAAAGGAGAGAGAAAGACCCCCCCGGGCCAGCAGACCCAGCGGGCCGGCCCATTCGCCCACTTGGCCCAGCCGGCCGGCCCACTACGCCCCTCCTTATCCACTACCCCCTCCTTATCCACTCCCTCCCCCAAACCCTAACCGGCCACCACCCACTCCCCCCCACGACGCGCCCTCCCCCCCAATCCAGATCGGATCGGGCTCGACGCCGCTCGACAGCACTCCGCCGCCACACGACGCCGCCTGGAGCTCGCAGCCCCCCCACGCCGGGAGCACCTCCACCTCGACCTCCCATTCGCCGGACCCTCCTCGCCGGACTGCTCCTCTCCGCCGCTCGTCCCCGTCGTCCTCCCCAACCTTCCCCGAGCCCACTGTCCCGGACCCCACGAACCCCCTGTGAGGCCTCGCCCCTCTCCACTCCCCTCTGCTCCCTACGCTCGCTCCATCGTCGCGCAACCCCCCCTCCCCGCGTCCTGGCCGCCCAGTGCGCGCGCTCGGCCGCGCCCGTCGCCACGCCGACCCGTTGCTCCTCGCCCCGTCCGCACTCACCACACGCACCGCCCTGACGGCCCTTGTTCCGCGCACCCCGTCTGCCGTGGCCGGCACGTCCCCGGCCGCCTCCGCTCGCGACCACCGAGGCCCCCAGGCGCGCTCACCCTCGCCTCTCATGGCGTCGGGTGCGAGCCCCCGCACCAGTTCGCCGCGCCCGCACGCGTTGCTCCTCCCCGCTCACCCTGTGTCGCACCGAGGAGCCTCCGCCCCTCTCGTCGCGGCCTCGGGCTCACGTCGTCCGCCTCTGGCCGCCCTGCTGCATGTCGGCAGCCGCGACCCTCCCCATGCTCCG
Organism: Triticum timopheevii; assembly: GCA_963921465.1. Lineage (NCBI taxonomy): Eukaryota > Viridiplantae > Streptophyta > Magnoliopsida > Poales > Poaceae > Triticum > Triticum timopheevii. The sequence goes on from OY997274.1 coordinate 385,935,432, forward strand.
CCCGATCGCAGCCGCCGGAGCTCAACGCCGGCGTGCTGGCGCCCGCGCCCACCAGCCGCCCCTTGTTGCCTGGTCGGGTGCGCCCCCGCGGGCTAGCGCCCGTTCGGGCTGTGCCCGTTAGCGCTCGTGCCCGCTATGGCCTCTGGGCCAATGACAAACAGGGCCCACGCCCCTGAGAACAAAAAAAGAGGATTTAATAAATATATATATATATAAATAAATAAAATAAATAAAATATTAATTAGTTACTTAATTAAAGAATTAATTAACTTAATTAATCCTGATTAGATTAACCTAATCACCTAGTTTAGTTAATTAATCTGTTAGGTTAATTAGCAGTCAATGACGAACGGGACCCACACGTCAGTTGACCAGTCAACACCTCTGTTGACTGATGACGTCATGCTAATGTCATGATGACGTCAGCAAACACCGTTCTGGATATGTTGAATTAAAATATTTAAATTAATCCTAAAATAATTTAAATCTTTTAAAAAAATCATATAAAATAAACCGTAGCTCAGATGAAAATACTTTCTACATGAAAGTTGCTCAGAACGACGAGACGAATCCAGATACACAGCCCATTCGTCCGCCACACATCCCTAGCATAGTGAACCTGCAACATTTCACCTCCGGTTCATCTGTCCGAAAACACGGAACACCGGGGATACTTTTCCAGATGTTTCCCCCCTTCACCGGCATCACCTCATACCGCGTTAGAACACGTCTAGCTCTGCTTGTTGTCCTGTTATGCACTTGCTTGCTATGTATTTATTGTTTCTCCCCCTCTTCTCTCCGGTAGACCCCGTGACGATGCTGATGCCCCTGTGGTCGACCACATCACCGACGACCCCTCCTTGTCTGAGCAACCAGGCAAGCCCCCCCTTGATCACCAGATATCGCCTATTCTCCTCTATACTACTTGCATTAGAGTAGTGTAGCATGTTACTGCTTTCATTGATCCTATTCTGATGCATAGCCTGACATTGTTGCTACATCTGTGGATACCTTACCTGCAATCCTAAATGCTTAGTATAGGATGCTAGTTTATCATCATTGGCCCTACATTCTTGTCAGTCTGCCTTGCTATACTATTGGGCCGTGATCACTCGGGGGTGATCACGGGTATATACTATACATACATACATACATATTATACAGATGGTAACTAAAGTCGGGTCAGTTCGTTGAGTACCCGCAAGTGATTCTGATGAGGGGGCTGAAAGGAAAGGTGGCTCCATCCTGGTAGAGGTGGGCCTGGGTTCCCGACGGCCCCCGACTGTTACTTTGTGGCGGAGCGACAGGGCAGGTTGAGACCACCTAGGAGACAGGTGGGCCTGGCCCTGTTCGGCGTTCGCGGATACATAACACGCTTAACAAGATCTTGGTATTTGATCTGAGTCTTGCCATTTGGTCTATACGCACTAACCATCTACGCGGGAGTAGTTATGGGTATCCCGGCGTCGTGGTATCAGCCGAAGCCTTCTTGACGTCAGCGACGGAGCGACGCGTGCCGGATTGGACTACGTTAACGCAACTTCCTTTGTAATGGAGGTTGCTAGGTCTGCTTCCGGCCGCCCTCGCAACATGCAGGTGTGCAATGGGTGATGGGCCCGGACCCCTACGCGCATAGGATTTAGACCGGTGGGCTGACCTCTCTGTTGTGCCTAGGTGGGGCTGCGACGTGTTGATCTTCCGAGGCCGGGCATGACCCAGGAAAGTGTGTCCGGCCAAATGGGATCGAGCGTGTTGGGTTATGTGGTGCACCCCTGCAGGGAATTTTATCTATTCGAATAGCCATGTCCCTCGGTAAAAGGACGACCCGGAGTTGTACCTTGACCTTATGACAACTAGAACCGGATACTTAATAAAACACACCCTTCCAAGTTCCACAGACAACACGGTGATCGCTTTTCCACAGGGCAACGAGGAGAGGATGGCCGGGTAGGATTATGCTATGCGATGCTACTGGAGATGCTACTTGGAGATGCTACTTGGAGATGCTACTTGGAGATGCTACTTGGAGGACTTTAATCTACTCTCTTCTACACACTGCAAGACGGAGGCTGCCAGAAGCGTAGTCTTCGACAGGATTAGCTATCCCCCTCTTATTCTGGCATTCTGAAGTTCAGTCCACCGATATGGCCCTTTACACATATACCCATGCATATGTAGTGGAGATCCTTGCTTGCGAGTACTTTGGATGAGTACTCACGGTTGCTTTCTCCCCCCTTTCCCCCCCTTTCCTTTCTTTCTGGTTGTCGTAACCAGATGCTGGAGCCCAGGAGCCAGACGCCACCGTCGATGACGACTACTACACTGGAGGTGCCTACTACTACGTGCAGGCTGCTGACGACGACCAGGAGTAGTTAGGAGGATCCCAGGCAGGAGGCCTGCGCCTCTTTCGATCTGTATCCCAGTTTGTGCTAGCCTTCTTAAGGCAAACTTGTTTAACTTATGTTTGTACTCAGATATTGATGCTTCCGCTGACTCGTCAATGATCGAGCACTTGTATTCGAGCCTTCGAGGCCCCAGGCTTGTATTATGATGCTTGTATGACTTATTTATGTTTTTAGAGTTGTGTTGTGATATCTTCCCGTGAGTCCCTGATCTTGATCGTACACGTTTGCGTGCATGATTAGTGTATGATTGAATCGGGGGCATCACAAGTTGGTATCAGAGCCGACTGCCTGTAGGAATCCCCTTCCCAACTCCTTGGCCGAAGTTGAGTCTAGACATTGCAAAACTTTTTACTAACATGGCTGTGCGGCCCATGGGCCCACGTCGCCATTGTGTGGTATTAGGATCTTTTACTCCTCGATCTTTACTCTGGGACTCTGAGCTCTATTCTATTCGGGTTAAATGATTTTGCTAAAAACAAAACTAACTTTAGGTTCTCGCAAGTACTTTCTCCCGGAGAGCCCCTTGTTACCGATGACCGCCTGCTGCACCAGAAGATTCCGAAGATACTCTATGATGTGCTCTCGAGACTATGTGCCATCGCTTTTGCAATTCACTTCCATCGATAAATCCCTCTGGATAACTACTTACACCTATCGTTCATATTGTCATCCCCAGTTGGTCTTGTTATTACAAGATACCCTGAAAAACTCGTCGTTGTTTCGATAATCCTTTGAACTTACGGCCTTGCTGTTCTTTGTCACCTGAATACCCCTACGGTTAATTCTCGCACTTATCGAGTATCCGCTCATCCCCCAGTTGTTCATGTGTTACACAAAAGTCTTCAAAATGCTATTTGAACTTCCGAAAATCCTGAGTCGCCTATTGCACTTGAAATTCTTGCTTGCTGGCATTATGGTTAATCCCATAAGTCTCATAGTCTTATTGACATTCCTTGTCATTATCATTTTGAGTCTGTTGACTCAATATGTTTGCGAATGCTCGCAATCATCAAGCAACATAATTCTTCCCTTCAGCTCAGACGTCATTCCGGACATGAGTTGGTTCTCGACAATTCAAACCTTTATTGATTCTCCAACTAAGTGTTTTCAACTTATCCATCCTTGATCAGAGCGTCTACTTTTGATCCTTAATTTTGGAATAATTTCTTTCTATTTAAGCATCAGACTAATCAGGTGATTCTTGAATCTGATGTCTCTGCATTCTTTATTCCTCTGAGTGAGTACCGATACTCACATCAGCTCTGTTGTGGATCGCCTGATCCATTGTTAGATTCTATCCGACAGTGTCCTTCATATTCAATCACCTTGTGAGTTCTTCCCCCGATACATAATGCCCTTGGTAAATTGTATCCTCTGCTTGGCAAACCATGCTCTGCTTTCGAGCTTGTGTAATTACTTTTGAAATTTGTGGTATATGTTCCTAAGATGCCCCGATGGGTTGAACCAACTCCTTCCCTATTCTGTTTGAACCCATAAGATTTCACGGGTCATACTTATCTGGTATTGCACCATGTAAAACTTTCAACAACTAATGTCATTTTTGAAACATGAGAAGTGAATGGAAGGTTATGCATTGAAGAAGTGGGAGTCGACCTTGAACTTTGTGTTCATGCCCATGGACATGATGTAGATCCTATCATGGAAACTTCTTGTAATAATAAATATTTCCTTGATAAATATCATCTGGTAGCTGTGAATTGATCCTTTGCAACCGTGGTTCCGACCATGTTTGTTCTCCTTTGATTTTATTTCTCGGACAAGTTAAATTACTTGCCTTCTACAGATCAATACGCCTTCCCAACCTCTATTTTGTTCTACCTTCGAGTATTACCCCCTTGTATCTCGAGAATATCCACCCATTGCACTTCATCTATGAAATTCTGACGAAGTAGTACCTTTTCCCATCATAGTCACTCCACGGGTTCTGGGTTGTCGTCAACCGAGAACACCAATTGGTGAATCGAATCAATACTGAGATTCATTACTCTCAGTACTTTGTTATTGAGATGTTTAATACTCCATCACGTAACTCCTAGCCTGATCGGCTATATCATTATCATGCTAAACCTTAACTGTGCTACCTGGTCCTTAATCTCGGAGCACAACTTTCGATGATGAGCTAAGCTTACGTCGAGCTTCCTCATCCTATAAATTCTCCTTGAACAACAAACTTGATTCCAAGTTTGTGTCGTACCCTTGGTTCCATTAACCTTTCGCTTCACCATTCATTTGACTTGATGTCATCGCCGATCGATTACATCTTGAAATCTCTCGACAAAGTGTGTCGTGATCATCATCAACCTTATAAGCTCTTCCAGGATATCAATTGAGTTCATGATGAGAAATACCATCCTTGCCCTTGATGATTTGTTTCATCATCGACCACTTCATTGCCTTCCGTTCAACACAAACTCGTTCATGTTTTGTGTTATACCTTGAGTTCCTTGCTATCCGGCCTTTGTTCTTAATTACCTTGGAGTATTACCATCTCTTTTGTCAAGAATGTGGTGAGAATTTCACCACCTCTTAAGAATTCTTGATATAATAATGCTTCTCGCCATCTCCGTTCATTCCTTGGACCCCGTATTGTTTTTTTAATCGGAATACCGACAATTGAGCTATGACGTCTGAATTCAAAACTATTGCTTTGAAGTTAATGGTTGATAGTTCATTCTTAGACTATTGGTTATGGAATCACCATTCTAACATTGATCATGCTACCTAACCCCATATTTCGGGTGCACCTTTCAACCAATGTTTAATTGTGTATGTTTTCCTCGAGCATACCTCATTATGTCATCTGATCTGACAAATGTTATCTCCTTATTCACATAGTTGTGGAAATCCATCCTTTTGGAAATCTTGAGGACTTGTCGCTGAGTCCATCAGCCACCTCCTCGTCCTCTCCTTGGTTAAATGATGAACTCTTGTTTTGGAACTTGCTTCCATAGTTCATTTCCCGAGAATCTTACAATGACATCTCGTCAATTTTTGTTGCACCTTTTCTTCTCAGGCATCTTGAGTCTGAGTTATGTTGACACCAATCAGATCTGAATCTCGGTCAGATATGATGGTTGGAACATATTTCCAAGAGTTATAAAACTGGTCTATATATGACCCGGTAAGGTGATGTCATGCCTAGCACACCTGACCGGAGGACCTATTTTTATAAGTTTCCTTTTTAGAAAGGCTAGTCATTCTTCCATGAGGGAATTGTAAGACTTATTCTATAAGTTGTTCCTGATGGATCCTTTTTGTTTCCAGAGTCTGACCTTTGCTTGAAGGCCATGTCAATGCTATCTCGAAGCATGTCTGTGGTAATCCGATTTTCAATAAGAGCATTTGAAGCACAATGCTAAATGTTTCTTGATCAATTATCCAAACATTGTTGTATGGGTAATGTCATGAAATTTCTCTCCCTTTTCCTGAAGGGTTTTCTACTTTATATCCTACCACAGATATCATGCTCTGCTTGTCCTTGGGAAGGGTATACCCCTGGTATATGTGTCAAACACATTTTCCTTTCCATTGTTTTGTTTGATCTTTCTTGTGATCTATATTATCTAAGCAGTAATATTCTCCTGCTTATGTAAACACCCCGGTGTACAATTCTGTCAGCAAGACCCTGTTGCATTTGTTGATAGCATTCTGCTAACCACCGATGGATGAGAACTTTGCCTATTGGTCCGCCTCGTTCAACGAGCAGGAAAATGGTTCTCTTTGTTCCTCGCCCTTGGTACCGATATTGTTGCTGACATAACTGACATGGTACCCTCTGACATGCCTTGCTTTCGTGACCGTCCAAGATGCCAGCCCCCTTTCTACTTTAACCCACATGGTGGGCCCATAACCCACAGTTCCACAGGATCAAAACCTGACTCTCCGGTAAACCCCCTGTTGCCAAGGTTGTTCCTCGCGCGTGGCCTCGTAAGTAATTTACGAGCAACCTTCCGAGAGATCACCAGTTCTGCTATCAGACGCAATACTTATTCCCATTGCTCCGAACCCCTTTCACACTTTGTTTTAGGCAACGAACGATTGCCTATGCGCTTGAAACTTCTATTTTGCACCTTCTTACTTTGCTCATGATATTTTCTTAAGTTTCAATTTGATAGTTGCTATCCGCCACCCTCCCCGATGTTATCGACCAGATAGTCGACCTTGAAGAGGTCCATACTCCCGGAATGCCCACCCTTTATCCTTTCCGTAAGTACGATGAAGATCCCGAAGAAAGGATGTGTACTACATCATGATGGCCTGAAGCAGAGAAATGAAGACATCAACATAATGGATCGACCGCTTCGAGAAGAGCAACCAAGACCGAGAAGATCCATTAGAATACCGTAACCAGAACTTTCCCCCTTACTCCCCTCTTAAATCTCGGGACGAGATTTCTTGTAGTGGAGGAGAATTGTGACGCCCGGATAATTAAGCTACAGTGATCCTCTCCTAGTGATGCCATGTCATCCCGATTACTTTTGCTAAATGTCCGTTAGTTCAACCGCGCCAAATTCGAATTTAAAATTATTGTTGATAATAAAAGTTTTCAGAAATTGAAACAAAAATGTTCGGTGGTTGCCAAATATTACAAGGGTAATTATGGTGCAGCAAACACATTTTTATAAAATGTCTAAATAATTTAAAGTGATTTAAAACAGAAAAGAAAATAATTAAAAACAAAACAGAAAAACTAAAACCTAAAACTAGAAGAAAAGGAGAGAGAAAGACCCCCCCTGGGCCAGCAGACCCAGCGGGCCGGCCCATTCGCCCACTTGGCCCAGCCGGCCGGCCCACTACCCCCCTCCTTATACACTACCCCCTCCTTATCCACTCCCTCCCCCAAACCCTAACCATCCACCACCCACTCCCCCCCCCACGACGCGCCCTCCCCCCCGATCCAGATCGGATCGGGCTCGACGCCGCTCGATGCCACTCCGCCGCCACACGATGCCGCCCGGAGCTCGCCGCCCCCCACGCCGGGAGCACCTCCGCCTCGACCTCCCCTTCGCCGGACCCTCCTCGCCGGACTGCTCCTCTCTGCCGCTCGTCCCCGTCGTCCTCCCCAACCTTCCCCGAGCCCACTGTCCTGGACCCCACGAACCCCCTGTGAGGCCTCGCCCCTCTCCACTCCCCTCTGCTCCCTACGCTCGCTCCATCGTCGCGCAACCCCCCCTCCCCGGATCCTGGCCGCCTAGTGCGCGCGCTCGGCCGCGCCCTTCGCCGCGCCGACCCGTTGCTCCTCGCCCCGTCCGCGCTCACCACACGCACCGCCCTGACGGCCGTTGCTCCCGCGCACCCCGTCTGCCATGGCCGGCACGTCCCCGGCCGCCTCCGCTCGCGACCACCGAGGCCCCCAGGCGCGCTCACCCTCGCCTCCCATGGCGTCGGGTGCGAGCCCCCGCACCAGTTCGCCGCGCCCGCACGCGTTGCTCCTCCCCGCTCGCCCTGTGTCGCACCGAGGAGCCTCCGCCCCTCTTGTCGCGGCCTCGGGCTCACGTCGTCCGCCTCTGGCCGCCCTGCTGCATGTCGGCAGCCGCGGCCCTCCCCATGCTCCGCCCGGTCGCAGCCGGCGGAGCTCAACGCTGGCGTGCTGGCGCCCGCGCCCACCAGCCGCCCCTTGTTGCCTGGTCGGGTGCGCCCCCACGGGCTAGCGCCCGTTCGGGCTGTGCCCGTTAGCGCTCGTGCCCGCTATGGCCTCTGGGCCAATGACAAACGGGGCCCACGCCCCTGAGAACAAAAAAAAGAGGATTTAATAAATATATATATATATAAATAAATAAATAAAATAAAATATTAATTAGTTACTTAATTAAAGAATTAATTAACTTAATTAATCCTGATTAGATTAACCTAATCACCTAGTTTAGTTAATTAATCTGTTAGGTTAATTAGCAGTCAATGACGAACGGGACCCACACGTTAGTTGACCAGTCAACACCTCTATTAACTGATGACATCATGCTGACGTCATGATGACGTCAGCAAACACTGTTCTGGATATGTTGAATTAAAATATTTAAATTAATCCTAAAATAATTTAAATCTTTTAAAAAAATCATATAAAATAAACCGTAGCTCACATGAAAATACTTTCTACATGAAAGTTGCTCAGAACGACGAGACGAATCCAGATACGCAGCCCATTCGTCCGCCACACATCCCTAGCATAGTGAACCTGCAACATTTCACCTCCGGTTCATCTGTCCGAAAACACGGAACACCGGGGATACTTTTCCGGATGTTTCCCCCCTTCACCGGTATCACCTCATACCGCGTTAGAACACGTCTAGCTCTGCTTGTTGTCCTGTTATGCACTTGCTTGCTATGTATTTACTGTTTCTCCCCCCTCTTCTCTCCGATAGACCCCGTGACGATGCTGATGCCCCTGTGGTCGACTACATCACCGACGACCCCTCCTTGTCTGAGCAACCAGGCAAGCCCCCCCCCCTTGATCACCAGATATCGCCTATTCTCCTCTATACTGCTTGCATTAGAGTAGTGTAGCATGTTACTGCTTTCCGTTGATCCTATTTTGATGCATAGCCTGACATTGTTCCTACATATGTTGATACCTTACCTGCAATCCTAAATGCTTATTATAGGATGCTCCATCCCGGTAGAGGTGGGCCTGGGTTCCCGACGGCCCCCGACTGTTACTTTGTGGCGGAGTGACAGGGCAGGTTGAGACCACCTAGGAGACAGGTGGGCCTGGCCCTGTTCGGTGTTCGCGGATACTTAACACGCTTAACGAGATTTTGGTATTTGATCTAAGTCTGGCCATTTGGTCTATACGCACTAACCATCTACGCGGGAGTAGTTATGGGTATCCCGGCGTCGTGGTATCAGCCGAAGCCTTCTTGACGTCAGCGATGGAGCGGCGCGCGCCGGATTGGACTGCGTTAACGCAACTTCCTTTGTAATGGAGGTTGCTAGGTCTGCTTCCGGCCGCCCTCGCAACATGCAGGTGTGCAATGGGCGATGGGCCCGGACCCCTGCGCGCATAGGATTTAGACCGGCGGGCTGACCTCTCTGTTGTGCCTAGGTGGGGCTGCGACGTGTTGATCTTTCGAGGCCGGGCATGACCCAGGAAAGTGTGTCCGGCCAAATGGGATCGAGCGTGTTGGGTTATGTGGTGCACCCCTGTAGGGAAGTTTATCTATTCGAATAGACGTGTCCCTCGGTAAAAGGATGACCCAGAGTTGTACCTTGACCTTATGACAACTAGAACCAGATACTGAATAAAACACACCCTTCCAAGTTCCAAAGACAACCCAGTGATCGCTTTTCCACAGGGCAACGAGGAGAGGATCGCCGGGTAGGATTATGCTATGCGATGCTACTGGAGATGCTACTTGGAGATGCTACTTGGAGATGCTACTTGGAGATGCTACTTGGAGGACTTTAATCTACTCTCTTCTACACACTGCAAGACGGAGGCTGCCAGAAGCGTAGTCTTCGACAGGATTAGCTATCCCCCTCTTATTCTGGCATTCTGAAGTTCAGTCCACCGATATGGCCCTTTACACATATACCCATGCATATGTAGTGGAGATCCTTGCTTGCGAGTACTTTGGATGAGTACTCACGGTTGCTTTCTCCCCCCTTTTCCCCCCTTTCCTTTCTTTCTGGTTGTCGTAACCAGATGCTGGAGCCCAGGAGCCAGACGCCACCGTCGATGACGACTACTACACTGGAGGTGCCTACTACTACGTGCAGGCTGCTGACGACGACCAGGAGTAGTTAGGAGGATCCCAGGCAGGAGGCCTGCGCCTCTTTCGATCAGTATCCCAGTTTGTGCTAGCCTTCTTAAGGCAAACTTGTTTAACTTATGTCTGTACTCAGATATTGATGCTTCCGCTGACTCGTCAATGATCGAGCACTTGTATTCGAGCCTTCGAGGCCCCAGGCTTGTATTATGATGCTTGTATGACTTATTTATGTTTTTAGAGTTGTGTTGTGATATCTTCCCGTGAGTCCCTGATCTTGATCGTACACGTTTGCGTGCATGATTAGTGTACGATTGAATCGGGGGCGTCACACATGACCTGGATCACGTTGACAAGCTTAAGTTTCTTGTTCACCAGGGTCTGGAGACAGGACTGGAGTCCGGTCAGCTCCTCCGAACTACGCCATAGCAAGCCCTTCTCTTTCCAGGAGGTGAGCTGCATGGGGGTACCAGATCTGAACTCGGGGGCCGCTGCCCATTTAGGGTCACGCGGCTCGGTGATGTAGAACCACCCCGATTGCCACCCTTTGATGGACTCCACGAAGGCACCCTCGAGCCAGATGACGTTGGGCATTTTGCCCACCATGGCTCCTCCGCACTCCGCTTGAACGCCCTTCACAACCTTCGGCTTGACATTGAAGGTCTTTAGCCACAAGCCGAAGTGTGGCTGGATGCATAGGAAGGCCTCGCACACGATGATAAACGCCGAGATGTTGAGGATGAAGTTTGGCGCCAGATCGTGGAAGTCCAGGCCATAGTAGTACATGAGCCCCCAGACGATGGTATGAAGTGGGAAGCCCAGTCCGTGGAGGAAGTGGGGAAGAAATACGACCCTCTCATGGGGCCTGGGGGTGGGGATGAGCTGCCCCTCGTCGGGAAGCCGGTGCGTGATGTCGCTGGACAAGTATCCGGCGCCGCGCAATTTTTCGATGTGCCCCTCCGTGACGGAGGAGGCCATCCACTTGCCTCCTACTTCGGACATGGCTGGAGAAGGTTGAGGCGAGGTGTGCGGACTTGGGCGCTGGAGCTCGAGTGCGCGGAGATGGATAGGCAAAGGAGGAAGAAGGCGTAGGTAAAAAGGGTGGATCCTTATCCCCTTATATATGGGCAGACGAAGACTATGCGTCCCCACCGGCCTGGTAAAACTCGCCTATCTCCCAAGAGCCACAATCAATGGCACGATTGGGTTACCCACGTCCGTATTGATGGGAATCCCAGAATAAGGGGAACACGATCTCTGCTTCGACAAGACGTGCCAAGGAAACCGCTTCGCTAAACGCGCTGAGGTGGTATAGTAAAATCAATTCAAGTAAAGGCTTGGCAGTGGTGTGACGTCACGCCACAAAATACATCAGCAGATTGAACTTGTGTACGTATCATTCTCTCTACGGTGGTATGTGCAAATTATTTTGCAGAGCCGGACACTATCCTGGTGTTCACGATCTTCTATGGACCAATTCGGAGGAGGAACCCGCCTTGCAATGCCGAACAATATGCGCGCCGGACTCATCGTCATTGAAGCCTGGTTCAGGGGCTACTGAGGGAGTCATGGACTAGGGGGTGTCCGGATAGCCGGACTATCATCATCGGCCGGACTCCAAGACTATGAAGATACAAGATTGAAGACTTCATCCCGTGTCCGGATGGGACTTTCCTTGGCGTGGAAGGCAAGCTTGGCAATACGGATATGTAGATCTCCTACCATTGTAACCGACTCTGTGTAACCCTAGCCCTCTCCGGTGTCTATATAAACCGGAGGGTTTTAGTCCGTAGGACGAACAACCATTACAACAATCATACCATAGGCTAGCTTCTAGGGTTTAGCCTCCTTGATCTCGTGGTAGATCCACTCTTGTACTACCCATATCATCAATATCAATCAAGCAGGAGTAGGGTTTTACCTCCATCGAGAGGGCCCAAACCTGGGTAAAAACATCGTGTCCCTTGTCTCCTGTTACCATCCGCCTAGACGCACAGTTCGGGACCCCCTACCCGAGATCCTCCGGTTTTGACACCGACACCCCCCAAATGGGCTAGCTTGTCACCGATAACCTCGTGAGGGAGTACTGTATGAAGACAAACACACTCTGTGCATGTGGCCCAAATATGTATATGGAAGTGGTGTGTGTGGTGTTTGAATACCCAATGCGCAAATTTGATGTGGCACCATGCTTTGGAACCGTAAAATCCCCACACTGAGCGAGGGTTCACGACACGTAGCATGTGCTCAAACTTAATTAGGCTTGGAATGGTCGACCTAGTATACGGTAACTCGAAGCAAAGAAGAAGAATCCACCCTGGTAACTGATACGTCTCCAACGTATCTACTTTTCCTACCACTGGTCCTCTTGTTTTGGACTCTAATTTGCATGATTTGAATGAAACTAACCCGGACTGATGCCGTTTTCAGCAGAACTACCATGGTGTTGTTTTTGTGCAGAAATAAAAGTTCTCGGATTGGCATGAAACTCTGCGAGGATTTCTTATTCAATAAATAAGATTTCTAGAGCCAAGAACCAACGGAGTGGGGCACTGAGGTGGGAACAACCCACCAGGGCGTGCCCCCCTCCAGGCGCGCCCAGGTGGGTTGTCCCCACCTGGTGGCCCCGCAAACTCCAACCCTGATACTATAAAATCACATATTTGGAGGGAAAAAAATCAGGGAGAAAGAATTATTGCGTTTCACGAGATGGAGCCGCCATCACCTCCTGTTCTTCATCGGGAGGCCAGATCTGGAGTCCGTTTGGGGCTCCGAAGAGGGGGATCTTCGATCTTCGTCATCACCAACCCTTGTGATGCGGAGCATCCTACGGACATCACCATGTCAAGAGCCCATTTGGCAAGTGACACGTGCGACATCTACTTCACACACACAAAGGTGAATCATCTCCTTTACACGTGCTCACTTGACCCCTTCGAGGATGGCATACTACTTGACACTTCTCCCGTGTGCATGCATAGGTATTGTCGGAACTTCACGGACGACGAGGAGGAGTGCAAGCGCCAAGGAACGACTACAACATCCGCGAGGGAAGCGTGGAAGAGAAGACGGAAGAAAGGAGAAGAAGACGGAGCAGCGGCTGAAGCTAGCCCGGACATTTGGACCGCCGTCCGGATCATCCGGACCCAACCGGATCATCCGGGCCCCCCTCCGGATCATCCGGATAACCGTGCTGAGGATACCCGAAGGTTTCTCCTGAAGCCGGATCATCCGGGCCCCCTCCCGGATCATCCGGACGACGGCCGGATCATCCGGACCCCCATCTGGATCATCCGGGCCTTGCCTGCGTGCAACGCTTCGGGCCGAGGCCCATGTACCCATTCACCCCCTCACTTACCCCTTCGCCCACTAGACTATAAATAGACCTCCCCCCCCTCCTTTCTAGGGTTAGCAAATATGATAGCTCATTCTTAGGTGAGCTTTGCTCCTACCTCTACTCCTGAGAGAGAAAGACTACCACTCCCATGGAGTTCAAGACCTCCATGTGAGAAGATCCTGCGGGATATCATCAAGACCCCCTTGTGGGAAGATCCATCTAGGATATCATCAAGGCCTCCTCTTGGAGATGAACCTTACCTTGTATCTTTCCCTTTGTTGTTCATGTACCTTGTGATATTGTGTGTTTGATTGTCTAGTGGATGTGTGATTTGGACTTGTTCTTTAGTGTTTCCCCTTGTGATTTCTCCCCGTTCTTCCCCGTGTTCATCGTGTTCTTCGAGGGATCCCACTCCAAACGTGAAAGATCGTCGCTATAGGATTCCACCCTACATCATATGGTATCATGAGCCACGTTTATCACGTATTTGGAGTCCCTCCCACCGTTTTCTAGCCTTCTTTTGCTTGATTTCGTCCTAAATCCGAAAATCCCCACCAAAAAATAGCCCCAATTTTTTTTGTGATTTGTTGGTTTGATGATGTTTTGTTGATTTTGATCCGTGGATTTGCTTGGTTTCAAGTGGATCTAGCATTTCCCCAAGTTTCCCCACCTTCCATCCACGAAATCTCGTCAATTTTGACCCCAAAATCCCCAAATTCCGCCCAAAAATTCGTCCCCGAGAGGAAATCCCGAGCAGTTTGACCTGCCCCGATCATCCGGACCTTCTCCCGGATCATCCGGACACCTCCCGGATCAGCTGGACCCTCTCCCGGACGTCCGGATAACCCACGCGCCCGAATTACCGAACCGGAGCTGACGAACCCGGATCATCCGGATGTCCTCCCGGATCATCCGGACATAGCCCGGATGAGCTGGACCTCCTCCCGGATGTCCGGTTAACCCTGACACTGCTTCGGCTGAAATCTTGTTTCGGTCATAACTAATTCATCCGGAGTCCGATTTTGACGTTCTTTAGCTCGTTTTGAAGCTCTTGACATCCCCCATCCCACAAAAATACCACCAACATCATTTGACTGCATCATATTTTTTGAAATTTGGCAAGTTTGCCTAGGACTTCCACCATATCATCCGCATTACCACCACCGACTTCCGCAACCTAACCCATTTTGTTCCCCATAGCATTAGTGGTTGCTTGAGTAGTGATTTGGGTCTCCTAAGGTGTTTCGGCTACTTAGGGACAACTGCTTCTTCATCAACCACCACCACCACTTCCGCATAACCTTGCCCACCATACAATTCCACCCCAACTTAACCCAGTTTTGTTTGAGTTGTGGCTTGTGTCTCCTAAGGTGTTTCGGCTACTTAGGGACGACAACTTCAACTCCGAATCGTGTATAGCCCATCATTCCACTTCCGCATTGCCTAGTGCAACACCTCCACCGCTTTCCGCTACCACCATTTGACATTTGTCATTTGAGATTTTGAGTTCGCGGTTTTTCCGTTTCCTAAGGTGTTTCGGCTAATTAGGGACGAGTCTCCATCATCTTGGTATCTACGCCAAGAACACCGTCACTCATCATCGCAAAGGACGGTAACCTCGACGACACCTTTGTATATTCCCTTGCAATTGCATTGTTAACCCCTAGCCCATTTTGCGTTACTTGCCTATCGAGACTAGCCATTTGAGTATTGCCGGCAACGTTACTTGTGCACATTAGTGGTCCGTACCTTCCATTGCATACATACCATATCATATTGGTATCATCTTGCTATCATATCATCTCTTGTGTCACAAGTTTGTTCCCGCATATACACAATTGCTATCTTGGTTTGTGCATTGTGCAAAAGTGGCAATAGAAAAAAAAGAAAGAAATAAAGCTTTTAAGCAAAATAAAGAGAGAAAAGAAGCTTCTAAGCAATAGCCATAGCATCACAATATATCATATGGTATCATATTTGATCATCTTGGATCATTGTGTGAGAAACACCGGGAACCATACATATATAGCATACTTGGGATAGAAAGTTTATCCATTTTGCATCTTATAGGTTGTGCACTAGTGTCGTATCCGCCTATTGAGCAATCGTGCTAGCGTCCCTCTTGAGTTGTGCAACACGAGCGTTTTTCGTGGATTCCACATTTTGTGCTCATTCCTTGGTTGCACGACCCCATTTATCTATCCGTGTGTGTGTTTCCGTGTACCTTTCGTTGCTATTGGTCTACTTGTTTCGCTTGCGAATTTGTGAATCTCTTTCAACATTATTGACTCTTGCTAATATTTTGCATCAAATTTTTGTGCCACTATCCTCACCGAGCTCTACCATAAGCTTTACTTGATAGGTGTGAGTGAACAAGTCCGGTACCAATTCCACTATTCTTTCATCTCACATTGAGTGAAACGGGATACATCCTCATCTTTGGGAAAAGGTAACTTGGTATTGTTTATCTCATTTCCTACTCACCTCTACTCGACTCTTGTGATGGATAGGCAAGGCATTTCACCTTTGGTCTACAACAACAACGACGAGTTCGATGCCATGAACAACAACTCCGACGCCAAGATGGACAAGCGCATAGAGGAGATCAAGGCCCTCATCAAGAACCGCAAGCGGTCTTCCTCATCCTCGAGAAGACGCTCAAGAGCACATGCTTCCGAGCTACCATCTCTGGAAAGATCACATCGGCATCGACACCATCACCAACAAGAACGTGAAGGTCAAGAGCTCAACACCAACAACCACTCAACGACTTCACCATCTCCCTTGGCATCTTCGCCAAGCGACTTCAAGGCATCTTCGCCTACGGACATACGACATCTTCGCCAACAAGCACCTCAAGACTACACTCAAGAGAAGCTACCCAAGCTCAAGTCCGCGACTTCCACGAGCTACTACGACCTCGACACCGACCACAAGATTCCTTTCTATGGGACTCAAGATGGACGACTACCTCAAGCTACATCAAGTTCGTCCCGAAGATCAAGTGAAGTGCGCCACAAGAAACTTCCACGACTACGCCTCGATATGGTGGCTTCACACACCTTCGGAGAGCTACGAGATGAGTTGGCCCAAGACGAAGAGAGCTTTACGGCGAGAGTTTGTGCCTCCAACCTACACGGAACAACTTCGACGCCAATTGGAGAACACCACCCAAGGATCCAAGTCCATCGACAAGTACTTCAAGGAGATGATGATTGCCTTGCGACGAGCCGGCGTGGACGACACCATTTTGATGAAGTTCCACTTCATGATGGGATTGCACAACGACATCTCCAAGACCATCTTCCTCGAGAACTACAAGTCCATCGACGACTACTACATTGGTGCTCTCAAGGCGGAACAAGAACTCATGAAGGCCAAGGCTTCTCCACCCCAAGAAAACTTCGCGGTGACCAAGCTCTACGACAAGCATGAGGCTAGTACCACCAAGATGTCCAAGCCCGACGAGCTCCAAGGGGATGCTCCCAAGTTTGACTTCACCGCCATCCCTCTTTGTGGCATTGATGGTGCCGAGTCTACTTCGACTCTTTTTCAAGACGGTGCGGCGACGAGTATGACTACGGAGACCCTCAAGGACCAAGCTTTCGAGGCGAGCGACAAGGTTGCGAGCAAGGATGATGCTTCCATCTTTGGAGGCGAGAGTGATGATGTGCCATCTTCGGCCTTCATCCATGGCGACGGTGACGAGATGATCGAGCATGGGATTTTCCCTTCGGTCATGGAGGAGAGTGATGATGTGCCATCTTCGGCCTTCATCCACGGCGACAACGACAAGATGGTTGAGCATGGGATTCTCCCTTCGACCACGGTGACGTATGATGACTTGAGTGACTTGTGGCACCATATTGAGAGTGAGAGTGACTTCACCACTAGTCTCATATATGATGAGTTGCCCCAATTCCCATGTGAGGAGAGCCACAACCCCCACCACTTGAGTGAGATGAGTGACTCCACCATATGTGAGATTGAGTGCACCTACTTTGAGGGAGTGAGTTAACCACCACATAGACAGAGTGAGATAGTTGATAGGTCTCGTGAGGCCATTTGCATTTCTAACAACTTGACCTCTACCTCTATTGTGTCTTCTCATTTGGTGCTAGGTCCCATTTATGATGACGCGCCGATCCTCGACGACTTCGTCCTCCCTTTGGACAAGACGATGGCCATGGTGGAATATGATGCACCCCCCACATGGTTCCATCAAGATGATGATTACCACCATTTGGTCTTTCCCACCTCACCTACACCACTTGAGTGGAATGAAAAAGGTAACATAGGTGAAGGTGATGCTCTAGTCCCACTAGTGGACATTCTTGACATTGATTGCTTGCATGATGTTGATCCACCTATTGCCATGCTTCATGCTAGTATGATTTCCCCATGCGATGATTTGCCCATTTACGATGAGTATGATGATTCTCTTGTGGAGTCTATTAGTTGTGATGCCATATTACATAGGATTTCTTGTGACAATTCTTTAGGTCTCATCATGTTTGATGATCCGCTTGACTTGTCATATGCTATGCATGAGATCTCCCGTATGTCATATTTGCAATCTCATTGTAGTGACTATGCATATGCCATTAAAATAAACCCAATTTGCACATATGGCATAGATGACAAGCCCATGGTTATTGGCATTTGTTTTTCTTGTGATGATATTGATATGCTCCCTTTGCATCATTTATCTCATATGCCATGCCATGACCAACTAGCTTCGGATATGCATTGTCTTGAATGTTGTCCATTTTCTCCATATTATGCTTCCGATATTGCTCATGAGGAGACCCCCATAGTTTCCTCATACCCATTAGGAGATTTTGATCCACCCTATGATTTGCATGATTTCCATGATTATGTGCACCATATGCTCCCCATGAATAAACATGCTTTTGATGTGACATATACTTGTTTGCTCAATTTGTGTCCCCATCGTGCCATACATAACAACTATTCTTTCATGATGGATGACATGTTCATATACCATGCCTCAAATTTCTTTGAGCATTGCTTATCTTGTGCTAACTCACACGTGCACATACACATCATGATGGATGATGTGTACATTTACCACGCGCACAATTTCTTTGGATTGTGTCTCTTTTGTGTAGGTACCCAAGAATACTTGTCAACCTCGCAATCCCACAAGTTGACAAAACGAGCTCTAGAGAGCAACGATGATTTGGGATCCCATGTATTGTCTTTCCCACCGCTCTCTTCGCGCAAAAACTTCGCGCATTCATTCTACATGGCCCTCACTTGGCTATGGGTTATTGTTCATTACATATCATATGCCCATCTTGCCATGTTCACTTAGCATGATATACTCATTCCTATGCCTTTGACATGCATTTGTGACCCATGCTTTGCATTACACATGATGATTGATTCTAGTACTTGTATGTGTATTTGCAAGCTTGGTGGAGATATTGCTTGTTCTTGCCTTGCTCCTTTTGTGACCTATACCTATGATGATACTATGATCTTGCTATGTGCTCGTGCTTGCGACATGTCATATGCATTGTCTATGCATCTCATTTGCTCACATGACATGATTGCCATGATTTCCTCTAGTATGTTGCATCTTCGCACTACGAGCTTGCACGACTTGATTGCTATGATTGCTTGCTATGTTGCATCACCCATGTTCCACTACTTGCTTTCTTGGGTTGATGACATATATGCTCATGCCTCTCACATGATATATCTTGATCATTTCTCTTGTGTTATAAGTTCTCATCCCATGCGGTTGATGACAACCATCTATATGCTTTGCACATGATTCATATTGCTTTGTGTCATATATCTCCATGTGTTGCCTCTCTCATGCTAGATTTGCCATGTATTGAGTGCAACAATGCTGATAGTCTTGCTCATGAGATTGCCCCCATAGCATTCTCACACATGTTTGGAGATTTTGACATATTCCTTGTGAAGCATGCTTGTATTATCTCTTTGCACCATATACCTAGTGCCGTGAATATCGCCATTGTTGCATCATATTACTCATGCACTTGTGCTTCTAATGGTTATGTGCAAGAGAAGAGAACCATCATGATGGATGATGTGTTTGTCTACCATGTGCATACGTTCTTTGTTTTGTTGTGTGCATGTGTAGGATACTTGGACTTCGTGTCGACTTCCACTTCATGTGAGTTGACCATTCGAGCTCTTGAGAGCGAGCCTCATACAATCGATCGCGACACGCTTCTACACCATACTTCCTACCACTTTGACATTGTGAAGAAAGCACAAGGACATGCTTTGGAGGTGATATCCTTCTATCTCGAGAACACCCAAAACCATGAGCATGCATATTGTGGATCATACTTCATGTGTTGCTTGCTCCACGACACTTTGCACACATGCTAGCGATGTTGCTTCGACTTCTCATTACCACATTGCCATGCCCCATGACATATATGCCTTGTGTGTTGCATCTAGTTCTTCACATATGCCATGTCCCTTTGCTTATCACATGCTTGACTTGATTGCCTCACACATGATGAACAATTGCTCTTTCCATTGTGTTGAGTGCCACGATATCTTCACTACACCCTATGCACGTTATGCTTGGATTGTCTTGCACTTGCCCCATGTGTTTAGACATTTCACTATATTTGGTGTTGTGAATGACTGTTATGCCTACCATAGACCGTTCATTGAGCTCTTTATGCATGCTTGCTATGACCTTGAGGTAGATGCTTGTTCACTTATCACATATATTTGCATCTTGAGCTCCCATTTACATGCTTGTTCCCATGATGTACTTGATTGTGCTCAATTTATATGTCTAAATGTCATGACAC
This sequence comes from Triticum timopheevii, assembly GCA_963921465.1. NCBI lineage: Eukaryota > Viridiplantae > Streptophyta > Magnoliopsida > Poales > Poaceae > Triticum > Triticum timopheevii. Next base: position 385,955,731 of record OY997274.1, read on the forward strand.
ACTTCTTTGTCAAACCATATGCTATGCTTGATGACAACACTTGTTGGGTGAATCACCTCTTGAATGCTTGGTTTTGCTCTTACAACAACCACATTTGTTTTTCCAAGTGCTTGTTATCTTTGCTACTTTTGAAGGAATTACAAGATGGTGCGACATTGGAGAGTGCCCATTTGGAACTTCAAGATGACAAGAACTTGGTGATCGACCACTTCTATACGGCAACGCCATCTCTTTCCCATGGTGATTTGGTTTTCAATCCGAGGTCGGATCTTTCCCAAGGGGGAGGGGATGATGCGGAGCATCCTACGGACATCACCATGTCAAGAGCCCATTTGGCAAGTGACACGTGCGACATCTACTTCACACACACAAAGGTGAATCATCTCCTTTACACGTGCTCACTTGACCCCTTCGAGGATGGCATACTACTTGACACTTCTCCCGTGTGCATGCATAGGTATTGTCGGAACTTCACGGACGACGAGGAGGAGTGCAAGCGCCAAGGAACGACTACAACATCCGCGAGGGAAGCGTGGAAGAGAAGACGGAAGAAAGGAGAAGAAGACGGAGCAGCGGCTGAAGCTAGCCCGGACATTCGGACCGCCGTCCGGATCATCCGGACCCAACCGGATCATCCGGGCCCCCCTCCGGATCATCCGGATAACCGTGCTGAGGATACCCGAAGGTTTCTCCTGAAGCCGGATCATCCGGGCCCCCTCCCGGATCATCCGGACGACGGCCGGATCATCCGGACCCCCATCTGGATCATCCGGGCCTTGCCTGCGTGCAACGCTTCGGGCCGAGGCCCATGTACCCATTCGCCCCCTCATTTACCCCTTCACCCACTAGACTATAAATAGACCTCCTCCCCCTCCTTTCTAGGGTTAGCAAATATGATAGCTCATTCTTAGGTGAGCTTTGCTCCTACCTCTACTCCTGAGAGAGAGAGACTACCACTCCCATGGAGTTCAAGACCTCCATGTGAGAAGATCCTGCGGGATATCATCAAGACCCCCTTGTGGGAAGATCCATCTAGGATATCATCAAGACCTCCTCTTGGAGATGAACCTTACCTTGTATCTTTCCCTTTGTTGTTCATGTACCTTGTGATCTTGTGTGTTTGATTGTCTAGTGGATGTGTGATTTGGACTTGTTCTTGAGTGTTTCCCCTTGTGATTTCTCCCCATTCTTCCCCGTGTTCATCATGTTCTTCGAGGGATCCCACTCCAAACGTGAAAGATCGTCGCTATAGGGTTCCACCCTACATCACCTTGTCCATCGCCAATTCCATGATGGTCTCCACCGGGAGTGAGTAATTCCTTCGTAGTCTCGCTGGTCGGTGAGGAGTTGGATGAGATTGATCATGTAATCGATTTAGTTTTGTTAGGGCTTGATCCCTAGTATCCCTTATGTTCTGAGATTGATGTTGCTATTTCTTTGCCATTCTTAATGCTTGTCACTTTGGGCCCGGGTACCATGATTTCATATATGAACCGTTTATGTTATCACCATTATATATATGTTCTAGATCCGATCTTGCAAGTTATAGTCACCTACTACGTGTTATGAGTCGGCAAACCCGGAGTGACAGCAGTCAGGACACTTCCCGGTGATGACCGTAGTTTGAGGAGTTCATGTATTCACCATGTGCTAATGCTTTATTCCTGTTCTCTATTAAAAGGAGGCCTTAATATCCCTTAGTTTCCAATAGGACCCCGCTGCCACAGGAGGGTAGGACAAAAGATGTCATGCAAGTTCTCCATAAACACGTATTACTATTTACGGAATACATGCCTACATTATATTTATGAACTGGAGCTAGTGCCGTATCACCCATAGGTTATGACTGTTATATAATGAATATCATCCAACGAATTCACCGATCCAATGCCTATGAATTTCTCTCATATTGTTCTTGCTAAGTTACCACTGCTACTGTTACTATTGCACTTGCGACAAATTCATTGCTATCACTGTTACCGTTACTATTGTTGTTGCTACTACTATCAAAACTACCATACTACTTTGCTACTGGTCACTTTGCTGCATATAATTAATCTCCAAGTGTGGTTGAATTGACAACTCAGCTGCTAATACTTGCAAATATTCCTTGGCTCCCCTCGTGTAGAATCTATAAGTTTGGGTTGAATACTTTACCGTTGAAAACTGTTGCGATCCCCTATACTTTTGGGTTATCAAGACCTTTTTCGGGCGCCGTTGCCGGGGAGCATAGCTATTTTTGTAGTCACTTGGGATTATTATCAAATTATGAAGAATCTAAAGGATGCAAGACTAAGATTTTTTCCTCTAAGACGAGGGGAGGTAAGGAACTGCCATCTAGCTCTGCTTTAGATTCACCTTCTGTTATAAGTTGACTTGCAGCACCACCACATGTTATCAATTCTGATATGTCGCAAGTTATTGATGATGCTACTTCTGATATGAATGCTACTCATGATGATGCTAGTACCTTGCTTGATGAGAATGTGCCACTAAGTGAATTTCTTGATGAACAAATTGCAAGAGTAAGACAGAATGAGATTGTTGAAACTGATGAAGAGCTTGAAACTGAAAGTATCGGATATGAATTGCCAAATGTACTAGAAGGTTATGTTCTGGATGAGGAGACAACTAGAGACATTCTTGCTTGTAAGGATAGAGATGATTTGGAAAAAATATTATGCAAGTATAAAGAAAAGACTTTGAATGCTAAAATTAAATGTGATCCTCAATTTGCTACTTCACCTATCTTTGTTGATGGTAATGATTATGAATTCTCTGCTGACCCAGAGTTAATTACTTTGGTTGAATATGACCCTTTCCATGGTTATGAAACTGAAACTATTGTGGCACATCTTACTAAGTTGAATGATATAGCCACCCTTTTTGCTCATGATGAGAAGATTCACTATTATTATATTCTCAAATTGTTTCCATTCTCATTAAAGGGTGATGCTAAGGCTTGGTATAATACTCTTGCTCCAGGTTGTGTGCGTAGTCCCCAGGATATGATTTATTACTTCTCTGAAAAATATTTTCCTGCTCATAAGAAACAAGCTGCCTTACAGAAAATATTTAACTTTGCACAAAGTTAATGAAGAGAGCCTACCACAAGCTTGGGGGAGGCTTCTCCGATTGCTTAATGCTTTGCCTGATCATCCTGTTAATAAAAATGAAATACTTGATATCTTCTATAATGGACTAACCAATGCTTCTAGGGATTTCCTAGATAGTTGTGCTGGTTGTGTTTTCAGGGAACGAACTGTTGGACAAGCTGAAGAATTATTGAATAGCATATTGAAAAATTATGATGATTGGATCCTTCCTGAACCACCACCTAAACCTACTCCAAAGAAGAGGGATATCTTATATCTCAGTCCTGAAGATATGCAAGAGGCAAAGAAATCTTTGAAGGAAAAAGGTATTAAAGCAGAGGATGTTAAAAATTTACCACCTATCAAAGAAATACATGGGCTTGAAACACCACCACCACCTAAGGTGGTATAGGTAAATTCTTTATTAAAGTCCAATGAATGTGATATTCCCTATAATAAACATCCTAGTCAATGCCTTTATGAGTTTGATAATTACATTAGAAAGCAAGATCACTTCAATGCAAATGTTATGAAACAATTGAAATACAATTATGATATGATTGCTCACTTGAGTGACTTGTTATTTAGAATCTCAAATGATGTTAGAGGTGTAGGAAAGCATGCCTCTATGGTTCAAACTCAACTAGAACAAGTTTCTAAATCTCAAAGAGAGTTCTTAGATGAAATGAATAATAATATCAACGATCATGCTGTTAGAGTAATGACTAGAGGAGGTGGAATGACTCAGGAAACACTTTATCTTGAGGGACACCCGAAAAGAATTGAACAAGACTCTCAAAGAGTTAAAACTGATGCACCTAGTCATTCTAAAAACAAAAAGAAGAAGAAAAATTATAGAACTTTGTGCCTCTAGTGAACCTGAAGTAGAAAAACCTCCTGATAATGATAATGAAGTCTCTATTTCTGATGCTGAAACTCAATCTGGTAATGAACACACGCCTTATGATAATGAAAAAGACAATGATGAGGTTCATGAAGATACTCAACCAAATAATAAAGAACCAGACAATGATGTTGAAGTAGAACCAGTTGTTGATCTTGATAACCCACAACCCAAGAATAAAAGACATTATAAAAGAGACTTTGTTGCTAGAAAACATGGTAAGGAAAGAGAACTGTGGGTTCAAAAACCTATGCCATTTTGACCTCAGTCAACCAAAAGGAAAGATGCTGAAGAATTTGAATGCATTGCTGAAATGCTGAGGCCAGTCTTTTTGCGTACACGCTTGACTGATATCTTAAAAATGCCTCCTTATGCAAAGTACATGAAAGACATCATCACCAATAAGAGAAAAATACCGGAGCTGAAATCTCCACCATGCTTGCTAATTATATTTTTAAGGGTGGAGTACCTAAAAAACTTGGAGATCCGGGAATACCAACTATACCTTGCTCCATCAAAAGAAATTATGTGAAAACTTCTTTATGTGATTTAGGAGCTGGTGTTAGTGTTATGCCTTTCTCTTTATATAAAAGACTTGATTTGAATAAACTCACACCTACTGAAATATATTTGCAAATGGATGATAAATCAACTGCAATACCTATCGATATTTGTGAGGATGTGCCCGTTGTTGTTGCTAATGTTACTATCTTAACTGACTTTGTTATTCTTGAGATGCCCGAGGATGACAACCTGTCGGTTATCCTTGGTAGACCCTTTTTGAATACTGCAGGGGCTATTATTGATTGTAATAAAAGCAAGGTACTTTTCATACGGTGCACTTTCCGAAGAAACGATTCCAAGTGAATGGTATTAATGTTATTGAAAAATCTCCGACAATCACTATTGGAAGTTTTCAACTACCTCTACCTACTGCCAAAAATAAATATGAAATGCTTATTGTTGGGGACATTCATATCCCCATTGAGGTAACTTAGTGTTTTACAAAAGTTCTTCCGTTTCATGCTAATCGGAAGTGGTTGTTAATAAGACTTGATCAACCTTATTAATGAATAATTTTTGAGAGGTATGAAGTTGATGAATTCAATGAGCACTACCTTCTGTTCCTACCCTTTGTTTTCTGTTTTTATTAGTTAAATAAAATAAAATGCCATGCTTTATCTGTTTTCTGAGTTTTCCGTACAATAAAAAAGTTCTCAGGATGCTCTAAAAATTTAATACAATTTTTTCTGAATATTTAAGAATTTTTAGTGCAAAAAACACCAGAGGGAGGTGCTCCAGGTGGGCACAACTCACCTGGGCGTGCCAGCACCCACAGGCGCTCCTTGGTGGGTTGTGGTCCCCACGTGGGCCCCCTCATTATCTCTTTGTCCCACATCATCACCTACCTCCAGAAAAAAATCGCCATTGCCCTCTGTCTCGTGTTCTTGCTCTCAAACCCGCGGATTTCGATATCTTTGCTCGAAGCTCCATTTCCGAAACTATTTCAGGGGATTGTTGCTTGGTATGTGACTCCTCCATCGGTCCAATTAGGTTTTGCTCTAGTGGTTTATATTTAGAATAATTAGTTGCTCTTGGTGGTGCTATAGATGAGCTTGCATGTTGAATTCTTAGAGTTCTAAGTAGTTTGAATGCTTGATATGGCCTCTATGCATCCCTATGAGTAGTTTCTATCAATCTTGTGAAGTTTTGTTGACAAAAGTTTGTGACCCTAAATTTTTTCAGAAAATTGTACGCGAATATTATGAACCTCTTTGGGAGGAATTTTCGAGGAGGAGGTCCTCGGAGGCATATTCTGGTAGCAGCTCCGTTCGTCGGTCCTATGTTGAACCAAGTGAAAATTCCATTCGAGATGCCGTCACCAAATCATGTTTATGGCCATGCAACAATTATATGGAGCATGTGGGCATTGAAGAATTTGAGCAATATGTTCACAATGCCGAGCTCGGTCCCTACATTGCAGACAAGTGCAACCAACACCTCGGCCTCACTGAATCATTTACCAAAGAATTTAAATTCCATCCTCATGAGTCCAGAGTATCATTCAAACTATATGACAATTCATTTACTATACCTCTGGAGACATTTTCTAATCACCGCAAAATTCCATTTTTGGGTTCATTGGACGAACCACCAAGGTCGGAGTTTGAGTTATTCTTGACTAGCATTTGCTATGGTGAGACTAGAGGAGTGACTCAAGGTAGAATAAAGAGCATTCATTTTCCCTCTATCCAATACTTTGCCCTATTTAATGGAAAATACATTGTAGGAAAACAAGATTTTAGTACACTTTGTGCTCCAGACTTGAGCCTTATCTACACCGCTCTAACCAGTGACAAATGTTATAACCTTGGAGCGATACTGGCACATAGACTGCAACACAATGCTGAAGGAAATATGCCCTAGAGGCAATAATAAAGTTGTTATATTTCCTTATTCATGATAAATGTTTATTATTCATGCTAGAATTGTATTAACCGAAAACTTGATACATGTGTGAATACATAGACAAAACACCGTGTCCCTAGTATGCCTCTACTTGACTAGCTCGTTGATCAAAGATGGTTAAGTTTCCTAGCCATGGACATGTGTTGTCATTTGATGAACGTGATCACATTATTAGGAGAATGATGTGATGGACAAGACCCGTCCATTAGCTTAGCATAATGATCGTTCAGTATTATTGCTACTGTTTTCTTCATGTCAAATACATATTCCTCTGACTATGAGATTATGCAACTCCCGGACACCGAAGGAATGCCTTATGTGTTATCAAACATCACAACGTAACTGGGTGATTATAAATATGCTCTACAGGTATCTCCGAAGGTGTGTGTTGGGTTGGCATAGATCGAGATTAGGATTTGTCACTCCGAGTATCGGAGAGGTATCTCTGGGCCCTCTTGGTAATGCACATCATATGAAGCCTTGCAAGCAATGTGACTAATGAGTTAGTTGCGGGATGATACATTACGGAATGAGTAAAGAGACTTGTCGTTAACGAGATTGAACTAGATATGAAGATACCGATGATCGAATCTCGGGCAAGTAACATACCGATGATAAAGGGAATAACGTATGTTGACATAGCGGTTCGACCGATAAAGATCTTCATAGAATACGTGGGAGCCAATATAAGCATCCAGGTTCCGCTATTCATTATTGACCAGAGAGGTGTCTCGGTCATGTCTACATAGTTCTTGAACCCGTAGGGTCTGCACGCTTAAAGTTCGATGACGATATGTATTATATGAGTTATGTGTTTTGGTTACCGAAGGTTGTCCGGAGTCCCAGATGAGATCACGAACATGACGAGGAGTCTCGAAATGGTTGAGAGGTAAATATTGATATATTGGAAGGTAGTATTCGGACATCGGAAGGGTTCCAGAATGTATCGGGTACATATCGAAGTATTGGAGGGGTTACCGGAACCCCCCGGGGAAAGATATGGGCCATATGGGCCATAGGAGGGAGTCACACCAGTCCACAATGGGGTGGCGCGCCCCCACCAGGGAGCAGTCCGAATTGGACAAGGGGAGGGGCGGCGCCCGCTTTCCTTCTCCTTCTCCCTCTCCTTTCCCCCTTCCCCCTTGGTAAAAGGAGGGGGGGGGGGCGAATCCAACTAGGACCTCAAGTAGGACTCATCCTTCTTGGGGGCGCGGCTAGGGGTGGCATCCTCTCCCTCCCTCCTTTATATACAGGGGGCACCCCTAGAACACACACCAATTGATCCAAGCCCTGTGCGGCGCCCCCTCCACAGTTTACGCCTCCGGTCATATTCTCGCGGTGCTTAGGCGAAGCCCTGCGCGGATCACATCACCATGCCGTCGTGCTGACAGAACTCATCTACTTCCTCAACCCTCTACTGAATCAAGAGCTCTAGGGACATCATCGTGCTGAATGTGTGCAGAACTCGGAGGTGTCGTACGTTCTATACTCGACCGGTCGGAACGAGAAGACGTTCGACTACATCAATCGCGTTAAGCAAACGCTTCCGCTTTCGGTCTACGAGGGTACGTGGACACACTCTCCCCCTCTCGTTGCTATGCATCTCCTAGATAGATCTTGCGTGAGCGTAGGATTATTTTGAAATTGCATGCTATGTTTCCCAATAGTGGCATCCGAGCCAGGTCTATGCATAGATGATATGCACAAGAAAAACACAAAGAGTTGTGGGCGGTGATCGTCATGCTACTTGCCACCAATTTCTTATTTTGATTCGGTGGTATTGTTGGATGAAGCGGACCGGACAAACCTTACATGACCACATTCATGAGACCGGTTCCACCGACAGACATGCAACTAGTTTTGCATAAAGGTGGCTGGCGGGTGTCTGATTCTCCAACTTTAGTTGAATCGAATTTGACTACGGTCGGTCCTTGTGAAGGTTAAAACAGCAAACTTGATAAATCACCATTGTGGTTTTGTGCCGTAGGTAAGAACAGTTCTTGCTAGAAGCCCATAGAAGCCACGTAAAACTTGCATCAACAAAGTAGAGGACGTCTAACTTGTTCTTGCAGGGCATGTTGTGATGTGATATGGTCAAGACATGATGTGATATACATTATTGTATGAGATGATCATGTTTTGCAAAAGTTATTTCCAACTGCAGGAGCCTTATGGTTGTCACTTTATTATATGAAATACAAACACCATGTAATTGCTTTATTTTATCACTAAGCGGTAGCGATAGTCGTAGAAGCAATAGTTGGCGAGACGACCACGACGCTACGATGGAGATCAAGGTGTCAAGCCGGTGACGATGGAGATCATGGCGTTGGTTTGGTGATGGACATCAAAAGCACAAGATGATGATGGCCATATCATGTCACACATTTTGATTGCATGTGATGTTTATCTTTTTGCGTCTTATTTTTCTTAATACGACGGTACCATTAGAAGATGATCCCTTAAACTAAATTTCATGGTATGAGTGTTATCCCCGAGTATGCGCTGTTGCGAAAGTTCTTCGTGCTGAGACACCACGTGATGATCAGATGTGATAAGCTCTACGTTCAAATACAATGGGTGCAATCCAGTTTTGCACATGCGGAATACTCGGGTTAAATTTGACGAGCCTAGCATGTACATACATGGCCTCGGAACACTGGAGACCGAGAGGTCGAACGTGAATCATATAGTGGATATGATCAACATAGAGATGTTCACCATTGATGACTACTCCATCTCACATGATGATCAGACATGGTTTAGTTGATTTGGATCACGTATCATTTAGATGACTTGAGGGATGTCTATCTAAGTGGGAGTTCTTAAGTAATATGATTAATTGAACTTAATTTATCATGAACTTACTCCTGATAGTTTTTGCATATCTATGTTGTAGATCAATGGCTCATGCTACCGTTCCCTTGAATTTTAATGCGTTCCTAGAGAAAGCTAAGTTGAAATATGATGATAGGAACTACACGGACTGGGTCTGTAACCTGAGGATTATCCTCATTGCTGCACAGAAGAATTATGTCCTTGATGCACCGCTAGGTGTACCACCCGCCCCGGCAACTGCGAACATTGTGAATGCCTGGTAGTCGCGTGTTGATGACTACTTATTAGTTTAGTGTGCCATGCTTTACGGCTTAGAATCAGGACTTCAAAGATGTTTTGAACGTCATGGACCATATGAGATGTTCCAGGAGTTGAAGTTAATATTTCAACCAAATGCCCAAGTTGAGAGATGTGAAGTCTCCAACAAGTTCTATAGCTGCAAGATGGAGGAGAACAATTTTGTTAGTGAGCACATACTCAGAATGTCTGGGCACCATAATCACTTGACTCAGCTGGGAGTTAATCTTCCAGATGATTGTGTCATTGACAGAGTTCTTTAATCACTGCCACCAAGCTACAAAGGCTTCGTGATGAACTACAATATGCAAGGGATGGAAAAGACTATTCCCGAGCTCTTCACAATGCTAAGGGCTGCGGAGGTAGAAATCAAGAAGGAGCATCAAGTGTTGATGGTTAACAAGACCACTAGTTTCAAGAAGAAGGGCAAGGGTAAGAAGGGGAATTTCAAAAAGAATGACAAGCAAGTTGTCACTCCCAGGAAGAAACCCAAAGCTAAACCCAAGCTTGAAACTAGTGCTTCTACTGCAAAGGCACTGGTCACTGGAAGCGGAACTGCCCCAAGTATTTGGCGGATAAGAAGGATGGCAAAGTGAGCAAAGGTATATTTGATATACATGTTATTAATGTACCTTACTAATTCTCGTAGTAGTGCTTGGGTATTTGATACCGGTTCGGTTGCTCATATTTGTAACTCGAAATAGGGACTACAGATTAAACGAAGATTGGCCAAGGACAAGGTGACGATGCGCGTCGGGAATGGTTCCATGGTCGATGTGATCACCGTCGGCATGCTACCTCTACATCTACCTTCGGGATTAGTTTTAGACCTGAATAATTGTTATTTTGTGCCAACGTTGAGCATGAACATTATATCTTGATCTTGTTTAGTGCGAGACAGTTATTCATTTAAATAAGAGAATAATGATTGTTCTATTTATATGAGTTATATCTTTTATGGTCATGCACCTTGGAAGAGTGGTCTATTTCTGTTGAATTTTGATTGTGGTGATACACATATTCATAATATTGATGCCAAAAGATGCAAAGGTGATAATGATAGTGCAACTTATCTGTGGCACTGCCATCTGGGTCATATCAGTGTAAAGCGCATCAAGAAACTCCACACAGATGGACTTTTGGAATAACTTGATTATGAATCATTTGATACTTGCGAACCGTGCCTTATGGGCAAGATGACTAAAATTTTGTTCTCCGGAACAATGGAAAGAGATAATGACTTATTGGAAATAATATATATCGATGTATGCGGTCCGATGAGTGTTGAAGCTCATGGCGGGTATCGTTATTTTTTGACCTTCACAAATGATTTGAGCAGATATGGGTATATCTACTTAATGAAATATAAGTTTGAAACATTTGGAAAGTTCAAAGAATTTCAGAGTGAAGTGGAGAATCATCGTAACAAAAAAAATAATGTTTCTACAATCTGATCATGGATGTGAATATTTGAATTACGAGTTTGGTCTTCATTTAAAAGAATGTGGAATAGTTTAACAGCTCACGCCACCTGGAACACCATAGCGTAATGGTGTGTCCGAACATCGTAACCGCACTTTATTAGTATGGTGCAATCTATGACATCTCTTACCGATTTACCACTATCGTTTTGGGGTTATGCATTAGAGACAACTGCATTCACGTTAAACAGGGCACCGTCAAAATACGTTGAGACGACACCGTATGAACTGTGGTTTGGCAACAAACCTAAGCTGTCGTTTCTTCAAGTTTGGGGATGCGATGCTTATGTCAAAAGGCTTCAGCCTGATAAGCTTGAACCCAAATCATAGAAGTGTGTCTTCATAGGATACCCTAAGGAAACAATTGGGTACACCTTCAACCACAGATCCGAAGGCAAGATCTTTGTTGCCGATAATGGAACCTTTCTAGAGAAGGAGTTTCTCTCGAAAGAAGTGAGTGGGAGGAAAGTAGAACTTGATGAGGTAATTGTACCTTCTCTCAATTTGGAAAGTAGCTCATCCGATAAATTCGTTCCTGTGATGCCTACACCAACTGGAGAGGAAGCTAATGATAATGATCATGAAACTTCAGATCAAGTTACTACAGAACCTCGTAGGTCAACCAGAGCACGATCCGCACCAGAGTGGTACGGTAATCCTGTTTTGGAAGTCGTGTTACTTGACCATGACGAACCTACAAACTATGAAGAATCTATGATGAGGCCAGATTTTGATAAATGGTTTGAGGCCATGAAATCTGAGATAGGATCCATGTATGAAAACAAAGTGTGGACTTTGGTGGATCTGCCCGATGATTGGCGACCCATAGAGAATAAATGGATCTTCAAGAAGAAGACTGACGATGATGGTAATGTTACTGTCTATAAAGCTCTCCTTGTCGCAAAAGGTTTTCGACAAGTTCAAGGAGTTGACTATGATGAGACTTTGTCACCCGTAGCGATGCTTAAGTCTGTCCGAATCATGTTAGCAATTGCCGCATTTTGTGATTATGAAATCTGGCAAATGTATGTCTGAACTGTATTCCTTAATGGATTTCTTAAAGAAGAGTTGTATATGATGCAACCAGAAGGTTTTGTCGATCCTAAAGGTGCTAACAAAGTGTGCAAGCTCCAACAATTCATTTATGGACTGGTGCAAGCATCTCGGAGTTGGAATATACACTTTGATGAGGTGATCAAAGCATATGGTTTTATACATACTTTTGAAGAAGCCTGTATTTACAAGAAAGTGAGTGGGAGCTCTATAGCATTTCTAATATTATATGTGGATGACATATTGTTGATTGGAAATGATGTAGAATTTCTGGATAGCATAAAAGGATACTTGAATAAAAGTTTTTCAATGAAAGAGCTCGGTGAAGCTGCTTATATATTAGGCATCAAGATCTATAGAGATAGATCAAGACGCTTGAGAGGACTTTCACAAATCACATACCTTGATAAAGTTTTGAAGGAGTTCAAAATGGACCAGTCAAAGAAAGGGTTCTTGCCTGTGTTACAAGGTGTGAAGTTGAGTCAGGCTCAACGCTCGACCACTGCAGAAGATAGAGATAAAATGACAGTCATTCCCTATGCCTCAACCATAGGTTCTATCATGTATGCTATGCTGTGTACCAGACCTGATGTGTGCCTTGCTATAAGTTTAGCGAGGAGGTACCAAGGATCACTCGACAACGGTCAAGAACATCCTAAAGTACCTGAAAAGGACTAGGGATATGTTTCTCGATTATGGAGGTGACAAAGAGCTTGTCGTAAGTGGTTACGTCGACGCTAGCTTTGACACTGATCTGGTTTACTCTAAGTCACAAACCGGATACATATTTTTATTGAATGGTGGAGCTGTCAGTTGGTGCAGTTCCAAGTAGAGCGTCGTGGCGGGATCTACATGTGAAGCGGAGTACATAGATGCTTCCGAAGCAGCAAATGAAGGAGTCTGGATGAAGGAGTTCATATCCGATCTAGGTGTAATACCTGGTGCATCGGGTCCAATGAAAATCTTTTGTGACAATACTGGAGCAATTGCCTTGCGAAGGAATCCAGATTTCACAAAAAGACCAAACACATCAAGAGACGCTTCAACTCCATCCGAGATTTGGTCAAGGAGGGAGACATAGAGATTTGCAAAATACATACGGATCAGAATGTGGTGGACCCATTGACTAAGCCTCTTCCACGAGCAAAACATGATCAACACCAAGACTCCATGGGTGTTAGATTCATTACAATGTAATCTAGATTATTGACTCTAGTGCAAGTGGGAGACTGAAGGAAATATGCCCTAGAGGCAATAATAAAGTTGTTATATTTCCTTATTCATGATAAATGTTTATTATTCATGTTAGAATTGTATTAACCAGAAACTTGATACATGTGTGAATACATAGACAAAACACTGTGTCCCTAGTATGCCTCTACTTGACTAGCTCGTTGATCAAAGATGGTTAAGTTTCCTAGCCATGGACATGTGTTGTCATTTGATGAACTATATCACATCATTAGGAGAATGATGTGATGGACAAGACCCATCCATTAGCTTAGCATAATGATTGTTTAGTTTTATTGCTACTGCTTTCTTCATGTCAAATACATATTCCTCCGACTATGAGATTATGCAACTCCCGGACACCAGAGGAATGCCCTGTGTGCTATCAAACATCACAAGGTAACTGGGTGATTCTAAAGGTGCTCTACATGTATCTTCGAAGGTGTTTGTTGGGTTGGCATAGATCGAGATTAGGATTTGTCACTCCGAGTATCGGAGAGGTATCTCTGGGCCCTCTCGGTAATGCACATCATATGAAGCCTTGCAAGCAATGTGACTAATGAGTTAGTTGCAGGATGATGCATTACAAGATGAGTAAAGAGACTTGCCGGTAACGAGATTGAACTAGGTATGAAGATACCGACGATCGAATCTCGGGCAAGTAACATACCGATGACAAAGGGAATAGCATATCTTGACATAGCGGTTCGACCAATAAAGATCTTCATAGAATATGTGGGAACCAATATGAGCATCCAGGTTCCGCTATTGGTTATTGACCGGAGAGGTGTCTCGGTCATGTCTATATAGTTCTCTAACCCGTCGGTCCGCACGCTTAATGTTCGATGATGATATGTATTATATGAGTTATGTGTTTTGGTGACCAAAGGTTGTTCGAAGTCCCAGATGAGATCACAAACATGACGAGGAGTCTCGAAATGGTCGAGAGGTAAGGATTGATATATTGGAAGGTAGTATTCGGACACCGGAAGGGTTCCGAAATGTACCGGGTACATATCGGAGTATCGGAGGGGTTACCGGAACCCCCCGGGGAAAGATATGGGCCATATGGGCCATAGGAGGGAGACACACCAGCCCACAAGGGGTTGGTGCGCCCCCCCACCAGGGAGGAGTCCAAATTGTACAAGGGGAGGCGGCGGGGCCCCCCTTTCCTTCTCCTTCTCCCTCTCATTTCCCCTTCCCCCTCCGATAAAAGGAAGGGGCGGGGGGCGAATCCAACTAGGACCCTAAGTAGGACTCATCCTACTTGGGGGCGCGCCTAGGGCCGACCTCCTCTCCCTCCCTCCTTTATATATGGGGGGCGCCCCTAGAACACACACCAATTGCTCCAAGCCGTGTGCTGCGCCCCCCTCCATAGTTTACGCCTCCGGTCATATTCTCGCGGTGCTTTGGCGAAGCCCTGCAAGCACATCACCATCATTGTCACCATGCCGTCGTGCTGATGAAACTCATCTACTTCCTCGACCCTCTACTAGATTAAGAGCTCGAGGGACGTCATCGTGATGAACATGTGCAGAACTCGGAGGTGCCGTACATTCGGTACTCGATCTGTCAGAACGAGAATACGTTCGACTACATCAACCGTGTTAAGCAAACGCTTCTGCTTTCGGTCTATGAGGGTACGTGGACACACTCTCCCCCTCTCATTGCTATGCATCTCCTAGATAGATATTGCATGAGCGTATGATTTTTTTTGGAATTGCATGCTACGTTTCCCAACAAACGCTGGTAGTGGATATTTTTATGGTGGAATTTATGCCACACGCTTTGCAAGAGAGCTTGGTGTTTCACCTTGGCCTTATGACCCCATCCTAGCCACGCGGTACCTTGACTTCGATGCTATGAAACATCATAAGATCCTTAGTGGTGAACCCATAATTTTACTTATAACTTGTTGTTAAATAAAAGGTCTGTTGTGGACACCTTTTTGCCTGCACATGCTCTCTTTGATTTTCACAGCAAGGGAAGATATTATGTTCTTGAGAGCGAGGCCCAAGCGCATAACACAATGGTTGTGGCCACACAACGAGCTGAGGTGTCTGCACCCCGAGCCTCCGTGAGCTACCACTTCGACCATTAGCCAGCTACTAATGGAGATTACCAAGTTAGGCCAAAAGCCTAAGCTTGGGGGAGTACGTATTTCCACAGACATTACATTCATATTCATACATTTCATTCCAGTTGTCGGTGTCCACACTTTTTCATTGTATTATCCATGCTAGATTTGTTTTATGGCCTTCTTCTTGTGTGTTTGAGAAACTTTGAGAAAATACAAAAAAATTCCTGCTTCTTTTTGTTTTTTCTTTCTAGTGTAGTTAGTTGTAGTATTTAAAAAGAAAACCCAAAAATATTTCCTTGTTCTTCTTTTGCTTGTTGGGATCTCTCCCGTGTAAATAGTTTCTCCCCCTTTTGTTTTTATTTCTTTAATTTGTTTCCTTTCCAGATAAAAAGCAAAAACTCCAATAATATTTCAATGTGTTTCTCTGAATTTCTTTTCTTTTTATTGAGTCGTACCAAGGATAAGACCACGATGACAATGCTGAGTGGCTCTCATATGCATTATTGTTGATCTAACAGAGAGCCCATATTACCTTGTTTTCTTATTTTTGAATAAAATTGTTTGCAGATTCCAGCTTAGTCCACGACACTCTTGCACTATTATTATTTTC
Source organism: Triticum timopheevii (assembly GCA_963921465.1). Classification (NCBI taxonomy): domain Eukaryota; kingdom Viridiplantae; phylum Streptophyta; class Magnoliopsida; order Poales; family Poaceae; genus Triticum; species Triticum timopheevii. The sequence goes on from OY997274.1 coordinate 385,971,788, forward strand.
ATATCGTTCGATCGTGCAAGTGAAAGGCAATAATGACGATATTTGATGAACTGGCTGTGGCAGAGAGAAACGGGTATGAACTCAACTTGTTCTGTTTTTGTAAATATGTTTAACCCAGTATCCGTGATTCAACCTATTATGATCAAACATGTTTGCAATGACAATTAGAGATTATAGTTTCCCATGCCATGCTTAAGTAGCTAGGAGTGGATAATTATTTATCTTGGATGTCAACATTGAGTTAAAATGATTGTGATGTAGTATGATGATATGATATCCTCCTCTGAATGTTCTAGTGGCTTGACTTGGCACATGTTCATGCATGTAGTTAAATCAAAACAAACATAGCCTCTATGATATTTATGTTCATGGTGTTCATATCCTACTCATGCTAGTATCCAATGTTACTTATGCATAATGCATGTTCATGACTGTTTTCGCTCTCCAGCTGGCCGCTTCTCAACCTAACTGCTAGCCCTCGCCTGTACTAAGTGGGAATTCTGCTTGTGCATCAAAACCATGAAACCCAAGTTATTCCAGATGAGTCCAACATACCTACCTACATGCGGTATTACCCTACCATCCTAAGTAAATTTGCATGTGCCATCTCTAAAAACTTCAAATAAATATCCCTTTTTGTGTGCCTGGATTGTTCATAGAGCGACAAGAGGTAGTCAGTATCTTCCATGCTAAGCGGGTTATTCTCATGATGAGTGTTTATTCACTCGTCCTTGCACGAGAGGGGTGGTAATAGGGATTCCCAGTCCCAAACTCAAATTGCAAATAATTAAACAAAACTCCCCCTGGACTATTGTTGGTATGGACGACACCCGTTGTTTTGGACAAGCCGTGGAGTGTGATTGCCGGTGGAGGGGGAGCATACCTTTACTTTTATCGCTTGGGAACCACCACTAATGTGTTTAGCATGGAAGATACCGATAACTAATGGTCGTGAAGTAAACAAGAAGGGTGCATTTCTCAAAATTTCATTTACCTCTGTTTTAAAAACTTGATCTCTGGCACCTCTGCAAATCACTGCTTCCCTCTGTGAAGGGACTATCTATTTACTTTTATGTTGTCCCATCACCTTCTCAAATAAGCGCCAGAACTTGAGAGCACTATTGTAATCCTCATGCATTGTGTATAGCTAATGTTGGGTGCATCATGACTGGATCTTTTTTGCCATGAATTACAATGTTTAGTCGCTGCTTGAACTTTGGAGGTGCTATGCATTTATGTTTTGCGGTATCATAAAGGGCTAGCGAGATACCACTATTGTCATATTATATCATGGTTGTTTTGACAAAGTGTTGTTATTTGAGATATCTTATTATTGCTCGCGAGTTGATTATGTCATTCATATGAGTTAATATAGTTTCTAAGATTTATTGTTGACATGGTTAGTTATAATCTTGGCTGAAAACCTGGGTGCTGCTTAAGCTTATTTATGTAAACAAGAGCAAAAGAGTTCGTAAAAGTTTTTCTTTTTCACTTTCAGTTTATCAACTGAATTGCTTGAGGACAAGCAAAGGTTTAAGCTTGGGGGAGTTGATACGTCTCCAATGTATCTACTTTTCCTAACGCTTTTCCTCTTGTTTTGGACTCTAATTTGCATGATTTGATTGAAACTAACCTGGACTGACGCTGTTTTCAGCAGAACTACCATGGTGTTGTTTTTGTGGAGAAATAAAAGTTCTCGGATTGACACGAAATTTTGCAAGGATTTTTTATATATATATATCTATGTTCTAGACTCGGGTGCCATGATTTTAGATCTGAACCGTTTATGTTATCACCATTATATCTATGTTCTAGATCCGATCTTGCAAGTTATAGTCACCTACTATGTGTTATGATCCGGCAAACCCGGAGTGACAGAAGTCAGAACACTTCCCGGTGATGATCGTAGTTTGAGGAGTTCATGTATTCACCGTGTGCTAATGCTTTGTTCCGGTTCTCTATTAAAAGGAGGCCTTAATATCCCTTAGTTTCCAACAGGACCCCGCTGCCACAGGAGGGTAGGACAAAAGATGTCGTGCAAGTTCTTTCCATAAGCACGTATGATTATTTACGGAATACATGCCTACATTATATTTATGAACTAGAGCTAGTGCCGTATCACCCTAGGTTATGTCTGTTATATGACTAATATCATCCAACGAATTCACCGATCCAATGCCTACGAATTTCTCTCATATTGTTCTTGCTAAGTTACTACTGCTATTGTTACTATTGCACTTGCTACAAAATCATTGCTATCACTGTTACCGTTACTATTGCTATTGCTACTACTATCAAAACTACCATACTACTTTGCTACTGATCACTTTGCTGTAGATAATTAATCTCTAGGTGTGGTTGAATTGAAAACTCAGCTGCTAATACTTGCAAATATTCTTTGGCTCCCCTTGTGCAGAATCAACAAATTTGGGTTGAATACTCTACCCTCGAAAACTGTTGCGATCCCCTATACTTGTGGGTTATCAGTAACCTTTCTCATCGTTGGTCGAAATGATGGACGTCCACGTGGGCCCACGAATATAAATAGGCTTGCCGCCTATAACCAAGCGAGTGAGAGTGTGTCCAAAGACAACCTTTGCATTTGTGTGTCCCGAACATATCTATGGAGGTGTGTGATGCATGCTATGTGTTGAATACCCGACCCAATGCACAACATTGATGTGGTGCATGCGTTGAAAATCGCAGAGGTCCCCACACGAAGCAAGAGGTCGTTCATGAGATGTCGTGTGCTCGCCCCTTCGATCCAGTGGGATGGATTCGTGTGTACACATGTGCTATTATATATATGTAATCTCACATCATGATCTATATCATGAGACAAACAAAAAATTAATCCACTCCTAAGTCAAATTAGTTAACCTCTCTCGCTGTTAGTGAAAGTGATGGACCAAGCAGACCGATAGATGGAAGCATCGCCAATAACCATGTGAGTGAGTGCCATATATAGGACAACAACCATCGCACTTGCACATGTGCCAGAACGTATATATGGAGAGGTGTGTGGTTGTGATGTTTTGCATACCTAATGCACAACTTTGATGTGGCATTTGCCTCAAAAACCGCAAAAGTCTCCACACAGAGTGAGGTTCATGTGACACCTAGTATATATATGCTGGTCACCCCCTTTGACACGTACTATACACCTAGTAACACAACCCTAAAAGAATTAATCCTCCTTGTTCGTCAAACGTACCTCTCTCTCGCTGGGTCAAAGTGATGGACGACGAACTCGCGGGCCCAACACAGAAGCGAAGCATACATTGCACGCAAGTGATCATCCTATATAGGACTATGTATCACCATCTGCATGTAGCCCAAAGAGGTGTTTTGTGATTATGGATACGCAATGCACAACTTTGATGTGGCACCACATATATAGGAAACCAAAAAGTCCCCACAGAGAGTGCGAGGTTCATGATGCATGGTATGTGCTATATGTACACCCCCATTCGATGCGTGGTATATATGTACTTCTACTGTATAACACAAACCAAAAAAGAATCATTCCTTGATGGTCAAATTAACCTCTCTCTCGTTGGGTCAAAGGACAACCTTGCATGCCCACGGATGGAAGCGCCACACACAAGTGAGTTCCTATAGGGCAACCACTGCCTGCATGGTATTGCGTGATGTTTGAATATCAATATAATGTACAACTTTGATGTGGCACCTGCCTCGGGAATCGGAAAGTCCCCACATGGAGCAAGGTTATGACACACACATATATAGAGTATTCATGTTGCCCCCTCTTTGACATGTCCATACTCCTACCATGCATATACGTAACACAAACCAAAAAAAGAACCATCCTTATTGGTAAAATTAACCTCTCTCTCGTTGTACGTTCAACTAGTCGACGACGACCTCGTGGGCCCACAGAGAGAGTCACACGCGAGTGAGTGTCATAGGACAAAACCACCGCGTGCATGTGCCCGTGTGTTATGTGATGTTTGAGTGCCCAATGCACAACTTTGACGTGGCACATGCTTCGCAAACCGGAAAAGCGCTACACCATGATGTGTAGCCCCCTCACTTCGAGCCGGTGGGAGGGTGTGTACGCATGTGCTCGAACTTTCATATGGAATCTCACCATGCATGATCCACACTGAAAGTGCTAGTTATCGACTAGAGGAGGGTGAATAGGCAATTTTTATGAAAGTCTTCAAAACACGATGGCTTCAAAGACAAACAAGTAAACTGAACCTATATGATATGCAGCGGAATGTAAACTACACTAGGCAAGCAATAGTGAAGCAAGCAGTACAAGAAAAGCACGAAGACTACTAGCAGGTAGGTAGACATGATGAGAATGGAAGACAGTATGAAGTCAAACAGATATACATCTTCACCCAGTGAAGTCAAATGAATCAAGCAGGCAAGCAATGACTTCATGAAGACAAACTGAGAAGTAAGGAGAGTAGGGGATAGAACCAGTTGCTTGGTGAAGACAAGGATTTGGTAGACCAGTTCCAGTTGCTGTGACAACTGTACGTCTGGTTAGGGAGGCTGAGATTGAACTCAGAAGACAGTGTCTTCACCTTATTCCCCTAGAGCTAAGAACACTTAATCCTCGCGCTATCACTCAGGTAAGTCTTCAAGGTAGACTTCCAAACCATCACAGACTTTGTTCACCGGTGATCCACAATGGCTCTTGGATGCTCAGAACGCGATGCCTAACCGGTTGGAGGATACACAGTCTGCAAGTGTAACAAGTCTTCAGATCACGCAGATAGAGAGACTTCAGTGATGCCTAACACTCTTTGGCTCTGGGTGTTTTGGGATTTATCCTCACAAGGATCTCTCTCTCAAATGCTTCAGAGGTGGGTTGCTCTCAAACGACAAAAGCCATGCACTAACTCTGAGCAGCCACCAATTTATGGTGTAGGGGGTGGGCTATTTATAGCCAAGTGGCAACCCGACCTGATATGTCTGAAATGATCCTGGGTCACTAAGAAACCAACCTGTGTCCAACGGTCGGATTTCAAACTCACGCGACAGCTTGGCTTGGGCTACAAGAAAAGCTGACTCATCCAGCTCTGGATAAGATTTGCTATCATTGTCTTCGCTCGAAGACATGGGATTTGGTTGAGCATCACATCAGTCACTCTCACTTTGTTCACTTGGACCCCACTTAACAGTACGGTGGTTCCTATGACTCAATAAAGAAGAAAGGAAACTACGAAACAGCTATGTCTTCTCACTCCATAGTCTTCAAGTGAATATCTTCACATGTCATAATCTTCATCATGAATGTCTACATGAACCACCACTGTCTTCAATGTCTTCACACATTTTTAGGGGTCATCTCTGGTAGGAAAACAGAATCAATGAGGGACTACTACCTGTGTTATCCTGCAATTCTCACAAACACATTAGTCCCTCAACCACGTTTGTTGTCAATACTCCAAAACCAACTAGGGGTGGCACTAGATGCACTTACAATCTCCTCCTTTTTGGTGATTGTTGGCAAACTGGTTGAAGTTTTCAACAGGGATAAAAGTATGTGAAAGTTCCGGTCTATGAGCATTGTCTTCATAGATTAAAAGAGGCTCCCCTGAAGATATGCATATAAGTAGTTTTCCTTTGAATGCAAATGCACATGGCAGGTTTTGCTTTGTGGAGACCATCTTCAATCATGAAGACAATTCATCATGTGTATATGAAAGTAATGAAGGTAATGATATGCATAATGAGAAATGGACGTCTGCAAAATGAATTCATGCGGAATTTATCATCGCAACACAAAGTAGCAACAAAGGTAGCAGATGACCATCAAGTTTAAGTGTTACAACTCAAGAGCCAAATAGTTTCAAAACGAGAGCTGTAAGCACTTAGCAAAAATAAGGCAGCCGCCCCATATGGACCCGCTTGAAGACTATCAACCTCATATGCTTCTCCCCATTTTGTCAGTAAGGACCAAAAAGGTTTGAAGACATAGAGTATCTACGCATTCCCAGGTGGAGACGATGTTGGAGCAGCAGGGTCGATGTTGGAGTTGGGTGGTGCAGACAAGCCTGGTGTAGAATCTTGACGCTATGAAGCTAATGCTGGTGAAGTGGTGTCATCTTCTTCATTGACGACTCTCGCAACAACAGTTGCAGCCGAAGATGAATACTCAGAATCTTCAATAGAAGGTGTTGGACGCCAACTTGCAGACTGTGGTGGCCTGGAATCAAACTTGAATCTCTGTATGAAGCCATCTTCGCGAAGATCATCTTTAGAGCAGAGCAGTGTAAGCTCTTCCAGGACCACCGACAGGCTTCATGCGCTACGAAGGAGTTCTTGGTGGCCAAGTTGCGGATGCGATTGACATCAACCAGAAGACTCTACATTTGGCGCTTCAGCCATTCATGATGCCTATACTTCTTCTGATGCAAAGATACCAGAAGCTCATGGTTGTTGAGGACATGGGGATGCTTCTGAGGCCTTTGAGCAATTGTGCTGGCAATGGCTTCAGTATTGGCAGGATGCGGCAAATGCAAGTTGCTAGCCAGGGGATAAGCAGGAGTAGCTGAATTTGGTACACGAGTGCCTTCAATAGGTTGAGTGAAGCTTTGATATTTAGCATTCTACAAGTTGAGTGGCTTCTTTGCTGGATCAGTGTAGATGGCTTCATAGGACATGTCAACTTCAGGCAAGAATACGACGTGATTGCGTGCTGAAGGTTGATAGTCGACGGTGGAATGAAGCTTGATCAAGCGCATAATCCAAGGAGCATAAAACTTCAGTCCAAATAGATCAATGCTAGAAGCAGCAAGCTGGCGGATGAAAAAAATCCTGGGTATTAAACCTGATGCCATTGACGATATAGAATACCAATGTCTTCATGGCGCCTTCGAGTTTGGCTTCAGAAGAGTTGCCTTTGATAGACCACAGAGTACGCCTCAGAATGTGATATACTGTGCGGGGCAAGTACTCTAGGTCCTAGACAAAGAATTCCTTAGGGTATTCGGTGTCTTGGGGCAATGTCTTCATCATGCTCAGCATCTGGCTCATATTGGGCTCTGGCTTATGAAAGATGCTCTGCAGTTCATTTTGATATAGCTGACAACCTGGTTCATACAACTCACCAGGAGTGGGCAGGAAGTAAGCTCAATGATGTCTTGAGCTTTGGCTTCATGATGGACGTCACCTGTCATCCACTCAAGGATCCAAGTCTTCGGATCCCTGTTGTAGCCTCGAATGTGCAATGTTGCGTAAAACTGAAGCATAAGCTCTTCGTTCTAGTGCTCTTTGTTAGTCACAAATGGCAGCATCCCAACATCTCTGAAGCAGTCAAGAGCCTCTTCAAGGTAGGGCAGTCCAGCAATAACATCACAATCCAGACGCTTATGAGGAAAAATCTGGTCTTGGTTGTATAGGATATAAGTGAAAGTGCTAGTATCGACTAGAGGGGGGGGGGGTGAATAGGCGATTTTTATGAAAGTCTTCAAAACTTAGAAGTTTTGAAGACAAACAACAGAAATGACCTAGTTGATATGCAGCAGAAGATAAACTACCATAAGCGAGCCATAGTCAAGTATGCAATGATGTGAAAGTACAGGACTAATAGCAGCTAAGTAGTAAGGATCAGGATGGAAGATAGTATGAAGCCAATCAACAGTAGTAGTCAAGCAATGAAGTCAAACAGATACACAGATAGGCAATGACTTGATGAAGACAAACTTAAGTAAAGGATGGAAAGGGATAGAACCAGTCGCTTGTTGAAGACACAGGATTTGTTGGACCAGTTCCAGTTGCTGTGACAACTGTACGTCTGGTTAGGGAGGCTGAGATTTAACTCAAAAGACCGTGTCTTCACCTTATTCCCCTTGAGCTAAGGACACCCAGTCCTCGCCCAATCACTCTGGTAAGTCTTCAAGGTAGACTTCCAAACCTTCACAGACTTTGTTCACCGGCAATCCACAATGACTCTTGGATGCTCAGAACGCGACGCCTAACCAGCTGGAGGATTCACAGTCCTCAAGTGTAATAAGTCTTCAGGTCACACAGATAGAAAGACTTCAGTGATGCCTAACACTCTTTGGCTCTGGGTGTTTGGGCTTTGTCCTCGCAAGGATTTCTCATTCTCAAATGCTTCGAGGTGGGTTGCTCTCAAACGACAAAATCCGTGCACAAACTCTGAGCAGCCACCAATTTATGGTGTAGGGGGTGGGCTATTTATAGCCACAAGGCAACCCGACCTGATTTGTCCAAAATGACCCTGGGTCACTAAGGAACTGACACGTGTTCCAACGGTCAGATTTCAAACACACGCGGCAACTTTACTTGGGCTACAAGCAAAGCTGACTCATCCAGCTCTGGATAAGATTTGCTCTCATTGTCTTCGCTCGAAGATATAGGATTTGGTTGAGCATCACTTCAGTCACTCTGACTTAGTTCACTTGGACCCCACTTAACAGTACGGTGGTTCCTATGACTCAACAAAGAAGAAAATGAAACAATGAAACCACACAGTCTTCGCGCTCCATAGTCTTCACGTAATGTTTTATCATGTCATAGTCTTCAATATGAATATCTTCTCATACCACCATTGTCTTCAATATCTTCATACATTTTTAGGGGTCATCTCCGGTAGGTAAACCGAATCAATGAGGGACACTACCTGCGTTATCCTGCAATTCTCATAAACGCATTAGTCTCTCTACCAACTTTGTCGTCAATACTCCAAAACCAACTAGGGGTGGCACTATATGCACTTACGATCTCCCCCTTTTTGGTGATTGATGACAAACTGGTTGAAGTTTTCAACGGGGATAAAGTATGTGAAATTGTAAGGATAGGGAATTGTCTTCATAAGTAGCAAGGGCTCCCCCTGAAGATGTGCATATAAGTAATTTGCTTTTGGAATGCAAATGAACATGGCAGGTTGTACTTGTGGAGATCCACTTCAACTTATGAAGATAATTCATTATGCATGAAATGATATAGCAAGTAGAATGACATGCATAATGAAAAATGGACGTCTGCAGAATGATCTAAGTGCGGAAGTTATCATCGCACATGCGGAATTGATCATCGCATCACAGTAAAGCAAATAAGTAGCAGACGACCATCAAGTTTAGGTGTTACAACTCAAAGAACCAAATGTTTCAAAAGCAAGAGTTGTAAGCACGAAGCAAAATATAATGCAACCGCCCATATGAACCCGCTTGAAGACTATCAACTCATACGCTTCTCCCCCTTTTGTCAATAAGGACCAAAAAGGTTTGAAGACATAGAGCATCTACTTGTCCTCATGAGTAGGTGAAGCAGCAGGGTTGTCGTCGTTGGTTGGCGGTGCAGATGAACTTGGTGCAGTGTCGATGCGTGCAGTAGTAGGAGGTGGTGAAGTAGCATCATCTTCATCATCGATCACTCTGGCATTTACCATTGCCGCAGAGGTAGAATATTCAGAGTCTTCAAGAGATGGAGTGCGACGTAGGACATCAGTCTGTGGAGGAGTGGAGTCAAACTAGAATCTTTCATTGAAGCCATTGTCTTGAAGATCTGCTTCAGCACTAAGCAGGGTCAAACTCTTCCATGATCGCCGGCAAGTTTCATGAGCAACAAAGGCATTCTTGGTGGCAAGGTTGCGAATGCGATTGACATCCACCAAGAGGCTTTGCATCTGTCTCTTGAGCCAATAGTGATGCTTATCCTGTTTCTGATGAAGGGCCACAAGAAGTTCTCGGTCATTGAGAACGCAAGAACGCTTCCGAGGCCTTTGTGCAATGGTGCTTTCAGTGGCTTCAGTAGGTGCTCGATGAGGCAGACGAGTATTTCCAGCCAATGGATAGATTCGTGTTGCTGCTTGAACACCTTCAATGGGTTGAGTGAAGCTTTGGTGCTCGGCATTCTGAAGACAAAGAGGCCTCTTGGCAGGGTCAGAGTATATAGCTTCAACTGACATATCAACCTCTGGCAAAAAGATCATATGATTGCGAGTAGAGGGCTGATAGTTGACAGATGAGTGTCTCTTGATGAGGCGCATGACCCATGGAGCATAAAACTTCAGACCAAATAGGTCAGATCCAGAAGCAGCAAGTTGCCTGATGAAGAATTCTTGAGTATTGAAGCTGATGCCATTGAGAATATAGAAGACCAAAGTCTTCATAGCTCCTTCAAGCTTCGCCGCTGATGAATGTCCTTTGATAGGCCATAGAGTTCGCCTGATGATATGATATATGGTGCGAGGCAGATACTCAAGGTCTTCAACAAAGAACTCTGTTGGATATTCAGAGTCAGATGGCAAGGGCTTCATCATGCTCAACATCTGGCTCATATTGGGTTCTGGCTTATGGAAGATGCTCTCCAATGCATTGCAGTGTAGCTGACAATCAGGTTCATATAACTCTCCAGGAGTGGCTAGCCCTGTAAGCTCGATGATATCCATAGCTTTGGCTTCATGATGAACATTTCCAGTCATCCACTCTAGAACCCATGTCTTGATATCTCTGTAGTAGCCGCGAATGTGTAGAGTAGCATAGAATTGAAGCAATAGCTCTTCATTCCAGTGTTCTTTGTCTATCACAAAGTGGAGCAGACCAGCATCACGAAAGCAATCAAGTGCTTCTTCTAAGCACGGCTGTCCAGCAATGGCTTTAGTGTCAAGACGCATATGAGGGAAAATGCGCCCTTGATCATATAGAACGCAGGAGTAATAGCTTCTCTGCTGATAGCTCCAGAACCGATCTGATGATATCCTTGGCTTGGAGTAGGGGTTCTTGGCGCCGTCAAAGAAGGTATTGTGGCTTTTGAAGCCATTTGCATTGAAGGACCCTGGTGAGTTTGCAGTACCTGGAAACCTTGGCAGTCTAGGCTTTGGCTTCTGGACCTGAGGCCTATGCTCAACATGATAATCAAATTGAGGTCCAGAGGCAGTAGGCGGAGGTACCAGAATGGGCCAATGGACAGTGGTTAGCCGACGATGACTGTATGCTTGCTCAATTGTATGGGGCCTTGGTGGCGGAACAGGAGCAGGGGCAACAGCTGAGGCGTCAGGCTGCACAACAGGTGCTTCGGGAGCAGTTGTCTCATTAGCTTAGGTGCAGTGGCCTCATTGGCTTCAGGCACAGTGGCCTCATTGGTTTCAGGCACACTGGTTGGTGCAGGCTCCACATTAGCATCAGCCATGACTACGTCATTGGCTTCATTGGCGTTGGTGGTGGCAACCTCAACATTGTCAACCTCCTCTTGATGAACAGGAGGGTCGGGCACTGGCACGTTCACATCAGGAACAACTTCTTCAATCACTGGGGGAGTAGGGACACGTACGTCTTCTTGATTTTCCTCGGCTGATGCAGCCGGAATGTCTTCAGCAGCTTGTGCTTTAGACTCGGAGACATTCACAGTTGGAGTAGGTTCAGAAAAGACTTGACGAGCAACAGGTGAACGTTGCACTTCTCCTTCTGGAATGCTCGACAGAGGGACTTGAGGCCTTTGTCCTTTGCGAAGCCTGCGAAATGCAGGCAACGCCTTAGGAGATGGAGTTGGCTAGGCCTCAAAGTCTTCTTATTCTTGCATGGGTGGTGTAGCTTGTTGTTGTTGTTGGGGAGTACTGGGGGAGTCTTGTTGCTGTGGGTGATCAGCCCACGATGCATCCTGAGCAATTGGCGTCAGAGGATGACCAATGCTGATGAGTTCGCTGTTCGTAAGAACAGGCGATGATACCACATTGTATTCAATCTGAGGAAGAACTTCATCATCTTCAACATTGCCATCATGACCAATGTCTTCAGCAGCGGTGGGTTCAGCTGCTGGAATATCTTCAGCTTCATGAGCCTCTGTGGGAGCAGGCTCATGGACTATCATCCTTCTTTCTTGATGTTCTGACGCAGGGCGAACCACTGAAATGGGTTCAACAACTAAGGGCTTTGTGGAAGCAGCCTTAGTCTTCTTGGTCTTGCGCTTCTTCTTGGAGGGAGCGGCATCAGAGGCTTCAATACTCTTCCTCTTTCTGGCTTCAGCCTCGGCAGCCCTCGTTTTCTTCTGTTCTAAAGCGGTTGTGGTGACCTTTGGCTTCGAGCCAGTCATGCTTCTTGGGAAGATAATGTGAGGGGCTTCTTGGCTTGAAGGTGCAGGCTGGTCAGCAGGAAGCTTCTTCTTTTTCTTCGCAGCCATCCTGGGGTCAATGCCAGGATGCCCAAGTGACTTGCGCTTCTCAGCCTCATTGTAGGCAAGCACACACTTATCAGCCAAACTCTTCAAGCGCTCTCGAGAGCCCTGAGCTTCTTCACGCTTCTTCAGAAAAGCTTCTTTAAGCTCATGTAGCATGACCTTGAAGTTTCTGACGTCTTGAACACTTAGCTTGGCCACATGCTTCTTGAATTGAGCCTTCTCATAATCAATCTTGTTCTTCAGCTCAACGATGCGCTGAGCGAGAGCTAGCTCAGAAGCAATGGTGCCATTGAAGGCGACACTGAGGCCAATGGGAAGCTGCAAATCTTCAAAGCTGAGATTGGGGGTGTCGAACCACTCATCAATGAAGTTGTGGATGATTGCCACATCAAAGAGAGGCAAGTTGTTGAAGATTTCTGCTTCTTCTTTGCTCTTTATCAGTTGCTCAAGGGCATCATCAGCAAGATCTTCATCACTGGACAGATCAATGGGTTCTTCGCGCAGAATGGCGGCAGGAGTCAAGGCTTGATCAATAGGTCTGGCAAGATGCTTTTTCTTATCCGTTCTCTTGGAGACACGGGATTGATCTTCAGACTACACACTGGCTTCAGGAGGTGCAGTGGCCAGTGGCTTCGCACGAGAAGTCTTCGGAGGTGCAGCTGATCTTGAAGCCTTTGGCTTCTTTTGCTTCTGCGGCTTCGGAGGAGGAGCTGGGGCTTCATCAGTGTCATCATCATTTTCAGAATGATCAACTCTGGCACCTTGGACCACGATGTAGGTGATGAGGCCGTCAAGGTTGGAGAAGAGGCCGATGACATTGGGTTCAGCATCACGGGAGCCGTCAGCACGGGGAGCAGAGGGACCTGGGTTGAAATCCAATCCCAATGACTTCTTGTTTTTCTTGGCGGAAGCCACAGCAAACTGGAAGTTGCACTTGAAGAGAGAATCGTCACGACACCAGAGTAATGAAGTGGGATCGGCGTTCTCAGGCTGAGGTCCACGGACCATGCAAGGATAGAAGCCTTGAGCAATAGCTTCAGTTCTGCTCTTGGGTTGAAGGCCTCGATAGAGAATATCACCCCAAGGTCTCTTGATAGCATTCTTCTCTGCATATTCCTTGGTCACAAACTTGTACTTGAACCATTCTTCAGCCCAATAGCGTCGAATCCATTGGATTCGTGTCTTTCGCTGATGATAATTCTCTTCGGGATCTGTCTTGTAGAGTTCTGCTAGGTCATCAGGCAGATCTTTGGATGTTCTTTCTCTGCGCTGTCTGGCACCCTTCCTTGCTGATTTTTCTGCAGCCATGAACTTCAAACTGAATGGCTTCAATACATTCAAGGGCTTCAGAGACTTATGCTTGCTGGTCAAGCAGGAACTAGCTTCAGGAGAATTGATATGATGCTATAAGTATTCTGCAAACGAATGCAGACTATGAGAACCAAGGGATTCTCCCACGGACATGTACCTGTGACAGCATTAGAGATGCGAGGGAAGGGGAAGAGGTCATATGCATTCTCAGAAGATTTTGAAGATAAATCAGTTTGAAGACATTGACCTCATGATGCGAAGACATTCACTTATATAGGTGAGTTGGTTCCAGATTTGTACCAATCCGTGAATAAGTACAAGTGAGGAATCAATCTAGACAGGAAATCTAAGTGAATTGACTAGGCAGTATGAGATGCAGACAGAATAGATCTAACATTGAATAGGCAGAAACCACTTTCGGTAAACAGGATGAATCTTGAAGATAAAAAAAGGTGGTAAAAATAGAGTTATAATACCGCACGAAGAACTGCTAGATGGGATGAATAGGAGACCGAGCAGTTCAGTCCACCGTGCCCTAACTTGGCGACGGAGGACACCTACGGTGACGGCGGAGAGGACGATGTCCGCGGTCGGCATGAGGCCGGCGTCGGAGAAGTCGCGGCAGCTAAGCGCTTCGTCGCCAGCATCGTCGAGATCTAGCGGTGGTGCTAGGGTTTTGACGGAGGTGGAGAGGTGGAAGAAGGATTTCTTTACCGCAGGGGACAAGTATTTATAAGTAGGTGAGCGGCACAACGCAATTACGCTGGTTCCCCTGGCGGTTCACATCTGAGGGGCACGTGGCAAGCATGCAACATACTCAGAGTTGTCCCACGTTCCCACGCCCGCCAGGCATGTCGGAGAGTTGTTCCGGCTTCTCCGGATTTCAACAATAAAGATAAGTCATTTAAAACAGATTTAATGTTTGTCTCTTTGCCTTCTACTGACTAGGACGCAGAGAAGACTTTCGACAGTTTCAGTAGAATGCATATGATTTGGATAGATAGAGTTTGAGATAGAAAGCATAGAGAGGTTAGGGTCCAATCACATTTACTTAGTTCAAAAGATCCAATCTTGAAGATATAGCTGTAAGTGAATGCTGTAGAGGACAGAACACTAGTATATATATATATATATATATATATATATATATATATATATATATATATATATATATATATATATTAGAAAGCAATCAAAACATGAGTAAAACGCTATGAGTAAAACGCCAGAAAGCAATCAGAAAGTCATTGCAATATAACGCCATGAGTAAAACGCTTCAAACAGAGAAATTTGGTGGTGGCGTTACCCACCGTATAGGAAGTATTAGACCCAGACATGGCGCACAATTATTGTGGCGCTCCGAAGTCAAATTCCATGTTAATGTATTCACACTCAGAGTTGTAAGTCTTCATTGATTGAAGATATACATTACTTTGTGTGTTGCACATCTAAGTCATCAACATGCATAAGTGTTAGGATGTGTGCCTGATCACAGGAGATTAGAGGATTCCAAGATATTTAGCTCACACCGTAACTTGCAAAACCTTTTCTCATCCAAGGGCTTTGTGAAGATATCTGCTAGTTGCTCTTCAGTGTTGACGTGAATGATATCGATATCTTTCTTCATGACATGATCTCTGAGAAAGTGATGACGAATTTCAATGTGCTTTGTCTTTGAGTGCTGGACTGGATTGTTGGCTATCTTGATGGCACTTTCGTTGTCGCAGAAGAGAGGTACTTGTTTCAGGTTGATGCCATAGTCCTTGAGAGTTTGCTTCATCCATAGAAGCTGAGCACAACAGGATCCAGCAGCAATGTATTCAGATTCAGCAGTTGAGAGTGATACACAGTTCTGCTTCTTTGAAGACCAACAGACAAGTGATCGACCAAGAAAATGACATGTGCCTGATGTAGACTTGCGATCCACCTTGTCACCAGCATAATCAGCATCCGAGAATCCAACCAAATCAAATTTTGAGCCCTTGGGGTACCATAATCCGAGTGTTGGGGTGTAAGCCAAATATCGAAGAATTTGCTTCACAGCTAAGTGATGCGATTCCTTTGGTGCCGCTTGGAATCGAGCACACATGCAAACACTAAGCATAATATCTGGCCTAGATGCACATAGATAAAGTAAAGAACCAATCATGGAGCGGTATACCTTTTGATCGAACTCTTTACCATTGTCGTCGGGACCAAGATGGTGTTTGGCTGGCATTGGCGTCGTGTAGCCTTTGCAGTCTTCCATTCCAAACTTCTTCAGACAATCTTTGAGGTATTTCTCTTGAGATATGAAGATGCCATTTCTTTGCTGACGAATTTGAAGACCAAGGAAGAACTTCAGCTCACCCATCATGGACATCTGATATTGCTCTTGCATCATGTACCCAAACTCATCAGTATATTTCTGGTTGGTGCAGCCAAAGATTATGTCATCCACATATATTTGACACACAAACAGTTCACCATCATATGTCTTCGTGAAGAGAGTGGGATCGAGGGATCCTGGTTTGAAGCCTTTGCTCTTCAGGAAGTCTTTGATCATATCATACCATGCACGAGGAGCTTGTTTGAGGCCATACAGTGCTTTGTTTAGCTTGTACACCATATCAGGATGTTTTGGATCTTCAAAGCCAGGTGGTTGAGCGACATATACTTCTTCTTCAATCTTGCCATTGAGAAATGCACTCTTTACATCCATTTGATACAGCAAGATGTTGTGATGATTAGCATAGGCTAGCAATATGCGAATAGCTTCAAGCCTAGCAACAGGAGCAAATGTTTCATCAAAGTCAATTCCTTCAACTTGAGCATATCCTTGAGCCACAAGACGTGCTTTGTTTCTGACGACTTGACCATGCTCATCTTGCTTGTTTCGATATATCCACTTTGTTCCAATAATGTTATGCTTGCGAGGGTCAGGTCGCTTGACAAGTTCCCAAACATTATTCAGCTTGAACTGTTGAAGTTCTTCTTGCATGGCTTGAATCCATTCAGGTTCCATAAAAGCTTCAGCAACTTTCTTGGGTTCTGATATTGACACAAATGAAAAGTGCCCACAGAAGTTTGCTAGCTGTGTTGCTCTTGATCGAGTGAGTGGACCAGGCGCATTGATGCTATCAATTATTTTCTCTATTTGAACTTCATTTGCAACACGAGGATGAACAGGACGAAGACTTTGCTCTTGCTGATCATTATCATCATTGGGAGGATTGTCTTCGGTCTGACCATTGTCTTCGGGTTGATTTGGTGCTGAGATGATAAGTTCCTCTTCAGGCTGTTCTTCAGAAGGCATGATTTCACCAGTTCCCATCAGCTTGATAGATTCACTTGGAGAGGCTTCATCTAGTGTACTTGGCAGGAGTTCTCTTTGTGAACCATTGGTTTCATCAAATTTCACATCCACACTTTCGACGATTTTGTAGAGATAGAGGTTGAAGACTCTGTAGGAGTGTGAATCCTTTCCATAGCCAAGCATGAAGCCTTCGTGAGCCTTAGGTGCAAATTTTGACTTGTGATGGGGATCCTTGATCCAGCATCTAGCTGCAAATACTCTGAGGTAACTGACGTTTGGCTTCTTGCCAGTAAGGAGCTCATACGATGTTTTGTTCAGAAGCTTATGGATGTACACACGGTTGATGATGTGACAGGCTGTATCAATAGCTTCAGGCCAGAACTTTCTTGGTGTCTTGTATTCATCTAGCATTGTCCGAGCCATCTCAATGAGGGTTCTGTTTTTGCGCTCCACGATGCCATTTTGCTGAGGTGTGTATGGAGCAGAGAACTCATGAGTGATTCCCATTGTATCCAGATATAGATCAAGTCCTGTATTCTTGAATTCAGTGCCATTGTCACTTCTAGTATGCTTGATCATCACGCCATAATTGTTCATTGCTCGATTGGCGAAGCGCCTGAAGACAACTTGCACTTCAGTCTTGTAAAGAATTATATGAACCCATGTGTATCTTGAGTAGTCATCAACAATGACGAAGCCATATAGACAGGCAGTTATTGTGAGAGTGGAGTAGTGAGTAGGTCCAAATAAGTCCACGTGTAACAGCTCGAAGGGTTGAGATGTTGTCATGATTGTCTTCGAGGGGTGCTTTGCCCTTGTCATATTTCCAGCTTCACAGGCACCACACAGATGATCCTTCTTGAACTTGACATCCTCGATGCCAATGACATGCTTCTTCTTGACAAGTGAGTGTAAGTTCCTCATGCCAGCATGTCCTAGCCTTCGATGCCAGAGCCAGCATTCTAAAGCTTTTGTGAGAAGACATACATCAAGTTGTGGACCTGCTGAGAAATCTACCATGTATAGATCATCTTTTCGATACCCTTCAAAGACTAGAGATTTGTCAGATTCCATTAGTACAAGGCAGCGATATTTTCCAAATAGCACAATCATGTTCAAGTCACAAAGCATTGAGACAGATATTAAGTTGAAACCAAGGGATTCAATAAGCATCACTTTATCCATGTGTTGATCCTTTGAGATTGCAATTCTACCTAGACCCAATACCTTGCTCTTACCAGTGTCAGCAAATGTGATGTGACTCTTGTCGGATGGACGTAAGGTTGAGTCCATGAGAAGACTTCGATCACCAGTCATATGATTTGTGCATCCACTGTCCATAATCCATTCTGAAGCTTTTGGTGATGTACCCTACAGTGCAGTTAGGAGGATAGGCTTCACAAGAGTGTTGTGAAGCATAAGCATTTGACACATATAGGGACAGTCACAACTTATATCAAAGTTAGGACATATAGTATGACTGATAAGAGATTCAGATGTGAAGTATATAGAATGACATTTTATCATGTGTCCTAAATGTGTTTTGGGTCCCCAGCAATAGTATCGAACGCCATTGATTGCTGGCTGGAGACCCTTTTCTGCAAAAGAGAGTTAGTTCTTCTTTGCCACCCACATCTTCAGGGGTGGCTTAGAAGCAATGAGTCTAAGTGCAGCATCTGAGAAATTTGGCTTTGGAGCCCTAGCAAATAGCCTTGCTGATGCGGAGCATCCCACGTTCATCCCCATGTACACTCAGACTACTCTCCAAACCCCAAGAGGACTTATGACGAGACCTCAACTAGACGCCCTTGGACACAAGGTGAACTCGCTCCTTTCCGAACCTTCACTTTCCACATGTGAGACATGGTTACTACCTCAAATATGTGTGTTATGCATGACCAGGAACAAGGAGGAAGACCATGGACGAGCTAGCGAGGACACCAAGTACAAGAACCAAGAAGAAGAGACGCCGAAGAAGTTACAGCCACCGGACGACCGCTGGCGACCGGACGTCCGGCACCTGATGACCAGCCTGGCCAGGACTCAGCAGACGCATGCTACAGCGAGCGGACGACCGGTCCAGACCGAACGTCCGGCGACATCCCAGCGAGCGGACGACCGGCCGCACTGGACATCCGGCACCTGTCAAAAGAGCGAAATTAACAGAAGTATGAAACTTCCGGACGTCCGGCGCCCCATTCCAGAGAGCTTCCAGCGGACGTCAGGCGACACCGGACGACCGGTCCCTCATGAACCACCGGACGACCGGCCCCCAGCGGACGTCCGGTACCTGTCTGCGCACAGTTTCGGGCCGAAGCCCATGTACCCCTCCACTTTGCCCCCTTTTGCACTAAGACTATAAATAGGACTCCCCTACCTCCTAGCTAGGGTTAGCATTGGATTAGCTCATATTTGTGTGAGGGCCTTTGCTCATCCACTTGGATACTTCTCCTCGGAGATCACGACCTCTTCGGAGAAGATCCCCCAAGCGGATTCAAGACCCCTTTCTAGGGAAGAACATCAAGGCCTCCTCGCGGAGAAGAACGGTTCCTTTGTATCCTTACCTTTGTTGATCTTGAACCTCGTGCTACCTTATGTGTGTGGTGATCTAGCACTTGTGTGATTGATTCCTTGTCGGTTTAGTGATTCTCTCTCGTTTTCCCCATGTTTTCCATTTGTGCTTCCGCGTGTTCTTCGTGATTCCCCGTAGGATCCACTCCAAACGTGAAAGATCGACGCTATAGGGTTCCACCCTACATCATCTTGGTATCATGAGCCACGTTGATCACGTTTTTGGAGCCCCTACCCCTCTTTTTCTAGCTTGATTTTGTGTGTTCCTGCCTAAATCCGAAAATCCCCACCAAAAAATAGCCCCAAATTTTTTTGTGATTTGTTGGTTTGATGATGTTTTTTTATTTTGATCCATGGATTTGCTTGGTTTCGAGTGGATCTAGCATTTCCCCAAGTTTCCCCACTTTCCATCCACAAAATCTCGTCAATTTTGACCCCGAAATCCCCATTTTCCGCCCAAAATCGCGTCCCAAAACTCGCATCTCGCGTTGACCCCGACCCACCGGACGACCGTCACTTTACCGGACGTCCGGAGCCGCAGGAACGACCGGACGTCCGACTTTACCGGACGACCGGAACCCCTAACCCGAGCTGTAATTAGCGGATTTCCGACCCGACCGGACGTCCAGCCACCGGACATCCGTCCATTAGCGGACGTCCACTACCTGTAGATATCAACTTCGGCTAATTTTTGTTTTGACCATAACTAATTCATCCGAACTCCGATTTTGACGTTCTTTAGCTCGTTTTGAAGCTCTTGACATCCCCCATCCCACAAAAATACCACCAACATCATTTGACTCCATCGAAATTAGTGAATTTTGGCATCTTCGCCTAGGGCTACCACCATATCATCCGCATAGCCACCACCGACTTCCGCAACCTAACCAATTTTGATCCCCATAGCATTAGTGGTTGCTTGAGTAGTGATTCGAGTCTCCTAAGGTGTTTCGGCTACTTAGGGACAATTGCTTCTTCATCAACCACCACCACCACTTCCGCATAGGCGTGCCCACCATACACTTCCGACAACACAACTTAACCCAATTTTGTTTGAGCTTGTTTGAGTTGTGGATTGTGTCTCCTAAGGTGTTTCGGCTACTTAGGGACGGCAACTTCAACTCCGACACGCGTATAGCTCATAATTCCACTTCCGCATTGCCTAGTGCAAAACCACCATCGCTTTCCGCTACCACCATTTGACATTTGTCATTTGAGATTTTGAGTTCGCGGTTTTTCCGTTTCCTAAGGTGTTTCAGCTACTTAGGGACGAGTCTCCATCTACTTGGTATCTACATCAAGAACACCGCCGCTCATCATTGCAAAGGACGGTAACCTCGACGACACCATTGTTTATTCCCCTTGACATTGCATTGTTAATCCCTAGCCCATTTTGCGTTACTTGCCTATCGAGACTAGCCATTTGAGTATTGCCGGGCCACGTTACTTGTGCGCATTAGTGATCTACACCATCCATTGCATACATACCATATCATATTGGTATCATATCTTGTGTCACAAGTTTGTTCCCGCATATACACAATTGCTATGTTGATTTGTGCATTGTGCAAAAGTGGCCATAGAAAAAAAAGAAATAAAGCTTTTAAGCAAAAGAGAAAGAGCAAAGAAGCTTGTAAGCAAGTGCCATAGCATCATACCATATTGCACATAAGATTGTCATACCCGATCATCTTGGATCATCTTGAGAGAAACACCGGGAACCATACATACATAGCATACTTGGGATAGAAAGTTTATCCATTTTGCATCTTATAGGTTGTGCACAAGTGTCGTATCCGCCTATAGAGCAATCATGCTAGCGTCTCTCTTGAGTTGTGCAACACGAGCGTTTTCCGTGGATTCCACATTTTGTGCTCATTCCTTGGTTGCACGACCCCATTTATCTATCCGTGTGTGTGTTTCCGCGTGCCATTCGTTGCTATTGGTCCATTTGTTTCACTTGCGAATTTGTGAATCTCTTTCAACATTATTGACTCTTGCTAACATTTTGCATTAAATTTTTGTGCCACTATCCTGACCAAGCTCCACCATAAGCTTTACTTGTGTAGGTGTGAGAACCGACAAGGATTGGTACCAATAGTGCTATTTCATTGCCCACATTTGAGTGAACTTGATTCATTGTCAACATCGGTCAAGGTACATTGGTATAAGTTCTTCTCTTTCTCCCACTTATATTTGCTCGAGTCTTGTGATGGATAGGCAAGGCATTTCCTCTCCGGTCTACGACAACAACGACGGCGTGAACAACTACATCTCCAAAGCATCTATCTTCGATCTACAACGACAAATGAAAGGCGCACAATCAAGATTGCAAGAGCGCATCGAGAATATCTCCATCGACATTTTCCACTCCGAAGCAAGGAAAAGGGACTACATCGACAAGAAGCTTTCCGCACATAAAGAGGAGCAAGATGCAAGGATGGAGGAGATTAGAGCCTTGATCAAGTCTTCTTCCCCTTCGTCATCTTCAAGGCGGCGACATTCAAGCCACAAGTCTTTGGAGCGCGAAAAAGATGCAAGTGCAAATCGTCCTCGTCCACATCTACATGGCGACTACCATCACGTTTGTGATCCACATCGTCATGAAGGGCAAGTTACCTTCAAGCATCATGTGCACGACGACGACGAACGACATCTACTACGAGCTCAAGCACGACAACGACATCATCATCATGAAGATGTTCCACAAGCGCAAATGCACAAGTCCCAACAAGCCCTACTTCACGCCAAGTCCAAGCTTCAAGAGCACAAAAGAAGACCGCGAGACGACCACCACCAAGACGGCGCTACAGCTACATCAACCACTTCAACATCTTCGCCAAGTGTTCTCAAGGCATCTTCACCTTTGGATGTACGACATCTTCGCCTACTTCCCACGAGTATGCCTACAACGACTTCATCAAGTCCAAGGCGACTACCTACGAGCGAGGGCGACACTTCCATCTTCAGAAGCCCCTCAAGGAAGATGGCCGAGCATGGGAAACTCCCTTCGGTCATGGAGACGAGCTACGAGGTGCCACATCATATGGGCCTCCCACACCAAGACGGTGACAAGAAGGTCGAGCAAGGGCCATCCCCTTCGACCACGGCGATAGGAGTTGAGCATGGAGACATTTGCACCTACATCTGTCCGACACCCACATATGTCGAGATGCCCCATTTGTCATGTGAGGAGAGCCACCACCCCATGAGTGACATGATTGACTCCACCATACGTGACATTGAGAGCATTTCCTATGAGAGGATGAGTGTGACCACCACTAGCCCCACACATGAGAGCATTCCACACATCCTATGTGAGGTTGAGCGCCATTTGAGTGACTCCACCAACCATATGAGTGAGAGCATCCTTGAGGGAGTGAGTGAGCCACAACACTTAGCGAGTTAGATAGTTGAGATGGCATGTGAGGCCACTATGATTTCTAACGACTTAACCTCTACTCCTAGTGTGTTTTCTTCTTTGGTGCTAGGTCTCCTACATGACGACACGCCTATCCTCGACGAGTCCATCCCTCCAATGGAAAAACCGATGGCCATGGTGGACAATGATGCACCCCCCACATGGTTCCATCAAGATGAAGATGACAATGAGACGATCTTCAACACCTCACCTACAACACATGAGCGACGCTCCAAAGGTAACATAGGTGATGGTACTTCTCTTGTCCCACTAGTGGACTATCTTGACATCGATTGCTACCATGATGTTGACCCACCTATTCCCATGCTTCATGCTAGTGAGACTTCTTCATGCTTTGACTTACCTATTTATGATGAATATGATGATGAGCATGTTGAGTTGCCTAGTTGTGATGCTATGCTTCATAGGATATCATGTGAAAATTCTATTGGTCACTTCATTTTTGACAATCCATTGAACTTGTCATATGCTATGAGTGAGATCTCCCATATTGCATCCCTACAATCTCAACATAGTAACTATGCATGCCCCATTAAAATCAATCCCATTTGCACTTATGGCATAGATGACGAGATGATGGTCATTGGCTTTTGTTTTTCATGTGATGATATTGCCATGCTTCCTTTACATGATTTGTGCAATTCATCTACTATGACATGCCATGATCACATTGTTTCAAATATGCATTGTTTTGGATGTTGTCATTATTCTCCATGTGATGTTGCTACTCATGCTCATGAGGAGACCCCTATAGTTTCCTCATACATATTAGGAGATCTTGATGCATTTCATACTTTGCATGATTCCCATGATAGTGTACACCATATGCATTCCATGAATAACAATGCTCTAGATATTGCTCATGATGCATTACACAATTTGAGTCTCCATTATGCTATACATAATAACAAACCTATCATGATGGATGACATGTTTCTATATCACGCGTCTCATTTATTTGAGCGTTGGATATTTTGTGCTAACAAACACACGCACGTGCGCATCATGATGGATGATGTGTACATCTACCACGCACACACAATTTTTCCTTTGTCTTTGTTTTGTGTAGGTACTCATGTATACTCGTCAACCTCTCAATCCCAAGAGTTGACGAAACGAGCTCTTGAGAGCAACGATGCTTTGGGATCCCGTGGACTATCCTTACCAACATTCTCTTCACGCAAGGACTACGCGCCTCTCTTTTACTTGGCTCTCACACGGCTATGGGCTATCTACCACTTGTCACCTTATGCCCATTCTAGCGTGTTCACTTTGCATGTTATGCTTGTTTCTATGCCTTTGCCATGCAATTGTGACCCTTGTTTGCATCTACCCATGATTCACCATTATGCTACTTCCATGTGTATTTGCATGCTTGGCGGAGATCCTTGTTGCTATTGCCATGTTTTTCATGTGCCCCATGCTATTGATGCTTGTTTTGTTGGGAGAGTCATGATGACCCATTGCTATTTACATATGGCTTCTCACCAATACATTCAGGCTATTTTCCTCACATCTTGCTTTCATGCTTGTGCTATGTCATGTGAATTATTCATGCCCACTATTTGCACCAATGACATGCTTGCCATGATTCCTCCTAGTATGTTGCATCTTCGCACTACTAGCTTGCTTGACTTGATTGCTAGAATTGCTTGCTTGGTTGCATCACCCATGTTCCACTCTTACTCGCTTTCTTGGGTTGACGACATATATGTTCATGCCTCTCACTTGATTTTCCATGATCATTGTCTCTTGTCTCCATTAGTTGCACCTCACATATCACCTTGTATTGAGTGCCAACTTGCTATGCTTATTGATCTTGGAGACTCGGACACTTTACTTGTGATGCATGCTTGTTTGATTGAGCCTCTTGTATTTGGTTGTTCTTGCATCATATGCCTCCATACTATGAAATGCTCCCTTGTACTTTCTTATGATGAGCATGATGCATACACTTGTTGGGTATCTTACCACACGAATGTTAGGTTTTGCATTTATGCTAACCTCATTTGTTTTTCCGAGTGTTTGTCATGTTCGTTCATTTTGAAGGAGTCACAAGGCGATACCGTCATGAGACATATTGGGTATGTGAAGGCATACAAGATGCGCAACTCCATCATCCTTAAGAACCTCCTAAAGGTGACCTCCTTCTCTTTGAGCCATCCTTAAATACGCATATTGGATGGGTCACTCTTTCATTGTTGTTTCCTTCTTGTTGTCTACATGATACATCTCGTGAACGGAGGAGCGACATTGGAGATTGGCTACATGGACCTTCACATTGAGGAGCGCTCACACTTATTGGATGCACCTTCAGAACTCCACTCATGCCTCGACATCGAGCTTTGGTACACCAACACCTCCATATTTGTTGAATGTGCTCATACATGTCATGCTCGATGGACATATCATACTCACCACAAGTTTGCACCCCATGCATGGACTGACTCACGTTATGCTT
The DNA here is from genome assembly GCA_963921465.1 of Triticum timopheevii. NCBI lineage: Eukaryota > Viridiplantae > Streptophyta > Magnoliopsida > Poales > Poaceae > Triticum > Triticum timopheevii. The sequence continues at coordinate 385,996,988 of OY997274.1, forward strand.
GTCTTGTTGCATCTATCTCCATGTCATCCATGATATATGAGTTTGTGCACTTCCTTAGCAAATTTGTTGTGATCTACCTTGATGGCATATTCATACATCATGATCATGTTGTCCACCATCAATTGCATGATAACATACACATGTTGAGCATCCATTGCCATATTCATGCTATTGATAAACTGTCTCACTATGACATCATTTTGCATCGTGGTTGCATTGATCATATTTACAACACATTTGTGTGCACAATGATTGCAATTCCTCCCATGAATGCTTTGCATCTCATTCTAGATCATCTTGATAAGCTTCATGCGCTTTGTCACGACCAATCTTGCCGCACGGACTCATTCTTACATGATGGACACTTTGTGTGCGCTAACCATTGTATTTCCGAGTGTTGCTTGTGTTTGCTCTTTTTGCATGACTATCACTCCGGCGTCACCTTGGACTACTTGGATTGCACCATGTCTTCAACTTCGTCCAACTACAAGTCCGTCTACGACAACCGTTTCCATGGTGATGAGGATCACGATCCGAGGTCGAATCTTTCCCAAGGGGGGGGGGGGAGATGATGCGGAGCATCCCACGTTCATCCCCATGTACACTCAGACTACTCTCCAAACCCCAAGAGGACTTATGACGAGACCTCAACTAGACGCCCTTGGACACAAGGTGAACTTGCTCCTTTCCGAACCTTCACTTTCCACATGTGAGACATGGTTACTACCTCAAATATGTGTGCTATGCATGACCAGGAACAAGGAGGAAGACCATGGACGAGCTAGCGAGGACACCAAGTATAAGAACCAAGAAGAAGAGACGCCGAAGAAGTTACAGCCACCGGACGACCACTGGCGACCGGACGTCCGACACCTGATGACCAGCCTAGCCAGCACCCAGCAGACGCATGCTACAGCGAGCGGACGACCGGTCCAGACCGGACGTCCGGCGACATCCCAACAAGCAGACGACCGGCCGCACCGGACATCCGGCACCTGTCAACAGAGCGAATATTAACGGAAGTATGAAACTTCTGGACGTCCGGCGCCCCATTCCAGAGAGCTTCCAGCGGACGTCCGGCGACACCGGACGACCGGTCCCTCATGAACCACCGGACGACCGGCCCCCAGCGGACGTCCGGTACCTGTCTGCACACAGTTTCGGGGCGAAGCCCATGTACCCCTCCACTTCGCCCCCTTTGGCACTAAGACTATAAATAGGACTCCCCTACCTCCTAGCTAGGGTCAGCATTGGATTAGCTCATATTTGTGTGAGGGCCTTTGCTCATCCACTTGGATACTTCTCCTCGGAGATCACGACCTCTTCGGAGAAGATCCCCCAAGCGGATTCAAGACCCCTTTCTAGGGAAGAACATCAAGGCCTCCTCGCGGAGAAGAACGGTTCCTTTGTATCCTTACCTTTGTTGATCTTGAACCTTGTGCTACCTTATGTGTGTGGTGATCTAGCACTTGTGTGATTGATTCCTTATCGGTTTAGTGATTCTCTCTCGTTTTCCCCATGTTTTCCCTTTGTGCTTCCGCGTGTTCTTCGTGATTCCCCGTAGGATCCACTCCAAACATGAAAGATCGACGCTATAGGGTTCCACCCTACATCACTTGCAGGAGATGAATGATACTCATATGAATAAGCAGAAAAGTTCTTAGTCCTATGAACATAGCGGTTCGAAGATACACGCTCATATTCATAAGTCTGAGCATGATTTCCCTGCAAAACATTGGCGTTAGGGTGACTCATGTGAGTCCTGTATCTGCATGAAGCCTTTGGGCCATATGAAGCTATAGGTCTGGGTTTTGTCTTCTTCCTTGGTGGTGTCATGATGACATTCACATGAAGATTCTCAATGTACTGCTTAGGTACCCAGATCTTCTTCATAGGTGGTCCATTCCTGCAGTTAGTACCAATGTACCTGGCAAACACCTCACCATTCTGATTTTTGAACAGCTTATAGTTTGCATCAAAGGATTCATCAATGATAATAGGATTAGCACAGGTAAAGCCAGATAAAGTGGATGGATCTACTGAAGGTTCCTTTGCAGTAACCCATGTGGTTTTGGGGTACTGCTCAGGCTTGAGTACGAGCCATCAACATTCATTTTCCTCTCGAACCCAACACCCTCTTTCCTAGGGTTTCGGTTCAGAATCTGCTTTTTGAGGACATCGCAGAGTGTCTGATGTCCCTTCAAACTTTTGTACATCCCTGTTTCAAGCAATTTCTTCAACATAGCATTTTCATCATCAACAACAGTGGTATCCTCCGCGGAGGGGTTAGTGACCACATCAGTAGATGAAGACAATGAAACAGTAGCAGCAGTGGAACATTCAGCAACAGATGTAGCGTTATCACGCTCAATGCATTTTAGACATGGTGGTTCAAATCCATTCTGAGCGGGACTGATCTGTTGAGCGCGAAGTGACTCATTCACTTTTTGAAGATCTTCATGAGCCGCTCTCAACTTCTCAAGCTCTTGTTTCCTTTGAAGATAATCATAGGAGAGCCTTTCATAAGTAGTTCAGAGCGTTTCATGACGACCTTCAAGTTCTTGGTACTTAGCATGAAGATTTTTTATATCATCAACTAAGGACTGTGAACGTGTCATTTCCGCGTCCAATAGGTCATCGCTTTTGTCTAACAGTTTTTGAGTATGTTCCATAGCCTTTTGTTGTTCAGTTGCAATTTTAGCAAGTGTTTTGTAGCTTGGTTTGGATTCACAATCAGAGTCATCTTCACTTGATGTTTGAAAGTAAGCATCACGTGATTTTACCTTGGCACCACGTGCCATGAAGCAGTAGGTGGGAGTAGGATCATCTTCGACATCAGCTTCAGCGTTGGTGTGGAAGTCATTATCTTCAGTGTTGAAGATGGACTTGGCAACATAGGCTGTGGCTAGAGCCAGACTTGCAACGCCAGGGTCGGACTCCTCTCCAGACTCCACCTCCGCCTCCTCAGAAGCTGACTCCTCCTCTGAGTCCATTTCCTTGCCAACAAAAGCACGAGCCTTTCCAGATGAGCTCTTCTTGTATGATGCAAACTTGGAAGAAGACTTAGAAGAAGACTTTAAGGATTTCTTCTTCTTCTTATCATCAGAATCATATTCCTTGCTCTTCTTCTTCTTCTTCTTCTTCTTCTTCTTCTTCTTCTCATTGTCCCACTGTGGACACTCAGATATGTAGTGACCAGGTTTCTTGCACTTGTGGTAGGTTCTCTTCTTGTGATCATGGGTGGAAGCTTCATCATTCCTTGAGTTGGATCGTGAAGATTTTATGAAGCCTTTCTTCTTAGTGAATTTCTGGAACTTCTTCACAAGCATAGCAAGTTCCCTTCCAATGTCTTCAAGATCTTCAGAACTGCAGTCAGATTCTTCTTCAGATGAGGAAACAGCTTTTGCCTTCAAAGCGCGAGTTCGGCCATAGTTTGGGCCATAGATATCTCTTTTCTCAGATAGCTGGAACTCATGTGTGTTGAGCCTCTCAAGTATATCAGACGGATCGAGTGACTTGAAGTCAGGACGTTCTTGTATCATGAGGGCAAGGGTGTCAAAGGAGCTGTCAAGTGATCTCAGCAATGTCTTGACGATTTCATGCTTGGTAATCTCAGTTGCACCAAGAGCTTGAAGTTCATTTGTGATGTCAGCGAGGCGATCGAACGTGAGCTGGACATTTTCATTGTCGTTTCTCTTGAAGCGGTTGCGAAGAACACTGATTCTTTGATCTCTCTGGGTTGAGACGCCTTCGTTGACCTTGGATAGCCTGTCCCAGACTAGCTTCGATGTTTCCAGAGCACTCACACGGCCATACTGTCCTTTGGTCAGATGACCACAGATGATGTTCTTTGCAGTAGAATCCAGTTGAATGAATTCTTGACATCAGTAGGGGTGACACCTTCACCAATTTTGGGAACGCCGTTCTTGACGACATACCAGAGGTCGACATCAATGGCTTCAACATGCATACGCATCTTATTCTTCCAGTAGGGATATTCAGTTCCATCAAAAACGGGGCAAGCAGCGGAGACTTTGATTATCCCTGCAGTCGACATAGCTAAACTCTAGGTGGTTAAACCGAATCACACAGAACAAGGGAGTACCTTGCTCTGATACCAATTGAAAGTACTAGTATCGACTAGAGGGGGGGTGAATAGGCGATTTTTACAATCTCCTCCTTTTTGGTGATTGATGACAAACTTAAGTAAAGGATGGAAAGGGAAAGAACCAGTCGCTTGTTGAAGACACATGATTTGTTGGACTAGTTCCAGTTGCTGTGACAACTGTACGTCTGGTTAGGGAGGCTGAGATTTAACTCAGAAGACCGTGTCTTCACCTTGTTCCCCTTGAGCTAAGGACACTCAGTCCTCGCCCAATCACTCTGGTAAGTCTTCAAGGTAGACTTCCAAACCTTCACGGACTTCGTTCACCGGCAATCCGCAATGACTCTTGGATGCTCAGAACGCGACGCCTAACCGGCTGGAGGATTCACAGTCCTCAAGTGTAATAAGTCTTCAGGTCACACAAACAAAAAGACTTCAGTGATGCCTAACACTCTTTGGCTCTGGGTGTTTGGGCTTTGTCCTCGCAAGGATTTCTCTCTCTCAAATGCTTCAAGGTGGGTTGCTCTCAAACGACAAAAGCCGTGCACAAACTCTGAGCAGCCACCAATTTATGGTGTAGGGGGTGGGCTATTTATAGCCACAAGGCAACCCGATCTGATTTGTCCAAAATGACCCTAGGTCACTAAGGAACTAACACATGTTCCAACGGTCAGATTTCAAACACACGCGGCAACTTTACTTGGGCTACAAGCAAAGCTGACTCATCCAGCTCTAGATAAGATTTGCTCTCATTGTCTTCACTCGAAGACATAGGATTTGGTTGAGCATCACTTCAGTCACTCTGACTTAGTTCACTTGGACCCCACTAAACAGTACGGTGGTTCCTATGACTCAACAAAGAAGAAAAGGAAACAACGAAACCACACAGTCTTCGCGCTCCATAGTCTTCACGTAATGTTTTCTCATGTCATAGTCTTCAATATGAATATCTTCTCATACCACCATTTTCTTCAATATCTTCATACATTTTTAGGGGTCATCTCCGGTAGGTAAACCGAATGAATGAGGGACACTACCTGCGTTATCCTGCAATTCTCACAAACGCATTAGTCCCTCAACCAACTTTGTCGTCAATACTCCAAAACCAACTAGGGGTGGCACTAGATGCACTTACAATAAGAGTAATAGCTTCGTTGCTGACGGCTCCAAAACTTGTGAAAGGAGATCTTGGGCTTCCCGTATGGGTTTTTGGTGCTGCCAAAGAATGTGTTGTGCTCTCTGAAGCTGAGCACACTGAAAGAGCCATGGGTTGTTGCAGCACTTGGAAGCCTTGGCAGTCTTGGGTTTGGCTTCAGAGTTTGAGGACTTTGCTCCACATGATAATCATATTGAGGGCCTGGAGCAGTGGGTGGTACCATAATAGGCCATCTGACAGTCACCAACTCACCTCGATTGTAGGCACGTTCCATTGTATGAGGCCTTGGTGGAGGAACGGTGTCAGCAGAAGTGATTGGCTGCACAATGTTGTCAGTTGCAGCATTGCCTTCGGGCTCCACATTGTCATCAGCCTTGACAGTGTCATTGGCTTTAGTGTTGTTGTTGGTGGCAGCCACATTGGTTTCAACCTCCATCTCTTCAATGACTGGAGGGTTTGGCACAAGCACATTCTCTGCTTGTAGGACTGGATCACTGGCAGGGGAGTAGCTTCTCTCTCTTGTTCTTTCTCTTCATTGACTGATGCAGCCGGAATGTCTTCAGCAGCTTTGGCTTTAGACTCATGAGCAGTTGCGGAAGGGATGGCGTCAGGAAACACTTGTCATGCTACTGAGCAAGTTGGTTGCACATCCCCTTCTGGAATGCTTGACATAGAAGCCTATGGCCTAAGACCTTTGCGAAGGCTTTTGAAGGAAGGTGACGTCTGTGGTGAAGGGATTGTGAAATTAAAGTCTCTAGGACTTTCTTGCTGAGTCTCAAGCACCGGAGTGGTGACTTGAGATGTAGGAGTGCACAGAATAGCTTCATCATCCACTGGCATATCTTGAGTGATTGGCATGATAGGACGAGGCTCAAAGGATGACCAATACTGATCAATTCACTGCTCGTTGGAGCAGGCGATGATACTATGGGATTAGGTTCAATCAGAGGAAGGACTTCATCATCTTCAACATGGTCATCAAGACCAATGTCTTCACCTATGATGGGATCAATAGCTAGAATTTCTTCATTTTCAGGAGCCTCTCTCGAAGCAAGCTCATGGATCAGAAGAGGGCGCTCGCAGTTGGTAGAGGTAGATAGAGCAACAGAGATTGGTTCGACGACCAACGGTTCTTGGGTAGAAACACGCTCTTTGCATGAAGACTTTGAAGCTTTAGTCTTCAGCTGCTTCTTGGAGGGAGTAGTGTCAGGGGCGTCTTGAAGCTTTCTCTTCCTGGCTTCAGCCTTAGCTTGCCTTGTCTTCTTCTATTCAGAAGTTGCTGAGGGGACCTTTGGCTTCAAGCCAGTCATGCTGGCAGGGAAGACAATGCTCGGTTGTCCCTGCCTTGGAGCGTTTGGATTGGCTTCAATAGGCTTCTTGTTTTTCTTTGCAGCAAGCTTGGGGTCTATGCCTGGACGCCCGAGGGCCTTTCTCTTCTCAGCTTTATTGTGCGCTTGCACACACTTCTGTGCATAGTACTTCATGCGCTCTCGTGAGCCTTTGGCTTCTTCATGCTTCTTGTTGAACTTGTCCTTGAGGTCATGCATCATCTGCTTGAAGTTTTGCACATCAGCAACACTGAGCCTGGCCATGTGCTTCTTGAACTGTGCCTTCTCATAGTCAATCTTGTTCTTCAGCTCAACAATTTTCTGAGCAATGGCAAGTTCGTTGGCAATGGCTCCTTCAAAGGTGACGCTGATGTCCACTGGCAGCTACAAATCATCAATGTTGATGTTCTGATTCTCGAACCATTAGTCAATGAAGTTGTTGAGAATGTCAGCATCGAAGAGAGGCAGATCCTGGAAGATCTCAATCTCCTGTTTGCTCTTGATTAGCTATTCCAGAGCATCATCTGCAAGATCTTCATCACTTGACAGATCAATGGTGTTGTCTTCATTGCGCAGAAAAGCAACAGGAGTGAGTGCCTACCCAGAGACCTTCTTGGGCTTTGGCTTATTGGTTCTCTTGGAGATGGGGGACTGCTCTTCAGACTGCGCACTTGACTCAGGCGATGCAGTTTTCAATGGCTTCACAGTCGAAGCTTTTGGAGTAGTAGAGGGTTTTGAAGCCTTTGACTTGTTTTTCTGCTTCGGTGGTGCAAGAGCATCTTCAGAGTCTACGTCTTCAGCAGATTGCTCCACTGTGGCCCTCTGTGCAGCAATGTGTGATAGAAGCCCATCAAAGTTATTGAAGGGAGCAATCTGATTCTCATTGGCTTCACGGGTGCCATCAGACCTTGGAGTAGATGGACCAGGGTTGAAGTCAAGTCTGAACTCCTTCTTGTTCTTAGTGGCAGACTCCTTGGCAAACTGGAAGTTGCGCTTGAATAGATCATCGTCACGACACCATCAAAGAGATGATGGGTCGGCATTTTCTGGCTAAGGTCCTCGGACCATGCATGGATAGAACTCCTGAGCAATAGCTTCAAGATTTGTCTTTGTTGCCAAGTTCTTGTAAAGAATATCGCCCCATGGGCGCTTAATTGCATTCTTCTCTGCATACTCAGGTGTGACGAAGTTATACTTAAACCACTGCTCATCCCAATATCTTCAAATCCATTGGATTTTGTTCTTGTGCTGAGTGTAGTTCTCTTCAGGACCAGATTTGTAAAGCTCATATACTATCATCCTCAAGAATATCAAGAATAACAAAGTCCGTTAAGATAGTGACATTTGCAACCACAACAGGCACATCCTCACAAATATCGACAGGTATAGCAGTTGATTTATCAGCCATTTGCAAAGATATTTCAGTAGGTGTCAACTTATTCAATTCAAGTCTACGATATAAAGAGAGAGGCATAACACTGACACCGGCTCCAAGATCACATAAAGCAGTTCTAACATAATTTCTTTTAATGGAGCATGGTATAGTTGGTACACCTGGATCTCCAAGTTTCTCCGGTATTCCACCCTTAAAAGTGTAATTGGCAAGCATGGTGGAAATTTCAGATTTTGGTATCTTTCTTTTATTTGTGATGATATCCTTCATATACTTAGCATAAGGATTTACTTTCAGCATGTCAGTTAAGTGCGTACATAAGAAAATAGGTCTAATCATTTCAGCAAAGCGCTCAAAATCCTCATCATCCTTTGTCTTGGATGGTTTAGGAGGAAAGGGCACGGGTTTTTGAACCCATGGTTCTCTTTCTCTACCGTGCTTCCTAGCAACAAAATCTCTCTTGTCATAACATTGATTCTTTGATTGTGGGTTATCAAGATCAATAGCAGGTTCAATCTCTACTTCATTGTTTTTGCTAGATTGAGCATCAACATGAACATTATCATTAACATTATCACTAGGTTCATGTTCATCACCTGATTGTGTTTCAACATCAGAAATAGAAATATCATTGGGATTCTCAGGTGTGTCTACAGTAGGTCCACTAGAAGCATGCAAAAGTTCTATTGTTTTTGTTTTTCTTCTTTTTAGAAGAACAAGGTGCCTCTTAATTATTTCTCTGAGAATCCTGCTCGATTCTCTTAGGGTGGCCTTCAGGATACAAAGGTTCCTGAGTCATTCTACCATTTCTAGTAGCCACTCTAACATCAAAGTCATTTTTATTATTTAATTCCTCAAGCAAATCATTTTGAGATTTAAGTACTTGCTCAGCTTGAGTAGCAACCATAGAAGCATATTTGCTAACGAGTTTGAGTTCATCTTTAACTCTAGCCATATTATCGCTTACACGTCCTATCTCGAAAGCATCATTCTTTAACTCTCTACCAACATAAGCATTAAAACTTTCTTGTCTAGCCATAAAGTCATCAAATTCATCTAAGCATGGGCTATGAAATTTAGTAAAGGGGATTTCAACTTTATCATATCTATAGAGAGAATTTACCTTTACTACCTGTGTCAGGTTATCAAGACAATGTGGTTCTTCAACAGGCGGTATATTAAGACCATGTATTTCTTCAATAGGAGGTAAATTCTTAACATCTTCAGCTTTAATACCTTTTTCTTTCATTGATTTCTTTGCCTCTTGCATATCTTCAGGACTGAGAAATAAAACACCTCTCTTCTTCGGAGTGGGTTTAGGAATAGGCTCAGGAGTTGCCTCAATTGCTTCAGGAATTGCTTCAGGAATTGGCTCAGGAAGAGTCCAATTATTTTCATTAGTCAACATATTATTCAATAATATTTCAGCTTCGTCGACTATTCTTTCCCTGAAAACACAACCAGCACAACTATCCAAGTAGTCCTTGGAAGCATCGGCTAGTCCATTATAAAAGATATCAAGTATTTCATTTTTCTTAAGAGGATGATCAGGCAAAACTTTAAGTAACCGGAGAAGCCTCCCCCAAGCTTGTGGGAGACTCTCTTCTTTGATTTGCACAAAATTATATATTTCCCGCAAGGCAGCTTGTTTCTTATGAGCAGGGAAATATTTAGCAGAGAAGTAATAAATCATATCCTGGGGACTACGCACACAACCAGGAGCAAGAGAATTATACCAAGTCTTAGCAGCACCCTTTAATGAGAACGGAAATATCTTAAGGATATAAAAGTAGCGAGACTTCTCATCATTAGTAAACATGGTGGCTATGTCATTCAACTTGGTAAGATGTGCCACAACAGTTTCAGATTCAAGGCCATAAAAAGGGTCAGATTCAACTAAAGTAATAATGTCAGGATCAACAGAGAATTCATAATCCTTATCAGTAACTCAGATAGGTGAAGTAGCAAAAGCAGGGTCAGGTTTCATTCTAGCATTAAGAGACTACTGCTTCCATTTAGCTAATAACTTCTTAAGATCATATCTATCATTGAAAGCAAATATAGCTCTAGCAGCTTCTTCATTCATAACATAACCCTCAGGAACAACAGGCAATTCATAATCATTGGGAGAATTTTCATCATCACTATCATCAATAATAGCATCTTCAATGATTTCAATCCCCCTTACTCTAGCAAGTTGTTCATCAAGAAATTCACCTAATGGCAATGTAGTTTCATGCACAGAAGTAGTTTCATCATAAGTATCATGCATAGCAGAAGTGGCATCATCAATTACATGCGACATATCAAAGTTCATAGCAGTAGTAGGTTTAGGTGTCGCAAGTTTACTAATAATAGAAGCAGAATCTAGTGCAGAGCTAGATGGCAGTTCCTTACCTCCCCTCGTAGTTGAGGGCAAAATCTTGGTTATGTCGTCTTTCAAGTTCTTCATAGTGATCAACAGATATAAATCCCAAGTGACTCAGAGAACAGAGCTATGCTCCCCGGCAACGGCGCCAGAAATTAGTCTTGATAACCCACAAGTGTAGGGGATCGCAACAGCTTTCGGGGGTAAAGTATTCAACCCAAATTTATTGATTCGACACAAGAGGAGCCAAAGAATATTCTTGAGTATTAGCAGTTGAGTAGTCAATTCAACCACACCTGGATAACTTAGTATCTGCAGCAAAGTATTTAGTAGCAAAGTAGAATGATAATAAAGGTAACGGTAGCAAAAGTAATGTTTTTGGGTTTTGTAGTAGTTGTAACAGTAGCAACGAAAAAGTAAATAAGCGAAGAACAATATGCGAAAATCTCGTAGGCAATGGATCAGTGATGGATAATTATGCCGGATGTGATTTCTCATGTAATAGCTATAACATAGGGTGACACAGAACTAGCTCCAGTTCATCAATGTAATGTAGGCATGTATTCCGTAAATAGTCATACGTGCTTATGGAAAAGAACTTGCATGACATCTTTTGTCCTACCCTCCCGTGGCAGCGGGGTCCTAGCGGAAACAAAGGGATATTAAGGCCTCCTTTTAATAGAGAACCGGAACAAAGCATTAACACATAGTGAATACATGAACTCCTCAAACTACGGTCATCACCGAGAAGTATCCCGATTATTGTCACTTCAGGGTTGTCGGATCATAACACATAATAGGTGACTATAGACTTGCAAGATAGGATCAAGAATACACATATATTCATGAAAACATAATAGGTTCAGATCTGAAATCATGGCACTCGGGCCCTAGTGACAAGCATTAAGCATAGCAAAGTCATAGCAACATCAATCTCAGAACATAGTGGATACTAGGGATCAAACCCTAACAAAACTAACTTGATTACATGGTAAAGGTCATCCAACCCATCACCGTCCAGCAAGCCTACGATGGAATTACTCACGCACGGCGGTGAGCATCATGAGATTGGTGATGGAGGATGGTTGATCATGACGACGGCGACGAATCCCCCTCTCCGGAGCCCCAAACGGACTCCAAATCAGCCCTCCCGAGAGAGATTAGGGCTTGGCAGCGGCTCCGTGTCGTAAAACGCGATGAAACTTTCTCTCTGATTTTTTTCTCCCCGAACGTGAATATATGGGGTTGGAGTTGAGGTCGGTGGAGGTCCAGGGGCCCACGAGATAGGGGGGCGCGCCCAGGGGGAGGGGGCGCGCCCCCCTGTCTCGTGGACTGGGTGTGGGCCCCATGGTCTTGATTCTTTCGCCAACATTTTTTATATTTTCCAAAAAGTCCCTCCGTGGATTTTCAGGACATTCCGAGAACTTTTCTTTTCTACACATAAAAAAACATCATGGCAGTTCTACTGAAAACAGCGTCAGTCCGGGTTAGTTTTATTCAAATCATGCAAGGTAGAGTCCAAAACAAGGGCAAAGTGTTTGGAAAAGTAGATACGTTGGAGACGTATCACTGATCATCTCCCATTGCTCATCTCGGCACCCACAAATCTGGTAAATAGTATCCTTGAGATCCTTTTGGTAAACTTCTCCAATGCGTCCCATTGTGATGTGGGCTGCCATGCTCTTTCCTAGACTCCAGGTTGGTGCATCAAAGGAAAATTCTATGGGCTCAGTGATGGGCATGAACGTCCTTCCTGGAACTTGAACTTGAATCATCCAACGCTCCTCTTCTGGTAAAGTGGCGATGTTGGTCCTGGTGAAGCTTGGTACTCCGATGTTTAGGTACTTAGTGACCTCCTTCAAGTGGTGTCCAAAGGGTGTATCTTCATCCGGTTGTGTGAACTTGGTCCTTGCATCCGCCATCCTAAAAGAGTAGAAAAGATGAGGAGTCAGAAATGAGAAGAGTGAGTAGTGATCTAGGGCTTTTAGCTTAGTGGTCGTGTCCTATAGTCAGCGTGTGCTCCGATACCATCTTGTAGCGACCAGACCTCAAACAGTCTGATCTCTGTACTTTAGTGTCATCCCTGGATCAGTAATGCTGACACGCACAGTGCTTGAAGGATTTATAACAGAGTAGCAATCACACACTTACTACAACAAATGTCTCAAAAGAGAACTTATTACAATGAATATGGCTTAAGGCCATCTAAAAACGATAACAGCGGAAGGCTTGGAAGATAAGAGTCCATCAACTCCAACGGCATCACTGAGTATAAGACCACGACCTAAGGCACCTTACTTGTCGTCTGAAAAGTCTACAACATGAACGTTGCAGCCCGAAAACGGGTCAGCACATGGAATATGCTGGCAATGTAACACATAGAGAGTAATGAACAGAAATATGCTATACTACATGCATATATGGCTGGTGGAAAGCTCTATGGTTACAGTTTTGCATAAAGCCAATTTTTCCCTACTACAAAGGAATAAATTTTATTTAACTATCATGGTGGTTGTTAAACATTGAGAAGATAGACATCCTCTCAATCCCAATTAAGCATCATCATTAAACCCAACAAATTAAATTAAAGTAACATGATGAGATTCACATGATAATCCAAGGACTAGATACTCAAAACGTCCATAACCGGGGACACGGCTAACCATGACTAGTTTGTACACTCTGTAGAGGTTTGTGCACTTTTCCCCACAAGACTCGATCTCCTCCGTGGATTTCTCGCACTACATGGTGTTTGAGAAACGGATGACCGAGACATAGTCTTTCAGAAGCGCTAGCACCTTACGATCGGGTAGACAGTTACACCTACTTTCCCCTACATCTGCTAGTCTACTACTATAAGAGTTTGCACGACTTAATCAACTATGCTAGAGCCCATAGTAGCTTGTGGCTGCACACGGAAGTTTCTAGCATGAATAATCTCATGATCCCTTTGAGCCTGGGTGGCGGTCCATAAAGAAAAACAGGCAATTGCTGGAATATCCAGGTGCCTTAATCCACCCAGATGTGTGCTAAAGTTGCCACCTTAAATAAACCATTAAATAAAAATCTCACATCCGTCATGGATACACTCACCCAATCCACGTCTACTAGCATAGCATGGCATTGTAAGCAAACTTAGAAGTAACTCCCAAGGGTTTGATAATAAAATAGGTAATAGGTATTACCTCATCTACTTCCCAAAACCCACATATTAATCAGATCCTAACCATGCAATTGTTTGAGGATTGATCTAATGCAATAAAACTGGGTAGTAAAGAGGTATGATCAAAGTGTTACTTGCCTTGCTGATGATCCGTGAAACCTAGCGATTCGAAGTAGCAAGCGGCGCACTCCGGGTACTCTATCGCAAGAAACAAGCATACAATAAGTACTCATCTAATGCATGGGTAAAACTCAAGTAAGAAACTAACCAGAAAGTTCAACTTAAGAACTCCGGTTTGCAAAAAGAATCAAATCAAACGAAGCAACGAAAGTCAAACGACGAAAGAAACAAGCTTCGTTTACTAATCTAGACCTAAGTCAAATTTTATAGAAGCAAAAACTTGTTTGAGTTGGTTAAACGGAAAGAGGGTTTCGAGACGAAACTCTAGGCGCTTGAATCGCCTGATTCCGATAAACGAGCGAAAAGAAAAACTAAAACAAAAATCGGATCAGAAATCTCGATCTGAAATAATCGCGGAAAATCCGAAAAAAGAAAAACTGACGAACGGTTTAACGAACGGACGTTTGTTAACCGCAACTAAACGGTGAACTCGTCCGTTAAAACGAACGAATGAGCGAACACTCGCTAATTAAGTGAACCGATAAAAAATAAAGAAAAACGATCTAAAATAGAACCTAGGGTTTCCAAAAAAACCGAGTCGGTTTTCTTTAGAAAACCGGGGCGGCGGCGGGCGGCTACCTCGTCGGGGCTCCGATGAGGTCCGGCGGCTCCGGCGGGGTCCAGTGGGTGGCGGGGCTCCGGACAGCGAGGCGACGGCGGCGGACGGCGGCGGCAGCGCGACCGGTGGCGGCGGGAGGCGGGGCAGGTCGGGATGGTGGGGTGAGGAGGGCGGCGGGCGGTATTTATGGGGGGGGGGGGGGGCGTCCTGGCTTGGGGAAGGGGCGCCTCGGGAGGCGTGCTCCTCCCGGACTCGGGCGGCGGCGGCGGCTTCGCTCGGGACTCCGGTCCCGAGCCGGTGCGGGAGACGGCGGCGGGGCTGGGCCGGCTCGGCTGGGCCTTCGGCCAAGTCGGGCGCGCGGTAATTTTTTTAAAATAAATTTCGTCGAAACTAAGAAAAAATCTAGAAAATAAAATAAAATTCTAAAAATGCCAAAATAAGTTTTCACCACCTAAATAAAATATTTAGAACAAGATGAACATTTTCTTGGCCCTAAAATGCAGTTTTGAAAAACGTGCAATTTTACTGAATTCAAATAAAAAGCCAAAAACTCCGAAATAAAATCTTATTTTATTTTTTTATTAAATCCTCAATATTTCTTTATTTTTGGGAAAGTCATTTTATTCCCGCTCTCATATTTTTATAATAGAAATAATTGAAGATAAAATAAATAAAATCAAATGATCCTATTTTCAAAATTTGAGAAAACTCAAATATGAAAATAACGAAATCCCCAACTCTCTCCGTGGGTCCTTGAGTTGCGTAGAATTTCTGGATTAGGCCAAATGCAATAAAATATGATATGCAATGATGATCTAATGTATAATATTCCAAATTGAAAATTTGGGATGTTACACGTTACGAAAAGGAAACAAAGAGTTTGTATTGCAGACTCAGTGGGACCTGATGTCTACTACACAACCTTCTTCTTGTAGACGTTGTTGGGCCTGCAAGTGCACAGGTTTGTAGGACAGTAGCAAATTTCCCTCAAGTGGTGACCTAAGGTTTATCTATCTGTGGGAGGCATAGGATGAAGATGGTCTCTCTCAAGCAACCCTGCAACCAAATAACAAAGAGTCTCTTGTGTCCCCAACACACCCAATACAATGGTAAATTGTATAGGTGAACTAGTTCGGCGAAGAGATGGTGATACAAGTGTAATATGGATAGTAGATATAGGTTTTTGTAATCTGAAAATATAAAAACAGCAAGGTAACTAATGATAAAAGTAGGCGTAAACGGTATTGCAATGATAGGAACCAAGGCATAGGGTTCATACTTTCACTAGTGCAAGTTCTCTCAACAATAATAACATAGATAGATCATATAACAAGCCCTCAACATGCAACAAAGAGTCACTCCAAAGCCACTAATAGCGGAGAACAAACAAAGAGATTATGGTAGGGTACGAAACCACCTCAAAGTTATTCTTTTGGATCAATCTGTTCAAGAGTTCGTACTAGAATAACACCTTAAGACACAAATCAACCAAAACCCTAATGTCACCTAGATATTCCATTGTCACCTCAAGTATCCGTGGGCATGATTATACAATATGCATCACACAATCTCAGATTCATCCAACCAACACAAAGTACTTCAAAGAGTGCCCCAAAGTTTCTACCGGAGAGTCAAGAAAACGTGTGCCAACCCCTATGCATAAGTTCATGGGCGGAACCCGCAAGTTGGTCACCAAAACATACATCAAGTGGCACGTGAAATCCCATTGTCACCACAGATAAACACGGCAATACATACATCAAGTGTTCTCAAATCAAAGACTCAATCCGAGAAGATAACTTCAAAGGGGAAACTCAATTCATCACAAGAGAGTAGAGGGGGAGAAACATCATAAGATCCAACTATAATAGCAAAGCTCGCGATACATCAAGATCGTGCCATAGAGAGAACACGAGAGAGAGAGAGAGATCAAACACATAGCTACTGGTACATACCCTCAGCCCCGAGGGTGAACTACTCCCTCCTCGTCAGGGATAGCGCCGGGATGATGAAGATGGCCACCGGTGATGGGTTCCCCCTCCGGCAGGGTACCGGAACGGACTCCCGAGAGGTTTTTGGTGGCTACAAAGGCTTGCGGCGGCGGAACTCCCGATCTATCTTGATATTCGATGGTTTTAGGGTACGTAGGCTTATATAGGCGAAAGAAGTCGGTCCGGAGGTGCTCGAGGGGCCCACGAGACAGGGGGGCGCGCCCTACAGGGGGGCGCCCTCCTATCTCGTGGCTGCCTCGAGTATCTTCTGACGTGAACTCCAAGTCGGCAGGATAATATTCTTCAAAAAAATCACGCCGCCGAAGGTTTCATTCCGTTTGGACTCCGTTTGATATTCCTTTTCTTCGAAATACTGAAACAGGCAATAAAACAGCAATATGAGTTGGGCCTCCGGTTAGTAGGTTAGTCCCAAAAGTAATATAAAAGTGTATAATAAAGCCCATAATCATTCAAAACAGATAATAAAATAGCATGAATGCTTCATAAATTATAGATATGTTGGAGACGTATCAGCGTCCCCAAGTTTAATTCCTACTCGTCCTCGAGTAGGTAAATGATAAAGAAAGAATTTATGAAGTGTGAATGCTAGAAGGTGGACAAGTTTGATCAATGATAATTTCAATCACCTTTTCTGGCATGGTAATATGTCATAACAGTAGTTCATCTCATAAAACTTCTCACGATAAAGTAACAAGCAATTCACATGTCAAAGCATAGACCATAAACTTTCTTGAAAACTAGCAAACTTCATTCTCAGTCATCAAACAATTGCAATTCATCTTATTTTCAGGAATAGCAAACTCCACATACTAAACTATCATATAGTCTTCTACAATTGCTAACACTCACGCAATACTAATGGTTATGGAGTTTCAATCGGACACTGAAAAAGATAGGGGCTTATAGTGTTGCTTCCCAACGTATTCACCTTTGGGTGATGTCAAAAATAATAGTTCATGCTAAGTTACATCCAATTGGATATATATATATATATATATATATATATATATATATATATCAGGATCACCCCAACACAAAGTGCTTGCCAGAGGATAAAATGAAAAAGGGAAAGGTGAAGATCACCTTGACTCTTGCATAAAAGTAAAAGACATAAAGTAAAAGATAGGCCCTTCGCAGAGGGAAGCAGAGGTTGTCATGCGCTTTTAGGGTTGGATGCACAAAATCTTAATGTGAATGAACGTCACTTTATATTGCCACTTGTATATGGACCTTTATAATGCAGTCCGTCGCTTTTATTGCTTAAATAACAAGAGATCTTATAAAGCTATTTTCTTCACACCAAAAGATCATACATATTTAGAGAGCAATTTTTATTTCTTGCACCGATGACAACTTACTTGAAGGATCTTACTCAATCCATAGGTAGGTATGGTGGACTCTCATAGCAAAACTAGGTTTAAGGATATTTGGAAGCACAAGTAGTATCTCTACTTGGTTCAAGGAATTTTGGCTAGCATGAGGGGGAAAGGCAAGCTCAACATGTTTGAATGATCCATGACAATATACTTTAATTGAGATGTCAGAAAAACATAAACCATTACGTTGTCTTCCTTGTCCAACATCAACTCTTTAGCATGTCATACTTAATGAGTGCTCCCAACTATAAAAGATGTCTAGGATAGTGTATTTATATGTGAAATCTCTCTTCCTTAAATATTCTTTCATGAATTGTTCAAATGACCAATACACTGCTTGCTAACCTTCAATAAATTTACAACCTCTACTTTTTAGATGTGAAGTCACTACTCCCCATGGGATAAGCAAATTAGACATCTATAAATTCAGATTTATGACATTCAACTCATTCAACAATTTACTCATAGGATATAAGTGAAGCACATGAGTAAATGACAAACTACTCCAAAAAGATATAAGTGAAGATCAATGAGTAGCTAAATAATTATGCAACCATGTGAAGACTCTCTCTCATTAAAGAATTTCAGATCTTGGTATTGTATTCAAACAGCAAGCAAAACAAAACAAAATGACATTGCAAGGATAGCACAACTCATGTGAAGAAGCAAAAACTTAGGTTCAACCGATACTAACCGGTAGTTGTTGAAGAAGAAAGGTGGGATGCCTACCGGGGCATCCCCAAGCTTAGATGCTTGAGACTTCTTGAAATATTATCTTGGGGTTCCTTGGGCATCCCCAAGCTTGAACTTTTGTGTCTCCTTAATTCCTCTCATATCATGGTTTCTTCTTTTTATCAAAAGCTTCATCCACACCAAACTCAACAAGAACTCATGAGATAGGTTAGTATAAACCAATGCAAAACCTTATCAATTTCTACTGTAACAAATCACTAAAATTATTATTCAACATTGCATACTAAATTCCTCTGCATTTAATACTCCTATCCTCAAATAGAATCATTAAACAAGAAAACATATGCAAACAATGCAACCATAACAGCAATCTGCCAAAACAGTATAATCTGTAAAGAATGCAACATTCATCATACTTCCCTAACTCCAAAAATTATGAAATAAAATTCCCACTGCAGTAAATTTATCAGATCTCATTATTCAAAAAGTTTCAACATTATATCATGCTCTGACTTTTCTAGGGAATTTTTGCAACATCGGTAAACTTTCTGTTTTCAAACAGCAACATGTATACTAGCAAAATAAGCATGGCAAAGGCTATCCTTGACAATTTTTATTGAAACTAAAGATGCAAAACATTATTCTAAATAACAGAAAGCAAATGCTAACAAGAGAAAATGACGCTCCAAGCAAAACACATATCATGTGGTGAATAAAAATATAGCTCCAAGTAAAGTTATCGATGAACGAAGACGAAAGAGGGGATGCCATCCGGGGCATCCCCAAGCTTAGGCTCTTGGTTGTCCTTGAATATTACCTTGGGGTTCCTTGGGCATCCCCAAGCTTAATCTCTTGACACTCCTTATTCCATAGTCCATCGAATCTTTACCCAAACCTTGAAAACTCCACAACACAAAACTCAACAGAAAACTCATAAGCTCCGCTAGTATAAGAAAATAAAACCACCACATAGGTACAGTAATGAACTCATTCTAAATTCATATTGGTGTAATATCTACTATACTCCAACTTATCTATGGTTCATACCCTTCGATACTACTCATAGATTCATCAAAATAAGCAAAAACAGAACAGTCTGTAGTAATCTGTATCAAACGTATACTTATGTAACTACAAAAATTCTATAAAATTAGTAAGTACTAAGCAATTTGTGTACCAATCCATATCAAAAATAGTCAGATCAAAATCACGTTTGTGTGAATTAACAAAACTAATTTACTGGGTGCAAAAGTTTCTGATTCTCAGCAGGATCAACACAACTATCACCGTAAGCTATCCTAAAGGTCTTACTTGGCACTTTATTGAAACAAAAGCTATAAAACATGATTATTACAGTAGCATAATCATGTGGACACACAAAAACAGTAAGGGTAAATATTGGGTTGTCTCCCAACAAGCGTTTTTCTTTAATGCCTTTCTAGCTAGGCATGATGATGAAAATGATGCTCACATAAAACATAAGAATTGAAACATAACGGGAGCATCATGAAGCATATGACTAGCGCATTTAAGTCTAACCCACTTCCTATGCATAGGGATTTTGTGAGAAAACAACTTATTGGAACAATAATCAACTAACATAGGAAGGTAAAACAAGCATAACTTCAAGATTTTAAGCACATAGAGAGGAAACTTGATATTATTGCAATTGCTACAAGCATATATTCCTCCCTCATAATAATTTTCAGTAGCATCACGAATGAATTCAACAATATAACCAGCACCTAAAGCATTCTTTTCATGATCTACAAGCATAGAATTTTTACTACTCTCCACATAAACATAATTCTTCTCATTCGGAATAGTGGGAGTATCATAAGAGACTTGAACACTAAAAATTGTTTCCACATTAAAAGAGTAATGTTCAGAAAAAGGTAATCATAATCATGACAAGATTTATAAATATAATCATCACTACTTTTTATAGCATAAGTTGCATCACAATAATCATCATAAGTAGCAACTTCGTTCTCATCATAATCGATTGAAACCTCTCCCAAGATAGTGGAATCACTAAATAAAGTTGACACTCTTCCAAATCCACTTTCGTATTCATCATAATAAAATTCAACATCCTCCAAAATAGTGGAATAACTACTTCCTAAAGTTGACGCTCTTCCAAACCCACTTTCATCAATATAATCATCATAGGTAGGAGGCATGCTATTGTCATAACAACTTTGCATATCAAAACTTGGGATGCTAAAAATATCATCTTCATTAAACATAGGATCCCCAAGCTTGGGACAAACATTAATTTTAGCAAATATATTCTCAAATATTTCATCCTTATCAAACATAGCTTCCCCAAGCTTGGGCCCTTTCATATCATAAGCATAATCACTCTCATCATTAAAAATATGGATAGCACCAATAGTATAGCAATTATCATCATCACAATGAGTAGTAGGAGCAACATCATTTGGGAGGGATACCTTTTTACCTTTGTTGCCCCTTCTTTTCCTTTTCTTTTTCACATTATGTGTGGGTTCAACCTTCCTCTTTGAGCTCCTTATTGACGAGATTGGTTGAACAGAAAGCTCCTCCTCGTTACCTGATTCATCATAAGAAATAATAGGGGGATATTGGGAAGTCTCTTCCCTTTCATTACTATTCTCATCATCTTCTATTTGCTTTCTTTTCTTTATGTAATTGGCAATATAAGGATTTTCAATGCAATTCACCGCACAATACATATAAATCTTCTCTAGATCAAAATCAAGAAATCTATCAAGATTAAATTTTGGAATACCTTCAGTTATACGTTTCATATCTTCATACCCCAAAAGCAAACTAAGTTCATTATGATGTGCAGGGTAATCAAACTATCACAGTTTTTGGACACGATTCGATCATGAAACAATTTGCATTGGAGATTTAAATGACCACGTTCATTGCAAAGTTCACAAGGGGCACGAAAAATATTGAACCTTTCAGCACAATCATCAAGCCTTTCTTGTAAACCTTTAGTTTTTAAATACTTATGCCTCTTGCAATATCTATTTTCTCTATTTGGTGTGTCCATGCAAATCCAATCTACTCCACAAAAATCAACATGCTCATAAGAGACATTTTCATCATAACTAGTGCAATCATCATTAGTACTATGGATATTCAAAGAGTTCATACTAACAACATTGCAATCATGCTCATCATTCAAAGATTTCATGCCAAACATTCTATGTAATTCTTCTTCTAGCACTTGAGCACAATTTTCCTTTTCATCATTCTCACGAAAGATATTAAAAATATGAAGCGTATGAGATAAACTCAATTCCATTTTTTGTTAGTTTTCTTTGATAAACTAAACTAGTGATAAAACAAGAAACAAAAAGATTCGATTGCAAGATCTAAAGATATACCTTCAAGCACTCACCTCCCCGGCAACGGTGCCAGAAAAGAGCTTGATGTCTACTACACAACCTTCTTCTTGTAGACGTTGTTGGGCCTGCAAGTGCACATGTTTGTAGGACAGTAGCAAATTTCCCTCAAGTGGATGACCTAAGGTTTTTCAATCCGTGGGAGGCGTAGGATGAAGATGGTCTCTCTCAAGCAACCCTGCAACCAAATAACAAAGAGTCTCTTGTGTCCCCAACACACCCAATACAATGGTAAATTGTATAGGTGCACTAGTTCGGCAAAGAGATGGTGATACAAGTGCAATATGGATAGTAGATATAGGGTTTTTGTAATATGAAAATATAAAAACAGAAAGGTAACTAATGATAAAAGTGAGCGTAAACGGTATTGCAATGATAGGAAAAAAGGCATAGGGGTCATACTTTCACTAGTGCAAGTTCTCTCAACAATAATAACATAGATAGATCATATAACAAGCCCTCAACATGCAACAAAGAGTCACTCCAAAGCCACTAATAGCAGAGAACAAGCAAAGAGATTATGGTAGGGTACGAAACCACCTCAAAGTTATTCTTTCGGATCAATCTGTTCAAGAGGTCGTACTAGAATAACACCTTAAGACACAAATCATCCAAAACCCTAATGTCACCTAGATACTCCATTGTCACCTCAAGTATCTGTGGGCATGATTATATGATATGCATCACACAATCTCAGATTCATCCAACCAACACAAAGTACTTCAAAGAGTGCCCCAAAGTTTCTACCGGAGAGTCAAGAAAACGTGTGCCAACCCCTATGCGTAAGTTCATGGGTGGAACCCGCAAGTTGGTCACCAAAACATACATCAAGTGGCACGTGATATCCCATTGTCACCATAGATAAACACGGCAAGACATACATCAAGTGTTCTCAAATCAAAGACTCAATCCGTGAAGATAACTTCAAAGGGGAAACTCAATTCATCACAAGAGAGTAGAGGGGGAGAAACATCATAAGATCCAACTATAATAGCAAAGCTCGCGATACATCAAGATCGTGCCATAGAGAGAACACGAGAGAGAGAGAGAGAGAGAGATCAAACACATAGCTACTGGTACATACCCTCAGCCCCGAGGGTGAACTACTCCCTCCTCGTCATGGATAGCGCCGGGATGATGAAGATGGCCACCGGTGATGGGTTCCCCCTCCGGCAGGGTGCCGGAACAGACTCCCGAGAGGTTTTTGGTGGCTACAAAGGCTTGCGGCGGTGGAACTCCCGATCTATCTTGATATTCGATGGTTTTAGGGTACGTAGGCTTATATAGGCGAAAGAAGTTGGTCGGGAGGTGCTCGAGGGGCCCACGAGACAGGGGGGCACGCCCTACAGGGGGGGGGGGGCCTCCTATCTCATGGCTGCCTCGAGTATCTTCTGACGTGAACTCCAAGTCTCCAGGATCATATTCTTCCAAAAAATCATGCTGCCGAAGGTTTCATTCCGTTTGGGCTCCGTTTGATATTCCTTTTCTTCAAAATACTAAAACAGGCAATAAAAAAGCAATATGGGCTGGGCCTCCGGTTAGTAGGTTAGTCCCAAAAGTAATATAAAAGTGTATAATAAAGCCCATAATCATTCAAAACAGATAATAAAATAGCATGAATGCTTCATAAATTATAGATACGTTGGAGACGTATCAGGACCGATCGCTCATCTAGGTTAGAGCAAAACGTTACGAAGGGAAACAGAGAGTTTGTAACCCCATCTCGGTGAGATTGAGATCCCAATCGGTGAGACCGAAAAGACTAGGGTTTCTGGCAATAGCTATGTCAAATGAACTCGGTGGCGCCGGATGGATCAAATCGGTGGGGCCGGGTTTGACTTTTGGTTTGGAACATATGTGGATATGAGAAAGTGGTTGAGGTCTTTTGGAGCGTATCACTAAGCATTTCGAGCAAGCAAGCCATTAAGCAACACCTCATCCCCTTTTAATAGTACTGGCTTTCCTATAGACTCAATGTGATCTTGGATCACTAAAATAGAAAATGTAGAGTCTTGGACTTCGAAGCTTGAGCCAATCTTTTGTCCTTAGCATTTTGAGGGGTCCACATTCCTTATCCATGCCATGCCAATCATTGAACTTCCCTGAAATATTTATCTTGTAATGGCATTAATTCATTGAGCTATATGTTGTTAATCATTACCAAAACCACCCAGGGATGGTTGCACTTTCAATCTCCCCCTTTTTGGTAATTGATGACAACGTATAGATCAAAGCTTCGACAAATGATAATAAGATTTAAATACATTGTCGCTTTGAGAAGTATGTGACAAACAAGAGCTCCCCCTAAATTTGTGCATTATTTTGAAAATTTGCTTTGGACTGCAAGTGCACAATGTGTTGGGATCATGGGTCACTCTTCCATGTCACATACATCTTGATGGAGCGCTCAAAATGATAATAATTGAAAACATGCACTCATCACCAAGCAAAGTGAATGATCATAAATGGATGTTAAGGATAATATCATTCAAGCACACATTAAAGTAGCATATGATCAAACACATGATCATCGAAGTATCTCACAAAAGAGATAATGTAACAAGCAAACACACAATAAAGTTCAAGCAAGTAAAATGCAAAGAGAGACAAAACAACACTCTCTCTCTCTCTCTCTCAGACTATGATCTATACATATTTCTCCCCCTTTGGCAACAAGTACCAAAAAGTTAAAAATATGCGTAGTGCTATGCGTCTCTCAGGCTTGGTCTTCATGAGGTGGTGTAGAGATGACTCCAAGGACGAAAGCGTCTGTAGATGTGGCTGGAGCTGGTGGCACTGAAGCTGTGGCTGCTGGTGCAGATGTAGTAGCTCTTGTGTCTGGAACAGGCACGACATCAGACCTCTGACTTCTGGGCACTCTAGTAAAAGCATCTATAGTAGACTTGCCCTTCTTCTCCTCCACTCCCTCCTGAAGTTGCTCAACCACTGACTGAATCTTAGTTACCTTGACATCAAGATCATAGAATTTCTGCTCAATTATCCTCTCCAAGCTCTCCTGGTTTTGAGTCAGGGTGGCCAAGCCCTTCTCAATCCTCAACGTGGATTGGATCAGATATCCAAGCTGATCTTGCTTGCTCTTCAAGAACACCTGAGATGCCTCTTCAGCTGTTGGCATCTTTGCAGCTTTCTCTGCCCTTGCCTACTCTCTCTTCTCATGTGCTTGCACTGAGGATGGATCTTCTTCAGTCATGACAACAATATTGTCCTCAAAGTCTAGCCTAAGGGGTAAATGCTCCTTGTCCAACAGTTATGTGCCTGTGCCCATCTTGGAGTTGATGAGCACCAGAATTTGTGGAGCATACCCACAAGATCTCTTCTGATCTGCAGCTGTCCTCTTGATTGTTTCCACAATCAGACTCATCACTTTGAACTTTTGAGGGACATCAAATATATGCAGCAAGTTGATGGAGTATCCTATGATCATTCTGTGATCTCCAGATTTTGGCAACAAAGTGTGCCTCAGAATGATATTGATAGTAGGCAGGCCTGACAGTAAGTGCTTCACTGAGCCAAACTTGTGAGTCTCCAGGTGTGCATCAGGAATCTCGTTGTACATGCTAGCCATTGAGTTATGATCCTTCTTCTTCTTGGCATAGACATCCAAGTCATCTTCATGAGCTTCTGGGGCATTGATCAATCTAGCCCACTCATCAACTGTAGACTGGTACCTTGTACCCTCTGACATCCATACTATTCTGCCATCTGGATAGAAATGAGCAGTAGAGTAGAATTGCATGATCAGCTCATCATTCCACTTTGTGAGCTTTTGGCCAACAAACTTGTCAACCTCACAGGCCTTGAAGCTGTCATAAACACCTGGGAAGTGATCTTCATTCTCTCTAATGTAGGTCCAGTCAACCCATCTCATGTCACACACTATGGGCTTCTAGTCAAGAAGGATTGTCTCATAGAAATCTTGTTGTTCCTTTGTGTGGAACCTGTAATCCACAACAGTTCTCCTCCTGACAGCATATGGGTCAGCCTTTCTCCACTGTCTCAGTCCTGCATCCTTCCTAATCCTCATGTCTTCTGCAACAGGATGTGCATCATTATGGTCTGGGATATTTGGCTTTAGCTTCCTTAGCACTTGGGCTTCAGCTTCCTCTTCTTCAATCTCAGGCACTGGGTCCTTGTTCTTCTCCTCAGCAGGTATGTTCCTAGTAATCCTATTGGGTGCAGTGTTGAGAATTGGAGCATCACCTTTGGGAGCAGTTTTGGGCTTAGTTGCAGCCCCTGACTTTATAGCATCTCCCATGAGCTTCTGTGCCTTAGGTGCTGGAGCAAAATCCTCTTCCTCTTCATCATCAGATCTCACCATTGAGGACTTTCCAAGAACTTTAGTTGTTGTAGTTCTTGCCCTCTTCTTCTTTTTGTCCTCACCAGCTGCCTCTTCTTCAGATTCAATGGTGAACTTCATAGTTTCACCTATGGCAACTTTCCTTGGCTTGGATGTAGGCACTCTCCTAGCTGGTGCCTTTCTGTTCTTGCCTGGCTTTGTTGATGTAGTAGTGCCAAACTATTTCTTCACCACCTTCTTCTTGGAAGTGGCCTCATCCTCAGCTGCAACATAGTCTTCATCCTCTGAATCAGAAGTTCTCTTCTTCCTTGTTCTAGTAGCTGCCTTGGGCAAGTTACTAGGTGTGCTCCTGCTGCCCTCATCAAAGTTGCCGGAGGGACTAGTGCCCTCACTCAACTGTCCTTGCTGTTCAGACCTATTCTAGCTGTCACTCTGGTCAGACATCTTGTAGGCAAACTATCAGCAGACCCTGTGAATAGGTTGTAGATGAGGTAGAGTAGATGAGCATCACAAAGTATAGAGGTTTTGCAAAACAAATTGTGTCAAAAACCTTAGTTTTAGTTCTCTACAGAAGTGATCTCGGAGCTACCGAATTGACAAACTCGGTGATACTGAAGCAACACTTGGAACCTAAACTAGTGAACTCGGTTGGGCCGAGTCACAGTTCGGTGGCACCGAGATTGCTAGGGTTTCACAGAATCCTGAACTCGGTCACACCGATTTGCACATTTCGGGTAGACCGAAAAGCGCATGTGCAATGGCCTAAGCCGAATCGGTGAGACCAATTTCTACATTTCAGTCGGTCCGAGATGTGTTCTACAGAGGGCTAACCCTAAAATTTTCGAATCAATCTAGACCTAAGGAAGATTTAGCTAGATAGATTAATCTCATTCGTGGCAAGAAGCATGGAATTGTCCTTGTGCTAGGAATCGGAGTGAAAAAGACAACACAAGGGGTCGAACACGTACCCTAGAGCGGTGAGTGTTCGCTACGGTGGCGACGGCAGAGTAGAATTCGTTGATGGTGGCACAGTCCAACGACGGGAGGTTGTTGGCGGCAAGGAGACGATCCGGAGACCCGAGGAGGCAGAGCAGGACACACGCGGGTTGAGAAGATTTGAAGCAATTTCCAACATCTCACCTGTGGGCATTTATATCTCAACCCTGTCAGTGTGACCGAGTGGAACAACTCGGTGGCACCGATATTACAGAATCGCAAGTGGTTGCTACAACTCGGTGTGACCGAAGTGTTCAAATCTATTGCACCGAGATGAAAACCTAGATCAACTTAGTGAACTAGGTTTGACCGAAATGGATTTCTCGGTCAGACCGAAGTGCACAAAGAGGTTTTGGAAGTTTAAGTCTATGACGAATCGGGGACTCCGAGTGCTCCTCACACAGAGTGGTTCAAATCTGACTTGATCAATATATGTGATGTAGCATGAATAGAGTTTGAGACGAAAAAAGCATAGATAGCTAGAGAAGGTTCTTAGGCATTCTTTTCCATCCACTTGGCAAAAGAAAAAGATCCAAACAATCAAAACAACAAGTGGATGTCCCCGAATGACTAAATTATGCAACCAACATGCTCATACAGTAAAATGGCGAATGAAATATGTGGCAAAGCATGCACAACCAAGTTTAGCATCTATCAAACAATTGGCGATGACTAGGTCATCTATATATGAGTATATTGACTTAGAAGTCAAATGAGAACATTTGATCATAGGTCATACTCGTCGTTTAAGCACAAGTGGGGTTACCACTTTTACATAAAGCATTGTTGTGTTCACACCATTAGAGTTGCTTTAGCTCAATTCTTTAGAGTAAAGCTCCCCCTAGATCTGAGATCCCCCCTAATAGGGATGAACTAACCTTGGGTTCTGTCGATGATGAATTCATGTAGGTGTTGAAGATGTGGATGCTCAACGTTGTTGATCATTTGGAGCAATCCATTGGAGTGAGTTGCACTTTCAATACCTACATGGGTTAGTCCCACAAGGAACAAGCAAGGATATCCATAGACATAGAGTGATGCACACACAAGATGATGTCCATGAAATCATTAGGTTACCTTGTCCCTTGTCTTACCAACAAGAGGGTTTGTGACTCCTTGAACTAGTGCAAGATGTGGAAGTTGATTGCACTTGTCCTTGCCAAAATGATATGAGTGAAGTATATCGGCGGAGTCACCCTAAAGAACATTCTAGTCCTTCTTCTTTGGGATCCACATCATATTGATGGGAATCCTTGGGGTAGTAGTGGAACTTGATGAAGTAGAGCTTGATGTAGTCTTGGGAACCTACTTGACCAAGGCCTTGGGAGCTTCTTCAAATGCATCGATCTCCTCTTGAAGCTTGTCCTTGCCTTTTTTCTTGTAGTCTTGTGGTGGAAGGTCATCTTGAGCTTGTGTCCCTGGGAAAGAAGTAGGATCATACTTCTCTTGTTGGGGAACAAACTTCGTCTTGGGGTATTGATCTTCTTCCCACTCAACTCCATTGGCATTGAATTTTTGTTCAAAACCAACATTTTGATTCTTCCGGTGCCTTCCTTGCTTGCGTACAATTTCCTCAAATTGCTTACTCCCGGCAAGGTTCTTGTAGACACCCTTCACTATAGTTCCCTTCAATAAGCTATTTTCTTGCTCAAGTGTAACTTGGCTCAGAGAATCATTAGTGGAATCAAGAGAACTACTAGAAGCAACAACACTGGATTTAGCATGATTATTGTTACTACTAGAAGAAGAATCTTTCTTACTTTTGTTACTAGACTTGACTTGTGGCATGTAAGTAGATAAGAGTAAATGCTTGGCAATGTAAGAAGAAATTTTCTTGCGAATATCATCATTAATTACCTTTAAAAACTCATGCTCTTGCTCAAGGTTGAGCTTTTCAAAGCGTAACTTCTCATGAGTCTTTAAAATTTCTTGATGATCTTCGAAGGTCGTTTCATGAGCTAACTTACGAGTGTTTAGTTCTTTAGTTAGGCGCTCAATCTTATCCCTATATTTGTCATTCGTTTTATCTTGATTAGCATGATTAATTGACATTTCATCATAGTATTCATCACTAGAGTTGTCAACAAGTAAATCATCATCACCTAACAAGTCTTCTTCATCACTATTGAAATCAACATACTCAAGGTGTGATACCTTTGGGCCTTTAGCCATGAAGCATCTTCCAATTCCTTCATTTGGTGAGTCAAATATGTCGTAGGAGTTGGTTGACACAAGTGCTAGACCGGCAATACCTTCATCTTGAGTATATTCGGAGTCGGAGTGATAGCTTCTCTGAGAGTGATTGTCGGAGTCGGAGCCGGATACCGATTCACCAACATGAGCTTGATGTCTTCGCTTTGTGTAGCTCTTTGATGATTTGTACTTCCTTTCCGAATCCTTGCTTCTCCGGGAGGTTCTTCGTTCATGATGATCATCTCTCCTCCTCCTCTCTCTTGGTGGTGATTCTTCTCTTCTACTTATTCTTTTGGGTGAATCTTCTCTCCTTTTGTAAGGAGCCATACACTCATTGGAATAGTGTCTGGGTCTTCCACAATTGTAGCAATTACGTTCACGACTCGAAGATCTTTTGTCATTGTAGGACTTTGACTTGGAACTCCTTTCCTTGCTTCTACTCTTGTAGAACTTGTTGAAGTTTTTCACCATTAAGCTCAATTCTTCATTGAAGGTTTGTTTCTCACTTGATGATGTAGGAGCATCACATGAGGCTTTGTAAGCACCATTTGACTTGTTGTGAACCTCTTCCTTATCCTTGAGTGACATCTCATGAGCAACAATTCTTCCATTGACTTCCGTTGGATTGAGATCTTTGTAATTGGGCATCATTTGGATCAATGTGCACATGGTATCATATTTTTCATCCAAGGCTCTTAGGATCTTCTTGATGATGAATTTCTCGGTCATCGCTTCACTTCCTTAGCTGGCATCTCATTTGTAATGAGAGCAAGCCTAGAGTAGATTTCAGCGACACCTTCACCATCCTTCATTTTTGAACTTGTCAAGTTGACTTTGAAGCACATCCAATTTGGATTCCTTGAAGGAGTCGGTACCTTCGTGCATGTCAATCAAGGTATCCCAAATTTCCTTTGCATTCTCAAGGCGGCTGATTTTGTTGAATTCTTCGGGGGACATGCCGTTGAAGAGGACATCACAAGCTTGAGCGTTGTATTGCAGCATCTTCAACTCTTCCACGGTAGCTTCACGGTTCGGTTCTCTCCCATCAAAGAATTCACCTTGCAAGCCAATACACACAATAGCCCAAACGACGGGGTTATGTCCAAGAATATGCATTTTCATCTTATGCTTCCAACTAGCAAAATTAGTACTATCGAAGTAAGGACCTCTACGGTGGTAATTTCCCTCGCTAGACGCCATACTCTCCTAGGTTGTGAAACCAAGGCTATGATCACCAAAAGCTATGGACATCAAGGCAACTGGAGACCAAAGCTCTCATACCAATTGTAGGATCAAAAGTATGTCTAGAGGGGGGGGGGGGTGATTAGACTACTTGACCAAATAAAAACTTAACGTTTTCCTAATTTTAGTTCTTGGCATATTTTAACAACTTAGCACAAGTCAAGCAATCTTAACACAATTCAAGCAAGCATGCAAAGAGTATATGAGCAGTGGGAAGTAAAGCATGGAACTTGCAAGAATGTAAAGGGAAGGGTTTGGAGAGTGCAAACGCAATAGGAGACACGGATGTTTTTGTCGTGGTTCCGATAGGTGGTGCTATCGTACATCCACGTTGATGGAGACTTCAACCCAGGAAGGGTAACAACTGCGCAAGTCCACGGAGGGCTCCAGCCACGAAGGGTCCATGAAGAAGCAACCTTGTCTATCCCACCATGGCCATCGCCCACGAAGGACTTGCCTCA
Organism: Triticum timopheevii; assembly: GCA_963921465.1. NCBI lineage: Eukaryota > Viridiplantae > Streptophyta > Magnoliopsida > Poales > Poaceae > Triticum > Triticum timopheevii. The sequence continues at coordinate 386,027,932 of OY997274.1, forward strand.
CTAGGGTAGATCTTCACGAAGTAGGCGATTTCCTTGCCCTTACAAACTCCTTGGTTCACTCCACAATCTTGTCGGAGGCTCCCAAGTGACACCTAACCAATCTAGGAGACACCATGATGAACCACAAGTGTAAGGGGTAAATCATAGTCCTTTCGATAAGTAAGAGTGTCGAACCCAAGGAGGAGCAGAAGGAACTGATAAGTGGTTTTCAGTAAGGTTTTCTCTGCAAGCACTGAAATTGCAGGTGATAGATAGTTTTGTGATAAGATAAATGGTAACAAGTAACAAGTAAATAAAGTAAATAAAGTGCAGCAAGGTGTCCCAATCCTGTATGTAGCAAAGGATAAGCCTGGATAATTTCTAATAATGAGAAAGGAGCTCCCGCCGACACATTGGGAATTATCGTCAAGCTAGTTTTCATCACGTTCATATGATTCGCGTTCGGTACTTTGATAATTTGATATGTGGGTGGACCGGTACTTGGGTACTGCCCTAACTTGGACAAGCATCCCACTTATGATTAACCCCTATTGCAAGCGTCTACAAATACAAAAGAAGTATTAAGGTAAACCTAACCACAACATTAAACATATGGATCCATATCAGCCCCTAATGAAGCAACGCATAAACTAGGGTTTAAGCTTCTGTCACTCTAGCAACCCATCATCTACTTATTACTTCCCCATGCCTTCCTCTAGGACCAAATAATGGTTAAGTGTCATGTAGTCGACGTTCACATAACACCACTAGAGGAAAAGACAACATACATCTCATCAAAATATCGAACGAATACCAAATTCACATGACTACTAATAGCAAGACTTCACCCATGTCCTCAGGAACAAACGTAACTACTCACAAAGCATATTCATGTTCATAATCAGAGGGGTAATAATATGCATAAAGGATCTGAACATATGATCTTCCACCAAGTAAACCAATTAGCATCAACTACAAGGAGTAATCAACACTACTAGCAACCCACAGGTACCAATTTGTGGTTTTGATATAAGATTAGATACAAGAGATGAACTAGGGTTTTGAGAGGAGATGGTGCTGGTGAAGATGTTGATGGAGATTGACCCCCTCCCGATGAGAGGATCGTTGGTGATGATGTTGGTGATGATTTCCCCCTCCCGGAGGGAAGTGTCCCCGGCAGAACAGCTCCGCCGGAGCCCTAGATTGATTCCGCCAAGGTTCCGCCTCGTGGCGGCAGAGTTTCGTCCCGTAAGCTTGCCCACGATTTTTTCCAGGATAAAAGCGATGATATAGCAGAAGATGGACACCGGAGGCCCACCAGGGGGCCCAGGAGAAAGGGGGCGCGCCCTATAGGGGGGAGGGGTGCGCCCCCTGTCTCCTGGACAGGGTGTGGGCCCCCTGGTGTATTTCTTTCGCTCAAAAATTCTTATTAATTCCAAAAAGTTGTTTCGTGGAGTTTCAGGACTTTTGGAGGTGTGCAGAATAGGTTTCCAATGTTTGCTCCTTTTCCAGACAGAATTCTAGATGCCGACATTCCCCCTCTTCATGGTAAACCTTGTAAAATAAGAGAGAATAGCCATAAGTATTGAGATATAATGTGTAATAAAGCCCATAATGGAATAAATATTGATATAAAAGCATGATGCAAAATGGACATATCAACTCCCCCAAGCTTAGACCTCGCTTGTCCTCAAGCGGAAGACGAAATCGAAAAATATGTCCACATGTTTAGAGATAGAGGTGTCGATAAAAATAAAACACGGACATGAGGGCATCATGGTCATTCTAATAACAACAACATATATAGATTTTGTCATACGATTTCCTATGCTCAAGTGACAATCAATTCACAATGTCAAGTATGGTTCAAAAACTTCATTGGGAACTAACAAACTATAATCTCAGTCATTGAAGCAATTGCAATTTATCATAACGTCAGAAAGAGTAAACAATAGAGCTTTTCAGAAAGTTCACATACTCAACTATCATGTAGTCTTCTATAATTGCTAACACTCATGCAATACTTGTGGTTATGGAGTTTCAGCCGGACACTGAGAAAGATAGGGGCTTATTGTGTTGCCTCCCAACGTATTCACCTTTAGGTGATGTCAACAATAATAGCCCATGCTAACTTACATCCAATTGGATATACTATCATGATCTTTCAAACACGAGGAGCATACCAAAGGATAAAATGAAAAAGGGAAAGGTGAGAATCACCTTGACTCAAGCATAAAGTAAAAACATAAAGTAAAAGATAGGCCCTTCGTAGAGGAAGCAAAGGTTGTCATGTGCGTTTAGGGTTGATGCACAAAATCTTAATGCAAAAGAACATCACTTTATATTGCCCCTTGTATGTGGACCTTTATTATGCAGTCCGTCGCTTTTATTACTTCCACAACAAGTTCGTACAAAGCTTATTTTCTCTGCACTAATAAGTCATACATATTTAGAGAGCAATTTTTATTGCTTGCACCGATGATAACTTACTTGAAGGATCTTACTCAATCCATAGGTATGTATGGTGGACTCTCATGGCAAAACTGGGTTTAAGGATATTTGGAAGCACAAGTAGTATCTCCACTTGGTGCAAGGAATTTGGCTAGCATGAGGGGCAAAGGCAAGCTCAACATGTTTGGAAGGTCAATGACAATATACTTTAACTGAGATGTCGGAAAACATAAACCATTACGTTGTCTTCCTTGTCCAACGTCAACTCTTTTAGCATGTCATACTTAATGAGTGCTCCCAATTATAAAAGGTGTCCAAGATAATATATTTATATGTGAACCCCTCTTTCCTTATCACTTCCTATTAATTGCAACGATGACCAAGGCTAAGTTTATCAACTCTCAACAATTTTTATGCCTCATACTTTGTATGTGTGAAGTCATCACTATCCATAAGATCAATATGAACTCTTTTATTCTTTCTACTATCTCAAGATCATAGAACCATAGCAAAGCCGTTGACTCAACACTAATCTTTATTATAGATAGTTCACGGACTCGATTACAAAGGAGATCACAAAGCAAAACTCAAACTACTTGATATCAAAACTTCAATCTACTAGATCAAGATACTACTAAAGGATCGAACTAAATAAAGCGGAAAAGATAGGAGTGTGATGGTGATACGATACCGGGGCACCCCCCAAGCTTGGCAGTTGCCAAGGGGAGTGCCCATACCCATGTAATTATGTCCTCGGAGGTGATGGAGGTGGTGATGATGACGGTGGATAATTGCACATTGAGCGTAAAAGTTCCTCCAACTTGCGGATAATGCCCTTGAGTCCAGCGATATGATCCTTCAACAGAATATTCTCCTATTTAAGATACTTGTTCTGTATGCGAGCTAACTCAATCATCTTGAAAGCTTCAATCTCTGTTGGAGTGAAAAGGTTAGGTAAAGGCTGAGGGATGTCTTCTTCTTTCACCGCTGGAGCTTGAACCTCCATGGCCTTCTTGATCCCTTCATCCTTGTTGATCTCTTCTAGTTCTTTTCTTTTTAGCTCTATCTTCAATAGCCAGGCATCCTTGTCTTCGTTGTTGGAGGAGGGTGAAGTCATGGTGCTCTAGATATGCAACGGAAACAGCTCGAAACGAAAACAGAGGATATTTGCGTGATACGGTGGTCAAAACCTTCGACAGTATGTATAATGAATTTTTACCAACCAAAATACGTAATATGCAAGAAAACGGAGTCCGGGAGGCACACGAGGTGCCCACGAGATAGGGGGGTGCGCCCAGTAGGGGGGGTGCGCCCTCCTCTCTCGTGGGAGCCTCGTGTCCCTTTTGGACTACTTCTTTCTTCCTAAAATTCTTAAATAATCGAAAACTAATAAAAATTGCCATTGGAGTTGGTTTGGAGTCGGTTTACTTACCGTACCACATACCTATACCTTTTCGGAGTCTGGAATGTTCTGGAAAGTGTCCCTTATGTATTCCTCAGGGGTTACAGTTTCAATAATATTAGTTTCAACATTGATAGGATTACCTGAAATATAGTGTTTAATTCTTTGACCGTTTACCACCCTTGGACTTGTGCCTTCGAAGTTGTTGATTTTTATAGCATCGGAACGATAGACCTCCTAGATAACGTAGGGACCTTCCCATTTTGAGAGAAGTTTTCCTGCAAAAAATCTTAAACGAGAGTTGAATAATAACACATAATCTCATACGTTAAACTCACGCTTTTGTATCCTCTTATCATGCCAGTGTTTGACTTTTTCTTTGAAAAGCTTGGCATTCTCATAGGCTTGGGTTCTCCATTCATCAAGTGAGCTAATATCAAATAACCTCTTCTCACCGGCAAGTTTGAAGTCATAGTTGAGCTCTTTAATAGCCTAATATGCCTTATGTTCAAGTTCAAGAGGTAAATGACACGCTTTTCCATAATCCATCTTATATGGAGACATACCCATAGGATTTTTGTATGCAGTTCTATAGGCCCATAATGCATCATCAAGTTTTTTGGACCAATTCTTTCTAGATCTATTCACAGTCTTTTGCAAAATTAACATGAGCTCTCAATTGCTCAACTCTACTTGACCACTAGACTGCGGATGATAAGGAGATGCGATTCTATGATTGACATCATACTTAGCAAGCATCTTACGGAAAGCACCATGAATAAAATGTGAACCACCATCAGTCATAAGATATCTAGGGACTCCAAACCTCGGAAAAATAACTTCTTTAAGCATTTTAATAGAAGTGTTATGATCAACACTACTAGTTGGAATAGCTTCTACCCACTTAGTAATGTAATCAACAACAACTAAAATATGTGTATAACCATTAGAGGCAGGAAAAGGTCCCATATAATCAAAGCCCCAAACATCAAACGGTTCAATAACAAGAGAATAATTCATAGGCATTTCTTGACGTCTACTAATGTTACCTATTCTTTGACATTCATCACAAGATAAGACAAACTTACGAGTATCTTTGAAGAGAGTAGGCCAATAAAAACCAGACTGTAGTACCTTGTGTGCAGTTCTATCTCTAGCATGGTGTCCTCCATTAGATTCAGAGTGACACTTACGTAGAATCTGTTCCTGTTCATGCTCAGGCACACAACATCTAATAACACCATCTACTCCTTCTTTGTAAAGGTGTGGATCATCCCAGAAGTAATGTCTTAAATCATAAAAGAACTTTTTCTTTTGCTGGTATGTGAAACTAGGCGGTATATATTTAGCAACAATGTAGTTAGCATAATCAGCATACCAAGGAGCAGTACTAGAAGCATTGACGACCGCTAATTGTTCATCAGGAAAGCTATCATTAATAGCCAGTGGGTCATCAAGAACATTCTCTAACCTAGACAAGTTATCTGCAACGGGGTTCTCAACTCCCTTTCTTTCAATATTATGCAAGTCAAATTCTTGGAGCAAGAGAACCCATCTAATGAGTCTAGGCTTAGCATCTTTCTTTTCCACAAGATATTTAATAGCAGCATGATCTGTGTGAATAGTAACTTTGGAATCTACAATGTAAGGTCTAAACTTATCACATGCAAACACAACTGCTAAGAACTCTTTTTCAGTAGTAGCATAATTTCTCTGGGCAGTATCAAGAGTCTTACTAGCATACTGGATAACATTCAATTTCTTATTGACTCTTTGCCCTAGAATAGCACCTATAGCATAATCACTAGCATCACACATAATTTCAAAAGGTAAATTCCAATCAGGTGGCTGAACAATAGGTGCAGTGATCAAAGCCTTCTTAAGTACTTCAAATGTTTCTACACAATCATCATCAAAGACAAAAGGAATATCTTTTTGCAAAAAATTAGTCAGAGGCCTAGAGATTTTAGAAAAGTCCGTAGTGAACCTCCTATAAAAACCGGCGTGACCAAGGAAACTTCTTATACCTTTTATGTCCTTGGGACATGGCATCTTTTCAATAGCATCAACTTTGGCTTTATCAACTTCAATACCTCTCTCGGAGATCTTGTGCCCCAAGACAATGCCTTCATTAACCATGAAGTGACACTTTTCCCAATTCAGGACGAGACTAGTGTCTTCGCATCTCTGCAAAACTCGATCAAGGTTGCTCAAACAATCATCAAAAGAGGATCCATAAATGGAGAAATCATCCATGAATACCTCACAAATCTTTTCACAAAAATAAGAGAATATAGCCATCATGCATCTTTGAAAGGTAGCAGGTGCATTACATAAACCAAAAAGCATACGTCTATAAGCAAAAGTACCAAAAGGGCAAATAAAAATGGTTTTAGATTGATCCTTTGCTGACATAGGTATTTGAGAGAAACCAGAATAACCATCTAGAAAGCAGAAATGTGTGTGTTGGATAGTCTTTCTAGCATTTGATCAATAAAAGGTAAAGGTTAATGATCTTTCTTAGTAGCTTTATTTAACTTACAGAAATCAATTACCATCCTATAACCTGTAATAATTCTTTGTGGGATCAATTCATCTTTATCATTAGGAACAACGGTAATACCTCCCTTTTTAGGAACACAATGGACAGGGCTTACCCATTCACTATCAGCAACGGGATAAATAATACCTGCCTCAAGGAGCTTTAGTATATCCTTTCTTGCGACTTCCTTCATCTTGGGATTTAGTCGTCGTTGAGGATCTCTAACTGGTTTGTCATCGTCCTCCAATGTAATTTTGTGTTGGCATAACATGGGACTAACACCCTTAAGATCATCCAGAGTATATCCAATAGCTGCTCGGTGCTTCTTCAGAGTTTTCAATAATCTTTCTTCTTCTTTCTCTGAAAGGTTAGCACTAATAATAACAGGATATATTTCTTTTTCATCAAGATAAGCATACTTAAGATTATCAGGTAATGGTTTGAGTTCAAACATGGGATCACCCTTGGGTGGAGGGGGATCCCCAAGAATTTCAACGGGAAGGTTATGTTTCAGCACAGGTTCCTGTTTAAGGAACACTTCATCTATTTCCTCCCTTTCCTTCATAAACATATCGTTTTCATGGTCTAGCAAATATTGTTCTAACGGATCGGTAGGAGGAGCAGCAATGGAAGCAAGACCAATAATTTCATCCTTACTAGGTGGTTCCCTATCACGAGGTTGTCTACTAAACTTAGCAAAATTAAACTCATGAGACATACCATCTGTCGTGGGAAACTGATCTACGGACACCTATGGGGCCGGCGGACCGAGCCCCTTTCGGTTCGGCGGGGGGCGAAGGTCGCGCGAAGAGCGGATCGAGGCGAAGCACACGAGCAGTTTACCCAGCTTCGGAGCTCTCCGGAGAGATAATACTCCTACTGCTGCATGTCTAAGTGTATTGAGTTCTTGCTCGGGAGCGCTGAGTGCTACAGTACACAATAGCTGCTAACGAGACCGAGCGTGAGTGTTTTTCTGCCTTCGAACGCCCCCTATGTTGCGCATGGGACTCCTTTTATATGCTCAAGGGGTCACCGACAGGTGGCAACGTAGACAAGGGTAAAAATGGAAAGGTGTTGCGGTTGGTACAACTACTTGTACGTGTATCATACCTAACCCTGACGGCAGGGGACAAAGGCATTAAATGCCCGTCTGCATCGCCCAAATAGTGCAGAAAGGGACCATCAGGGACGCCACCACTTGCCACGATGGCAATCTTGTCAGCATCGCTTGCCACCGCGCACCGCTGGCTTCACAGCCTCTTGCCACGCGCGCCTGGAAAGGTCCCAGGGCATCACGTTGGTGGATGTGCTGGAGCTTGGGTACAGAGTGGTAGCTTGCCGCGGCAGGCGCCTTGCCGCAGTCGTGGTCTTGTCGTGTCCGGAAGCTTGTCGCTCACCGGGCCTCGCCGGGACGCGTGGCGCGTCGCGGCAAGTTCCTTGAGATGCCTTGTCTGGCCTTCCCGGCAAGCTCCTCTTGCCGGGGCCTTGTCTCCTTGGCTTGAATACTTTGTTCTTGAATGTCTCCAAAGGAACCACGGAGGACCTTGGCGGTCACCCGGCAAGCCTTGCCGCGGGGTGCTGCGACTGCCCGTGCACAAGTTCGGGATACTAGGGTACCCCTACTCTAGTACACCGACAGGAGCCCCCGAGCGCTGAGTGCTACAGTACACACTAGCTGCTAATGAGACCGAGCGTGAGTGTTTTTCTGCCTTCGACCCCCCCCCCCCCTATGTTGCACATGGGCCTCCTTTTATATGCTCAAGGGGTCACCGACAGGTGGCAACGTAGACAAGGGTAAAAATGGAAAGGTGTTGCGGTTGGTACAACTACTTGTACAGTGTATCATACCTAACCCTGACGGCAGGGGACAAAGGCATTAAATACCCATCTGCGTCGCCCAAATAGTGTAGAAAGGGACCGTCAGGGACGCCACCGCTTGCCACGATGGCAATCTTGTCAGCGTCGCTTGCCACCGTGCACCGTTGGCTGCACAGCCTCTTGCCACGCGCGCCTGGAAAGGTCCTAGGGCGACACATTGGTGGATGTGCTGGAGCGTGGGTACAGAGTGGTAGCTTGCCGCGGCAGGCACCTTGCCGCGGTCGTTGTCTTGTCGCGTCCGGAAGCTTGTCGCTCACCGGGCCTCACCGAGACGCGTGGCGCGTCGCGGCAAGTTCCTTGAGATGCCTTGTCTGGCCTTCCCAGCAAGCTCCTCTTGCCGGGGCCTTGTCTCCTTGGCTTGAATACTTTGTTCTTGAATGTCTCCAAAGGAACCACGGAGGACCTTGGCGGTCACCCGGCAAGCCTTGCCGCGGGGTGCTGCGACTGCCCGTGCACAAGTTCGGGATACTAGGGTACCCCTACTCTAGTACACCGACAGGAGCCCCCGGGCGTGGGCCACACACGGTGCCAAGCGCTGTTGGGCCAGGCCCAAAACAGGGCACGGGCACGCGCGGCCTGGGTTACGCCGTATCTTACTCCGTATCCACCGCGCCCTCCCCGAACGGCATGCGTTGAATGCGGCGTCGTCGGAGAGATCTTGGGTGGTTTCTTTATTCAGAAAGACGGAACGTCCACCCCCTCCCTCTTTATAAGCAGGGGAAACGGGGGCAGTTCGCCCATCTCGCCGGTTGCTATCCCAATCTCAAAATCCTCCGCCGCTCCCCCCTTCTTCCCAAAGCTGAAAGAGAGCAGCGCTCCGCCCCCCATCGCCACCAGCACCACCGACGCCGTCGATCTCCCCCACCACCTCCGCCATGGCTCCGAAAGCCGGCAAGGGGAAAGCCGTGAAGTCGACCGAGGCGCAGCGGCTCGCGGCGCTGCGAAAGGAGCGGACAACCTTCCCCCCCAAGCTCGTCGCGAAGGAGCTGAGGGAGTACTACTACCTCTTCTGGTCAACGGAGACGCGAGCGCATCCGCGCACGAAGGTACTCTCCGCCGCCGCTTCGGAACGGGCTCCGAATGGATATCCCTTCTTCGCGTTGTTTTTCTACTACGGGCTCTGCCCGCCTTTCTCTGAATTTTTCTGTGACATTATGAACACCTATGGGTTCCACCTCCTTGACTTCACCCCAATGCCGTTCTGACCATGGCCGTATTCGCACATCTCTGCGAAAACTTTGTCGGAGTCCATCCAAATGTAGCTCTTTTTCGCCACTTCTTTATGCCCCGAGTTGAGAGAGGGGAGCCTTTATCCGGCGGAATCGCTTGGATCTTGAGAGCTGGCAAGAAGGAAGCTTATCTGGAGGGAGAGCTCCGCGGCAAGTGGGAGGAATGGAGAGCAGACTGGTGCTGGATTGTCGAGGAGAACCCGCAGCCGTTTACCGCCCAGCGCCAAGCCCCAGTAGCGCGCGGCAACGATTGGAGCAGCGTGGCCCCGGAAGACGATAGGCTGAAGATTGCCGTCACCCGGATCCTACGCCTCAGGCTTGCCGGGCTCACTGTAGGCGACGTTGGCGCAGATTTTCTTCGCCGCCGCATCGCCCCCCTGTAGGAGAGGAGGAGACCCGCCTGGGAGTTCCAGAATGCGGCGGACATCATGAGGCTGCGCCCGGGCCTCAACTTCAACTTCACTGTCCTGGAAGTAGAGGAGATGCTCCAGGAACTATTCAAGTACGACCGTCAACATCCCGAAGTGTTCAGGTTGCCGAAGGATGTCGTTCCGCTGTGCAACAATTCCTCGCTCGACCGCATCCGCGCAATGATGCCGCTGTGCGATTCGCATGGAATTGTCCCAACTTGGAAAGAGCCTGCAGACGACGTTGTGCAGGAGTTCTTTGACGGCTTGGTAGAAGTGCCAGTCCGCTCCGATGAGCCGAAAAGCCTCACCCGCGACACCACCGACGCGGAGATGCAGTGCATCACCACTAGGCTGGAAGAGGCGGCGGCAGCCGCTGCCGCGGGCGAGTTTGGATTCACCATGGAGGAGGCAGAGGCAGCAGAGGCGGCAAGCCTCGCCGAGCGAGAGGAGCTTGCCGGCGAGGGAGAGCTTGCCGGCGAGGGAGAGCTTGCCGGTCCTGAAGCCGAGTCGAGCGAGCTCGCCGAGGGTGCGAGCGGCTCGTCGAAGACCAACTCCTCTTCCTCCTCATCTTCAGACAGCCCGCCGCAAGCAGAGCCCCCAGCTCCACCAAGAAGGCGTCTCCGCAAGGCCGGGGACGTAGCAGGGCGGCAAACGAGTCAACAGCTGCCGTGCCGCGCGACACGCTCTACCGTGGCAAGCACTGTTGCCGCGGGAGCACCTCACGCCGCTGCGTCAACTGGAGCGGGGTCCTCCTGGACCACCGCTTTTGCTCCTGCCGCTCCTCATGCCGCGGCGGCGGCCGGAGCTGGGTCCTCCCGGACCACCGCCACTACCCCCGCCAAGCGGTTAAGGGAAACTACTCCTCCGCCTCGTCGCGCCGAAGGTGGGCCGGACTTCGACCTCTCCGCGCTCAGCTCTGACGAGGAAGAAGAAGAGTAAGATTCTTTGTTGTACTTGTAGTTCTTCAATTCTTGCTGTTTTGTCTTGTATCTGATTTGCTTTACTCCAAACTCATTCCTTTTCAGGACTCTGGCCCAGAGAGCGGCGAAGAGAGCCAAGGTCCCGGTGATTGTCATCGAGGACGATCCCACCGTGATAGCTGGGGGTGTGTCCGAGACCACCTTGCCGGACCCAGCAACTATTCCCCAAAGCAGCCCCCAGCGCAGCCCCCAGCGTAAGTATATGGTTTACTTCCCGCTGTTAGGCGCGCATGGGTGCTCTTTCTTTGCTGATATCTGACTATTGGTTTGTGTAGGAGCAGAGCAACCTCACCAGGAGCGCTCAGAAGCCGCCCCCGACATGACATCGGCTTCGACTACACCGCCAAGGGAGGGTTCCCCAGCAAGGGAGCGTTCTCCGGCAAGGGGGTAGTCTCCGGCAAGGGAGAGTTCTCCGGCAAGGGACAGTACTAGCGAACCCATGGTGGAGGAGACCGTGACTGTAGAACCCAGTACAGGTAATCCTCTTGCTTGAAAACTTCCCTTGGGTTCTTCTTCTTCTAATTTTCTTTTTGGATATTTGCTTGACTTTTTCTCCCTTTTCCCGGCCGTCAGATCCCTCTGTCACGGAGCCGATGGAGACCGAGATCACCGGTGAGGAGAACGCGCGCGGCAATACTGATGACACCGCCGCCACCGAAGAAGAAGCCGGCGCTGATGATCCCGCCGACGAAGAGGCCGCCAAAGCTGCCGCCGCAAAAGCTGGCGAGGGGTCCGGCGATCGCACTGACGGCCCCGAGGCCTCAGGAGCGCCAGGCGCTACGCCGACCGCCGATCCCTCCGCCGCTGCTGCAGCGTCAGGCTCCGAAGAGCCCCAGCCCGGCGCCTATTTGTAGGCCGGCGATGGCGTCTTCATCAAGCTTCCCTGGGCGTCAAGCTCCAGGGCGCCGGCCGAAGGAGAAACCTTTGATGGAGAGGTGCTCGCCTCCGCTGGGCTGACGCTGGTTGACGCGCCGAGCAGCAGCAGCGGCGAGTCTGAGGAGGAGCGGCTGCTGCGGAAGCTAGTGTCGCTCTACCGCGCTCGGCAGGCCAAGGTGGAATCCCGAGAAGTGCTTGTCGCGAAGGCGGGAGTGGACATCGAGAAGCGCGCGGAGGAGCTCCGGGGTCTTAACCAGGAAAATCTCCGGTCCCTGGCAAAGGAGCAGGAGCAACTCGTCAAGGCGCGGAAAGCCTTCCTCCTTGAGAAGGCCGAAGTTGAAGAGCAACAGCGGCTTACCGCCGAGGAGCTATTTGCGCGGGAGGGTGAGTTGGCGCAGTGGAAGGTCAACCTTGACAGCCACGAGGAGGAGCTTGCCGCGCGCGAGCAAACATTCGGCGGGGCTCTCAAGGAAGTAGAGGATGCTGTCGCAGCTGCCGAGGCCGCCAAGAAGGATCTGGAGGCGAAGGTGGAGCAGCTGGAGGCCGATCTCAGGACGAGCGGTGAAGAGCTTGCCGTGCTCAAGCGTGAGCGCGAGAAGGACGCCTACACCCTTGGCGAGCTGCAGGGTCGTCTCGTCGAGAAGGGCAGGGAGCTTAGCGCCGCCAAGGACTCCAATGCAGATCTTGAGTTGAAGCTGACTACTTTGACCAAGACGCTGGACGGCGCCAGGGAGCAGGAGGTGGCCTTGAAGGAGAAGATCAAGGCCGAGGAGGCGCTGCTGGCGAGTGCTGCTGTTACCCAGAACACTTTTAGGGAGAATGTGGAGCACTGGACGGAGGGTCTCGTGGATGTTGCCGCAGCCATCGATAGGGAGCTGGCGCAGCTGGGGATGGAGGATTTCGGATATCCCTCCGATGAGAACCTCCAACCCAGCGCCAAGCTCACTTTGTTCTTCAAAGGCGTGGCGATGGCCCTCCAGCGACTCCGGGAGAGGATCCCAAAGCAGCTGGCCGACGAGTCGCGCAAGATCTACGCGGGAGCTCTTCAAAAGGTGTTGGTGAAGGTGGCCTTCTGCAACCCAGGCCTCAACCTCACCAACGTCCTCAGGACCTTGCCGCCGAAAGCTGATCTGGAAGCGCTCAAGACCCTTGTCGCACCCATTGTGGACAAGGTGAGCGGGATCAAGAGGGTTGAGGGCGATCGCGTAGATTAGGCTGCCCGTTTTCTCCTTTTCTTGTCGCTGTTGTTCATGTTATGAAAACAATCTGTTAGAACTGCGACAAGCTATCTTGTAATATAACTCTATTTTGGGTATCGATTGCTATGTTATTTCCTTTACTTGATTCCTTCCTTTGTATGTTTTTGCCCTACGCTTTTAGGGAACTTGTCGGCGCGGGCACCTTAGCCGCGAGCGCTTAGTGCGGGACGTCAGCAGCCTGCTGGCGGTGCCGTTACCGACAAGAAACCTTGTCGCAACTAGTCGCATCTCACTTAAGTTGTTGAGCGGACTCGAAACAAAGTAAGGGCGCAACTAGCTACGAGTTGGTTCCTCCGCGCATAGGTTTTCCATACAAAGCACGGTCGTTCGAGGAAGATAACTTAAAATTTTTAAAACTGATTGCTCAAACTTTGGCAACTTAGCTTTTCTGTCGTTTGCGTCCCGGTAAGGCGAAACTTGCTTGAACGACGCCTGGTCCACACCGTTATCTTCTCCTTTCCCCCCGGCAAACTTGTGGGCGAGGGAACCTTCCTTTCTTTCAGAAAGAGAAATAAGAGAAAATAAAGATATGGAGCCTTACGGCTCGTTATTGCTTACCGGGGGTAGGTGCTGCACAAAGTGTTAGATAACACATGCAAAAGATAGAAAGCATGAAATTGACAAGATGTGCGGAGCACATGAGCTTTACTTATGCACGGGGTCTGCGCCCGGCTTTGTACAAAGGTTTACATGCAACAGCGGCAAGACTTGTACAAAAGGTGGTTGCCGGAACAGGTTCTGGCAACCGCGCCTTACGGGTAAAACTTACGAAGATGCTCAATGTTCCAGGAGTTGCTCACCGGAATGCCATCTTCGGTCTCAAGGCGGACAGCGCTAGGCCTAGTGACTCGTTTCACCCGGTAAGGGCCTTCCCACTTCGGCGTCAACTTGTTGGAATTCTTGGCAGACTGAACGCGCCGAAGAACAAGGTCGCCTTCCTCGAGACTTCTGGCATTAACTTTGCGGCTATGGTAGCGGCGCAAAGCTTGCTGGTATCGAGAAGCTCGTACAGCGGCCTGAAGACGGTCTTCCTCAAGGAGCAGCGCGTCATCTTGTCGCAGCTGCTCTTGCTCAAGCTCATCATAAGCGAGCACTCGAGGTGACCCGTATACGAGTTCCGTGGTGAGAACTGCCTCTGCTCCATAGACTAGAGCGAAATGTGTCTGGCCAGTGGCTCGATTTGGCGTCCTCCTGATCGACCAAAGAACCACCGGCAGCTCCTCAATCCAGTTTTTTCCGCACTTGCGCAGCCTGTCGAAAGTCCTGGTCTTGAGCCCGCGCAGCACTTCAGCATTTGCCCTCTCCACTTGACCGTTGCTTATCGGATGAGCAACAAAAGCGAAGCAGACCTTGGCGCCAAGATCTTGGACGTACTGCATGAAGGTGCGGCTCATGAATTGCGTGCCGTTGTCGGTGATGATCCTGTTAGGGATCCCAAAGCGGCAAACAATCGACCTGAAGAACTTGACTGCTGACTGTGCTGTCACCTTCCTCACTGCTTCCACTTCCGGCCACTTTGTGAACTTGTCGATTGCAACGTACAAGTACTCAAAGCCCCCGACAGCTCGGGGAAAGGGGCCGAGGATGTCGAGCCCCCAGACCGAAAATGGCCAGGATAAAGGGATCGTCTGGAGAGCTTGAGCTGGCTGGTGTATCTGCTTAGAATGGAACTGGCACGCTTCACACTTGGTTACTTGTGCAGTTGCATCCCGGAGGGCTGTCGGCCAAAAGAAACCTTGCCGGAATGCTTTGCCGGCGAGTGCTCTTGCGCCAATGTGGTGACCAGATATGCCTCCATGTATCTCTGCCAACAGCTTTTGTCCATCTTCCCGGTGAATACACTTCAATTTCACACTGTTGAGTCTTCTTCTGTATAGTGTGTTGTCGACAAACTGGTACATACTTGATTGCCGGGCTACTCTTTCCGCTTCTTCTTGCTCTTCGGGAAGTTCTCCTGTCTGAAGGAAACGGACAATCTGCTGTGCCCATGCTGGAGCTTGCGGCTCGACAACAAGGACTAAAGGCACATCTGCTGCTGCGGGAACATCCGCTTCTACGGCAAGAACCTGCGGCTCAGCCGGAGCTTGACGTTCCCCGGCAAGCTTGCCAGAGCAAAACTTGTCGGGAGCGTCTGCTTCAACGGAACAAACCCTAGGGCTTGCCGCAGCAGACTGCTCCTCAGCACTCTTGGTGTTGATCTTGGGGACCTTCTTGGCGGCGGCTTCGGGGAGCTCCGCCGGAAAATAGTCACCAGAAATCAACTTCCTCTTCTTGCTATGTCCAATTGATGGCGTTACAGACGGTTGAGTCAGTTTGAGCACAAAGATTCCTGGTTCCACAGGTAACTTAAGTGCGGCGCACTTCGGCAGGCCATCGGCAATGTCGTTCTGAGCTCTTGGAACATGTTCCATCTGTAGGCCGTCAAAGTGCTCTTCTAGCTTCCTCACTTCATCAACGTAAGCTTCCATCAACAGACTTTGATAATTCCTGTTCACTTGGCGGACGACAAGCTGTGAGTCACCCCTGACAATGAGCTTCTTGATCCCAAGGTCTGATGCGATCCTGAGACCGGCAAGCAAAACTTCATACTCTGTGGTATTGTTTGTTGCTTGGTCCTTGGGAAAGTGCCTCTGGACTACGTACTTGAGGTGCTCTCCGGTGGGTGCAACAAGTAGCACGCCCGCACCGGCGCCTTGCAGCGAGAAGGCACCATCAAAGTACATCAGCCACTCTTTGCTTGCTTCCTTGACGGGGATACTCGTTTCTGGAATTTCTTCATCTGGTGTTGGCGTCCACTCTGCTATGAATTCTGCCAATGCTCTGCTTTGGATAGTTGAAGTGCTCTCAAACTTGAGGCCAAAGCTTGACAGTTCCAGTGCCCACTCGACAATCCTGCCTGTTGCTTCTGGATTCTGCAGTATCCTCTTCAGCAGAAAACGAGTGACAACTGTGATCTCATGTGCTTGGAAGTAATGGCGCAGCTTTCTCGAGGCCATGAGAAGGCCGAAAAGCAATTTCTGCACACCAGAATACCTTGACCTAGCCCCCTGCAGAAGGGAACTGACAAAGTAAACTGGGCGCTGCACCATTCTCTTCTGTATCTCTTCACGCGTCTGCGCAGATCCATCTTTGTCGGAACCAGAGCTTGTCGGTGAAGTCCCCTGCTTGTCGCTGGATGCATGTGCCGTGGTTGCTGGCTCATCATCCGCCTCCCTCTCCGCTACTAACGCAGCACTAACCACTTGATTGGTTGCCGCTATATACAGTAGCAACTTCTCTTGTGGCTTAGGTGCGACAAGTGTTGGAGTGGAGGACAGGTATCTCTTCAAGTCGTGCAACGCAGCCTCCGCTTCCGGAGTCCATTTCATTGGACCTGCCTTTTTCAATATTTTGAAAAACGGCAGGGCGCGCTCAGCAGACCTAGAGATAAACCTGCTAAGAGCAGCCACGCAACCGGCAAGTCTTCATACATCCTTGACGCGCTTTGGTGCTTCAATCTGCTCAATGGCCTTGATCTTGTCGGGATTGGCTTCAATTCCCCGCTGAGACACGAAGAACCCGAGAAGCTTGCCGGAGGGGACTCCAAACACACACTTCTTGGGGTTAAGCTTGAGGTTGATCTTGCGCAGATTTGCAAAGGTTTCGTCTAAATCCTGAATCAGAGTTGCCTTGTCCTTGCTCTTGACCACTATGTCATCCATGTAGGCTTCCACATTTCTGTGCATTTGTGGCTCAAAAGCGTCATGGACTACCCTTGCAAATGTTGAACCAGCATTCTTTAAACCGAAAGGCATTCGTATGAAACAGTATGTGCCACATGGAGTGATGAATGCGGTCTTCTCCTCATCCTCTTCTGCCATGAAGATCTGATGGTATCCTGAGTATGCGTCAAGAAATGAAAGCAAGTCACATCCAGCCGTGGAGTCAACAATCTGGTCAATGCGCGGCAAGGGAAATGGGTCTTTGGGACAAGCTTTATTGACATCGGTAAAGTCGATACAAAGCCTCCATTTCTCGTTTGCCTTGCGCACGACTACAGGATTGGCCAACCACGTAGGATGGAGCACTCCTCTGACAAGGCCTGCTGCTTCCAACTTCTTGATTTCTTCTATGATGAATTCTTGGCGCTCCACTGCTTGTTTCCTGACCTTCTCCTTGACGGGTCGCGCATGAGGACAGACGGCAAGATGGTGCTCGATTACTTTCCTGGGAACACCGGGGATGTCAGACGGTTGCCACGCAAACACGTCGACGTTCGCCCGCAGGAAAGCAACGAGCGCGCTTTCCTATTTAGGGTCGAGAGTGGCACTGATGGTGAAGGTACCACCAGTGCCGTCCTCCTTGGCGGACACCTTCTTGGTCTTTGGTGGAGCTGCCATTGTCTTCTTACACTTGCCGGTGGAGCTCGATGGTGCGTCCTCGACGGTAGCGCAGCACTCCGAAGAGGTGCGCTTGCCGGAGTGGGCATCAGAACTCTTGCGGACTTGGTCTTCTTCTTCCCCCCCGGGAGCTTCAACGGCAAGTGACTTGCGATCTGTTGCGGCTGCTACCTCCCAGTAGATCTTGTCGGCGTAGATAAGAGCATCCTTCTTGTCGCCAGGGACAAAGATGACACTTATCGGGCCTGGCATCTTTAGCATGTTGTATGCATAGTGAGAGGCTGCCATGAATTTGGCGAGTGCTGGACGGCCGAGTATTCCATTGTAAGGCAATGGAAAGTCAGCAACGTCAAAAGTGACCTTCTCAGTCCTGAAGTTCAACTCGCTGCCAAATGTCACCGGCAACGTGATCTTTCCCTTCGGCTTGCTCCTTCCCGGATTGATTCCTTGGAATGTGCCGGTCTCTTTGAGCTCGCTGTCAGGGATCTGGAGTCTCTAGAGTACCGCGGAGGAGATCAGGTTCAAGCCAGCCCCGCCGTCAACTAGCATCTTAGTGACCTTGAGGTTGTGGATAGTTGGTGAAACCAACATCGGCAAGCACCCGACCGCAGTTATGCGATCAGGGTGGTCCTCAATATCAAAGATGATAGGCGTGCTGGACCATTTCAGAGGCTTGCGTGACTCAACGGGTGGTTCTGCCGCATTGACTTCCCGCACCCACTGCTTGAGCTGGCGGTGTGAAGTATGCAGAGAAGCACCGCCGTCAACGCACAGGACCTCTGTGGCTTTCTGGAACTCCTGCTCACCGGTCTCGTCATCATCCATATCTTCATCGTCGTCGTCGTCTTCATCCTTGTCGCGGCCGCGGGGAGGTCTGTCTCCTTGCCGCTGTTTGGCCTTGCCGCGGCGTCCTCCTCGGCCGGAGCATTTCTTGCTGGATCCTCCAGCACCTTCTTGGGCCTTCTCCTTGTCGCGTCGCTCGTATTCAGCCTTTTGCTGCTCGACAAGCTGCTCGACCTTCTTGCAGCTCTGGAGGTCATGGCCCTTGGTGCGGTGGATCTTGCAGTACTGCTTGTTGGTGCTGTCCTGCTTGTCGGCGACCGCCACAGCCTGGCAGTTGGTAGCTCCGGCTTTCTGGGCGTCACCTCCATTGCCGCACTGCTCAACGACTAGCACATCTTTGCCTTTCTTCTTCCTGTTGTTCCGCTGCCGGTTTTTCTTTGCCGGGGCGGCATCCTCGCTGTCAGATCCTCCTGCTCATGTATTCTCTTCGGGGAGTTTCCTCCCTTCCTCAGCACGTGCACACTTGTCGGCCATGGCATATAGCTCACTGACGTCTTTGATCTTGCACATCGCCATCTCCTCCCGCATCCTGCGGTTACGCACATTCTGATGGAACGCGCTGATGACCGCGGCAGGGTGGACATCTGGGATGTTGTGCTGTACACGGATGAATCTCTGAATGTACTTGCGCAGGGGCTCTCCTTCCTTCTGGGCGAGCAGATGAAGGTCGCTCTCTTGGCCATGAGGTTTGTGGCCGCCTGTAAAGGCGCCGACAAACTGATGGCATAGATCTGCCCAGGAGGATATGGAGTTGTCCGGCAAGTGCATGAGCCAGGACCTGACATTGGGCTTGAGCACCAGCGGGAAGTAGTTGGCAAGGATCTTGTCGTCCTGCCCCCCGGCAGCCTGCACCGCGATGGTGTAGATGCTGAGGAACTCCGAGGGATGCAACTTGCCGTCGTACTTCTCTGGTACGTCTAGCTTGAAATTCTTCGTGCTGGGCCACTAGACTTGCCGCAGCTCACGAGTGAACGCAGGGCAACCTACCGCGTACGGCAAGTCGCCTGGTTCCCCTGGCGCATGCATGTCAATAGAGGGCCCAGCGCACTGGTCCGATTGACGCAGCGCTTCTCTTTGGCGCTCGATGCGAGTACGAGCGTCTTCTTGCTGTCGTTCGTGAAGAACTTGGCGCTGATCGCGACGAGGTCGTGGATCTGATGATGCGGTGGAGTCACTGTCGAGGTAGATTCGACGAGTCGGCGATCTTGGCCTTCGGGGTGGAGAGTGCACGGTGGTTGCACCCCACCGGTTTTGTCGCCATCGGCTCGTGCCTGGCAGTCTTGCCACGGCTACGATGTACTCGGCTGCCGTGGAGTGTCGCTGTTGGCGAAGCCGATGAGACTATGAATGGTGGCCCTCCATTCGTCAATCTTGTCTGCCATTGGAGGGTAATCCAGGAGCAGTTGAGCTCGTGCCAAAGCTTCTGCTGGAGTGGTGGGTGGCAGTGGCGAACGGTGCGAGGAGCAGGATATGCTCGGACTTCTAACTATGTTAGAAGGAGCAGTATCCAGTTCGGGCGACCGTGTCTTGCTCGTGCCAGCATGTTGGCATGCATGCTGGTCTTGAGCACCCCGAGAGCCACCAGCTCGATCTTGGTCCAATGAACGTATGGCACCGCGAGTACCATGACGCTGTCGGGCCCACGCCTCCTGAGATGGGCGCGGTGCATGTACGGACGCCGAAGTCTGCGCAGCCTTGTCCTTGGACCTGGCAGCACCGTGAGCTCCCTCGTCGACGCCCGTTCTTCCGCTGGCATCTACCCCACCACCCGTTTGCTCCGGTGGCGGTGGGATTGACGCGGACGGAGCAGCCACCTCCGAAGCCTTCTTCTTCGGCGGCATGTCGATGGAGAAGATGAAGATCTAGCTCGTGTGAACGCCGGATCAGGTTCACACAGCCTCGACGCCCCCTACCAGGCGCGCCAAAGATGTCGTGGGAAACTGATCCACGGACACCTATGGGTCCGGCGGACCGAGCCCCTTTCGGTTCGGCGGGGGGCGGAGGTCGCGCGAAGAGCGGATCGAGGCGAAGCACACGAGCAGTTTACCCAGCTTCGGAGCTCTCCGGAGAGATAATACTCCTACTGCTGCATGTCTGAGTGTATTGAGTTCTTGCTCGGGAGCGCTGAGTGCTACAGTACACACTAGCTGCTAACGAAACCGAGCGTGAGTGTTTTTCTACCTTCGAACCCCCCCCCTTACGTTGCGCATGGGCCTCCTTTTATATGCTCAAGGGGTCACCGACAGGTGGCAACGTAGACAACGGTAAAAATGGAAAGGTGTTGCGGTTGGTACAACTACTTGTATAGTGTATCATACCTAACCCTGACGGCAGGGGACAAAGGCATTAAATGCCCATCTGCGTCGCCCAAATAGTGCAGAAAGGAACCGTCAGGGACGCCACCGCTTGCCACGATGGCAATCTTGTCAGCGTCGCTTGCCACTACGCACCGCTGGCTGCATAGCCTCTTGCCACGCGCGCCTAGAAAGGTCCCAGGGCGACACGTTGGTGGATGTGTTGGAGCGTGGGTACAGAGTGGTAGCTTGCCGCGGCAGGCGCCTTGCCGCAGTCGTTGTCTTGTCGCGTCCGGAAGCTTATCGCTCACCGGGCCTCGCCGGGACGTGTGGCGCGTCGCGGCAAGTTCCTTGAGATGCCTTGTCTGGCCTTCCCGGCAAGCTCCTCTTGCCGGGGCCTTGTCTCCTTGGCTTGAATACTTTGTTCTTGAATGGCTCCGAAGGAACCATGGAGGACCTTGGCGGTCACCCGGCAAGCCTTGCCGCGGGGTGCTGCGACTGCCCGTGCACAAGTTCGGGATACTAGGGTACCCCTACTCTAGTACACCGACACCATCTATGCCAACAGTGACAATATTCTTTTCACAATTAATCTTAGCACTAGCTGTATTCAAGAAGGTCTACCAAAAATAATGGGACACAAATCATCTTGTGGGGAACCAAGAACAAGAAAATCAACAGGGTATTTAACCTTCCCACACAAAACTTCAACATCTCTAACAATCCCAAAGGGTTTAATGGTATCCCTATTAGCAAGCTTGATAGTAACATCAATGTCTTCTAATTCAATGGGTGCAATGTCATGCATATTTTCTTTATATAGATCATAAGGTATCGCACTAGCACTAGCACTAGCACCCATATCACATAAGCCATGATAACAATGATCTCCTATTTTAACAGAAATAACAGGCATGCCTACGACAGGTCTACGTGTCTTAGTATCAGGTCTAGCAATATTGGCAGTCTCACCACAAAAAGAAATAACATGCCCATCTAAATCCTCATCCAAGAGATCTTTAACCATAGCAATACTAGGTTCAACATTAATTTGCTCAGGAGGTGTATAAGTCCTAGTATTACTCTTACGAACAACAGTCGAAGCTTTAGCATGATCCTTTATCCTAACAGGAAAAGGAGGTTTTTCAACATAAGTAGTAGGAACAATAGGATCACTATTGGTAATAGACTTTTCTTCGACTGTAATAGGTGCAACTACTTTCACTTCAATAGGAGGATTATATTTAAACCACTTATCTTTAGGGAGATCAACATGAGTAGCAAAAGATTCATAGAAAGTAGCTACTATCTCAGAGTCAAGTCCATACTTAGCACTAAATCCACGAAAAGCTTCGGTATCCATAAAAGATTTAACACAATCGAACTTAGGTGTCATACCTGACTCCTTACCATCGTCGGAACCCCAATCTTTAGAGTTGCGCTTAATTCTTTCCAATAAGTCCCATTTGAAATCAATAGTCTTTAGCATATAAGAACCATCACAGGAAGTCTCGAGCAGGTTGCGATTATCAAGAGAAAGCCGGGCATAAAAATTCTGAATAATCATTTCCCGAGAGAGCTCATGATTGGGGCATGAATATAAAATTGACTTAAGCCTCCCCCAAGCTTGAGCGATGATTTCTCCTTCGCGAGGCTAGAAATTGTATACTCCCTCCGTGCCATTATGTAAGGTGTATTATTTTCGGCACGGTAACCAAGGCACATAATTATAGACATGTTAGGACTAAATTACCCTTGGCAAATTGAAAGTGCAACTATCCCAAGGTGGTTTTGGTAATTCATAACAACATATAGCTCATTGAGCTAAGGCTATTCCAAGACTATTATTTCAGGAAAGCTCAATGAATGGCATGGCATGGATGATGAAAGTGGATCCCTCAAAATACTAAGGACAAAGGATTGGCTCAAGCTTAAAAGCTCAAGACTCTTCATTTTACATTTTAGTGATCCAAGATCATATTGAGTCTATAGGAAAAGCCAATACTATAAAGGAGGGATGAGGTGTTTCTTAATGAGCCTCTTGCTTCATGTTCTTAGTGATATGCTCCAAAACCCTCAACTACTTTCCCACATCCACAAATGACCTAAACCCAAAGCCGAAATCGGTCACACCGATTCTTCCTATCCGGCGCCACCGATTCCAAAAGTCATAGCCACTGCCACAAACCCTAAGCAAATCAGTCTTACCGATAGGGATCTCGGTCTCACCGAGATGGGGTTGCAATCTCTCTGTTTCCCTTCGTAACGTTTCGGTCTAACCGAAGTGAGCGATCGGTCCCACCGAGATTGCAATGTAAACTCTCTGTTTCCTTTTTGTAACATTATGATCTCACCGAAAATAGCAAATCGGTCCCACCGAGTTTACCTGACCAACTCTCTGGAAAGCTTATTACCAAATCGGTCTCACCGAGTTTGTGTAATCGGTCTTACCGAGATTGCATTATGCCCTAACCCTAACCGAATCGGTCTCACTGAGATGCATGTCAGTCCCACCAAAAATCACTAACGGTCACTAGGTTTACTAAATCGGTCCGACCGAGTTTAACAATTCGGTCCCACCGAGTTTGGTAAATTGTGTGTAAGGGTTAGATTTTGTGTGGAGGCTATATATACCCCTCCACCTCCTCTTCATTCGTGGAGAGAGCCATCAGAACGAACCTACACTTCCAACTTACCATTTCTGAGAGAGAACCACCTACTCCTGTG
This sequence comes from Triticum timopheevii, assembly GCA_963921465.1. Taxonomy (NCBI): domain Eukaryota; kingdom Viridiplantae; phylum Streptophyta; class Magnoliopsida; order Poales; family Poaceae; genus Triticum; species Triticum timopheevii. The sequence continues at coordinate 386,051,181 of OY997274.1, forward strand.
TTGAGTCCAAGATATTCCATTCCTACCATATGAATCTTGATCTCTAGCCTTCCCCAAGTTGCTTTCCACTCAAATCTTCTTTCCACCAGATCCAAAACCTATGAGAGAGAGTTGAGTGTTGGGGAGACTATCATTTGAAACACAAGAGCAAGGAATCATCAACGCACCATTTGTTACTTCTTGGAGAGTGGTGTCTCCTAGATTGGCTAGGTGTCACTTGGGAGCCTCCGACAAGATTGTGGAGTTGAACCAAGGAGTTTGCAAGGGCAAGGAGATCGCCTACTTCGTGAAGATCTACCGCTAGTGAGGCAAGTCCTTCATGGGCGACGGCCATGGTGGGATAGACAAGGTTGCTTCTTCGTGCACCCTTCATGGGTGGAGCCCTCCGTGGACTCGCGCAACCGTTACCCTTCATGGGTTGAAGTCTCCATCAACGTGGATGTACGATAGCACCACCTATCGGAACCATGCCAAAAATATCCGTGTCTCCAATTGCGTTTGAATCCTCCAAACCCTTCCCTTTACTTTCTTGCAAGTTGCATGCTTTAATTTCCGCTGCCTATATACTCTTTGCATGCTTGATTGAATTGTGTGATGATTGCTTGACTTGTCCTAAAGTAGCTAAAATCTGCCAAACTCTAAAATTGGGAAAAGGTTAAGTTTTTATTGGTCAAGTAGTCTAATCACCCCCCCTCTAGACATACTTCAAGGTCCTACAAGTGGTATTGGTCTCCATTTGCTTTGATTTCCATAGCTTTTGGTGGTCATAGCCTTGGTTTCACAACCTAGGAGAGTATGGCGTCTAGCGAGGGAAATTATCACCGTAGAGGTCCTTACTTTGATGGTACTAATTTTGCTAGTTGGAAGCATAAGATGAAAATGCATATTCTTGGACATAACCCCGCCGTTTGGACAATTATTTGTATTGGCTTGCAAGGTGAATTTTTCAATGGGAGAGAACCGAACCGTGAAGCTAATGCGGAAGAATTGAAGATGCTGCAATACAACGCTCAAGCATGTGACATCATCTTCAACAGATTATGCCCCGAAGAATTCAACAAAATCAGCCGTCTTGAGAATGCAAAGGAAATTTGGGATACTTTGATTGATATGCATGAAGGTACCGAGTCCTTCAAGGAATCCAAGTTGGATGTGCTCCAAAGTCAGCTTGACAAGTTCAAAATGAAGGATGGTGAAGGTGTCGCTGAAATGTACTCTAGGCTTGCTCTTATCACCAATGAGATTGCCGGCTTAGGGAGTGAAGAGATGACCGACAAATTCATCATCAAGAAAATCCTAATAGCATTGGATGGAAAGTATGATACCGTGTGCAACATTGATTCAAATGATGCCAAACTACAAAGATCTCAAGCCAATGGAAGTCATTGGAAGAATTGTTGCTCATGAGATGTCACTCAAGGATAAGGAGGAACTTCACAACAAGTCAAGTGGTGCTTACAAAGCCTCAAGTGAAGCCCCCACATCATCAAGTGAGAAACCAACCTTCAATGAATAATTGAGCTTAATGGTGAAGAACTTCAACAAATTCTACAAGAGTAGAAGCAAAGAAAGAAGCTCCAAGTCAAGGTCTTACAATGACAAAAGATCTTCTAGCCGTGAGCGCAATTGCTACAATTGTGGGAGACCCGGACACTATTCCAATGAGTGTACGGCACCCTACAAAAGAAGAGAAGATTCTCCAAGAAGAAGGAGCAAAAGAGAAGAATCACCACCAAGAGAGAGGAGGAGTAGAGATGATCGTTATGAACGAAGACCCTCACGGAGAAGCAAGGATTCAGAAAGGAAGGACAAGTCATCAAGGAGCTACACAAAACGAAGACATCAAGCTCATGTTGGTGAATGGGTTTCCGGCTCCGACTCCGACAATCACTCCGAGAGAAGCTATCACTCCGACTCCAAATATACTCAAGATGAAGGTGTAGCCGGTCTAGCACTTGTGTCAACCAACTCCTACGACATATTTGACTCACCAAATGAAGGTGTTGGAAGATGCTTCATGGCCAAAGGTCCAAAGGTAACACATCCCGAGTATGTTGATTTTAATAGTGATGAAGATGACTTGCTTGTGGATGATGATTTACTTGTTGACAACTCTAGTGATGAATACTATGATGAAACGTCAATTAATCATGCTAATCAAGATAAAACGAATGACAATGATAAGGAGAAGATTGAGCTTCTAACTAAAGAACTAAACTCTCTTAAGTTAGCTCATGAAACTATCTACGAAGATCATCGAGAACTTTTCAGGGCTCATGAGAAGTTACGCTTTGAAAAGCTCAATCTTGAGCAAGAGCATGAGTTCTTAAAAGCAATCAATGATGATCTCCGCAAGAAAAGTTCTTCTTACATTGCCAAGTGTTTACTCTTATCTACTTACATGCCTCAAGTCAAGTCTAGTAACAAGTACAAGAAAGATACTTCCTCTAGTAGTAACAATAATAATGTCAAATCCAATATTGTTGCTTCTAGTAGTTCTCTTTATTCCACTAATGATTCTCTTAGCCAAGTTACACTTGAGCAAGAAAATAGCTTATTGAAGGGAATTATAGAGAAAGGTGTTTACAAGAGCCTTGCCGGGAGTAAGCAATTCGAGGAAATTGTACGCAAGCAAGGAAGGCACCGGAAGAATCAAGGTGTTGGTTTTGAATGAAAGTTCAATGCCAATGGAGTTGAGTGGGAAGAAGATCAATACCCCAAGACGAAGTTTGTTCCTCAACAAGAGAAGTATGATCCTACTTCATTCAAGGGAACACAAGCTCAAGATGATCTTCCACCACAAGACCACAAGAACAAAGGCAAGGACAAGCTTGAAGAAGAGATTGATGCATTTGAAGAAGCACCTAAAGCCTCGTTCAAGTGGGTCCCCAAGACTACATCAAGTTCTACTTCATCAAGTACAACTACAACTCCAAGGATTCCCATCAAGATGATGTGGATCCCGAAGAAGAAGAACTAGAGAGTTCTTGAGGGTGACTCCGCCAACATTCTTCACTCATATCATTATGGCAAGGACAAGTGCAATCAACTTCCACATATTGCACTAGTTCAAGGAGTCACAAACCCTCATGTTGGTAAGGCAAGGGACAAGGTAACCTAATGATTTCATGGACATCATCTTGTGTGTGCATCACTCTATGTCTATGGATATTCTTGTTTGTTCCTTGTGGGACTAACCCATGTAGGTAAGTTGAAAGTGCAACTCACTCCAAAGGATTGCTCCAAATGATCTACATCAACATTGAGCATCTACATCTTCAACACCTACATGAAGTCATCATCGACAAAACCCAAGGTTAGTTCATCCCTCTAAGGGGGGATCTCACATCTAGGGGGAGCTTAACTCTAAGAATTGAGTCAAAGCAACTCTAATGGTGTGAACACAACAATGCATTATGAAAAAGTAGTAACCCCACTTGAGCTTAAACGATGAGTATGACCTATGATCAAATGTTCTCATTTGACTCCTAAGTCAATATACTCATATATAGATGACCTAGTCATCACCAATTGTTTGATAGATGCTAGAATTGGTTGTGCATGCTTTGCCACATATTTCATTTGCCATCTTATTGTGTGAGCATGTTGGTGCATATTTTACTCATTCAAGGACATCCACTTGTTGTTTTGTTTGTTTGGATTCTTTACTTTGTGCCAAGTGGATGGACAAGAATGCCTAAGAACCTTCTTTAGCTATCTATGCTTTTCTCATCTCAAACTCTATTCATGCTACATCACAAAATTTGATCAAGTCAGATTCGAACCACTCTGTGTGAGGAGCACTCGGAGTCCCCGATTCGTCATAGACTTAAACTTCCAAAACCTCTATGTGATTCTCGATCTGACCGATTCCACCTTTTCGGTCCTACCGAGATCACTAAGTTGATCTGAGTTTTCAATCTCGGTGCAACCGATTTGAACTTTTCGGTCTCACCGATTTGCTGTAACTGAACACAGTTATGCATCTCGGTGCCACCGAGTTGTTCCACTCGGTCACACCGACAGGGTCGGGCTATATATAGCCACGGGCAAACTTTTGGAAATTTCTCCGAAACCCTTTGTCCGCGCAACAGCTCGCTCTGCCATCGTGGTCTCCGGATCGTCTCCTCGTCGCCAGCAGCCTCCTGTCGCTGGTCTCCGCCGCCGTCAACAGATTTCGTCCCCACCGTTGCCGCCGTAGCAAGTCCACCGCCAAGTTAGAGTATGGACTTGATCTTTGTGCTATCCACGTCTGACTCCTAGCACATTGTATTCTTATTGATTCTTGCCACGATTGAAACTCTTCCATCCAGCCAAAGTAGTTCATAGATTAGATGAGATTCAAATTTTTAGGTTTAAGTTTCCGCCGAAACCATCTCGGACCCACCGAGTTGAAAAACTGGGTCTCACTGATTTGGCTTATGCCATTGCACTAGTGACTCTCGGTCTGACCGAGAATTACTAATCGGTGCGACCGATTTGAGGATTCTGTGAAACCCTAGCAGTCTCTGTGCCACCGAACTAAAACTCGGTCCAACCGAGATCATCAGTTTAGGTTCCAAAACTGCTTCGATATCACCGAGTTTGAAAATCGGTTGATCCGAAATGCTTTCTATGGAAAACTAAAACTGAACTATTGAATCATTCTTTTGCAAAAATCTCTGCATTTTGTGATGCTCATCTTTTCTATCTCATCTATAACTCTTCACAGGGTTAGCAGTCAGCTTTTGCAGTATGTCTGATCAGAGTGACAGCCAGAACAGGTCATAAGAGCAGATGGACTTGAGTGAGGGCACTAGTCCCTCAACTACAGATGAAGGGAGCAGAAGTACTCCTAGAAATTTGCCTAAGGCAGCAACTAGGCACAGGAGGAAAAGAAATTCAGATTCTGAGGATGAAGATTACAAAGTTGAGGAAGATGAGGCCACTTCCAAGAAAGTGGTGCTCAAGAAAGAATATGGCTCTGCACAGAGCACAAAACCAGGTCTAAAGAAGAAAGTTCCTACTAAGAGGACTCCAATGCCAAAGGCCAGAAAGTCTACTCAAGTGCCAGCTCAGGCTCAACCCAAAGTGGCACCTGCAAAGAAAGATACATCATCCAAACCTCATAAAGTTCCCACTGGTGCAACTATGAAGTTCACAATTGAATCAGAGGATGATGGTGATCAAGACAAGAAAAAGAAGAGAGCTAGAACCACAACTGCCAAGGTCCTTGGAAAGCCCTCAATGAGAAGGGATTCTGAAGAAGAGGAAGAGGATGCTCCACCAGAACCTAAGGCACCTAAGCTTATGGGTGATGCAATCAGATCAAGGGCTGCAACATCCAAGCCCAAGGAAGCACCCAAAGCCGCCTCCAAGGCCAAGCAAGTTCCAAAGAGGAATACTAGGAGTATTCCAGCTGCTGAGAAGAACAAGGCCCCAATGCCCAATGTTGCTGAAGATTCAGATGAAGAAGGACAGGTCCTTAGAAAGCTCAAGCCCAAGATACCAGACCACAATGATGCCCATCCTGTGGCTGAGGACATGAGAATCAGGAAGGATTCAGGGCTGAGACTGTGGAGGATGGAAGATCCATATGCTTCAAGAAGAAGAACTGCTGTTGACTACAGGTTCCACACAAAGGAACAGCAGGAATTCTATGAAACAATTCTATTGGACAAGAAGCCCATAGTTTGTGATATGAGGTGGGTCGACTGGACCTACATCAAGGACAATGAAGAGCACTATCCTGGAGTGCAAGACAGCTTTGTTGCTTGTGGAGTTGCAGATTTCGTTGGACAGAAGTTCACCAACTGGAATGATGAGCTTATCATGCAGTTCTACTCCACACCACATTTTTACCCAGATGGTAGAATTGTTTGGATGTCTGAAGGTACAAGGTACCAATCCACTGTTGAAGAATGGGCAAGTCTGATAAATGCCCCCAAGGAGAATGAGGATGACCTAGACATTTATGCAAAGAAGAAGTTGGGTCACAATTCAATGGCTCACATGTACAAGGAGATTCCAGACAAGGCAGTAGAGACTCACAAGTTTGGATCAGTTCACTTTCTGCTGTCAGGGTTGCCAACCATAAATTGGATTCTGAGGCACACTTTGTTGCCCAAGTCTGGTGACCATAACATGATCAGAGGGCATGCCATCAACATGCTGCATGTGTTTGATGTGCCACAGAAGTTCAAAGTCATGAGCCTCATAATTGAAACAATCAGGAGGACTGCAACAGATCAGAAGAGGAGCTGTGGATATGCACCTCAGATTCAGGAATTGATTAACTCAAAGATGGGCATAGGGAAATATCAGTTGGATAAGGAACATTTTCCACTTTATCCAGACTTTGAGGACAATGAGGTTGTCATGAATGAAGATGATCCACAATTAGTTCAAGCTCAGGAGAAGAAGGAGAAGGCAAAGAAGGAGAAGGCTGCCAAGATGCCAACTCAAGAGAAGGCATCTGAGTATTTCTTGAAAACCAAATAGGAGCATCTTGGTTACCTGCTAGCATCAACTCTGAGGATTGAGAAAGGACTGGCCACCCTCACTCAGAATCGGGAGAGCCTTGAAAGAATCATGGAACAAAAATTCGATGATCTAGATGCCAAAGTAACTGAGATTTAGTCAGTTGTGGAGCAGCTGCAGGATGACATGCAGGAGAGGAAGGGCAAGACTACCACCAATGTGTTTGCCAGAGTGCCCAGAGCCCAGTGGTCAGTTGCAGTGCCAGTGATAGACACTAGAGCAACAACTTCAGCACCAGCCACTGCCCCTACAGTTCCAGTGCAACCAGATCCAGCACCAACTCCTCCAGCTCCATCCACTTCAACTGAAGCCTTCGTCCAAGGAGCCATCTCTACACCTCCACCAGAAGATCAGGCCTGAGAGTCGATCTAGCACTATGCATTTTCTATGAACTTTTTGGTAACTTGTTGCCAAAGGGGGAGAAAAATGAATAGATCATAGGCTTCGAGAGAGAGTGTGTTGCTTTTGTTCTCTCTTGCTTTATTTGGTGGTTTTTCAAACTTTGTTTGCTTTTGGTTGATATACTATGCTTGTGAGACATTGATGATCATGTGTTTGATCATAAGCTACACTTATGCATGCTTGATATTATCCTATCTATCTTATGTGATCATTCCCTATGCTTGGTGATGAATGCATGTATTCATTGTTTATTATTTTGAGCGCTCCACCAAGATGTATGTGACATGGAAGAGTAACCCATGAGCCTAATTCATTGTGCATTTGCATTCCAAAGCAAATCTAAAACTATGCACAAATTTAGGGGGAGCTCTTGCTTATCACATACTTCTCAAAGCGACGATGTTATTCAATCTTATTATCATTTGTCGAAGCTTTGATCTATATGTTGTCATCAATTACCAAAAAGGGGGAGATTGAAAGTGCAACTATCCCTAGATGGTTTTGGTAATTCATAACAACATATAGCTCATTGAGCTAATGCTATTCCAAGACTATTATTTCAGGAAAGCTCAATGAATGGCATGGCATGGATGATGAAAGTGGATCCCTCAAAATACTAAGGACAAAGGATTGGCTCAAGCTTAAAAGCTCAAGACTCTTCATTTTACATTTTAGTGATCCAAGATCACATTGAGTCTATAGGAAAAGCCAATACTATCAAGGAGGGATGAGGTGTTGCTTAATGAGCCTCTTGCTTCATGTGCTTAGTGATATGCTCCAAAACCCTCAACTACTTTCCCACACCCACAAATGACCTAAACCCAAAGCCAAAATCGGTCACACCGATTCTTCCTATCCGACGCCACAGATTCCAAAAGTCATAGCCATTGCCACAAACCCTAAGCAAATCGGTTTTACCGATAGGGATCTCGGTCTCACCGAGATGGGGTTGCAATCTCTCTGTTTCCCTTCGTAACGTTTTGGTCTAACCGAAGTGAGCGATCGGTCCCACCGAGATTGCAATGTAAACTCTCTGTTTCCTTTTTGTAACATTTTGGTCTCACCGAAAAGAGCAAATCGGTCCCACCGAGTTTACCTGACCAACTCTCTGGAAGGCTTATTACCAAATCGGTCTCACCGAGTTTGTGTAATCGGTCTTACCGAGATTACGTTATGCCCTAACCCTAACCGAATCGGTCTCACCGAGATGCATGTCAGTCCCACCGAAAATCACTAACAGTCACTAAGTTTACTAAATCGGTCCGACCGAGTTTAACAATTCGGTCCCACCGAGTTTGGTAAATTGTGTGTAACGGTTAGATTTTATGTGGAGGCTATATATACCCCTCCACCTCCTCTTCATTCGTGGAGAGAGCCATCAGAACGAACCTACACTTCCAACTTACCATTTATGAGAGAGAACCACCTACTCATGTGTTGAGGCCAAGATATTCCATTCCTACCATATGAATCTTGATCTCTAGCCTTCCCCAAGTTGCTTTCCACTCAAATCTTCTTTCCACTAGATCCAAAACCTATGAGATAGAGTTGAGTGTTGGGGAGACTATCATTTAAAGCACAAGAGCAAGGAGTTCATCATCAATGCACCATTTGTTACTTCTTGGAGAGTGGTGTCTCCTAGATTGGCTAGGTGTCACTTGGGAGCCTACGACAAGATTGTGGAGTTGAACCAAGGAGTTTGTAAGGGCAAGGAGATCGCCTACTTCGTTAAGATCTACCGCTAGTGAGGCAAGTCCTTCGTGGGCGACGACCATGGTGGGATAGACAAGGTTGCTTCTTCGTGGACCCTTCGTGGGTGGAGCCCTCCGTGGACTCGCGCAGCCGTTACCCTTCGTGGGTTGAAGTCTCCATCAACGTGGATGTATGATAGCACCACCTATCGGAAGCACGCCAAAAATATCCGTGTCTCCAATTGCGTTTGAATCCTCCAAACCCTTCCCTTTACTTTCTTGCAAGTTGCATGCTTTAATTTCTGCTGCCTATATACTCTTTGCATGCTTGCTTGAATTGTGTGATGATTGCTTGACTTGTCCTAAAGTAGCTAAAATCTGCCAAACTCTAAAATTGGGAAAAGTTTAAGTTTTTATTGGTCAAGTAGTCTAATCATCCCCCTTCTAGACATACTTCAAGGTCCTACACAAATTTGTTGATTAGTGGTAAGTAAATAAATTAATCTAGGAACGTAAGACATGCATGCAATCGATGGAGAGATAATTTCCTTCTTTTGCTACAAGGAGAGATACAGACAATAAGGAGAGAGATACTTTCCATTTTTCTGGAGGGCTAACAAGGGAATTATGAGGAATTAGATGAAATGCACCTTATATTCTGGAATTTTATCAAAAACCAAATACACCTTATATAAAGGAACGGAGGGAGTATGTAATTACTGTCACGATGAACAAGATGCATAGGATAGAACTTCTGGTGAAATTCCAACTTCAATCACTGATAATTCCAAGATCTCGTATCATCACATAGCCTATACCATGTCAATGCATCTCCCTTCAAAGATAAATGGAAGACCTTCCTTTTGACAACATCACCGGGAATAGCTGCAAGCTTAAATAATCCACAAACTTCATCCACAAAGATAAGGTGTAAATCGGGATGCAATGTTACATCTCCTGCAAATGGATTAGCTAGTAGTTTCTCTATCATACCCAAAGAAATATCAAAATGAATTTCTCATAAAGTTCAGTAGGTTGAGGAGCAACTCTTTGCTCTTCTGGTTGGGGTAAAGATACCCCAAACAAGCCCCTCAAAGGATTAGTTTCCATAGAGACAAGTAACAAAAAAATTCAGCACACTATATAAATGTTTCCTTACCAAGTTCCACTCACCAAAAGCGCTACACTCCCCGGCAACGGCGCCAGAAAAGAGTCTTGATGACCCACAAGTGTAGGGGGTAAATCATAGTCCTTTCGATAAGTAAGAGTGTCGAACCCAACGAGGAGCAGAAGGAAATGATAAGCGGTTTGAATTAAGGTTTTCTCTGCAAGCAGTGAAATTGTAGGTGATAGATAGTTTTGTGATAAGATAAATGGTAACGAGTAAAAAGTAAATAAAGTAAATAAAGTGCAGCAAGGTGCCCCAATCCTTTATGTAGCAAAGAATAAGCCGGGACAATTTCTAATAATGAGAAAGGAGCTCCCGAGGACACATTGGGAATTATCGTCAAGCTAGTTTTCATCACGTTAATATGATTCGCGTTCGGTACTTTGATAATTTGATATGTAGGTGGACCGGTACTTGGGTACTGCCCTAACTTGGACAAGCATCCCACTTATGATTAACCCATATTGCAAGCATCCGCAACTACAAAAGAAGTATTAAGGTAAACCTAACCACATCATTAAACATATGGATCCATATCAGCCCCTAACGAAGCAACGCATAAACTAGGGTTTAAGCTTCTGTCACTTTAGCAACCCATCATCTACTTATTACTTCCCCATGCGTTCCTCTAGGCCCAAATAATGGTGAAGTGTCATGTAGTCGACGTTCACATAATACCACTAGAGGAAAAGACAACATACATCTCAACAAAATATCGAACGAATACCAAATTCACATGACTACTAGTAGCAAGACTTCACCCATGTCCTCAGGAACAAACGTAACTACTCACAAAGCATATTCATGTTCATAATCAGAGGTGTAATAATATGCATAAAGGATCTGAACATATGATCTTCCACCGAGTAAACCAATTAGCATCAACTACAAGGAGTAATGAACACTACTAGCAACCCACAAGTACCAATTTGTGGTTTTGATACAAGATTGGATATAAGAGATGAACTAGGGTTTTGAGAGGAGATGGTGCTGGTGAAGATGTTGATGGAGATTGACCCCCTCCCGATGAGAGGATCGTTGGTGATGATTTCCCCCTGCCGGAGGGAAGTGTCCCCGGCAGAACAGCTCCGCCGGAGCCCTAGATTGATTCCGCCAAGGTTCCGCCTCGTGGCGGCGGAGTTTCGTCCCGTAAGCTTGCCCACGATTTTTTCCAGGGTAAAAGCGATGATATAGCAGAAGATGGACACCGGAGGCCCACCAGGGGGCCCAGGAGATAGGGGGTGCGCCCTATAGGGGGGGGGGGGCGCCCCCTGTCTCCTGGACAGGGTATGGGCCCTCTGGTGTATTTCTTTTGCTCAAAAATTCTTATTAATTCCAAAAAGTTGTTTCGTGGAGTTTCGGGACTTTTGGAGCTGTGCAGAATAGGTTTCCAACATTTGCTCCTTTTCCAGCCAGAATTCTAGCTGCCGGGATGATGATGAACTCCTTGCTCTTGTGCTTCAAATGATAGTCTCCCCAACACTCAACTCACAATCATAGGATTGGATTTGGTGGAAAGATGATTTGAGTGGAAATCAACTTGGGGAAGGCTAGAGATCAAGATTCATATGGTTGGATTGGAATATCTTGGTCTCAACACATGAGTTGGTGGCTCTCTCTCAGAAAATGGGTAATTGAAGTGTAGGCACGATCTGATGGCTTTCCTCACGAATGAGGAGAGGGTGGATGGGTAATATAGCCTCCACACAAAATCTAACAGTTACACACATTATACCAAACTCGGTGGGACCGAATCAGAAAACTCGGTCGGACCGATTTAGTACATATGTGACCGTTAGGCAATTTCGATGGGACCGACATGTCATCTCGGTGGGACTGATATCATTAGGTTTAGGGCATAACGTAATCTCGGTTGGACCGATTACTCAAACTCGGTTGGACGGACTTTGGTAATAAGCTAACAGAGAGTTGGTCAAGAAAACTCGGTGGGACCGATTCGCTCGTCTCGGTGGGACCGAAGCGTTACAAAAAGGAAACATAGAGTTTGTATTGCAGACTCGGTGGGACCGATCTATCATCTCGGTTAGACCAAAACGTTACGAAGGGAAACAGAGAGTTTGCAACCCCATCCTGATGAGATCGAGATCCCTATCGGTGAGACCGAAAAGACTAGGGTTTTTGGCAGTAGCTATGTCAAATGAACTTGGTGGCGCCGGATGGATCAAATCGGTGGGGCCGAGTTTGACTTTTGGTTTGGGACATATGTGGATATGAGAAAGTGGTTGAGGGCTTTTGGAGCATACCACTAAGCATTTTGAGCAAGCAAGCCATTAAGCAACACCTCATCCCCTTTTAATAGTATGGGCCATTTGCATTTCTGTCCCTAACTCGAACCACCTAATCAGATATACCCCTAATTCAAAAGCCTGCTCAAATTTGCCCCTCCGCCATTAGTTGCACTTATAAGAATGCCCCTCCATGCCGTTTCCGTCCAGTCAAAGCTGTTTGACCGTTATCTGGCCGTTTCTTTGACAATTTTACCCCTGTGTCCATGTGCCACTTAGTAGTGGGTCCCACTCTTAAAAAATAAAATGAAGAAACACTTTCTCTCACCCTCTTTGTCACCCACACTTACATGTGGGGCCGATCTTGAAAAAAAAGAAAAAAGAACATGACTATTCAAACTAGTCCGACGGTTGCCGGCGGCGACCAAATCCCACGGCGGAGGCACGCTGGGAGGCTGCAAGGAGGCCAGCTGAGGGAACAAGGTGATAACCCTTGCTCAACTGTGTGCAGCGATGTGCTCTTTGGACCATATGGTTGCTGGAGCAAACGATGGCGACCATTCTCGCGGCGGCTCTGGGCGGTGCAAGTGCGGCAGCTACCATGCGAGAGGGAGGGAGAGGAAACCATTCGTGTGCCATTAAGGATCTCACTAGGAGCATGATGGCGACGCAGCTGGGGCTCGGGGAAGACTGGAGTGACGACTTCGACGATGGCGGCCATGACCGAGATCATAGCTCATGGGGAAGACGGCCCGAGGTCATGGAGCTTGCTATGGAGGACTCCCAGGTCTTCTTTGGTATTAGGATGCCATAGGAGCCGCTTGGAGCGGCTCACGTGCTTGAACGGCGTCGAATTGAAGGCGGCGGTCCGAGATCGGCAGTGGGGTAGATGTGTTGTGGTGCTCTGTCCTGGACTTCTCTGGTCAAAATCATAGGCTGTTAGGATGAGGTCATGGCGTATGAGATTCCTGGCGAGGTGGCGGCGCTTCGGGTTGTCGTTGGCCCTGTACTTGATAGACGCCGGTGATGGAGCGCTCTCTAGAGTGCTTGCGTGACAGGGCTAGAGGGCGGGACAGGAACGAAGGCAAGCGGCGGAGAGAGAACAAGGGAGAGAGGGTTGTAGCGTCAGGGGAGGCCAGCGGCCAAGGCGGCGCCCGTTCGGCAATCTCGCCGGAGTTGAGAGGTAGCGGCCGTCGGGCTGTCGTTCGGCAGGGAGAGAGACAGAGAGAGGGGGAGGTGAGAGAGAGTTTTGTTTTTTTATGGATGAGGGGCCCCACATGTAAGTGTGTGAGAGAGAGGGGGTGAGAGAAAGGGCTTTTCCATTTTATTTTTTGAGAGTGGGTCCCACCAGTAAGTGACACATGGAGGGAGGGGTAGAAATGTCCAGTAAACGCCCCATAAACGGTCAAACCCCTTTGACCGGACGGAAACGGAGTGGAAGGGTATTTCTGTAAGGGCACCTAACGGCGAAGGGGCATTTTTGAGCAGGCTTTCGAATTAGGGGCAAATGTGAGTAGTGGGTTCGAGTTAGGGACACAGATGTAAAAGACCCTAATAGTATTGGCTTTCCTATAGACTCAATGTGATCTTCGATCACTAAAAAGAAATTGAAGAGTCTTGGACTTTGAAGCTTGAGCCAATCTTTTGTCCTTAGAATTTTGAGGGGTCCACATTCCTTACACATGCCATGCCAATCATTGAACTTTCCTGAAATATTTATCTTGTAATGGCATTAGTTCAATGAGCTATATGTTGTTAATCATTACCAGAACCACCCAAGGATAGTTGCACTTTCAGTACCCAGGTATATCTCGAATAATCATCAACAATAACGAAGTCATACAGATTGTAGTGGTAGTAAGGGTAGAGTTGTGAGTAGGGCCAAATAGGTCCATGTGAAGCAACTCGAAGGGACATGAGGTAGTCATGATTGTCTTCGAGGGATGCCTGGCTCTAGTCATCTTCCCAGCTTCACAAGCACCACATAGATGATCCTTCTTGAACTTGACACCCTCGATGCCAATGATGTGCTTCTTCTTCGAGAGAGTGTACAAGTTTCTCATGCCCACATGTCCTAGCCGACGATTCCATAGCAAGCACTCTGAAGCCTTTGCTAGAAGACATACAGTGAGCTGTGGTCTTGCTGAGAAATCTACCATATATAGATCACCTCTTCGATAGCCTTCGAAGACTAGAGATTTGTCAGATTCCATTAGCACAAGACAATGATATTTCCCAAATATCACAATCATATTCAGGTCACAGAGCATTGACATAGACATTAAGTTGTATCCAAGGGATTCAACAAGCATCACTTTATACATGTGCTGATCCTTTGAAATAGCAACTCTACCAAGACCCAATACCTTGCTTTTACCAGTGTCAGCGAATGTGGTGTGGCTTTTAGTAGATGGACACAGGGTTGAATCCATGAGAAGACTTCGATCACCAGTCATGTGGTTGGTACAACCGCTGTCCATGATCCATTCAGTGGCTTTCGGAGTTGTACCCTACAATGCAATTAGCGGGATAGGCTTCACCAAGAGTATTGTGAAGCAGAAACATGTAGCGAACTAGCATATTATAAAAGTTGAGATTCTGGTTGGGCATGATAGGATGCTCGTCAACAAACCCTGGGGCGAAATACATGGTAAGACCATTTGGGAATTTTATCTTCCGTCCCACAAGATATTTTAGGTCCCCAGCATTGGCATCAGAAGTCTTTGATTTCCGGTTGGAGACCTTTCCCTGCAAAAGAAGTTAATTCTTCTTAACCACCCACATCTTCAGGGGTGGCTTAGAAGCAATGAGTCTAAGTGCACCGTCTGATAACTTTGGCTTGGGAGCCCTAGAAAATAGCTTCACAGGAGGAGAATAGTACTCATATGAATATGCAGAAAAGTTATTAGTTTTGTGAACATAGCGATTAGAGGAAACACGCTCATATTCATGAGTCTCATAATGGTTCTCCTACAAAACATCGCTGTTAGGATGACCATGAGTGGTCCTCCGTCTGTATGAAGCCTTTGGGCCATATGATGCCTTTGGTCTGGGGATTGTCTTCTTCCCAGGTGGTGTCATGACGACATTCACGGGAAGCTTCTCAAGACAACTTTTGGGCACCTAGATCTTCTTCAAGGGTGACCCGTTCCCACAGTTAGTACCAATGTACCTGGCAAACACTTCGCCATTCTAATTCTTGAACAGTTTATAATTGGCATCAAAGGATTCATCTAACAATTGGGTTAATTAGCACAAGTGAAGCCAGATAAAGTAGATGGGCCCACTGAAGGATCCTTAGCAGCAACCCAGGTAGTTTTGGGGTACTGCTCAGGCATCCAGTAAGAACCATCAACGTTCATTTTCCTCTCGAACCCAACACCCTCTTTCCTATGGTTTCGGTTCAGAATCTGTTTCTTGCAGACATCACACAAAGTCTGATGCCCTTTGAGGCTTTTGTACATACCTGTCTCAAGCAATGTATTCAACCTAGCATTCTCATCAGCAATAGTAGTGGCATCCTCAGTAGAGGGGTTAGTTAGCACATCAGCAGTTGAAGATATTGCAACATCAGAGGCAGTAGAACATCCAGCAATAGAGACAACATTGTCACGCTCAAGACATTTTAAACATGGTGGAACAAATTCTTCCAGAGCAGAATTGATCTGTTGGGCGAGTAGTGAATCGTTCTCTTTTTAAAAATCTTCATGAGACACTCTTAGTTTCTCAAGTTCTTGCTTCCTTTGAAGATAATCATAGGAAGGCTTCTCAAGAGAGGCTGAGAGAGTTTCATGACGACTTTCAAGTTCCTCGTACTTAACATGAAATTTTTAATATCTTTGATTAATGACTGATTTCGATTGATTTCCGCGTCCAGCAGGTCATCGCTTTTGTCTAGCAACTTTTGAATATGTTTCTAATTTTAGCAAGTGTCTTATAGCTGGGTTTGGATTCACATTGAGAGTCATCTTCACTAGAGGTTCGGAGGTAGGCATCGCATGAGTTTACCTTGGCACCACGTGCCATGAAGTAGTAGGTTGGAGCAGAGTCGTCCTCATCATCTGCTCCAGCTTCGGCGTCGTGACCATTGTCTTCAATGTTGAAGATGAACTTGGCAACGAAAGCTGAAGCCAGAGCCAGGCTTGCCACGCCTGAATTAGACTCCTCCTGAGACTCCACCTCTGCCTCCTCAGAAGCAGACTCCTCCTCCAAATCCATCTCCTTGCCAATAAATGCACGAGTCTTGCTTGATGAGATCTTCTTGTGAGATGAAGACTTTGACGAAGACTTTGAAGAAGATTTGATGATTTCTTCTTCTTGTCATCAGAATCGTATTCCGTGCTCTTATTCTTCTTCTTTGATTCCTTATCCCATTGAGGACACTCAGAGATGTAGTGGCCCGTCTTCTTGCATTTGTGGCAAGTTCTCTTCTTGTAGTCACGAGATGAAGCCTCATCATTTCTTGTGCTGGATCTTGAAGACTTTCCGAAGTGGTTCTTCTTGGAGAACTTCTGAAACTTCCTCACAAGCATTGCAAGCTCTTTTCCAATATCTCCAGGATCACCAGAACTACAGTCAGATTCTTCTTCAGATGAGGAAACAACCTTTGCCTTCAAGGCACGGGATCGGTCATAGTTGGGGCCATAGATATCACGGTTCTCAGATAGCTAGAACTCATGTGTGTTGAGCCTCTCAAGTATATCAGACGGATCGAGATTTTTGAATTCAGGACGTTCTTGTATCATCAGGGCTAAAGTGTCAAATGAGCTATCAAGTGATCTTAGGAGCTTCTTCATGATCCGATGCTTGGTGATCTCAGTGGCGCCAAGAGCATGAAGCTCATTGGTGATATCAGTGAGGCGATCGAATATGAGCTGGACATTCTCATTGTCATTCCTCTTGAAGTGGTTGAAGAGATTGCAAAGAACATCAATCCTTGAATCTCTCTGAGTTGAGACTCCCTTGTTGACCATGGAAAGCCAGTCCCAGACTAGCTTCACAGTTTCCAATGCACTCACACGGCCGTACTGCCCTTTGGTCAGATGACCACAGATGATGTTCTTGGCAGTTGAGTCCCGTTACACGAACCTCTTGACATCAGCAATGGTGAAACCTTCACTGACTTGGGGAACACCTGTCTTGACGACATACCTGAAGGAAATATGCCCTAGAGGCAATAATAAAGTTGTTATTTATATTTCCTTATATCATGATAAATGTTTATTATTCATGCTAGAATTGTATTAACCGGAAACTTAGTACATGTGTGAATACATAGACAATACATAGTGTCCCTAGTATGCCTCTACTTGACTAGCTCGTTAATCAAAGATGGTTATATTTCCTAACCATAGACATGTGTTGTAATTTTATGAATGGGATCACATCATTAGGAGAATGATGTGATGTTCAAGACCCATCTGTTAGCTTAGCATTATGATCGTTACAGTTTCATTGCTACTGCTTTCTTCATGACTTATACATGTTCCTCAGACTATGAGATTATGCAACTCCCGAATATCGGAAGAACACCTTGGTGCTATCAAACGTCACAATGTAACCGGGTGATTATAAAGATGCTCTACAGGTGTCTCCGAAGATGTTTGTTGGGTTGGCATAGATCGAGATTAGGATTTCTCACTCCGTGTTTCGGAGAGGTATCTTTGGGCCCTCTCAGTAATGCTCATCACTATAAGCCTTGCAAGCAATGTAACTAATGAGTTAGTTACGTGATGAAGCATTACGGAATGAGTAAAAAGACTTGCTGGTAACGAGATTGAACTAGGTATGATGATATCGACGATCGAATCTCGGGCAAGTAACATACCGATGACAAAAGGAATAACGTATATTGTTGTGCGGTTTGACCGATAAAGATCTTCATAGAATATGTAGGAGCCAATATGAGCATCCAGGATCCGCTATTGGTTATTGATCGGAGATGTGTCTCGATCATGTCTACATAGTTCTCGAACCCGTAGGGTCTGCACGCTTAACATTCGATGACGATTTGTATTATGAGTTATGTGTTTTTGATGACCGAAGTTTGTTCGGAGTCCCGGATGAGATCACGGACATGACGAGGAGTCTCAAAATGGTTGAGACATAAAGATTGATATATTGTAAGGTTATGTTCGGACACCGGAAAGGTTCCGGAAAGGTTCGGGCATTTTTGGAGTACCGGGAGGTTACCGGAACCCCCCGGGAGAACTAGTGGACCTTAATGGGCTTTAGTGGAAAGGAGAGAAGGGTTGCAGGGTGGCCACGTGCCCTCCTCCATGGCAGGTCCGAATTGGAGTAGGAGGGGTTGGCGCCCCCTCTTTCCTTCTCCCTCTCCTACTCCTTCCCTATCTCCCCCTCTTGGAAAGGAAGGGGACTCCAACTAGGATTGGGAATCCTAGTTGGACTCCCCATGGCACGCGCCCCTCCTGGACGCCGGCCTCCTCCCTCCCTCCTTTATATACGGGGGCAAGGGGGCACCCCAAAGCACAACAGACAATCTCTTAGCTGTGTGCGGTGCCCCCCTCCACATTTTAACACCTCGGTCATATCGTCGTAGTGCTTAGGCGAAGCCCTGCGTCGGTAACATCATCAACACCGTTGCCACGCCGTCGTGCTGACGTAACTCTCTCTCGTCCTAAACTGGATCGAGAGCTCAAGGGACATCATCATGCTGAACAAGTGCTGAACACGGAGGTGCCGTACGTTCAGTACTTGGACCGGTTGGATCATGAAGACGTCCGACTACATCTACCACGATACTAAATGCTTCCACTTTCGGTCTATGAGGGTACGTGGGCACACTCTCCCATCTCGTTGCTATGCATCTCCTAGATAGATCTTGTGTGATCCTATAATTTTTTTTCAATTACTATGTTCCCCAACAGTGGCATTCGGGCCAGGTCTATGCGTAGATGTTTTATGCACGAGTAGAACACAAAGAGTTGTGGGTGATAATAGTCATACTGCTTACCACCAACATCTTACTTTGATTTGGCACTATTTTTGGATGAAGAGGCCTAGACCGACATTACATGACCGCGTTCATGAGACTGGTTCTACCGACGTGCTTTTGCACTTAGGTGGATGGCGGGTGTCTATTTCTCCAACTTTAGTTGAATCGAGTTTGACTATGGTCGGTCCTTGTTGAAGGTTAAAAGAGCACACTTGACAAAAAATCATTGTGGTTTTGATGCGTAGGTAAGAACGGTTCTTGCTAGAAGCCCATATAATCCACGTAAAACTTGCAACAACAAAGTAGAGGACGTCTAACTTGTTTTTGCAGGGCTTGCTGTGATGTGATATGGTCAAGACATGATGAGATATAAATTGTTGTATGAGATGATCATGTTTTGTAATAGAGTTATCGGCAACTGGCAGGAGCCATATGGTTGTCGCTTTATTGTATGAAATGCAGTCGCCATGTAATTGCTTTACTTTATCACTAAGTGATAGCGATAGTCGTAGCAGCAATAGTTGGCGAGACGACAATGATGCTACTATGGAGATCAAGGTGTCAAGCCAGTGACGATGGAGATCATGAAGTTGCTTCGGTGATGGAGATCATGAGCACAAGATGATGATGGCCATATCATGTCACATATTCTGATTGCATGTGATGTTTATCTTTTATGCTTCTTATTTTGCTTAGTATGGCAGTTTCATTATAAGATGAACCCTTACTAAATTTCAAGGTATAAGTGTTCTCCCTGAGTATGCACTGTTGCTACAGTTCGTCGTGCCGAGACACCACGTGATGATCGGGTGTGATAAGCTCTACGTTCACATACAACGGGTGCAAGCCAGTTTTCCACATGCAGAATACTCGGGTTAAACCTTACGAGCCTAGCATATGCAGATACGGCCTCGGAACACGGAGACCGAAAGGTCGAACGTGAATCATATAGTAGATATGATCAACATAGTGATGTTCACCATTGAAAACTACTCCATCTCACATGATGATCGGACATGGTTTAGTTGATTTCGATCACGTGATCATTTAGAATGTCTATCTAAGTGGGAGTTCTTAAGTAATATGATTAATTGAACTTTTATGTATCATTAACTTAGTCCTGATAGTATTTTGCAAATTATGTTGTAGATCAATAGCTCGCGTTGTAACTTCCCTATGTTTTTTATATGTTCCTAGAGAAAACTAAGTTGAAAGATGGTAGTAGCAGTGATGCAGACTTGGTCCGTGATATGAGGTTTATCCTCATTGCTGCACAAAAGAATTATGTCCTTGATGCACCGCTAGGTGACAGACCTATTGCAGGAGCAGATGCAGACGTTATGAACGTTTGGCTAGCTCAATATGATGACTACATGATAGTTTAGTGCACCATGCTTTACGGCTTAGAACCGAGACTTCAAAAACATTTTGAACGCCACGGAGCATATAAGATGTTCCAAGAGTTGAAATTGGCATTTCAGACTCATGCCTGATACGTCTCCAACGTATCTACTTCTCCAAGCACTTTTGCCCTTGTTTTGGACTCTAACTTGCATGCTTTGAATGAAACTAACCCGGACTGACGCTGTTTTCAGCAAAACTACCATGATGTTGTTTTATGTGCAGAAAACAAAAGTTCTCGGAATGACCTAAAAATTTACGGAGATAAGTTTTGGAAATATAAAAATACTGGCGAAAGAATCAAGACCAGGGGCCCGCACCCTGTCCACGAGGGTGGGGGGAGCGCCCACCCCCTGGGCACGCCCCCTGTCTCGTGGGCCCCCTGACGCTCCACCGACCTCAACTCCAACTCCATATATTCCGTTTCACGGAGAAAAAAATCAGAGAGAAAGTTTCATCGTGTTTTATGATACGGAGCCGCCGCCAAGCCCTAATCTCTCTCGGGAGGGTTGATCTGGAGTCCGTTCGGGGCTCCGAAGAGGCGGATTCGTCGCCATCGTCATCATCAACCATCCTCCATCACCAATTTCATGACGCTCACCACCATGCGTGAGTAATTCCATCGTAGGCTTGCTGGACGGTGATGGGTTGGATGAGATTTACCATGTAATCAAGTTAGTTTTGTTAGGGTTTGATCCCTAGTATCCACTATGTTCTGAGATTGATGTTACTATGACTTTGCTATGCTTAATGCTTGTCACTAGGGCCCGAATGCCATGATTTCAGATCTGAACCTATTATGTTTTCATGAATATATGTGAGTTCTTGATCCTATCTTGCAAGTCTATAGTCCTCACCTATTATGTGTTATGATCCGACAACCCCGAAGTGACAATAATCGGGATACTTCTCGGTGATGACCGTAGTTTGAGTAGTTCATGTACTCACTATGTGCTAATGCTTTTTTCCGGTTCTCTATTGAAAGGAGGCCTTAATATCCCTTAGTTTCTACTAGGACCCCGCTGCCACGGGAGGGTAGGACAAAAGATGTCATGCAAGTTCTTTTCCATAAGCACGTATGACTATATTCGGAATACATGCCTACATTACATTGATGAACAGGAGCTAGTTCTGTGTCACCCTATGTTATAGCTATTACATGAGGAATCGCATCCGACATAATTATCCATCACTGATCCAATGCCTACGAGCTTTTCACATCTTGTGTTTCGCTTATTTACTTTTCCGTTGCTGCTGTTACAATTACTACAAAACTATTATCTTTACTTTTGCTACTGTTACCATTACTATACTACTTTGATACTAAATACTTTGCTGCAGATACTAAGTTATCTAGGTGTGGTTGAATTGACAACTCAACTACTAATACTTAAGAATATTCTTTGGCTCCCCTTGTGTCGAATCAATAAATTTGGGTAGAATACTCTACCCTCGAAAGCTGTTGCGATCCCCTACACTTGTGGGTTATCAAGACTAATTTCTGGCGCCGTTGCCGGGGAGCATAGCTCTATTCTTTGAGTCACTTGGGATTTATATCTGTTGATCACTATGAGGAACTTGAAAGAGGAAAGAACCAAGATTTTGCCCTCAACTACGAGGGGAGGTAAGGAACTATCATCTAGCTCTGCACTAGATTCTCCTTCCGTTATTAGTAAGCTTGCGACACCTAAACCTGCTACTGCTTTGAATTCTGATATGTCGCATGTTATTGATGATGCCACTTCTGCTATGCATGATACTTATGATGAAACTACTTCTGTGCGTGATACTACTTTGCCATTAGGTGAATTTCTTGATGAACAACTTACTAGGGTTAGAGAGAATGAAATTATTGAAGATGCTATTATTGATGATAGTGATGATGAAAGTTCTCCCCCTGATTATGAATTACCTCTTGTTCCTGAGGGTTATGTTATGGAAGAGGAAGCTGCTAGAGCTATTTTTGCTTGCAAAGATAGATATGATCTGAAGAAGTTATTAGCTAAATGGAAGCAGCAATCTCTTAATGCTAGAATGAAACCTGAACCTGCTTTGGCTACTTCACCTATCTGTGTTACTGATAAGGATTATGAATTCTCTGTTGATCCTGAAATAATTACTTTGGTTGAATGTGATCCTTTTTATGGCCTTGAATCTGAAACTGTTGTGGCACATCTTGCCAAGTTGAATGATATAGCCACCATGTTTACTAATGATGAGAAGTCTCGCTATTATTATACCCTTAAGATATTTTTGTTCTCATTAAAGGGTGATGCTAAGACTTGGTTTAATTCTCTTGATCCTGGTTGTGTGCGTAGTCCCCAGGATATGATTTATTACTTCTCTGCTAAATATTTTCCTGCTCATAAGAAACAAGCTGCCTTGCGGGAAATTTATAATTTTGTGCAAATCAAAGAAGAGAGTCTCCCACAAGCTTGGGAGAGGCTTCTCCGATTACTTAATGCTTTGCCTGATCATACTCTTAAGAAAAATGAAATACTTGATATCTTTTGTAATGGACTAACCGATGCTTCCAAGGACTACTTGGATTGTTGTGCTGGTTGTGTTTTCAGGGAAAGACCAGTCGACGAAGATGAATTACTATTGAATAATATGTTGACTAATGAAAATAATTGGACTCTTCCTGAGCCAATTCCTGAGGCAATTCCTGAACCAATTGAGCCAACTCCTGAGCCTATTCCTAAACCAACTCCGAAGAAGAGGGGTGTTTTATTTCTCAGTCCTGAAGATATGCAAGAGGCAAAGAAATCGATGAAAGAAAAAGGAATTAAAGCTGAAGATGTTAAGAATTTACCCCCTATTGAAGAAATACATGGTCTTAATATACCGCCTGTTGAAGAACCACATTGTCTTGATAACCCGACACAGGTAGTAAAGGTAAATTCTCTCTATAGATATGATAAAGTTGAAATTCCCTCTACTAAATTTCATAGCCCGTGTTTAGATGAATTTGATGACTTTATGGCTAGGCAAGAAAGTTTTAATGCTTATCTTGGTAGAGAATTAAAGAATAATGCTTTCGAGATAGGACGCTTGAGTGATTATATGGCTAGAGTTAAAGGTGAACTTAAACTCATTAGCAAATATGCTTCTATGGTTACCACTCAAGCTGAGCAAGTACTTAAAGCTCAAAGTGAGTTGCTTGATGAATTAAATAATAAAAATGACTTTGCTGTTAGAGTGGCTACTAGAACTGGTAGAATGACTCAGGAACCTTTGTATCCTGAAGGCCACCCTAAGAGAATCGAGTAGGATTCTCAGAGAAGTAATTTAGAGGCACCTAGTTCTTCTAAAAAGAAGAAAAAGAAAACGATAGGACTTTGCATGCTTCTAGTGAACCTGTTGTAGACACACCTGAGAACCCCAGTGATATTTCTCTTTCTGATGCTGAAACACAATCAGGTGATGAACATGAATCTAGTGACAATGTTAATGATAATGTTCATGTTGATGCTCAATCTAGCCAAAACAATGAGGTAGAAATTGAACCTGATGTTGATCTTGATAACCCACAATCAAAGAATCAACGTTATGATAAGAGAGATTTTTTTGCTAGGAAGCATGGTAGAGAAAGAGAACCATGGGTTTAGAAACCCATGCCCTTTCCTCCTAAACCATCCAAGACAAAGGATGATGAGGATTTTGAGCGCTTTGCTGAAATGATTAGACCTATTTTCTTATGTATGCGCTTAACTAATATGCTTAAAGTAAATCCTTATGCTAAGTATATGAAGGATGTCATCACAAATAAAATAAAGATACCGGAAGCTGAAATTTCCACCATGCTTGCTAATTATACTTTTAAGGGTGGAATACCAAAGAAACTTGGAGACCCCGGGGTACCAACTATACCATGCTCCATTAAAGGAAATTATGTTAGAACTGCTTTATGTGATCTTGGAGCCGGTGTTAGTGTTATGCCTCTCTCTTTATATCGTAGACTTGAATTGAGTAAGTTGACACCTATTGAAATATCTTTGCAAATGGCTGATAAATCAACTGCTATATCTGTCAGTATTTGTGAGGATGTGCCTGTTGTGGTTGCAAATGTCACTATCTTAACGAACTTTGTTATTCTTGATATTCCCGAGGACGATAGTATGTTGATTATCCTTGGTAGACCCTTTTTGAATACTGCATGGGCTGTTATTGATTGCAAAAAAGGCAATGTCACTTTTCATGTTAATGGTAATGAGCATACGATACACTTTCCTTGGAAACAATTTCAAGTTCATAGCATCAATTCTGTTGGAAAAATTCCAACTATCATTATTGGAGGTTTTGAATTTCCTCTTCCTACTGTCAAGAAAAAGTATGATATTCTTATTATTGGGGATGTTCATATCCCCGTTGAGGTAACTTAGTGCTATTCGAAATTTCTCCGGTTCCGTGTTATTCGAAATGAGTTTGTTAACAAGACTTGATCAACCTTGTTAGTGGATTCATTTTGATGATCATGAGATGGATGAAACTAGAAGGCACAACCTTCTGTACCCTCTTTTTACTTTCTGTTATTTAAAATAAATAAAGCAAAAATAGTGTTATCTGTCTGTTTTCTGAATTATCCATGCAATAAAAAATATCCCGAGAATAAAAGTGCTCCAAATGCCCTGCAAATTTAGTATGACTTTGTATGGAAAATTTGAGGATTTAGGCACTAAAAACACTGCGGGGGGGGGGGGGAGCAAGCACCTGGCCACGAGGGTGGAGGGCGCGCCCACACCCCCTGGGCGCGCCCACACCCCCTGGGCGCGCCCCCTTTCTCGTGGGCCCATGGTGGGCCCCCTCCACTTATGCGAGCACCCACACACTCCATTTTCTTCCCAAAAAATCCCCATCCAGCTCAAGCACGAGTTCTATCTCATTTTGCTCCGATTTTTGATCTCCTTGCTCAAAGCTCCATTCACAAAACTGCTTTGGGAGATTGTTGCTTGGTATATATGTGACTCCCACATTGGTCCAATTAGTTTTTGTTCTAGTGCTTTATTCATTGCAAATTTTTGCTGCATAGGTGACCATGTTCTTGAGCTTGCATGTTAAATTTATGAGGTCCCAAGTAATTCTAATGCATGATATAGGATCTAGGCACTTGTAGGAGTAGTTGCTACCAATCTTGTTTAGTTTTATTCACTTTTATTTTGAAGTTACTAAAATTTTAGAAATTTTCAGAAAATGTTAATGAGATTTTTGAGGGGCTCTTCTAGCCAAGGCTCCCAGGAAAAACAAGCTAAAGAGAAGGAAAAGGCCAAGTATAATCTTCCTTGCATAGCGGAAGTATGGCCGTGTGAATGGCCATGCGATAACTTCTTGAGAGAAGTTGGAATTTATGAAGACTTTTACTCCTTAATTGAAAATGCAGGCCTCACCGACTTCCTCTGCGACCGGATCGATCAGTATCTCTTACTCACTAATACTTCCGTGCAAAACTTTTATTATTATCCTAAGAAGTCACCGCCTTGAGTATCATTTCATCTATATGATGAATTCAGGGAAATGTCTTTATGTAATTTTCGCGGTATGTAAAATACCCTTTGAGGGTAAATTAGATGAACCACATCGTAAAGATGTGGATGGCTTTGTTAACACTATCACTGTAGGGGATCCAAAGAAGGGTTCCGATGCGAGAATCTCTAGCATACACTTTCCTGTTTTACGCTACTTTGCCATATTTGCTAGTAGATGCTTAATTGGTCGTGGAAATAGTGGAAACTTCAATGTTCCTGATATTATTATTCTTCACCACGCCTTGTTTGGTGATAACAGTTTTAGTATGGGTGTCGTTATTGCTAAACGGCTAAGCCTGAACCATACAAAAGGCCTCATCTTTGGAGGTATCTATGTTGCACGTCTTGCTAAACATTTTTTGAGATACCTATTAGGCACCATGAGAAAGAGGAGACAATATTTCCTCCTTACATTTTAGATTACAGGAGCATGGTAGCGCATGAGTTTATTGTTGACAACGAAGATAAGATGCTTCTGTATAACCTGAGATTTAATAAGAAACACAATGAGACTATTATTCTGCCTACGCCTCTGTTGTTTGATTTGACTGCAGATAATTTTCTTGTCAAGCCGGAAGCGGTGTATGATCATCGAGGCCAAGCATTTACTCCAGAACCTGAGCCTGAACCGGAACCTGCACTAGACCCTTATCGTGCATCATCTTACCTGTGGGATCCGGAGGAGATGGCCAGCCAGTGGTATCCTGATTACACCCCTCAGTACACCGGGGAGAGTAGCCGCGGCCCTTGGAAGTAGACCAACTTAGGCCAAAAGCCTAAGCTTGGGGGAGTACGTATTTCTCACCGACTTTACATTCATGTTCACATACTATTCTAGTTGTCGATGCTCATACTCTTTCATTGTATTATCCATGTTAGTTTAATTTTCTTTTTCTCGCTTTATTCTTGTGTGTTTGATAAACCTTAAGAAAAACCAAAAAAAAGTTAGTTTAATTTCCATGCTTGTAGTAGTAATTAAAATGAAAACCCAAAAAGATTTCTCGTTCTTCTTCTTACTTGTTGGGAGCTTTCCCATGTAAATAGTTTTCTTTTCTTTTCTTTCCTTTGGAGGTCGAGAGTAGAAGACCTTATTGAAAATGTTTAGTGGCTCTCATATGCATTATTGTTTATTTAACTTAGAGCCCATATTACTCTGTCTTCTCTCTTGAGTTGAACGCTTGCAGATTCCAGCTTAGTCCAATGCACGTGCACTATTATTATTATACACACCGTTCAGTCGTGCAAGTGAAAGGCAATAATGATGATATATGATGGACTGATTGAGATGAGAGAAGATGGTATGAACTTGACCTCTCTTGTTTTCGTGAATATGATGAGTTCATCATTCCTGATTCAGCTTATTATGAAGTAAACATATTTGCAATGACCTTTAGAGATTATAGTTGCTTCTGCCATGCTTGGTTAGCTATGAGTTATAATGGTTTACCTTGCGTGCCAACATACTATTAAAATGATTATGATGTGGTATGATGGGATGGTATCCTCCTTTGAATGAATTGAGTGACTCAACTTGGCGCATGCTCACGCATGTAGTTGAAACAAATCAACATAGCCTTCATGATATTTGTGTTCATGGTAGAATATATCCTACTCATGCTTGTACTCGGTGTGAATTAATTTTAATGCATGTTCATGATTGTTGTCGCTCTCTCAGTTGGTCGCTTCCCAGTCTTTTGCTAGCCTTCACCTGTACTAAGCGGGAATACTGCTTGTGCATCCAAACTCCTTAAACCCCAAAGTTGTTCCATATGAGTCCACCATACCTTCCTATATGCGGTATCTACCTGCCGTTCCAAGTAAATTTGTATGTGCCAAACTCCAAACCTTCAAATGAAATTCTATTTTGTATGCCCGAGCAGCTCATGTTTCAACTAGGGCTGCCTGTATCTTCCATGCTAGGTGGGTTATTCTCAAGAGGAGTGGACTCTGCTCCTCATTCACGAGAAAGGGCCGGTAACCGGGATGCCCAGTCCCATGATCCAAAAAGATCAAAGCAAATCAATATAATTAAACAAAACTCCCCCAGGGCTGTTGTTAGTTGGAGGCACTCGTTGTTTCGAGCAAGTGTAGGACCTTGAGAAGAGGTGTCTAGAGGGGGGGTGATTAGACACTAAGTGCCAAAGTTGCAGTTTTTAAGATTCTTTGAGTTCAAGTGGAGTTTAGGCACAATTTCAACATTCACAATACATATCAAGCAAGCATGCAAAGAGTATATGAGCAGCGGAAAGTAAAGCATGCAACTTGCAAGAAAGTAAAGGGAAGGGTTTGGAGGATTCAAACGCAATTGGAGACACGGATGTTTTTGGCGTGGTTCCGATAGGTGGTGCTATTGTACATCCACGTTGATGGAGACTTCAACCCACCAAGGGAAATGGCTGCGCGAGTCCACAGAGGGCTCCACCCACAAAGGGTCCACGAAGAAGCAACCTTGTCTATCCCACCATGGCCGTCGCCCACGAAGGACTTGCCTCACTAGCGGTAGATCTTCACGAAGTAGGCGATCTCCTTGCCCTTACAAACTCCTTGGTTCAACTCCACAATCTTGTCGGAGGCTCCTAAGTGACACCTAGCCAATCTAGGAGACACCACTCTCCAAGAAGTAACAAATGGTGCATTGATGATGAACTCCTTGCTCTTGTGCTTCAAATGATAGTCTCCCCAACACTCAACTCTCTCTCATAGGTTTTGTATCTGGTGGAAAGAAGATTTGAGTGGAAAGCAACTTGGGGAAGGCTAGAGATCAAGATTCATATGGTAGGAATGGAATATCTTGGCCTCAACACATGAGTAGGTAGTTCTCTCTCAGAAAATATATGCTGGAAGTGTAGGTTCGTTCTGATGGCTCTCCCCACGAATGAAGAGGAGGTGGAGGGGTATATATAGCCTCCACACAAAATCTAACCGTTACACACAATCTACCAAACTCGGTGGGACCGAATCATTGAACTCGGTCAGACCGATTCAGCAAATAATGTGACCGTTAGGGTTTTCGGTGGGACAGAAATGCAACACTGTGAGACCGATTCGGTTAGGGTTAGGGCATAACGTAATCTCGGTAGGACCGATTACACAAACTCGGTGAAACCGATTTGGTAATAAGCTTTCCAGAGAGTTGGTCAGGCAAACTCAGTGGGACCGATTACTCAACCTTGGTGAGACCGATTTTGGTAATAAGTTTTCCATAGAGTTTGCATTGTAATCACGGTAGTACCGATTGCTCAAACTCGGTGAGACCGATTTGATAATGGACATACACAGAGAGATTACAATCCCATCTCGGTGAGACCGAGATCCCTATCGGTAAGACCGATTTGCTTAGGGTTTGTGGCAGTGGCTATGACTTATGGAATCGGTGGCGCCAGATAGGAAGAATCGGTGTGACCGATTTTGGCTTTGGGTTTAGGTCATTTGTGGAAGTAGGAAAGTAGTTGAGGGTTTTGGAGCATATCACAAAGCACATGAAGCAAGAGTCTCATTAAGCAACACCTCATCCCTCCTTGATAGTATTGGCTTTTCCTATAGACTCAATGTGATCTTGGACCACTAAAAATGTAAAATGAAGAGTCTTGAGCTTGAAGCTTGAGCCAATCCTTTGTCCTTAGCATCTTGAAGGAGTTCCCACATCCTTTAGTCCATGCCACTCCATTGTTGAACTTATCTGAAACATGCTAAATAAAAGTGTTAGTCCAACAAGAGATATGTTGACATTAATTACCAAAACCACCTAGGGAGCACTTGTGCTTTCATTCTCCCCCTTTTTGGTAATTGATGACAACATACATCAAAGCTTTAGATAAAGATATAAAGAGTAGCAAGTAAAGCTTTGGAAAGACATGTAACAAACATAGGCTCCCCCTACATGTATGCAATCATGTGAATATGGAATGTAGAAGCATGTGAGAGCATAAACATGATAGAGCAGGAAATGCGTTACATGTATCTTGGCCATATGCATCAGAGCAAAGAATGTTGAAGAAAATACCTTCATGCTCATGAGTCCTTCTTGCAAACAATATGTACATCAGCAAGAATTCCTCATACACATGATTGTGATGCATATACTTAGTCTTGAGTTGTCTTAGGATGGAATGAACCTGCGTAAACAAGGTTAGATAACACAGATACATCTACTAGCCAGAGCAAACAGAACAAACTACAAGAATACCAAGACTAGGATGACATGTAGAGAGTGAGTACTAAGTACCACATTGAATTAGACATGTCCCCAAGAGTAAAGATATGCAATGAATTTAAATTGATCTCTTTCCCTTAGATGTCTTGCTTCCCCTGAATCTAACATGGGATACTGGGAGAAGATAGGGAATAGAAAATCAGAGCTGAAAGAAAACAGAGCTGAAAGATATGAATGATGATCAGAGCTGATGCATGCTAATGCAAAATAGGCACAACAGAACATATGAACATGTCTCTCCTCTCAAGAAGACATGTGGACATTTCTCCTCTTGAACACCAAGCATCTGGGATCCTTGAGAAGTACTTTTTACTTAAGTATTCTCTCCCCCTGGAGATCTCTCTCTTTCCCTTTGAGGGTCTCTCCCCCTAGAAGGTCTCTCTCCCCCTTTAGGAGATGATATCTCTCTCTCTCTCTCAGGAAGGTGATAAGCTTTGATGCTCTCTCTCTCCTTAAATGATAAGCTTTGATGTTCCCTCTCTCCCCCTTTGACATCAATTTCCAAGAAGGGTCTTCTGGAATCTGTCGAATGGGTTTGGTCCTTGAGACATAGAACAAAGCAATGATGTAAATGTGATGCTTGTAGAGGACAAGATTCATTGAGTGGAACTGGATTAGAAGAAACACAGAATATGTGGCAAAATAGTTTTTCCTATTGTGAAATCGGTGGCACCGAGTGGTATGTTCCGGTCGTACCGAACGGACGATTGGGCCGAAAATAACTAATAGGTGAAACCGAGTTCATCACAGAGAAAACACTTGTCACCTCAGCTCACTTAGACTAGTAAGATCTCACAAAGATTTGCAAGGAATTTACTGAAAGATGTGCAATGAATTGGAATGCAGAAAATGCAGAACAAACAGAAAGATATCTAGATGAAGTTTTTTTTGATTTTTTTGATTGAAAGAGGGGAAACAAATATGCATGAGACAAATGCAAAAACACAGAAAAGAACACAAGAGAACTTCATCTAGAGATGGTCGACGACAAAGTCACCTATGTTAGAGTATATTGACTTAGCAGTCAAGTTAGATCACTTGATCATAGGTCATACTCATCGTTTAAGCTCAAAATGGGGTTGCCATTTTTCGTTTAAGCATCTTGATGTATTCACATCTTGTTGAGTTGCTTTAGCTCATGACTTGGAGTAAAGCTTCTCTAAGATGGAATAACATACCTTGGTTGGTGGTGTTGTCCATGTAGTTGAACTTGTGTGGGTTGCTCAAGGTTGATGTAGCTCATCAAGAATTTGGAGCACCACTTGGATTTTTAGTCCTTCTACCTACATGGGTTAGTTGTTGCAAGGAAGAGCACTTGTGTATCCAAGAATGACAATCGTGAAGCTCAACATAGAATTTGTCAAAGGATATGTTTGAAAGGTTTCGTGCTTCCTTGTCGTCAACCACCATAGTGTAGAGACTTGGTGATGTAGAGATTGCTCAAGATATGAGTAGATTACAATCTCATAGAGTTTGACTCCACCAAGTACCTACAAGAGTTAGATGACATGCAAGATACAAATATATCCAAGACATAAGATTTTCATCATAATAGAAATATCAAGGATTAGTCATAAGCTCATGTCTTGCATGTATCCAATGGAGTTTCTACTCCAAGTTCGAAGCATCGATGATGTTCAATTCTCCTCTTAACTTGCAAAACACCTTCTCATCAAGAGGTTTAGTGAATATATCCGCTAATTGCTTTTCGGTGCGAACATGCTTAAGATCAATGTCACCCTTAGCAACATGATCTCGAATGAAATGATGACGAACTTCAATATGCTTAGTTCGAGAATGTTGCATAGGATTATGACCGATTTTAATAGAACTTTCATTGTCAGAAAGCAAAGGAATATGTCTCACATATATCCCATAATCTTTATGAGTTTGGGTCATCCAAAGTAACTGAGCACAACATGAACGAGCGGCAATATATTCAGCTTCGGCAGTGGATAAGGATACCGAGTTTTGTTTCTTGGAGGACCAAGACACAAGAGATCTACCAAGAAATTGACAAGTACCTAAAGTGGACTTTCTATCAACCTTGTCTCCGGCATAGTCTGAGTCGGAATAGCCAACAAGATCGAAAGAGGCCCTCTTAGGATACCAAATGCCAAAGTTTGGTGTATGGATTAAGTATCTCACTATCCTTTTCACGGCCTTAAGATGACATTCCTTAGGGGCAGCTTGATATCGTGCACACATGCACACACTTAACATGATATCGGGACGTGAAGCACCTAGATATAACAATGAACCGATCATAGAGCGATAAACCTTTTGATTAACCGGTTCACCGTCTTTGGTCAAGTCATTATGTCCACTAGTAGGCATGGGTGTAGACATACCTTTGCATTCTTGCATATTGAACTTCTTGAATAAGTCCTTGGTGTACTTCATTTGAGAAACAAAGGTACCTTCCTTAGTTTGCTTGATTTGCAACCCAAGAAAGAATCTGAGTTCACTCATCATAGACATCTCAAACTTCTGCGACATTAGCTTCCCAAACTTTTCACTAAAATGAGGGTTAGTTGAACCAAATATGATATCATCAACATAGATTTGGCACACAAATAGTTCTCCATTAACCCTTTTAGTAAAAAGAGTAGAAGCAATTTTCCCAATTTCAAAGCCTTTTTCAATAAGGAACTTGGTCAAGCATTTATACCAAGTTCTAGGAGCTTGTTTAAGACCATAAAGAGCTTTGTGAAGTTTGTACACATGATTGGGTTTCTTAGGATTGACAAAGCCGGGAGGTTGCTTAACATAAACTTCCTCCTCTATTTCACCATTTAGAAAAGCACTTTTAATGTCCATTTGGTACAAGGTGATATCATGATGATTAGCATAGGCAAGTAAGATGCGAATGGACTCAAGTCTAGCAATGGGGGCGTAAGTCTCACCATAGTCCATACCTTCGACTTGTGTGTACCCTTGGGCGACAAGACGAGCTTTGTTGCGAACTACTTGTCCATCTTCATCTTGCTTGTTGCGAAACACCCCTTTGGTACCGATGACGTTGTGGTTGTTGTCGGGCATCTCAACCAATGTCCAAACTTGATTCTTTTCAAAGTTATGTAGCTCTTCATGCATGGCATTTATCCAATCTGGATCTTCCAATGCTTCTTCAACCTTCATAGGTTCAATGCTAGAGATGAAAGAATAGTTTTCACAAAAGTTAGCTAAACGAGTTTTAGAGCGAGTGATTCTCCCGGTTTAAATGTCATTGTAGATTTGCTCGACGGGATGATCTTTAGCAACTCTTGCTCGAACTCGTGAAAGCTTTTGCTTGGGTCTTCGTTGAGCATCTTCTTCATCTTGTTCTTCTTCTTCTTGGCCTTCTTCATTGTTGGCATTGTTGTTCTCTTGTCGTGGTGGAGAAGGAGGTTGTTGACGTTCATCTTGATGCAGTTCCTCGTTTTCTTCATCTTGGTGTGTCCCGCTTGTGGATGCTTCCGTATCAACTCTTGGTTCACCTTGTTGTGAAGTTGAAGCTTCCACTTGGATGGACGAGGTACTCTCCTTCACCTCCGTTGGACGAACCTTGCCAATAGCCATGTCTTGAATTGCTTCCGAAGGATCTTTGTCACCTGCATCAATTGGCAATTGCTCTACTTGCGAGCCGTTAGATTCATCAAACTTCACATCTACTGTTTCTTCAACCTTTCGGGTGAAATTGTTGTAGATACGGTAAGTGTGAGAGTTTGAGCCATAACCTAGTACGAAACCTTCATGAGATTTAGGAGCAAATTTAGAGCGATGATGCTTACCAAGAATGTAGCACTTTGAGCCGAATACTCGAAAGTATCCAACTTGGGGTTTGTTACCGGTGAGGAGCTCGTATGCCGTCTTGCCGAGTAGCTTGTGAAGATACAAGCGATTTGTTGCATGACAAGCTGTCTCAACCGCTTCTGCCCAAAAGTGCTTCGGCGTCCTGTACTCATCAAGCATCGTTCTTGCCATTTCGATGAGCGTCCGATTCTTCCTCTCAACAACTCCGTTTTGTTGAGGTGTGTACGTAGGCGAGAACTCGTGTGAAATCCCTTCTTTGTCAAGAAAGGTGTCCACATTTGCGTTCTTGAACTCTGTTCCGTTGTCGCTGCGAACCTTCTTGATCTTCACTTCAAATTGATTTTGAGCCTTCCTTGTGAAGTTTTTGAAGATCTTTTGGACCTGCGATTTATCATCAACAAAGAACACCCACGTAAATATTGAAAAATCATCAACTATAACAAGACCAAAAGAATTTCCACCGAGACTCTTGTAAGAGTTGGGACCAAAGAGATCCATGTGAAGTAGCTCGAGTGGCCTCCTTGTGGTCATGATGTTCTTCACGGGATGCCTTCCTCCAACCTGTTTACGTGCTTGACAAGCATTGCAAAGTCTATCCTTATCAAATATGACATCGTTAACTCCAATGATATGATTTCCTTTAATAAGCTTGTCAAGGTTTCGCATACCAACATGACCTAGTCGTCTATGCCACAACCAACCTTTTGAGGATTTAGCAATGAAGCAAGTTTTAGGTTGAGCCTTTTTAGTGAAATCAACAATGTATAGATCACCTCTACGCACACCGGTAAAGACCATTTTATGATTATCTCGATGAAACACTTGGCAATCTACTTCAGTAAATAGAACATTGAAACCGAAATCGGCAAGTCTAGATACTGAAAGTAAGTTGTATCCAAGAGATTCAACGAGCATGACGTTTTGTATGGAGCTATCATGTGATATGGCCACCTTACCAAGGCCAACCACCTTACCCTTTGAGTTGTCACCGAAAGTAACATACTTTCGAGAACTATTGTTGTCTGCAAGCTCACGAAACATGTCTTTATCTCCGGTCATGTGATCAGTACATCCACTATCAAGAACCCATTCCTTTCCTCCTGACATATATCCCCGAAGATTTGCCATAAGACCAAAATGTCTCATTGCATCATCAAGATCGAAGTCACTATCATCATCCTCATCATAGTATCCATGTTCAACATCCTCATGTGGTGGATCAAGTCCTAGAGAGGGTGATTCATTAGAATGAGTTTGACAATAATCTTGCTTATGGATTTTTATAGCTTCGGAAATAATATCACTAATAATACCAACATTTCCTTTCGCACGCATAAGGTTAGTAAGCTCAAATAGACGATCACCAAACATAGGATCACTAGTATTCATCTTACTCAAGGCAATAGACTTATGGAGAATTTCATCAAGATTTTTCAAGGAATAATTAGGAAATCATTCCTCAAGAAATTTCCATATGGTGTAGGCACACTTGAAAGTAGGCAAACATCCAAGCAAGTTTCTAGGCAATCCTCTAATGATAAGTTCGGCAGTTCTAAGATTCCTAATCATGTCAATTGACTCATCATGGGTAGGATGCATAGGATCAACATAAGGTGCACATGGGCTAGCAATGTACTTGTTAAAATGATATTGATTGAAAATAACAAGCATCTCATTTTTCCACTCATGAAAACACTCTCCATCAAGAATAGGCACTCTATGTCTAAGACTCCCAATAGTAGACTCATCCATCTTCCTTCAATGGTGATTAAACCAAAGCAATGGAGACCAAAGCTCTGATACCACTTGTAGGACCTTGAGAAGAGGTTTCTAGAGGGGGGGGGGGTGATTAGACACTAAGTGCCAAAGTTGCAGTTTTTAAGATTCTTTGAGTTCAAGTGGAGTTTAGGCACAATTTCAACATTCACAATACATATCAAGCAAGCATGCAAAGAGTATATGAGCAGCGGAAAGTAAAGCATGCAACTTGCAAGAAAGTAAAGGGAAGGGTTTGGAGGATTCAAACACAATTGGAGACACGAATGTTTTTGGCGTGGTTCTGATAGGTGGTGCTATCGTACATCCACGTTGATGGAGACTTCAACCCACGAAGGGTAACGGCTGTGCGAGTCCACGGAGGGCTCCACCCACGAAGGGTCCACGAAGAAGCAACCTTGTCTACCCCACCATGGCCGTCGCCCACGAAGGACTTGCCTCACTAGCGGTAGATCTTCACGAAGTAGGCGATCTCCTTGCCCTTACAAACTCCTTGGTTTAACTCCACAATCTTGTCGGAGGCTCCCAAGTGAAACCTAGCCAATCTAGGAGACACCACTCTCCAAGAAGTAACAAATGGTGCGTTAATGCTGAACTCCTTGCTCTTGTGCTTCAAATGATAGTCTCCCCAACACTCAAATCTCTCTCATAGGTTTTGGATCTGGTGGAAAGAAGATTTGAGTGGAAAGCAACTTGGGGAAGGCTAGAGATCAAGATTCATATGGTAGGTGTCGGTGTCAAAACCAGCGGATCTCGTGTAGGGGGTCCCGAACTGTGCGTCTAGGCGGATGGTAATAGGAGACAAGGGACACGATGTTTTTACCCAGGTTCGGGCCCTCTCGATGGAGGTAAAACCCTACTCCTGCTTGATTGATATTCATGATATGGGTAGTACAAGAGTGGATCTACCACGAGATCAAGGAGGCTAAACCCTAGAAGCTAGCCTATGGTATGATTGTTGTAATGGTTATGTGTCCTACAGACTAAAACCCTCCGGTTTATATAGACACCGGAGAGGGCTAGGTTTACACAGAGTCGGTTACAATGGTAGGAGATCTACATATCTGTATCGCCAAGCTTGCCTTCCACGCCAAGGAAAGTCCCATCCGGACACGGGACGAAGTCTTCAATCTTGTATCTTCATAGTCTTGGAGTCTGGCTGACGATGATAGTCCGGCTGTCCGGACACCCCCTAGTCCAGGACTCCCTCAGTAGCCCCTGAACCAGGCTTCAATGACGATGAGTCCGGCGCGCATATTGTTCGGCATTGCAAGGCGGGTTCCTCCTCCGAATAACTCGCAGAAGATCGTGAACACCAGGATAGTGTCCGGCTCTGCAAAATAAATTCCACATTCCACCGTAGAGAGAATAATATGTACACAAGTTCAATCTACCGACGTATTTTGTGGCACGACGTCACGCCACTACCAAGGCTTTACTTGAATCGTTTTTTATTATACCACCTCAGCACGTTTAGCGAAGCGATTTCCTTGGCACGTCTTGTCGAAGCAGAGATCGTGTTCCCCTTATTCCGGGATTCCCATCAATACGGACGTGGGTAACCCAACCGCGCCATTGATGGTGGTGCTTGGGAGATAAGCGAGTTTTACCAGGCTGGTGGGGACGCATAGTCTTCGTCCGCCTATATATAAGGGGATAAGGATCCACCTTTCACCTACGCCTTCTTGCTCCTTTGCTTATCCATCTCTGCGCACTCGAGCTCCAGCGCCCAAGTCCGCACATCTTGTCTCAACCTCCTCCAGTCATGTCCGGAGCGGGAGGCAAGTGGTTGGCCTCCTCCGTCACGGAGGAGCACATCGAAAAGCTGCGCGGCGCCGGATACCTTTCCAGCGATATCGCGCACCAGCTGCCCGACGAGGGGCAGCTCATCCCCACCCCCAGGCCCCATGAGAGGGTCGTATTCCTTCCCCACTTCCTCCACGGACTGGGCTTCCCACTTCATCCTTTCGTCCGGGGGCTCATGTTCTACTATAGCCTGGACTTCCACGATCTGGCGCCAAACTTCATCCTCAACATTTCGGCGTTTATCGTCGTGTGCGAGGCCTTCCTCTGCATCCGGCCTCACTTTGGCTTGTGGCTCAAGACCTTCAACGTCAAGCCGAAGGTGGTGAAGGGCGCTCAAGCGGAGTGCGGAGGCGCCATGGTGGGCAAAATGCCCAACGTCACCTGGCTCGAGGGGGCCTTCATGGAGTCCATCAAGGGATGGCAATCGGGGTGGTTCTACATCACCGAGCCGCGTGACCCTAAATGGGTAGCGGCCCCCGAGTTTAGATCTGGTATCCCCTTGCAGCTCGGAGGAGCTGACAGGACTCCAGTCCTGTCTCCAGACCTTGGTGAACAAGAAGCTTAGGCTTGTCAATGTGATCCAGGTCATGCTCGTCCGCCGGATTCTCCCCTGCCAACAGCAGGCCTTCAATTTGTGGGAGTTCAATCCGGCACAGCACCAGACTCTGAGCGGGCTCTTCGACACGACATACGAAGCCGTTTGGAGGGTGCTATTCAAGGGCGGAGAAGCCCCCATGTCCGCCACTGAAGATCGCGGATTCAGCACCAAGCGCCCGTCCGGTGTGGTAAGATATATTATCCTTTATGGGACATTCATTTCTTTCATAGTTTGACTCTATCGTGGGATCTAAAACTCCCGATGCCTTTAACAGGACTGACAGAGGACGTCCGGACAGGTAGACTGTCCGGCTCCCCTTCCCGAAGACCCAGCGGATGCCCGTTTAACAAGGCTGCTGGTCCCGGCACTTTATGTGGTGCCGGAGAAGAAGGCCAAGAGGAAGGCCACGGGAACCAGAAGGAGTTCCCGGCGCTAGGTGGTATCGGACTCATCGTCCGATGGCTCCGAGGTGGACTCCTCCCCCGAAGATGAGGAGGAGGATAGAGAGGACTCTCCCCAGGAGGGGGGAGAGAGGAAGAGGAAGGCTTCCCCAACGGGGGAGGCCGAAGGGTCCAAGAGGGGAAGGACCCTTCCCCCGGATAGCTCCGCCAACGCCAACGTTGGCGACGAAGAGTGGCCTTCAAGGGCCAGGCCTCCGGCAAGATTGTAAGTATCCGGATTCCTGAATGATTTATAATTTCTCTTTTGTGTCACATAGTGTCCTTCTAATGCCGCACACTGCCTGTAGTCCGACCGATGATGATCTTCCCGCCTCATCGAGCGGGTCCTTGGCTCCGTCAGACGTGGATTCCATTCTGACCGCCTCCACCCCTCATGATGCTGACGACGCCAAGGTGGGATCCCAGGAGGAGACCCATCAGGAGGAGCTCCGGAGGTGCCGCAAGGCAGCCTCCCGGACTTTGTGTCGGACTCCATGCCGGAACCCGCAGTGGTTCCGGAGTCCGGCAAGCGGCCCCTTCGTAAGAAGGGCAAGACCGTGACGCCTGCAGCCTCCGTCCAACCGAAGGCGCCGGGCAACTTGTTGGAGGCGCATAACGGCGCTTCCATCAAGGAAGAACACCACACTATCATGAGTGCGGTGATTCAGAAGGTTCAGCTCGCCAAGAGCGGGCTGACCGAAGCCTGCAGTAGCCTTCTAACAGGCTTTGAGGTAAGAAGTTTAAAATATGTAATGTGATACCGCATAGACAGTAGCCCCTGATGCTTGGTTCGGTGTTCGGAAAGAAAAACCGGATTGAGGATCTTTAAAAAGATATACGCAGGAGTGCCAAAAATTATGTCAATATGGGTTTGCAGGCTGCGCTGCTGACCTCTGCCGCACTGACTGTAGAGGTCGGTGCGTTGAAGCAGGACCTCGAGCGGTCCGAGCAAGGGCTCGGCCTTGCCAAGAAGCAGCTCGAGGACAAAGAAGGTGAGTAACACCACCTTTAAGTTTGTACCTTACAGAAAAGGATTTTGGTTGCAATGGAAATAACAAGGATAACGTGGGTACTGCAAGGGCCACGAACGAGGTGGCAACCCTGAAGGAGGCCATGTCCGTGGCTGAACGCAATGCGGCCGCGGAACGAGCGGAGCGAGAGAAGCAGGAGGCACGGGTGGCGGAGGTGCGGCAAGAGCTCCAGGCTCTCATGTAAAAGCATGAGAGTTTGGAGCGCGACTCGAAGACTTGAGAGTCCGAGCTTGCCTCGGCTCTTGAAAGTGCCAAAGCCGCTAAGGCCGAGGCCCATAAGGCCCTCTAGGAGATTGAGGAAGTGAAGAAAATAGCGGCGGGTAAGGCATTTTTCATGCAAAGCAAGCATGTGAATGTAAATTACCTGTTACTTACCCGAATTCGGAGCTCTCCAGGGGCGTTTGCAGATCTGCCTCGCAGCGTGTCTGATGCCGCCGCATTCTACCAGGCCGAGGAGGGGAGCTCAACGGAGAAGGTCTTCTGATCTCAGTACGCTGAGGCCGGACATCCGGTGCCCCCTAGCGACCAGCTGAAACAGCTGGTCGAGCTCCACAAGGTAGCCGAGAAGGCCATGAAGGGCCTCATAGTCCGGCTGTGGCCTGGAGAGGCCATGCCTGGGAGCTACTTCGGCCTCGTGCGGCGGCTGGTGGATGCGTGCCCCTGGGTGGAAGTCATCAAGCGCTCTGCCTGCATTGAAGGTGCCCATCGGGCCCTTGCCCGCGCAAAGGTGCACTGGGGCAGGCTGGATGCGGAGAGGCTTATCACGGACGCGCCACCAGCGGGCAAGGAGTATCGTACGCCCGAGATGTACTATAAGAGTGTCCTGAAGGGTGCCCGCAAGATTGCGGATGAGTGCCCCAAAGATGTAATTATTGAGTAGACTCGCAATGTGTTATCCTGTGCGCTTGAAAACTTTGTTCATATGTGCTAAGCAATGCTTATTAATTTAAAATATTACCTTCTGTGCGGCCATTTATAAAATCTGAGAGATGGCAAGTCGTCGGCTTCAGCCCCCCTGCCACGAGTGCTGGGGTGTTCGGGATAAACTTGAGCACTCTTATTCCCATTTTTGGGTCCATCTAGGGAGGCTCTCAACACAACGAACAAGGCAACCGGACTTAAAATGCTTGAACACTCTCACTTAGCCATAGAATTCTATAATTTTAAATTTCGGCGAAGCCCCTAGTATTCGGAAGACCGAGTTCGGGGCGCTATCCACGCCTGGGCTGGACACAGCCGGTTCCTCGCTCGAAGCGGCATAAGTCTTTAGGGACTCCGAAAGACCTCTCGAACAGCGACCAGTCTCTCGCCTTATGATGACAGTCAGTTTTAGCTTTCTCCACTGAGGCGCTCGCCCAGCTCAACCGGGGCGCAATCACAGTGGTTCTCCCAGTGCTACCTTAGCCGACAGAACGGAACGTAAGGTACCAAAACATGGGAGCCGGGCAAACCCAACTATTGACCCAAGACATGATTCGGAGCTGATGCATATAATGCTATAAGTTCGGGGTGCCGCACTTGTGAAAGTGTTCGGACTTATCACACCATAATGTGGGGAACACAAGCCCCTGGTGTATTCTGCCGTACCAAAATGTACGGGTGCAAGATGTCATTAATGAACATATATGTAAAAAGGAGATGCAATTATAGGCAAAAAGCGCTGCATTGTTTATTCGAGGAATTCTGCTATGAGTGCACGATGATACAAATAGTGCATTAAGCAAGGGATTGGACTAATTAAACATGTCCCCCTCCAGGGGTGGGCTGCAGACTAGTGTATTTAACAAATTTAATGCTCATAATGGAGACCACCTGAGTGTTCGTCGTGGCCTTTGTCCCTCCCTGGCTATTGCATCGTGAGTTCGGCAGATCTACGGCCGGACAGGGTCTCTGGTGAACGGAGTCCTGTGAAAAAATAAAAAAAGGAAGAAAAGAAGAGTGACACACTTGGGAGCCCCTGGTGTGGTTAAGCCGCACTCTGGGCCTTTCGTGGTCGTGCCCCTCGCCCTATGCCCATGGTATCTCTAGGGCGTAATGATGTACGCGAAGAGATGGTTTTGCAATCATGCAAGGGCTGGGGTTGGGGCCGCATTGCTACGCATGCTCGAAACGTGCCAGGTGGTCTTGGTTTATGTTACTCCGGGCGTGTTTGGCCATGTCTGGTCGTTTAATGGCCGGACTCAAAAATTGCCTTAAAAGGCTGCACTGTACTTCTTCCGCGAGAGCCGCTGTGTGTTCCTCCGTTCGGAGGGAGCGTTCAGTATTTCCGTTGACCGTGATGACTCCACGAGGGCCTGACATCTTGAGCTTGAGGTATGCATAATGCGGCACCGCGTTGAACTTTGCAAACGCGGTTCGTCCGGGCAGAGCGTGATAGCCGCTGCGGAACGGGACTATGTCGAAGATTAACTCCTCGCTTCGGAAATTATCCGGGGATCCGAAGACCACTTCCAATGTGACTGAGCCTGTAGAGTTGGCCTCAACACCTGGTATGACGCCTTTGAAGGTCGTCTTTGTAGGTTTAATCCTTGAGGGGTCTATGCCCATCTTACGCACTGTATCCTGATAAAGCAGGTTCAGGCTGCTGCCGCCGTCCATCAGGACTCTAGTGAGGTGAAATCCATCGACGATTGGGTCTAAAACCAATGTGGGGAATCCACCATGACGGATACTGGTAGGGTGGTCCCTTCGATCGAAAGTGATCGGGCAAGAGGACCATGGATTGAACTTTGGGGCGACTGGCTCCATCGCATATACGTCCCTAAGTGCACGCTTCCGCTCCCTCTTGGGTATATGGGTTGCGTATATCATGTTTACCGTCCGCACTTGTGGGGGGAAACCCTTCTGTCCTCTACTGTTCGGCGGCCGGGTCTCTTCCTCGTCGTTGCTGTGCAGCCCCTTGTCATTGTTTTCGGCAATTAACTTGCCTGCCTGCTTGAATACCCAACAATCTCTGTTGGTGTGATTAGCTGGCTTTTCGGGGGTGCCATGTATCTGGCAAGAGCGGTCGAGTATTCGGTCCAAATTGGACGGACCTGGAGTAGTTCTTTTGAATGGCTTCTTCCGCTGACCGGGTTTAGAGCCTCTGAATCCAGCGTTGACTGCCGTATCCTCATTGTTATCGCCGTTAATGTAGTGTTTGCCTTTGTTTCGATGCAACCTGCCATTGTGGTCCTTAGTATCCGGACTGCCAGCATTTTTGCTGAGGTTGTTGCTGCGAGCTAGCCAGCTGTCCTCTCCCGCACAGAAGCGGGTCATGAGTGATGTGAGGGCTGCCATGGATTTCGGCTTTTCCTGTCCTAGGTGCCGGGCCAGCCACTCGTCGCGGATGTTGTGTTTGAAGGCTGCGAGGGCCTTTGCATCCGGGCAGTCGACGATTTGATTTTTCTTTGTTAAGAACCGTGTCCAGAACTGTCTGGCCGATTCGTCTGGCTGCTAAATGATGTGGCTTAGGTCATCGCCGTCTAGTGGTCGCACATATGTGCCCTGGAAGTTGTCGAGGAATGCGGCTTCCA
This sequence comes from Triticum timopheevii, assembly GCA_963921465.1. Taxonomy (NCBI): domain Eukaryota; kingdom Viridiplantae; phylum Streptophyta; class Magnoliopsida; order Poales; family Poaceae; genus Triticum; species Triticum timopheevii. The sequence continues at coordinate 386,094,262 of OY997274.1, forward strand.
GGTCCTCCCAACACCCAATTGATTCTGCGGGCAAGCTGTTAAGCCAATGCCGAGCTGGTCCTTTAAGCTTGAGTGGGAGATACTTGATGGCGTGGAGATCGTCGCCGCGGGCCATATGGATATGAAGGAGATAATCTTCGATCCAGACCGCGGGGTCTGTTGTGCCATCGTAGGATTCAATGTTCACGGGTTTAAACCCTTCAGGGATTTTATGATCCATTACTTCGTCTATGAAGCATAGTGGGTGTGCGGCGCCTCTATATTGAGCAATATCACGACGTAGCTCGAGAGAGCGTTGTCTGCTGTGTTCGGCCCGGCCGGAGTTGCTGTATCCAGCGCGACGGTAGTCGTCGTGGGTTGTAGGGCGCCCACGTGATCCATAGATAGATCTGGATTGTCTTGCCTTGTCCTCCAATATATCCCGCAAGTCTGGCGCATTCCCTCGTGGCTTCGTACTTTTCGAGCGGTGCCGGGGTACGGTCCTGATGGGGGGCCTAGATGCCTCTCTGTCGCGACCACGGGGTGGTCGGTCTGCCATATTGTGCGCTGGTGATGAAGGTTTGTATGCCTCCTCCTCTAGTCGGGGGAGCAACTTGCGTTTTGGGTAGCTCTTGGAGGGGCGTTCGAGTTCATACTCTTCGGCCGCGAGGACCTCGGTCCATCTGTCAGCCAACAGGTCTTGATCAGCTTGAAGCTGTTGCTGCTTTTTCTTTAGGCTATTTGCCGTGGCGATAAGCCTGCGTTTAAAGCGCTCTTGTTCGATAGGATCCTCTGGCACGACGAATTCTTCGTCGTTGAGGCTTGCCTCGTCTTCAGAGGGAGGCATGTAGTTTTCATCCTCCTCGTCTGCCGCTCTCTCTCGAGGGCTGGCTTCCCCATCCTCCTGTGCTAAATCTTGCTGGAGGGGGTTTCCTTCGGCACTCTCTGGGGTGTTATTATCTCCGGTGCCGGAATCTCCATTCTTACTGTGGCGGGATTTAGAGCGGCGCCGCTGACGTCGGCGCTTGGGCTGTTTCTTAGAAGAATCTGCCTCCGCTGCTTGTTCGCCGTCTCCATCCTTTGGGGTGTCCACCATGTATATGTCATATGACGAGGTGGTCTTCCAGTGCCCTGTAGGCGCTGGTTCTTGATCGTCTCCGGCATCGTCGTCCATACCGTCGATGTCTTCGGAGTCGTAGTCTAGCACGTCGGTTAGGTCGTCGACAGTGGCTACAAAGTGGGTGGTGGGTGGGTTTTGAATTTCTTCGTCGTCCACATCCCAACCATCCTGACCGCAGTCCGGCCAGGGTTCTCCTGATAACGAGAGATGCTTTAGCGAATTTAGGATGTCGCCAAAGGGCGAGTGCTGAAAGATGTCCGCGGCGGTGAACTCCATGATCGGCGCCCAATCGGATTCGATCGGCAGGGGCGCAGGAGGTTCGGAGTCCGGCAAGGAGTCCGGCACCTCGGAGTCATGAGCTTTATAAGGGACAAGGTCAGTATTCGGCTCCATCGCCGTAGAAGTTGCAGCTCCCAAGGCGGTGTCCAGCCACCCGTCCTCGATCTGCATGGTCTGCTCCGAACTATGGGTCAGAGCGGACTCGTGTGCGGCCTCCAGGGCACTGTCCGGCGGCAGAGCTAAACCATGCCCATCGTGACAGCGCGGCGCACTCGGCTGTGAAGTTTAGGCTTCCAAACCTGACCTGATGGCCAGGGGCGTAACTTTCGATCTGCTCCAGATGGCCAAGTGAATTGGCCCGCAGTGCAAAGCCACCGAACACGAAGATCTGTCCGGGGAGAAAAGTCTCACCCTAGATGGCGTTGTTGTTGATTGAAGAAGCCATCAAGCCTATCGGTGACGACACAGAGGAACTCTCAATGAAAGCACCAATGTCGGTGTCAAAACCGGCGGATCTCGGGTAGGGGGTCCCGAACTGTGCGTCTAGGCGGATGGTAACAGGAGACAAGGGACATGATGTTTTTACCCAGGTTCGGGCTCTCTCGATGGAGGTAAAACCCTACTCCTGCTTGATTGATATTGATGATATGGGTAGTACAAGAGTGGATCTACCACGAGATCAAGGAGGCTAAACCCTAGAAGCTAGCCTATGGTATGATTGTTGTAATGGTTATGTGTCCTACGGACTAAAACCCTCCGGTTTATATAGACACCGGAGAGGGCTAGGGTTACACAGAGTCGGTTACAATGGTAGGAGATCTACATATCCGTATCGCCAAGATTGCCTTCCACGCCAAGGAAAGTCCCATCCGGACACGGGACGAAGTCTTCAATCTTGTATCTTCATAGTCTTGGAGTCCGGCTGACGATGATAATATTGGGACCGATTACTCAGTGGGACCGATTACTCAACCTCGGTGAGACCGATTTTGGTAATAAGTTTTCCAGAGAGTTTGCATTGTAATCTCGGTAGTACCGATTGCTCAAACTCGGTGAGACCGATTTGATAATGGACATACACAGAGAGATTACAATCCCATCTCGGTGAGACCGAGATCCCTATCAGTAAGACCGATTTTCTTAGGGTTTGTGGCAGTGGCTATGACTTATGGAATCGGTGGCGCCGGATAGGAAGAATCGGTGTGACCGATTTTGGCTTTGGGTTTAGGTCATTTGTGGAAGTAGGAAAGTAGTTGAGGGTTTTCGAGCATATCACAAAGCACATGAAGCAAGAGGCTCATTAGGCAACACCTCATCCCTCCTTGATAGTATTGGCTTTTCCTATAGACTCAATGTGATCTTGGACCACTAAAAATGTAAAATGAAGAGTCTTGAGCTTGAAGCTTGAGCCAATCCTTTGTCCTTAGCATCTTGAAGGAGTTCCCACATCCTTTAGTCCATGCCACTCCATTGTTGAACTTATCTGAAACATGCTAGATAAAAGTGTTAGTCCAACAAGAGATATGTTGACATTAATTACCAAAACCACCTAGGGAGCACTTGTGCTTTCAGCAAGCCATGGATTGATGCTTGTTGGTGGTGGGGGGGGGGGGTATAAACTTTTACCATTCTATTTGGGAACTGCCTATAATGCATGTAGTATGGAAGATACAACCATCTCATAGTTGTTGCATTGACAGTGAAAGTATGCCGCTCAAAATGTTATTCCTCTCTATTTTAAAATCGAGCTCTGCAACCTCTACAAATCCTTGCTTCCCTCTGCGAAGGGCCTATCTATTTACTTTTATGTTGACTCATCACCTTCTTATGGAAAAGCACCGCTGGAGAGCACACTGTCATTTGCATTCATTACTATTGGTTTATATCGAGTATGACTTGACTGGATCTGTTTTACCATGAATTACAATCTTTAGTCAGTCCTTGATCTTTAAAGGTGCTTTGCATTTATGTTTTGCGGTCTCAGAAAGGGCTAGCGAAATACCATTTTGTTATATCATATTATGATTGTTTTGAGAAAGTGTTGTCATCCGAGTTTTATTATTATCGCTCGCTAGCTGATTATGCTATTGATATGAGTAATTGTGAGACCTAATTGTTATTGTGAGTATGGTTAGTTCATAATACTTGCTGAAAACCTGAATGCTGGCTTTACATGTTTACAACAACAAGAGCAAACAGAGTTTGTAAAAGTTTTTCTTTATCACTTTCAGTTTATCAACTGAATTGCTTGAGGACAAGCAAATGTTTAAGCTTGGGGGAGTTGATATGTCTCCAACGTATCTACTTTTCCAAACAATTTTGCCCTTGTTTTGGACTCTAACTTGCATGATTTGAAGAAACTAACCCGGACTGAAGTTGTTTTCAGTAGAACTGCCATGATGTTGTTTTATATGCAAAAAACAAAAGTTCTCGGAATGACATGAAAATCTACGGAGATAAGTTTTGGAAAATACAAAAAATACTGGTGAAAGAATCAAGACCAGGGGGCCCACACCATGTCCACGAGGGTGGGGGGCGCGCCCACCCCCTGGGCGCGCCCCTTGTATCGTGGGCCCCCTGACGCTCCACCGACCTCAACTCCAACTCCATATATTCCGTTTCGCGGAGAAAAAATCAGAGAGAAAGTTTCATGGCGTTTTATGATATGGAGCAGCCGCCAAGCCCTAATCTCTCTCGGGAGGGCTGATCAGGAGTCCGTTCGGGGCTCCGGAGAGGGGGATTCATCACCGTCGTCATCATCAACCATCCCCCATCACTAATTTCATGATGCTCACCGCCGTGCGTGAGTAATTCCATCGTAGGCTTGCTGGACGGTGATGGGTTGGGTGAGATTTACCATGTAATCAAGTTAGTTTTGTTAGGGTTTGATCCCTAGTATCCACTATGTTCTGAGATTGATGTTACTATGACTTTGCTATGCTTAATGCTTGTCACTAGAGCCCGAGTGCCATGATTTCAGATCTGAACCTATTATGTTTTCATGAATATATGTGAGTTCTTGATCCTATCTTGCAAGTCTATAGTCACCTATTATGTGTTATGATCCGACAACCCCGAAGTGACAATAATCGGGATACTTCTCTGTGATGACCGTAGTTTGATGAGTTCATGTATTCACTATGTTCTAATGCTTTGTTCTGGTTCTCTATTAAAAAGAGGCCTTAATATCCCTTAGTTTCCACTAGGACCCCGCTGCCACAGGAGGGTAGGACAAAAGATGTCATGCAAGTTCTTTTCCATAAGCACGTATGACTATATTTGGAATACATGCCTACATTACATTGATGAACTGGAGCTAGTTCTATGTCACCCTATGTTATAGCTATTACATGAGGAATCGCATCCGACATAATTATCCATCACTGATCCAATGCATACGAGCTTTTCACATCTTGTGTTTCGCTTATTTACTTTTCCATTTCTACTGTTACAATTACTACAAAACTATTATCTTTACTTTTGCCACTGTTACCATTACTATCATACTACTTTGCTACTACATACTTTGCTGCTGATACTAAGTTATCCAGGTGTGGTTGAATTGACAACTCAACTGTTAATACTTAAGAATATTCTTTGGCTCCCCTTGTGTCGAATCAATAAATTTGGGTTGAATACTCTACCCTCGAAAGCTGTTGCGATCCCCTACACTTGTGGGTTATCAAGGCCCGTGTCGAGAGGTATGAGACCTTTGAAAAGTACTTCGCCTCAAAGATGGAGGAGAATTTCTCAGCTAGTAAGCATGTGCTCAGAATCTGTGGGTACTACAATCGCTTGAATCAAGTGGGAGTTAATCTCCCAGATAAGATAGTTATTGACAGAGTTCTCTAGTCACCATTGTCGGTGTCAAAACCGGCGGATCTCGGATGGGGGTCCCGAACTGTGCGTCTAAGGCTAATGGTAACAGGAGGCAGGGGACACGATGTTTACCCAGGTTCGGGCCCTCTCGATGGAGGTAATACCCTACTTCCTACTTGATTGATCTTGATGATATGAGTATTACGAGAGTTGATCTACCACGAGATCGTAGAGGCTAAACCCTAGAAGCTAGCCTCTGATTATGATTGTTCTTGTCCTACGGACTAAACCCTCCAGTTTATATAGACACCAGAGGGGGCTAGGGTTACACAGAGTCGGTTACAGAGGAGGAGATCTACATATCTGAGTTGCCAAGCTTGCCTTCCACGCAAAGGAGAGTCCCATCCGGACACGAGACGAAGTCTTCAATCTTGTATCTTCATAGTCCAACAGTCTGGCCAAAGTATATAGTCCGGCTGTCTGAGGACCCCTTAATCCCGGACTCCCTCAGTAGCCCCTGAACCAGGCTTCAATGACGATGAGTCCGGCGCGCAGATTGTCTTCGGCATTGCAAGGCGGGTTCCTTCTCTAAATACTCCATAGAATATTTTGAACACAAGAATCGTGTCCGGCTCTGCAAAACAAATTCCACACACCACCATAGAGAGCACAATATTCCACAAATCTAATCTGCTGACAACTTTTCGTAGCGTGACATCACGCCACGGCCCGGTCATTATTCGAACCGTTTTGCACAACCAGCCGCTACACGTGATGCGAGGTGGTTTTATTGGCACGTCTTGTCGAAGCAGAGATCATGTTCCCCTTATCATGGGATTCTCATCAATACAGGTGTGGGTAACCCAACCATGCTTGTTTAATACGACTCCTCAATTTTAGGCAAGTCCCAAACGGCCACGCGGGGGACGCTTGATATTCGCCCTCTATATAAGGGGGCCAAGGCCTGTCATTTCCTTCCCACGCTTGATCCTTCCCCTCCCGCACCTCGAGTTCCAACACCCAAGGCTCAAGCTAAGCACTTCGGACCTTCAACCATGTCCGGATTCAACCTTTAAGGCCGGTGGATGGCCTCCTCTGTCACAAAGGAGGACATCAAGAAGCTTAGGGAGGCTAGGTATCACACCGCCGAGATCCCGCACAGGCTGCCTGCTCAAGGGCAGGTCATCCCCACTCCCGAACCCAACAAGAGTGTCGCATTTATTTCCCACTTCCTCCGAGGGCTGGGTTTTAGTCTTGATCCCTTCGTGAGAGGGCTCATGTTCTCTTACGGGCTAGATTTTCACGATCTAGCTCCGGATTCCATCCTTCACATCTCGTTGTTTATCGTCGTGTGTGAAGCCTTCCTCCGCATCACCCCCCACATTGGTCTATGGATCAAGACCTTCAATGTGAGGCCGAGGTAGATTGACGGGCGTCACGCAGAGTGCGGAGGCGCTATAATAAGCAAAGGCACCGATGCCCCATAGCCAAAGGGTTCCTTCATAGAAACTTCTGACTTATGGCAATGAGAGTGGTTTTACATCACAGCTCCCCAAGGCACAAAGCGGGCGGCCGCTCCAGTGTTCTGCTCGGGCCCTCCACCGCAACTGGCGTCATGGGTCAACAAGGGGCTGGACTGGGAGCCAATTAACGACGTGCTGACACTGCAAAGCCGCATCCGAGACCTACTTAAGAAGGATATCAGTCTTGCCATGATAATGCAAGTAATGCTGGTTCGTCGGGTCCTGCTATGCCAACGTCGACCTCTCCGTATGTGGGAGTTCAACCCGGAAGGACCGCGAACCATTCAACAATTTTTTAGCGTGACGCTCAAGGAGATGTATGGGTCGTTCTTCGGATCACGAATAAAGTGTCCGGACACCACCGAGGACGTGGGTCTCAACTGCAACCATCCGGATACCCAAGTAAGTAATTCCGCTACCGAACACGCCGTCCTTTATGTTTGTTATAACCTCATTCTGAAAAGGTCTCTGCCAGGACAGGATAAGGAAGGCGAAGAGGATTAGGTGTTCGGGCCCCCTTCCCGAAGGCTCGCCGGATCCTTTATTGATCAGTATGCTTGAGCGCGCACCATATTAGGTGCCATCAGGAGAAGATGAGGGGAGGAATAGAGAAGCCACCGGTGGGCCTCATACTTTACACATCCAAATCGGGGGAGTAAGTGCCTCCGCAAAGGAGGATAATCGGGGAGGTGAATCTAAAATCCCCTCTCCTCTCGGTAAGAAAAGGGCCGCCTCTGAAGACTTGGAAATGGAGGTTTCCAAACGAGGGAAGAAACACCAGGGGCCCTGCCCCAGAAGGCGTCCTTGCCGCACAGTGCCCGCAAGGGGGCCAGCCCTCAACCGAGCTGTAAGTGAAAAAAAGGTACTTTGGTAAATATATCCTATTTAGTCTCTGAGAATAATAACCGAGACATATTTGTTGCAGTCCGACTCGTAGCCCTTCTCCACAAAGTTCATCTTCGGGGGATCTTCTTCCGGAGATGATGGAGAGCGAAACGCCTCCTCCTGCCTCCCCGCCACATGGGGCGGACGACCCCGAGGTGTCGTCGTGGAGGATTTATCCTGATCCGCCAAGGCCAGAAGTCAACACTTCGGCTGCCGGAAGTCCAAAGTATTCGGCTCCCAAAGAGAGCAATAGAAAGAGTGCGGGATTGTCTGGCACACGACCGGACACACTGATGGGTCTTCTGGAGAGAGCGGTTGTCTCAGAGACGCATCGTACCTTAATGGGTATGGTGGTTGAGAGGATTTCATCCGCCAAAAGCGGCTTCAATGAAGCTTTTATGAGTCTACTGAGAGGCTTTGAGGTACGCAAAAGAAAAATAAATATATGTATTTTTGATGGTACCGCACATGCTAGGTGTGCTCTGTATAAATAGTAGCCCCTGAGACTCTGGTTGCCATCCAGAGGTGGCAAACAGAGGATCGTAATCCCAGTTAATAATCGCGCTGCTTTTATGTGCAGGCGGCTGAGGGTCCGGCGGCTGGCCGGACTACTGATTTCGCCGAACAAAAGCGGTAGCTTGACGTGGCAGATGCCGACATCGCCCTTGTTAACAAGCAGCTTGACGAGGCCCAGGGTATGTATGTTCAACTTGTCAGCAAATGTTAAGAGGAGCATGATGCTAGTATCTATAATATGTTGTGACTGCAGATGGAGCTACTACCGTAGAGACCCTTCAGGCGTACCTTGCCCGGGCCAAGGAACAAGCCCGAATAAGTGATGCGGCCTCCCTGAAGGTGTTCAAAGAGTTAAGAGCCAAATAGGCTGCTCATCGCCAGAGCAAAGAAAGGAAGCCTAGATGGCTGCTGAGCTGAAAGATGCCGCCGACCGCTATGAGCTCCTTGAGATAGCCAGGTGAAAGCGGCTGACCTGAATAAGGCCCTAGAGGCTGCCAAGAAAACCCGCTCTGAAATGAGAGGGATAAGGGAGGAGCTTCTTGAAGCCAGAGATATCACGACTGGGAGGCCCTATTTGTTGCGGAGGAAGTTCGGAGATCCGAAGTATGCTCCTCTGGATCAGTTGTGGAGTGCTGCAGACGCGTATACGGACTTGGCAAAGAGTGTTGCTGATGCGACTGAGTTTTACAAAGATCGGAAAGACCATGAGATAGAAAGGTTGTTCTGGTCGCACATCAGTGCCCCGACTCGTCCGCTGCCGTTGAATGAGAGAATGGCCACATGGGCCGAGCTCCATAGGTTGTCGGGGCTTGCTATGAGGTCTGTTGTGGATCATCTTTGGCCAAGGGGACCAAGGCCGGACAGTTATTTTGGTTTGGTGCAACAATTCCTTGGTGCTGTGTCGCATATCGATGCTATGAAGAGGTCGGCGTGCATGGAGGGTGCGCGGATGGATCTTGCCCATGTTAAGACGTACTGGGCAGGGATGGAGGCTAACGCTATTGCAACCCGGGGTTTGACGGGAGGCCAGGACCCGGCCGAGCATTTTGAAGAAGTCCTAGAAGGTGCTCGTTTAATAGAGGCTCCGTGCTTGAAGAGTACCATGTTCGAGTGACATGTATCTGAATTGTGAAAATACAATGCTATTTTCATTATAGAGGCTGTATTTATACTTTTACTTGAAAGTATTATAGTGCCTCATGTGCGGCCGTTTATGTATGTATGTACCCTTAAAGTTTGCGGTCGTCGGCTTCAGCCCCCAGGCATATAATGCGGGGGTGTTCGGAAAAGCGCATAATGACACTTGATCCAACGTCTTGGTCCATTAAGGAGGTGATAACGCGGCAAACCAGGCAATCGGACTATATATCTTTAACACTTTCACTTAGCCATAGGAGTTTGACGGTGGGGCTACTATATAGCCCCTGGTACTTCCTCGTTCATTCGAATGTGGTGTGCGTATGTACATGACCAGGAAACCAATCCTTCGTTAATGCGGAGGAATCACGAAGATTCCGCTAGGTCATTGAGTGGTTGACCAGTCTCGCGCTATATCATGACAGTCATTTTTCGGCTTTCTCTACTGAGGTGCTCACCCAGGTGAACTAGGGCACAATCACAGTAGTTCTCCCGGTGCCCCCTTAGCCAATAGAGCGGAACGTAAGGTAGAAAAACACGGGAGCCGGGCAAACCCAACATTTGACCAAAGACATGATTCGGAGCTGATGCATATAAGGTCAAACTCGCGACGCCGAACACTCCCTAAGGTATTCGGACTTTAAGACATATACTAGGCTGAGTAACGCCCTCGATAATGTGCCCTGTGTTTCCAAGTACATGCATTAGTCTGGCGTGACGAAGTGTCAAGAACGCCAGTATTCCTCCTAGTTGTGTTAAGTGTCGGGAGGGTATGAAGCAACAAGAGACATTAAAAAATGTTTACGCATGGTCTTAATCTAAAAAGAAACCTTTGAGTGGGGCCCTGCTGCACGTCTGCGCCTTTATCTCCGTTGTGCCGTATCCTGGAGGGGTGTAGCACGACGATCATCTGTAAAAAAAAGGAAAAACCCAGGTGAAAGACTTCGTGCGAAGAGTTGGTTAATCTGAACGAACCATGAAAATATGTTATTGTATTAATAGGGTCGCGCCGAACTATGGGCTTCTTCTCTTTTTTTGTGAGCAACCCCTAGCACCACTTATGGGGGTATATCTATCAACCCAAGCTTAGGTTTAGCTGGGCTGTTACATCCGGTGGAGCGCCGGACTCGTCTAACCATGTCCATGGTCTTGACGACCGATCGTTTATTTTGGTTGGAGGGGCCGCTCAGTGTTCGACTGCTAGAGCCGCCAAAAATTCTTCCGCACGTAAGGAACGCTCTGTATTTCCGCTAACTGTGATGATGTCACATGGACCGGACATCTTAAGTTTAAGATAGGCGTAGTGCGGTACTGCATTAAACGAGCGAAGGCCGTTCTCCCGAGTAGTGCGTGATAGCCGCTTCGGAATGGAGCGATATCGAAGATTAGTTCTTCGCTTCTGAAGTTGTCAGGAGAACCGAATAGAACCTCTAGTAGTAGAGAGCCCATGCGGCGGGCCTCGACGCCTAGTATCACTCCTTTAAAGGTAGTATTGCTTTGGCTGCTTCTTGACGGGTCTATCCCCATTTTGCGGACAGTGTCCTGATATATCAGGTTAAGACTACTGCCGCCGTCCATAAGGACGCGAGTGAGATGGTATCCATCAATTATTGGGTCGAGCACCAAGGCAACCGATCCTCCGTGTCAGATACTAGTCGGATGATCCCTGCGATCAAAAGTGATCGAGCAGGCCGACCAGGGATTGAATTTGGGGGCGACGAGCTCCACAGCGTATACGTCTCGGAGTGCGCGTTTGCGCCTTTTCTTTGGAATGTGAGTTGAGTAAATCATATTCACTGTTTTGACTTCTGGTGAGAATTTTTTCTGTCCCCCAGTGTTCGGCTGGCGAGGCTCATCCTCATCTTCACTTGGCATCTCCCTCCCCTTGTGTTCGGCATTTAGCTTGCCGGCCTGTTTGAAAACCCAGCATTCTCTGTGGGTGTGATTTGCAGGTTTTTCGGGGGTGCCATGAATCTGACATAATTTGTCTAGAATCTTATTTAGGCTGGATGGTCCATCTCTGCTACCTTTAAATGGCTTATTTCATTGACCGAGTCGAGAGCCCCTGAATCCGGCATCGACCGTCGTGTTACCTGGGCTGTCTTCGTTGTTTCAACGCTTGTTTTTATTGTGTCGCGGATTCCCGTTGCCATCTCTGACTTCGAATGTGCCTGGGTCGCTGGTGCCGCTACGGGCCAGTCAACTGTCCTCGCCTGCGCAAAAGCGGGTCATGAGGCTTGTTAAGGCTGCCATTGTCCTCGTCTTTTCCTGGCTGAGGTGTCTGGCAAGCCATTCGTCCCGGACACTGTGCTTGAAGGCCGCTAAGGCTTCGGCATCCGGGCAGTCGACGATTTGATTCTTCTTAGTAAGAAATTTGTTCCAAAGTTTTCGGGCTGACTCTCCGGGCTGTTGAATTATATGACTTAAGTCGTCTGCATCCGGAGGTCGGACATAGGTCCCATGAAAATTGGCCCTAAAGGCATCCTCAAGTTCTTCCCAACTTCCAATTGAGTTTCAGGGAGGCTTTTCAACCAGTGCCGAGCTGGTCCTTTCAACTTGAGGGGTAGGTATTTAATGGCGTCGAGATCATCTCCACGGGCCATGTGGATGTGAAGGATAAAGTACTCAATCCAGACCCCAGGGTCTGTCGTTCCGTCGTACGCCTCTATATTCACGAGTTTAAATCCTTCCAGAAATTCATGGTCTAGCACCTCATCGGTGAATCACAGGGGGTGTGCGGCACCCCTGTATTTGGACGTGTCGTGGCATGCTATTGACGGTTGTTGTGTTCGGTGCTGATTCCTAGCTGGTATTCGATCAATGTGATCATTTTGGTAGCTCTAATCATTTGCCGAAGCACGCTTCCTAGGTCCATAGATGGACCTGGCCATACCGGATTTTTTGTCCAGGAGCTCCCATAAATCGTGTGCTGACTTGTGTGTGGCATCATTAGCCGTCCTGTCGCATCCACGGGGTGGTCGGCCCGGCTGATCGGCCATTTTTGGCTGAATGGGCTCTATGGCCTCGTCGTCGAATTCGGGCAGCAGCTTGCGCTTTGGATAGCTCTTTGTGTGGCGATCGCCACCGTATCTCTCTTTAGTCTCAAGCACCTTGTTCCATCTGCGGTTGAGCGTGTCCTGTGTGGCCTTAAGCCTTTGCTTCTGCTTCTTTAAGCTCCTCGCGGTGGCAATAAGCCTTTTGTGGAGGTTCTCTTGTTCCAAGTGTTTTTCTGGGATGATGAGTGCATCATCGTCCGGACTGTTCTCCTCTCTGTAGACAGGTTGATGAATTTTACCCTCGGGATCGGCGTCATCTAACGTTGGCTCCGGACTATGTTCACCGTCCCCTGGCTCATCCTGCTCCATTGCTGGGTCCATGGGGTCGTCGCTTCCTTTGGAGTCGAATGGGGTATTATTCTTTCTTGCGCTGTTGTCGCTGTTTTCACTGTGGTGGGCTTTAGAGAGGCACCTACGGCGTCGCTTTGGTGGCTTATCGAGGGGATTATCCTTCGTTGCATCATTGCCATCGCCTTCTTTTGGCGTGTCCACCATATATATATATATATATATATATATATATATATATATATATATATATATATATATATATATATATATATATATATATATATATATATATATATATATATATATATATATATATATATATATATATATGATGGGTGGCAGTCCAGCGCCCAGTGGGCGGTGGTTCCTTTTCTTCTGCTGCATCGTCGTAAATACCGTCGACTTCTTCGGAGTCGAAATTGAGCGTGTCAGTTAAGTCATTGACAATGGCTATGAAGTGGGTGGTGGGTGGGGAACGAATTTCTTCGTCATCCGCTTCCCACTCGAGCCAGACATAGTTCGGCCAAGAGTCCCCTGACAGAGACAGAGACTTTAATGAATTTAGCACGTCACCTAGGGGCGAGTGTTGAAAGATATCCGCGGAGGTGAACTCCATGATCGGTGCCCAATCAGATTTGATAGGCACGGATGTACGCGGTTCGGAGCCTGTAGCCGGAGACGAGTCCGAGGGTTCGATGACACCGGTCTCATAGGAGATGGGGTCAGTGTTCGGCTCCAACGCCGATGAGTGTGCGGTCACCGTGGCGGGGTCCATCCACCCGTCCTCGGATGGCGCGATCTGCTCTGAATTGATTCCTGGGGCCGCCGTAGGCACGACCTCCCGAACAATATCCCATGGTTGATCTAAGTCATGCTCGTCATGACTGTTCGGCGTGCCTGACATGGGCTCGAATCCGTCAAAGATCATGTCCCCGCGGATGTCGGCAGTATAGTTCAAGCTTCTGAACTTGACCTGATGGCCAGGGGCGTAGCTATCGATCTGCTCCAGATGGCCAAGCGAGTTGGCCCACAGTACGAAGCCGCTGAATACGAAGATATGTCCGGAAAGGAAAACCTCCCCCTGGACTGCGTCGTTGAAGATGATTGAAGGAGCCATCAAGCCTTATCACGACGGCACAGTGGAACTCTCAATGAAAGCACCAATGCCAGTGTCAAAACCGGCGGATCTTGGGTATGGGGTTCCGAACTGTGCATCTGAGGCTAATGGTAATAGGAAGCGGGGGACACGATGTTTACCCAGGTTCGGGCCCTCTCGATGGAGGTAATACCCCACTTCCTGCTTGATTGATCTTGATGATATGAGTATTACAAGAGTTGATCTACCACAAGATCATAGGGGCTAAACCCTAGAAGCTAGCCTATGATTATGATTGTTGTTGTCCTATGGACTAAACCCTCCGGTTTATATAGACACTAGAGGGGGCTTGGGTTACACAGAGTCGGTTACAGAGAAGGAGATCTACATATCCGAATTGCCAAGCTTGCCTTCCACGCAAAGGAGAGACCCATCTGGACACGGGACGAAGTCTTCAATCTTGTATCTTCATAGTCCAACAGTCCGGCCGAAGTATATAGTCCAGCTATCCGAGGACCCCTTAATCCCGGACTCCCTCAACCATCACCAAGTTACTGGAACTTCGTGATGAAACTATAGTATGCAAGCGATAACAAAAAAGATTCCCGAGCTCTTCGTGATGCTGAAATCGACGAAGGTAGAAATCATGAAAGAGCATCAAGTGTTGATGATTGACAAGACCACTAGTTTCAAGAAAAGGGCAAAGGGAAAGAAAGGGAACTTCAAGTAGAATGGCAAGCAAGTTGTCGCTCCTGGGAAGAAGCCCAAAGCTGGACCCAAGCTTGAAACTGAGTGCTTCTACTGCAAAGGAAATGGTCACTAGAAGCGGAACAACCCCAAACATTTGGTGGATACGAATGATGGAAAAGTGAGCAAAGGTATATTTGATATACAGTTTATTGATGTGTACCTTACTAGTGTTCATAGTAGCCCGTGGGTATTTGATACTTGTTCGGTTGCTAAGATTAGTAACTCAAAATAGGAGTTACACAATAAACAGAGACTAGTTGAGGATGAAGTGACGATGTGTGTTGGAAGTGGTTCCAAGATTGATATGATCATCATCGCACACTCCCTATACTTTCCAGATTAGTGTTGAACCTAAATAAATGTTATTTGGTGTTTGCTTGAGCATGAATATGATTAGATCATGTTTATTGCAATACGTTTATTCATTTAAGATAGAGAATAATTGTTATTTTGTTTACATGAATAAAACCTTCTATGGTCATACACCCAATGTTGATGGTTTATTGAATCTCGATCGTGGTAATACACATATTCATAATATTGATGTCAAAAGATGCAAAGTTGATAATGATAGTGCAACTTATTTGTGGCACTGCCGTTTGGGTCATATCGGTGTAAAGCGCATGAAGAAACTCCATAAAGATGGACTTTTGGAATCACTTGATTATGAATCATTTGATACTTGCGAACTGTGCCTTATGGTCAAGATGACTAACACTCCGTTCTCCAGAACATGGAACGAGCTAGTGACTTATCGGAAATAATACGTACCGATGTATGCGGTCCAATGAGTGTTGATGCTCGTGGCGGGTATCGTTATTTTCTGACCTTGACAGATGATTTGAGCAGATATGGGTATATCTACTTAATGAAACACAAGTCTGAAACATTTGAAAAGTTCAAAGAATTTCAGAGTGAAGTGGAGAATCATCATAACAAGAAAATAATGTTTCTATGATCTAATCACGGAGGAAAATATTTGAGTTACGAGTTTGGCCTTCATTTAAAACAATGTGGAATAGTTTCACAACTCACGCCACCTGGAACACCACAGCGTAATGGTGTGTCCGAACGTCATAACCATACTTTATTGGATATGGTGCGATCCATGTTGTCTCTTATCAATTTACGACTATCGTTTTGGTGTTATGCATTAGAGACAGCTGCATTCATGTTAAATAGGGCACCGTCAAAATCCATTGAGACAACACCATATGGACTGTGGTTTGGCTATAAACCTAAGCTGTCGTTTCTTAAAGTTTGGGGCTACGATGCTTATGTAAAAAAGCTTCAACCTGATAAGCTCGAGCCCAAATTGGAGAATGTGTCTTCATAGGATACCCAAAGGAAACTGTTGGGTACACCTTCTATCACAGATCTGAAGGCAAGATATTTGTTGCTAAGAATGGATCATTTCTAGAGAAGGAGTTTCTCTCGAAAGAAGTGAGTGGGAGGAAAGTAGAACTTGATGAGGTAATTGGACCTTCTCCCAAATTGGAAAGCAGTTTTACAGTGATTCATACACCAATTAGTGAGGAAGCTAATGATGATGATCATGAAACTTCAGATCAAGTTAACACCAAACCTCGTAGGTCAACCAGAGTACGGTCCGCACCAGAGTGGTACGATAATCCTATTCTGGAAGTCATGTTACTAGACCATGATGAACCTACGAACTATGAGGAAGTGATGATGAGCCCAGATTCTGTGAAATGGCTTGAGGCCATGAAATCTGAGATAGCATCCATATATCAGAACAAAGTGTGGACTTTGGTGGACTTGCCTGATGATTGGCAAGCCATAGAAAATAAATGGATCTTCAAGAGGAAGACGGACGTTGATATTAGTGTTACTATCTACAAAGCTCGACTTGTCACAAAATGTTTTTCGAGAAGTTCAAGGTGTTGACTACAATGAGATTTTCTCAACTGTAGCGATGCTTAAATCCATCCGAATCATCTTAGTAGTTGCCATATTTTATGAAATCTTGCACATGGATGTCAAAACTGCATTCCTTAAATGGATATTGCTTGAAGAAGAGTTGTATATGATGCAACCAGAAGGTTTTGTCGATCCTAAAGGTACTAACAAGGTGTGCAAGCTCCAGCGATCCATCTATGGATTGGTGCAAGCATATCAGAGTTGGAATATACACTTTGATGAGTTGATCAAGGCATATAGTTTTATACAGACTTGCGGTGAAGCCTGTATTTACAAGAAAGTGAGTGGGAGCACTACAACCTTTCTGATAAGTATATGTGAATGACATATTGTTGATCAGAAATGATGTAGAATTTTCTAGAAAGCATAAAGGAGAGTTTGAAAGGAGATTTTGAAAGAAAGACCTCGGTGAAGCTGTTTACATACTGGGCATCAAGATCTATAGAGATATATCAAGAGGCTTGATAAGATTTTTCAATGAGTACATACCTTGACAAGATTTTGAAAGAGTTCAAAATGGATCAGTCAAAGAAGGAGTTCTTGCCTGTATTACAAGGTGTAAAGTTGAGTAAGACTCAAAGCCCGACCACGGCAAAATATAGAAAGAGAATGAAAGTCATTCCCTATGCCTCAGTTATAGGTTCTATAAAGTATGCCATGCTATGTACCAGACCAGTTGTGTGCCTTACTATGAGTTTGGCAAGGGGGTACGATAATGATGCAGGAGTGGACACTGTATAACAGTCAAAGTTATCCATAGTTACCTAAGAATACTAAGGAATCATTTCTCGGTTATGGAGGTGATAAAGAGTTCATCGTAAAGAGTTACGTAGATGTAAGCTTTACACCAGTCCAGATGACTCTGAGTCTCAATCCGGATACATATTGATAGTGGGAGCAATTAGCTAGAATAGCTCCATGCAGAGCATTGTAGACATAGAAAATTTGCAAAATACATACGGCTCTAAATTTAGTAAACCTGTTGACCAAACTTCTCTCACAAGCAAACCATGATCACACCATAGTACTCTTTGGGTATTAATCACATAGCGATGGGAACAAGAATATTGAATCTAGTAAACCCTTTGGGTGTTGGTCACATGGCGATGCGAACTATGGGTGTACATATGTGAACTATTGGTGTTAAATCACATGGCGATGTGAACTAGATTATTGACTCTAGTGCAAGTGGGAGACTGAAGGAAATATGCCCTAGAGGCAATAATAAAGTTGTTATTTATATTTCCTTATATCATGATAAATGTTTATTATTCATGCTAGAATTGTATTAACTGGAAACTTAGTACATGTGTGAATACATAGACAATACATAGTGTCCCTAGTATGCCTCTACTATACTAGCTCGTTAATCAAAGATTGTTATGTTTCCTAACCATAGACATGTGTTGTCATCTGATGAACGAGATCACATCATTAGGAGAATGATGTGATGGACAAGACCCGTCTGTTACCTTAGCATTATGATTGTTACAGTTTCATTGCTACTGCTTTCTTCATGACTTATACATTTTCCTCAAACTATGAGATTATGCAACTCCCGAATACCGGAAGAACACCTTGTGCGCTATCAAACGTCACGACGTAACTGGGCAATTATAAGGATGCTCTACAAGTGTCTCCGAAGGTGTTTGTTGGGTTGGCATAGATCGATATTAGGATTTGTCACTCTGTGTTTCGCAGAGGTATCTCTGGGCCCTCTCAGTAATGCTCATCACTATAAGCGTTGCAAGAAATGTGAATAATGTGTTAGTTACAGGATGAAGCATTACGGAACGAGTAAAAAGATTTGCCGCTGACGAGATTGAACTAGGTATGATGATACCAACGATCGAATCTCGGTCGAGTAACATATCGATGACAAAGGGAACAATGTATGTTGTTGTGCGATTTGACGAATAAAGATCTTCGTAGAATATGTAGGAGCCAATATGAGCATCCAGGTTCCGCTATTGGTTATTGATCAGAGATGTGTCTCGATCATCCTACATAGTTCTTGAACCCATAGGGTCCGCATGCTTAACGTTCGATGACGATTTGTATTATGAGTTATGTGTGTTTGATGACCGAAGTTTGTTCGGAGTCCCGAATGAGGTCACAGACGTGACGAGGAGTCTCGAAATGGTTAAGACATAAAGATTGATATATTGGAAGGTTATGTTCGGACACCAGAAAGGTTTCGAAAAGGTTCGGGCATTTTTCGGAGTACCGGGAGGTTATCGGAACCCCCGAGGAGAAGTAGTGGGCCTTAATGGGCTTTAGTGGAAAGGAGAGAAGGGCCGCATGGTGGCCACGCGCTCCCCTCCATGGCAGGTACGAATTGGACTAGGAGGGGGTGGCACCCTCTGAGGGAGTCCTGGATTAGGGGCTCCTCGGACAGCCGGACTATATGATTATGCCTGACTGTTGGACTATGAAGATACAAGACTGAAGACTTCTTCTCGTGTCCGGGTGGGACTCTCCTTTGCGTGGAAGGCAAGCTTGGCAATTCGGATATGTAGATTTGCTTCTCTGTAACCGACTCTATGTAACCCTGGCCCCCTCCGGAGTCTATAAAAACCAGAGGGTTTAGTCCGTGGGACAAGAACAATCATAATCATAGGCTAGCTTCTAGGGTTTAGCCACTACGGTCTCGTGGTAGATAAACTCTTGTAATACTCATATCATCAAGATCAATCAAGCAGGAAGTAGGGTATTACCTCCATAGAGAGGGACCGAACCTGGGTAAACATCGTGACCCCCGCCTCCTGTTACCATTAGCCTTAGACGCATAGTTCGGTACCCCCTACCAGAGATCCGCCGGTTTTGACACCGACATTGGTGCTTTCATTGAGAGTTCCACTGTGACATTGAAAAAAGGTTTGACGGCTTGCCTTGTTATCAAGGACAACATCACCTCTGGGGGAGCCCTGGCTTTAGGCCAAATCCTTCGACTAGGCGGCTTCGTCATGACCGCCCGCTCGGCCGCCGTGCCGACGATGACTTCTCAGGTCATCAAAAACAGCCTCCACGTCAGCTCGGAATACGCCGAGCAGATGGATCCAATGGAACTCTCGTCCTTGAATGAGCTCTTGGATTGCATCGTCCCCTTGGGAGTCACTACGGACTATGATCAGATTGGGCTTAAACCCGATCAAAGAGAGCCGGTGACCCATCAGATAGCGGTGGTGGAGGAGCAACGCAACGATTCTTCCTCTATTTTGAGGACGAACTATGTTCGGACTCCCGAGATCTCTGAGCCGGATACCCCTTTGTGGGAGGACATGACCAAACTCCGAACTTAGAATTGGACAGCAGGCCAGAAAAATTGGGCAACATCCCAGAACCCGAACTGTCAAGTTCGGAAGTTCCCCTACCCCTGGGTCTCAGATCGGGTCAGGGTTCGGACTTAAATCCACCCACCCACCCAGATACAAGCGATCTTTCCCACATTAGACAACAATCCTAAGAGATAGTACATCACTTTTGGGCCAGATTCCTCCTCGTAATGAGCAAGGTCAAGGATTGTCGCAAGGAAGATGCAATCTCATTCTTTTGCAAAAATTGCACGGACAAGGGAATCCTCAACGCCATAAGTCGCCGTGACATATCACACTTTGCTGACTTGGCGGCCATGGTAGAAAAGTACTCTGCAATGGAAAGCTCCTGGAAAACCCATGCAAAATTCTGGGATCCTCCGGCTCTCACTAAATCCCTCGTCCAAACTAAAAGGGTGCACTCTCGCAAGTCACCCGATCCAATTACAAAGAAACCAAAGCCCACTACAGGGTGTGGAAGCGTATTGGAGGGATGGCTCAATGGGCCATGCAAAATTCACACCACACCGGATACCATACCAACACACAACCTTAGAGCATGTTGGATACTTCGGCAGGTGGCCAAGAGCGGCGAGGATCTCCTCATTAACAATACCACAGAGGATCATCCCATAGAAAACAACAATACAGTATTGACAGTCTTCGAGACTTTCACCTCAAATAACAGGTGCAAGAGAGCACTCCACGGCCTCGCCGAAGTCTGCCATGTTGCAGCAATAAATCCATGGAACGACACGGCCATAACCTTCAATGCCAGTGACGAACCTCAAGTCCGAGCAGTCCAAGTACCAGCCGCTCTGGTCCTTAGTCCAATTGTGGATGGCTTCTGGCTTACTAAAGTGCTCATGGACGGTGGCACCGGATTAAACCTCATCTATGAGGAAACTCTCAACAAAATGGAAATAAACAAGAGCGGCATCGAGCAAAGTAGCACGACTTTCAGAGGAATTATCCCTAGTCGGGAGGCACGATGTGCGGGGAAAATCACACTCGATGTGGTATTCGGCACGCCGAAGAATTACAGGTCCAAAGAGATAACATTCCGAGTGGCCCCATTCAGTAGCGGATGCCACGCCCTTTTAGGGCGAGATGCATTCGTGAGCTTCCAAGCTATACCCCATTACGGGTACATGAAGCTCAAGATGCCTGGGCCAACGGAATCATCACTCTAGCCAGTGATCCGGACGTAGCACTCCGCACCGAAAATAAAACCGCCGCCTTGGCCCTTGAGGCATTATCCGAAGCCCTCGCGGCCGAAAAATTAACTGCTCTATGCTCCACAGCGGACAGAGATGACGTGATAATCGACAAACGATCCAAGTCCACCTCTTTCAAACCAGCGGACAAAATAGTAAAATTCCAAGTCCACTCAATGGACTCTACAAAAACAGCATCCATCGGGGCACAGCCGAACCCCAATATCGACGCCGCATTGCGAGCGTTCTTACGCGAGAATTGGGACATCTTTTCCTGGCACCCCTCAGATATTCCAGGAATCCCACGTAGGCTGGCCGAGCATAGCCTTCACATATTGAAGGGATACAAGCCGGTCAAGTAAACACTACGGCACTTTTCAGAGCCCAAACGACAAGCCATGGGAGGGGAGCTAGCCAAGTTACTCGAAGCCGGATTCATCAGAGAAATAAAACACCCGAATTGGCTAGCAAACCTGGAGATGGTACCAAAGAAGGATAAATCCTGGTGCCTTTGTGTCGATTTCAAGGACCTCAATAACGCTTGCCCCAAGGATCCCTTCCCTCTCCCCCGCATAAATCAAATCATCGACGCTACCGCAGGGCACGACTCATTGTGCTTCCTCGACGCATACTCCGGATACCATCAAATCAAGATGGCGGAATCCGATCAAGCCGCAATGGCATTCATCACTCCAAACGGCCCTTTCCGTTTCAACACCATGCCTTTTGGGCTCAAAAATGCCGGTGCAACCTACCAACGCATGATTCAGACATGCCTGAAAAAACAAATCGGCAAAATAGTTGAGGCATACGTGGACGACATGGTCATCAAGACCATACATGTCGAATATGTAATAGACGACCTGAGGCTCACGTTCGACAACCTCCAAACATATGACATCAAGCCCAATCCGGAAAAATGCGTTTTCGGCGTTCCCGCCGGAAAGCTCCTGGGCTTCATTGTTTCCAATAGAGGAATTGAGGCAATCCCGGCTAAAATCCGAGCTTTGTCACAGTTGGCTACCCCAACAGACCTCAAGCAAATCCAGAAATTAACTTGATGCGTGGCTGTTTTAAGCCGCTTTATCTCGATTGGGAGAAAAGGCACTATCTCTTTATCGCCTTCTTCGACGCACCGAACACTTCGAGTGGATGGATGCGGCTACGGCCGGACTGGAAGAAATAAAGGCTCTCTTGTCCAGCAACCCAATCCTGGCCGCACCAAACATTGGCGAACCTATGCTGTTATATATAGCTGCAACACATCAAGTTGTAAGCGCAGTGCTCATCATCGTACGAGAGGAGGACGGACATACATTCCCACTTCAAAAGCCGGTGTACTACGTATCCACTGTCCTCACACCATGCAAGTCACGGTACCCACATTATCAAAAGATAGCCATGGGCCGGATTGCTAAGTGGGCCATCGAGCTCCCCCCGTTCGACACATATATAAACCACGATGATCCATTAAGTCGCAAGTACTGGCTGTCTTCGTCGCCGAATGGACAGAAGCCAAACTCCCTAAAGAGTACGGCCCACACTCCAATTGGATCATGCATTTTGACAGCTCTAAGATGCTGGCTGGTCTGGGAGCGGGCGTTGTCCTGACATCCCCCACCGGAGATACAGTCCAATATGTACTCCAAATACTATACGCACACTCCAACAATGCAGCCGAATACGAGGCTCTGTTGCACGGTTTTCAGATGGCAGTCTCCATGGGCATTCAATGCCTAGAAGTGCGTGGGGATTTGAACCTCGCAATATCACAAATAAATGACTTCGACGCCAATGACCCGAAAATGGCGGCTTACCGCAATGCCGTCCTCAAGATGTCATCTCGGTTTGAGGGGCTCGAATTTCATCATGTGGACCGAGAAAACAATCAAGCGGCGGATATCCTTGCTCACATAGGCACTAAGCGCGACCCCGTCCCACCTAACATCTTCTTGGAAAGGCTGTTCAAGCCATCCGTGCTGTGGCAAGGGGAGACCGGCAATACCAGTCCGGATCTGACCACAACCCCAAATACCAAACACTCTGACATAATCGGAGGCTCTGCCACCGAAATAACACCTTCGGCCCAGGTAAGCATGGCTATCATTGCCCCCTGGACTGAACCCTTCTTAGCCTACCTAAATAGGCAGAACTCCACGAGGAACAAAATGAGGCACGTTGCATTGTGCGGCGCTCTAAAGCCTACAAGGTCCATGAGGGAGAGCTTTATAAGAAAAGCGCTAACGGAGTACTCCAAAGATGTATATCCGAAGAGGAGGGGCAACAGCTCTTGGCCGAAATTCATGCTGGACTCGGCGGCCACCACGCCGCAGCTTGGGCCCTCGTAAGCAAGGCCTTCCGTACATGATTCTACTAGCCGACAGCCCGAGCAGACGCAAACGACCTTGTCCAACATTGCGTCGCTTGCCAGCTCTTCGCCAACCAAAGCCATATGCCACCTACCGCACTCCAAACAATCCCCATAACTTGGCCCTTTGTGGTTTGGGGGCTTGATATGGTCAGACCCCTTAAAGGAGGAAGCCATAAGAAAAAATACCTGTTGGTCATGGTCGATAAATTCACCAAATGGATAGATGCCAAACCAGTTAAAAGGGCCGAATCCAGACCAATGATAGACTTCATATGAGGGGTTGTACACCATTGTGGTGTCCCCCACAACATCATCACTGACAATGGCTCCAACTTCACAGTCGACGAGGTGAAAAGTTGGTGCGACAACATGGGCATTAAGCTCGATTACGCCTTCGTCTATCACCCACAAACAAACAGTCAAGTCGAACGAGCAAATGGTATTATTATGAGCGGCATCAAACCCAGACTAGTGCGATCCCTGAAGGAATCAGACACGCACTGGGTCGAGGAGCTCGACTCTGTACTATGGGGACTGTGGACCACACCGAATCGCTCTACTGGATACACACCATTCTTCATGCTGTACGGTGCAGAGGCGGTATTGCCCTGCGATATCATTCATGACTCACCTCGAGTGCACATGTATGAAGAGAGATAAGCCGAGCTTGATTGGCGGGACAATTTAGATGCCCTGGAGGAGGAGCGCGATGTCGCAAAAGCCCGTTCCGCATTCTATCAGCAACAGGCTCGAAGGTATCGCAGCAGAGCAGTACGGGCCAAAACTTATAATGTTGGCGAACTCGTTCTACGCCTACCGGAGAAGAAAAAGGACAAGCTCAAGCCCAAGTGGGAGGGTCCCTTCATCATTGATAAAGTTCTCACTGGAGGAGCGTACCGCCTACGTGATGCATTAGATAATCGACTTGAGCGAAACCCATGGAACGATGCCAGACTCCAAATATTCTACGCCTAGCACCAAACTCTATGTTCGTCTCCTTCCCTCCGCCCTTTTTAAAGTTATATCCTCTTTCTTTCTTTCTATCTCTTTTTTATGGCCCTAAAAAGCTTTAAGTGTGAATCGACTACACACTCTTGACGCACTATGCACGCTCACTATACCTGGGGGCTTCTTATACAGAAGCTTAATATACTTACCTTCAGGGCATCATGCCCACTAGATATGTGTCGCTTTTTCATATGTACCTTTTCTTCACCATTATATGCATCGATATGACTTAAATTTTGGCCAAGTTGGGTTGCCTGGCTCCTGTGTTTATGCCCTACGTTCCCGTTAGTTCGGCTAGGGCATAAGGGGAGCACCTCTACGATTGTTACTGCCGGGTATGCCGGAGGTGTACCTCAGACTGGGTGAAGCCGAAAGCTAGCGTTCTTAAGGGAATATTCGGTCGGTGAACTAAAGATGTTTCTTACCTCTTACAATACAAACCCCTAGATGTTTCATATACTGTGTCTCCGTTCGCAGTTCGGACATGCACATTAATGCATGCGTGCCCAGGGAAAGGAACCCTTAACGGAACTATTCTCCCTGGAAAATGTTTCTTACTATCCATGTAATATAACATAGCTAGTTGGGTACTTGTCTGTTCAAGAACTAATGACCCCTACGCCTGGTTTCCACGTGTACCCATGTTTACATAACTGAGCGGGTATTCCAAAACACTCCGGACTGTTGGGTCCGGAAGCCGAAGCGAAAAGGTCCGCCATGACAAATGATTTACAATCCGGCTAGGCACAAAATATATCAATTGAAGTACACGGTCACTTAGACCCACACACTTCTTCTTCTATGCCATCCAATAGGCTGTCTAGCCTACAATCCTGTTGGGAATACTTTGCGGCTAATCCTACCTGGTCATATACCAGACTAACGGGAATCTCTTTCCCATCTGACCCTACAGGTCCGACCAGGGCCATGTGATTCGGATCAACCTTGGTGTACCGTGTTTTTACCATGGCCCAGGCTTCCCTCGCACCTTGTCGGCAGGTCGATATCTTCCATAATTGGAAGCGCCGCCGCGCTCCCTTGAGCAACTGTACAAGCTCCCCAATGCTTCCTTGCAGGGAGTCGGATGGCCACGAGGCCTTGGCAATACCCTGCATCACTTGCCAAACTTGTTCGTGCAGTTGCGAAAGCTCTTGCAGAAGATTGCCTAACGATCCTGGCATCTCCTCTTCAGGACGACCAGTCAATATACCTGCAGACATAACTCTGTTAGGCCTGTTTCTTCGCCGAACTGTATAAAGGTTCGTTGGGCCCGAACATCTTTTAATTCAACGGCCAGCCGGGTATTGGCATCCTGGAGATCCTTTTTCTCTTGCCGGACCTGTGTAAGTACGCGCTCGCCAGCCTCTAGTTGTTGTTGAGCTCGTTGTTCATCCTCTTGTAGGATCTCTGGATTCACTCCGGGATTGCCTGTGGAATCTATTGTTAGATCTGCAAACATGCTGAATAACAACTGGTACACGTAATTACAAGACAAATATTACCAGATGAGGCCTTCTTGGATTCCTCCATTCCGGCAACTGCAGCCCTTAGCTGGGCTTTACACTCCTCCAGCTCTTGAGACAAATGGGTATTCTTCTCTATAAGAACCTATTAATACAATGATCCTTAAATCAGTTGTGCCAACTGTTTCAAGTCTCAAGGGCTACTGATATGCATAATTATCAGATTTTGCTTACCCGTATATCTTTTAAATACTGGTCTGTGGCTCTAGCAAGCCCATTTTGAGCAGCTCGGATGTACGCGTCTCCTGAGTTGAAGGCATTGAATGCCTCTTCAGAGAAGTTAGGGTCGCGGAGTGCGGCCCGCCGACGTGGATGATTCATAGCGCTCTCCACTTCGGAATTTGTAGCGGATATTCTATCCACATCCTCTGTAGGAGGACCGTTCGACGTTGTCCCCACGTTAGCCTCCAACCTTGAGGCCGGTTCTGGAGTCCGGCTGGTATAGGCATGGCCGGCAGGATCTCCGGACACAGTCCGGCGAGTACTCTTTCTGCCAGGGCATAATGGACATTGTTATATTTTAAAGATGGTAATCACGGAGCAGGTTCTAAATCACACCTCTTCGATGGCGTCTCGGTCCTGACCGCCTTCCTTTTAAGCCTACCCGACTTGGGCGCCCCTTATTGGTGAGTCGCCGCAGGTTCAGCACGGCGCCCTGATGGCCTTCCCTATAAAGTGCAATACATGTGCGGTGGGTAAGGCGTAAAGAAGGGATCCTTCTAGGAAGTTAGGACTACGGTTTTACTTACATATGATGCAGGGAGTAGGCCAGGATAGTCGACAATGATGGCCACCAAGGAGCCGTCACAGCTTGCCTGGTAAAACGTCCTTCGATGAGCTCCACAAATATATCCGGATCTTCTTCAAGTCCGGGGTCGAGGGCCCAGTTGTGGTCCTCTGGCTGTGGAGGCGGGCTGTGGACCTCCCTCATAGCCTTTCGCAGTTCCTGTTATGGACTAGCAAGGTAAATATTTGTGATGAAAGACTGCAGGAATGAATAGAGTCGAGTAAAAGATGGCAACTCACCTAGCTAGGGGGTTGTACATGGAAAATCCATCCCGTGGCTCAATGCGGATGAACTCCTCTTCTTCTCCTTTATACAAATCGGACAATATTTTCGCCAGAGTGGTGGCGGAGTCCGGACCTTTTCGATCGCAGCAGGTGGCATCGTCTTCTCCATTGAAGTGCCACATGGGATGCCCTCGATACTGGAGTGGCTGCACCCCCCGCATTATGCATATTGACATAACCTCGATTATTGTCAGTCCAGATTTGGCCAGCGTTTTTATCCTGCCCATCAGTTGAAGGACCTCTCTGCTATCTTCCTCCCGGGGGTTCCGGGGGTGCCAGCTACGGCGTTTCTTCAATGGGGCATTTGCGAACTCGGGAAGACCCATCCGGATAGGGTTAGGAAGGGAGACGTCCTCTATATAATACCACTCGGAAGGCCAGTCTTTGGATGTCTTCTTCAGAGTGCCGGACAGGTATCCGGTCCCGGCGATGCGCCATATTTCGGCTCCACCCACTTGGTATATTGATCCCTCCTGATTGCGAGGGACGAGGCAAAACAGCCTTTTCCATAGCTCGAAATGAGCTTCACAGCCCAGAAATAGCTCACAAAGGGCGACATAACCTGCGATGTGCAGGATGGAGGCGGGAGTGAAGTTATGCAGCTGGAGGCCATAATACTCCAGGAGCCTACGGAGGAACGGATGGATTGGAAATCCGATGCCCCTGAGCATGTAAGGGACAAGGCATACTCGCTCCCCCCTAGATGGGTTGGGAAAACTCTCCGCTTGCTCCCCGCCGTCAAATGTAGCTAATCCGGCTCGGATGGGGATGAGATATGTAGGTGGGGGAAACCCCTGGATCTGCAACTCCATCAATTGGCCGTGGGATACGGTACACTTCTCCCAATCACCTGGCTTAGTGCTATGGGAGAAAGAGGAGGAGCTGCGGTGGCCAGCCATGATGGGATGGTTTTTCCAGGCGCGCTCTGTTGAATCCTCGCTTGGGGAAGATGGTGTGATTTGGATCTGAGGATCCCCGTGTCTTTAATAGACGATTTACTTGGTCAGGGCGGCAAGTGTAAAAATGCCCTGGCTTCTCGCATTCCCTCGACACATGGAGACTGACATATTTAAGGTGCAGAAACCGATGAGTGCAACATTAAATGGGAAGCCAGACACTGCTCGTTACAATAGGTACTCTGGAGAATTTGGAGAAGAACCCGCCTTGCAATGCCGAAGACAATCTGCACGCCGGACTCATCGTCATTGAAGCCTGGTTTAGGGGCTACTGAGGGAGTCATGGATTAGGGGGTCCTTGGACAGCCGGACTATATGCTTATGCCAGATTGTTGGACTATGAAGATACAAGACTGAAGACTTTGTCCCGTGTCCGGGTGGGACTCTCCTTTGCGTGGAAGGCAAGCTTGGCAATTCGGATATGTAGATTTCCTTCTCTTTAACCGACTCTGTGAAACCCTAGCCCCCTCCGGTGTCTATATAAACCGGAGGGTTTAGTCCATAGGACAAGAACAATCATAATCATAGGCTAGCTTCTAGGGTTTAGCCTCTACGATCTCGTGGTAGATCAACTCTTGTAATACTCATATCATCAAGATCAATCAAGCAGGAAATAGGGTATTACCTCCATAGAGAGGGCCCGAACCTGGGTAAACATCATGTCCCCTGCCTCCTGTTACCATTAGCCTTAGACGCACAGTTCGGGACCCCCTACCCGAGATCCGCCGGTTTTGACACTGACACCCTCCTCTTTCCTTCTCCCTCTCCTACTCCTTCCCCCTCTCCCCCTCTTGGAAAGGAAGGGGACTCCAACTAGGATTGGGAATCCTAGTTGGACTCCCCATGGCGCACGCCTCTCCTGGCCGCCGGCCTCCTCCGTCCCTCCTTTATATACGGGGGCAAGGGGGCACCCCAAAGCACAATAGAAAATCTCTTAGCCTTGTGCAGTGCCCCCTCCACATTTTAACACCTCGGTCATATCGTCGTAGTGCTTAGGCGAAGCCCTATGCCGGTAACATCATCAACACCGTCGCCACGCCGTCGTGTTGACGGAACTATCCCTTGTCATCAACCAGATAAAGAGCTCGAGGGACATCATCGTGCTGAACGTGTGTTGAATACGGAGGTACCATACGTTCGGTACTTGGATCGATTGGATCGTGAAGATGTTCGACTACATCAACCGCGTTACTAAACGCTTCCACTTTCGGTCTCCGAGGGTACGTGGACACACTCTCCCGTCTTGTTGCGGTGCATCTCCTAGATAGATCTTGCGTGATTGTAGGAATTTTTTAAATTACTACATTCCCCGACAATACCAGAGGTCGACATCAATGGCTTCAAGATGCATGCGCATCTTATTCTTCCAGTAGAGGTAATCAGTGCCATCAAAGACGGGGCACACAGTAGAGACCTTGATTATCCCTACAGTCAACATAGCTAAAACTCCAGGTAGTTAAACCAAATGACACATAACAAGGGAGTACCTTGCTCTGATACCAATTGAATGTGCTAGTTATCGACTAGAGGGGGGGGGTGAATAGGCGATTTTTATGGAAGTCTTCAAAACATGATGGCTTTAAAGACAAACAAGTAAACTGAACCTATTGATATGCAACCGAATGTAAACTACACTAGGCAAGCAATAGTCAAGCAAGCAGTACAGAGAAAGCACGAAGACTACCAGCAGCTAGGTAGACAGAATCAGAATGGAAGACAGTATGAAGCCAAACAGATATAAGTCTTTACCCAGTGAAGTCAAATGAATCAAGCAGGCAAGCAATGACTTCGCGAAGACAAACTGAAAAGTAAGAAGAGTAGGGGATAAAATCAGTTGCTTGGTGAAGACAAGGATTTGGTAGACCAGTTCCAGTTGATGTGACAATTGTACGTCTGGTTAGGGAGGCTAAGATTGAACTCAGAAGACAGTGTCTTCACCTTATTCCCCTAGAGCTAAGAACACTTAATCCTCTCCCTATCACTTAGGTAAGTCTTCAAGGTAGACTTCCAAACCTTCACAGACTTTGTTCACCGGCGATCCACATTGACTCTTGGATGCTCAGAACGTGAAGCCTAACCGGCTGGAGGATACACAGTCCTCAATTGTAACAAGTCTCACGCGGATAGAAAGACTTCAGTGATGCCTAATACTCTTTGGCTCTGGGTGTTTTGAGCTTTGTCCTCACAATGATCTCTCTCTCAAATGCTTCGGAGGTGGGTTGCTCTCAAACGACAAAAGCCGTGCACTAACTCTGAGCAGCCACCAATTTATGGTGTAGGGGGTGGGCTATTTATAGCCCAATGGAAACCCGACCTAATATGTCCGAAATGACCTCGGTCACTAAGGAACCGACAAATGTCCAACGATCGGATTTCAAACACACATTACAGCTTGGCTTGGGCTACAAGCAAAGCTGACTCATCCAGCTCTGGATAAGATTTGCTATCATTGTCTTCGCTCGAAGACATAGGATTTGGTTGAGCATCACATCTGTCACTCTGACTTTGTTCACTTGGACCCCACTTAACAGTACAGTGGTTCCTATGACTCAATAAAGAAGAAAGGAAACTATGAAATGGCTATGTCTTCACACTCCATAGTATTCAAGTGAATATCTTCACACGTCATAATCTTCATCGTGAATGTCTTCACGAACCACCACTGTCTTCAATGTCTTCACACAGTTTTAGGGGTCATCTCTAGTAGGAAAACCAAATCAATGAGGGACTACTAATTGTGTTAGCCTGCAATTCTCACAAAAACATTTGTCCCTCAACCACGTTTGTCGTCAATACTCCAAAACCAACGAGGGGTGGCACTAGATGCACTTACACACACCACACACATGCCAAGATGAATCTGCCTTTTGGTCAAATGCCTCTCATTGTCGGTGGAAACTGAAAAACCTTTGCGGGCTAACGAATGGACACATCGCTGATAACCATACGAGGGAGAGTGTCCGAGAGGACCACCAATGCATGCATGTGCCCCAAACATGTACGTATGAAAGGGTTGTGTAACGCTTTAAATAACCAATTCACGACTTTGATGTGGCATATACGACTCAAAGAATGATCAATAATCCCACACGGAGGTTCACGACTCGTAGTTTACTGCCGTACCCCTCCCCCAACCCCCTACACACAGACACTGACATCCCGCACCACCACAACCACTCTGAGGCATGTCAAACTATTTCTGCAGTGAACATGTGACCAAAGGAGTGTCATGTTAAAATAAAAAAACAGACATCATTCGACCATTTTTATACATTTATTGATTTCCTAGGGATTTAATGTGCAAAAATCAAATTTGAGCTACATGTGCACCAAAATGGATTGAAAAATCATATGTGTCCTTGGGTGCATGTTTCCCCATGCAAGAGATTTCAAAACATTGAGAATATAGATTTTTAAAATTTAGTAAGTCCAAAACTTAGTTGAAATTCATGAAACTTATCGTGGTGTCATATATGGACACAAGTAGACTATGATATTGCAGTTTTTCGTCAAATTTGAGACCCATTTTGATATAATCTTCTCACAAATGGGAGATTATTAAAAACAGGCAACCAATATCTCATACGGATTATTTATTTGGACCATGTGTGTTAGACCGTGTCTCCTTCGGTTAAGTAGCAAACCGGCAGAATGAATCATCAATAAACCAAAAAATATACATGCTGCCACGCGTGCCGTGTGCCGTGCGAGCAGGCGTGAGGTGACGGGACGCATGCGAGCAGTCCGCCGCGCAGGCATACCAGGAGGTGTGCGTGCAGGTGTGCATATTGATAGGAGGCGTTTTCGCTGTGCAGTGTCACCGGGAGGCATACCAGTAGCTGTGTGAAATGATGGTAGGAATGGCAGAAGTCTGCCGTGCAGGCTCACTGGGAGGCGAGACAGCCTTTGACCGCCGCCCGCCTCGCTACCACTAGTCCGTATTAATTGCACGCCCGAGCCGCCGGCCATAATAGGCGGCCGCAGCCACGATCCACAATGGTTACCAATGTATGGACTCTGGAGTGTATGAGGATGCCGCCAAAGCGCACCATCGGAGGGAGAGGCGACGCCGAGGCTGGTGAAGCACCCGTGCAATGCGTGAAGCTGGGCATAGAGGTTGCAGTCGCTGCTGACGAGGTCTCGCGTGGGCAGCAACACGACCTTGACTTCGTCGGTGCCGCCGTGCCCCCCAGCCGGAGCCAAAGGTCAAGAGCAACTCCGGCAATGAGTGCGACTCCAACGGAAAACTGGTTAGTCATCTATATACCCATTTGTGCAGCAAACATATCATGTGTTTTCTCTGGTTACTCCGCCCTCTGTAATCTTTTGGAATACAAATCCTATGGTTATGTTCTCTCAGTCAATGAAATCAGAGTAATTAAGATCCATTAGATGCATGTAGTGTATTGATTGTTTGAATGTTATCTGTATAGAGTTAGTGATTAATTGTTTGTTCTGTACAAATGATTTTTGCTAATAATCCGACTAGGGTTAGCTTGCGTGCTAATAATTCATGGCCAGATCTTGAAAATTGATTTTGAATGTCCTACATGTATGTTTGTGCCATTTTTTTCTTTCAGATTGGTATGTACACATATGAGGCTCCGGCCAGCGCTGCTGTCGGATGTAGATCTATGCCCCGGTTGCACGGCCAGAAGCGGCCACGTCCCCTGACCCGAGGAACCAGTAGAATCTCCAGTGGACCGCATCAGTGATCTCCCGGACGACATCCTAGGGGAGATCATCTCCCTTCTCCCCACCAAGGATGTCTGTCGCACACAAGTCCTCGCATCTCGGTGGCACACTCTATGGTGCGCCGCACCTCTAATCTCGACTGTCATCAGCTATCTATCGGTGATAATTCTGAACTACCTGGAGCCTTCATCTCCTCCCAACAGGGCTTCGTTCAATGCATCTGCATCCCAGCATGCTACCTGCTAGACATACCCTGCACGGTGGCTGCCTGGCTGACATCCTGTCAATTCGATAAACTCCAGCAGCTTGAGTTCTACCATGACTATGTATGTAACATACCACGAATCGATGTATTTGTGCCCTCACCACCGATGTCCATCTTGTGGTTTTCCTCCTCTCTCCACACCACGAACTTTACCCGGTGCCATCTAGTAGACAATCTGGTACAAATGCTTTGACTCCAACTACTAAAAAAACTTGCGCTTGTGGTGGTTGATCTGTCAGAGGCCGCACTGCATAGCATCATCCACTCCAGCTGCCCTGCCCTAGAGTGCTTGCTGCTTGTTTTTGGAATAGTAATTCGTATCCATTGTCACAAAATAAAGTCGCCCTACCTTGTAAGCATGGGAATTGTTTTTGGACATGATATCATCATCAAAGATGCGCCTTCACTTCAAAGGTTGCTCCTTGATTCTACTATAGTACCTTCGCAAATAACTGTAGTCTCCGCGCCTAAACTGGAGACCTTGGGTGCAATTCAAGATCCTTTTAGATGGTTCAAGATGGTGTTTGGCTCCACACCTATTGAGGTACTTTATATTATTCATGTAAACTTTTGTAATATGCTTTTTTCATTTATGCGCATAAGTTAAGTATCATCGTGGAGTACACTTTTGGTACTAATATTATGTTCTATGCTCAATGACGAGCTTGTCCATCCTACCAGTGGTGGTGCATTCTGTCAAGACCTTACATATAAGTATGTGGTGTTTTGATCTATAAACGATTATTGGCTTGCTGCAATGATTTCCATGTCTAGAGAATTTGTATATAAAGGTGATGATTTCACGCACATTGAAAGCCCATATATAATGTACTATAATTAATCATTCAACTATCACTCTTCCAACATAATATTTGTTAGACATTAAGTGTTTTCAATCTTCATCTCTATTTAGGCACTAACACATGGAGAAAAAATTATAACCAATCGATGGTTCAAGAAGCACCGGGATTTTCTCAGGTCTCATGACATTCGTTTGAAGACAGTAACGCTAGAAGGATATGCATCCAACAATGCAAATAGTAGCTTTGTCACATTCTTCATGTTGAATGCGAGGGCACTATTGTCCATGAGGATTAAGATTTTCGACAAGAAATTTCTTACGGCTGCAAGTGTTGAACAACATAAAAAGAAATTTCAAGTGGACCTAAGGGCTTCTGATCGTGCTCGACTTCTATTTACAACAGCTTGTCATCATGGACCAGTAGAATTTCTGGGCCGGGGTCTTGATTTTATGGATCAGACCGATCCATTTGATTATGACTGCCAAAAACTTTGGTTGAGTTAGATGTCATTGTCCTGTTCAATCTGGATTTTGTTTAAACATGATGAGTAATTAATCCTCGTGCTTTTGTACTGTTTGTAAGCTGGAGTTAGATATTGTTGCCCTCTTCAACTCGGCTTTGACCCATATTTTCTTTCATACAGGGCCAATGGCTTGCCATTTCTTTAATTAAGACATAAATATTATAATCATTCACAACATAGGGAAAGAACATCACTCTCGCAGGATCCTTGAGATCTTTGTTCATTACAGAACCGCAAGTTCTTAGCACCCACCAGCACCCACAAACTTATTTTCAGCTAGCACACAAAATGGGTTGTAATTCTTAATAAGAAAAGTTGCATGGTAGTGACAGATTTGGATTTTTCATTTGGGACTCACGAGGAAAAAGCCTATCCAGGGCGGTGCCGACTCCATAGTAAACATTGAGAAACCTGGTTTTGAAATTTGTAAATCCAAACTTGCCTCAAAATCATGAAAGTTTGCATGGTGTTATGACATAGCACCAACATGCTATGGTAAAAATTAGTCCAATTTGAGACAAGTTCTGGTACAAACTTCTTATAACCGGAGCTTCTCACAAAAAGGCGCATGGTTCCGAGAGGGAACTTGTCACCTATGTGTGCGAAACAACATACATTGTCTCTTCCCGCCTTGATTTATTTTACATAGGCAACATGCAACTATAGGAGCGTCGTCCTAAAAATATGAAATTATTCAGGGTTCATTTTGCCTTTTGTACATTATTTGAGTCTTCTAGGCATTTTGGAACATACTTTGGTGTGTGCAAAGGTCAAGTGTGTACTAGCCACCTATGTAATTGGATGTTCAATCTGTTTATGGAATGAAGTCCTTATAAGTTATAAGTACATATGTTGTTGTTCTATGTGCAATGACATCGCACACGGACCATACTAGGGAACCCATAGGTGATGATTTCATCAATCGTTGACAATTGTATACCACTAAGCGTTTGCCCACAACACACACGGCTTATTAGCAGCAATCGTCTATATTATAATCGGTCTTTGCACACATTTCTGATTACAGACCTGTTTGCCGCGTATCGCACACATCTTGTTAAATTGTATCGTTTCTGTTCTCTTGGCTCAAAGCAAAGAGTTCACCCAAGTGAACTGTATGCCGTATATCGCACACACCTTGATATGGCTGACCGT
Source organism: Triticum timopheevii (assembly GCA_963921465.1). Classification (NCBI taxonomy): domain Eukaryota; kingdom Viridiplantae; phylum Streptophyta; class Magnoliopsida; order Poales; family Poaceae; genus Triticum; species Triticum timopheevii. The sequence goes on from OY997274.1 coordinate 386,129,555, forward strand.
TTCTTTTGTGTTGCCTAATCACAAACAATTCATCCGAGTGAACTATATGCCATATATCGCACACGCCTTCATCTGGCTGTCCGTTTCTGTTGTTCTGCCTCATTGCAAACAGTTAATTGAACTCAACCATATGCCTAGCAACTCACACGCAACTAAAATCTAAACCGTATTTGATGTAGCCACCATCACAAACGTTTTGAACCCTTTTTGACTGTTTTTTACATCACTGTTTGCGATTAATGCATCGCACATAGTTTTGTCGAAGGGTCTCTGATCGTAGTGTCGCGTTAGCAGCATCCTGCAGTAGTGTTAGTCGTTGCTTGACTTTGGAGGTGCTGTGCATTTATGTTTTGCGGTCTCAAAAAGGGCAACGAAATACCATTATTGTCATATTATATCATGATTGTTTTGACAAAGTGTTGGCACCTAAGATATTTTATTATTGCTCGCTAGTAGATTGTGCCATTGATATGAGTAAATATAATTTCTAAGAGTTATAGTTTGCATGGTTAGTCATGATCTTTGCTTAAAACCTGGGTATTATTTAAGCATATATATGGACACAAGAACAAAACAGTTCGTAAAAGTTTTTCTTTGTCACTTTCAGTTTGTCAATTGAATTGCTTGAGGACAAGCAATGAGTTAAGCTTGGGGGAGTTGATACGTCTCTGTCGTATCTACTTTTCCAAACACTTATGCTCTTGTTGGAATCTAATTTGCATGATTTGAATGAAACTAACTCAGACTAACGCTGTTTTTGGCAGAACTACCATGGTGCTTTTTTTGTGCAGAAATAAAAGTTCTCGGAATTGGACGAAAGTATCTTGAGATTTATTTTGGAATAAAAGAAAAATACTGGAGCAAAGACCCACTAGAGGGGGGGGGCTGCTGCCCACTAGGCACAAGGGCGCGCCACCCCTCTAGCATGTCGTGGTGGTAGTGGGCCCGATGAGGCTCCGCTGACCCTAATCTGGATACTATAAATTCCTATTTCCTGAAAAAAAAACTGAGGGAGGAAGTTTCATCGCGTTTTTTGATACGGAGCCGCCACGACCTCCTGTTCTTCATTGGGAGGCCAGATCTAGAGTCCGTTCGGGGCTCCGGAGAGGGAGATATTTTGTCTTCATCATCATCAACCATCCTCCATCACTAATTTCATGATGCTCTCTGCCGGGAGTGTGTAATTCCTTCATAGGCTTGCTGGACGGTGATGGGTTGGATGACATTGATCATGTAATCAAGTTAGTTTTGTTAGGGCTTGATCCCTAGTATCACTATGTTCTGAGATTGATGTTGCTATGACTTTGTTATGCTTAATGCTTGTCACTATGGCCCGAGTGCCATGATTTCAGATCTGAACCATTTATGTTTTCACAAATATATTTGTGTTCTTGATCCTACCATGCAAGTTGTATGCACCTATTACGTGTTATGATCCGCATACCCCAAGGTGACAATAATTGGGATTCTTTTCGATGATTATCGTAATTTGGGGAGTTTATGTATTCACTATGTGTTAATGCTTTGTGATACGCCAATTTTGCATCATGCTTTTATATTGATTTTTATTGCATTATGGGCTGTTGTTACATATTATGGTACAATACTTATGCCTTTTCTCTCTTATTTTATAAGATTTACATGAAGAGGGACAATGTTAGCAGCTGGAATTCTGGACCAGAAAGGAGCAAATCCGAGCGACCTATTCTGCACAACTCCAAAAGTCCTGAAAATTTATGGAAAATTATTTTGGAATATATAAAAACTATTGGGTGAAGAAAATACCAGAGGGGACCCACCAGGTGGCCACGAGCCTAGGGGCGCGCCCTACCCCCCTGGGCGTGCCCCTAGGGCTTATGGCCCCCCTAGCAGGTCTCCGGTGCCCATCTTCTGCTATATGGAAGCTTTTAACCTAGAAAAAAATGAGAAGGAAGCTTTCGGGACGAAGCGCCGCCGTCCCGAGGCGGAACCTGGGCCGAAGCAATCTAGGGCTCCGGTGGAGCTGTTCTGCCGGGGAAACTTCCCACCCGGAGGGAGAAATCAAAGCCATCGTCATCCCCAGCGATCCTCTCATCGTGAGGGGGTCAATCTCCATCAACATCTTCACCAGCACCTTCTCCTCTGAAACCCTAGTTCATCTCTTGTACTCGATCTTTGTCTCAGAACCTCAGATTGGTACCTGTGGGTTGCTAGTAGTGTTGATTACCACTTGTAGTTGATGCTAGTTGGTTTATTTGGTGGAAGATCATATGTTCGGATCCTTAATGATATTCAATACCCTCTGATCTTGAACATGAAAATGCTTTGTGAGTAGTTAAATTTGTTCCTTAGGACACGGGAGAAGTCTTGTTATAAGTAATCATGTGAATTTGGTATTCGTTCGAAATCTTGATGAGATGTATGTTGTCTTTCCTCTAGTGGTGTTATGTGAACATGGACTACATGACACGTCACCATGATTTGGGCCTAGGGGAAGGCATTGGGAAGTATTAAGTAGATGATGGGTTGCTAGAGTGACAAAATCTTAAACCCTAGTTTATGTGTTGCTTAGTAAGGGGCTGATATGTATCCACATATTTCGTGCTATGGTTAGATTTATCTTAATTCTTCTTTCGTAGTTGTGGATGCTTGCGAGAGGGGTTAATCATAAGTTGGAGGCTTGTACAAGTCAGGACAGCACCCAAGCACCGGTCCACCCACATATCAAATTATCAAAGTAATGAACACGAATCACGTGAAGATGATGAAAACTAACTAGACAATAATTCCCATGTGTCGGGAGCGCTTTGCTTTATATAAGAGTTCGTCCAGGCTTATCCTTTGCCATAAAAAGTATTGGGCCACCCTTCTGCACGTTTCTTACACTTGTTACTTGTTACCCGTTCCAAATTATCTTATTGCAAAACTATTTGTTATAGATAATTCCAGTGCTTGCAGAAAATACCTTGCTGATAACCGCTTGTCATTTCCTTCTGCTCCTCGTTAGGTTCGACACTCTTACTTATCGAAAGGACTATGATAGATCCTCTATACTTGTTGGTCATCAAGACTCTTTTCTGGCGCCATTGTCGGGGAGTGAAGCGCCTTTGGCGAGTGGAATTTTGTAAGGAAACATTTATATTACTGGCTGAAATTTAATGTCACTTGTCACAATGGAAAATAATCCTTTGAGGGGCTTGTTCGGGGTATCTTCACCTTGACCAGAAGAGCAAAAAGTTTCTCCTCAACCTACTGAACCTACTGAAAATATTTATTATGAAATTCCTTCGGGTATGATAGAGAAAATGCTAGCTAATCCTTATGTAGGAGACGAGACATTTACATCCTGATATGCATCTAATCTATGTGGATGAAGTTTGTGGATTATTTAAGCTTGTAGGTTTTCCCGAGGGTGAAGTCAAGAAGAATGTCTTTCCCTTTATCTTTGAAGGAGAAGGCATTGGCATGGTATAGGCTAAGCGATGATATTGGGACTTGGAATTACAACCGATTGAAATTGGAATTTCATCAGAAGTTCTATCCTATGCATCTGGTTCATCATGATTGGAATTATATTTATAATTTTTGGCCTCGTGAAGGAGAAAGTATCGCTCAAGTTTGGGGGAGGCTTAAGTCAATGTTATTTTCATGCCCCAATCATGAGCTCTCAAGATAAATTACCATTCCAAATTTTTATGTTAGGCTTTCTCGTAATAATCAATCCATGTTCGATACTTCTTGTACTGGTTCTTTTATGAGGAAAACCATTGAATTCAAATGGGATTTATTGGAAAGAATTAAACGCAACTCCGAAGATTGGGAGCTCGATGAAGGTAAGTGTAAGTGCATCTAGTGCCACCCCTAGTTGGTTTTGGAGTATTGACGACAAACATGGTTGAGGGACTAATGTCTTTGTGAGAACTGCAGGATAGCACAGGCAGAAGTACCTCATTGATTCGGTTTTCCTACCAGAGATGATCCCTAAATATGTATGAGGACATTGAAGACAATGGTGGTTCGTGAAGACATTCACGTCAAAGATAATGACATGTGAATACATTCACTTGAAGACTATGGTGTGCGAAGACATAGTTTCTTTCGTAGTTTCATTTTCTTCCTTCTTGAGTCATAGGAACCACCGTATTTTTAAGTGGGGTCAAAGTGAACATTATTATAAGACTGACGTGATACTCAACCAAAATCATATTTCTTCAAGTGAAGACAATGAGAACAAATCTTATACAGAGTAGGGTGAGTCAGCTTTGCTTGTAGCCCAAGCCAAGCCGTCACATGTGTTTGAAATCCGACCGTTGGACACGTGTTGGTTCCTTAGTGACCTGGGATCATTTCGGACATATCATGTCGGGTTTGTAAGTGCTTCTAGTGCCATACCTAGTTGGTTTTGGAGTATTGACGACGAATGTGGTTGAGGGACTAATGTGTTTGTGATAATTGCAGGATAACACAGTTAGTAGTCCCTCATTGATTCGGTTTACCTACCATAGATGACCCCTAAAAATGTGTGAAGACACTGAAGACAATGGTGGTTCGTGAAGACATTCACGATGAAGATTATGACGTGTGAAGATATTCACTTGAAGACTATGGAGTGCAAAGACATAGCTGTTTCGTAGTTTCCTTTCTTCTTTATTGAGTCATAGGAACCAAGTACTGCTAAGTGGGGTCCACATGAACAAAGTTAGAGTGACTGATGTAATGCTCAACCAAATCCTATGTCTTCGAGCGAATACAATGAGAGCAAACCTTATCCAGAGCTGGACGAGTCAGCTTTACTTGTAGCCCAAGCCAAGCTGCCATGGTGTCACACCCTGATTTTCATGCCACTACACTTAAGCTAACAATCATAATAAAATGTGGTTTGACAAAAACTTTTAAGTGTTTTGGACCTTGCCTTGATTGGTTTTTGTCTGTTGTTTGCAAGTGCTCTAAAAATAAAATAAACCCTCCAACTCTTATACTCCTTCTCCTTGATCCAAAAACCTTTCCCAATGATCATGCCATGTGTATAGGACATAAAAATAATTTCTTGCAAAAATAATTTGGCCAAATAGTATTTTCAAAAATTAGTTTTTCAAAAGCCCCCGAATTGAGGTTTGCACTACAAGTACTTAATTAAGGGCAATAAAAATCTTCCCAAAAATATATTTGACTCCTATTAGACATAGGATACCCAGAAACCACAAAAATATAATTTTAAAAGTTATTTTCCTATTTTATTTAAAAGCTTTTTCTTAAGGCCAGAAATGGTCTTTAATACGGAAAAATTATTTTATTGTTTCAAAAATATTTGGCAAAATTCTTGGAAGCTCATTGGACATATATTGTCCATATAGGTGAGGTTCAAAACATGGTAATGATCAAAATATTGGACAAAAGCCTCCAAAACCATTTCTGCCCATTTCAAGGATTTGAAATATTTCTACAAGAAATATTTTCAAATAAATCCAATAAAATTCTAGCAAGTCACATATGAATAATGTGATGATCTTGCAAAGTATCACCTCAATCAGAATAGTTTTGGTTCACTAAAGTGCCCAAAACCCTCTCTGTCCAGATCCAAGTTTGAACAACTTTACACTGCCAAGTGTCTCCTTTTGATCTGAATTTTTGTGGGCATGTTTAAATCCTCAAAGTATGACACTGCACCAAGTGGTTCATCAAGGGGAAGTGATTTGCTCAACTAGATCTACACAAGTTCATATCTGCTAATTTCTAGGGTTTACAAAAGTTGCATTGGCAACTTTGCCCAAATAAGCTCCAAATTGGTGGAAGGCCCTAATTATATGTGTCATTTCACCTTGTGGAATCTCATGGCAAATGGAGATCATCTACTTGCCCAAACCATTATCAAACACCTTCTGACACTTTACCAAAATGCCATTTTTGACCTCTTCCACTAATCTCCATGGGCTCAACTTTGTACCACAGCTGCTCCTGACCCTCTCCTACCTCCAGTAACTCTCCCCTGGCCATTTCTCAATGATTAAGGGGTGAAACACCCCCATTTACCTCCCTGGACAGCAACTTCTCTCTCTCCCTCAACTTCCCTCCTCACTCCAGTGGCTCCCCAGGGCATCCAAGGCCATATACCACTTCTTTACGTTCCCCTAGAGCTACCAGACACCTTTGGCCGTGACCACATTGCATAGAAAATGGCCATGCCGGCCATTTGTGCGCTCTGGAGCGCGCTACAGTGCACTCCCGCACTGTAGCCGCCCCTTCCAACCGCCTCCGGCCACCTCAGGCCTCCCCAGCGCGCCCGACGGTGCGCCTCAACGTCTGCGACATGCCACGCCTCTGTCCCCCTCCTCATTCTCCCTCCTCTCGCCCCAGCTCGCACGCGGGCCGGCCGCCCGAGAGCTCCAATGAGCAAACTCACGCGCGCGGTGTCCCTGGCCCCCCTGCTCTTCTTCTTCTCTCCCCTAGCTCTGGACCGAATCTAGGAACGCCCCAGACACACCAAGACGAGCTCCCATGACCCGTGGCGACGACAACGAGCTTGCCGGCGCACGAGTCCTCGGTGGACCGTCGCCCACCTATTTAAAGGCCACCCCCGAGCCCTATCTCGTCTCCAACTGCCCTCTCTCCCTCCCCTGGACCCACCGGACCGTGTCATTCTTCCTCCCGTGACCCCCATCCACCTCCAAGGCCGAAGCCAAGCCGCCGTCCATCGCCAAAATCCGCGCCGTCCCGACTCCCTCCTCTCCCTATAACCGCATCACAGGACCCCACCAGAACAAGAGGAGCTCGACCGCACCCTTCTTTCTCCTCTGACGAGCCGCTAGGCCATGGCCACTCTCGCCCGACGCCACCGTCAGCCGCGGAAGAAGCCCTGCTCCTTTCTAGTGACGCAGGCACCCATATTGGGGTCTCCCTGGTTCGTCTCTCTCCGCTGAGCACGCCGGTGGGCGGATCATCGCCGGAGACGCCCTATAGCACCGGCGGCCGACATCGAACGCCTCCTCTGTCTCCCTTCGCGCCCGCGCGAGAGGTTGAGGACGAACCTGCAGGCGGGGCCCGCTCATCAGTGGCCCAGCCACTGGGCCACGCTGGCAAGTGGAGGCGGGTATGCCGTCTCCCATGTCCCCGCAGCGAAGGCGCACTCCGCCTGGGCGCCTTCGACGTCGCCCTGTCGTCCGCGTGGCCGAGCCGTTGGGTCGGCCCAGTGCGCTGAGGTGCTATGCTGCGCCCGGTGCGTGGTATAGGTATAACCCCCACTTCCTTTGTCTTTTTCTTTTTCCAGAAATTCGTAAAATCTCCCAAATATTCATATTAACTCCAAATTGAATGATTCAAATTTCTGGTAACTCCATAAATCATGCTCTACTTGTTGGTGCATCATGAACATTTTTCTAGAACACCACTCTTCCCAAAAATCCAATAAAACCCCATTTTCAAATTCTGTGATGAACTTTAGAAAATCACAGAGAGCTCAAAATTGATCCAAATGCCATGATTCAAAATCCTTCATACTTCTAAGTTCATAACTTAGTTTTTCAACATTTTTTCCTAATACTTTATGTTCCACACAAAAAAATGAGCCATTTCTTCATATTAGCCAACTTTGCAAATTCATAGGAAATTCATTTGAGCTCCAAATCTAGTGAAACCAACTCCTAGATGCTTCTAAAATTATTCCTTGTTAAATGGATGCCTTTGATCATTTTTCAAATAGTTCTTCTGTACAGTTATTGCAAATCCATAAACCCCTTGATACCGTCATATCGAAATGTTTAGAAATGTCCATTGATCCACTTCCTATGAAATCACCTTGGTCATTCCTCATATGACCAGGGAAGTCCTAGAAAAGTAAAATCCATATTTTTAGAGCACTTTTATTTTCTGCCTTGTTGTGTTGCTTATTATGATCATTTCGATGTTAGTTGACGAAGTAGACAGGGAACTTGGAGAAGGACCAGAAGATCTCAAGACTCTGATGAACCAGGAAAGCAGCCCTTTGACCATGTCTATGAAACCCTTTTTATGCATGTCATATAGCACCATATTGTTGTTGCAACGGAATCATGATGAGGTGGTAACCACTTTGATGGTTTGCCACCGTACTTCCTCGTTGATACTTGCATTGTGCATGACCCTACCATCTTATGAGGGTTATGCCGGTGGGCGTAGATAGGATGCTAAAGTAGTGCTACGCAAAAAGGGACGGGAATATGCATGGTGATGGAGACAAAGTATTTTCAAAAGACTTTTCGAAAACCCCATCGGGTGCCACTTATGCCCGGGGGAGATGATGAGTTGGGTAGCCACTTGATGACGAAGTGGTGTACCGAGGCACGTGTGTGTTGTTTTCAAAACGGATTGGTTTAAGTTGCGACCGTTATTCCAAACTTACATGCGCAACCACTCTACCCTTGTATGGGAAAGGGCATTATTGATTACCTAGGCCGATACTAGCTTGGAGCCTGCATTACTAGTGACGGGGGAGAGTTGGTGCTCTCTCTCGGGACGGGGTCGTTCCAGGTAGGGCGCCCATGACTGTTTTCACAGGGCACTGGATACACCTGTGTCCCCTCTCGGATGTTACGATCTCGAGTGAGTCTCGTATGATGTACATCCTGAGGATATGGAACAATGAGTGGACTCCTTGTTAGTGTTGTCTAGGGAAAGATAGTGATCGGGTGCTTACCCTGGGTACTTGAGGTATCGCGGGTCGTGGATGACACGGAAGTTCCCCGGATCTTGTGGGTAAAGTGTGCAACCTCTTCAGAGTGTCAAACTATTCGAATAGCCATGTCCACGGTCAAGGACAGTTGGGTAACCGCTCTTGGGCTACGTCCACATGTTTACAAACCAGTGTGTATGTTTGGATAAGTGGGAAGATCTACTTGGGTCAAGTCAAAGGACTTGACATGATTGAGTTGGGTTGATGCCCACTCTATTTATGTTGATATCTGTAACCTGTCCTCATGGTTACTTGAATTCTCCTGATGCATGTCTTACAAGTTGTTGAACATGTCATTGCACTCAAAACTAGCTTTCTGCAAAAATTTACCTATATCATGCATTGTTGTATCTTGAACCAAAACATGGGTTGCTTGCGAGTATATTCAAAGTACTCATTGGCTTGCCACTGGTTATTTTATTGGCCAAGCATGAAAGAACATGATATAATGAAGAGTACCTTGGTGACGAACATGCGAGCTAGGATGCTTCCCAGTCAGAATGCCTGTAGGGTTAGGGCAGATGGCATGGGTCCAAGTTGTTATTGAAGAATTCCGCTGCGATGATACACTCAAGACTTGACCATAATGGTCCTACTTGTGTAAAACGGTATGTATGGATGTAAGACTCTTGTTATTCAGCTTCTGTGTGTTTAGTGAGCATTGATCTCTGGGATCACTGTACACGTGCATTCGGTGATCTCGACTTATGAGTCGGGGTCCCCACAGAGCTGGTATCAGAGCCATCCTGACTGTAGGAAGCCTTAGTTAGCATGGTCGTTACTTAGGGTAAAACTATTTCCAAAACTGTTACTAGTTTTCAAAACTATCTATACTTCTCTTCCCTTCTCAGTTTTTCGAAAACTAAGATATACTTTCCTCTTCCCCTTCAAAATTTTAAATGGTCGCTAGAATCCTTAGGCCCTGACCACGGGACTCCTTGTAATCCTCGAGGATAATCTAGAAGGAAGATGCATTGCCAGACATCCACCCACATCTCCCGAACACAAGATTGGCGACACCACAACAAGACGATACCAACAGAAGATACATCCTCGAGGAATGAGGACATGAAGACCCAGGAGATGGTGACACCCTTGACACTGCCCCAAGATGAAGCAACCCTAGCCTACGATGATCAGGGCATAGGATATGCAAGATCATGATATACATCGCTAATAGAGCAACCATGTCCTTACTGTTGTTGTATCGGCAACCACCGGTGGATGAGAATCTCGCCATTTGGTCCGCCTCACTATATTGAGCAGGAAAATGGTTCTCTTCATCCCCCGCTCTTAGTGTCGATGTTGTCATCAACGTAACCGACATGTTGGACCTCTACTATGCCTTGTTAATGTTCTTGCAAAAAGGATTACAAACCTGGTACCATCGACGCCTTAGAAAGCAAAAGCGATCATCATGATTAAGAAGACAAGAGAAGACCAAGTCCAAGACAGCCATGAGGAGCCACCATCACCCCATCACCTCATCAGGCGAGAAGTTGTCGAAGATTCTTCAGGCTCAACCCAGATGTTTCATCAAACAAGAGACGTAGCAACACTTAAGGAAAACTTAGGAGACTGCACGAGGCACAAGGCACGACTACTGAGTCCGAGAACCCCTAGGGTAGGATGAGTCGTGTAACCCCTATGCGCAGTCGAGTCCGTATGATGGTTCGAATAGAACCATAATTGTGTGTTGCTTGTTTTTATTTGTTTATGTTTTGATATAGGTCACACTTTTGCCCTAGGCAACAAGTACGCGACTATATCACCTTCCTTACCATGTTTCTTTGTTTTGGCCCTTTTTGCACCTGTTTGTTTGCACTTGCACTATAAAACCCCCTTTAGGCATTCCCCTCCTCTATGCTACCTCTCTCTCTCATCTCTCTCCTCAACTGAAGGCTAGCAAGACAAGATACACCAAGGATTCTACTCTGGCAACCAACCAACACTAAAGACTTTTGCTACAACCTCCTCGACCAAGTGCAGCCCCTTAGAGTTATGGTTGCCCCTCAAGATTAGAGACCCATTCCTAGACCCTTCAGGACTTCACGAGATACTCCAACTCGAAACCTTAACCATGAGCTTAACCTACGGAATCACAAGAGAACAAGTTAAGCTGTAGTAAGCCTTGCTTATCACTGGGTTCATTATGGAACTAATGGGCATAGTGAACGAGCACATTATCTTACTAAGATAGCACCAGAACTGACGATGCCATAGGGAGGACCATCTGAGGATATAGGAATAGAGGACAAATGACTTGATTAGTTTATATCAATGACTTGAGGAATTATATGAGACTATTTGGTGGATTATGAGGCTTTGATGTTGGTAGATGAACTTGGTGGGATCATGAGTATAGATTAGCATAGCTTTCATTACCCCTGAGTAAATTGGATTTAGTAGGATAATTGTGTTTGCAAGCTGGAATTCTGTGAAGTATTTGATTTGTCTTAGGCACACGATATTGATAGGTGATAGTTGATATTACGATAATGACACTAGGGAAAAGTGTAGAAATTCTTGTTGGACATGAGATTTGGATTTAAATAGGTGATCCTAGTAGGGTATAGGTGGTGAGTAAGTCTACATGGTTCGGAGTAAATTGGAATTAGACCGATAATCTTGATCGTGATACCATGTTTCTCGGTGGACAATAAACTAGGAGATTGGATTAATTGTCGGAGTTGATATAAACTTGATCTTGGAGGTTACTTGACCATGATAATGGAAATTGGTGGACTGACTATAGTAGAGATAGCCATTTCAAGTATTTGGGGATTATAAGGACTTTAGAAGATCATGTGGAACACCATAAACATTGGATTTTTAGAATTAATGGATTGTGTAGTGATTAATGGAAGTTAATGGGCTGTTGGAGTTGATTCATAGGAAGGAGACAAGATCTTGGAGTGGCTTACGACATGTTTCCTTAGGATAGAGGTGCTTTATCTTAGACCTTGGAAGAATAGTCTGAGCACTTGGATTGTCACGTTCAAGCTTAGCATCTTATATGTTCTACCCATGGATTTTTAGGGGTAGACATACATATGAGTTTGGGGATTGGAGACATATATGATTTTGTTAGACCTCCTCTAGAGAGTCATGAGGATATGAATCACATGAGTGATGATTGGAGTTGACCTATAGAAATGATACTATCAGTGATATGATGTGATTTGTTTAAAGGACTAGATAGCACAATTGGCATCTCAGAAAAAATGTGCTCAAGGATGGGACGATAAACATTCACTCGCACACTAGAATCCTTGAAACCCTTACGCCCTACCAAGCCACAACATGGTCGGATCCTGACCTTGGGCTTTGGCTCTAGATCGATAAGATCTTGGCCAATGCTCAACCGTGACCATCACCAATGCCTCAGCCCACTTTATGTACCCCGTGAACAAAGTCTTCATGGAGTGCTTAGACAAGATAGTTGTCATCATCATTTGGTGACCTACTTGTCCACCCGAAGACGGAAGAAGAGCCGTTCAGCTAGTCTAGGAACATTTGAAGACCGCCATGCCAAGGAGGAAGAACTACCACCATCGTCAAGAAGTAAACATCCGCGTCGAAGACCAGGTGTATCTGCAAGCAACTTCTCTCTAAGGAACCAAGCATTTCCATGACAAGGAGACCCACACCAAGATTCATCGGCCCCCTTCGAGATCACTCAAGGATTTCACAACCCCCTCTGAGATCACTATGAGACGAAGAGAAGACAGTTACCAGTTGGAGTTGCCACCTGAGTTACCTGATGTGCACAATGCTTTCCATGCATCACAACCCCAAAAGTGTTTGCAACTTCCTAACTTGCCCGATCTCTACGAGGGCATTGACCACCGAGCCATCGACCCTTAGCCCAATCTAACCTACCGCGAGCTACCCATTAGCAACCTGGATCACGAAGAGCGTCATACACGAAGCCACACCATCAAGTACTTCAAGCTCAGTGGAGCACTACACGGAAGCAGAAGCAACATGAGGACTTGAAGACTACCCCAGATCCAAGTTTCTGTATCCCTTTCCGAGCCTAGTTTGGGAATCTCGGGGATGAGATTCTTGTAAGGGGGTAGGTCTGTCACACCCTGATTTTCATGCCACTACACTTAAGCTAACAATCATAATAAAATGTGGTTTGACAAAAACTTTTGAGTGTTTTGGACCTTGCCTTGATTGGTTTTTGTCTGTTGTTTGCAAGTGCTCTAAAAATAAAATAAATCCTCCAACTCTTACACTCCTTCTCCTTGATCCAAAAACCTTTCCCAATGATCATGCCATGTGTATAGGACATAAAAATAATTTCTTGCAAAAATAATTTGGCCAAATAGTATTTTCAAAAATTAGTTTTTCAAAACCCCCCGAATTGAGGTTTGCACTGCAAGTACTTAATTAAGGGCAATAAAAAACTTTCCAAAAATATATTTGACTCCTATTAGACATAGGATACCCAGAAACCACAAAAATATAATTTTAAAAGTTATTTTCCTATTTTATTTAAAAGCTTTTTCTTAAGGCCAGAAATGGTCTTTAATAGGGAAAATTATTTTATTGTTTCAAAAATATTTGGCAAAATTCTTGGAAGCTCATTGGACATATATTGTCCATATATGTGAGTTTCAACACATGGTAATGATCAAAATATTGGACAAAAGCCTCCAAAACCATTTCTGCCCATTTCAAGGATTTGAAATATTTCTACAAGAAATATTTTCAAATAAATCCAATAAAATTCTAGAAAGTCACATATGAATAATGTGATGATCTTGCAAAGTATCACCTCAATCAGAATAGTTTTGGTTCACTAAAGTGCCCAAAACCCTCTCTGTCCAGATCCAAGTTTGAACAACATTACATTGCCAAGTGTCTCCTTTTGATCTGAATTTTTGTGGGCATGTTCAAATCCTCCAAGTATGACACTACACCAAGTTGTTCATCAAGGGGAAGTGATTTGCTTAACTAGATCTACACAAGTTCATATCTGCTAATTTCTAGGGTTTACAAAAGTTGCATTGGCAACTTTGCCCAAATAAGCTCCAAATTGGTGGAAGGCCCTAATTATATGTGTCATTTCACCTTGTGGAATCACATGGCAAGTGCAGATCATCTACTTGCCCAAACCATTATCAAACACCTTCTGACACTTTACCAAAATGCCATTTTTGACCTCTTCCACTAATCTCCACGGGCTCAACTTTGTACCACAGCTGCTCGTGACCCTCTCCTACCTCCAGTAACTCTCCCCTGGCCATTGCTCAATGATTAAGGGGTGAAATACCCCCATTTACCTCCCTGGACAGCAACTTCTCTCTCTCCCTCAACTTCCCTCCTCACTCCAGTGGCTCCCCAGGGCATCCAAGGCCATATACCACTTCTTTACTTTCCCCTAGAGCTACCAGACACCTTTGGCCATGACCACATTGCATAGAAAATGGCCATGCCGGCCATTTGGGCGCTCTGGAGCGTGCTACAGTGCGCTCCCGCACTGTATCCGCCCCCTTCCAACCGCCTCCGGCCACCTCGGGCCTCCCTAGCGCACCCGACGATGCGCCTCAACATCTGCGACACGCCACACCTCTGTCCCCCTCCTACTTCTCCCTCCTCTCGCCCCAGCTCGCACGCGCGCCGGACGCCCGGGAGCTCCAATGAGCAAACTCACACGCGCGGTGCCCCTGGCCCCACTGCTCTCTTTCTTTTCTCCCCTAGCTCTGGACCGAATCCAGGAACGCCCCAGACACACCACAACGAGCTCCCGTGACCCGTGGCGATGGCAACGAGCTCACCGGCACACGAGTCCTCGATGGACCGTCGCCCGCCTATTTAAAGGCCACCCCCGAGCCCTATCTCATCTCCAACTGCCCTCTCTCCCACCCCTGGACCCCCCGGACCGCGCCATTCTTCCTCCCGTGACCCCCATCCACCTCCAAGGCCGAAGCCGAGCCGCCGTCCATCGCCAAAGTCCGCGCCATCCCGACCCCCTCCTCTCCCTATAACCGCATCACAGGACCCCCCAGAACCAGAGGAGCTCGACTGCACCCTTCTTTCTCCTCTAACGAGCCGCTAGGCCATGGTCACTCTCGCCCGACGCCACCGTCCGTCGCGGACGAAGCCCTGCTCCCATCCGGTGACGCAGGCACCCGTGGTGGGGTCTCCCTGGTTCGTCTCTCTCCGCTGAGCACGCCAGTGGGCGGATCATCGCCGGAGATGCCCTGTAGCACTGACGGCCGGCGTCGAACGCCTCCTCTGTCTCCCTTCGCGCCCGCGCGGGAGGTTGAGGACGAACCTGCAGGCGGGGCCCGCTCATCAGTGGCCCAGCCATCGGGCCACGCTGGCAAGTGGAAGCAGGTTCGCCGTCTCCCACGTCCCCGCAGCGAAGGCGCACTCCGCCTGGGCGCCTTCGACGTCGCCCTATCGTCCGCGTGGCCGAGCCGCTGGGTCGGCCCAGTGCGCTGAGGTGCTATGCTGCGCCCGGTGCGTGGTATAGGTATAACCCCCACTTCCTTTGTCTTTTTCTTTTTCCGGAAATTCGTAAAATCTCCCAAATATTCATATTAACTCCAAATCAAATGATTCAAATTTCTGGTAACTCCATAAATATGCTCTACCTGTTGGTGCAGCATGAACATTTTTCCAGAACACCTCTCTTCCCAAAAATCCAATAAAACCCCATTTTCCAATTCTGTGATGAACTTTAGAAAATCACACAGAGCTCAAAATTGATCCAAATGCCATGATTCAAAATCCTTCATACTTGTAAGTTCATAACTTAGTTTTTCAACATTTTTCCTAATACTTTATGTGCCACACAAAATAATGAGCCATTTCTTCATATTAGCCAACTTTGCAAATTCATAGGAAATTCATTTGAGCTCCAAATCCAGTGAAACCAACTCCTAGATGCTTCTAAAATTATTCCTTGTTAAATGGATGCCTTTGATCATTTTTCAAATAGTTCTTCTGTACAGTTATTGCAAATCCATAAACCACTTGATTCCATCATATCGAAATGTTTGAAATATCCATTGATCCACTTCCAATGAAATCACCTTGGTCATTCCTCATATGACCAGGGAAGTCCTAGAAAAGTCAAATCCATATTTTTAGAGCACTTTTATTTTCTGCCTTGTTGTGTTTTTTATTATGATCGTTTCGATGTTAGTTGTCGAAGTAGATGGGGAACTTGGAGAAGGACTAGAAGATCTCAAGACTCTGATGAACCAGGCAAGCATCCCTTTGACCATGTCTATGAAACCCTTTTTATGCATGTCATATAGCACCATATTGTTGTTGCAACGGAATCATGATGAGGTAGTAACCACTTTGATGGTTTGCCACCGTACTTCCTCGTTGATACTTGCATTGTGCATGATCCTACCTTCTTATGAGGGTTATGCCAGTGGGGGTAGATAGGATGCTAAAGTAGTGCTACGCAAAAAGGGACGGGAATATGCATGGTGATGGAGACAAAGTATTTTCAAAAGACTTTTCGAAAACCCCATCGGGTGCCACTTATGCCCGGGGGAGATGATGAGTTGGTAGCCACTTGATGACGAAGTGGTGTACCGAGGCAAGTATGTATTGTTTTCAAAACGGATTGGTTTAAGTTGCGACCGTTATTCCAAACTTACATGCGAACCACTCTACCCTTGTATGGGAAAGGGCATTATTGATTACCTAGGCCGATACTAGCTTGGAGCCCGCATTACTAGTGACGGGGGGAGAGTTGGTGCTCTCTCTCGGGATGGGGTCATGCCAGGTAGGGCGGCCATGACTGTTTTCACAGGGCACCGGATACACCGTTGTGTACCCTCTCGGATGTTACGATCTCGAGTGAGTCTCGTATGATGTACATCGTGAGGATATGGATCAACGAGTGGACTCCTTGTTAGTGTCGTCTAGGGAAAGATAGTGATCGGGTGCTTACCCCAGGTACTTGAGGTATCGCGGGTCGTGGATGACACGGAATTTCCCCGGATCTTGTGGGTAAAGTGTGCAACCTCTACAGAGTGTCAAACTATTCGAATAGCCGTGTCCACGGTCAAGGACAGTTGGGTAACCGCTCTTTGGCTATGTCCACATGTTTACAAACCAGTGTGTGTGTTTGGATAAGTGGGAATATCTACTTGGGTCAAGTCAAAGGACTTGACATGATTGAGTTGGGTTGATGCCCACTCTATTTATGTTGATATCTGTAACCTGTCCTCATGGTTACTTGAATTCTCCTGATGCATGTCTTACAAGTTGTTGAACATGTCATTGCACTCAAAACTAGCTTTCTGCAAAAATTTACCTATATCATGCATTGTTGTATCTTGAACCAGAACATGGGTTGCTTGCGAGTACATTCAAAGTACTCATTGGCTTGCCACTGGTTATTTTATTGGCCAGGCATGAAAGAACAGGATATAATGAAGAGTACCTTGGTGACGAACATGCGAGCTAGGACGCTTCCCAGTCAGAATGCCTGTAGGGTTAAGGCAGATGGCATGGGTCCAAGTTGTTATTGAAGATTTCTGCTGCGATGATACACTCAAGACTTGACCATAATGGTCCTACTTGTGTAAAACGGTATGTATGGATGTAAGACTCTTGTTATTCAGCTTTTGTGTGTTCGGTGAGCATTGATCTCTGGGATCACTGTACACGTGCATTCGGTGATCTTGACTTATGAGTCGGGGTCCCCACACATGGGTGTTTGAAATCCGACCGTTGGACACGTGTCGGTTCCTTAGTGACCCAGGGTCATTTCGGACATATTAGGTCGGGTTGCCACTTGGCTATAAATAGCCTACCCCCTACACCATAAATTGGTGGCTGCTCAGAGTTAGTGCACGACTTTTGTCGTTTGAGAGCAAACCACCTCCGAAGCATTTGAGAGAGAGATCATTGCGAGGACTAAGCCCAAGACACCCAGAGCCAAAGAGTGTTAGGCATCACTAAAGTCTTTCTGTCCGCGTGATCTGAAGACTTGTTACACTTGAGGACTGTGAATCCTCCAGCCGGTTAGGGGTCGCATTCTGAGCATCCAACAATCATTGTGGATTGCCGGTGAACAAAGTTTGTGAAGGTTTGGAAGTCTACCTTGAAGACTTACCAGAGTGATTGGGCGAGGACTGGGTGTCCTTAGCTCAAGGGGAATAAGGTGAAGACACGGTCTTCTGAGTTCAATCGGATGCTCCCTAACCAGACGTACAGTTGTCACAACAACTAGAACTGGTCTACCAAATCATTGTCTCCACCAAGCAACTGGTTCTATCCCCTACTCTCATTACTCTGCAGTTTGTCTTCGTGAAGTCATTGCCTGCTTGCCTGATTCATTTGACTTTGCTGTGTGAAGACTTATATCTATTTGGCTTCGTACTATCTTCCATTCTGATCCTGTCTACCTAGTTGCACTTAGTCTTCGTGCTGTCACTGTATTGTATGCTTGACTAATGCTTGCCTAGTGTAGTTTTCTTTCGGCTGCTTACTATATATGTTTAGTTTACTTGTTTGTCTTCAAAGCCACCGTGTTTTGAAGACTTTCATAAAAACCGCCTATTCACCCCCTAGTCTATAACCAACACTTTCAATTGGTATCAGAGCAAGGTACTCCCTTGTTCTATGTGATTCGGTTTAACCACCTGGAGTTTTAGCTATGTCGACTGCAGGGATAATCAAGTTCTCCGCTGCGTGCCCTGTCTTTGATGGCACTGACTACCCCTACTGGAAGAACAAGATGCGCATGCATCTTGAAGCCATTGATGTCGATCTCTGGTATGTCGTCAAGACTGGTGTTCCCAAAGTCGGTGAAGGCGTCACCGCTGCTGATGTCAAGAGATTTGCGCAATTGGACTCAACCACCAAGAACATCATCTGTGGTTAACTGACCAAAGGGCAGTATGGCCGAGTGAGTGCACTGGAAACTGCAAAGCTAGTCTGGGACTCTCTGTCCAAGGTCAACGAAGGCATCTCAACTCAGACAGACTCAAGAATTGATGTTCTTCGCAATCTCTTCAACCGCTTCAAGAGAAATGACAATGAGAATGTCTAGCTCACGTTCGATCGCTTGACTGATATCATCAATGAGCTTCGTACTCTCGGAGCCACTAAGATCACAAAGCATGAGATCATGAAGAAGCTTCTAAGATCACTTGACAGCTTGTTTGACACCTTAGCCCTGATGATAGAAGATTGTCCTGACTTCAAAGATCTTGATTCATCTGATATACTTGAGAGGCTCAACACACATGAGTTCCAGCTATCTGAGAAGCATGATATCTATGGTCCCAACTATGGCCGAACCCGTGCCCTGAAGGCAAAAGCTGTTTCCTCATATGAAGAAGAATGTGACTGCAGATCTAGTGATCCTGAAGAGCTTGGCAAAGAACTTGCAATGCTTGTGAGGAAGTTCCAAAAGTTCTCCAAGCAGAATTAGTTCAGCAAGTCTTCAAGATCTAGCTCAAAGAACGATGATGCTTCATCACGTGACTACAGGAAGAGAACTTGCCACAAATGCAAGAAGACAGGCCATTACATCTCCGCGTGTCCTCAGTGGGATAAGGAATCGAAGAAGAAGAAAAAGAAGAGCAAGGAATATGATTCTGATGACAAGAAAAAGAAGAAATTGTCAAAATCTTCTTGAAAGTCTTCGTCAAAGTCTTCATCTCACAAGAATACCTCATCAAGCAAGGCTCGTGCATTTATTGGCAAGGAGACGGATTCAGAGGAGGAGTCTGCATCTGAGGAGGCGGAGGTGGAGTCCCAGGAGGAGTCTGATTCAGGCGTGGCATCAACTTTCATCGCCAAGTCCATCTTCAACACCAAAGACAATGGTCATGACGTTGAACCAAAGCTAATGATGATGATGATGATGAAGATGACTCTGCTCCAACCTACTGCTTTATGGCACGTGGTGCCAAGGTAACCTCAGATGATGCCTATTTCCAAACCTCTAGTGAAGATGACTCTAAATGTGAATCCAAACCTAGCTATAAGACACTTGCTAAAATTGAAACTATGCAACAAACTACTATGGAACATATTCAAAAGCTGCTAGACAAAAGCAATGACCTATTGGACGCGGAAATGAATCGAACTCAGTCCTTGATCGAAGATATTAAAAGTCTTCGCGTTAAGTATGAAGAACTTGAAAGTCGTCATGAAACTCTCTCAGCCTCTCATGAGAAGCTTTCCTACGATTATCTTCAAAGAAAGCAAGACCTTGAGAAATTGAGAGTGTCTCATGAAGATCTTCAAAAAGAGAACGATTCACTACTCGCCCAACAGATTAGTTCCGCTCAGGTAGAATTTGTTCCACCATGCTTAAAGTGTCTTGGGCACGATAATGCTATCTCTGTTGCTAGATGTTCTACAACTTCTGATGTTGCAATATCATCAACTACTGATGTTGTAACTAGCCCCTCTACTGAGGATGCCACTACTATTGCTGATGAGAATGCTTGGTTGAAGATATTGCTTGAGACTGGCATGTACAAAAGCCTCAAAGGGCATCAGACTTTGCGCGATGTCCTCTAGAAACAGATTCTAAACCAAAACCATAGGAAAGAGGGTGTTGGGTTTGAGAGGAAAATGAACATTGATGGTTCTTACTCGACGCCTAAGCAGTACCCCAAAACCACCTGGGTTGTTGCTAAGGATTCTTCAGTGGACCCATCCACTTTATCTGGCTTCACTTGTGCTAACCCAATTGTCATTGATGAATCCTTTGATGCCAATTATAAACTGTTTAAGAATTAGAATGGTGAAGTGTTTGCCAGGTACATTGGTACTAACTATAGGAACGGGTCACCCCAGAAGAAGATCTGGGTGCCCAAAAGTTGTCTTGACAAGCTTCCCTTGAATGTCATCAAGACACCACCTGGGAAGAAGACAAACCTCAGACCAAAGGCGTCATATGACCCAAAGGCTTGATACAGACAGAGGACCACTCATGGTCACCTTAACGCAAATGTTTTGCAGGAGAACCGTTATAAGACTCATGAATATGAGCGTATTTTCTCTAACTGCTATGTTCACAAAACTAAGAACTTTTCTACATATTCATATGAGTACTATTCTCCTCCTACGAAGCTATTTGCTAGGGCTCCCAAGCCAAAGTACTTAGATGCTGCACTTAGACTTATTGGTTCTAAGCCACCCCTGAAGATGTGGGTGGTTAAGAAGAATTAACTTCTCTTGCAGGGAAAGGTCTCCAGCCAGAAAGCAAAATCTTCTGATGCCAATGCTAGAGACCTAAAATATCTTGTGGGACGAAAAATAAAATGCCCCAATGGTCTTACCATGTATTTCGTCCCAGGGTTCCTTGACAAGCATCCTATCATGCCTAATCAGAATCTAAACTTTGATAATATGCTTGTTCGCTATATGTTTGTGCTTCACAATACTCTTGGTGAAGCCTATCCCGCTAACTGCACTGTAGGGTACAACTCCGAAAGCCACTGAATGGATCATGGACAGCGGCTGCACCAACCGAGGGAGTCCTGGATTAAGGGGTCCTCAGACAGTCGGACTATGTACATGGGCCGCATTGTTGGGCTATCAAGATACAAGACGGAGACTTCTTCCCGTGTCCGAATGGGACTCTACTTGGTGTCGAAGGCAAGCTTGGCGATTCGGATATGTAGATTCCTTTCTCTGTAACCGACTTTTACAACCCTAGCCCCCTCCGGTGTCTATATAAACCAGAGGGTTCAGTCCGTAGGGCAGAATCATAATCCCATAGGCTAGACTTCTAGGGTTTAGCCATTACGATCTCGTGGTAGATCAACTTTTGTAATACTCATATTCATCAACATCAATAAAGCAGGAAGTAGGATATTACCTCCATAGAGAGGGCCCGAACCTGTTTAAACATCATGTCCCCCATCTCCTGTTACCATCGACTTAGACGCACAGTTCGGGACCTCCTACCCGAGATCCGCCGGTTTTGAAACCGACATTGGTGCTTTCATTGAGAGTTCCGATGTGACGTCGAAGATAGGATTGATGGCACACCTTGTCGTCAAGGACAACATCACCTCCGGAGGAGCCCTGGCCTCAGGCCAAACCCTCCGGCTGGGCGGCTTCACTATGACCGCCCGTTCGGCCGTCGGGCTGACGATGACTTCTCGGGTCATGAAAATCGCCTCCTCGTCAGCTCAGAATACTCCGAACAGACGGATCCGATGGAGTTGTCGTCTTTAAACGAACTCCTGGATCGCATCATCACCTTGGGAGTCGCTATGGACTACGATCGGATTGGGCTTAAACCCGATCAGAGAGAAATTGAATCTCGGCCGATCACCCATCTGATAGCGGTAGTGGAGGAGCAATACGACAACTCTTCCTTTATATTGAAGATGAACTATGTTCGGATTTCCGAGCTCACAGAGACGGATACCCGCCTCCGGGAAGACGTGCCCCATACTCTGAACCCAGATTCGGACCGTGGGCCTGAAAAGTTTGTTGAGATCCCGGAGCCCGAACTATTAAGCTCGGAGGTTTCTCAAACTCCGGATCCCAGATTGGGCCAGGGTTCGGACTTAAATCCACCCACCCACCCAGATACACGCAATCTTATCCACATCAGACAGCAGTCCCAGGAAACGGTCCATCACTTTTGGGCCAGGTTCCTCCTTGTCAAGGACAAGATCAAAGATTGCCGCGATGAAGACACAATCTCATTATTCTGCAAAATTTGCACGGACAAGGGAATCCTCAATGCAATCAACCGCCGTCACGTACCACACTTCACTGACTTGGCAACCATAGTACGGAAGTACTGCACAATAGAAAGCGCCTAGAAAACTCAGGCAGCCTCTTGGGAGCCACCGGTTTCCACTCAGTCCCTCGTCCGGACAAAAAGGATGCACCCTCGTCGGTCACCAGATCCAATAACAAAGAAATCGAAGACCATTACGGGGCACGGAACCGTTCTAGAGGGATGGCTCGATAGGCCATGCAAAATACACACAACACCTGATACCGTACGAACCCACAGCCTTAGAGCATGTTGGATACTCCAGCAGGTGGCCAATAGCGGCGAGGATGTCCTCACCAAAAATACTGCAGAGCAACATCCCATAGAAGAGAACAACCCTACAGTATTGACAGTCTTTGAGACTTTAGCCTCAAACAATAGGCGTAAAAGGGCACTCACCGGCCTCGCTGAAGTCTGCCAAGTTGCAGCAATAAACCCCTGGAACGACACGACCATAACTTTCAATGGCAGTGACGAACCAAAATTCAGAATAGTCCGGGCACCAGCCGCATTGGTCCTAAGTCCGATTGTGGATGGATTTCGGCTTACCAAAGTTCTCATGGACGGCGGCAGTGGTCTAAACCTCATTTTTGAGGAGACTCTCAACAAAATGGAAATAGACAGGAGCCGCATTGAGCGAAGTAGCACGACCTTCCGAGGAATTATTCCCAGTCGGGAGGCGAGATGCGCGGGAAAAATCACACTTGATGTGGTATTCGGCACGCCGGAGAATTATCGGTCCGAAGAGATAACCTTTCAAGTGGCCCCTTTCAACAGTGTATATCACGCCTTATTAGGGCGTGAAGCATTTGCAAGCTTCCAAGCTATACCCCATTACGGGTACATGAAGCTCAAGATGCCCGGGCCCGACGGTATCATCACTCTTGCCAGCGATCCGGACATAGCACTCCTCACCAAAAATAAAACCGTAGCCTTGGCCCTCGAGGCGCTGTTTGAAGCCCTCGCGGCCAAAGAATTAACCGCATTGCGCTACACGGTGGATAGGGACGACGTGATCCTCGATAAGCGACCCAAACCCACCTCCTTTAAACCAGCAGACGAAATAGTCAAATTCCAAGTCCACCCAAAGGACTCCACGAAGACAACATCCATTGGGGCATAACTGGACCCCACGGTCGACGCCGCACTGCGGGCGTTCATACGCGAAAACTGGGACATATTCGCCTAGCACTCTTCTGATATGCCAGGGTTCCCATGCAGGTTGGCCGAACATAGCCTAAACATACTGAAGGTATATAAGCCGGTCAAGCAAACATTGCGGCGCTTTTTTGAACCCAAAAGACAAGCCATGGGGGAGGAGCTAGCCAAGTTACTCGAGGCCCGATTCATCAAAGAGATAAAACACCCAGACTGGCTAGCAAACCTAGTGATGGTACCAAAGAAGGACAAATCCTGGCGCCTATGTGTCGATTTCAAAGACCTCAACAAGGCCTGCCCTAAGGATGCCTTCCCCCTCCCCCGCATCAATCAGCTTATCGATGCAACCGCAGGACACGACTCACGTGTTTCCTCGACGCATACTCTGGATACCATCAAATCAAGATGAAGGAGTCCAATCAAGCCACAACGGCATTTATCACCCCATACGGGCCTTTCTGCTTCAACACTATGCCCTTCGGGCTCAAAAATGCCGGTGCCACCTATCAACGCATGATTCAAACATGCCTAGAGAAACAAATCGGCAAGACAGTTGAAGCATACGTGGATGACCTAGTCATCAAAACCAGGCACGCCGAGTCCTTAATAGATGATCCGCGTCTCACATTCGACAACCTCCAAACATATGACATCAAGCTCAATCCGAAAAAATGTGTTTTCGGCATTCCCGCTGGAAAACTCCTGGGCTTCATCGTTTCCAATAGAAGAATTGAGGCAAACCCAGCTAAAATCTGAGCCTTGTCATAGTTGGCTACGCCAAAAGACCTCAAACAAGTCCAAAAACTATCTGGATGTGTGGCAGCTTTAAGCCGCTTTATCTCCAGACTAGGAGAAAAGGTGTTGCCACTCTATCACCTTCTCCGACGTACCGATCACTTCGAGTGGACGGACGCGGACACGGACGGATTGGAAGAAATAAAGGCTCTTCTAGCAATCAACCCAATCCTGGCCCCACCAAACGTCAGCGATCCAATGTTATTATACATATTGACCACACACCAAGTCGTAAGTGCGGTGCTCGTTGTCGTACGAGAGGAGGACATACACAAATTCCTGCTTCAGAAGCCGGTATACTATGTATCCAATGTCCTCACGCCATGCAAATCCCGGTACCCTCACTACCAAAAAATAGCATACGCGGTCTTCATGGCATCCTGGAAGCTACGACACTACTTTCAAGAATTCTCAATAACGGTGGCCTCCGAGGTACCACTCAATGACATAGTAAACAACCGCGACGCCACGGGCCGGATTGCCAAGTGGGCCATTGAGCTCCTCCCATTTGACATAACATACAAACCGCGGAGGGCCATTAAATCTCAAGTACTGGTCGACTTCGTCGCCAAATGGACCGAGGCCGAACTCCCTAAAGAGTATGACACATATTCCAACTGGGTCATGCACTTTGACGGCTCCAAAATGCAGATAGGCCTAGGGGTAGGCGTTGTCCTAACATCCCCTACTGGAGATACAGTTCATCACGTCCTCCAAATATTATTCATGGACTCCAACAATGCAGCCGAATACGAGGCCTTACTAGATGGTCTTCGGATGGCCATCTCCATGGGCATACAACGCCTGGAAGTGCGCGGGGATTTAAATCTTGCAATATCTCAAATAAATTGATATTTCGATGCCAAAGATCCGAATATGGCAGCTTACCGTAATGCCGTTCTCAAAATGTCAGCTCGGTTCGAGGGGCTCGAGTTCCACCATGTTGCTCGAGAAAGTAATCAAGCGGCGGATGTCCTTGCTCGCATCGGTGCCAAGCGCGGCTCCGTCCCACCTAACATCTTTTTGGAAAGGCTTTTCAAGCCATCCGTGGTGTGGTAAGGGGAGAGCAGTAACACCAATCCTGATCCGACTATAACCCTAGATTCCGAACACACTGACACCATCGGGGGCTCAGCCACCGAAATTACACCGTTGGGCCATATCATCATGGCAGTCATTGCCCCATGGACCGAAACCTTTTTGGCCTATCTTAATAGGCGAGAACTCCCTAAGGATCAGAATGAGGCGCGCTGCATTATGTGGCACGCTAAAGCCTACAAGGTTCACGAGGGAGAACTCTACAAGAAAAGCGCTACCGGAGTACTTCAAAGATGTATCTCCGAGGAGGAAGGGCGGCAACTCTTGGCTGAAATTCATGCTGGCCTCGGCGGTTACCACGCCGCGGCCCAGGCCCTTGTAAGCAAGGACTTCCATACAGGCTTCTATTGGCCGACGGCCCGAGCAGACGCACATGACCTTGTCCAACATTGCGTCGGATGCCGGCTTTTCGCCAACCAAAGCCATATGCCACCCACCGCTCTGCAAACAATCCCCATCACTTGGCCTTTTGAGGTATGGGTCTTGATATGGTCAGACCCCTTAAAGGAGGAAGCCATAAGAAAAAAATACCTGTTGGTCATGTGGGTAAATTCACTAAGTGGATAGGAGCCAAACCAGTTAAAAACGCTGAAGCTGGACTAGTGATAGACTTTATATCCGGTGTTGTGCACCGTTACGGTGTTCCGCATAGCATCATCACCGACAACGCTCCAATTTCATAGCTGATGAGGTGAAAGCCTGGTGTGCCAATCTAGGCATCAAGCTTGATTATGCCTCCATCTATCACCCACAAACCAACGGTCAAGTCGAACGAGCCAATGGTCTTATTATGAGCGGCATTAAACCCAGTGCGGTCTTTGAAAGAATCAGACAAGCACTGGGTCAAGGAGCTTGACTTCGTACTCTGGGGGCTGCGGACCACGCCCAATTGATCTACCAGATACACACCTTTCTTCATGATGTATGGCGTAGAGGCTGTGTTACACTGTGACATTATTCATGACTCACCTCGAGTGCGCATGTATGAAGAGAGAGAGGTCGAGCTTGATCGGCAGGACATCTTAGATGCCCTGGAGGAGGAGCGCGACATCGCAAAAGCCCGTTCTGCATTTTATCAACAACAGGCCCGCAGATATCAAAGCAGAGAAGTACGGGCCAAGACTTATAATGTTGGTGAACTCGTTCTACGCTTACCGGAGAAGAAAAAGGACAAACTAAGACCCAAGTGGGAGGGTCCCTTCATAATTGACGAAGTCCTCACCGGAGGAGCATACCGCCCGCGTGATGCATCAGACAATCTCCTAGAGCCGAACCCATGGAACGCGGCCAGACTCCGAAGATTCTACGCCTAGCACCAGATTCTTCATTCGTCTCCTTTCTCCCTTTTGTTTATACTATTTATTTTTCTCTCTTTTCACCTTTTATCCTTTTTACAATAAAAAGCCTTAAAGCTCTCGTACGGCTAAACCATACACTTACGATGCATACAATTCTTAAATATGTATGTCAATTATACCTGGGGGCTTCTTGTACAGAAGCTTATTATTATTATTTTCCAAGCATCAAGCTTACCACATATGTGTCTTTTCCACGTACGTACATTTTCTTCGTCATTATATGCATCGATATGACTTAAGTTTTGGCCAAGCTGGGTTTCCTGGCTCCTGTGCTTATGCCCTATGTTCCGTTAGTTCGGCTAGGGCATAAAGGGAGCACCTCTGCAATTGTTACTGCCAGGTCCTCCGGATGTGTACCTCAGACTGGGTGAAGCCCAAAGCTAGCATTCTTAAGGGAATATTCGGTCGGCGGACTAAAGATGTTTTTTACTTGTCACATCATGAACCCCTAGATGTTATGTATACTGTGTTTTTTTCAAACACAGTTCGGACATGCACATTAACGCATGCTGACCCAGAGAAAGGAACCCTTAACGGAACTATTCTTTCTGGAAGATGTTTCTTATGATCAAAATGTAATATAACATAACTAGCTGGATACTTTTATGTTCAAGCAACTATGACCCCTACGCCTGGTTTCCACGCGTACCCCGGTATATATTACCGAGCAGGTATTCGGAAACACTCCGCAACTTTGGGTTCAGAGGTCGAAGCGAAAAGGTCTGCCATGACAACGTTTTACAATCCAGCTAGGGACAATTGTCAATAGAAGTACATAGTCACTTTGACTCAAAAACTTCTTCCTCTATGCCATCTAATAGGCTATCTATCCTACAATCCTATTGTGAATATTTCGCGGCCACTTGTACCTGGTCATATACCAAACTAACGGGAATTTCTTCTCCATCTGACCATAAAGGTTTGACCTGGGCCATGTGATTCGGATCGATCTTGGTATACCGTGTTTTCACCATGGTCCAAGCCTCTCGCGCACCTTCCCGGCAGGCCGATATCTTCCATAATCGGAAGCGTCGCCGCGCTCCTTTGAATAGCTGTACCAGCTCCTTCATACCTCCTGGAGGGGAGTCGGATGGCCACAAGGCCTTCACAATACTTCGCATCTCCTGCCGAGCTCGCTCGTGCATTTGCGACAACTCTTGTAACAGATCACTCGAAGATCCGGACACCTCCTCTTCGGGATGGCCCGTCAGCATACCTACAGATATAATTCTGTCAGTTCCTTCCCTAGCCGAATTACGCAAGGGTAAGTTTAAAAACATACTAAATATGCCGCCTCGCAGCTTCTTATCCTCCTTCATAGAGTTAGCCAGCTAGGCCCGCACATCTTTCAGCTCTTCGCCCAGCTTGGTGTGGGAATCTTGGAGTTTGTTCTTCTCATTCCTGACCCGTGTCAATATATGTTCGCCCGCAGCCAGTTGCCTTTGGGCTTCTGGACCTCCCGCTCGTGCAACTTCTAGTGCCTCTTCCAAATGATCTGATGACTCTTCCATAAGATTTGCACCTATATTAATAATCCTGGTATATGATTATGTTTTCTCGGTAGAGGGGAACATTACCAGATGCTGCCTTCTTGGATTTCTTCAGTTTGGCAATAGCAGCGGCTAGCTGGGTCTGACACTTTTTTAGCTCTTGAGACAACAGGCTATTCTTCTCTATGAGCACCTGGTCATACAATGATCCTCAAATCAGTTGTGGCAACTGTTTCAAGTCTCGGGGCCTACTGGTATATGATTATTAGATTTGCACAAATGTGTACTTACCCGCATATCTTTCAAATACTGGTCTGTAGCTCTGGTAAGCCCATCTCGAGCAGCTCGGATGTATGCATCACCTGAGTTGAAGGCGTTGAAAGCTTCTTCTAAAAAACCGAGGTCGCGAAGAGCGGCCCGCCCGCGCCGTTGATTCATGGCACTTTCCACTTCCGAAGAATTTGTGACGGATACCTTATCCGAATCCTCCGCGGAAGGACAATCCGGTGTCATTTCCGCGTTAGCCTCAGTCCTTAAGATAGGGTCCGGAATCTGGCTAGTGGAGGCATGACCGGCAGGATCCCCAGACATAGTCCGGCAAATGTTTTTCCTGATAAGACAACAGATAGCATCATACTCTAAGGTGACAGTCATGGAGCATATTTAAAACCATACCTCTTTAATGAAGGATCGACCATGTTTCTATTTGCATTCCTCTTTGAAGGACTGCCCAGCGTAGGCGCCGCTTTCTTGCGAGCCGCCTCAGGTGTAGCGTGGTGCGTCGATCGCCTCCCCTTTTTGAGCATGAGACAGTGCGGTGAGTGAGGCAGAATGAGGAAATTCTTTCAAAAGATAAGTCTCCTGATTA
Source organism: Triticum timopheevii (assembly GCA_963921465.1). Taxonomy (NCBI): domain Eukaryota; kingdom Viridiplantae; phylum Streptophyta; class Magnoliopsida; order Poales; family Poaceae; genus Triticum; species Triticum timopheevii. Next base: position 386,158,752 of record OY997274.1, read on the forward strand.
CTTACATGCAAGGCAGGGAGAAGGCCGGGATAGTCAGCGATGATGGTCACTTCTGTGCCATCATGGCTCGCCTGGTAAAACACCCCTTCCTCGAGCTCCACAAATATATGTGGATCTTCTATGAATCCGGAGTCAAGGGCCCGGTTGTGGTCCTCTGGCTGTGGGCGGGCTGTGGAACTCCTTGATGATCTTCCGCCATTCCTGTTTCAAATAGACGGATTAATATTTGTGAAAATTGACTCAGGGTGTAAATTGAGTAATGGGATGGAAACTCAACCAGCTGGGAGGGTTGTACATGGAAAATCCATCTCTAGGCTTAATGCGGATGAATTCTTCTTTCTCCCCTTTGTATAATCCGGACAGTATCTTCGCCAAAGCGGCGGGAGTGTCCGGACCCTTCTGACCGAAGCGCGTGGCATCATCTTCTCCGTTGAAGTGCCACATAGGACACCCTCGGTATTGGAGTGGCTGAACCCCTCGTATTATGGATATCACTCTAGACTGAGCGAGCGTCTTTATCTTGCTCATCAATTGACGGACTTCCATGCTATCTTCCTCCCTGAGGCTCCGGGGACGCCAGCTGAGGCATTTCTTCAATGGAGCATTTGAAAATTCAGGAAGACCCATTCGGACTGGGTCGGGAAGGGAGACGTCTTAAATATAGAACCATTCGAAAGGCCATTCTTCGGATGCCTTCTTCGGCATGCCGGACAGATATCCGGTCCCGGCGATGCGCCATATTTCGGCACCGCCCACTTGAAATATTGACCCCTCTTGATTACGAGGGACGAGGTGGAATAGCTTCTTCCATAACTCAAAATGGGCCTCGCAACCCAGGAATAGCTCGCAAAGAGCAACATAACCCGCAATATGCAGGATGGAGGCAGGAGTGAAATTGTGCAGTTGGAGGCCATAATACTCTAGTAGACCTCGGAGGAATGGATGGATTGGAAATCCGACACCTCTCTATAAGTAAGGAACAAAGAATACTCGTTCCCCCCGGGATGGGTTGGGGAAATCCTCCGCCTGCTCCCCACCATCGAAGGAAGCCAATCCGGCTCGAACGGGGACTAGATCCACGGGGGGGGGGGGGGGGAGAAATCTCTATGACTGCAACTTCACCAGTTGGTTATGGGATACGGAGCACTTTTCCCAATCACCCTTTTTGGAGCCATGGGGGCGGGAGGAAGAGCTGGGAGCGCTAGCCATGTTGGGGTGGTTTCTGCGGGCAAGCTCCGAGGATTCCTCGTTTGAGGGAGATGGTGTGGATTAGATCTGAAGATCCCCGTCTCTTTAAATAGACACTTTTCTCATATGGTCAGGGTGGTATGTGCAAAAGTGCCCCGACCTCTCGTATTCACTCGACACGTGGAAGCTGAAATCGTGAAGGTGCAGAAGCCGATGAGCGCGACAATAAATGAAAAGCCAGATACTGCTCTTTAATTCAGGGACTATATCGGAGAAGGAACCCGCCTTGCAATGCCGAAGACAATCTGCGTGCCGGACACCTCGTCATTGAAGCCTGGTTCGGGGGCTACTGAGGGAGTCCTAGATTAAGGGGTCCTCGGACTGCCGGACTATGTACATGGGCCGAACTGTTGGGCTTTGAAGATACAAGACGAAGACTTCTTCCCGTGTCTGTATGGGACTCTACTTGGCATGGAAGGCAAGCTTAGCGATTCGTATAAGTAGATTCCTTTCTCTGTAACCGACTTTGTACAACCCTAGCCCCCTCCAATGTTTATATAAACCAGAGGGTTTAGTCCGTAGAGCAGAATCATAATCCCATAGGCTAGACTTCTAGGGTTTAGCCATTACGATCTCGTGGCAGATCAACTTTTGTAATACTCATATTCATCAAGATCAATCAAGCAGGAAGTAGGGTATTACCTCCATAGAGAGGGCCCGAACCTGGGTAAACATCGTGTCCCCTGTCTCCTGTTACCATCGACCTTAGACGCACAGTTCGGGACCTCCTACCCGAGATCCGCCGGTTTTGACACCGACACCAACCACATGACTGGTGATCGAAGTCTTCTTATGGATTCAACCCTACGTCCTACTACTAAAAGCCACATCACATTCGCTGACACTGGTAAAAGCAAGGTATTGGGTCTTGGTAGAGTTGCTATCTCAAAGGATCAGCACATGGACAAAGTGATGCTTGTTGAATCCCTTGGATACAACTTAATGTCTGTGTCAATGCTCTGTGATCTGAACATGATTGTGATATTTGGAAAATATCGTTGTCTTGTGTTTATGGAATTTGACAAATCTCTAGTCTTTGAAGGCTATCGAAGAGATGATCTGTATATGGTTGATTTCCAGCAGGACACAACTTGCCGTATGTCTTCTAGCAAAGGCTTCAGAATGCTGGCTATGGCATCGACGGCTAGGACATGCGGGCATGAGGAACCTGTACACTCTCGCGAAGAAGAAGCACATCATTGGCATCGAGGGTGTCAAGTTTAGGAAGGATCATCTATGTGGTGCCTGCGAACCTGGGAAGATGACTAGAGCCAAGCATCCCTCGAAGACAATCATGACTACCTCACGTCCCTTCAAGCTGCTTCACATGGACTTATTTGGTCCTACTCACTACTCTACCCTTACTACCACCGCACATCTCTATGGCTTCATTATTGTTGATGATTACTCGAGATACACCTGGGTACACATAATTCTCTATAAGACTGAAGTGCATGATGTCTTTAGACGCTTCGCAAATCGGGCCATGATGAATTATGGCATCAAGATCAAGCACATCCAGAGTGACAATGGCATTGAGTTCAAGAACGCTGGCCTCGACATTTATCTTGATACTTTTGGCATCACACATGAGTTCTCTGCTCCTTACACACCTTAGCAGAATGGCGTCCTGGAGCGCAAGAACAAAATGCTCATTGAGATGGAACGGACGATGCTCCATGAATACAAGACTCCAAGAAAATTTTGGCCCGAAGCCATTGATACTACATGCCACATCATCAACAGAGTATATCTTCATAAGTACTTCAAGAAAACATCTTATGAACTTCTGACTCGTAAGAAGCCAAACGTCAGTTACTTCAAAGTCATTGGTGCTAGGTGCTGGATCAAGGATCCACATCACACTTCTAAATTCACACCAAAAGCACATGAAAGTTTTATGCTTGGTTATGGAAAGGACTTGCACACCTACAGGGTCTTCAATCTCTTTCAGTACGAAGTGGTTGAAACTGTAGATGTGCGGTTTGATGAAACTAATGGCTCGCAAAGAGAGCACCTGCGAAATGTGCTAGATGAAGGTACACCAGGTGAAGCTATCACGCTGATGGGTACTTGAGAAATCATACCCACCGAAAAATAGGATGAGGATGAGATCATCATTTCTGCACCTAATCAACATGAAGACATTGCTCAGTCTGAAGCCAATGCTGAAGATGAAGACAATAGTCAGTCTGACCAAAATCTTCGTCCAGCTCATCCTCGAGTCGCCAATGAAGTCTAGATTGAGAAGATTATTGATAGGATCAATGCACCTGGTCCTCTCACTCGATCAAGAGCTACACAACTAGCAAACTTCTGCGGTCACTTTGCCTTTATCTCTATATCTGAACCCAAGAAAGTCGAAGAAGCCTTCATGGAACCTGAATAGATTCAAGCTATGCAAGAAGATCTTCAACAGTTTGAGCTGAATAATGTCTAGGAGCTTGTCAAATGTCCTGATCCTCGCAAGCACAACATCATTGGCACAAAATGGATCTATCGCAACAAGCAAGATGAACCTGGACAAGTTGTCAGAAACAAGGCTCTCCTCATCGCTCAAGGTTACACACAAGTGGAGGGAATCGATGTCGGCGTTCTGGAAACGGGGGTCACCAGACTTGCCTGCCTGCGGCTGCGGCCTGGCTCAAAGGAGGCCAAGCACAGCCCATCTTCATCAACACGAGCTCAAGACCCTCGCGAGGGGCCAAGCCTCGTGGGGCGGACGACAAGGAGCTTCCTCAGGCACGACCTCGTCAGGGCAGGGTACCTCGCGAGGTGCCCATGACGCAAGCCATGACAACCAAGGGCGCCAGTCGGGCGCCAGCCCATACAGTGTCCTCCTTTCCTCTTTGGTGCAAAGGGAGCAAGCGCAGGCGGGAGCATCAAGCAAAGGCATCCATTTCGGTGCAACGAGACCAAGACCAGCCCAACGGCAGGGGAGAAGTCATTGTGGAGCCCAAGCAGGCGTCACCACCAGAGCCTTTGACAGGCGAGGACTAACTTTAGTCAGGATAAGTGTACCCGCTGTTCCCCTTCAAAATGGCCAATTGTTGGCACCCTTCCCGCTCAATATTTGGGAAGAGGCCCAGGGCCTCTGCCTATAAATAGGACTAGCCACCCCTAGGGTAGGGAAATCAGACTGGACCTAGCAATTGGGATCCTCACCAAGAAACCTGTAGATAGAGCGATTGAACTCCTCCTAGCAGTTCGTTGCACCAGCCAAGAACAGACCCTCGCGAGGCTGTTCTTCCTTGTATTGTTCATCATCAGCCCAAGAGGCAATCCACCACACCACACACTGGAGTAGGGTATTACACCACAATGGTGGCCTGAACCAGTATAAATCTTGTGTCTCTTGTGTTGTTCTGTTAGGTAGTTTAAATCCTAGCGATTCGGCAAGGAACAGGCAGGCAGAGGGTTGAATCTCCGTGCGCACCCTAGAGTTCGAACCTCAAGGGTCTGCCGGAACCCGAAATCCGACATTTGGCGCGCCAGGTAGGGGTGCGCCAGAATTTGCCTTCCGTCGTCTTGTTCTTCTCCGACCACCGCATCCATATCTGACGCTCGTCGGTCTCGCACCGAGCACCGAGCTGCCCTCGCTTCCCACGTTGCCCACACGGCTCCCGTCGGCGGGCGCCCTCGTCATTCCCCGTCTCCTGCCGTCAATGCCGCCATCGGCCCGGCGGGGAACGAACATCAAGCGTCGTCCCAGCATCCATCGATGAGGCGGGACGGCCGCACTGCCACATCCTCGCTCACCCCCACTGGTTCTTCGTCACGCGCGCCCCGCGCGGCCATGGAGGCCTGAGCTGCGCTCATCACGGCAAACGAGCTCCTGCAGCTACCGCCCCATCGACGACGTCTATGAAGTGTGGCTCGACCGAGTCGCCGAACTCGTCCGCGCCGCCGGAGGCTCCCCCGCGCCGTCCTTCTCGCTACACCGCGCCCCGCCCTGCGCGGGCAATGAAGCTCCTGGGGCACCTCAGCCGCCTCCACCTCAAGAAGGCACCCTGGCCCCAAGGCGCGCGGCCCCTGGGCGGAACCCGCTCCATCAGGCGCCAGCGCGGCAAGAGCAGAGTTGCCAAGAAGTCCCTCGCCCTCGAGAAGTTGCCCGAGCGCTCCCTGCTCCAGCACGTCAAGACCCTGCGCTGCCTCCAGCCGCGGTGCATGGGGACCCCCAGGACCAGGCTCTTCATCGCCCCAGGCCTCCTGTGGCCACAGCAGGCTGCCGCGCCTTCACCTCCGAGCTGCACAGCGTCGCCTGGCCCGGCAAGTTCAAGCCAGTCCTGCCTCCTCGCTACGACGGCACGGCTGACCCTGCAGAGTTCCTCCAGCTCTACGAGTTGGGCATCGAGGCTGCCAACGGAGACAAAAAAGTCATGGCAAACTGGTTTCCCATGGCGCTCAAGGACGAAGCCCGCACCTGGCTCCTGAATCTGGCCCCAGGCACGATCTCCTCCTGGGACGAGATGCACACCCGCTTCATTGCGAACTTCCAGGGTACCCGCGACCGGCCACCCGTCGTGAGCGACATGCGCCGCATCAAGCAGCAACCAGGGGAAACCCTACAGAAGTACATCCAGCGCATCAACAACGCGCGCTTCAAGATCCCTAGGGTGACAGAGGAGGCCATCATCTCAGCCTTCTCCGACGGTGTGCGCGACGTCAAGATGAAGGAGGAGCTGGCAATGCATGAAGACCTGTGCACCTCCTTGGAGCTATTCAACTTGGTGACCAAGTGCGCCAGGGCTGAGGAGGGACGCCTCTCCCTCCTCGAGCTGCCTACCGCGGACCTAGAAGAGAAGAAGCCCAAGACCAAGGACGTGAAGCGCAAGGGGGCTGCCGTACTCGCGGCAGAGCCAGACACCAAGCGGGGCAGAGATCAGCCCAAATCCTCCAAGGGCAGTCAGTACTGCGTGTACCACGACCTCCACACCCACAACACCAATGAATGCCAAGAGCTTTGGGCCGTGCGTGAAGGAAGGGTCGGCAGACGTCCCGACCGCAGCGACCGGGGCTACGGCCGAGGAGGAGGAAGGAACACAGGACGTTGGGAGGACTGCGGCCCACGCCAAGGGTGGCGTGACCAACCTCGCGAGGATCGCTGGCAGGACCTGCCTCGCGAGGGAGGCTGGAGGGATCAGCCTCGCGAGAATCGCCCCCAAGGGAACGCAGGCCTCCCTCTGCTACCACCGCAGCCAAGGAGAAATGAAGACCGTCATCAGGACGAGGGGGCTGGGGGCTTCCAGGAACCGCGTGCAATCGCCTGCATCCTGGGCAGAGCTCAAGCCCCAGCCTCTCAATGCATCTTCAAGCAGTTCGCCCGCGAAGTGAATGCAGTCCTCCCCAAGCTCGAGGCCACGCGCCCTCTCAGGTGGTCGGCATGCGCCATCACGTTCAGCTCAGCGGATCAGCTCAAGTGCGCAGCCACGGCCAGAGTCCTCCCGATGCTTTGTTCCCCAATCATCAGCAACGTGCTAGTCACCAGGACCCTCATCGACGGCGGAGCAGGGCTCAACGTCCTGTCCGTGGAAACGTTCAACAATCTTCGAGTGCCCTACAGTCAGCTTCAGGCAAGCAAGCCTTTCTCCGGAGTCACCGACGGCTCCACGGTCCCGATTGGGCAGGTCCGCCTTCTTGTCACCTTCGGGGCACGAGACAACTACTGCACCGAGCTCATCGACTTTGACGTCGCCCACATTCGCCTGCCATACAACGCCATCCTCGGGTACCCGGTGCTGGCCAAGTTCATGGCCGTAACCCACCACAGTTACAACGTCCTCAAGATGCCAAGAAGTGGCGGGGTCATCACGGTGCCCTGCGAAGAGAGAGACGCAGTGTGCTCCCTGGAGCGAGCCTTTCAGGCCGCATCACTGGAAGACCCGGACCACGGAAGCAGGAGGCTTCCCGAGGCCGCCCCCAAGAAGAAGAAGACATCGAACGGCCCGGCCCCTCAGGAGGCAGGCCCCTCAGGGCCCGCGCCTGCTCAGGGGGAACCTCCTTCCATCGCATAGGGAAGCGCGCCTGGCGCCCTCCTTAGGCAGGGATCGGGGGCTCTCCCCTGGAGGGCCGCCGACCTCGCCAAGGTCACGAGGGAGGCGCTTGGGCACCACGTGGAGGCGTGTTTCAAAGCACGTTTCCCTCAAGAGGGAGCACGGCAAGGAGGGCCGACCCCTCAGGAGTTCGTCAGCAAGGCCATTCAGGAGCTGCAAGAGTCAAGGGTCATGAGAGGCAGCCATCGCTTACCCGTTGTGGCCCCCCATCCAGGCGAGGATGGTGGGTTGCGCGTCTGCATCGACATACCAGGGCTCAACCGAGCCGCGTCTTAGGAGCGCCTCTGGCCCTCGCAAGTGGGACGCTACGAGGGTCCGCCCCATAGCTACGTTTGCATGCCTTATGTCTTGCCGAACGCGGCTACTGCGCACCAGCTCCTCATGAGAGCCATCCTGGAGGCTCAAGAGGTCAGGCGTTCCGTAGCCCTGGCGGAGATGGAGATGGCCCGCGAGGAGCCGCCAGCGCCTCCGGAGCCTCCTGAGGCCCCTGGGCCTGGGGGCTCGTGAGGATCGGCTCCCGCAGCCCACCGAGTCTGCTACACCAACACCCCTTCGTCCCCAACATCATCAGGTGACATCTTTCAAGTTTCATTTCCAGCTGGGAGCACCCTTAGGGCCGCATTATTCCCAGGCCGCGTGGGTCCGTCCCTGCGGCGTGTATCCCTTTCGTTTCATGTTCTTAGCTTACCTCATTTGGGGGCGCCCCTCGGCCTGCATCATCCCCAAGTCGCTCGGGCCTGACCCAGCGGCGTGTACCCTTCTTGCGTTTATCTTAGGGCTATGCTTTCGACCCACCATGCTTGTTATTTGGTCCCTTTTCGTCCTGGGTGTTGGAATCTTGGGCGTTAAAGGGGGGGTGCCTGAGCATCGCGACTTAGGGCTCCTACCGGCTCTCCGTCCCTCACCCTCTGGTCTTGTCCATGGCATCGCGACCTGGCATGCCAGCGACGGCTGAGACCAGCTCGAGAGCCGGGACCCGAGGACGTAGAGTTTCGACATCTAACCCAGCTTGCACGTTAAAGGGGGGGTGCCTGAGCATCGCGACTCAGGGCTCCTACCAGCTCTCCAGCCCTCACCCTCTGGTCTTGTCCATGGCATCACGACCTGGCATGCTAGCGACAGCTGAGACCAGCTCGAGAGCCGGGACCCAAGGACGTAGAGCACCGGCATCTGGCCAAATTTGCAGGAACACACTCCAAGATAAGGCCCAGAGCAAGGTGCAACCCGCCTTGAGGAAGGGCCCCGTGAGTCCCGCGCGGGCTCACGGGTGCCCCAATATGCCTTGCCAGGCCTTCTGTGCCTCGTCGCCTCTCAAAAGCAACTAACGGCTGACTGTCGATTGCCACGATGAACTCTTATTCCTTTTGTGATGAGCCTGCAGGGCCCCTCCAAGGAGCATCGCTAGACGGGGCCCTCACGGTGCCTTCTTCGCTCTCGTCCGCGCAAACCGCTTGCTCGTTAAAGGGGGGGCGCCTGGGCATCGCGACTCAGGGCTCCTACCGGCTCTCCAGCCCTCACCCTCTGGCCTTGCCCACGGCATCGCGACCTGGCAAGCCAGCGACGGCTGAGACCAGCTTGAGAGCTGGGACCCGAGGATGTAAAGCAGAAAGGGGAGAAGAGGCGAGGGGGAAAGAGCACGCGAGGACCTCGCCAAGCAACCCCTCATCGGCCAAGGCACGGATCTAGCGCCGCACCAGGAAGCGTTTTCTGACCCTCGAGATAAGTCACTCTCTAGAAACACTGGTTATTGCAGCACCATCGCCGCACCAAGTGCAATCCAGTGTCAGCGACGTCGCTCTCCTTTCTCACCGAACGACGGCTGCTTGAGTGCAAAGGGGGACCTCCTGAGCATCGCGACTCAGGGGCTCTTACCGGACCTCGGGCCGCTCACCTCCTGGACTTGACCACGGCATCGCGACCTGGCATACCAGCGATCGCTAAAGCCGCCTTGGGAATGGGACCTGTCGGCGCAGAGCATCAAGCCCTCACGAGGTCTGAAAGGAGGGAACGAAGCTAAAACGGAATAAGCATCTCACACTGCTTCGCAATAAGGATCACATTGAAAAACGGAGCTACAAACATCTTACAAGCCCCCGTGGGGTATATTCTTGGCCCCCCGTAGGAACAAAAGACATGAATCCTAAGGATTCCTAACTACAGGGGCCATCGTGGCAGACGCCATCATCAACGGTGGGCCGCCCATCACCGGCGCCAACCCCATCCAGATCAGGGGCGGCGGCGGCCTGATGAGCCCGCCCTGCTCCGGGAGCGGCGCAGGCTCGGGGGCTCGTAGCTGTCGTCGCTCGTCTCTGGAGTCACGAAGAGCTCGGCAGAGTCACTGGATCCTCCGGCGCCCCCATCGCCTGAGGAGCAGCCAAGGGAGCAGTTGGCCGGCCTCGTCTCGCCACAGCAGGGTCCCGACCGCCTCTCCCGGGGCAGCACTCCAGCCGGCGACCCTTCGCATCGAAGACCTTGAAGGACATCACCGAAGCACCGTCGTATTCCAGATGGATCGCGAGGGCGCCCCTTGTCCTGCAGACCCGGGCGATCTAGCCACAGCCTCGAGTCATGAAAACCTCGCCCGGGGCAACGACTGCGACCTCTGCTCCGGTTGCGAGGGTGCTGCAGCCGACATGCTGCAGCCAAAGCCCTAGGGGTTCCCCCTGTCGGACGATGGAGGCGAAAAAAGGGGGGAGACGAATCCAAGACTGAGGAGGCGTGGCGGCGCGAAGCACGAACTCTCGGCAGGAGCCCTCGGCGTGGACTCCAGGAGGGAAGATGCTCACCTTCGTGACCCGCCGGCGCCAACGGCGGCGCCGCCCGTGGCGTTCGGCATCGGCTCCTTCAGAGCCATCGATATACGCATAAAAGGGAAGTGGGAACCCTGGTGGTGGCCGCTCACACCAGGGTCTTAACGCATCCTGGGGAGTGCCCTCGCCCCGATGCCAGAGAGCAAGCCGCTTCTTCGGGGGAAGCGAGTCAGGATCCTCTTAGGGAGCTTTTCCCTTCTCTTCCGCGGAGAACCGGCGGATCGGAGCCATTGCAGCAAGACGGAGCAAGACCCAGGAGGGAGGAGAAGCAGAGGGAGTAGACTGGAAGGGCGTGCGCCGTTCCGTACTTATAGCCGGCGAAGGCCAACCGTCGACCTCCACGATCGCAGGTAATCATGACCCGCTTTGCATGCAGGGACTTGTCGAATCCATGCGGTTACCAAGGCGTCGTGGGGAAGCAGAGGCGCCCACGTCCAATCAACCGCCACGCGGCGCCCAAGGCCGCAGGCTGTTAGGGCCCGCGACGCTTCGCACTTGCCCTTTCGCCTCTCTGCTCAGCCAAGTTCGGGCGCGCCGTGGGCCCGGGGGCTACAGTCGGTGTTCTGGGAACGGGGGTCCCCAGACTTGCCTGCCTGCGGCCTGCGGCATGGCTCAAAGGAGGCCCAGCACAGCCCATCTTCATCAACATGAGCCCAAGACCCTCGCGAGGGGCCAAGCCTCGCGGGGCGGACGACAAGGAGCTTCCTCAGGCACGGCCTCGTCAGGCTGGCTCACGAGGAGGCGGAGAGTTCAAGGCAGGGTACCTCGCGAGGTGCCCATGATGCAAGCCATGACGACCAAGGGCTCCAGTCAGGCGCCAGCCTGCGTAGTGTCCTCCTTTCCTCTTTGGTGCAAAGGGAGCAAGCGCAGGCGGGAGCATCAAGCAAAGGCATCCAATTTGGTGCAACGAGACCAAGACCAGCCCAACGGCAGGGGAGAAGTCATTGTGGAGCCCAAGCAGGCGTCACCACCAGAGCCTTTGACAGGCGAGGACCAACTTTAGTCAGGATAAGTGTACCCGCTGTTCCCCTTCAAAATGGCCAATTGTTGGCGCCCTTCCCGCTCAATATTTGGGAAGAGGCCCAGGGCCTCTGCCTATAAATAGGACTAGCCACCCCCAGGGTATGGCAATCAGACCGGACCTAGAAATTGGGATCCTCACCAAGAAACTAGTAGATAGAGCGATTGAACTCCTCCTAGCAGTTTGTCGCACCAGCCAAGAACAGACCCTCGCGAGGCTGTTCTTCCTTGTATTGTTCATCATCAGCCCAAGAGGCAATCCACCACACCACACACTGGAGTAGGGTATTACACCACAATGGTGGCCTGAACCAGTATAAATCTTGTGTCTCTTGTGTTGTTCTGTTTGGTAGTTTAGATCCTAGCGATTCGGCGAGGAACAGGCAGGCAGAGGGTTGAATCTCCGTGCGCACCCCAGAGTTCGAACCTCAAGGGTCTGCCGGAACCCGAAATCCGACAATCGACTTTGATGAAACCTTTGCTCCTGTGGCTTGGCTTGAAGCCATTCGCATATTGCTGCACTATGCTAACCATCACAACATTCTTCTGTACCAAATGGATGTGAAGAGTGCCTTTCTCAACGGCAAAATCGAAGAAGAAGTGTATGTCACTCAACCACCTGGTTTTGAAGATCCAAAGCATCCTGATATGGTATACAAGCTCAACAAGGCACTATATGGCCTCAAACAAGCACCTCACACCTGGTATGACACACTCAACGAATTCCTGAAGAGCAAGGGCTTCAAACCTGGTTCTCTAGATCCCACTCTCTTCACGAAGACATATGATGGTGAACTGTTTGTGTGTCAAATATATGTGGATGACATCATCTTCGACTACACTGATAAGAGATAAAGTGATGTGTTTGGATACATGATGCAACAGAAATATCTGATGTCCATGATGGGAGAGCTAAAATTCTTCCTTGGTCTTCAAATCCATCAACAGCGCAATGGCATCTTTATATCACAAGAAAAATACCTCAAAGATTACTTGAAGAAGTTTGGAATGCAAGATTGCAAAGGGTACGTGACACCAATGCCAACCAAAAGTCATCTTGGCCCTAACGACAATGGTAAAGAGTTTGATCAAAAGGTATACCGCTCCATGATTGGTTCTTTACTATAGTTATGTGCATCTGGGCCAGATATTATGCTTAACTTTCATGTGTGCCCGATTCCAAGCGGCACCAAAGGAATCACACACCTTGCTGTCAAGCGAATTCTTCGATATTTGGCTCACACCCCAACACTAGGATTACGGTATACAAAGAGCTCATCGTTTGATCTAGTTGGATACTCAGATGCTGATTACGCTGGTGACAAGGTTGATCGCAAGTCTACATCAGGCACATGTCACTTTCTTGGACGATCTTTTGTCTGTTGGTCTTCAAAGAAGCAGAACTGTGTATCCCTCTCCACTGCTGAATCTGAATACATTGTTGTTGGACCTTGCTGTGCTCGGCTTCTTTGGATGAATCAAACTCTCAAGGATTATGGCATCAACATGAAGAATGTGCCACTCTTCTGTGACAATTAAAGTGCCATCAAGATTGCCAAGAATTTAGTTTAGCACTTGAAGACAAAGCACATTGAGATTCATCATCACTTTCTTAGAGATCATGTCATCAAGGAAGACATTGATATCATTCACATCAACACTGAAGAGCAACTGGCAGATATCTTCACAAAGCCCTTGGATGAGAAAAGGTTTTGCAAGCGGCAGTGTGAGCTAAATATCCTAGAATCCTCAAATGTCTAGTGAATGGACACATGATACAGCCATTTTGCATCCTGCTTTTATATCGATATTTATTGCATTATGGGCTGTTATTTCATGTTATGTCACAATACTTATGCCTATTCTCTCTTATTTTACAAGGTTTACATGAAGAGGGAGAATGCCGACAGCTGGGATTCTAGGCTGGAAAAGGAGCAAATATTAGAGACCTATTCTACACAACTCCAAAAGTCCTGAAACTCCACGAAAGTCATTCTTGGAATTAATAAAAAATACTGAGCGGAAGAAATACCAGAGGGGGGCCACCCACCGTCCATGAGGGTGGGGGCGCGCCCTACCCTCCTGGGCGCACCCCTGCCTCGTGGGCAGCCTTTCGGTGACCATCTTCTTCTATATGAAGTCTTTCACCCCGGAAAAAATCATAAGCAAGCTTTCGGGACGAAACCCTGCCGCCACGAGGCGGAACCTTGGCGGAACCAATCTAGGGCTCCGGCGGAGCTGTTCTGCCGGGGAAACATCCCTCCGGGAGGGGGAAATCATCGCCATTGTCATCACCATCGATCCTCTAATCGGGAGGGGTTCAATTTCCATCAACATCTTCACCAGCACCATCTCCACTCAAACCCTAGTTCATCTCTTGTATCCAATCTTTGTCCCAAAACCTCCGATTGGTACCTGTGGTTTGCTAGTAGTGTTGAATACTCCTTGTAGTTGACACTAGTTGGTTTATTTGGTGGAAGATCAAGTTAGAGAAGCCAGATACCACCAGGAGAAAAGCCTCCCTTGTCGGGCAAAAGGAATTGGCAAGGGCAGTGTCACCCACGGAAGAAAGCGACAAAGATGTCCCGGCAGGGCCTGCCGGGACTCGCGGAGGAGAGAGACACCTCATCAACCACTCCCCCACGACCCATGTCGTGGATCAGTGTAGTGTCAAGCCACAAAGTGATTAAGTGGCAACCACTCGCCACATGGCAGACCCTTTCTACTTGAAAAACCTACGAATGACACCAGTCCTTTGACGTGTCGAACAAGCAGGCGTGGAGCTGGCAGAATAAGCCCGGAAAGGCTTGCCGGGCGAGCAAGGATGTGACGTTGAGTGGCGCATTTAATGCACCCTGTCAGCCTATGATACGTCCTTTTTGCATCATGCTTTAATATCAATATTTATTGCATTATGGGCTGTTACCTACACATTATGTCACAACACTTATGCCTTTTCTCTCTTATTTTACAAGGTTTACATGAAGAGGGAGAATGCCGGCAGCTGGAAAAGGAGCAAATGTTAGAGACCTATTCTACACAACTCCAAAAGTCGTGAAACTCCACCAAAGTCAGTTTTGGAATATATTAAAAATATTGGGCGAAGAAAGCACCATAGGGGGGCCATCCACTGTCCATGAGGGTGGAGGGCGCGCCCCCTGCCTCGTGGGCAACCTGGCAGCCCCCCGATGCCCATCTTCTGCTATATGGTGTCTTTTTCCCTTGAAAAATCATAAGGAAGCTTTCGGGACGAAGCGCCGCCGTCTTGAGGCGGAACCTTGGCGGAACCAATCTAGGGCTCCGGCGGAGCTGTTCTGCCAGGGAAACATCCCTCCGGGAGGGGGAAATCGTGACCATCATCATCACCATCGATCCTCTCATCGAGAGGGGGTCAATCTCCATCAACATCTTCACCAGCACCATCTCCTCTCAAAACCTAGTTCATCTCTTGTATCCGATCTTTGTCTCAAAACCTCAGATTGGTACCTGTGGGTTGCTAGTAGTGTTGATTACTCCTTGTAGTTGATCCTAGTTGGTTTATTCAGTGGAAGATAATATGTTCAGATCCTTTATGCATATTAATACCCTCTTATTATGAACATGAATATGATTTGCGAGTAGTTACGTTTGTTCCTGAGGACATGGGAGAAGTCTTGTTATAAGTAGTCATGTGAGTTTGTATTCGTTCGATATTTTGATGAGATGTATGTTGTCTTTTCTCTAGTGGTGTTATGTGAACGTCGACTACATGACACTTCACCATTGTTTGGGCCTAGAGGAAGGCATTGGGAAGTAATAAGTAGATGATGGGTTGCTAGAGTGACAGAAGCTTAAACCCTAGTTTATGCGTTGCTTCGTAAGGGGCTAATTTGGATCCATATGTTTCATGCTATGGTTAGGTTTACCTTAATACTTCTTTTGTAGTTGCGGATTCTTGCAATAGGGGCTAATCATAACTAGGATGCTTGTCCAAGAAAGGGCAGTACCCAAGCACCGGTTCACCCACATATCAAATTATCAAAGTAACGAACGCGAATCATATGAGCATGATGAAAACTAGCTTGACGATAATTCCCATGTGTCCTCGGGAGTGCTTTTCTCCATATAAGAACTTGTCTAGGCTTGTCCTTTTCTACAAAAAGGATTGGTCCATCTTGCTGCACCTTATTTACTTTCATTGCTTGTTTCCCATTACGGATTACCTTATCATAAAACTATTTGTTACCGATAATTTTAGTGCTTGTAGAGAATACCTTACTGAAAACCGCTTGTCATTTCCTTCTGCTCCTCGTTGGGTTCGACACTCTTACTTACCGAAAGGACTACGATAGATCCCCTACACTTGTGGGTCATCAAGAATCTTTTCTGGCACCATTGCCGAGGAGTGAAGCGCCTTTGGTAAGTGGAACTTGGTAAGGAAAATTTATATAGTGTGCTGAAATTTACTGTCACTTGTTACTATGGAACATAATCCTTTGAGGGGCTTGTTCAGGGTATCTTTACCCCCGACTAGTAGAGCAAGAGTTGCTCCTCAACCTATTGAACCTACTGAAAATGTTTACTTTGAAATTCCTTCGGGTATGGTAGAGAAACTGCTAGCTAATCCCTTTACAGGAGATGGAACATTGCATCCCGATTTACACCTAATCTATGTGGATGAAGTTTGTGGATTATTTAAGCTTGCAGGTGTGCCCGATGATGTTATCAAGAAGAAGGTCTTCCCATCATCTTTGAAGGGAGAGGCATTGACATGGTGTAGGCTATGTGATGATATGGGATCATGGAACTACAACCAATAGAAATTGGGATTTCACGAGAAGTTTTATCCTATGCATCTTGTTCATCGTGATCGTAATTACATATATAATTTTTGGCCTCGCGAAGGAAAAGCATCTCTCAAGCTTGGGGGAGGCTTAAGTCAATGTTATATTCATGCCCCAATCATGAGCTCTCCAGAGAAATGATTATTCAAAATTTTATGCTCGGCTTTCTCTCAACAATCGCTCCATGCTCGATACTTCTTGTGCTAGTTCTTTTATGATGAAGACTATTGAATTCAAATGGGATTTATTGGAAATAATTAAACGCAACTCTGAAGATTGTGATATTAATGAAGGTAAAGAGTCAGGTATAACACCTAAGTTTGATTGTGTTAAATCTTTTATGGATACCGATGCTTTTCATGGATTTAGCACTAAATATGGACTTGACTCTGAGATAGTAGCTTCTTTCTGTGAATCATGTGTGACTCATGTTGACCTCCCTAAGGAGAAGGGGTTTAAATATAATCCTCCCACTGAAGTAAAAGTAGTTGCACCTATTAAAGTTGAAGAAAAGACTATCACTTATAATGATCGGATTGTTCCTACTACCTATATTGAGAAACCACCTTTCCCTGTTAGGATAAAGGATAATGCTAAAGCCTCAATAGTGGTTAGTAAGAGTAATACTAAAACACCTACACCACCTGAGAAAATTAAAGTTGAACCTAGTATTGCTATGGTTAAAGATCTCTTGGCCGATGATATTGATGGGCATGTTATTTACTTCTGTGATGAAGTTGCTAGAATTTCTAGACCCGATGCTAAGAAACATAGACCTATTGTAGGCATGCCTGTTATTTCTTTAAAATAGGAGATCATTGTTATCATGGCTTATGTGATATGGGTGCTAGTGCCACTGCAATACCTCATTCCTTATAAAAAGAAATTATGCATGATATTGCACCTGCCGAGATAGAAGAAATTGATGTTACAATTAAGCTTCCCAATGGGGATACTATTTCACCAATTGGGATTGTTAGAGATGTTGAAGTCTTTTGTGGGAAAGTTAAATATCCTGCTGATTTTCTTGTTCTTGGTTCCCAACAAGATGACTTTTGTCCCATTATATTTGGTAGACCCTTCTTGAATATTGTTAATGCTATGATAGATTGCGAAAAGGATGTTGTTACTATTGGTTTGGGAGATATGTCTCATGAGTTTAACTTTGCTAAATTTCGTAGACAACCCCATGATAAAGAATTGCCTAGTAAAGATGAAATTATCGTTCTTGCTTCTATCGCCGTGCCTCCTAATGATCATTTAGAACAATATTTGCTAGACCTTGAAAATGATATGTTTATGAATGAAAGAAGGGCGATAGATGAAGTATTATTTAAACAGGGACCTATTTTGAAACACAACTTGCCTGTTGAAATCCTAGGGAATCCTCCACCACCCAAGGGTGAACCCGTGTTTGAGCTTAAACCATTACCTGATACTCTTAAATATGCTTATCTTGATGAAAACAAGATATATCCTATTATTATTAGTGCTAACCTTTCAGAGCAGGAAGAGGAGAAATTACTGAAAACTCTTAAGAAGCACCGTACTGCTATTGGATATACTCTTGATGACCTTAAGGGCATTAGTCCCACTCTATGCCAACACAAGATAAAATTGGAGAAAGACGCTAAACCAGTTATTGATCACCAACTACGGTTAAATCCTAAGATGAAAGAAGTGGTAAAAAAAAGAAATACTAAAGCTCCTGGAGGCATGTATAATTTATCCAGTTGCTGATAGTCAGTGGGTAAGTCCTGTCCATTGTGTCCCTAAGAAGGGAGGTATTATTGTCGTCCCTAATGATAAAGATGAATTGATCCCACAAAGAATTGTTACAGGTTATAGGATGGTAATTGATTTCCACAAATTAAATAAAGCTACTAAAAAAGATCATTACCCTCTACCTTTTATTGATCAAATGCTAGAAAGGTTATCCAAACATACACATTTTTGCTTTCTAGATGGTTACTCTGGTTTCTCTCAAATACCCGTGTCAGCAGAGGATCAAGAAAAGACCACTTTTACTTTCCCTTTCGGTACTATTGCTTATAGACGTATGCCTTTTGGTTTATGTAATGCACCTGCTACCCTTCAAAGATGCATGATGGCTATATTCTCTGACTTTTGTGAAAAGATTATTGAGGTTTTCATGGATGATTTCTCTATTTATGGATCTTCTTTTGATGATTGCTTGAGCAACCTTGAACTAGTTTTGCAGAGATGCGAAGATACTAGTCTTGTCTTGAATTGGGAGAAGTGCCACTTTATGGTTAATGAAGGCATTGTCTTGGGGCACAAAATTTTTGAAAGAGGTATTGAAGTTGATAAAGCTAATGTTGATGGTGTTGAGAAGATGCCATGTCCCAAGGACATTATAGGTATAAGAAGTTTCCTTGGTCATGCTGGTTGTTATAGGAGGTTCATTAAGGACTTCTCTAAACATTCTAGGCCTCTGACTAATCTATTACAAAAAGATATTCCTTTTGTCTTTGATGATGATTGTGTAGAAGCATTTGAAATACTTAAGAAAGCTTTGATTTCTGCACCTATTGTTCAGCCACCTGATTGGAATTTACCCTTTGAAATTATGTGTGATGCTAGTGATTATGCTGTAGGTGCTGTTCTAGGACAAAGGGTTGATAAGAAACTAAATGTTATTCAATATGCTAGTAAAACTCTAGACAGTGCCTAGAGAAATTATGCTACTACTAAAAAAGAATTTTTAGCAGTTGTATTTGCTTGTGATAAGTTCATACCTTATATTGTTGATTCTAAAGTAACTATTCACACTGATGATGCTGCTATTAAATATCTTATGGAAAAGAAAGATGCTAAACCTAGACTTATTAGATGGGTTCTCCTACTACAAGAATTTGATTTGCATATTATTGATAGAAAGGGAGTTGAGAACCCCGTTGCAGACAACTTGTCTAGGTTAGAGAATGTTCTTGATGACCCACTACCTATTGATAATAGCTTTCCTGATAAACAATTAGCTGTCATAGATGCTTCTCGTACTGCTCCATGGTATGCTGATTATGCTAATTGCATTGTTTCTAAATTTATACCACCTAGTTTCACATACCAGCAAAAGAAAAAGTTTTTCTATGATTTAAGACATTACTTCTGGGATGACCCACATCTTTATAAAGAAGGAGTAGATGGTGTTCACATATGTTGTGTACCTGAGCATGAACAGGAACAGATCCTACGCAAGTGTCACTCCGAGGCTTATGGAGGACACCACGCTGGGGATAGAACTGCACACAAGGTATTGCAATCCGGTTTTTATTAGCCTACTCTCTTCAAAGATGCCCGTAAGTTTGTCTTGTCTTGTGATCAATGTCAAAGAATTGGTAATATTAGTAGACGTCAAGAAATGCCTATGAATTATTCTCTTGTTATTGAACCATTCGATGTTTCCGGCTTCGATTATATGGGAAATTTTCCTTCCTCTAATGGATATACACATATTTTAATTGCTGTTGATTACGTTACTAAGTGGGTAGAAGCTATTCCAACTAGTAGTGCTGATCATAACACCTCTATTAAGATGCTTAAAGAAGTTATTTTTCCGAGGTTTGGAGTCCCTAGATACTTAATGACTGATGGTGGTTCACATTTTATTCATGGCGCTTTTCGTAAAATGCTTGCTAAATATGATGTTAATCATAGAATTGCATCTCCATAGCACCCACAGTCTAGTGGCCAAGTAGAACTTAGCAATAGAGAGCTCAAATTAATTTTGCAAAGACTGTTAATAGATCTAGAAAGAATTGGTCCAATAAACTTGATGATGCATTATGGGCATATAGAACTGCATATAAGAATCCTATGGGTATGTCTCTGTATAAATGGTTTATGGAAAGGCATGTCACTTACCTCTCGAACTTGAACATAAGGCATATTGGGCCATTAAAGAGCTCAATTATGATTTCAAACTTGCCGGTGAGAAGAGATTATTTGACATTAGCTCACTTGATGAATGGAGAACCCAAGCCTATGAGAATGCCAAATTGTTTAAAGAAAAGGTTAAGAGATGGCATGACAAAAGGATAAAAAAGCGTGAGTTCAATGTAGGTGATTTTGTGTTGCTTTTCAATTCTCGTTTAAGATTTTTTGCAGGAAAGATCCTCTCTAAATGGGAAGGCCCTTACGTTATCAAGGAGGTCTATCGTTCCGGTGCCATAAAAATCAACAACTTCGAAGGCACGAATCCAAAGGTGGTCAACAGTCAAAGAATCAAACATTATATCTTAGGTAACCCTATAAATGTTGAAACTAATGTTATTGAAACCGTAACCCCGGAGGAATACATAAGGGACACTTTCCAGAATGTTTCAGGCTCTGAAAAGGAATAGGTATGTGGTACAGTAAGTAAACCGACTCCAAAATAGTTCTAATAGCAATTTTCTCTGTTTTGGAATATTTAATAAATTAGGAAAATAAGAAGTAGTCCGGGAAAGACACGAGGCGTCCACGAGGGTGAAGGGCGCGCCCCCTGCCTCGTGGGCACCTTGTGTGCTCTCCGGACTCCGTTTTCTTGCACACTACTTCTTTCGGTCGGTAAAAAATCATTATATAATCTCCCGAAGGTTTTGACCACCGTATCACGCAAATATCCTCTGTCTTTGTTTCGAGCTGTTTTTCTGACAGATCTAGATCACGATGACATCTTCAAGCGCCCCCAAGGACATGTTTTTCGAGAAGGTCGTCAACCCCTACCTCATGGAGGTGCTGCATCACCCTCAAACCATTGAGATGCGTGAGGGCACTACAAAAAAAGACACAACTGTGACATTTTGGGCTGAACGAATTTTTTTTCTGTCATACATATGACACTTCTATGACGATAATTGTGACAAAACCCGGTATCATCATAGATGTGGTGGGCTCCTACTTCTATGACAAAAAATCATGACAGAAAATGGACTTTTTGTCCTGGGCGGGCCGGAGACGCAGCCGCATGACATTCTTTGGGCGGTCCATGACGGAAAAAACCGTGGTAGAAGCAAGGGGGAGGAAAATTTCGGGGAGTTGCCGGTTACGGTGGGAGGTCGGGGGCCGAGCGATGCGCGTTTCTCTCGTACACGTACGGGCGTGTGTGCGAGGCGTTGGATCTAACTGAACCCGAGCGAGGCGTTGGGCTCTAACTGAATCCGAGCGATTGCACTGCAGGCTATGCGTTACTGAACCCGAGCGATCGATCGATGGCTGTTAACTGAACCCGATGGAGCGATTCCTTCGCTACTGCTGCTAACTGAAGCCGATCGATTGGATGAATAGTGAGCGTTGCGGGGTGGTTTGGATGAACTGTCAGCGGTGGCGTTGCCTCTGGATGAACAGGACCCCGTGGTGTGGAGGGCTGGATGAACAGTAGACGGTGGGAGGGCTGGATGAACAGTAGACGGTGGAGGGGTGGCTGTGAAGGGGTGGTTGAATAGGACCCCGTGGTGTGGAGGGATGGATGAACAATAGACGGTGGAGGGGTGCCCGTGGAGGGGTGGTTGAACAGTAGCCGGTGGAGTAGCGCGCGGTGGAGGCTAGATGAACAGGAGCCCATGGAGGCTGGAGGAGGTCGACGGTAGCCCATGGAGGCTGGAGGAGGTCGACGGTGGAGATGAATAGTATCTCGTGGAGTCCAGTTTTGCGGTACGCCACACCCCTCCCGATGAACAGGACCCCCGTTTCGACCGTAGCGCTCCAACACAAGTCCGTTTCGTCCATTTTGCGGTATGCCACACCCCTCCCAATCAAGAGGACCCCCGTTTCGACCGTAGGAGGTCTGTTTCGTCCGTTTTGCGGTACGCAACACCCCTCCCGATCAACAGGACCCCCGTTTCAACTGTAGGAGGTCCGTTTCCTCCGTTTTGCGGTACGCCGCACCCCTCCCAATCAACAGGACCCCATTCTGAGCGTAGGAGGTCCGTTTCCTCCGTGGTGCAGTACGCCAGGCCTCATTTCCATCGCCTGTTCCGTCCAAGCCGGTTCGCTCCCATGCGTTCTTTTGCCTCCCGATGAACACGACGCATTCCATTGCCTCCCCATGAACACGACCATTCCGTTGCCTCCCCATGAACACGACGACGACGCTGTTTCTCCATTCCGACCCAGCCATGTACACGAGCCCTCGCCGTACGTATGCGCGAGTTGGCGTTCGAGACCTCGCCCGTATGTACACATATGTGGCCGTATTTTATTTCTTGCACCCTGGCCGCTGTACGTACGTGTACATGCTACGTGCGTCCCTCCACTACGACATGTGCGCGCCTCTACATCGACCAGTATATATGTACGTACACGTTCGCGACCAGAATGACAACGCTACATACGCTTCAACCAGGTGGGTCCCGACTGTCAGGCAGTTCCTTGCATGCGAAAATGTAGCTGGTGGGTCAAAGCAGTCAGAGGGGCAAATTGTTTTTTTTTCCCAGACGCACTTCCTTTGCGTGCGAAGATGTAGCTGGTGGGTCCCAGCAGTCAGGGGGTGAATCGTTTTTTTTGCCCGGACATACTTCCTTGCGTGCGAAGATGTGGCTGGTGGGTCCCAGCAGTCAGTGGGGCAAATCGTTTTTTTTTTGCCCGGACGCACTTCCTTGCGTGCGAAGATGTAGCTGGTGGGTCCCAGCAGTCAGGGGGAAACTTTTTCGCGAAATACGGTGGTCCGTCCGGTGGGTCCCCGCTGTGAGGTGGAGAAATCATTATTTTCCGCGTAATAAGGAGGGACATCCTTGCTGCGGCCATGGACCCAGCTGTCAGCCTCTCCACATACAGTCCATGTCCGATGGAAGTCGTTCCTTGACCACGTTGACCACGCCGCATCGAGAGCACCATGGCGGTGGACGACGGCAAGGCCTAGGAAGGGGACGACTCGGAGCCGGGGAAGACAAAGCAGTGGATGCCCACGCGAAGAGGAGTACAAGGGTTCACTGGTGCGGCTGCGGTGTGAGGCTGCTGTCGCCGCAGAATAACAGGGGGTGTGGGTGAGTAGAGGGATGGCCTGGCCAGTGGTGGGATTAGTAGGGGGCTGTGAGGCCTCCGCGGCATCACAACCGGCACGGGAGGCAGGAGCACACGGCACGACCGGCGCTGGTTTGGGCGGCTGGAGCAAGAAGACCAGAGGTTCAAGAAGCACTACAACCGTTGGATGAACATCGTACGGTAACAGGAGCTAGAATCGTTCATATTGAGTAAGTTGACAAAGCCCTCTGTCCCCGTCAACTTGGTAGGCCCACAAGTCAGCCTCCCAGTATGCTGGGTTCCAGCTGGCAGGGGGAGTATTCATTTTTTTGTGTGTAATAAGGAGGCACTTCCTTGCATGCAAATCTAGCTGATGGGTCCGACAAGTCGGCGGGGGGCACATTTTTTTGGGAAATATAGAGGCCCTTAAAGTGGGTCCCAGATGTCAGGTGGAGAAATCATTATTTTGCGCGTAATAAGGAGGCATTTCCTTGTGTGCGGCCGTGGACCCAGCTGTCGGCCTCTCCATGCATAGTCTACTTCCGATGGTGTCATTTGTTGACCACGTTGACCATGCCGCGCCGAGCGCATCCAAGGTGGTGGACGACGGGGAGGCCCCGGACAACAACGAGCCGGAGATGGGAAGACGCGGGAGTAGAGTCGCGGACGGAGAGGTGTACAAGGGTTAACTGGTTCTAGTGCGGTGTGGTTCGCCAGTCGGTGGAGAAGAACAGGAGGTGTGAAGGGGTGGAGGGATGGCCTGGCCAACGGTGGAGTAGCGCTTCATAGCGAAGCGTGCTAAGCAGAGCTACTAGCAGCAGGAGGCGGGAGGTGGTCCCGACTGCGCTGGAGGAAGAAGACGAGAGATTGAAGATGGATGTTGGTCGTTGGATGTAAATCCAACGGCTAACATGTCAGAATCATTTGTTGACTAAATTGACACGACTTGTGTTGGCTTCGAACTATTGGCCCACATTTCACCCTCCAAAAATGTGGCACGTATTCAACCCATTTTTTTTCAGAATTTACAGTCTATTTTTTTGCGCGGTAGAATTTACAGTCAATTTGATCTTTTTTTTTGAATTACAGCCATTAGCTGGGCTGGGTGAACAATAAATGTAGCGTCCATGCGGCCCATTTATTTTATTTCCTAAAAAATTACAGGCCATTTGCACTTTATCTAGATACACGATTTTGCTGGGCTGATTCTAATTATAATGTTGGGTTGGGCCAGCAATGTTATCAAAAAATAAAAAAGGGCTGAGCATTTTGTTATAAATATATTTAAATAATAAGTGATATTATTACATTCGTCCTTAAATCTTACCAAGCTTTTGTACACAATCACTAGGATTTTCATGCCAAAACAATCTAGGATTTTATTTGTTAAGAAATTATTTTTATAAGTTAATAAGATGTGGGATAGTGTTTTCTTACATATGTAAGTATCTGTTAAATATATGATGACAATAAAAATAATATATAATAACATATAAAATAATTTAAATATATATAATATAGTTAGAAGGGAAACATAAGTTGTACCTAGCGTTCCTATTCTTATATAGAAAAATAGAACAGACCTCTGCATTTTCTTCAAAAAATACATAAATTGGGCTGCCAAAAATAAAACCACGGATGGGAGGTCCATTGGCCGGTCGATACATGAGGGCCCTAAGAAAATACAAACAGGCCCTCCCATCCGAGGTCATGGGATGCGCATGTTAAAAATGAAAGCCTAGACGGGGCAGCCCAAAACCACGTCCAACACTTGCCAAAACTTCGTCCCTTGTTTTCTTTGTGTTTCGCACACTCGACATTGTGTGGGAATTTTGAATGTGCATCATATGAAGATGTGCTATGCATGAATGTTGATCAGCATGATGTTAACTGGCTGGTAGTTCCATTTTCGACCATGATAAAACTTCTAACATGATGTTAACCCTGTTTGAAAAGGCCGTGTTAATATAAATGCTCTGCCTCTGAAAGTTGCAGTTTCTTGTCTGAAACTGAGCTTGCAATTTCTTATCTGAAACTGAAACATGCAGTTTCGTCTCGTCTGCACTTTTATACTCCTATGAAACTACATTTTTTAAGTGCTAAAAATAGATCTCTAGAATTCATAAAATTCTTCATATGCTCAATACTACAAATCTGAAATTCAAAAGACATTCATATCTGAAAGTACTCACACAATACACAACACAAAACACAATTCACAACCTGCAAATACTGACGACCCTAAGCTCCTCCTGACAATTCACAACTTGCCCGACTATTGGGCTGGGGGGGGGGGGTAGCCCCCTCCTATTCCTCGGCGACAGACAGCCGCCCCGTGAGACGATGTGAACGGCGAGGGAGACGATGTCGAGGAAGCGTCGTCGGTGCTTTTCTCCTCTTGCAGTTGGGTTCGGTCGACGAAGACTCCACCAGCTCGCTCTGGTAGGACACCCTCACAAACGGCACCCTGTAGATGCTCGATCCTTCAATTCTGGTGGATGCTCCATCTGGGATCGTTACTGCCACCACCGCTCCCTCACGATCGGATTCGGTGAATCTGTTTGCTCCATGGCCCAGAGGAGCAGCTCTATGTACTCCGGCGCGACTCCCTCCGGGAGTATCGCCGCCTTTTCGCTCTGTTGCAAATATTTGGCCATAGATGTCGCCGTCGCCACTAGTTGGTCCTTGTTGTCAAACCAAGACTGTATCTCCAACATCCTAGCTAGCTTCACAGGGTCACCATCTGCGATCCTCACGTATCGGTTGTACTCCTCCATCGATCTACTTCTCCACAGCACCTTCACTCGCCGGCGGTGGTTTTTTAATGGAAGAGGAGAGGAGCAGTGCTGGTTTTGGAGTAGAACGGGAGAGGAGTGACGCTAGTTTTGGACTGGAACGGGAGAGGAGGGGCGGTGGTTTTGAAATGGAAGAGGAGAGGAGCGGCGCTGGATTTAGATTGGAATAGGAGAGGAGCGGCGGTGGTTTAAGAGGAGAAGAGCGGAAGAGCGGCTGGTCTTGGAAGTATTTTTTTGTTGTTTTGCGTATTTTGGGTCAAAGTTTGACCACGTACTGTATGTGACAAGCAACATGTGAATGCATGTCACCAAAAATTGTATCGTTTGTTTCGTATCTGAATGTACTTTTAAATTATATTATTTTTGCAACGTATAACATATATTTTATGTGCGAAAATCATGGTCAATTATGACCCAGAATAAAAGGGAGACTAGTTAATGTGGGGTAGCTTTCTTAATTGAAGGGTAAATTGATTTTGATTTTGATCCATTCACAGAGCGGCGGCCCTCTCGCCCAATCCTAAATCGCTGCCGCACGCTCCTCTCCCTCTTGTCCATTGAAAAACCACCTCCTCTCCTCTCCATCATCTCCATTCCAAAACCACCATCTCGCCTCTCCCTGTTCTGATCTTCTCCATTGCAAAACCACCTCCTCTCCTATACATCATCTCCATTCCAAAACCACCTCCTCTCCTCTCCATCATCTCCATTCCAAAACCACCGTCTCGCCTCTCCCTCTTCTGATCTTCTCTCCATTGCAAAACCACCTCCTCTCCTCTCCATCATCTCCATTCCAAAACCACCTCCTCTCCTCTCCCTCTTCTCTATTGCAAGACCACCGTCTCTCCTCCCATCGTCCTAAGCTAGCACCGGACCACTCAGAACGACATCTATGGAGAGGATGCAACAGTGAATCAGGCAGATCGCCGGCGGAAACCAGGCAAAGATAGCCAGACTGAAGGAGATCCTTAGTTGGTTTGACAATGAGTGGGAGATTTCGAGGACGGTGCGGGCCATGTGGCAATGTATGCGAAAGAGCGAGACGGCAGCGATGTACATGTACTCGGCGGCAGTCATGCCACAGTCCTCCGAGTTCATCGAGTATCTCCTATGGGCGATGGAGCAGACAGATTCGCCCGAGGCGACAGTTAGGCGGAGGTGGTGGGCGTACAGGTCAAAGGTCGAGCACCCAAAGGATAACGAATCGATCGAGTATGGTGTGTCGTTCGTGAGGGTGCAGAGCCAGCCGGAGCCACAGGAGTATTTGTTCTCCCATTGCAAGAGGAGGCCGGATGGCGCGACGTCGCTTCCCCGCCGTTCTCCACGGTTCCCTCGACGCTCGCCTCGTTTCAATGACAGCAGTAGGGTTTAAGGTAAGCTTCGCACTAACCTAATCTTCCACCTGCTCATGCTTACAATCAGTGTGACAGCTAATGAAAATCATGCTTACAATCAGTCTTCGAGTACTACGCCAATCACCCTAAAATAGCTCTGGACCTTTGGGTCAAAGTTGTTACACAGTGTACAAATAAATAAAAATAGATTGGTGCTTCTTTCAGAAAAGAGTACTCCCTAGAAAACTACCAATATAAGCTACTAGTATTTGGTTAGAGGATTTGTTGCCGAGAAAGATCCATCCACAGAGAATGCCACACATCCCACTAGTTGTAGTGGATGCCAATGCGTGCATGCAACATGGTTGGTGTCGGTAATTTTTACTTGGCACACCTCGCACTCTGCATATATGCCGGTTCCATACGTACATTTGTGTAGTTCCACCAAAATGCAACTGAATAACCCTGTTTGCACAGATAATGAAATAGCGTGATTACATTATAGTGGCACTAGTTGATGAAACACACAAAATAAATAGAAGAAAATATAGCGATAGTATCATAGTATGCCATGCTGCGAGGGCGAGATGGGCCCTGCGACGCCTCATACTGTACGCCTCATACTGGACATCGTCCCAAGTCTCCCAGATACACCTTCTTCCAGTGATGAACATCGGTGTACATCAGTAGTACAAGGAGGTGCCTTGAGACATTCAAATCTCTATTTTTGTACATATCAACTAAAATTAAGCACCCCAGTTTGCAGAAATGCTTAAACATTAACAATGGGACTAGTTGACGAAACATACTTTAACAAAGAGAAGCTCTTTCTTTATCTACATTGAAAATGAAATGATAGAGATGACACTCGCTCTATTTTAACTGTATTATTACTTCATTTTATCAGTGACACTAGGGTCGAGCAGGTGGCAAACGAGGTGTACCGGGAGTCGCAAGGATGGAGGCCGGGGGTGCTTAGACTGGGATGCTGAAGCTGGCTCTTTCAGTCACCAACACGGATGATTCAATTCATGGGACCTTTTGGTGCAGTTCACCTAAAATGAAGCACTGTCCCGTGAGCTAGCAGCTTCTTCTTCAAATTTTTTTAAGAAAAGGACTCCAGCCCCGGTTCAATTTCCATCAGAAAACGAAACCCACAGAGCTTCTTCTCATTAGTTGCAATAAAATTGAGCAACATCAAGGTTGGTTGTGAAGCTCCTGGAATGCTCAACTATAATTTGGATATCATTTGTGCAGTTCAACTAAGATCGAGCGTGAAATGTATATCTCTGTTTGCACAAAAAAGGTGGAAAGGAGGGTGACTAACAAGTGATGAAACATGCATCAAATGAAAAGAAGCATGTTCCTTATCTGAATGGCAATCCTACAAGGACAGTAGCAATTTCTAAAGCAGTGGCATTGCTAGATATTAGTGTGGGCATTAGGATTAACTATGAAAACCGTTAAATACGACATTACTTTGGGCACGGGAGAGTAGGCGGACCAGGACAGTTGCATTTCTAACAAAAAGAACCAACTTATCCTAATGGGAAATTTTAGCAGGACATGTAAAGAAGTGCCATTGATTCATATTACTGGAGGCATTACATTGAAAACAACATTGGTTTAATGTGTCCTTACTTTTAACATTGCGACTGCTACATTTTACCAGTGGCATTACATAAGAGTGGCTCGGGGCAACAAACATCAGAACAGGATATCTGGGTTTGTCCCATTTTTGTTCGGTATAGCCACCTTATACTGTGTGAGGCTAGCAAATCTAGTGCTGGACTTACTCTGTTGACTTGTCCCCCAGTCCCCACTTTATTTCCTTTTTCAACCAATAGATCGGGTTTATATTGAGTTTGTACTGTGTTTCCCTTTATTTACCTATTAGACCTAGAGACCAGTTGGATAGCCAGTCTCTGCTACTTTTCGCCCCCATTATTTCCTCTTTCGACCAAGCCCTAGATTCAGGTAACAAATCCTCCCCCACCCCACCCACTTTCTTCCTTGTTTGAACCAAGTAGTACTAGATTCGAGTGCATGAACTAGTTTTACCTCTTAAACGTAAAAAAATTAGGTGGTTTTCGAACAGCCGATCGATCCTATCTACGAGGGGGCCTGAGAAATAGTAAAAGTTACAAATGCAGCGACGTCAGGAGCTCGGGAAGTAGAGCAAGGCCGGTTTCAAGGAAGTTATACCTGATGGTCGTCGGGATGTCGCTAGGTGGGCGGCGGGAGTCCGGATCTGCCCACACTACGGCAGCGAGGAAGAAGGGGTCGGAGGCCCTCCCTCGCCAGCGGTGCTTGGGAGAGAACGACAAGGCAGGATGATCGGGACGCGCCCAGCAATGGGAAAGACCCGTCGCCGAGGAAGACCGCATGAATGTTGAACCTTCTCACCTTCCCTGGCGGAGAGGATCCGGCTCGATCTATGACCAGCGGTGAGCAGAGAGAGAGAGAGTGTGTGGCCACCGCTGTCGTGTTTAGATCTGGAGAGACCGAGACATTGTGAAGAGAGCAACACTAGCAAGCAAGCACGGAGGCTCCTGCCTATATAGTGGAGTAGTACTTAGTTTTCTTTTGTCTACCGGAGCCGGCTTGACCTTGTCAATGACTGTCGAGAAGTCTTCATGCACGTGGCCCGGAGGCGCAGTTGTCGTCATTTTGATCTGAAGCGCCGGATTATAAGATATAACACGAAAAAATGCCACATGACAAGAAATCATAACCTCACTACCCAAAGGAGACAACATGAATCCCGACGGACAAACTAGACGAGGAAGAAAGCTCAAATTAAAGATAAACTCGTAGAAAAGGGGTCCGTCGATAGATGTCCTAATTAACATAGCCGGCTTGACCTAGATGGCAGCCGAGTAGTCACTGTTCGTGCATGTGCCCCCAATGACTAGCCCAACTCAGTTGTCGTTGTTTAACCCTCGCAGTGATCCGAAGCACGTGACACATAATTTTGCGATACAACAAGAAACTTTTTTTAGATTTCTCACCACAATTACAGCCATGTACAACACAGCCTGCACGATATGTAGATGACAGCCAATCCAGGCGTGTCCGCTGGAGTCTGGTCACATGCATGGATGAACTGATCTTTCGTGTCTTGCAGGGATCGTCCAGGCACCGACGTAGTACAACACTTCTCTAATACTATCGCTCATCTCTCTCTTCTATTAAGTCACCCGACTTGCGGGGCCGGGGAGTGTGCCTATGGTCGGTTCTCAATTGCCGTCCCACATGTGTGTGCGAACGCAATATGACGCGCGTTCCATTTGGAGAGCAGTGTGCCAGACCGACCGACCGTCTGGGGTGCGACGCGAACGCAACGGGCGTGTTGTATACTCCGTACATGTGTACCGCCGTTTTCTAGACGCTTTGCTGCATGGCGTGGGCGCAATCCATGGATACAAAATTAATATACTGTATACTATTTAAAAGTCGAGGGCGGGGCTTTTCCTGCATGGTAGGCGGCGGGACAGTTCCGCCTAGTCGGTTCGACGAGACGCGAGAAGACGAGGGAGTAGGCTGCTGCAAACGTATTGCTATGTGATTTGACAGCGAGTTACTGCTGGACAGTTGGGGCCCCGTGATTTGACTTGCCATTATCATTTTAACTGCGACGCTACGACCGGCATGAGTCTCCTGATTCCTGACCACCTCCATACATGTGTCTCTCCCAATGCTCCACCATGTAGTAGTAGAGGCTGGCTCTTGCATGAGAGCGCACTTCTCCACTTTTTCCATGCCTCTCTGTCCTCCACATATGCAGAAATGCCATGTAAAGCGCACTATTGTACTTACTTGCTCCTACAAGTGCTTAAGCTTGCCACATAGGCATAAAGTCTGATGTGGCAAGTTAATCAAGAAGAGAGAGACTAGTTTGGTGACCCAAGGAAGAAATGGTGCTAAGCGCGTGTACCTACGTGAAAAGACAATTTTGAGTCTATAGCTAATTAAATGAAGCAAACTTAGCAACACCATTTCATTGGAAGAGGTCACTCCTTGGCAAATGCATTAAATACTAGTACTCCCTGTGTCCCATTATATAAGAATGTTTTTGACACTACACTAGCTAGTGTCAAAAACGTCTTATATTATGGGACGGAGGGAGTACGAAGAAAGAGATAGAGAGGAGTAAAAAAACACTTATAGCCAACCTTGTTGTAGTATGAGTGACTAAGTGATGACTATGTATGACATGCCAACATCAGATAGCCTAACGCACCATGTTAAATCTCCAAGGGCGCGACCAGGCGAGCAACACGATGGTCGTGGTAGAAGCGATCATGATACGGGCTGCTGGCAGCCCTTGGATCTGAGATCAAACGGTCGCATGCTAAGTTGCTGAAAATTTGCAGAATAACCCTCCAGGATAGGATATTCACCCATAGGTCTAGAATCACGCCATGCAACCATTCGATCTCATATCCAAGGGCTCTCGGAAGCCCGTATCATGGGAGAATGGAAAGCCACTACCCTGCCATTCGCACGCTGGCAGTTCGCTCCTCCTCGTCCCCGCATGTCCTTTAATACTACGGCGGTTCGCTCCTAGTCATCCCGTCCATTCACATTACGACAGTTCCACTAATCCTAACCCTCCTCCCAAATCCATGGTGTCCCAAATCTCCCCGATCAGTGGTGAGTACAAGGTTAGAACCATCACCGGCGATGAGTTCGACATCATCTACACCCGTACTTCCGCGACGGTGAAAGGATGCCTTTATCGCTTCAGACGCATGTTCAAAAACTCACATGATGAGTGGGTCGCTATGCTAGATGTTGAGTACACTACAGTCGTGGGACGAGAGAAGGATCTAAAGGATGAAGAGAGGAAGAAGCCCGCCGTGATCCAGGTTTGCGTACATAACGTTTGCTTGGTCTACCAAATATGCCATGCCGACGTTGAGTGCCAGGATTTTAAGAACTTCCTCGAGGACAAAATAGTCAAATTTGTTAATGTAGACTTTAAGAACGACAAAGAAGTCCTGCGTCGGATAGGCCTCGTTGTAGGCAACCCCTTAGACCTCCAGAAGAATCGGCTGGTGCCCTCTCGTCAGCCCTCAATGCTGACCCTAGCAGGAGCCATGGTTCATCCTTCGTACCGTAAACTGGAGAAACCTCATTACACGTTTCATCGTCATGCATGGCAGCGGAATGTACTAGATATAGACCACATCCATTACGATGCAATGGATGGCTACCTTTGCTTCAATATCTACAAGGGTTGGATGAAGAGCAACAGCCAAGTTGGCGGTTCAAGCAAAGAAGTATCGGCCAAGAGGAAGAGGGACAAGGACGAAGTCGAGGACTTGGACGAGGACTCCGAGTAAGGTGGAAGTGTCGATGCTCATGGCGGTTCTAAACTTCTAATGCAGTGTCTACCGGATTAGTTGCATAGTTTAATTTCAGGTGTGCTTAGTTTAATTTGAGGGGTGTGTTGTGCTGAGCCCCCAGTAGAACTATGTTATGTTTTTTCTCGTTACTTTAACTCTTCAGTATGTACATACTAGTACTAGTATTTCTTTAATAGAATTTAGCACCCCAATGAAGCACGTACTAGATTTTTTAATAGTACTATATGCATATTTGGTGACGAGCGCTCTCTATATGTACCACCTTTTTTTAAAATTTCAATTTTTGCTTCATGGTGCAATCCATCGATAGTACTACTGTACAAAAGTATACATTTTTTAAAAGGCTAGCGTACTGTTCATCACACACATATATATAGCCAGTTAAATTCTCAACCTAGAACGACGTGCATGCCATGTAGTAAACCGATCCGGAGGAAGTATAGTAAAAATGAGGTGATTTTACCGAGCGATCGGTGGGGGAGCAAGGCCTGTCATGCGGTCCCACGTGTCATGATGTACCAAGGCGATGCGTGTGTCTCCCTTGAGGCAGAAGCAATACTAGTACGTGGTTTGAGATGGTGTCGATCCGAAGTGTGAATTAATGGTTGCTTCGTCCGTCTGGGAAGGTGCGGCATTGTGATTTGACGTCTCACTGCTCATTACTACTACTGGGCCGGTACGAGTGGGGTGCGTCCCCCCTGCTATTCTGCACTGTTATTTGGTGCTTGACACGTCGACCCGGTTGCTATATGTCCGACATGTCGGCGACAGGAAGTACAAAATTCATGAAAGGGAGCGTCGACGGAGGAGTATACTACATAATTCATGAAAGGGAGCGACTTAGTTTTGGAAAAATATGTTTTTACGGAGTACGTACCCACTAGGGTTTATAGGGATCATCTAAAAACATTCGTTTTTCCGTTTGATAAGTCTCAATTCTACTATACTAGTAGTAGTACCATTACATGTTGGATTTCGAGGTGCGTTAGATCACCCGATGCAAGCAGTGTCAAGAGGAAACTAACCAATGCATGTACAAGTTCATGGAAATTTAGTGGTCATTCATGCATTCGTTCTAATTAATGCCTTGGTAAACATAACTTCTTGAGAAAAACGAGCGTACCGTGCAAACTACGAAATTAATTTGAGCACTCACCATCTACCTTGGTTGGAGAGATTTTGAAATTGAGCCATAAACTGGAAAGGCTCGATTACTATTTGTGGCCTTGTATAGATGCAAAATGTATTTTTTATAGTGGCCTTGTATAAGTAAATGCAGGGAGTACTAACCAAAGTACGTACGTAGTAGGTACGAGGAGTAAACGGAGGGAGTAGTAAAATTTTCTCCTAAGTGATGACTAACCTTATAGCTAACCTTGTTGTAGTATGAGTGACTAAGTGATGACTATGTATGACATGCCAACATCAGATAGCCTAACGCACGATGTTAAATCTCCAAGGGCGTGACTGCGCGTGCGACGCGACGGTCGTGGTAGGTGCGACCATGATACGGGGTGCTGGCAGCCCTTGGATCTGAGATCAAATGGTCGCATGCTAAGTTGCTGAAAATTTGCAGAATAACCCTCCCGCGGCAACCGGCAAATTTCCTCCCACGGGCCGGAGTAGGTTTCTCGGTTTGCATGCGGGTTTAATGGAGGCGAGGAGGCGTGTTCAGCTGGGCGTGCAGTGGACGGCACAGTACTATTTGATTTGACAACTACAACTAGTATATTATAAAAAGCAAAGAAGAGTAGTAGAGATAGAGATAAGAATGGATACTAGGGAGGAGCACCATCTACTGCTTTGTGGGCTACTCCTGCGCTCCATTCGGCGTCCGCAACGTCCCCTACAGCCACTCCCTCCTGCGCTCCATTCGGCGGGCGCTGTTGACATTTGGGAGCGCACTCTCGCGACTGCTAGCAGCCACGACTTCACCGACGACGACTTCTTCCCCGACCTCGGCAACCTCTTCCTCAACGACATGGGCGACAACCTCAACGCCAATGGTGCTGCTCCCGTTGCACCGTATGTGTTTCTGTCCTGCCTGCTCGAAATCGTTGTAGAATTCATGTTTCTAGTCTGTGTCCTAGACTCGATCTGTTCATCTACTATGCTAGTCTGCATGGTTAGTTTAATCTCTATTATAGCCGTCATGATTTATTTTGTAGTAAATCTCGTAGTAACTTGCTCATATATTAAACTGGCGGAACATCCCCTATAGCCACTCCCATTTCATGGACGGTCTGGTCGATGCCTCCAAGGAGCCCTTCGTCTACTGCTATGAGTGCCCGGTGCCATTTTGGGGCTCGTCGGCGGACATCGTGCATCACCTGACGCAGTCGTGCGGCGATCACTACTGGCCCTTGGCGAAGAACATCAAGTACAAGACGTGCTACCCGTTCACCGTGCCGGAGTCGCTGGATGATTAGCACCTCCTGCTAGTCTCAGAGGAGGACGGCAGCGTCTTCCTCTTGATCGTGGCCACCGACGAGGCCCACGCAGGCCGCCGCCACATCTCTGTAGTGTGCGTCAGGGGCGACGCCTCTAACGCTGACACTGACATGAGGCCGATGTATGGGTGCGTGCTCACTATTACTACCCCTCGGAGGTCCGTGGGCGGCGACACTGGCTACGTCAAGCTGACTTGGACTCTGCCAAGCTGGGACCTTCCTGCCGATGTGGACATGGAAGACGCATGGTATTATTTGACCCCAAACAATGTGCATGGGGACTCCAAGGAGGTTCACCTGGACATATGCATTACTAAGTTAAATGTTGATCATTAGTCTTCGCTCAATGTAATCCGCTATCTAAGCATGTGGAGACTTCCATGCATGATCTTGCTCTATTGGAGTATCGCGCATGAATAAAAGTGTATCCATTTATGGTTTAGTCTAGAATCTTCCATGTATCAATTTTTACTACAGTACCGGTGAAAGACTTATGATGAACCATTTCCTGCAAAGCACAATAAGAGTTATTTCTTCACAAGTTTTGGATGTAGGTTGAACAGTTGAACGCTTTTGTTTGCAAAAGATACTTTTTTATCTATTTCACTCGGATGTTTCTGAGCTCTAGAGATGAAATAATATCCGAAGAAACGTATCGATACCTGTTACACATGAGATGACCCCCACATCCTTTGTCAAAATAAACAACACCCCGATCAATGAATTTCACTCTTCCGTGCAACGGACGGGCACATTACTTGCTCCTACAGGTGCTTAAGCTTGCCACATAGGCATAAAGTCTGATGTGGCAAGTTAATCAAGAAGAGAGAGACTAGTTTGGTGACCCAAGGAAGAAACGGTGCTAAGCGCGTGTACCTAGGTGAAAAGACAATTTTGAGTCTATAGCTAATTAAATGAAGCAAACTTAGCAACACCATTTCACTGGAAGAGGTCACTCCTTGGCAAATGCAATAAATACTAGTACTCCCTGTGTCCCATAATATAAGAACATTTTTGGCACTACACTAGTGTCAAAAACATTCTTATATTATGGGACAGAGGGAGTACGAAGAAAGAGATAGAGACGAGTAAAAAAATACACTTATAGCCAACCTTGTTGTAGTATGAGTGACTAAGTGATGACTATGTATGACATGCCAACATCAGATAGCCAAATGCACCATGTTAAATCTCCAAGGGAGCGACCGTGCAAGCGACGCGATGGTCGTGGTAGGCGCGACCATGATACGGGCTGCTGGCAGCCCTTGGATCTGAGATCAAACGGTCGCATGCTAAGTTGCTGAAAATTTGCAGAATAAGCCTCCCGAATAGGATATTCACCCATAGGTCTAGAATTACACCATGCAACCGTTCGATCTCCGATCCAAGGGCTCTCAGAAGCCCGTATCATGGGAGAATGGAAAGCCACTACCCTGCTGTTCGCACGCTGGCAGTTCGCTCCTACTCGTACCCGCACGTCCTTTAATACTATGGTGGTTCACTCCTAGTCGTCTCGTCCATTCACATTACGGCAGTCCCACTAATCCTAACCCTCCTCCCAAATCCATGGCGTCCCAAATCTCCCGATCGGTGGTGAGTACAAGGTTAGAACCATCACCGGCGATGAGTTTGACATCATCTACACCCGTTCTTCCGCGACGGTGAAAGGATGCCTTTCTCGCTTCAGACGCATGTTTGAAGACTCAGATGATGAGTGGGTCACTAGGCTAGATGTTGAGTACACCACAGTCGTGGGACGAGAGAAGGATATAAAGGACGAAGAGAGGAAGAAGCCCGCCGTGATCCAGGTTTGCGTGCATGACTTATGCTTGGTCTCAATAAAGCTTTTTCAGCTATTTGTAATTCATGATTTAATCACGAAACAAAAAATCTCTCATTTCCGACGCGAATAGATTTTTTTTATATTTCAAAATAAAGGTTCTTGTCTTGGGACGCAGAAATCGTGCTTGAGGATCCATTACGTGTCCAAGCCCTTTTGTTTGCTTAAAAAAAGAGTAACAAAAGAAATCTTTCTATTTTATGGTATAGGCGCTTATGACCTCCCCCTCTATGCCTTGTTTAATATTAATATTGGGAGATCGAATGAATACATAAATTTGAACATAATAAAATGATAAATTGAAAGATTTCGTTGAAATTACCACATATGCCATGCCGATATTGAGTACCAGGATTTGAAGGACTTCCTCGAGAGCAACCTAGTCAAATTCGTTACTGTAGACTTTGGTAAGGACAAAGAAGTCCTGCGTCGGATAGGCCTCGTTGTAGGAAACACCTTCGACCTCCAAAAGAATCGGCTGGTGTCCTCTCTTTAGCCTTCAATGTTGACCCTGGAAGGAGCCATGGTTCATCCTTCGTACGGTAAACTGGAGAAACCTCCATACACGTTTCATCGTCATGCATGGCAGCGGAATGTACTAGATATAGACCACATCCAGTATGCTGCAATGGATGGCTACCTTTGTTTCAATATCTAGAAGGGTTGGATGAAGAGCAACAGCCAAGTTGGCGGTTCAAGCAAAGAAGTATCGGCCAAGAGGAAGAGGGACAAGGACGAAGTCGAGGACGTGGACGAGGACTCCGAGTAAGGTGGCAGTGTCGTTAATCATGGTGGTTCTAATGCAGTATTTACCGGAATAGTTGCAAAGTTTAATTTCAGGTGTGCTTAATTTAATTTGAGGGGTGTGTTGTGCTGAGCCCCCAGCAGAACTATGTTATGTTTCTTCTTGTTACTTTAACTCTTAAGTAAGTACATACTAGTATTTCTTACATTTCATCTTTTAGTTGGTATAGTACTACCACTCATTTCTTCACATTATATACGTACAATATATATGGCCAACATCATATAGCCAGCAGTTTAGTTGTCAAGGAATTTCAGGGTGCTTAGTTTTTTCAAAGAATTCCAGGGTGCTTAGTTTTATTTGAGAGATGGGTTGTGCTGGACACCATTATTGTGACTAGCCTTTTTAATATTACTATATGCATAATTTGGCGACGAGCTCTCTCTATATGTACCACCTTTTTTTTATTTTCAAGTTTTGCTCCATGGCACAATCCATCGATACTACTGCTGTACAAAAGTATACATTTTTTAAAAGGCTAGAGGGCGGGGCAGTCTAGCTTGGTCGGTTTCACGAGAGGCGAGGGCCTTTGTGATTTGATAGCTCATTACTGCTAGAAGGCGGGGCCTTGTGATTTGACTGCTCATATAAATGCGCCGACGACCTGATCGAGGAGGAGCAAAGAACCGTGTGGTATACTCAAGTTTTCCACTGGAGTAGTACTGCGACGGAGGAGCACGAAGCATGGCAGCCCAGTGCCATATGGCGATAAAAAATGATCTAATTTGCTAGTCATCTCATTGTTAGCATTGTTCTATTCATTGCCTCAAAAAACAAAAACCATTGTTCTATTCATGCCTCACAGAGAACATGACATGTGCGGCGAAACACCCGAAGCAAAAGATGAAACACAGCAGCCAAAGAAGACTGAAGATTATCACCCCAAATGATCTAATTCGCCGCGGAGTCGTAACTGCTTCTTCATCGCCTCCACGACCTCCATCTCCTTGCGCGTCTCCTCCGCCATCTTCTTCATTCTGTCCATGACGTGGGATTTCTCGACGCGAGCCTTCATCATCTATTCCACGGCCGCATTATGTACCTTGACAGCAGCCGGGTGCTCGATGCGGTGCTTCGCCAACTCCTCCTTCTGTTCCATGACGAGGGTCTGCAGCATCTTCATCGAGGAACTACTATTCTCATGCAGCTTCTTCCAGTCGGCGTTCTTCTCCTTCAACAAGTCGATCTCGTGGAAGAGCTTCGCCTTGTCCTCCTGAAGTCGCATGATTTCGCCAGTCGCCTTCTTCTCCGAGGCAATGCTCTTCTTCAGCAGCATCACAAAGCCGGTGGTCAACTCCCCCTGCTGACTGAGCTCAGCGGGCATGTCGTCGAGGCTCTCCTTCAGCAACTCCGTCAAGCCTTGGATGAACTCCTTCTGCTTATTGAGGTGCTTATTGAGCTGATCGGGCATGCTGTCGAGGGATAACGACTCCAGCTCCGCCGGCTCGGCATGTTCGCCTCCGCGGCTAGGGCACTCCTGGGAGCCATTGCCTACCCGTGAGAGATATTTCGAGGTCTCTGCCTGGCGGCGAGCCCTCTTTTTTTCCGTAGCCTTGGTTGCCGCTCCCTTGTGACGAGTAGTTCTCGACCTAGAGCTCTGCTCACCGGCCATGGCAACGACAGACGAAGAATAAGCACTTATGAGGAGGAAAGGTAGAGTAATTTTCGGTTAGGTAGTTCCCCTTTTTATAACCTAAGTACTAGCACTAGCAGTACTAATACCTGCATAGTGGGAACACGTTCAGGTTTGGTACATACTAGTAAGTGTGAGCAGGCTTTCGAATGTGATGGGAATAAGGTAAAGATTAATTGATGGTTTTGGTTTCAAGGCCCGAAACGGCTCCCGATGAGTTTAGCGGAACATAAATTTCAAGTACTACACTACTCAAATAAGTAAATATTATGTTACTGTCAAAAATTGGCACAAAATACGAAGGAGACCAATGGAAGTACTACTAGCAACCCACGATTTAACTACTCGCATGCGCGGTGGAGTAATAATGTCTTTCTTCCGCCCTCACGTCCACTGAATTTGCATGCGCTGTATTAATTGACCATCAATGAAGTGAATGACTTTAAACATGTCAAATTATCACATGGGGTGGATCTTGGTACAAAATTGTGTCCGCCCGTGTACCCACGTGTGCGTGTGAGGGAATGAGTGCGTCGTGGCGTGCGTGCACATCTTCGCTTCGTGCATGTACCGCCAGTATGGCTCAGGGAGGACGAGTACATTCTTCTGGAACCAGCAGCACGTCAGTGTGATCAATCCACGCAAGGAGGTCACGACAACGCCTCCACTTGTGCCACGTGGCTTCATGAACTGTAAGAGAGACACTGTGTAACGTGCCATTGGTATTGTAATTTACGTGTTTTGCACATACTCGAAGTACTAGTAAGGTACACGTGCATTGCACGCATTAGATTTTGCAGCCAAATTATGAATAAATACCACACTATAGCATGTAAGCTCTGAGTCATATATGAGTGATGTAGCCCTTCGTTTAATTCTTACAGTTCATCTCATTCAAAATCAATTAGTTTTTATAAAAAAGCTAAGAACGCGTGAATAGGAAAAACATGGGATTATAGTGGAATGTCGTCTTGAATCCTACAGGATTGTACGAGTGTTTGATTGTGCATAGAAAAACGCAGAATTCTTTCAAAGAGGTTTGAGTGGATGGGATGTTTCCTATGAAAACTAGTGCAAATGAATCATATGGAAAAATTCCTATGGTTTACAATCCTACAAATCAAACAACCAAGATAGGAAAATTCCTAATGATTAGAATCCTCCAAAATTCCTTTGAGAATCCTTTGAATCAAAGAAGCCCTTAATCTATTTTATGATTCATGGAATTGTGCGTTGTAAAGCATAAAGTAAAAACAAATAATGGCAATTCAATTAGAAAAAAAGTTTGGGCAGTTATGATATAGAAGATTCTACAACAAAAGAGAACCACTGTTGTTTTGAGGTTTGTGCATTATGCTTAAGTTCAACCATGGAGTCTGCTAGATTGTACATGTGGCAAAATCCGGTGGGGGGGCTAGAAGATGGTGCGAAGGGCCGAGCGGAGGGAGACTATGAAGGAATGCACAAGTGCGAGATCGATATTTAGAGAGAGGGGGCGAACACGTGCGTTGTTGCACGCAGTGGCGGAGCCATGAAAAATAAATGAGCTAGGGGGCCAAGCATTGCTAATCCTTTACGAGGAGGGTCAATTCATGAAATTAAACCTTTTTTAGCAGCAATTGTCTAATAATCACATTCATATTAGCCTCGATATATAGTGATGTTAGGGGCGGCAGGGCCCTTACTGCCCCCTGTCTTCGCCATTGTGCACGCGTTTGAGAGATGAAGCGGAAGGCATGGATGATGAGAGGGGGAAGTTGGATATATAATTAATGTGGGTGTATTAGCTATTTATGTTAATCCTATGTAGAGAGGTATAGATTGATCGATGTGGACGTGGGAAAGAGGGTGAGACCTCACTGGATATATCGATTGATCGGTTTGTGTGGAAAACTATGAAATACCTAGCTATATACACACATACATATAGGAACATCGATCGTTGCGCATGCACGTGTGAGAGATGAAGAATGCCCGGTATGATGGAGAGGGGGATGCGTGTGGGTGTGTTCCTTCATGGGAGACCGACCTGAAGAAAAAGATTGCATGCGTGTGATAGATAATGCCGACTGGTAGTGTGTGTGCATGCATGCACGAGAGAAAGTTAGTGGTACAATTTTAAAGAGAAGACTACTGTGTGGGTGTAAAAGAATAGGTGAGGTCATAATCAATGTAAAGTTGAATTCAAATATTTGAATAAGAGATCCTGATGTTTGAAACCCATGCATGCATGAATATAATAGAGATCTGCGTGGTGTGCTTTGGAAACGAGCATGTTGTAATGTATACACGTTGAACAAGGTCAGACTGATTTGAATTTGAATAACCGATGGCAGACATCATTTTCCCACGTCGCATCCGTGCATGGACACACTATTCTAATTTGAGATGATGGGCGGCTTTCGCATCACATATCTATATCTATACCACTATATATATATATTATATTATATATATTTTTATATTGTGTGCGGGTAACTTTAACTTTGAAAGATGGTCGTTGGATGAGGCGAATCCGATGGTACGAAGATGGCAAATTTGAGCACTATTGGCCATTGGATATCATCTAGATTCCACCAGATTTCGCCACATGTATAATCTAGAAGACTCTATGGTTGAACTTAAGCATAATGCACAAACATCAAAACACAAACACTTGTTATTTGTTCTAGAATCTTCCGTATCAGAATTGCCCAAATGTTTTTCTACATGATTTGCCATTATTTGTTTTTACTTTATGTCTTACAACGCACAATTCCATGAATCTTAAAATAGATTAGCTTTCTTATAAAAACTAGATGATTTTGAATGAAATGAACTACAAGAATTAAACGAACACCTACATCATGCATATATGACTCGAAGCTTGCATGCTATAATGTGGTATTTATTCATAATTTGGTTGCCAAATCTCATGCGTGCAATGCACGTGTACCTTACTCTAGTCTAAATGGTGTTTGTGTGTGTGTGTTGTGCGTGTTGAGGTGCAAATTGTCTTTTTTTGGGTACACGTTAAGCTTGTTCTTCCGAAATTTCAAGCCGCGCCTTGTTATGCCGAAAGTTGAAGCTAGTGTCTCTGTCTATCATGATGCGAAACTCCCGCCTCTTCAACTCGCGCCTTGTTAGCCCAAAATATTTAAGATATATCTTTGTCTCGTTGTGCTCCGACAACTTCCTCCATCTCAACCCGCGCCTTGCTACTCCGAAATTACAACGCGCGCGAAAACTCCCACCTCTTG
This sequence comes from Triticum timopheevii, assembly GCA_963921465.1. NCBI lineage: Eukaryota > Viridiplantae > Streptophyta > Magnoliopsida > Poales > Poaceae > Triticum > Triticum timopheevii. The sequence goes on from OY997274.1 coordinate 386,201,137, forward strand.
CGAAATCCCGACATGCGAAATGCCCGTGGTACCCCTGAACCGAAAGAACCGCCTCAAATCGGTGGGGGTACTTTCATAACTTACCCCACATTTCGGACAAGCGCGTCTCTAAGCCATGGTTCCCCACTGCCATCCCATCCGCCCACCCATTCGTACACCGAGGCGCGAAAACCCGCAACGAAACCCCACACCCTGCTCCGTCCGCCACCCAGCCGGAGCCTCTTCCCCGACAACATCGTCCACAGCAACACCTCGACGTCCCTCATCCACCGTACCGGATGAGGATCCATCGTCGATCTCATCGTCCCACCGGTTCAGCCACCCCGTCCTCCACCCCCAAGGAGCTGCCCCGATGTTCCCCTCGTCTTTCACGCCACCTACATTCCCACACCGCTGTCTTCACCTGCACCATCGGAAGAGCATCATCATCACCGTTTCCTCGGATGAAGTTGCGGCCTAATCGGCGCCACCAAAGAGGTTGTACACTAATCGCCGCATTTTCTTCTTGATTCGATCCCACGGTGCTGCCGGCGCTCGGTCTCAAGCCGACACGGCGCGGCTCCATCCACGGTAGCGTCGCCGGCCTCTTCCTCCACGACGTCGCTCCCTCGGTGGTGATGTCCATATCAGTAGGAGCTGCTGCTGCTTTAGCTGTCGCTCGCCCTGCTGCTCTGCTCTTGCTCTCAGTCCCCCGCGTGGTCTGCTCTTGCTATTGCTCTTGCTCGCGCTACTGCTCTCGTTCTTGCTCTTGCTTGCGATGCTGCTCCGATTTGGCTACACTTCAGTCGACTGAATCGACTTTTGGTTAGTCGATTTTCAAGGGGTGGGCTCGCCGGGGTGAAGGAAGAACCAGCCGCAGCAGGGAGGGGGCTCGCTGGAGAGGTAGCCCACTATCTATCTTAGGTTTCAGGATGGGGGCGGTGGTCCCGGCGGTGGCGGCGCGTTGGCGGGGCAATGGCGTGGGGATCAACAGAGGAAAAGCTCGGCACGGGGGGGCCTAGAGGGATGGCCGGGGCGGCGGAGGACCGACGGTGGGGAGTGTTTTCGGGGCGGGCGGGGCGACGCACCGCCGGCCGCGGGCGGCGGGGGGCTGCTGTTTGGCCGGTGGTGGCTGGCGGCTCAGGTGGGTGGAGGTTGAAGATGAACCGCAGGCCCTTGATTTCGTACCCAACGGCTGCAAAATCAACTGACCAGAGATGAAAAAGTCAGTCGACCGACGTGTAGCCTCACCTTGCTAGTGCGTTCAGTTTCAACAGCAAAATTCAGTTTCAACAGTTAGGTTCAGTTTCGACAGTTAAGTTCAGTTTCGACAGTTAAGTTCAGTTTCGACAGTTAAGTTCAGAGATGAACGGCTGATGTATTTTACATCTAGCACTTTATGGTTATGTATTTTACGTCATGTATTGGAGATGCTATTAGATTCCACTCAGGTTAACGTTGTTCATTGTCTCTCTTGTCCTGCTTCAGCCTCGGCGTCGTACAACTCACCGAAGCTGCTCCAACGACGAAACCCTCCATCACAGTGGAGCAGTACCTCGGGCTCCATCTCAGATGCCTAAGATCTTCTTCCCCTCCTCCGACAGCAAAGTCAGCCGGAGCATCCTCACCGGCCAACCCAATCACGCTGAGATCGATATGGCTTCACCAAAGAGGTTGTACACTTGTTGCATCTCTTTTTTACTCTACATGTTATATATATTGTCCACTGAGCACTCGTAGTAACGGTAAATATGATTATTTTATCCTACTATCTGACAAGCAGTGAGGTACCAGGCAACTTAGCTATCCGTGATGCACTCTCTTGAACGCCATCATTATTTATCTCTGCGCGTATGAGCTGTGCATTTGTCGATGGGCCTGGGAGTTGAGCTAGTATGGCAGTGGCCTGGGTCCAAAGTAATATAAGTAGCACATAAACATTTTTTTAGTGTAGGATTTTCCTTGCTCAAGCCTGCCTACTAGAATCGCCAGTGCTTGAATGGAAAAGTGAATGAAAAACATAGGAATTGGAAAGTTTCCTATGGTACTACTTTTCATGAATTTGGTGCAAAGGAATGGAGCAAAGGAAAACTGTAGGAATTGTTCCTTTAGTGTCTCCTTGAAAGAAAAACCGTAGGAATTGTAATTTCCACTTCTCCTTTTCATATTCCTATTCATCAAGCACAAGACTAAGAGATAGTACCATAATAGCATTATAACTGTACATTTTCTTGTGGTTTGACTTAATCTCACCATGCTTTTTTGCATCATGTGATCTTCCAATTGTTGTGAATCAAACACCCAGATTGGCAGAAATCCTGTGTTTTTAAATTCTCTGTTTTGCACATGCATTCCTATCCTATTCCTATCTATTTCCTATCCCTGCATTGTTAGAATCCTCAAATTCAAACAAGCCCTTACTCAATTACTTCTGTTACAGATATGTGTCAAAGAAAACCTTGTGTAGTTTGTCCTGCTCCTACAGCGCTATGTTCCACCCCAGCTCAGCTGCTCCAACGACGGAAGGGTTCACCACAACAGGGATCCGCTCTCCAGACGGTCTTTCGCCGCCTCAGATCTTCTTCCCCGCCGCCGGCAGCCACGACAATTGCATTACCATCATCAACTAAGCAGATGACCTTGAGGACTACACGGGTCCGCAAGAGAGGTCGCACTCTTCTGTGTCTGCTTACGTTATGCATCGCTTACTATGATGACATGTTACATAATCGTCCTGTTCACCTATTAGACTCCGAGTCAGGTCCAAACTAATCTTGAAACTTGAGTTTTTAAATGGTTGTGGGGTACATATTGGGGCAGCAATTAGTACTATCTTCTACTATCTGGTTAATCTCCGGTGTCTACTATGAGTTTCATGTTGGGTGCAAACAAACATTAAAGGAGCCATTATCTATATTTTTTAACTAAAGCTATTATCTGCCTGCTATCATTGGTTTTGGGTTTATCCACAGTTTGCTACCATCACTCTGGATTTGTGCATGCACTCCTTACATAATCTCACTATGTTTTATTCCTATGCATGCCAGTTATTGTACACAATGGAACTGATCATGTAGAGCAAAAGAGATGAGCCATGCGTGGCAATAAAATTTCATGCAGACGTCATTCCATGGTGGGCGCAAAAGCAGCCCCCCTCTACCCATTTCGTATCGTAATCAAGAGGAAGATAACTGTTCTGAGGGGGATTCAGAAGGAGAAGACCACTCCTATTTACCCCATGAGATCTTCGCTCTAACTTGGCATGCTAATGTTGGTAATATCATGCATATGGTGGCTTGCATTGCTTACTGTATACATTAAAGATGTCATCTGCTTAGTTTAGACATGCTTTATGTCAATGCCATCTGTTTAGTTTCTTTATCGTATATGTGAATCATGCAATGCCATCTTGTCTAGCCAGGCATCATATATGTGAATTTTGCAATGCCACCCTGGTTAGCCAGTCATCTTATATGTGAATTATATCATGCCATCATTTTTTTATTATGTTTTAAATTTGTCAACAATTTTAGTATATTCAATTACTCTTCCTGTGCATCAGCCATTCGGCATGGTCATGGAAAAATCTGGAGTGGAAACAAGGTCTTCAGAGCAGACAATGCTATCTGGCGAAGCGCATGTCTTGCTGGTTACCTATAGCTCCTCAGAGGAGGATTCAGAGACAGATGACCAGACATATTTCCCCCCTGAGGTGCATGCCCTAACTTGGCAGGGTTATGTTACTCATATCGTGCGTATGGTATCTTGCATTGCTATGTCATTTGCTTAGTTTAGACATGCTTTGTGTGAATGCCACCTGTTTAGTGTCTAATTACCATATATGTGAATTATGCAATGCCATCTTGTTGCAAGACATTATATATGTGAATTATGCAATGTTATCTTGTTGCAAGGCATTATGTATGTGAATTATGCAATGCCATGCTGTTTAGGCAAGCGTCATATATGTGAATTATATCATGCCGTCCTTTTTTTGTATTTCTCATTGCTTTTGTCGACAATGTTTATATATTCAACTGCTCTTCCTGTGCATCAGCCATTTGAATTGGTGATGGAGAAATCTGGAGTGAAAACAAGGTCTTCAGAGCAGACAATGCTACCTGCTGAAGCAGATATCTTGCTGGTTACAGATAGCTCTTCAGAGGAGGATTCAGAGGCAGATGACCAGTCCTATTATCCCCCTGAGGTGTATTCTCAAACTTGGCAGGGTTATATTACTCATATAATGCATATGTTGTATTGCAATGATTAGTTTTTACATCATATACACAATATTGAATGCCATCTCCTTAGTTGACACATCATATATGCAATTGCCCTCTGCTCACTTCCTTAGTATATAAATCATATATTTGAATTATGTCATGCCATGATGTTTACATAGACAGCGTGTATCTGAATTATGGCATGCCAACCCATTTTCTAAAGACATAATATAGTTATATCATCTCATCCTGTTTACATAGTCATCATATTTTAAATTATGTCATTCTATCTGTGAATTATATCATGCCATCATGTTTCCATCGATGGCATGTTTGTGATTTATGGCATGCCGACCACTTTAATAGACACATCGCATAGTTATATCATGTCTTCCTGTTTACATAGTCATCATATTTTGAAGTATGTCATTCTGTCATATTTTGAAGTTAGCCATCATACATGTGAAATTGTGTCATGCTATCCTGTTTAATTAGCCATCATATATGTGAAATTATGTCCTGCTATTATGTTTGCTTAGACAACATAAATGTGAATTATTTCATGCCCTGTTTTCTTCCCTACTATCCATTGCACCTGTCTATCTTACAATGTCTGTACATTCAATTACTTTTCTTGTTTATCAGCCATTTCAACTGGAGGGAGTGATGGCAGTATCTGTGGGAGTAAAAACACGGTCTTCAAAAAAGATCGTGCTACCTGTCGATGTAGATAGAACCACGGTTGTACTTGCCCAAGAATCAGCCCCACCACACATAACCCACACTCATGCAGATTGTACCGCTACCCAGTTGGACAGAGAACTAGCTACACCCCTTCTAACCCCAACCACAGTAGATAGACACCCAGTTCCCGTTGACACAGCATCGTCTCCACCACAGAGCACCCAAACACGAGCAGTTAGTAAGGCAACTACAGTGCCCAAATCACGAGGACCACCACTCCGAACCCGAAGTCAATGCTTAAAGCAGAAGAAGAATTGTTCTTAGGTCAGGTTCCATAGCTATGGTTCATACTACTTTGCTCTTGCATCACTGTATTTACTGATACCAACCAATTTAAAATTTGAAGGATGCAATTGAAACTCCAATGGTGCAACAGGTATGTTTTAAACCTGTTTCTTCAACGTGTTTGGCTATTTGCTGTTGTAACTTGCTCTATGTTGATTTCAGCTTCAATTGAATAAACAGTTACGTTCTCATGCCATGCACATTACAAGTGTTATTATTGCTGTGTAGTTTCCCACACTTATATTCTGTCTATGCTCCTTTGTCTTAAATAGATATGATTCTAACTGTATCTATCTTGATTTGGCAACATAAACTAGAATGATATAGACCATACAATGACCATACTACATAGATATATGTTTGTTTCATGTTGTTATCCTGTCCACCTTACTACTGAACTGGTTTACCAAAATGAGTTTCATATAATACATTGTAAACCTAAGATGTGTTTGTTTGTTTCTCTTTTAGAACGCGGATAAAATATTGGAGAAGAGTACCTTGTTATGCAATGGTAAAAGGAAGTAATGCAGATAAGGCTCAAAATAGTGAGACATCCCTGTTGGTCTCCAAGAAAGCTGATAAAAACTATATTGAGGACACTGAGACAACCCCAAAGTCCTGTCTTGATGTAGTGTTTGAGTTACTGGCTACCACTGTTGGCACCAGCTCTTTGAACTCGCTGCCTGAATCAGTTCGGCTTCTTGAGTCTCAACTTCAAGTTGAAAGACATCGATCAAATGTTATGCGACAGGAAGCCGAAGGACTGAGGAAGTCCCTGCAAAATTTAGATGCATACTTTCTGGTGCAACAGCAAGCGCTGGAGGACTTAAGCGCCAAACAAGAGAAAGTTAATAAGCTTGCTAAGCATCTTGCCAGCATTATGGGTACCCAGGATATTGTTTCTTGAGCTCTTCTGAAGTGGTTTCAGTTTTGGACTTGTTTTGCTGCGGCGTTTATATGTTGCTGTGTTCCCTATATTTGCACTGGTGGCGAACTTTGATGCCCAGTGGATGTAATATGTGTAATAGCCGTGATAGCCTAGTGTAAGTTGCTTGCTTATTTATTTCCTTGTTGTCTTGTTTATTTGTTTGCTTGCAGTCAGTGCAGTTCTTTTTTTGTGGTTTTCTAGTGGCTGCAATAACCTATTTTTTAAAACTAAGCCACAATAACCATGTGCTAATATTTACTGTAGTGACACTGGACCTACGGGCCGTAGAAACAGTGGGCCTTCTACGGGACGTATAAACAGTGGGCCTTCTACGGGCCGTAGAAACAATGGGCCTTCTACGGGGCGCAGAAACAATGGGCCTTCTACGAGCCGTATCATCAATGGGCCTTATACGGGCAGTATGATCGATTGGCCAAACATGGGCCAATAACAGGCCGCATTATGGCCGTAAACGGGCTAGAGTTGGAATCGTCCGTTCATGGGCCGACCATAACGGGCCATCGTTAATAGGCCGTATTTCATGATGCTATGAAAACGGCCCCATGTGTTAACGGACCACAAACGGGCCGACTGTAACCACGGGCTGAATTTGGCCAATAAGCAAAAAATGACAGTAACGGGCCGTAAGTAAACGAATGCTGGAAATGAGCCCAAGAACAAATGGGCTCTGAGAAGGCCGAAAGATAACATGGGCTGGAAACGGCCCAACGGAATAATGGGCCCTTAATGGGTATAAAGTGATACACTGTTCATTACGGGCCAGTTTTACCACGGGCCATTAATGGGTGTAAAGTAACACACTGTTCATTACGGGCCAATTTCACCACGGGCTGTTAATAGACCAAGAGTTACATAGGGCCTCGTATGGGCCGAAAGACGTCATGGGCCATACATGGGCCAGAAGTGAAAACGGGCTGGAATCATATTGGGTGGCCCAGATGACGCCACTGGGCCTAATTTGGATAGGGCGCTACAGGCCTGGTGTTAGCGGGCTGTAAATGGGTTATATGCGAACAGGACGTTAACAGGCTTTACATGGGCCGGCCCGCCACCTTTTGACCAAGTCAAACGGGCCGGCCTTTTCACAGGAATGGGCCTTTGTTGGGCCGTGCCACGTGTTGACATATCATAGGCGCCTTCTATCCAATGAGGGGATGACATCTGTCCCAACGGTGAGCCGACACGTGTTTCCTCCAGCCAATGATGATTTTACACGTGGAAAATCCCCATTGGTCGGGGCTGTTAACGGGTTATCGGATCCAAAACCCGACCCAATAGCTTAACAGCGTCCTGTTATGGTGGATGCCACGTGTCGGTCACCCTTGACGAAAGAACTTCTGTGATGCGTGATTTATCGTCATGGAAGTGGACACTTCCATGATGATAATTTTGGTAATGTCATGGAACACTTCTACGACAGCACAGGTATGACTATCTTGATTCTGTCATAAATTTGTCATGGATGTACATGCATGACAAAAAACGCGACCTACTGTGACAAACACGTATCATCACTGTCGTGGATTTGTCACGGCAGATGTCCTAGTGAAAGGACTTAGTCGTGGAGCCATCGCTACGGGTTTACTTGAAGGGGTTAAAGCGGACACAAAGACACGTGGGTTTTATACTAGTTTGGCCCCTTCGATGAAGGTAAAGCCTACGTCTAGTTGTGATGGAATTGATGTGGTCTCGATGGCTAGGGAGCAAAAAAGCTTCGCCTAGGCTCGAGTTGTTGGTTGTCTGCCCTGAACCGCCGCCGGGTCGTCCCCTTATATACACGGGTGACGCCCGTCGGTCCATAGAGTCCCAACCGGTTCATACTCATATCCCGGTTGGTATCTCTCTATTCCTAACTTACAATACAAGTTATACATCAGGCCGGTTTACGGCTACATGTTCTAACCGACTACAGGCCTTGGGCCTTCATCTGCTTATACCACTAATGAAGTTAACCCGGCCCAAGTAGGCCGGTTTACACCTAGTGGTAATATCCCCAACATTAGGCCCCAGATTGATTTGAACTGGTTCATGTCAATCCTTCACAAAACCTTGTGTCTTGGATATCTTCTGGTAATTGGTAAACCGCCATGTCGTCATCATTTTTGGTTGCTGTAAACCGGCATGACGTCATCATTTTTTGGTTGCTGTAAACCGGCATGACGTCATCATAAAATTTATAACACCCTCTTAATAACAGCTCCTGGATCCGCGCGCTTGACCTAGCTCGGCTGCCTTATAAAGAAGACCGAAGGGTCATTTCTTTTCTTTCCCCTTCGTCCCTTCTTCTTCTTCTTCCTCACGCCGCCAGCTTTGGAGTTCCGCCACCGCTATCGACCTCTGCCTCGTCTCGGGCCGCTGCATCAACCTGAACGTACCAGAGTATTGCGGCATCTCTCCGCACCTCCTCCGTTCCCGGTAAGCTTTCTCCTCTTCTTAACCTAGATCTGTTCTTAGGGTTCCGTGTTCATGCTGTGTTCATCGCGCGCTCATATCTGTTCTCTGATCTTGAATGAATCCGTGAACTCTTGCTGTGTTTAGTAGCGATCCCTAAGCATCCGCTTGCAACTTCTCATCTAAGCCCATAGATCTCCCGCACATATCCGCTCAATGGTTCACTTCTGTTTCTGCCTTACTCTTCGAAATATTTCTTGTTTTTGTGAGCTTGCTGTAGATCCGTGGCTGTAACAAGATTTTGTGAAACTTGTTTCTGCATACCTAGTTATCCATAGCTTCAATTGCTTCCGATGCTTAGGTCAGGCGGTTTAACTTTACCATAGAAAAAATTGCTAAACCAGTATATATCATTAGTCCCCTGGTTGAACCGCCAGAATCCATATGATGCCGCGTTGTAAAAGACCGGTTTATAGGTACTGCCTCCGGTTTATCGTAGTTAGATCAACACCTTTTTATCCGGCATGTCCTTGAACCGGATCACCTATTTCTTGTAGATCTCGTCATGGCCAAACAAGTGTATGAGTGCAACTGGGTTCCCTCTCGCGTCACAGAATCATAGTTGGACGATCTAGTCCTGATCGGCGCTTTGGATGGAAAAGATACGATCCACTGGAGGGTTCCTGGAGATGAATGTCCTCCCACGCCCCAGGAAGGAGAGGTCGTGGTCTTCGCAAATCACATGGCCCGGGGCTTCAAACCGCCCGGCTCTAAATTTTATCGGGATGTGTTAGCCAACTTTCAGCTCCGTCCACAGGATATTGGCCCCAACTCTGTCACCAATCTATGTCACTTTCAAGTATTTTCTGACGCATACCTTCAAGAGGAGCCTTCAGTCGAGCTGTTTAGAGATCTATTTCATCTGAACCGCCGCACTGAATTCACCGACGCTCCTAATACTGAACTGGGCGGTATGGCCATTCAGAAGAGGAAGGAAATCACCTATCCCCACGTCAAACTCCATACTCACCCCAAGGAGTGGAATGCAACTTGGTTTTACTGCAAGGATACATCTCCTGACAATGAAAATCCCTTGCCTGGCTTCCGTCCGGAATGGCTCAGCAACACTCACCCTTTTCCACAAAGGTTAAGCGCCAAGGATTGAATTAAATATGCTCCTCAACTGTCCAAGCTCCGAGCCTTTATGGCCAACGGTTTAACAGGAATAGACCTTGCACGCTGCTGGATATCATGGAGCGTACTACCTCTAAGCCGGCGCCTCAGTTTAATGTGCAAGTACACTGGTAGCGTCAATGACCCACTCCGACATACTAAAATCCAAGTCTCCGACGACGAAGTCACAGAATCTGTAAAGAAGATGTTGAATGAACCGGAGCTCCTCTGTGCTCAAACCGGTCTGCTTCCTCACTGCACCACCAACAAACCGCCAGCGGTAAGATTTTAATTGCTCTATGATTGAACCTGTTACTGCTTTATCTGCCTGACCTTTAATTCCTGCTGATCCAGAATGATAATCCGTTTTGGAGCAAGAAACTTCCACAAGATAAAACGGAGAAGGCAGGGCGGCCAACCCGGCCCAAGACCAAGGTTATCAAGAAACCAGCTCGTAAGAGAAAAACCACCGCTTCATCTGACCCAGCTATTGATGATGATGTGGGTAATCCGGATCTTGAGGTAGAACTTGATTCACTTGGCTTACTTTTTACACGCCTTATTGATGATGATGCTTGTCAGGATGACGCTGAAGCCAGCAATGCGGGATTCGTTGAGGTAACTATTCTCTCTTCCGATTTAGAAATCTTGTCTTTGCCAAAATTTCGCCGGGCAAACCGGAAAGTTAAATTTTCTCATCCTCTTGCTTATTTGGATCCCAAATTTCTTATGAAGACCCAGCAACACGAAGCTCGCCGCACAACCCGGCACAGCGGCCAGGTAGTTACTTCTGCCGGTTTACCGAACAGTCCAGTTAGAAAACGCTGCTCCGAGGTCTCCGACCTTTTTATTGATTTAAATCCTAAAGCGGGTTTCTTCCGTCAACCTCTTAATCCATCCGAATCCGATTATCAGGTCACTTCTCATTCATCGTCTGGTGAATCGTCGGCCACTAAGCTACCACCATTGAAAACAGATGCTGGGTAAGTTAAACTGAACATATGCTTCCAGTATACTGCATAATGGCTTATGCCTTTCCTTGACTTTTGTTTTTCTTTCAGGGCCAAACCGAAACCAAGCAAGAAAACCCGCCTGGATAAAGCGGCTGAAGAAGATGTAGCCCCAGAGCATGACCAAGCGCCGGATCTTGAAATGCTCGCTCCTGAAGATATTCCCAATGATCCTCCTTTGCAAGACGACGTTATTCCGGAAGAAAGGCTTATTAACACTTGAGCCTCTGCTGATCCGCCTGCCAGCTCCGTCCGGATTGACAAATCCCACGCTCCTGCTGACAAACCGGCCGCACCAACACAAACCGGCGAGTCCAAAGATGATGACGTTGTGATTACCAGTGTGGGCCACTTTGAACCCGGGAATCCTGTCACCCTTACCAAGCATACCATCAAAGAGGATTTTTCCACTTTGAACAAAGGAAAATGGGATGTTGAATTAGAAACATATGCTGCTCTGAGTGCCCAAGATCTTCACTCCGGCTATTTAAACCGGCTTTACACTAGCCGTGATTGTGAAGCTGGCCTAGTCAAGATGATGAGGGATAAATTTGAGGTAATTTACTTCTTTTCTTGCTGCCTATTGCATCCATCCTTCTAGCCCCCAAGGGCCGGTTTGTAACCTTGGTCAAACCGGGACTTTAATCCTGAACATTTTTGAAACCCGTCGGTATAACCCTCAAGGGTCGGTGTAACTTAGCATAAGTAAACTGGGGCTCCAATAGAAAACTGTCTTTAGAACATAATTTGATCAAATAGCCATTAGCCCCCAAGTGCCAAGTTGAATACTTGTATTGAGCTTGGGACTTTGCAATCTAGTAACAAAGAAAAATTGAAGGTGCATTAGCCCCCAAGTATCAGGCATATAACTTTGTTATGTGGCTGATACTTCAATTTCTTGGATCGCTTGTGTAAAGCTTAAACGCTATCTGTATGCAGGCTGAGGTGAAAATCAAGGAGGACCGGATTGCCGATTTGCAGGAGGCCTTGAAAACCCAGCAGGCTGAAACAGATAAGTCAAAGCAAGAATTAACCAGCGCCTTGAGCACTGCTGAACAGCTGAAAGAAGGCTTCAAGAAAGAGCGGGCTGACTGGGCCACTGAGAAGGCCGCTTTAACCAAAAGAGCGGAAAATGCTGAAGCTGCCCTTAAACCGGTGGTGGATGAACTGACGGCCGTACAGCGGCAAATACACTCCATGACTGCTGCGATCTTTGGTAAGCTTCTTTTAACTTCTGTGATAATTTGAACCTGATGTAGCGTAAATCCGGTTTGAGACCATTCCAATCTTGTTGTAGGCACACGCATTGGGCACTTAGGAAATGATGTGCGGAAGAAACTGAAAGCTGCCTACACCTTGGTAGAACAATTGTATACCGGAGCCCAACGGATCATCACCACAGCTTCTCATAACAACCTGGCACCCTCTTTAATCCAGGACACTCTTAGTAGGTTGTCAATGCTTCCAGCTCGGATTGAGGAGCTGAAAAAATCCACTGCCCGAACCGGAGCCATCAATGCCTTGATCCGGGCAAAGGCATGGGTACCAGATTTTGATCCTGTGGAAGCAGCTCAAGGCTATCCCATCCTGAAAGAAGATGGCTCTGGATTCAACAAAGAGGATTTAAGGGCAATAAACCGTGCAGTGCGCCCTCTGGCTTGCCAGCTAGCTGAAGAGGCAAATTTGACGCATTATCAAGCACAATATAACGATCAAAACAAGCGAGTGCCTGACCCAACTGTTGAAGCGGAGAATCTGATCCCTCCAATCCATAAGCACACTTATGCTCCTGATATTGAACCGTCTTCCCTGATCCATGAAGAGGCTGTTTTCCAAGCTTTAATGGGAATCGACTGGACCACTGTTGATTTCCAGCCAATGGGTAGAGACGAGGAAGCTGAAGCGGCGGAGGATGAGGAGCAGGCTTGAACCGGAAGCCGGTTTGGAGAGCTGTTTGTGACATCTTTCCAAAAGAACAATGATCTTGTTTGGGCACCATGCTGCCTTGTAATAGGATAGTTAATACTTCTGCCTGGAATATGCCTTCGTGCATAAGTACTAAAACTTTTGTTTGAAAAACTTCAATTCATATTTCCTGCAATCAGAAAAATTTGAACTTCGGTGGCGGTTATACCGCCGGCCGGTTTATGATCTTGATATGTGTATCAGTAATATAACAAATAGGTAATACATAAATACCTGCCATGTTTGGGCATGAAGCTGGCTTAGCCAAGCCTGAAGCGGCGGTTTTATAAACCATTACCGTCAAAAAAAGGGGGGAGAAAATAGCTCCCGTAAAAACTGTACTGAATCAATACGAGCCCCCTGCTACTCCATGATGTTAACAGGAAAAGGTAAACCGGGCATACTCCTCCGGATTAAAGGGGAATCAAATCCATCGCTGAACCGGAAAAAGGTATTTGTTGACATAAAAGAAATCCAACAAAAACAAAGACCCAACAAGCCATGAAAATAACATGGAAGCAAAGGCAATGATAAAAAAACCGTTTGCAAAAATATGCTATACTAAGCTGATCAGATGGAGTTACCATGGTCGGACAGGACCAAGCCCCCAATAGGAGTGACAATGATGCAAGTCAGCCAGGTCCCCAAATGATTCGTGGCATATATGCCAGATCAAGAGGCGTGACAATGGTTCGGGTTCGACCATGCCCCCAAGTGATTTTGTGGCCTTAGGCCGACCAAGAGGCGTGATTGGTTTAGACTTGACCATGTCCCCAAATGATCTGGTGGCTGTCGCCTATCAAAGGGTGTCGCGTTGGTTCGGACACGACCAAGGCCCCCAGTGATAAAAAGAAATGTCAAGGGGTAAACTGGAGGCCGCTTTAAACAGAGCCACTCCGTGTAACCACGCATGATAAGAAAGACAGAGACCCCGCTTCAGTTGAGGCTCTGGTTTGATATATCAAAGATAATATATACATTGTCATGATATGTACATAGATAGAGCCGATGGCTCAAGTATAGTAAGGCCGAAGATGAGCTATGTTCCACGGCCTGTTGGTCTCCTCCTCTGATGTACGTGAGTCTTGACGCTCTCGAATATCAATCAGATAGTACGACCCGTTGTGCAGATTCTTGCTGACCACGAAAGGTCCTTCCCAAGGTGGGGATAACTTGTGCATATTTGTCTGGTCTTGGATTAGTCGAAGCACCAAATCTCCTTCTTGAAAATTTCTGGTTCTAACCCGGCAACTGTGATAGCGACGAAGATCTTGTTGGTAAATCACCGAACGGGCAGCCGCCAGATCACGCGCCTCGTCCAATAGGTCCAAAGTGTCTTGCCGTGCTGTCTCATTGCCCTCTTCAACATAAGTTGCCACACGAGGCGAATCGTGCCGGATATCACTAGGGAGAATTGCCTCTGCTCCATAGACCATAAAAAATGGTGTGTATCCGGTGGACCGGTTTGGCGTAGTATTGATACTCCAGAGCACAGATGGTAGCTCTTCAACCCAACATCCCGGTGTTCTTTGCAATGGGACCATAAGCCGGGGTTTGATGCCTCGCAAGATCTCTTGATTAGCTCGTTCTACCTGTCCATTGGACTGGGGGTGCGCCACTGATGACACGTCAAGTCGGATGTGCTCTCGTTCACAGAACTCCTTCATAGCCCCCTTGGATAAATTGGTACCATTGTCAGTAATGATACTGTGCGGAAAGCCAAACCGGAAAATCACCTTTTTGATGAACTGCACCGCTGTTGCTGCATCGCACTTGCTGACAGGCTCCGCTTCAACCCACTTGGTAAATTTATCAACTACCACCAAAAGGTGGGTTTTCTTATCCTTTGATCTTTTAAAAGGTCCGACCATATCCAGCCCCCAAGTTGCAAACGGCCATGTTATTGGAATCATCCTCAATTCTTGAGCCGGCACATGCGCACGCCTTGAAAATTTCTGACATCCATCGCACCGTTTAACCAAGTCCTCCACATCAGCATGTGCTGTCAACCAGTAAAAACCGTGACGAAACGCCTTTGCCACTAGAGACTTTGAACCGGCGTGGTGTCCACAATCCCCTTCATGGATTTCTCTTAAGATTTCACAGCCTTCCTCAGGAGAAACACAACGTTGAAACGCCCCTGATACACTGCAATGATGCAATTCACCATTGAGAATCGTCATGGACTTGGATCGCCGGACTATCTGCCTTGCTAGAATTTTATCCTCTGGCAACTCCCCCCGAGTCATGTATGCAATATAAGGAACCGTCCAATCCAGAATAGCATGTAATGCTGCCACCAATTGAGCCTCCGGGTTAGGAATAGCCAAGTCCGCTTCACCTGGGAGCTGGACTGACGGATTGTGCAATACGTCCAAAAAGACATTAGGCGGGACCGGTTTGCACTGAGAACCCAACCGGCTTAAAGCGTCCGCCGCTTCATTCTTCCGACGGTCCACATGATCCACTTGATAACCCTTGAAGCAACCTGCAATATTATCGACTTCCCGACGATATGCAGCCATGAGCGGGTCCTTAGAATCCCAAGTGCCAGACACCTGTTGAGCCACAAGGTCCGAGTCACCGAAACACTTAACCCGGCTTAAGTTCATCTCTTTAGCCATCCGGAGACCATGGAGAAAGGCTTCGTACTCAGCTGCATTGTTAGTACAAGGGAACATTAAGGGGAGAACATAACAGAACTTATCACCTCGTGGGGAAGTTAATACAACTCCAGCCCCCGAGCCTTCCAATTGCCTGGATTCATCAAAATGAATAGTCCAATATGTGTTATCCGGCTTTTCCTCTGGCGCTTGTAACTCCGTCCAGTCATTGATGAAATCAACAAGTGCTTGAGACTTCACCGCCGTCCGAGGTACATACTTCAGTCCGTGTGGCCCAAGCTCTATAGCCCACTTGGCAATCCGGCCAGTCGCCTCCCGGTTCTGTATGATATCACCCAAGGGGGATGAACTGACCACTGTGATGGGGTGCCCTTGAAAATACTGCTTCAACTTCCGGATGGCCATGAAGACACCATAGACCAGCTTCTGCCAATGCGGATACCTCTGCTTGGATTCAAGAAGCACCTCGCTGATATAATAAACCGGCCGCTGAACCGGATATTCCTTGACTGCCTCCTTGCGTTCCACCACAATAGCCACGCTAACTGCCCGAGCATTAGCTGCTACGTATAATAATAGTGGCTCCTTGTCAACCGGAGCTGCAAGAACCGGCGGATTGGCTCACTGCCGCTTCAAGTCCTCAAATTCTTCATCAGCAGCCGGACTCCAGACGAAATTGTCTGTCTTCCTCAGCATTTGGTACAAAGGGATAGCCTTCTCCCCGAGGCGGCTGATAAACCGGCTCAGTGCAGCGATTCGGCCCGCCAAACGCTGAACATCGTTGATACACTTCGGTTTAGCTAGGGATGTAATAGCCGTAATCTTCTCCGGGTTAGCCTCAATTCCTCTGTTAGACACCAGGAAACCCAGTAACTTGCCTGCCGGAACACCAAAGACACACTTGGCCGGATTAAGCATCATCTTGTAAACTCGCAAGTTGTCAAAGGTCTCCTTCAAATCATCCACCAGCATCTCCTTCTGTCTTGACTTCACTACAATATCATCCACATAGGCATGCACATTGCGGCCGATCTGTTTATGCAGGCAATTCTGTACACACCGTTGATAGGTGGCTTGGGCACTTTTGAGCCCGAAGGGCACAGATACATAGCAGAAGGCTCCAAAGGGAGTAATAAATGCTGTTTTCTCCTGGTCCTTAACTGCCATCTTGATCTGATGATATCCAGAGCATGCATCCAAAAAACTCAAACGCTCACAACCCGCCGTGGCATCAATGATCTGGTCAATGCGGGGGAGGGCAAAAGGATCCGCCGGACAGGCCTTGTTAAGATCTGTGTAATCCACACACATACGCCAAGTGCCGTTTTTCTTAAGAACCAGCACCGGATTAGCAAGCCACTCTGGATGGAACACCTCAACGATAAAACCGGCTGCTAAAAGCCTGGACACTTCCTCTCCAATGGCTTTGCGCCTTTCTTCGTTAAACCGGCGGAGGAATTGCTTCACCGGTTTATACTTAGGATCCACATTAAGAGTGTGCTCAGCGAGTTCCCTCGGTACACCTGGCATGTCGGACGGTTTCCATGCAAAGATGTCCCGATTCTCACGGATGAACTCGATGAGCGCGCTTTCCTATTTGGGATCCAGGTTGGCACTGATAGTGAACTGCTTGGACGAATTGCCGGGCACGAAGTCAACAAGCTTGGTCTCAGCTGCCGATTTGAACTTCAGATCTGAATCATGCTCTGTAGTTGGCTTCTTCAAAGGGGTCATATCCGCCAGATCAACATTGTCCTTATCATACTTCAACTCTTCCGTGGCACAGACCGACTCTGCATAAGCCGCATCACCTTCCTCACATTCCAAAGCGACCCTACGGCTCCCATGAACCATTATCATCCCCTTGTAACCCGGCATCTTGAGCTGTAAGTAGATATAACAAGGCCGCGCCATAAACTTGGCATAAGCGGGCCGCCCAAACAAGGCGTGATACGGGCTCCGGATCTTCACCACCTCAAAGGTTAATTTTTCCGACCGAGAATCGTGCTCGTCCCCAAAAGCCACATCCAGGGCTATCTTACCAACAGGATATGCAGATTTGCCTGGCACTACACCATGGAACACCATATTAGACGGTCTGAGATCCTTGTCTGTTAGACCCATGCGCCGAAATGTCTCATAGTATAGTATGTTAATACTGCTTCCTCCATCCATGAGTACCTTGGTGAACTTATAACCCCCCACCTGAGGGTCTACCACTAATGCTAGCTGGCCCGGATTATCAACCCGGGGCGGGTGATCCTCTCTGCTCCACACGATAGGCTGCTCTGACCAGCATAAGTAACATGGTAAGGCCGGTTCAACAGAATTCATCGCTCGCTTGTGGAGTTTTCGGTCGCGCTTATCCAAGCTAGTTGTGAAAACATGGTATTGCCCATTGCTCAACTGCTTTGGCTGGCTCTGATAACCCGACTGCTGTTGCTGCTGCTGCTGCTGGCCGTTCTGATTATTCTGGTTGTTGTGACCGCCCTGATTGAAACCTAAACCGGAAGCTCCATCATGACCCGGTCCGTGGAAACCGGATCCTGAACCACCACCTGACCCATGGTCATACCGGAAGCATTAGAGTTTTTAAACTCCTGCATAATATAACAATCCTTCCAAAGGTGGTTAGCCGGTGACTCCTTCGTCCCGTGTTTTGGGCAAGGCTGATTCAACAAATAATTCAAACGGCATGCGTTAGGATTGGGAGTCCCATTACGATTTGCCGCTTTACCTCTGCGCCACTGCCCCCTATCCTGTGCACTAGTGTTGGCCACAAAATCCATGCTACCATCCTCCTTGCGCTTGCCTCCGTTTCCATGACCCGCCGGTTTGTACTGCTGCTGTTTGGAGTTGCTACTCTTCCTTCCCTTCCCTGCTTCATCATCATCAGGCTCGGGATCCTTGGTACTGTCCGAATCAGCATACTTCACTAAAGCGGCCATGAGGGTTCCCATGTCATTACAGAACCGCTTCATGCGTCCCAATTTCCATTTTAAAGGCTCAAACCGGCAGTTGCCTTCCAGAGTTAAGATCGCAGAGTCAGCATTAATCCTGTCAGACGAGTGCAAAATTTCCGAAACGTGGCGCACCCAACGGGTTGTTGATTCTCCTTCCTCCTGGACACAAGCCGCCAGGTCTACTATGAACTTGGGCTGCTTACATGTATCCTTAAAATTCTGTATAAACCAGGCCCGCAACTGGGCCCATGAGCTGATAGAATTGGGTGGTAGGCTATTCAACTAAGTACGAGCCGTGCCCTCAAGCATCGTGGTGAAGTATTTTGCACACGCAGCCTCATCCACGTCTAGCATCTCCATGGCCATCTCATAACTCTCCACCCACGCTTCAGGGGATAAATCAGCGGTGTAATTCGGCACCTTGCGTGGACCCTTGAAATCTTTGGGCAGGCACACATTACGTAAAGCGGGGATTAAGCAAGGCACTCCCAAAGCGGATGTGACTCCTGGTCCGGCGAAGGTGGTAGAGCAAACCGGTGTAAGTTGACCCGCATTATCCTGTGCTGCTAACTCGGCCTCCCTTTGTGCCCGGGCCCGGTCCACCACATCCTGCGCATCGCGGAGACCACCTGCCGGGCTATTGCCACGAGCTGCTTCACGATTCGCGCATTGCTCGATATGGCCGGTTCATTCATGCGCCTGCTATAGCTCCGGCTTGGACGGGGCGTAGAGTGAATCCGATCATGGCTGTACGAATATGCTTCCTGCTGAATTAGCGCAGTCTGGAGAAGCTCCTTAACCCGGAGCGTCTCTATCGCTTGCGGAGAGTCCCCTTCGACCGGGATAGCCTCTAATCGCGCGGCGGCCGCAACTAGGTTGTCCATAGGATTCGAATAATGACCCGGGGGTGTCTGGACCGGCGGAGGGGTCACAATGTTCTATTGAGGGGGTTCCATCAGGCGAGGTTGGACCGTCGCCCCTAGTCCCAGTGCCTCAATCCGGTTTGTCTCCAGGTGTTGCGGCGGATTACTGGGTCCAGCTCCTGGAGTCTGAAAGAGATTTCGGGGGTCAAACCCTAACGGCGGGCGCGATCTGTGCTTCCGCTTCAAGACCTCATGTGATGCATTCTGGTCGAGCATGAGCTTATAGGCCTGGGCGTCCAAAGCGGCCCGCTCCGCAGCCATCCTGTCCTTCTCTGCTGCCAGATCCGCTTTGGCTTGCGTGATCTGCTCTTTCACCTTTGCAATTTCTGTATCGTGAGCCTCCTGATCCGCCGGATTGGCTTCTGCCATAAGCACGGCTAGTGCATCAAATAGATCGGATAGGACTTGAACCGGCGGGCGCACAAGGCCTCCTGCCCCTGCTGCCGCCGCCGCCGCTGATCCGGAGAGTATTGCTGCGGCGGTCGAAGAATGATTCGCCGCCTGGGTGCCGGCCATGAATATCCCAACCCGGTTTATCGGGCCCGGGGGGTCCGGAATACTGTCGCCATCGGAACAGCCCCTAACCTGGTCATCTTGCAACTGGTATAGCGATTCGGTCTCTCCGGTCGAGGACTCGTCGCCGGAATAGACGACGGTCTCGCTACCGTGCTCTGACTCGTCCTCACGCTCTCCTCTGTGGATGACTCCAACGAAGGCACGCCTCATGGCCGGTTTGGCCTGGGTAGATCTCGCACGCTGAGCCGTCTCGACGAGGTCGGTGCAGATGTCCGGCTCAAGCCCAGGCTCACCAATCTTGCCAATGAAAACGTGTATGCCGCCGAAGGGGACCCGGTACCCGTACTCGATTAAATCGGCCTCGGGACCCCATCCTGCGTCGTCGATGTAGATCCTGCCGCGACGACTCTTGGTCATCCGGCCCACAACATAGCCTTCGAGTCCCTTGAGCTTGCCCTCCAAGATCGTCAAACCATCGTGCGATAGCCCCACGGTGGGCGCCAATTGTCGTGGATTTGTCACGGCAGATGTCCTAGTGAAAGGACTTAGTCGTGGAGCCATCGCTACGGGTTTACTTGAAGGGGTTAAAGCGGACACAAAGACACAAGGGTTTTATACTAGTTCGGCCCCTTCGATGAAGGTAAAGCCTACGTCTAGTTGTGATGGAATTGATGTGGTCTCGATGGCTAGGGAGCAAACAAGCTTCGCCTAGGCTCGAGTTGTTGGTTGTCTGCCCTGAACCGCCGCCGGGTCGTCCCCTTATATACACGGGTGACGCCCGTTGGTCCATAGAGTCCCAACCGGTTCATACTCGTATCCCGGTTGGTATCTCTCTATTCCTAACTTACAATACAAGTTATACATCAGGCCGGTTTACGGCTACATGTTCTAACCGACTACAGGCCTTGGGCCTTCATCTGCTTATACCACTAATGAAGTTAACCCGGCCCAAGTAGGCCGGTTTACACCTAGTGGTAATATCCCCAACAATCACGGAAGTGTATTTTTTGTAGTGGGGGGTGCTGCACATCCGCGATGTTGAGGGACCAAGGAGGACCAGAAGCGCAGAGACAAGACTTGAAGCAATGGATCAACAAGTTTTCAAGTGCCAAGGCTGGTGGAATATGGACTCAACACCAACCATATGATGATCGCGGAGTTCACCAATAACCACAAGCTGGATGCCAAGAATATTGGGGAGACCATCTTCAAGCTTCATGAGAAAATCGAGCACCTCCAAGCCCAGTTCTATGACCTGCAAAACCAAAACTATGAGTATGAATATAGATTCAAGAGGATGAGTTTGGCTGCAGATTTGAGGATCCCGGAGACTGAATCATCCCTCTCTGATGGTGAGCCTATGCCTTGGAAGACGGACGACAAGCCTACATCATCAACAACTCCATCGTCACCACCTCTGAGGAACTAAACACATGGGTATGGGCACTCCCCTTGGCAACTGCCAAGCTTGGGGGAGGTGCCCCGGTACATATCACCATCACACTCCTATCTTTACCATTTTTCTTAGTTCGATCCTTTTAGTAATATCTTGATCTAGTAGAATAAAGCTTTGATATGATCTAGTTTTGAATTTTGCTTTAAGATCCCTCTACGTAGCCGAGTCCGTGAGCTATATATAATAAAGATTAGTGTTGAGTCAAGGGCTTTGCTATCTTGCTATGATCTTGAGGGAATAAAAGAAAGAATAAAAATAAATAAATAGATCATATGGATCTTATGGAGAGTAATGACTTGACATATAAAGAGTACGATGAATAAAAGTTGTTGAGAGTTGACAAACATAGTTTTGGTCATCGTTGCAATTAATAGGAAGTAATAAAGAAAGAGAGGTTCTTACATATAAATATACTATCTTGGACATCTTTTATGGTTGTGAGCACTCATTAAAATACGACATGCTAAAGAGTTGATGTTGGACAAAAGACAACATAATGAGTTATGTTTTCTTATATCCGAAATAAAGTATATTGTCATGGATCATCCAATATGTTGAGCTTGCCTTTCCCCCTCATGCTAGCCAAATTCCTTGCACCAAGTAGAGATACTACTTGTGCTTCCAAACATCCTTAAACCTAGTTTTTGCCATGAGAGTCCACCATATCTACCTATGGATTGGGTAAGATCCTTCAAGTAAGTTGTCATGTTGCATGCAACAAAAATTGCTTTCTAAATACGTATGACTTATTACTGTGGAGAAAATAAGCTTTATACGATCTTGTGATATGGAAGTAATAAAAGCAACGGACTACATAATAAAGGTCCGTATGACAAGTGGCAATATAAAGTGACGTTCTTTTGCCTTAAGATTTCGTGCATCCAACCATAAAAGCACATGACAACCTCTGCTTCCCTCTGCGAAGGGCCTATCTTTTACTTTTGTCTTATACCTTATGCAAGAGTCATGGTGATCTTCACCTTTCCTTTTTATATTTTATCCTTTGGCAAGCACCTCGTGTTGGAATGAACTATATTGTTGACATTACCCTTGAGGTAGAAGGTTGGGAGGCAACACTATAAGCCCCTATCTTTCTCTGTGTCCGATTAAAACTCCATAACCATAAGTATGGCGTGAGTGTTAGCAATTGTGGAAGACTAAATGATAGTTGAGTATGTGGACTTGCTGAAAAGCTCTTATACTGACTCTTTCCTATGTTATGATAAATTGCAATTGCTTCAATGAGTGAGATTATAGTTTGTTGGTTTTCAATGAAGTTTCTGATTCATACTTGACATTGTGGATAGATTATTACTTGAGCATAAGAAATCATATGAAAATATATAGACACACACACACACACACACATATGTCCGTATTAATAAGTAGATGATGGGTTGCTAGAGTGACAGGAGCTTAAACCTAGTTTATGCGTTGCTTCGTAAGGGGCTGATTTGGATCCATATGTTTCATGCTATGGTTAGGTTTGCCTTAATACTTCTTTTGTAGTTGCGGATGCTTGCAATAGGGGCTAATCATAAGTGGGATGCTTGTCCAAGAAAGGGAAGTACCCAAGCACCGGTCCACCACATAGCAAATTATCAAAGTAACAAACACGAATCATATGAGCGTGATGAAAACTAGCTTGACGATAATTCCCATGTGTCCTTGGGAGCGCTTGTCTCCATATAAGAACTTGTCCAGGCTTGTCCTTTGCTACAAAAAGGATTGGGCCATCTTGCTGCACCTTATTTACTTTCATTGCTTGTTACCCGTTACGAATTACCTTCTAACAAATCTATATGTGACCGATAATTTCAGTGCTTGCAGAGAATACCTTACTGAAAACTGCTTGTCACTTCCTTCTGCTCTTCGTTGGGTTCGACACTCTTACTTATCGAAAGGACTACGATAGATCCCCTACACTTGTGGGTCATCAACACACATCCTAACGCTTATGCATGTTGATGACTTAGATGTGCAACACACAAAGTAACGTATTTCTTCAATCAATGAAAACTTACCCTCTGAGTGTGAATACATTAATGTGGAATTTGACTTTGGAGCTCCATGATAATTGTGCGCCGTGTCTGGGTCTAATACTTCCTATATGGTGGGTAACACCACCACCACACTTTCTTGAAGATTTTCGTTTGGCGTCATGATTGCATTATCTTCACACTTGGATTGTCTTCAACATTGATTTGTCTTCAAAATCTATATCTTTCGTGTGTGTGTGTGTGTGTGTGTGTTCTATCCTCTACAAAATTCACTTATAGCTATGTCTTCATGTTGCTATTTTTCTGACCTAAGTGAATGTGATTGGACCCTAATCCCATCTGTGCTACTCCCTCAAATTCTTTCTGTGTAGTCATATGCATTCTATTGACACCTGTCAAATATCTTCACCGCGTCCTTGTTAGCTGAAGATACAGAGACACACATTTAAAACTGTTTTAATGCATTATCTTTTGCCTGAAAACCGGAGAAGCCGGAACAACCACCCAACAATCCTGGCGTGCGTGGGAACATGGTTCACCTCCTGATAAGTTGCATGCATGCCACGTGTCCTTCAGATGTGAACCACCAGGGGCACCTTTGTAAATGCGTTGCGCCTCCCTCCACCTTCTTATAAATACTCACCCCATGCGGTCATTATCTCTTCTTCCACCTTGCCATCTCGCTCAAACCCTAGCACCACCGCTAGCTTGTGTCGACACCGGAGACGAAGCGCTTAGCTGTCGTGACTTCTTCAACGCCGTCCCCATGCCGGTCGCGGACCTCATCTTCTCCGCTGCCGCCGTAGGTGTCTTCCGTCGCCAAGTTAGGGCATGGGAGATTGGACTGCTCGGCATCCGTTCTGCCTCATCTAGCAGTTCCTCTGTGGTAAATAAAACTCTATTTTTACTGCCTTTTAGATCCGTCGAATCTGTCAACTTCACCCAAAAGTTCTTTCTGAACTTCCAAATCTAGATCTTTCCTTTTCCTGCATCTCATATATTGCAAAGTATGTTCACTTATGCTTCACAACTAGTTAGATTCCTCACTTGTACTTATTCTTGGATTTGTACAAATCTGTAACCAACTTCCATCAAATAATTGAATGTCTTCGCATTGTGAGGTCAATGTCTTCTAACCGATTTATCTTCAAAATCTTCTGAGAATCCATATGAATTCTTCCCCTTCCCTCGCATCTCTAATGCTGTCACAGGTACATGTCCGTGGGAGAATCCCTTGGTTCACATAGTCTGCATTCATTTGCAGAATTCTTATAATGTCATGTTGAATCTCCCGAAGCCAGTTCTTGTTTGACTAGTCGACGGAAGCCTTTCACCGTTATGAAGCCAATTTGTCTGAATCCAATGGCCACTGAAAAATCTGCACAGAAAGGTGGTAGGCAACACCACGGCAATAATGCACTAGACCTGCCCCCAGATCTGTATGAGCTCTACAAATCTAACCCTAAAGAGAGCTATACACAGCGCAAGAACAAGATCCAATGGATCCGAAGATATTGAGCTGAGCAGTGGTTCAAGTACAACTTCATGACACCTGCATATGCTGAGAAGAATGCCATCAAGCGCCCATGGGGTGATATTCTTTACAAAAACTTGGCACCAAAGACAAAGGCTAAAGCTATTGCTCAGAAGTTCTATCCATGCATGGTCCGAGGACCTCAGCTAGAAAATGCCGACCCATCATCTCTTCTATGGTGTCGTGATGATGATCTCTTCAAGCGCAACTTCCAGTTTGCCAAGGATTATGCCAAGCAGAACAAGAAGGAATTTGGCCTCGATTTCGACCCTGGTCCATCTGCACCAAGGTTAGATGGTACATGTGAAGCCAATGAAAACATAATGGGCCACATCACCAACTTCGATGGGCTTCTGTCCCACATTGCTGCCCAGAGGGCCACAGTGGAGCAATCTGCTGAAGGTGCAGACTCTGAAGATGCTCCCTCACCACCGAAGCAGAAGAAAAAGTCTAAAGCTTCAAAACCCTCTGCTGCTGCTCCAAATGCTTCGACAAATAAGCCATTGAAAACTGCACCTCCTGAAGCCAGTGTGCAATAAGAAGATTTGTCCCGCGTGTCCAAGAGGACCAACAAGCCAAAGCCCAAGAAGGTTTCTGGGCAGGCTCTCACTCCAGCTGTCGTCCTGTGCAATGAGAACACTATTGATCTGTCAAGTGATGAAGATCTTGCAAATGATGCTCTGGAATAGCTGATCAAGAGCAAGCAGGAGGCTGAGATTTTCCAGGATCTGCCTCTATTTGATGCTAACGTTCTGAACAACTTCATTGATGAATGGTTTGAGTACCAACGCATCAATCTTGACGATCTGCAACTGCCAGTGGACATTAGTGTTGCTTTTCATGGAGCCATTGCAAATGAAATTGCCTTGGCTCAGAGAATCATCGAGCTCAAGAACAAGATTGACCATGAGAAGGCACACTTCAAGAAGCACATGCACAAGATCAACATGGCTGATGTGCAAATCTTCATGAAGATGGAACGACCTCAAGGCCGAATTCAACAAGAAGCGTGAAGAAGACAAAGGGTCAAGAGCGCGCATGAAGTATTATGCGCAGAAATGTGTGGAAGCACACAATGAAGATGAAAGGAGAAAGGCTCTTGGGCGTCCTGGCATCGACCCTAGGATGGGTGCCAAGAAAAGCAAGAAGCCTGCAGAAGCCAATCCTGATGCTCCAAGGCTGGGACAACCAAGCATTGTCCCCTCTGCCGCTTCTGAAATCAATAAGACTCGGCAAGATGAAGCCGAAGCCAGGAAGAGGAAGCTCAAGGATACATCTGATGATGCTCCCTCCAAGAAGAAGTTGAAGACAAAGGGATCCAAGTCTTCAAGAAAAGAGCATGTTGCTGCCCCAGAGACCCTCATTATCGAACCCATTTCTGTTGCCTTACCTGCCTCTGCCAATCGTGAGCGCCACCTTGTAGTCCATGAGCCTGCTTCCACAAAGGCTCGAGAAACTGAAGAAGTTCCAACTACTGACCCCGACGCTGCTGAAGACATTGGTCATGAAGACAATGTAGATGATGATGAAGTCCTTCCTTAGCTTGAACCAACACCCATGGTATCATCGCCTACTCCAGCGAGCAGTGAATTGATCAGTATTGGTCGTCCTCTAACTCCTCGTCCTATGACGCCAATCACTCAGGATATGTCAATGGATGATGAAGCTATTATGCGCACTCCTCAAGCTCAAGTCACCACTCCCATGCTTGAGACTCAACAAGAAAGTCCTGCAGACTTTGATTACACTATCCCCTCACCACAGGCGTCACCTTCCTTCAGGAGGCTTCGCAGAGGTCTCAGGTCTCAGGCATCCATGTCGAGCATACTAGAGGTGGATGTGCAATAAACTGGCTCAATAGCATGTCAAGTGTTCCCTGACGCCATCCCCTCTGCGACTGCTCAAGAGTTCGAAGCAAAAGCTACTGAAGACATTCTGGCTGCATCAGCCGATGAAGAAAGAGAAGAAGAAAGTGAAGCCACTCCCCCTACCAATGATCCAGTCCTACAAACCGAGAATGTGCTTGTGCCAGACTCTCCAGTTGTTGAAGAGATGGAGGTTGAAGCCAATGTGGCTGCCACCACCAACAATGCTGAAGACAATGTGGATCCATAAGCCAATGCAGCTCCTGACAACATTGAACAACCAATCACCTCTGATAATGCCATTCCTCCACCAAGGGCTCATACCATGGAACGCGCATTCTATCAAGGTGAGTTGGTAACTATCAGATGGCCTATAATGGTTGCACCCACTGCTCCCGGACCACAATATGATTATCATGTGGAGCAGAGGCCTCAGACTTTGAAGCCAAAGCCAAGATTGCCAAGGCTTCCTAGTGCTGCAACAACACACAGCTCGGTTAGCGTGCTCAGAGAGCACTACACATTCTTCGACAGCGCCAAGAATCCATACACGAAGCCCAAGATCTCCTAGGACATGTTTTGGAGTCGCCAGCAACCTAGCTATTACTCGTACATCCTCTACAACCAAGACTAGATTTTTCGTCATAAGCGTCTGAATTGTGATGCTGTTGCTGGGCTGCCATGCCTTGAAGAGGCACTTGATTGCTTTAGAGATGTTGGCCTGCTATCTTTTGTGACTGAGCACTGGAACGAAGAGCTTTTGCTGTAGTTCTATGCCACTTTGCACATTAGAGGCTACAACAGGGATCCGAAGACTTGGGTCCTTGAGTGGATGACAGGAGATGTTCACCATGAAGCCAAAGCTCAGGACGTCACTGAGCTTACTTCCCTGCCCACTCCTGGTGAGTTATATGAACCAGGTTGTCATCTCTATCAAGATGAACTACAGAGCATATTTCGGAAGCCCGAGCCAAATATGAGTCAAATGCTGAGCATGATGAAGCCATTGCCCCAAGACGCTGAATATCCCAAAGAGTTCTTTGTTGAAGAACTCAAGTACTTGCCCCGCACAATATATCATATTTTAAGGCGTACTTTATTGCCAGTCAAAGGTCACTCTTCTGGAGCTAAACTCGAAGGCGCCATGAAGACATTGGTCTTCTATATTGTCAATGGCATAAGGTTCAACACTCAGGATTTCCTCATTCGTCAGCTAGTTGCTTCTGGAATTGATCTGTTTGGCCTTAAGTTCTATGCCCCTTGGATCATGCGTCTCATCAAGCTTCATTCCATAGTTGATCTATCAACCTTCAGCGCGCAATCATGTCGTATTTCTGCCTGATGTTGACATGTCTTATGAAGCCATTTACTCTGATCCAGCAAAGAAGCCATTCCATGTGCAGAATGCTGAATATCAAAGCTTCACTCAATGTATTGAAGGCATTCACGTACGAAATTATGCTACTGTTGACTATCCCCTGGCTGGCAACTTGCGTATGCCGCATCGCACCAATACTGAAGCCACTGCCAGCACTATTGCACAAAGGCCTCAGAAGCGTTCGCTTGTCCTTAATGACCATGAGCTTCTGGTATCTTTGCATCACAAACAGGATAAGCATCATGAATGGTTGAAACACCAAATGCAGAGTATTCTGGTGGATGAAAATTGCATTCGCAATCTGACCACCAAGAACTCCTTTATTGCTCATGAAGCCTGCGGTCCTGGAAGAGCCTTACCTTGCTCTGCCCTGAAGATGATTTTCATGAGGATGGCTTCACTTAAAAGTTCAAGTTCGACTCCAGGCCACCACAATCTGCAAGTTGGCATCAAACACCTTCACCAACTATTGTTGCGAGAGTCGTCGATGAAGAAGACGATGCCACTTCACCAACATTAGCTTAACTTCATCACGATGCTACCCCAGGCCCTTCTGCACCACCTAACTCCAACGTTGACCCTACTGCTCCAACTTCTTCTCCACCTGGGAACGTGTAGAAACTCTATGTCTTCAAACCTTTTTGGTCCTTATTGACAAAAGGGGGAGAAGCATATGAGGTTGGTAGTCTTCAAGTGGGTCCATATGGGTGGTTGCTTTAATTTTTTCTAAGTGCTTGCAACTCTCGTTTTGAAACTATTTGGCTCTTCATTTGTAACACTTAAACTTGATGGTCGTCTGCTACTTTTGCTACTATGTTGTGATGCAATGATAAATTCCACATGAAGTCATTCTGCAGACGTCCATTTTTCATTATGCATATCATTATCTTCATTACTTTCAAATATGCATCATGAATTTTCTTCATATATTGAAGATGGCCTCCACAAAGCAAAACCTGCCATGTGCATTTGCATTCAAAGGCAAACTACTTATATGCACATCTTTGGGGGGAGCCTTTTTCGATTTATGAAGACAATGCTCACAAAATTGAACTATCACATACTTTTATCCCCGTTGAAAACTTCAACCAGTTTGTCATCAATCACCAAAAAGGGAGAGATTGTAAGTGAATCTAGTACCACCCCTAGTTGGTTTCGGAGTATTGACGACAAACGTGGTTGAGGGACTAATGTGTTTGTGAGAATTGCAGGATAACACAGGTAGTAGTCATTCAATGATTCGGTTTACCTACCAGAGATGACCCCTAAAAATGTGTGAAGACATTGAAGACAATGGTGGTTCATGAAGACATTCATGATGAAGATTATGACGTGTGAAGATATTCACTTGAATACTATGGAGTGCAAAGACATAGCTGTTTCGTAGTTCCCTTTCTTCTTTTTTGAGTCATAGGAACCACCGTACTGTTAAGTGGGGTCCAAGTGAAAAAAGTTAGAGTGACTGATGTGAGGCTCAACCAAATCCTATGTCTTCGAGCAAAGACAATGAGAGCAAACCTTATCTAGAGTTGGATGAGCCAACTTTGCCTGTAGCCCAAGCCAAGCTGCCGCGTGTGTTTGAAATCTGACCATTGGACACATGTCGGTTCCTTAGTGACCCAGGGACATTTCGGACATATCAGGTCGGGTTGCCACTTGGCTATAAATAGCCTACCCCCTACACCATAAATTGGTGGCTGCTCAGAGTTAGCGCACGACTTTTGTCATTTGAGAGCAACCCACCTCCAAAGCATTTGAGAGAGAGATCCTTGTGAGAACTAAGCCCAAAACACCCAGAGTCAAAGAGTGTTAGGCATCACTAAAGTCTTTCTGTCCGCATGATGTGAAGACTTGTTACACTTGAGGATTGTGAATCCTCCAGCTGGTTAGGCGTTGTGTTTTGAGCATCCAAGAGTCATTGTGGATTCCTGTTGAACAAAGTCTATGAAGGTTTGGAAGTCTACCTTGAAGACTTACTAGAGTGATTGGGCGGGGGTTGGGTGTCCTTAGCTCAAGGCGAATAAGGTGAAGACATCGTCTTCTGAGTTCAATCTCAGCCTCCCTAACCAGATGTATAGCTGTCACAGCAAATGGAACTGGTCTACCAAATCATTGTCTTCACCAAGCAACTGGTTCTATCCCCTAATATCATTACTCTATAGTTTGTCTTCGTGAAGTCATTGCCTGCTTGCCTGATTCATTTGACTTCACTGTGTGAAGACTCATATTTGTTTGGCTTTGTACTATCTTCCATTCTGATCCTGTCTACCTAGTTGCAGTTAGTCTTCGTGGTTTCACTTTTTTGTATGCTTGACTAATGCTTGCCTAGTGTAGTTTTATTTCCACTTCTTACTATATAGGTTTAGTTTACTTGTTTGTCTTCAAAGCCACCGTGTTTTAAAGACTACCATAAAAATTGCCTATTCACCCCCTCTAGTCGATAACTAGCACTTTCAGGGTTGCCTCCTAGCTATAAATAGCCCAACCCCTACACCATAAATTTGTGGCTGCTCAGAGTTAGTGCATGGCTTTTGTCGTTTGAGAGCAACCCACCTCCAAAGCCTTTGGGAGAGAGATCCCTGCGAGGACTAAGCCCAAAACACCCAGAGCCAAAGAGTGTTAGGCATCACTGAAGTCTTTCTGTCTGCGTGACCTGAAGACTTGTTACACTTGAGGACTGTATATCCTCCAGCCGGTTAGGCGTCACGTTTTGAGGATCCAAGAGTCATTGTTGATCTCCGGTGAACGGAGATTATGAAGGTTTGGAAGTCTACCTTGAAGACTTACCAGAGTGATTGGGCGAGGACTAGGTGTCCTTAGCTCAAGGGGAATAAGGTGAAGACGTGTTCTTCTGAGTTCAATCTCAGCCTCCCTAACCAAATGTACAGTCGTCACAACAACTGGAACTGGTCTACGAAATCCTTGTCCTCACCAAGCTATTGGTTCTATCCCCCACCTTATTTACATTTCAGTTTGTCTTCGTGAAGTCATTGCTTGTTTGCCTGATTTGTTTTACTTAACTGTGCGAAGACTATTACCTGTTTGGCTTCATACTGTCTTCCCATTCCGACCTATTCTACCTAGCAGCTATTTGTCTTCGTGCTTTCATTGTATTGCTTACTTGACTATGGTCTGTCTAGTGTAGTTTATCTTCCGCCGCATATCATATAGGTTCAATTTGGTTGTCTGTCTTCGAAGTCATTGTGCCTTTGAAGACTTCTATAAAATTTCCTATTCACCCCTCTAGTAGATAACTAGCACTTTCAATTGGTACTAGAGCAAGGTGCTCCCTTGTTTTTTATGATTTGGTTTGACCACCTGGGGTTTTAGCTATGTCAACTGCAGGGATAATTAAGGTCTCCGCTGCGTGTCCCATTTTCGATTGCACCGATTACCCCTACTGGAAGAGTAAGATGTGCATGCATCTTGAAGCCATTGACATCGACCTCTGGTACGTCATCAAGACTGACGTTCCCAAAGTCGGTGAAGGTGTCACCACTGCTGATGTCAAGAGGTTCACGCAACTGGACTCAATCGCCAAGAACATCATCTGTGCTCATCTGGCCAAAGGACAGTATGGCCGTGTGAGTGCTTTGGAAACTACAAAGCTAGTCTGGACTAGCAATCCATGGTCAACGAAGGCGTCTCAACTCAGAGAGACTCAAGGATTGATGTACTTTGCAATCTCTTCAACTGCTTCAAGAGAAATGACAATGAGAATGTCCAGCTCATGTTTGATCGCCTCACTGATATCACAAATGAGCTATGTGCATTCGGTACCACTGAGATCACCAAGCATGAAATTGTGAAGAAGCTACTGAGATCACTTGACAGCTCATTTGACACTTTGGCCCTGATAATAAAAGAACGTCCTGACTTCAGAGATCTCGTTCCGTCTGACATACTTGAGAGGCTCAACACACATGAGTTCCAGCTGTTTGAGAAGGGAGATATCTATGGCCTCAACTATGGCCGATCCCGTGCTTTGAAGTTAAAAGTTGATTCCTCATCTGAAGAAGAATCCGACTGCAGTTCTGATGATCATGAAGACATTGGCAAAGAGCTAGCAATTCTCATGAGAAAGTTCCAAAACTTCTCCGAGAAGAATCGCTTCGGGAAGTCTTCGAGATCCAGTTCCAAGAATGATGGGGCTTCCTCTCGTGATTACAAGAAAAGAACATGCTACAAATGCAAGAAGCAAGGTCACTACATATCTGAATGTCCTCAATGGGACAAGGAAGCCAAGAAAAATAAGAAGAGCAATGAATATGATTTTGACGACAGGAATAATAAGAAATCCTCAAAGTCTTCTTCTAAGTCTTCATCAAAGTCTTCATCATACAAGTAGAGCTCATCTGGCAAGGCTCATGCATTCATTGGCAAGGAGATGCATCCAGAGGAGGAGTCGGCTTCTGAGGACGTAGAGGTGGAGTCTGAGGAGGTGTCTGATTCAGGCATGGCAAGCCTGGCTCTAGCTTCGGCATTCATCGCCAAGTCCATCTTCAACACTTAAGACAATGGTATCGCCACCGTCGCTGAAGCCGATGATCAGGACGACTCTGCTCCGACCTACTATTACATGGCATGAGGTGCCAAGGTAAACTCACACAATTCTTACTTTCAAACCTCCAGTGAAGATGACTCTGAATGTGAATCCAAACCAAGCTATAAGACTCTTTCTAAAATTGCAACTGAATAACAAACTGCTATGGAACACATTCAAAAATTGCTAGAAAAAAGGGATGACCTGTTGGACGAGGAAATGAATTGAACTCAGTCCTTAATCAAAGACATAAAAACCGTCGCATTAAGTATGAAGAACTTGAATGTCGTCATGAAACCCACTCAACCACTCATGAGAAGCTTTCCTATGATTATCTTCAAAGGAAGCAAGATCTCGAGAAATTGAGAGTGTCCCATGAAGATCTTCAAAAAAAGAATGATTCACTACTCGCTCAACAGATCAGTTCCACTCAGGAAGATTTTGTGCCACCATGTTCAAAATGCACTGAGCGTGAGAATGCTGTCTCTATTGCTGAATGTTCTAATGCCTATGATGTTGCAATATCTTTAACTACTGATGTTGTAACTAACCCCTATTCTGAGGATGCCACTACTATTGCTGATGAGAATGCCAGGTTGAGGATATTGCTTGAAACAGGCGTGTACAAAATCCTCAAAGGGCATCAGACGCTGTGTGATGTCCTTAAGAAACAGATTCTGAATCGAAACCCTGGGAAAGATGGTTTTGGTTTCGAGAGGAAAATGAATGCTGATGGTTCTTATTGGAAGCCTAAGCAGTACCCCAAAACCACATGGGTTGCTGCAAAGGGTCCTTTAGTAGATCATCTACTTTATCTGGCTTCACTTGTGCTAACCCCATTATCATTGATGAGTCCTTTGACTCCAATTATAAGCTGTTTAAGAATCAAAATGGTGAAGTGTTTGCCAGATTATTGGTACTAACTGCAAGAATGGTCCACCTTTGAAGACAACCTGGGTTCCCAAGAGTTGCCTTGAGAAACTTCCTATGAATGTCATCATGGCACCACCAGGGAAGAAGAAAAACCCCAGACCAAAGGCTTCATACAGACGGAGGACCTCACAAGGTCACCCTAATGCCAATGTTTTGCATGGAAATTATCATCAGACTCATGAATATGAGCGTGTTTCTTCTAACCGCTATGTTCACAAATCAAAGAAATTTTCTGCATATTCATTTGAGTACTACTCACCTCTTGCAAAACTATTTGCTAGGGCTCCAAAGCCAAAGTTCTCAGATGCTGCACTTAGACTCATTGCTTCTAAGACGCCCCTTAAGATGTGGGTGGTTAAGAAGAATTAACTTTTGTTGAAGGGAAAGGTCTCTAGCTGGAAATCATTGACTTCTGAAGACAATGCTGGGGACCTAAAAGATCTTGCGGGACGCAAGATAGAGTGCCAAAATGGTCTTACCATTTATTTCGTCCCAGGGTTTCTTGATGTGCACCCTGTCTTACCATCCAAGAATCTTAACTTTGATAGTATGCTTGTACGTCAAATGTTTATGCTTCACAATACTCTTGGTGAAGCCTATCCCGCTAACTGCACTGTAGGGTACGACTCCGAAAGCTACTGAATGGATTAGGGATGGTGGATGCACTAACCACATGACTGGTAATCAAAGTCTTCTCATGAACTCAACTCTACGACCATCTACAAAAAGCCACATCACATTTGTTGGCACTGGTAAAAGCAAGGTTATCAAAGATGTGATCTGTATATGGTAGATTTCTCCGTAGGACCATAGCTTGCCGTATGTCTTCTAGCAAAAGCTTCAGAGTGTTGGCTTTGGTACGAAGGGTGGGAGATGCAGGCACGAGGAACTTGCACACTCTCATGAAGAAGAAGCATATCATTGGCATCAAGGGTGTCAAGTTCAAGAAGGATCATCTATGTGGTGCTTGTGAAGCCGGGAAGATGACTAGGGCAAACCATCCCTCAAAGACAATCATGACTACTTCGCGTCACTTCAAGCTATTACACATGGAATTATTTGGCCCTACTCACTACTCCACCCTTACTACCACTGCACATCTTTATGGCTTCATTAATGTTGATGATTATTCGAGATACACTTGGGTGCACATAATTCTCTACAAGACTGAAGTGCAGGATGTCTTTAGACGATTGTCCAATCGTGCCATGACTAACTATGGCATCAAGATCAAGCACATCAGGAGTGACAATGGTACGGAATTCAAGAGCACTGGCCTCGACACTTAACTTGATACATTGGGCATCACTCATGAGCTCTTTGCTCCATACACACCTCAGTGGAATGCCGTCGTGGAGCGTAAAAACAAGACCCTCACTGATATGGCTCGTATGATGCTTGATGAGTACAAGACTCCAAGAAAGTTCTAGCCTAAAGCCATTGATACTACTTGCCATATCATCAACAGAGTTTATCTTCATAAGTTCTTCAAGAAGACATCCTATGAACTCCTAACTGGTAAGAAGCCAAATGTAAGCTATTTCAAAGTCTTTGGTGCTGGGTGCTGGATCAAAGATCCACATCACACTTGAAAATTTGTACTAAAAGCACATGAAGGTTTTATGCTTTGTTGCGGAAAGGATTCGCACACCTACAGAGTCTTCAACCTCTTTCACTATAAAGTGGTTGAAACTGTAGATGTGCAGTTCGATGAGACTAACGGCTCGCAAAGAGAGCACATGCCAAATGTTCTAGCACCTAATCAACATGAAGACAATGCTAAGCCTGAAGACAATGCTGAAGATGAAGATAACAATCAGCAAGAGCAAAGTCTTTGTCCAGTTCATCCTCGCGTGGCCAATGAAGTTCAAATTGAGAAGATTCTCGATAACATCAATGCACCTAGTCCTCTCACTCGAGCAAGAGCAACACATCTAGCAAATTTCTTTGGACACTTTGCATTTGTCTCGATATCTGAACCCAAGAAAGTTGATGAAGCCTTCATGGAACCTGAATGGATTTAAGCTATGCAAGAAGAACTTCAACAATTTGAGCTGAACAATTAGCTAGTCAAACGTCCTGATCCTCGCAAGCACAATATTATAGGTACCAAATGGATCTATCGCCACAAGAGAGATGAGCATGGTCAAGTTGTCAGAAACAAGGCTCGTCTCGTTGCCCAAGGTTACACACAAGTGGAAGGAATTGACTTCGATGAAACCTTTGCTCCTGTGGCTAGGCTTGAAGCCATTCGTATACTGCTAGTCTATGCTAACCACAACAACATCCTTCTGTATCAAATGAATGTGAAGAGTGCCTTCCTCAACGAAAAAATTGAAGAAGTGTATGTAGCTCAACCACCTGGTTTTGAAGATCCAAAGCGTCCTGACATGGTCTACAAACTCAATAAGGCACTGTATAGCCTCAAACAAGCACCTCGTGCTTGGTATGACACACTCAAAGACTTCCTGAAGAGCAAATGCTT
Source organism: Triticum timopheevii (assembly GCA_963921465.1). Classification (NCBI taxonomy): domain Eukaryota; kingdom Viridiplantae; phylum Streptophyta; class Magnoliopsida; order Poales; family Poaceae; genus Triticum; species Triticum timopheevii. Next base: position 386,237,079 of record OY997274.1, read on the forward strand.
CAAACCTGGTTCTCTTGATCCCACTCTCTTCATGAAGACATATGATGGAGAATTGTTTTTATGCCAAATCTATGTGGATGACATTATCTTCGGCTACACTAATAAGAGATACAATGATGAGTTTGGGATATGATGCAAGAGCAATATCAGATGTCCATGATGGGAGGGCTGAAGTTGTTTCTTGGTCTTCAAATCCATCAACAACTAAGTGGCATTTGCATATCGCAAGAAAAATATATCAAAGATTGCTTGAAGAAGTTTGGAATGCAAGACTGCAAAGGTTACACAATGCCAATGCCTACCAAAGGCCAATTGGGCCCCGATGACAATGGTAAAGAATTCGATCAAAAGGTATACCGCTCCATCATGTGCATCTAGGCCAGATATAATGTTGAGTGTTTGCATGTGTGCCTGATTCTAAGTAGCACCAAAGGAATCGCATCATCTCGCGGTGAAGAGAATACTTCGATATTTGGCTCACACCCCGACACTAGGATTATGGTATCCAAAGGGCTTAGAGTTTGATCTAGTTGGATTCTCAGATGCTGATTATGCTGGCAAGGTTGAGCGCAAGTCTACATCAGGCACATGTCATTTTCTTGGACGATCTCTTGTCTGTTGGTCTTCAAAGAAGCATAACTGTGTATCACTCTCCACTGCTGAATCTGAATACATTGCTGATGGATCTTGCTGCGCTCAGCTTCTCTGGATGAAGCAAACCCTCAAGGACTATGGCATCAACATGAGGAATGTGCCCCTCTATTGTGACAATGAGAGCGCCATCAAGATTGCTCACAACCCCATTCAACACTCGAAGACAAAGCACATTCAGATCCATCATCACTTTCTCAGAGATCATGTGTTGAAGGAAGACATTGATATCATTCACGTCAACATTGAAGAGCAATTGGCAGATATCTTCACGAAGCCCTTGGATGAGAAAAGGTCTTGCAAGCTGCGGTGTGAGCTAAATATCCTAGAATCCTCAAATGTCATGTGAATGGACACACATCCTAATGCTTATGCATATTCATGACTTAAGTGTGCAACACACAAAGTAACGTGTCTTAAATTCATGAAGACATACCCTCTGATGTGAATACATTAATGTGGAAATTCACTTCGGGTCGCCACGATAATTGTGCGCCGTGTCTGGGTCTAATACTTCCTATACGGTGGGTAATGCCACCACCAATATTTCCTGACAATTTTTGTTTGGTGCCATGTGTTGCATTATCTTCATAGTTGGTTTGTCTTGAACATTGGTTTATCTTCAAGATTTATGTTTGCAAAGTTTGGTTTGTTCTTCACTGATATATACATATACATATTTTGTCCTCTACAGCGTTCACTTACAGCTATGTCTTAAAGTTGCTGTTTTCTGTGCTAAGTGAATGTGATCAGACCCTAACCCCTTCTGTGCTTGTCTCTCCAACTCTCTCTATCTCTTCATATGCATTCTATTGACATGTGTCGATTGTCTTCACTGAGTCCTAGTCAGTTGAAGATAAAGAGACAAACATTTAAACTGCATTTACTATATCTATCCTTTTTGCTTGAATATCGGAGAAGCCGGAACGACCACCCGACAAACCAGGCTCTCTTAGGGTCGTGGCGCAACTTTCAATCTGTTGCATGCTTGCCACGTGTCCATCAGATGTGAACCTCCAGGGGGACCTGAGTAATTAGACTGCACCGTCCCTCACCCTTATAAATACTCAACCCCTACGGTCATTATTTCCTTACTCCCCTCACCATCTCGCTCAAACCCTAGCGCCACCACTACCTTCTGTCGCCGCCAAATATGAAGTGCTTCGATGCAGCGACTTCTCTGACGTTGTCTTCACGCTTTCCACGGACACCTTCCCCCCCCCCCCCCCCGTCGCCGTCGTAGGTGTCTTTCACCGCCAAGTGAGGGCACAGGAGATAGAACTGCTCGGCCTCCATCCTTCTCGTCTAGCAATTCTTCGTGCGATAAATAAGAACTCACTTTTTACCGTTTATTTGATCCGTTGAATTGTCCACATCCTCCAAAAAATATTTTTACACTTCCAAATCTGAATCTTGTCTATTCTGAATCTCATAATCTGCAAAGTACTTTCACTTATGTATGCTTCACATGTAGTTTGATTCCTCACTTGTGCTTATTTTTGGATTTGTATAAATCTGGGACCAACTTACATCTATAAGTGAATGCCTTCGTGCTATGAGGTCATTGTCTTCAAACTGATTTATCTTCAAAATCTTCTGAGAATGCATATGACCACTTCCCCTTCCCTCGCATCTCTAATGTTGTCACAGGAACATGTCCGTGGGAGAATCCCTTGGTTCTCATAGTCTGCATTCATTTGCAGAGTTCTTACAGTATCACACTAAATCACCTAAAGCCAGCTCCTGTTTGACCAGCCGACTGAAGCCAAACACAGTTGTGAAGCCATTCAGTCTGAAGCCAATGGCATCTGGCAAATATGCAAAGAAGGGTGGTAGGCAGCGCCGTGACAACACTGCTTTGGACTTCCTCCAGATCTCTATGAGCTATACAAGTCTGATCTAGATGAAACCTACACTCAATGCAAATCCAAAGTCCAATGGATTCGCAGACATTGGGCAGAGGAATGGTTTCAATATCATTTTGTCACACCAGAGTATGCAAAGAAGAATGATGTGAGGCCACCATGGGCCGATATTGTATACAGGAAGCTTATTCCCAAGACCATGGCTGAAGCCATTGCGAAAGGCTTCTATCCTTGCATGGTCAGAGGACCTATGCCAGAAAATGCCGACCCGTCCAGTCTCCAATGGTGTTGCGAAGATGAACTGTTTAAAGCCAATTTCTAGCAGCCAAAACAAGAACGGCCTTGGGATTGACTTCAACCCTGGTCCAGCTGCTCCAAGGCCAGATGGCAGTGGCAAAGCTGAGCCAAACCTCATTCGCCCCTTTGAGGATTTCGATTCATACTTGGAACATTGTGCCACTCAAAGTGCTACTATTGAAGAAGCTGCCGAGGAAGAGGAACATGCTGAAGTTCCAGAGACCCCGAAGCCAAACAAGAAGGAAAAGGCTTCAAAATCCTCTAGTGGACCAAAAGCTTCAAGTGTGAAGCCATTGCAGCCTGCACCACCTGAATCTAGTGTGCAGTTTGAAGACTTGTCCCACATCTCCATGAAGTCCAAGAAGCCTAAGAAGATTTCTGGGCAAGGTCTCTCCAGCAAGCATCCTGCACAATGAAGAGGATGTCATCAATCTGTCCAGTGATGAAGATCTGGCTGATGATGCTCTAGAGATGTTGATCAAGAGCAAGCAGGAGGCTGAGATCAGATTTGCCTCTCTTTGATGCTGACATACTCAACAACTTCATCAATGAATGGTTTGAAGATGCTACTCTCACCATTGATGATCTGCAGCTACCAATTGACACCAGAGTCACATTCCAGGGCTGCATTGCTAAGAGCTTGCTATTGCTTAAAAGATAGTTGAACTGAAGAATAAAACAGACCATGATAAAGCTCTATTCAAGAAGCACATGGCCAAGCTCAATGTCTCTGATGTTCAAAATTCAAAAAGATGATGGCAGATCTCAAGGATGAATTCCATCTGCATTGCACTGAAGCCAAAGGCTCTAGGGAGCGCTTGAAGTACTATGTAGAGAAGTGTGTACAGGCTCACAATGAAGCCGTGAAGAGAAAGGCCCTTGGGCATCCTGGAAATGATCCCCGATTGGCCACCAAGAAGAAGAAGAAGCCCGCTAAAGGTAAAACCGAAGCTCCAAGGCAGGAAAGACCAAGCATTATCATCCCTGCTAGTATGACTGGCTTGAAGCCAAAGGTCCCATCGGCTGCTTCTAAAAAGAAGAAGACAAAGCAGGCTGAGGCTGGGGCCAAGAAGCAAAAGCATCAAGAAGCCTCTGATGCTGCTCCTTCTCAAAAGAGGCTGAAGAAGTCCTCTAAGGCTTCAAGAAGGGCCCAAGCACAAAGCCTCATCTGCTATTGGAGAGCCACTTCTTGTTGAACCTATTTCTGTTGCCCTACCAACTTCCACCAATCGCGAGTGTTGTCTAGTCGTGCATGAGCCTGCTACCACAGAGGCTTATGAGGCTAAAGATATTCCAGCTACTGACCCCATTGCAGCTGAAGACATTGGTCACGAAGACAATGTTGATGATGATGAAGTCCTTCCTCAGTTCCCCCAGATCATGCCCAAGCCGATATCATCACCTGCTCCATCGAGCAGTGAACAGATTAGCATTGGCGGTCCCACGACGCCAATCACACAAGATGATTTCTAGAAAGAGCACCACCCCAACACTCCGCTCCATGGGGTCATTCCTCGCACACCACCAGCTCATGTCACTACTCTTGTGATTGAGCCTCCGCAAGACAGACCAGTAGACATGGAGAAGACCTCTCCTTCACCAGAGGCGTCGCCATCTTTCCGAAGGCTTCACAGAGGCCCTAAGCCCACGGTCTCCATGCCGAGCATTCCTGAGGATGATGTGCAAGCCACAAGCTCGGTAGCATGCCAAGTGTTCCCTGAAGCCATCCCGATAGAAACTGCTCAACAATCTGAAGCCAAAGAGGATGAAGATATTCCGGCTGCATGAGCCGACGAAAAGGAAGAAGAACGTGAAGTTATTCCCCCTACCAATGAACCAGCTATGAATGAAGATGTGATTGTGCCAGACCCCCCAATTCCTGAAGCCATTGAAGTTGCAGCAAATACGACTGCCAATACCACCATTGATGAATCCAATGACGTTGTCATGGATGAAGATAATGTGCAGCCCGAAGCCAATGATGCCACTGAAGACAATGTGCAGCCATCCACCTCAGATGTGGCTGCTGCTCCTCCTGTACCTCACACTATGGAATGAGCGTTCTATCGTGGTGAGCTTGTATCTTTGAAGTGGCCAATCATGACACCACCGGCTGCTCCTGGTCCCCAATATGACTATCATGTGGAGCAAAGGCCTTAGACGCAGAAGCCAAAGCCCAGGCTACCAAGGCTTCCAAGTGCCGTTACCACACAAGGCTCCTTCAGTGTGCCCAGCTTTAGAGAGCACAACACATTCTGTGATAAGGCTAAGAACCCTTATAAGAAGCCTAAGATCTCATTAGACAGGTTCTCGAGCCACCAGCAAAGGAGCTACTACTCATGTATTATGTACAACCAGGACATGATCTTTCCCCATAAGTGCATGTGTTGTGATGCCATTGCTGGGCTTCCATGCCTTGAAGAAGCCCTTGACTGGTTTCGTGAAGTTGGCTTGCTCCCATTTGTCATCGACAAGGAGCATTAGAATGAAGAAATTCCGCTTCAATTCTATGCCACTCTCCATATATCAGGCTAGAACAGGGATCCAAAGACATGGGTCCTTAAGTGGATGTCACCTGATGTCCATCATGAAGCTAAAGCTCAAGATATCATCGAGCTAACTTCCCTGCCCACTCTTGGTGATCTGTATGAGCCAGGTTGTCAGCACTATGAGCAAGAATTGCATAGCATCTTCCAGAAGCCTAAGCCCAACATGAGCCAAATGCTCAGCATGATGAAGCCTTTGCCAGTTGATGCCGAATACCCCAAGGAATTTCTTGTCAATGACCTCGAGTACCTGCCCAGCACTAGTGCTACGTCTTGAGCTTGCGTTGGTTTTCCTTGAAGAGGAAAGGGTGATGCAGCAATAGTAGCGTATGTATTTCCCTCAGTTTTTGAGAACCAAGGTATCAATCCAGTAGGAGGCTCCTCAAAAGTCCCACGCACCTACACAAACAAACAAAGAACTCACAACCAACGCAGTAAAGGGGTTGTCAATCCCTTCATGGCCACTTTTGAAAGTGAGATCTCATAGAGATAGTATGATAAGATAAATAAATTTTTGGTATTTTATAATATAGATGCAAAAAGTAAAGATGCAAATAAAAGTAGATTGAAAACTTATATGATAAAAGATAGACCCGGGGGCCATAGGTTTCACTAGTGGCTTCTCTCAAGATAGCATACGTATTACGGTGGGTGAACAAATTACCATCGAGCAATTGATAGAAAAACGAATAATTATGAGATTATCCAGGCATGATCATGTATATAGGCATCATGTCCGCGACAAGTAGACCGACTCCTGCCTGCATCTACTACTATTACACCACACATCGACCGCTATCCAGCATGCATCTAGAGTATTAAGTTCATAAGAACAGAGTAACGCATTAAGAATGATGACATGATGTAGAGGGATAAACTCAAGCAATATGATATAAACCCCATCTTTTTATCCTCGATGGCAACAATACAATACGTGCCTTGCAACCCCTGTTGTTACTGGGTAAGGACACCGCAAGATTGAACCCAAAGCTAAGCACTTGTCCCATGGCAAGAAAGATCGATCTAGTAGGCCAAACCAAACTGATAATTCGAAGAGACTTGCAAAGATAACTCAATCATACATAAAAGAATTCAGAGAAGATTCAAATATTTCTCATAGATAAATTTGATCATAAACCCACAATTCATCGGATCTTGACAAACACAACGCAAAAAGAGTTTACAATTAATAGATCTCCACAAGAGAGGGGAGAACATTGTATTGAGATCCAAAAAGAGAGAAGAAGCCATCTAGCTAATAAGTATGGACCCGAAGGTCTGTGGTAAACTACTCACAACTCATCGGAGGGGCTATGGTGTTGATGTAGAAGTCCTCCATGGTCGATTCCCCCTCCGGCGGAGCGCCGACGAACGCTCCAAGATGGGATCTCGCGGATAGAGAAGGTTATGGCGGTGGAAATTCTTTTTTGTTGGCTCCCTGGATGTTTTCGGGGTACGTGGGTATATATAGGAGGAAGAAGTACGTCGGTGGCCGCCTGTGGGGCCCAGGAGATAGGGGCGCACCCAGAGGGGGTGGGCGTGCTCTCCTATCTCCTGGCCGCCTCGCAAGCTTCTTGACTTGCACTCCAAGTCCTCTGGATCACGTTCATTCCAAAAATCACGCTCCCAAAGGTTTCATTCTGTTTGGACTCCGTTTGATATATCTTTTCTTCGAAATACTGAAATAGGAAAAAAAAACAGCAATATGGGCTGGGCCTCCGGTTAGTAGGTTAGTCACAAAAATGATATAAATGTGTAAAATAAAGCCCATAAACATCCAAAAGGGGTAATATAATAGCATGGAACAATAAAAAAATATAGATACGTTGGATATGTATCAAGCATCCCCAAGCTTAACTCATGCTCGTCCTCGAGTAGGTAAATGATAAAAATAGAATTTTTAATGTGGAATGCTACCTAGCATAATTCTCAATGTAAATTTCTTTATTGTGGCATGAATGTTCATATCCAGATGATTCAAAATAAAAGTTCATATTGACAAAGGAAATAGTAATACTTCCAGCATACTAATCGAAGCAATCATGTCTTCTCAAAATAACATGGCTAAAGAAAGTTCATCCCTACAAAATCATATAGTTAGGCTATGCTTCATTTTCGTCACACAAAAATGTTCCCAAATTCTACACCCCCGATGACAAGCCAAGCAATTGTTTAGTACTTAAATAATCTCAAACTTTTTCAACCTTCACGCAGTACATGAGCGTGAGCCATGGATATAGCACTATGGGTGGAATAGAATATGATGATGGGGATTGTGTGGAGAAGACAAAAAAGGAGAAAGTCTCACATTGATGAGGATAATCAACGGGCTATGGAGATGCCCATCAATTGATGTCAACATGAGGAGTAGGGATTGCCATGCAACAGATGCACCAGAGCTATAAATGAGTGAAAGCTCAACAAAAGAAAACTAGTGGGTGTGCATCCAACTTGCTTGCTCACGAAGACCTAGGGCATTTGAGGAAGCCCATCGTAGGAACATACAAGCCAAGTTCTATAATGAAAAATTCCCACTAGTATATGAAAGTGACAACATATGAGACTCACTATATGAAAAACATGGTGCTACTTTGAAGCACAATATATGAGACTTGCTATATGAAGTACATGGTTCTACTTTGAAGCACAAGTGTGGAAAAAGAGATAGTAACATTGCCCCTTTTTACTTATTTTCTTTTTTTATTTTCTTTTATTTTCTTTTTTTTCTTTGGCCTTCTTTTTTTTTCTTTTTGGCCTTTCCTTTTTTTCTTTTTTTTCTTTGGGACAATGCTCTAATAATGATGATCATCGCACTTTTATTGATTACAACATATGAATTACAACTCGAAACTAGAACAAGATATGACTCTATATGAATGCCTCCGGCGGTGTACCGAGATGGTGCAATGAATCAAGAGTGACATGTATGAGAAATTATGCATGGTGGCTTTGCCACAAATACGATGTCAACTACATGATCATGCAATGGAATATGACAAAAGTAATGTATGTCATGATGATGAACGGAACGGTGGAAAGTTGCATGGCAATATATCTCGGATGGCTATGGAAATGCCATAATAGGTAGGTATGGTGGCTGTTTTGAGGAAGATATAGGGAGGTTTATGTGTGATAGAGCGTATCATATCACGGGGTTTGGATGCACCGGTCAAGTTTGCACCAAGACTCAAGGTGAGAAAGGGCAATGCACGGTACCGAAGAGGCTAGTAATGGTGGAAAGGTAAAAGTGCGTATAATCCATGGACTCAACATTAGCCAAAAGAACTCATATACTTATTGCAAAAAATTTAGAAGTCATCAAAAACCAAGCACTACGCGCATGCTCCTAGAGGGATAGATTGGTAGGAAAATACCATCGCTCGTCCCCGACCGCCACTCATAAGGATGGACAATCCAAGTACACTTCATGTTTCAAATTTGTTACACAACTTTAACCATGCGTGCATGCTACGGGACTTGATAACTTCAACACAAGCATTCTTTAAATTCATAATCACCCAACTAGCATGACTTTAATATCACTACCTCCATATCTCAAAACAATTATCAAGTATCAAATTGATCATAGCATCCAATTCACTTCCTATGATAGTTTTTATTATACCCAACTTGGATGCCTACCATTCTAGGACCAATTTTATAACCATAGCGAATACCATGCTGTTCTAAGAGACTCTAAAAATAATATAAGTGAAGCATGAGAGACTAGCAATTTCTACAAAATTAAGCCACCGCCGTGCTCTAAAAGATATAAGTGAAGCACTAGAGCAAAAACTATCTAGCTCAAAAGATATAAGTGAAGCACATAGAGTATTCTAATAAATTCCAATCAAATAGGCTTCTCCAAAAAGGTGTGTACAGCAAGGATGATTGTGGTAAACTAAAAATCAAAGAATAATATCATACACGACGCTCCAAGCAAAACACATATCATGTGGCGAAAAAAAAGATAGCTCCAAGTAAAGTTACCAATGAACGAAGACGAAAGAGGGGATGCCTTCCCGGGGCATCCCCAAGCTTAGGATTTTGGCTATTCTTGAATATCTTGGGGTGCCATGGGCATCCCCAAGCTTAGGCTTTTGCCACTCCTTATTCCATAGTCCATCAAATCTTTACCCAAAACTTGAAAACTTCACAACACAAAACTCAACAGGGAATCTTATAAGCTCCGTTAGTGAAAGAAAACAAAACCACCACATAAGGTACTGTAATGAACTCATTCTTTATTTATTTTGGTGTTAAGCCTACTGTATTCCAACTTCTCTATGGTTTATAAACTATTTTACTAGCCATAGATGCATCAAAATAAGCAAACAACACACGAAAAACAGAATATGTAACTAACGAAAACTTATGGAACTCTAAAAATCCTACCAAAATAGGAAGTTCTGTAAAATTTGTATATTGATCAGAAAAAAAAGAATCAACACAAAATAACGTTCCTGTGATTTAACAAAACAAATTTCGTGCGTGCAAAGTTTCTGTTTTTCAGCAGAATCAAATCAACTATCACCATAGGTTATCCTATAGGTTCTACTTGGCACAAACACTAATTAAAACATAAAAATACATCTAAACATAAGGTAGATGCAAAATTTATTACTAAACAGAAGCAAAAACAAAAAACACAAATAAAATTGGTTTGCCTCCCAACTAGTGTTATCGTTTAACGTCCCTAGCTAGGCATAAAAGCGAAGATAGATCTAAGTAGTGCCATAATAATAAGATAGATCTTGAAAACTCATCTCATATTCTCTACGTTCAACAACAAGTTTTCTTTGAGGCAAGCAAAATTAATCAAAAGGGCTAAATTTAGCGGGACTAAAGTCCCCAAGATCAATCACAGGAGGAACGGGTTCCTCCTATGGCCCTTCATAATGAACAACTAATTCATCACTATAAGAATTCTTTTGGCAAAATCTCATGAGCCTATACTCAAGGGAGTATCCTAGCTCATTATTTCGAAGAGCAAAATCATTATTAAGTTCGGAAATTCTATCAACTAAGACATTGGTAGGAACCTTTTTTCTAAGGTTTTCATTAAAAGCAACATAGTCCGAAGATTGAAAACGCCTAATTTCCTCTTGATTGAAGAGGACCGCCTCTATGGGAGGACGACCGGTGTCCACCCTATAGTGTGGAAAGATTTCTTTGGCCTCTCTTATTATAAATCTAAAATCATAAGCCAAAAAGATAGTAACAGCGCGCTTAACAGAAGAATGCTCAATATTGGAAACTTCTAGGAAAATTCTTTATATGCAAGTGTAAGTGCATCTAGTGCCACCCCTAGTTGGTTTTGGAGTATTGACGACAAACCTGGTTGATGGACTAATGTGTTTGTGAGAATTGCAAGATAACACAGGTAGTAGTCCCTCCTTGATTCGATTTACCTACCGGAGATGACCCCGAAAAATGTGTGAAGACATTGAAGACAATGGTGGTCTGTGAAGATATTCACATCGAAGACTATGACACGAGAATACATTGAGTGAAGACTATGGAATGCGAAGACTTAGGTGTTTCGTTTTTTCCTTTTCTTCTTTGTTGAGTCATAGGAACCACCGCACTGTTAAGTGGGGTCCAAGTGAACAAATTCAGAGTGACTGAAGTGACGCTCAAACCAAATCCTATGTCTTCGAGCGAAGACAATGAGAGCAAATCGTATCCTGTGTCGGATAAGTCAGCTTTACTTGTAGCCCAAGTCAAGTTGCCGCGTGTGTTTGAAATCTGAGCGTTGCGACACGTGTCAGTTCCTTAGTGACCCAGGGTCATTTCGGACAAATCCGGTTGGGTTGCTCAGTGGCTATAAATAGCCCACCCCCTACACCATAAATTGGTGGCTGCTCAGAGTTAGTACACGGCTTTTGTCGTTTGAGAGCAACCCACCGCCGAAGCTTTCGAGAGATAATCCTTGCGAGGACAAAGCCCAAATCACCCAGAGCCCAAAGAGTGTTTGGCATCACTGAAGTCTTTCTGTCCACGTGATCTGAAGACTTGTTACACTTCAGGACTGTGAATCCTCCAGCCGGTTAGGCGTCCCGTTTTGAGCATCCAAGAGCCATTGTGGATTGCCGATGAACAAAGTCTGTGAAGGTTCGGAAGTCTACCTTGAAGACTTACCAAAGTGATTGGGCGGGGACTATGTGTCCTTAGCTCAAGGGGAATAAGGTGAAGACGCAGTCTTATGAGTTGAATCTCAGCCTCCCTAACCAGACGTATAGTTGTCACAGCAACTGGAACTGGTCGAACAAATCCCTGTCTTTCTGAAGCCACTGGTTCTATCTCTTACCTCTCTTTACTTACAGTTTGTCTTCGTGAAGTCATAGCCTGCTTGCTTTATCTGTTTGACTTCACTGTGTGAATATCAGTTCTGATTGGCTTCATACTATCTTCCATATTGATCTTAACTACCTAGCTGCTATTAGTCTTCGTGCTTTCACTCCATTGAATACTTGACTATGGCTTTTCTAGTGTAGTCTACCTTCCGCTGCATTCGAATAGTGTTGTTTATAATGTTTGTCTTTGAAACTCCCATGTTTTGAAGACTTCAATAAAAATCCCCTATTCACCCCCCTCTAGTCGATAACTAGCCCTTTCAATTGGTATCAGAGCAAGGTACTCCCTTGTTCTGTGTGATTCGGTTTAACCACCTGGAGTTTAGTTATGTCGACTGCAGGGATAATCAAAGTCTCCGCTGCGTGCCCCATCTTCGATGGCACTGAATATCCCTACTGGAAGAATAGGATGCGCATGCATCTTGAAACCATTGATATCGATATATGGTATGTCGTCAAGAACGGCGTTCCCAAGATAGGTGAAGGCGTCACCCCAGCTGATGTCAAGAAGTTCATTCAACTGGACTCTACTGCCAAGAACATCATCTGTGGTCACCTTACCAAAGGACAGTATGGCTGTGTGAGTGCTCTGGAAACGTCGAAGCTAGTCTGGGACTAGCTCTCCAAGGTCAATGAAGGCGTCTCAACTCAGCGAGATCAACGTATCAGTACTCTCCGCAACCTCTTCAACCGCTTCAAGAGACACGACAACGAGAATGTACAGCTCACATTTGATCGCTTCACTGATATCACAAATGAGCTCCAAGCACTCGGCGCCACTGAGATCACAAAGCATGAGATAGTGAAGACAGTACTAAGAACTCTTGATAGCTCATTTGACACCTTAGCCCTGATGATACAAGAATGCCCTGATTTCAAGACTCTCGATCTGTCTGACATACTTGAGAGGATCAACGCACATGAGTACTAGCTATCTGAGAAATGAGATATCTATGGCCCCAACTATGGCCGAACTCAAGCTTTGAAGGCAAAGGCTGCTGCTTCCTCATCTGAAGAAAAATCAGACTGCAGTTCTGGTGATCCTGAAGACATTGGAAAGGAGCTTGCTATGCTTGTGAAGAAGTTCCAGAAATTCACCAAGAAGAAAGGCTTCAGAAAGTCTTCACGATCCAGCTCATGAAATGATGAAGCTTCTGCCTATGATCATAAGAAGAGAACCTGTCACAAGTGCAAGAAACCTGGTCACTACATCTCTGAGTGCTCACAGTGGGACAATGAGAAGAAGAAGAAGAAGAAGAAGAAGAAGAAGAAGAGCAAAGAATATGATTCTGATGACAAGAAGAAGAAATCCTCAAAGTCTTCTTCCAAGTCTTCATCCAGATCTTCATCACACAAGAAGAGCTCATCTGGCAAGGCCCGTGCTTTTGTTGGCAAGGAAATGGATTCTGAGGAGGAGTCAGCTTCAGAGCAGGCGGAGGTGGAGTCTGAGTGGGAGTCTGACCCGGGTGTTGCGAGTCTGGACCTAGCTACTGCCTATGTCGCCAAGTCCATCTTCAACACCGAAGACAATGGCTCCGTCACCAACACTAATGATAATGTCGAGGACGACTCGCCTCCCACCTACTGCTTCAAGGCACGTGGTGCCAAGGTAAAATCACGCGATGCTTACTTTCAAACATCCAGCGAAGATGACTCTGATGGTGAATCCAAACCTAGTTACAAAACACTTGCTAAAATTGCAACTGAACAACAGAAAGCTATGGAACATACTCAAAATCTGTTAGACAAAAGTGATGACCTGTTGGACGCGGAAATGACCAAGTCTCGGTCCTTAATTGAAGACATAAAAAATCTTCAAATTAAGTACCAGGAACTTGATGGTTGACATGAATCGCTCACTTCTCATGAAAAGCTTTCCTATGATTATCTTCAAAGGAAGCAGGAACTTGAGAAATTGAGATAGGATCATGAAGATCTTCAAAAGGAAAATGTGTCACTTCGCGCCCAATAGATCAGTCCCGCTCAGGATGGATTTGAACCACCATGCCTAAAATGCATTGAGCATGATAACACTGCTTCTGTTGCTGAATGTTCTACCGCTGCTACTGTTGCAATATCTTCAACTGCTGACGTGGTAACTAAACCCTCTGCTGAGGATACCACTACTATTACTGATGAGAATGCCAGGTTGAAGACATTGCTTGAGACAGGGATGTACAAAAGTCTCAAAGGGCATCAGACACTGTGTGATGTCCTTAAAAAGCAGATTCTGAATCGAAACCCTAGGAAAGAGGGTGTTGGGTTCGAGAGGAAAATGAATATTGATGGGTCGTACTGGAAGCCTGAGCAGTACCCCAAAATCAAATGGGTTGCTGCAAATGAACCTCCAGCTGATCCATCCACCTTATCTGGTTTCACTTGAGCTAACCCCATTATCATTGATGAATCCTTTGATGCAAACCATAAATTGTTTAAGAATCAGAATGGTGAAGTGTTTGCCAGGTATATTGGTACTAACTGTAGGAATGGGCCACCTTTGAAGAAGATATGGGTTCCCAAAAGTTGTCTTGAGAATCTTCCAATGAATTTCATCATGACACCACATGTGAAGAAGACAAATCCCATACCAAAGGCTTCATATGGTCTAAAAGCTTCATACAGACCGAGGACTCATCTGAGTCACCCTAACGTCAATGTTTTGCAGGGAGATCATACTTAGACCCATGAATATGAGTGTGTTTCTTCAAACCACTATGTTCATAGAACAAAGAATTTTTCTGCTTATTCCTATGAGTATTATTCACCTCCTGCAAGACTCATTGCTTCTAAGCCACCCCTGAAAATGTGGGTGGTTAAGAAAACTTAACTCTCTTTTGCAGGGTAAGGTCTCCAGCCGGAAATCAAAGGTGTCCAAAACTAATGTTGGGGACCTTAAACATCTTGTGGGGTGCAAGATAAAATGCCCAAATGGTCTTACTATGTACTTCGTTCCAGGATTCCTTGATACTCACCCTATCAATCCTAACCAAGATCTGAATTTTCATGTTCCACTTGTTGGTCAAATGTTTATGCTTCACAACTCGCTTGGTGAAGCCTATCCCCCAAACTGCATTGTAGGCTACGACACCTCATACTTCAGAATGGATTATGGACAGTGGATGCACTAACCACATGACGGGCGATCGAAGTCTTCTGATGGATTCAACGCTACGTCCATCAGACAAAAGTCACATCACATTTGCTGATACTGGTAAAAGCAAGGTATTGGGTCTAGGCAGAGTTGCAATATCAAGGGATCAGTACATGGATAAAGTGATGCTTGTTGAATCCCTTGGTTTCGACTTAATGTCTGTCTCAATGCTTTGTGACTTGAACATGATTGTGCTATTTGGAAAATATCGATGCCTTGTACTAATGGAATCTGACAAGTCTCTAGTCTTTGAAGGGTATTGGAAAGACGATCTATATATGGTAGATTTCTCAGCAGGACTACTGATGGCAGTATGTCTTCTAGCAAAGGCTTCAGAATGATGGCTCTAGTATCAAAGGCTAGGACATGCTGGTATGAAGAACTTGCACACTCTCACGAAGAAGAAGCATGTCGTGGGCATCGAAGACGTCAAGTTCAAGAAGGACCATCTATGTGGCGCCTGCGAAGCTAGAAAGATGACTAGGGCCAAGTATCCCTCGAAGACAATCATGACAACATCTCAACCCTTCGAGCTGCTTCACATGGATCTATTCAGCCCTACTCACTACTCTACTCTCAATGCTACTGCTTGCCTCTATGGCTTTGTAATTGTTGATTATTACTCTAGATATACTTTGGTGCATATAATCCTCTACAAGGCTGAAATGCAGGATGTCTTCAGACATTTGCCAATCGTGCCATGACGAACTATGGCGTCAAGATCAAGCACATCAGAAGCGACAATGGCACTGAATTCAAGAACACTGGCCTCGACCTCTATCTGGATACACTTGGTATCACACATGAGTTCTCTGCTCCTTATACACCTCAGCAGAATGGCATCACCGAGTGCAAGAACAGAACTCTCATTGAGGTGTCCCGAACGATGGTTGATGAGTACAAGACTCCACGGAAGTTCTGGCCTGAAGCCATTGACACTGCTTGCCACATCATCAACCGTGTTTATCTTCACAAGCTTCTGAAGAAAATAACCTATGAGCTCCTAATTGGTAAGAAGCCAAATGTAAGCTACTTCAGAGTATTTGGTGCTAGGTGCTGGATCAAGGATCCACATCACACTTCAAAATTTGCACCGAAAGCACATGAAGGTTTTATGCTTGGTTATGGAAAGGATTCGCACTCCTACAGAGTCTTCAACCTCTTTCACTATAAAGTGGTTGAAACTGTGGATGTGCGGTTCGATGAAACTAACGGCTCGCAAAGAGAGCACCTGCCAAATGTGCTAAATGAAGTACCTCCAAGTGAATCCATCAAGCAGATGGGAATTGGAGATATAATACCCTCTGAGAATCAATCTGAAGAGGAACTTGTCACTTCTGCACCTAATCAACCTAAAGACAATGCTCAGCCTGAAGACAATCCCCCAAATGATGACATTGATCAGCAAGAGCAAAATCTTTGTCCTGCTCATCCTCGTGTTGCGAATGAAGTTCAGATTGAGAAGATAATTGACAGCTTGAATGCACCTAGTCCACTCACTCATTCAAAAGCAACTCAAAGAGAAACACAGCTAACCAACTTCTGTGGACATTTTGCATTTGTCTCAATCTCTGAACCCAAGAAAGTTGATGAAGCCTTCATGGAACCTGAATGGATTCAAGCTATGCAAGAAGAGCTTGAACAGTTTGAGCTGAATAATGTGTGGGAATTGGTCAAGCGTCCTGATCCTCGAAAGCACAACATCATTGGCACCAAATGGATATATTGCAACAAGCAAGATGAGCATGGTCAAGTGGTCAGAAACAAAGCTCGTCTCGTTGCGCAAGGTTACACTCAAGTGGAAGGATTTGACTTCGATGAAACATTTGCTCCGGTGGCAAGACTTGAAGCCATTCACATACTGCTAGCCTATGCAAATCATCACAACATTCTTCTGTATCAAATGGATGTGAAGAGTGCTTTTCTCAATGGAAAGATAGAAGAAGAAGTATATGTCACACAACGTCCAGGCTTTGAAGATCCAAAACATCCTGATATGGTATACAAGCTCAACAATGCACTGTATGGCCTCAAACAAGCCCCTCGAGCTTGGTATGACACGCTTAAAGACTTCCTAAAGAGCAAAGGCTTCAAACCTGGTTCACTAGATCCTACACTCTTCACGAAGACATATGATGGTGAACTATTTGTGTGCCAAATCTATGTGGATGACATTATCTTCGGCTGCACCAACAAGAAATACAGTGATGAAGTTGGTCATATGATGCAAGAGCAATATCAAATGTCCATGATGGGCGAGCTGAAGTTCTTTCTGGGTCTTCAAATCCGTCAGAACGCAACGACATGTTCATATCACAAGAGAAATATCTCAAAGATTGCCTGAAGAAGTTTGGAATGCAAGATTGCAAAGGATACACGACGCCAATGCCAACCAAAAGTCATCTGGGTCCCGACGACAATGGCAAAGAGTTCGATCAAAAGGTATATCGCTCCATGATTGGTTCTTTGCTTTATTTATGTGCATCTAGGCCAGATATAATGCTTAGTGTTTGCATGTGTGACTGATTCCAAGCGACACCAAAGGAATCACATCACTTAGCTGTGAAGCAAATTCTTAGATATTTGGCTTACACCCCAGCACTAGGATTATGGTATCCAAAGGGCTCAGAGTTTGATCTAGTTGGATTCTCAGATGTTGATTATGCTGGTGACAAGGTTGATCGCAAGTCCACATCAGGCACATGTCACTTTCTGGGACGATCTCTTGTCTGTTGGTCTCCAAAGAAGCAGAACTGTGTATCTCTCTCTACTACTGAATCTGAATACATTGCTGCTGGATCTTGCTGTGCTCAACTTCTCTGGATGAGGCAAACTCTCAAGGACTATGGAATCCATCTGAAGAATGTGCCTCTCTACTGCGATAATGAGAGTGCCATCAAGATTGCCAACAACCCAGTTCAGCACTAGAAGACAAAGCACATTGAAATTCGTCATCACTTTCTCAGAGATCATGTTATGAAGGAAGATATTGATATCATTCACGTCAAGATAGAAGAACAGTTGGCTGATATCTTCACAAAGCCCTTGGATGAGAAAAGGTTTTGCAAGTTCCAATGTGAGCTAAATATCTTGGAATCCTCAAATGTCCTGTGAATGGGCACACATCCTAACACTTATGCATTTTGATGACTTAGATGTGCAACACACGAAGTAATGTATATCTTCAATCAATGAAGACATACACTCTAAGTGTGAATACATTAGTGCAGAGTTTGACTTCGAAGCGCCACGATAATTGTGCGCCGTGTCTGGGTCTAATACTTCCTATACGGTGGTTAACGCCAACACCAAATTTTCGTTTGAAGTGTTTCTCTTAGCATTATGTTTGCATAGTTTTCATATTGGATTCATATTCATCCTTGGCTTATATTCAAGTTTATCTTCAATTGATTGAATTGGACTAGTACTATATATATCTATCTGTGTTTTGTCCTCTACAACATTCACTTATAGCTACGGCTTCGTGTTGAATCTTTTGAACTAAGTGAATGTGATCGGACCCCAAACCTATCTATGCTTCTACCTCAACTCTATCTATCCAAGTCATATGCATTCTATTGAAAACTGTCGATTGTCTTCACTGAGACCTTGTCAGCTGAAGTCAATCTGACAAACACTTATATCTGTTTTTAATGCTTTATCCTATTTGGCTGAAACCCGGAGAATTCGGAACGACCACCCCGACAATCCAGGCATGCGTGGGAACATGGAACAACTCCCAAGGTGTTGCATGCTTGCCACATGTCCGTCAGATGTGAACCGCCAGGGGCACCTGTGTAATTGCGTTGTGCCATCTCTGTCCTTATAAATACCCGTCACATCTCGGTTAAAAATTCTTCTTCCTCCTCGCCACCTCTCAAAAACCCTAGCGCCTCCGCTAGCTCTCGACGACACCGACAACGAAGCGCTTAGCTGCCGTGACTTCTTCGACGCCGTCCTCACGCCGGCCGCGGACCTCATCCTCTCCGCCGTCGCCGTAGGTGTTTTCCGTCGCCAAGTTAGGGCACAAGAGATTGAACTGCTCGGCCTCCACCTTCGCTCCGTCTAGCAGTTCTTTGTGTGGTAATTAAATTTTACTTTTTACTGTTTTTTCGATCTAATAGATTCATCCGTCTTTAGCAAAAGTGGTTTCTAGATCTCCAAACTTGAATCTATCTCATTCTGCATCTCATATTCTGCCTAGTCTATTCACTTATGCTTCTTTACAAGTTTGATTGCTCACTTGTACTTATTCTTGGATTTGTACAACTCTGGAACCAACTCTCATCATATAAGTGAATGTCTTCACGTTATGAGGTCAATGTCTTCAAACTGATTTATCTTCAAAATCTTCTGAGAATGCATATGACCTCTTCCCCTTCCCTCGCACCTCTAATGCTGTCACAGGTACATGTCCGTGGGAGAATCCCTTGGTTCTCATAGTCTGCATTCGTTTGAAGAATTCTTACAGGGTCACATCAATTCACCTGAAGCCAGTTCTTGTCTGACCAGCCGTTTGAAGCCATTGCACGTACTAAAGCCCTTCAGTTTAAACTTCATGGCAAATGATAAGTCAGCACGAAAGGGAGGTAGACAGCGCCGTGGTAGCACTTCCAAGGATTTTTCTCCAGATTTGCATGCGCTGTACAAAACAGACCCTGAGGAAACCTATACCGGCCGCAAGAATCGAATCCAGTGGATTTGAAGATATTGGGCAGAAGAATGGTTCAAATACCGCTTCATCACTGAAGAATATGCAGAGAAAAATGCCATCAAGGGACTCTGGGGAGATATTGTGTACAAAAATCTTCAATCCCAGTCCCTTCCTGAAGCCATCCAATGAGAATTCTATCCGTGCATGATTCGCGGACCGCAGCCAGAGAACGCTGATCCTTCTTCTCTGCTGTGGTGCCGTGAAGACCATCTGTTCAAGCGCAACTACCAATTCGCAAAAGACTCAGCTGCGAAGAACAAGAAGGCTCTAGGGCTCGTCTTCAAACCTCGTCCTTCCTCACCTCGGGACGATGGCACCCGGGAAGCCAATCAGAACAAGATCGGCCCCTTCTACAACCTTGCTGGCCTCATCACCCACATTACTGTCCAAGGGCCAAAGTGGATCATTCTGATGATGGTGCTGACACTGATGAAGCTCCAGCTCTTACTCCAAAGCCGCAGAAGTAAAAGAAGGCTAAAGCTTCAAAGTCATCTGCTGCTCCAAAAGCTTCGCGATTGAAGCTGTTGGCAACTGCCCCTCCTGCTCCCAGTAACACCTCTTAAGATCTCTCTCGCATCTCCAAGAAGCATGAGAAGCCACAGAAGAAACTTGTTCAGCGACAGAGACAGACACTAACACCTGCTGCCGTTCTGAGGAATGAATCTGAAGCCATTGATTTGTCTTCAGATGAAGAATTTGGGAATGATGCCCTTGAGCAGTTGATCAAGAGCAAGCAAGAGGCGGAGATCTTCAATGATCTACCCCTCTTCGATGTGAACATCTTGCACAATTTCATTGATGAATGGTTCGACAATCAAGACCTCAGCTTTGATGATCTTCAACTCCCCATTGGCATCAGTGTCTCCTTCCAAGGCGCCATTGCTCCTTAGCTAGCTCTGGCTCAGCGAATTGTTGAACTGAAGCACAAGATTGATTTTGATAAGGAACAGTTCAAGAAGCATGTAGCCAAGCTGAGTGTGGCTGATGTCCGGAAATTCAAGGTGATGGTCAATGACCTCAAGGAGGCGTTTCGCAAGAAACGTGAGGAAGCCAAAGGCTCAAGAGAGCGCATGAAAACTCTTGCTGCTAAGTGTGTTCCGGCTTACAACGAAGCTGAAAATCGCAAGGCTCTTGGGCGTCCTGGCATTGACCCCAAGATGGCTGCCAAGCAAAAGAAGAAGCACACACTGTAGCCCGGACTGAAGCTCCACAGCGGGAAGAACCTCACATTGTCTTCCCAGCCAGCATGACAGGCTCGAAGCCTAAAGTCTCCACAGTGGCTTCAGATCAGCAGAAAACCAAGGCAGCTGAAGCCGAAGCCAGAAAGCGCAAAACCAAGAACACCACAGATGATGCACCACCCCTCAAGAAGAGGAAGACCAAGAAAAGAGATCGGGCTACTCCCAAAGAGCCCCTTGTTGTTGAACCCATTGCTTTTTCTCCCCCTCCATCTGCAAATCAAGAGCGTCGATTGATTGTTCATCAGCCTGCTTCCACAGAGGCTCCTGATGCTCAAGAGGTTCCAGTCGTTGACCCCATCGCGACTGAAGACATTGGTCCCCAAGACAATGTAGAAGATGATGAAGTCCTTCCTCAGATCCAGCGCCACACGGTATCATCACCTGTTCACACGAACAGCGAAACCATTAGTATTGGTCATCCTCTGACGGCAATCTCACAAGATGCCTCCTGGGCTGATCGTCCCCAACTAGCAACCCCAGTTCAAGACTCACCAAGTACACCTAGTCCTTCACCAATGCTAGGTCCCAGTCCAATTGTCAATGACGACAATTACATGGAGACCTCACCATCCCTGAAAGGGTCGCCCGTGTATCAACGGCTTCGCAAAGGCCAGAGGCCATCGGTCTCCATGATAACCATCACAGAAGAGGATTCACACCAATCCAGCTCAGTGGCACGTCAAGTGTTTCCTGAAGACAATCTTTCTGTGACGGTTCCTGTGTCCGAAGCTAATGCTTTTGAAGAGATTCCGGTTGCATCAACCGAAGAAAGACAAGAAGAGCTTGTTGTTACTCCCCCTACCACCCAAGAAGTTGTTCTCAAGGAGGACGTGTCTGTGCCCAACCCTCCAGCTCCTCAAGTTGAGGTTGAGAATACTGAGGCGACCACCAACATCGTCACTGAAGCCAATGACGTTGTCATGACTGAAGCCAATGTGGCGCCTCAAGTTAACAATGTGAATGAAGCCAATGCTGCACCTGCAATGAATGAGAAGCCTGAAGCCTCTGCTAATGGCACTACTCCTGTTCTGCCTCCAAGGCCCCACACAATTGAGCAAGCATTCTACCAAGGCGAGCTTGTTCCTGTCAGATGGCCAATTCTGATTCCTCCGCCTGCTCCTGGACCTCAGTTTGACTATCATGTGGAGCACAGGCCTCAGGTTCAGAAGCCAAAACCAAGGCTGCCAAGGTTCCCAGATACTGCATCGACACCAGGCTCATTCAATGTCAACGGCTTCATTGCACACAACACCTTCTTCAATTCTGGCAAGAACCCATATTCCAAGCCAAGAATATCATCAGATCGGTTCTGGAGCTATCAGCAGCGCAGCTACTACTCCTGTATTCTATACAATCAAGAGCGCATATTTCCTCATATGCGTCTGGACACTGAAGCCATTGCTGGTCTGCCCTGCCTTGAAGAAGCCCTAGACTGCTTTCGTGATGCTGGTCTTCTGCAGTTTGTCACTGATAAGGAACATTGGAATGAAGAGCTTCTCCTGCAATTCTATGCAACCCTCCACATTCGCGGCTACAACAGGGATACAATGACATTGGTCCTTGAGTGGATGACGGGCAACGTTCATCATGGAGCCAAAGCCTTTGATCTCATTGAGCTTACCGGCCTCTCCACTCTAGGCAAACTGTATGAACCTGGTTGTCAGCTTCACCGTGATGCATTGGAGAGCATCTTTCAGAAGCCTGAGCCCAACATGAGCGAGATGCTTAGTATGATGAAGCCACTACCCTAGGATGCTGAGTATCCCAAGGAATTCCTCGTTGACGACCTAGAGTATCTGCCCTGCACTATCTATCATATCATTCGGCGAACTCTATGGCCGATCAAGGGGCATTCCTCCTCAGCAAAGCTTGAAGGTGCAATGAAGACGGTCTTCTACATACTCAATGGCAAAAGCTTCAATACTCAAGATTTCTTCATTCGCCAGTTTGCTGCATCTGGATCTGACATTTTTGGTCTGAAGTTCTATGCTCCTTGGGTCATGCGTCTGATCAAGCTCCACTCTGCCATTGACTATAAGCCCTCTTCTCATAACCATCTCATATTTTTACCAGAGGTTGATATTTCCATTGAAGCCATTTACCCAGAACCTGCCAAGGAAGCACTATATCTTCACAATATAGATCGTCAGAGCTTTTCCCAGCATGTTGAGGGTGTTCAAGTTGCTTCTCGTGTTTATCCACTGGCCGGCAACACTCGCCGTGCACATACTGAAGCCACAGAAAGCACCATTGCTCCAAGAACTCGCAAATGATCCTGTGTGCTCAATGATCGCGAGCTTCTTGTGGCTTTGCATCAGAAACAAGACAAGCATCATTACTGGCAGAAGCGACAAATGCAAAGCCTCTTGGTGGATATCAATCACATTCGCAATCTTGCCACCAAGAACGCCTTTGTCACTCACGAAACCTGTCGGTAGACTTGGAAGGATTTGACACTGCTCAGTGCTGAAGCTGATCTTCAAGACGATGGCTACACCGAAAGATTCAAGTTTGACTCGACTCCTCCCAGGAATGCTGTTTTACATCGAACTCCGTCTCTTGAAGATTCAGAGTACTCTTCGTCCGCAGCCGCAGTAAATGCCAGAGTTATTGATGAAGCCAATGATGCTACTTCACCACCGCCGACATCAGCGCGTATCAACACTGCACCAAGTTCTTCTGCACCACCAAACCTCAACGACGACCCTGCTGCTTCACCTACTCCTCATGGGAATGAGTAGAGCCTATGTCTTCAAACCTTTTTGGTCCTTACTGACAAAAGGGGGAGAAGCATAGGTTGATAGTCTTCAAGCGGGTCCTGATGGGTGGTTGCTACACTTTTGCCTTGTGCTTACAACTCTCGTTTTGCTACATTTGGTTCTTTGAGTTGTAACACTTAAACTTGATGGTCGTCTGCTACTTTTTCTACTATTCTGTGTGATGCGACGATAAATTCCGCATATGCGATGATAAATCCCGCATGAACTCATTCCGCAGATGTCCATTTTTCATTATGCATGTCATGATTCCTGTATATCTGTTCATGCATGATGAATTTTCTTCATACGGTTAAGAGGATCTCCACAAGTACAACTTGCCATGTGCATTTGCATTCCGACGCAAAACATTTATATGCACATCTTCTGGGGGAGCCTTTTTGCCATCTATGAAGACAATATCTTAATCCTTACAATTTCAGATACTTTTATCCCTGTTGAAAACTTCAACCAGTTTGTCATCAATCACCAAAAAGGGGGAAATTGTAAGTGCATCTAGTGCCACCCCTAGTTGGTTTTGGAGTATTGACGACAAACCTGGTTGAGGGACTAATCTGTTTGTGAGAATTGCAGGATAACACAGGTAGTAGTCCCTTCTTGATTCGGTTTACCTACCGGAGATGACCCCTAAAAATGTGTGAAGACATTGAAGACAATGGTGGTCTGTGAAGATATTCACATTGAAGACTATGACACGAGAAGACATTGTGTGAAGACTATGGAGTGCGAAGACTTAGGTGTTTTGTTGTTTCCTTTTCTTCTTTGTTGAGTCATAGGAACCACCGCACTGTTAAGTGGGGTCCAAGTGAACAAAGTCAGAGTGATTGAAGTGATGCTCAAACCAAATCCAATGTCTTCGAGCAAAGACAATGAGAGCAAATCTTATCCTGTGTCGGATAAGTCAGCTTTACTTGTAGCCCACGTTAAGCTGCCGCGTGTGTTTGAAATCTAACTGTTGTGACACGTGTCAGTTCCTTAGTGACCCAGGGTCATTTCGGACAAATCCGGCCGGGTTGCCCAGTGGCTATAAACAGCCCACCCCCTACACTATAAATTGGTGGCTGCTCAGAGTTAGTACACGGCTTTTGACATTTGAGAGCAACCCACCGCCGAAGCTTTCAAGAGAGAATCCTTGCGAGGACAAAGCCCAAACCGCCAGAGCCCAAAGAGTGTTTGGCATCACTGAAGTCTTTCTGTCCGCGTGATCTGAAGACTTGTTACACTTGAGGACTGTGAATCCTCCAGTCGGTTAGGCGTCGCGTTCTGAGCATCCAAGAGCCATTGTGGATTGCCAGTGAACAAAGTCTATGAAGGTTCGGAAGTCTACCTTGAAGACTTGCTAGATTGATTGGGCGGGGACTAACTGTCCTTAGCTCAAGGGGAATTAGGTGAAGACGCAGTCTTCTGAGTTGAATCTCAGCCTCCCTAACCAGATGTACAGTTGTCACAGCAACTGGAACTGGTCGAACAAATCCCTGTCCTTCTGAAGCCACTGGTTCAATCTCTTACCTCTCTTTACTTACAGTTTGTCTTCGTGAAATCATAGCCTACTTGCATTATCTGTCTGACTTCACTGTGTGACTATCTGTTTTGATTGGCTTCATACTATCTTCCATATTGATCTTAGCTACCTAGCTGCTATTAGTCTTCGTGCTTTCACTCCATTGAATACTTGACTATGGCTTGTCTAGTGTAGTCTACCTTCCGCTGCATTCAAATAGTGTTGTTTATATTGTTTGTCTTTGAAACTCGCATGTTTTGAAGACTTTCATAAAAATCTCCTATTCACCCCCCTCTAGTCGATAACTAGCCCTTTCAGCAAGGATGCATATGCTTAAATTGTATTTCAAGTTCAACTACAAGAATAGCGATAGCATCCGCAAGACTACTAGGTTTATGAAGAATAGAACCACCCATGGAAGGTAAAGCACCGGCACAAGTAAAGAAATCTTGAATAACACCTTTTCCAATAATGTTACCACTACCGATTTGAAACTTTTTAGTATGCAAGATAGGGGGTTCTTCTACCGGAGCCTCAGAATTTTCCAAGTTATCATTGTTGTCCATATCGACGATAATCTCCCCAATTTCAGACATAACGGCAAACAAAAGCGAGGAAGAAAAAGAAGGCTAATGAAAGAGAGAGAGGAAGATTATGAAATAGAGGGCAAATAAAACGGCAAGGGTGAAGTGGGGGAGAGGAAAATGAGAGGCAAATGGCAAATAACATAAACGCGAGGGAGATGAGTTTGTGACGGGTACTTGGTATGTCTTGACTTGAGCGAAGACCTCCCCGGCAACGGCGCCAGAAATCCTTCTTGCTACGTCTCGAGCTTGCGTTGGTTTTCCTTGAAGAGGAAAGCGTGATGCATCAATAGTAGCATAAGTATTTCCCTCAGTTTTTGAGAACCAAGGCATCAATCCAGTAGGAGGCTCCTCAAAAGTCCCACACACCTACACAAACAAACAAAGAACTCGCAACCAACGCAATAAAGGGGTAGTCAATCCCTTCACGGCCACTTGCGAAAGTGAGATCTGATAGAGATAGTATGATAAGATAAATATATTATAATAAAATGTAAAGATGCAAATAAAAGTAGATTGAAAACTTATATGATAAAAGATAGACCCGGGGGCCATGGGTTTCACTAGTGGCTTCTCTCAAGATAGCATAAGTATTACGGCGGGTGAACAAATTACTGTCGAGCAATTGATAGAAAAGCGAATAATTATGAGATTATCTAGGAATGATCATGTATATAGGCATCACGTCCGCGACAAGTAGACCGACTCCTGCCTGCATCTACTACTATTACTTCAAACATCGACCGCTATCCAACATGCATCTAGAGTATTAAGTTCATAAGAACAGAGTAACGCATTAAGAAAGATGATATGATGTAGAGGGATAAACTCAAGCAATATGATATAAACCCCATCTTTTTATCCTCGATGGCAACAATACAATATGTGCCTTGCAACCCCTGCTGTAACTGGGTAAGGACACCGCAAGATTGAGCCCAAAGCTAAGCACTTCTCCCATGGCAAGAAAGATCAATCTAGTAGGCCAAACCAAACTTATAATTCGAAGAGACTTGCAAAGAAAACTCAATCATACATAAAAGAATTCAGAGAAGATTCAAATATTTCTCATAGATAAACTTGATCATAAACCCACAATTCATTGGATCTCGACAAACACACCGCAAAAAGAGTTTACATCGAATAGATCTCCACAAGAGAGGGGGAGAACATTGTATTGAGATCGAAAAAGAAAGAAGAAGCCATCTAGCTAATAACTATGGACCCGAAGGTCCGTGGTAAACTACTCACAACTCATCGGAGGGGCTACGGTGTTGATGTAGAAGCCCTTTGTGGTCGATTCCCCCTCTGGCGGAGCGCCGGCGAAGGCTCCAAGATGGGATCTCGCGGATACAGAAGGTTACGGCGGTGGAAATTGTTTTTCGTTGGCTCCCCGGATGTTTTCGGGGTACGTAGGTATATATAGGAGGAAGAAGTACGTTGGTGGCTGCTCGTGGGGCCCAGGAGACACGGGGCGCCCCAAGAGGGGGTGGGCGCGCCCTCCTATCTCCTGGCCACCTCGCAAGCTTCTTGACTTGCACTCCAAGTCCTCTGGATCACGTTCGTTCCAAAAATCATGCTCCTGAAGGTTTCATTCCGTTTGAACTCCGTTTGATATTCCTTTTCTTAGAAATACTGAAATAGGCAAAAAAAATCAGCAATACGGGTTGGGCCTCCGGTTAGTAGGTTAATCCCAAAAATGATATAAATGTGTAAAATAAAGCTCATAAACATCCAAAAGGGGTAATATAATAGCATGGAACAATAAAAAATTATAGATACATTGCAGATGTATCAACTAGCTATCATATACTAAGGCATACTCTATGGCCATTAAGGGGCATTCTCCTCACGCCAAGATTGAAGGCATTATGAAGACATTGGTCTTCTACATCATCAAAGGCATCATGTCCAATACTCAAGACTTCTTCATCCATCAGTTAGCCGCTTCAGGCATCATCTGTTTGGCCTCAAGCTCTATGCTCCATGGGTCATGCGGCTGATTAAGCTTCACTCCACCATCAACTATCAAGCTTTAGCGCACAACCATGTTATCTTTCTGCCTGAAGTCGATATGTCTTATGAAGCCATATATCCTGATCCTGCCAAGGAGCCTATTTGTGAAGACAATGCTGCCTTCCAAAGCTTCACTCAACCACTTGAAGGCATTCATGTGCCTAATCCTCCCGCTGCTGATGGTCCTCTTGCTGGCCAGCTCAGGATGCCGCATCGTGCCAATACTAATGCTACAGCTAGCACGGTTGCCCAAAGGCCTCAGAAGTGTGCTCGTGTGCTGAATGATCGAGAGCTTCTTGTTTCACTTCATCAGAAGCAGGATAGGCACCATGACTAGATGAAGCGCAAGATGCAAAGTATTCTTGTTGATGTCAATCGCATACGCAACCTTGCAACCAAGAACTCGTTTGTTGCTCATGAAGCCTGTCGGCGTGCCTGGAGAGCCTCACAATGCTCTGTTCTGAAGATGATCTTCAAGTAGATGGCTTCACTAAATGCTTCAAGTTTGACTCCAGGCCTCCAAAGTCAGCAAGTTGGCGTCCAACTCCTTCCATTGAAGATTCTGAGTATTCATCTTCGGTTCCAACTATTGTTGCACGAGTCATTCATGAAGAAGATGATGCCACTTCACCAGCTATGGCTTCACTACATCAGGATTTTGCATCATGCCCCTCTGCACCGCCCAACTCCATGGACGACCCTGCTTGTCGGTGTACTAAAGTAGGGGGGTACCTTAGTACCCCGAACTTGTGCACGGGCAGTCGTAGCCCCCCGCGGCAAGGCTTGCCGGACGCCCGCCAAGATCCTCCACGGCTACTTTGATGCCATTCAAGATCAAAGTACTCAAACCAAGGCCCCGGCAAGAGGAGCTTGCCGGGAAGGCCAACCAAGGTCCCGGCAAGAGAAGCTGGCCGGGAAGAAAACAAAGGCCCCGGCAAGAGGAGCTTGCCGGGAAGGCCGACCAAGGCATCTCCAGAAGACTTGCCGTGGCGCCCCGCGCGTCCCGGCAAGGCCCGACGACCGGCATGCTTGCCGGCACAACAAGAGAAGGGCCGCGGCAAGGCACTTGCCGCGGCAAGACTGCCACCCAAACTCCAGCGCATCCGGCAACGTGTCATCACAGGGCTATCCCAAGGGCACGTGGCGAGGCACTACGCAGCCATGCGGGGCGAGGTGGCAAGCGGAGCTGACAGAGACGCCATCGTGGCAACCGGTGGCTCACTTGACGGTCGCTTCTCTGCACTGTTGGGGCGACCGGACGGGCATTAAATGCCCTTGCCCCCTGCCGTCAGGGTTAGGTAGGGGACACTGTTGGTCACTGTTACACCAACCTGCATTTTTACCTTTCTACCCCCTCTTCTTACGCTGCCACCTGTTGGTGCCCCCTTCAGACTATAAAAGGGAGGCCCATGCGCACGTAGAAGGGGTTCGGTCCATTTTTGGGACACAGGCAACACCACCATACGCTCGAACCCTCGAGCAAGATCGAATACGAACACAAAGCAGCAGTAGGAGTTTTATCTCTCCGGAGAGCTCCGAAGCTGGGTAAAAATCGCCCCGTCTCCCCAGCGCGCGCCCGACCTCGATCTGCTCTGCGCCGGCCTCTGCCCCCCTTGCCGGACTAGAAGGGGCCCCCCGTGCCCCATAGGTGCTCGTGGCCACAGAGAGATACGCCCCGACATCTTTGGCGCGCCAGGTAGGGGGTGCGTCGAGGTCGTGAGCATCTGATCCGGTCTCTGCGCGCGCTGCATCAACGCCTTCATCAACATGCCACCGAAGAAGAAGCCTTCGGAGGTGGCCGCTCCGTCTACATCGATTCTGCCACCACCGCCGGAGCAAACGGGCGGTGGAGTGGATGCCGGCGGAGGAGCGGGCGCCGACGGTGGGACTCACGTCATCACCAGATCCAAAAACAAGGCCCCGCAAGCATCGGCGACCGTGCAGACACCGCACCCTTCCCAGGAAGTGCAAGGTCGACAATGCCCCGGTGCTCCTAGCACCGTGCTCGCGTTGGAACAAGGCCAAGCTGGTGGGTCGCGAGACGCTCGAGGTCAGCATGCACGCCCGCATGCTGGCGCGAGCGAGGTATGGTCGCCCGGGCGGGGTGTTGCCCCTCCCAATCCAGTTGGGAGTCCGAGCACATCCCGCTCCTCGCGCCGCCCGTCGCCACCACCACCCAAGACAGCAGAGGAAGCGCTGGCCCGAGCCCAGCTACTTCTAGACTACCCTCCGGCACCGCACAAGATCGACGACTAGAGGATGACCATATACAGCCTCATCAGCTTCGCCAACGGCGACAAGCCCCGGCAACCGAGCGTATCGAGGCCCCGGCAAGGCGCCCAGGCGCAAGCCGACGCCGACAAGACCGCTGGGGGTGCCACCTCCGTGCACTCCCAGCCCCGAAGGCCAAGATCGCCGGCTCGTCGGACCAACCCCGACGGCGACTCCACCGCGTCGTCGGACCCGCGAACCCGACGCGATCAACGCCACGTTCTCCAAGAACGGCAGCACGAAGACGCTCGCACTCGCATCGAGCGCAGAAGGGAAACGCGACGTCAATCTGACCAATGTGCTGGGCCCACTGTCGACATGCATGCACTAGGGGAGCCAGGCGACTTGCCGTACGCGGCAGGTTGCCCTGCGTTCACCCGCGAGCTGCGGCAAGTCCAGTGGCCCAAAACCAAGAACTTCAAGCCAGACGTGCCCGAGAAGTACGATGGCAGGATACATCCATCGGAGTTCCTCATCATCTACACCATCGCGGTGCAGGCTGCTGGAGGGCGCGATGAGAAGATCCTCTCCAACTACTTCCCGCTGGTGCTCAAGCCCAATGTCAGATCTTGGCTCATGCACTTGCCGGACGATTCCATCTCTTCATGGGCGGACCTGTGTCATCAGTTTGTCGGCGCCTTCACGGGTGGCCACAAGCCTCATGGCCAGGAGAGTGACCTCCACTTGCTCGTCCAGAAGGAGGGGGAGCCCCTGCCCAAGTACATACAAAGATTCAGCCAGGTGCAGCGCAACATCCCAGACGTCCACCCTGCCGCAGTTATCAGCGCGTTTCATCAGAACGTGCGTAACCGCAGGATGAGGGAGGAGATGGCGATGTGCAAGATCAGAGACGTCAGCAAGCTCTATGCTCTAGCCGACAAGTGTGCACGGGCTGAGGAGGGGAGGAAAATCCCCGGAGAGGTTGCAGGAGCAGAAGGATCTGACAGTGAGGATGCCTCCCCGGCAAGGAAGAACCGGACACGGAACAATAGGAAGAGAAAGACTAAGGATGTGCTAGCTGTTGAGCATTCCGGCAACGGAGGCAGCTCCAACAAGGCCAAGGCCGATGACTCCGGCGAGGCTGTGGTAGCCGCCGACAAGCAGGATGGCTCCGGCAAGCGGTATTGCAAGATCCACCGCACCAAGGGCCACGATCTCCAAACCTGCAAGAAAGTCGAAGAGATGGCGGAGCTACAGAAAGCCGAGTACGAGCGCCGCGATAAGGAGAGAGCCCGGGGAGGTGGCGGAGGATCCGGCAAGAAGCTTCCCGCCCGGGGAGGACACCGCGGCAAGTCCCAGCCGCGGCAAGGAGATAGGCCTCCCCGCGGCCGCGACAAGGACGAAGATGAGGATGAGGAGGATGAGATGGAGGAAGATGAGACCGATGACCAAGAGTTTCAGAAGGCGACAGAGGTGTTGTGCATCGACGGCAGCGCCTCTCTGCACGCCTCGCACCGCCAACTGAAGCAGTGGGTGCGAGAGGTGAACGCAGCGGAGCCGTCCGTCGAGGCGTGCAAGCCTCTGAAATGGTCCGGCACGCCCATTATCTTCGATGTTGAGGACCACCCTGATCGCATCACTGCGGTCGGGTGCTTGCCGATGTTGGTCTCACCAACAATCCGCAACCTCAAGGTCACGAAAATGTTGGTTGACGGCGGGGCCGGCCTGAACCTGATTTCCTCCGCAGTGCTCAAGAAGCTCCAGATCCCCGACAGTGAGCTCGAAGAGACTGGTACCTTTCAAGGGATAAATCCGGGAAGAAGCAAGACCAAGGGGAAGATCACATTGCCAGTGATGTTTGGCAGCGAGCTGAACTTCAGGACAGAGAGGGTCACCTTCGATGTTGCTGATATCCCATTACCCTACAATGGGATACTCGGCCGACCAGCGCTTGCCAAGTTCATGGCAGCCTCTCACTACGCATACAACATGCTCAAGATGCCTGGTCCGATAAGTGTCATCTCTGTCCAAGGCGACAAGAAGGATGCGCTTATCTACACCGACAAGATCTACCGGGAAGCAGCAGCCGCAGCAGAGTGCAAGCCACTTGCCGCTGAAGCTCCCCGGGGGAAGAAGAAATTCAAGTCCGGCAAGTACAGCTCTGATGCCCACTCCGGCAAGCGCACCTCCCCGGAGTGCTGCGCCGCCGTTGAGGACGCACCATCGAGCTCCACCGGTAAGTGCAAGAAGGCAAAGGCAGAGCCACCAAAGACTAAGCCCGGCAAGAACAGCTCTGGTACCTGCTCCGGCAAGCACGCCTCCCCGGAGTGCCGCGCTGCCGTCGAGGATGCGCCATCGAGCTCCACCGGCCAATAGGGCGAAGAAAGCATCCAGTTTCAAGCTTTTGAATTGTATTCCCTGAGAATCCGTACCTTGTACGAAGAACCTATGCGCAGAAGGGTCGAATCGCGGCTAAGTTGCGCCCTTGATCCGTTTCGAGTCCGCTCAATGATGAAAGCGCGCCGCAACTAGCCCGACGAGTTCTTCCTGCCGGAAGCAACACCGCCGGCGGGCTGCTGATGTCCCGCACTCAGCAAGTGTGTTTGCGCCGGCGGGTTCCCTGAAAGCGCGGGGGGGGGGGGGGTGAAAACGTACAAGGGAGGGAGTCAAGGGAGGAGTGCGGCTTCGCCGGACCGCGGAAGACAGAAAAGCTAAGTCACCCGAGCTTGAGTGCATAGCACTTTTTAGTTCTAAGCTCTCATGTTATATTCCTCGAACGTTCGTCCCTTGTATGAAAAACCTGTGCGCGGAGG
The DNA here is from genome assembly GCA_963921465.1 of Triticum timopheevii. Taxonomy (NCBI): domain Eukaryota; kingdom Viridiplantae; phylum Streptophyta; class Magnoliopsida; order Poales; family Poaceae; genus Triticum; species Triticum timopheevii. Next base: position 386,269,799 of record OY997274.1, read on the forward strand.
AACCAACTCGTGGTTAAGTTGCGCCCTTGCTTTGTTTTCGAGTCTGCTCAACAATACAAGCGCGCTGCAACTGGCCCGAGAAGGTTTCTTGCCGGGTACAACACCGCAAGCGGGCTGCTGACGTTCCGCAATCAGCAAGTGTGTTAGCACCGGCAAGTTCCCTAGAAGCGAAAGGTAGAAACGTACAAGGGATTTAATGAGGTAGAGGATGTAGCGTAGCAAGCCTTGCCATGGGACGTCCTTTGTATGAGAAACTTGTGCGCAGAGGAGCTAACTCGTGGTTAAGTTGCGCCCTTGCTTTGTTTTCGAGTCCGCTCAACAATACAAGTGCGCTGCAACTGGCCCGAGAAGGTTTCTTGCCGGGTACAACACTACCAGCAGGCTGCTGACGTTCCGCACTCAGCAAGTGTGTTAGCGCCGGCAAGTTCCCTAGAAGCGTAGAGTGTAAACATACAAAGGGCGAAACATGGCGTTGCATTGCGCAACTTGAAGTTACATTGCAAAGAGTAACTTATTGCGGCGCCGTCTAAATTTTCCTCATGACTATAATAATAGCGACAGGGAAAAACCAGAAGGGCGCACTGGCACAGAGGCCCCGGCAAGCCAATTTCACTGGGGGCTGCAAGTACCGAAGTTCCTCCGCGGCAAGTCAGGGTCCCCGGAGGCTGCGACGCCGGCGGCAAGGACAAAGAAAGGCGCACCGGCACATGGTTCGCGGCGAGCCAGAGTTGCCGGGGGCTGCAAATATCAAGATTCACCCCCGGCAAGCCAGAGTCGCCGGGGGCTGTAATATCAGATAAGTTTTTCATCCCTCGTCATGCATCCTCTTATGGGCTGGGGAATGCGAGGCCGCGCCCTTGAACGAATGTGTCTTGTAAAAAAAACCCCTGAGCATGGAGGAACCAACTCGTGGTTAAGTTGCGCCCTTGCTTTGTTTTCGAGTCCGCTCAACAATACAAGTGCGCTGCAACTGGCCCGAGAACGTTTCTTGCCGGGTACAACACCGCCAGCGGGCTGCTGACATTCCGCACTCAGCAAGTGTGTTAGCACTGGCAAGTTCCCTAGAAGCGTAGGGTGGGAACATACAAGGCGCAAAATCAAGTAAAGGGCATAATCCGGCAAGCATTCCACTCTTTTCATTAAAAAACATCCCAATTAGTACAAGTCCATAGAGGATGAAAAACATGATAGAGAGGATTACAAATTTTAAATACAGCTAAGGCCCGAAGGCTTACAAATTAACAGATAAGATGCCTGTAATCCCTCTCTTGTTTCTCTCTTCAGGGAGTAGGTCAAGGAGGCCCCGGCAAGAGAAGCTTGCCGGGGAAGGCAAAAGGGGCGCCTAGGTGAGTTACGGGTGCCAGAAGACACCAAGAGAACTTCCCGAGGGCCGGCCAGGAGCTTGGCGGAGACGGAGGCGCCGGAGGCAGAGCTCGAAGACGGGGCGGCAGGACGTCAGCACGCTGTCGAGGGCACCTCGCCCTCGTATTCCGACTTGACGGCCTTGCCGCCACCCCTCTTCCTCTTCCGCAGCCTCCCTACGCCAGCCTCCCAAGGAGACGGCCCCGGAGAGTTCAGAAGGCCGGCGACCCGGATGATGGGGTCGCCGGTGGCGCGCGCGAGGCGGCGTCCGACGCCTAGTCGGACCCGCCGTCCTCGTCGTCGCTATCGCTCCCCTCCTCGTCACTCTCGCTCGAGGAGGGGCCTTCGCTATCGGAGGAGCTGTCCACGCAGCATCTCGCCCGGATGCCGGAGTCCCCGAAGACCTTGACGGCGAGAAGGTCGCCCTCCATTAACTTAAAATGGAGGGTAAACCCCGCCGTCAAGCTGTGGATGCGGGCGAACGTCTTCCACCCTCGATCGAAGTACATCATGCTGGGGGCTGGGGATACGACACTGACTCGAGTGCCGCTGATCCCGCAGCCCCTCATGCGCAACTCCAGCATCTCGGGCGGGTCCGGTTCCATCGCGCTTGCAAACGGAGCCGGAAGCTGGAGGCGTCGACGAGGTGCCCGGCGCAGCTTGACGAAGAACTCCCAGGGGTCGTCCCCGATGTGGACCGCCTCGAGGAGAGGAGCCGCCGGCGGAGACGGGGGTGGCGCACCACCCCGGCCGCCTCTTCCCCGAGCGCCTCGGCCACGCCCTCGACCTCGTCCACGGCCTCGCCCCCTCCCTCTTCCCCTCGCGGCTGGCTCCGCCACCGCAGGAGCGAGAGAGGGAGAGGTGCGCTGTCTGGCGGCAACCCTCGCCGCCACCGACGAAGGGCCAGGGTTCCCTTTATCCATGGCGAGTGGGAGAGAGGAGAACAGAAGCTGAAGAAAGGAGGAGATGAGAGAGTGCGGGGTTCTGTGCCCCCCTTTATAAAGGAGCAGGGTGGGGGCCCGGCCGCCCCGCTCGGCGAATCAAGGTACAGGAGGGGCAGCCAATCAGGACCGACCCGCTGCCTCTGCTCGCGACGGCCCGGATTCCCACTCCCACCGTCCGTGACCCCAAGTGCATGGGAGCTACGTGGCGGGGATACAGGGCCGAGGTGACGGGTGAGGCGGCCTCGCCCCACCCCGTGATAGTGGGGTTGGATGCCTCGAAAACCGCGCACCGGCCCCATCTAGTAAATGCACCACGCCCCCACGCCTACCTCCATTTAGGTAGGGGGGCGTGTGCCGTCCCCGTCATCATGGCTTGATGCATGATCGCAAGGCTCAGCCCTGCACGCACGTCACCCACGACGCCGCGTTTGACGCGTGCTGCTCTAGGCGTGCGCGGTGGAAGCGGAGAGATATGCGGTGTGACCTAGGCCGCGCGTGCCCGTGCACTGTTTTGGGCCTGGCCCAACAGCGCTCGGCACCGTGTATGGCCCAGGCCCGGGGGCTCCTGTCGGTGTACTAAAGTAGGGGGGTACCTTAGTACCACGAACTTGTGCACGAGCAGTCGTAGCCCCCCGCGGCAAGGCTTGCCGGACGCCCGCCAAGATCCTCCACGGCTACTTTGATGCCATTCAAGATCAAAGTACTCAAACCAAGGCCCCGGCAAGAAGAGCTTGCCGGGAAGGCCAACCAAGGTCCCGGCAAGAGAAGCTGGCCGGGAAGAAAACAAAGGCCCCGGCAAGAGGAGCTTGCCGGGAAGGCCGACCAAGGCATCTCCAGAAGACTTGCCGTGGCGCCCCGCGCGTCCCGGCAAGGCCCAACGACCGGCAAGCTTGCCGGCACAACAAGAGAAGGGCCGCAGCAAGGCACTTGCCGCGGCAAGACTGCCACCCAAACTCCAGCGCATCCGGCGACGTGTCATCATAGGGCTATCCCAAGGGCACGTGGCGAGGCACTACGCACCCATGCGGGGCTAGGTGGCAAGCGGAGCTGACAGAGACGCCATCGTGGCAACCGGTGGCTCACTTGACGGTCGCTTCTCTGCACTATTGGGGCGACCGGACGGGCATTAAATGCCCTTGCCCCCTGCCGTCAGAGTTAGGTAGGGGACACTGTTGGTCACTGTTACACCAACCTGCATTTTTACCTTTCTACCCCCTCTTCTTACGCTGCCACCTGTTGGTGCCCCCTTCAGACTATAAAAGGGAGGCCCATGCGCACGTAGAAGGGGTTCGGTCCATTTTTGGGACACATGCAACACCACCATATGCTCGAACCCTCGAGCAAGATCGAATACGAACACAAAGCAGCAGTAGGAGTTTTATCTCTCCGAAGAGCTCCGAAGCTGGGTAAAAATCGCCCCGTCTCCCCAGCACGCGCCCGACCTCGATCTGCTCTGCGCGCGGCCTCCGCCCCCCTTGCCGGACTAGAAGGGGCCCCCCGTGCCCCATAGGTGCTCATGGCCACAGAGAGATACGCCCCGACACTGCTGCCCCAACATCTTCACCAACACCGCTTGGGAACGCATAGACACTCTATGTCTTCACACCTTTCTGGTCATTCCTGACAAAAGGGGGAGAAGCATATGAGTTGATAGTCTTCAAGCGGGTTTATATGGGTCGGGTGCTTATTTTTGCTAATTTTAGCAACTCTTGTTCTTGAATTGTTGTTTTTTGAGTTGTAACACTTAAACTTGATGGTCGTCTGCTACTCTGCTGCTACCATTTATTGCAATGATAAATTCCGCATGAAGACATTCTGCGGACGCCCATTTCTCATTGTGCATGTCATTATCTTCATTACATTTTTGTATGCACGATGAATTGTCTTTATGAAGTGAGGAAGATCTCCACAAAGCAGAAACTGCCATGTGCATTTGCATTCAAAGGAAAAATACTTATACGCACATCTTCAGGGGGAGCCCCTTCATCTTCATGAAGCCAATGACTGTGTTCTTTTAACTTACACCTATTTTTATCCCCATTGAAAATTTCAACCAGTTTGTCATCAATCACCAAAAAGGGGGACATTGTAAGTGCATCTAGTGCCACCCTTAGTTGGTTTTGGAGTATTAACGACCAACATGGTTGAGGGACTAATGTGTTTGTGACAATTGCAGGATAACACAGGTAGAAGTCCCTCATTGATTCGGTTTTCCTACCGGAGATGACCCCTAAAAATATAAGAAGACATTGAAGACAATGGTGGTTCATGAAGACATTCACGTCGAAGATAATGATGTATGTAGACATTCACTTGAAGACTATGGAGTGCGAAGACATAGTTTCTTACGCAGTTTCATTTTCTTCCTCCTTGAGTCATAGGAACCACCGTACTGTTAAGTGGGGTCAAAGTGAACAAATTAAGAATATTGATGTGATACTCAACCAAGATCCTATGTCTTCGAGAGAAGACAATGAGAGCAAATCTTATCCAGAGTTGGATGAGTCAGCTTTGCTTGTAGCCCAGGCCAAGCTGCCACGTGTGTTTGAAATGCGACCGTTGGACATGTGTCGGTTCCTTGGTGACCTAGGGTCATTTCGGTCATATCATGCCGGGTTGCCTCCTGGCTACAAATTGGTGGCTGCTTAGGCTTTTTTGTTTGAGAGAAACCCACCTCTCAAGTGTTCGAGAGAGAGATCATTGTGAGGACAAAGCCAAAACACCCAGAGCCAAAAGAGTGTTAGGCATCACTGAAGTCTTTCTGTCTGCATGACCTGAAGACTTACACTTGAGGACTGTGTATCCTCTAGCCGGTTAGGCGTCACGTTCTGAGGATCCAAGAGTCATTGTGGATCGCCGGTGAACGGAGTCTTTGAAGTTTTGGAAGTCGACCTTGAAGACTTACTAGAGTGATTGGGTGAGGATTGGGTGTCCTTATATCAAGGGGAATAAGGTGAAGACGTGGTCTTTTGAGTTCAATCTCATCCTCCCTAACTAGATGTATAGTTGTCACAGCAACTGGAACTGGTCTACCAAATCCTTGTCTTCACCAAGGTACTGGTTCTATCCCCTACCTCCTTTGCATTTCAGTTTGTCTTCGTGAAGTCATTGCTTGTTTGCCTCATTTGTTTGACATCACTGTGCGAAGACTATTACCCGTTTGGCTTCATAATGTCTTCCCATTCCGACCTGTTCTACCTAGCAACTATTTGTCTTCGTGCTTTCATTGTATTGCTTACTTGACTATGGCCTATCTAGTGTAGTTTATCTTCCGCTGCAAATCATATAGGTTCAATTTGGTTGTCTATCTTCGAAGACATTGTTCCTTTGAAGACTTTCATAAAAATCGCCTATTTACCCCCCCCCCTCTAGTCGATTGTGACTGCCTGGTTTTTGCCTTCTCTCTTTTTTCGGATTTCTTTTGCCTCTGCTTTGCATTTGCGATTTTTGAATTAATTCAAATGGACTTAAAAAATTGGGCATGTCCTTGATTTTCACCCAAGTGAGCCCTCCATCTCTTAATCATCATTCTTTCTCTGAAAAATCCCAAAATGACCCATGGAATATTTTTCATAAAAGAAAAATATTCATTTTCTTCTCTCAATTTCAATTCAGAAACTTGTGCTCCAAAGCAAACCCTCATTTTTCTTGCTCCTAAAATCCTGAGAAAATTCCCAAATATTCTTTGACCTTGGTACACCTCCCTGAGCAAAAATATTGCATAACTTTTTGGACTATTTATCCTACAGAAAATCATTACTGTTCTGGCCTCAAAATGCACTTTGCACAACAAGTGTATTTTTCCTTGATCCAATGAGGCTGATTTTTCTTGAGCCTCATTACCCTCCTAAGAAAGCTTAACCCCAGGAGATCAGCCCTAATCTCATTCTAGAAGCCACCCAAACTTGGTGTCCAAGTTCCTGTCCAGAAACTTGCCGAGTAGCTCTAGTCTTATCGGCCTGGCACTGTGCCATTTCCTCATTTAGACCAAACACTGCACGGATAACACACCAGACATGGTTTGGCAACCTCCGGGCACCGTTTTGGCATAGTTTGCATGGTGACCGCATGAAGACATGGCCCTGGCAACGTGTTCGACGCGCTCTGTGCCGCGCCTGCGCGTTCCAGAGCTTGCCGATGACTGCCGCACCATGCCATCGTCTTCGTCTCATCGCCCTCGACCCCTCCCTGCCGCTCGCCGATGCCGGAGCAGCCGCAGCGTGCACGGGCACATCATGGCCAAAACCACAGTGCGCCTGTGCCCCTGTCTTCTTCTCCAACCGCCTCTTGTGCTCGTCTTCGAGCTTCATAGTGCACGCGTGAGCTCTGAAGCCTTGCCCCCTCCCCATTAGCGCTCAACATAGTTGTGCGCCGCTTCCAGAGAGCTCTGGCGGAGCCGAGACCCCCTCCCGCTCCGCCTATAAATTCAGACCCCCTCCACCCTCTCCGAGCACTCCAAGCTCATCGCCCAACCTCCACAAACCCGTAGCAAAGCCGCAGCCCGGCAGGGCAGGCCTCTGGCCGCTGCCCCCGACCTGAGCTTGCCGGCAATCTCCACAGCTCCTCCTCCTCACTCCAGTGCCCCGTGAGCTCAATCCACTCCTCAGGCGACTCCCTAGTGGCCCACTTGTGCCGTCCGAACCCGTTGGAGCCCCTGGTGGAGGCCCACATTGCTGTTTTCCTCAACTCTAGCGAGCTCCGCCTTCTGCCGCCGCTAGAGAAGCCCTTTCCGACCCCGTCCATCCACCTCTAGCCAAGCCACGGGTACAGGCAGGTATGCAAGCGTCTCCTCTACCTATCCATTCCTCTCGATCTGGCCGTCGAGCTTGCCTCGTCGAAGAAAGTGCCGGTGAAGTGTCGCCCGTCTCTCTTCTCTCTCTCCCCGGACCTGACGTGTGGGGCCTGCTGTCAGCCTCACCACTCGCGCCCGAAGCGATACAAGTGGAGGCGTATTCCAGGAATACGCCATCGACGTCGCCCCTCCCCTCAGATTTTCTTTTAATTCAAATTTAATCAATATTTGACAAGAAACTTTGACCAGGCATAACTTTTAAACCATAAGTCTGAATGAGTTTATTCTTTTTTGCATTGTGTTGGTTTTGAAAAGTTCTAGCAGCACACCAAAATGGAGATTTTTCCTTGCTGTCTAGCATTTCTAGTGATTTTCAGAATGATTCTTGATATTTTGTTTTGCTGTTTTTAATTATTTACAGAGGGAGAAGCTTGTCTTGAAGATAACTAGGAGGAGTGTGAACCTACTCTGCACTAAGGCAAGTCCTCAAACAATTCAGTTGATAAACTGAAAGTGATAAAGAAAAACTTCTACAAACTCTGTTTGCTCTTGTTGTTGTAAATATGTAAAGCCAACATTCAAGTTTTCAGCAAAGATTATGAACTAACCATATTCACAATAACACTTAGGTCTCATATTTACTCATATCAATGGCATAATAACCTAGCAAGCAATAATAATAAATCTTGGATGACAACACTTTCTCCAAACAATCATAATATGACATAACAAGATGGTAGTTTGCTAGCCCTTTCTGAGTCCGCAAAACATAAATGCAGAGCACCACTAAAGATCAAGGACTGACTGGACATTGCAATTCATGGTAAAAGAGATCCAATCATAGTTATAATCAATATAAATTAATAGTAATGGATGCAAATGACAGCGGTGCTCTCCAACTGGTGCTTTATAATAAGAGGATGATGACTCAACATAAAAGTAAATAGATAGGCCCTTCACAGAGGGAAGCAGGGATTTGTAGAGGTTCCAGAGCCTGAGTTTTGAAATAGAGATAAATAATATTTTGAGTGGAATATTTTCATTGTCAACATAACAACCAAGAGATCTCGATATCTTCCATGCTACACACATTATAGGCGGTTCCCAAATAGAATGGTAAAAAGTTTATACTCCCCCACCACCAACAAGCATCAATCCATGGCTTGCCCGAAACAACGGGTGCCTCCAACTAACAACAATCCTAGGGGAGTTTTGTTTGTAATTAATTTGATTTGAGCATGGGACTGGGCATCCCGGTTACCGGCCATTTTCTCGTTAGTGAGGAGCGGAGTCCACTCCTCGTGAGAATAACCAACCTAGCATGGAAGCTATAGACAGCCCTAGTTGATACATGAGTTGTTCGAGCATACAAAACAGAATTCCAGTTGAAGGTTTAGAGTTTGGCACATACAGATTTACTTGGAACGGCAGGTAGATACCGCATATAGGAAGGTATGGTGGACTCATATGGAATAACTTTGGGGTTTACGGATTTTGGATGCACAAGCAGTATTCCCGCTTAGTACAAGTGAAGGCTAGAAAAAGACTAAGAAGCGACCAACTAGAGAGCGACAACAGTCATGAACATGCATTAAAATTAATAGACATTGAGTGCAAGCATGAGTAGGATATAATCCACCATGAACATAAATATCGTGGAGTCTATGACTACATGTGTAAACATGTGCCAAGTCAAGCCACTCGAATCATTCAAAGGAGGATACCACCCTATCATAGCACATCACAACCATTTTAATAGCATGTTGGCACGCAAGGTAAACCATTATATACTCCTAGCTAATTAAGCATGGCATGAGAAACTATAATCTCTAATTGTCATTGCGAACATGTTTCATTCATAATAGGCTGAAACAGGAATGATGAACTAATCATATTTACAAAAACAAGATTGGTCGAGTTCATACTAGCTTCTCTCATCTCAATCACTCCATCATATATCGTCATTATTGCCTTTCACTCGCACGACCGAACGATGTGGATAATAATAATAGTGCACATGCATTGGAATAAGCTGGAATCTGCAAGCATTCAATTCAAGGGAGAAGACAAGGTAATATGGGCTCTTGATTAAATCAACAATAATGCATATGAGAGCCACTCAACATTTTCATCATGGTCTTCTCCTCTCGACCCCTAAAGAAAAGAAAAGAAATAAAACTATTAACACGGGAAAGCTCCCAACAAGCAAAAGAAGAACGAGAAATCTTTTTGGGTTTTCTTTTAATTACTACTACTACAGACATGGAAAGTAAACTAGCTAAAAGCTATAACTAATTTTTTGGTTGTTTTTCTTAAGGTTATTCAAACACACGAGAAGAAGGCTTAGAAAAGAAAATAAACTAGCATGGATAGTACAATGAAAAAGTATGAGCACCGACAACTAGAATGAAGGTGTGAACATGAATGTATTGTCGGTGAGAAATACGTACTCCCCCGAGCTTAGGCTTTGGCCTAAGTTGGTCTATTCCCACGGATCGAAGCTACTCTCTCCGGTGTACTGAGGAGTGTCATCTGGATGCCACTGGTTGGCGATCTCCTCCAGATCCCACTGATAAACAGACTGTCGATAAGGGTCAAGTGGTGGTTCTGGCTCAGGCTCTATAGCTGTTGTCAGGCTCCAGTATGCGTAAACGGCCTCGGGCAAGATGAGGTACGTGCCTGACAGTATGTTAAACAAAGAGGGTGCAGGCAAGATAATAGTCTCACAGTGAGTTTTATTAAATATCAAATTATACTTAAGCATCATCTTCTTATTTTTAAAAATATATTCATGTGCTACCATACTATTATAATCTAGAAAAATAGGGGGCAACAACTTTTCCTCTTTCTCATAATGCCTAATAGGTATCTCAAAGTGTTTAGCAAGGCGTGAAGCAAGGATGCCTCCAAAGATGGGGCCGTTTGTACGGTTCAGACTTAATCGTTTAGCAATAATAGCGCCTAAGCTGAAGGTTGTATCACGAAATAAAGCATGGCACAAAATGACAAGATCAGGAGTACTAAGATTGCCACTGTTCCCGCAACCAATTAAGCATCTGCCAGCAAATATCGCAAAGTAACGTAGAACAGGAAAATGTATACTAGTAATTCTTGCATCGGAAACTTTCCTCGTTTCCCCTACAGCGATCATATCAATAAACCCTTCCACATCAGTACGATGTGGTTCCTCTATGCTTCCCTCAAAGGGAAACTTGCAAACCCCACAAAAGTCATAAAGTGACATCTCCTTATACTCATGATATAGATAAAAATCCACCGAAGGTGGTGATCTCCTAGCATGAAAATAAAAATTTTGCACAAAAATATTAGTGAGTAGGAGACACTGACCGAGCTGGTCGTGGAGGAAGTCGGCGAGGCCTGCATTCTCAGCCAAATAATAAAAATCATCATGAATCCCAACTGATCTCAAGAGCTCATCACAAGGCCATTCACACGGTCGAACCTCCGGGTGCGAGGGAGATTATATTTGGGCTTTTTATCCTCTTCACTTTGCTTATCTTTCGAGCTTTGGCTCTAAGAGCCCCTCAATAATCTCTTCATCATTTTCTGAAAATTTCTGAAATTTTTAGTAACTCAAAATAAAAGTGAACCAAACTCAACAAAATTGATAGCAACTACTCCCATAAGTGCCTAGATACTATATCATGCATTAGAACTACTTGGGACCAAATAAATTTGACATGCGAGCTCAAGAACAAGGTCAGCTAGGCAGCAAAAATTTGCAATGAATAAAGCACTAGAACAAAAACTAATTGGACCATTGGAGGAGTCACATACCGAAGAACAATCCCCCAAAACAGTTTCATGAATGAAGCTTTGAGAAAGGAGATCAAAAATTGCAGCAAAACAAGCTAGAACATGAGTTTGAGTTGTGAGGTGATTTTTTTCTGGAGGAAGACGAAGTGTGTGGGTGCAGGAATAAGTGAAGGGGGGCCACGTGGGGCCCACGAAGCAAGGGGCGCACCCAGGGGGAGGGTGCACATCGGACCCTCATGGCTAGGTGCTAGCTCCCCCTGATGTGTTCTCAGTGACAGATATTCTCAAATATTCTACAAAAAATCATATTTCATTTCCGGGACATTTGGAGAACTTTTATTTCGGGTTATTATTTATTGTAAGGATAAATAAAAAAACAGACGAAAAAAAACTATTTTTGCTTTATTTAATCTAAATAACAGAAAGTAAAAGGAGGGTACAGAGAGTTGTGCTTTCTAACTTCATCCATCTCATTCTCATCAAAAGGAATCCACTAACGAGGTTGATCAAGTCTTGTTAACAAACTCATTCCGAATCGCATGAAACCGGAGTATCTTCGAATAGCACTAAGTTACCTCAACGGGGATATGCATGTCCCCAACAACAAGAATATAATATTTCTTCTTGATAGTAGGAAATTCAAAACCTCCAATAGTAATCGTTGAAAATTTTCCAATACAATTGATACTATAGACTTCAGGTTGTTTCCTCGAAAAGTATACCGTATGCTCATTACCATTAACATGAAAAGTGGCATTGCCTTTGTCGCAGTCAATAACAGCCCCTACAGTATTCAAAAAGGGTCTACCAAGGATAATTGACATACTACCGTCCTCAGGAATATCAAGAATAACAAAGTCCGTTAAAATAGTAACATTTGCAACCACAATAGGCACATCCTCACATATACCGACATGTATAGCAGTTGATTTATCGGCCATTTGCAAAGATATTTCAGTAGGTGTCAACTTATTCAAATCAAGTCTACGATATAAAGAGAGAGAGGCATAACACTAACACCGACTCCAAGATCACATAAAGCAGTTTTGACATAGTTTCTTTTAATGGAGCATGGTATAGTTGGTACTCCTGGATCTCCTAGTTTCTTTGGTATTCCACCTTTAAAAGTATAATTAGCAAGCATGGTGGAAATTTCAGCTTCCGGTATCTTTCTTTTATTTGTAACAATTTCTTTCATATACTTAGCATAAGGATTCATTTTAAGCATATCAGTCAAACGCATATGCAAAAAGATAGGTTTAATCATTTCAGCAAAGTGCTCAAAATCCTCATTATCCTTTTTCTTGGATGGTTTAGGAGGAAAACGCATGGGTTTCTGAACCTATGTTTCTCTTTCTTTACTGTGCTTCCTAGCAATGAAGTCTCTTTTATCATAACTTTGATTCTTTGATTGTGGGTTATCAAGATCAACAGCAGGTTCAATCTCTACATCATTGTTATTGCTAGGCTGAGCATCAACATGAACATTATCATTAACATTATCACTAGGTTCATGTTCATCACCAGATAGTGTTTCAGCATCAGAAATAGAAATATCATTGGGATTCTCAGGTGTGTCTACAACAGGTTCACTGGAAGCATGCAAAGTCCTAGCATTTTTCTTTTTCTTTTTTAGAAGGACTAGGTGCATCAAGTTTAGTTCTTTGAGAATCTTGCTCAATTATCTTTGGGTGACCCTCGTGATACAAAGGTTCCTGAGTCATTTTACCCCCTCTAGTCACAACTCTAACAGCATTATCATTCTTCTTATTATTTAATTCATTGAGCAAATCATTTTGAGCTTTAAGCACTTGTTCTACTTGAGTGGTAACCATAGAAGCATGTTTACTAATGAGTTTAAGTTGACCTTTAACTCTAGGCATATAATTACTCAAGTGTTCAATCATATAAGAATTATTTTTCAATTGTCTACCAACATAAGAATTGAAGTTTTGTTGTTTAACAATAAAATTATCAAACTCATCTAAGCAGTGGTTGGCAGACTTATAACGAGGAATATCACCTTCATGAGAATTTACCTTTACTACCTGTGTCGGGTTATCAAGACCATGTATTTCTTCAATAAGTGGTAAATTCTTAACATCTTCAGCTTTAATACCCTTATCTTTCATAGATTTATTTGCCTCTTGCATATCTTCAAGACTGAGAAATAGAATACCCCTTTTATTCGGAGTTGGCGTAGGAGTTGGTTCAGGAAGTGTCCAATTAGTTTCATTAGTCAACATATTATCCAATAGCAATCCAGCTTGATCAACTCTTCTTTACCTGAAAACGCAACCAGCACAACTATCCAGGTGGTCTCTGGAAGCACCGGTTAGTCCATTATAAAAGATATCAAGTATTTCATTTTTCTTGAGAGGATGATCAGGCAAAGCATTAAGTAATTGGAGAAGCCTCCCCCAAGCTTGTGGGAGACTCTCTTCTTCAATTTGCACAAAATTATATTTTTCCCTCAAAGCTTCTTATTTCTTATGAGCGGGGAAATATTTAGCAGAGAAGTAATAAATCATATCCTAGGGACTACGCACACAACCAGGATCAAGAGAATTAAACCAAGTTTTAGCATCACCCTTTAATGAGAACGGAAATAATTTAAGGATATAGTAGTAACGAGTTTTCTCATCATTAGTGAATAGGGTGGCTATATCATTTAACTTAGTAATATGTGCCACAACAGTTTCAGATTCATAGCCATAAAAAGGATCAGATTCAGCCGAAGTAATTATCTCAGGATCGACAGAGAAATCATAGTCCTTATTAGTAACACAGATAGGTGAAGTAGCAAAAGCGGGGTCGTATTTCATTCTAGCATTCAAAGACTTCTCTTTATGTTTAGCTAATAATTTCTTAAGATCATATCTATCATTGCAAGCAAGAAAGTCTCTACCAGTTTCTTCATCCATAACATAACCCTCAGGCGCAACAGGCAATTCATATCTAGGGGGAGAATCTTCATCATCACTTTCATCAATGTTATCAGTTTCAATAATTTCATTCTCTCTAGCCCTAGCAAGTTGTTCATCAAGAAATTCACCTAGTGGCACAGTACTATCAAGCATAGAAGTAGTTTCATCATACGTATCATGAATAGCAGAAGTGGCATCATCAATAACATGCAACATATCATAATTAACAGCAGAAGCAGGTTTTGGTGTCGCAAGTTTACTCAAAACAAATGGTGAATCAAGTGCAGAGCTGGATGGCAGTTCGCTACCTCCTCTCGTAGTTGAGGGAAAAATCTTAGTTCTTTCATCTTTCAAGTTCCTCATAGTGATCAGCAGATATAAATCCCAAGTGACTCAAAGAATAGAGCTATGGTCCCCGGCAACGGCGTCAGAAAATAGTCTTGATAACCCACAAGTATAGGGGATCGCAACAGTTTTCGTGGATAGAGTATTCAACCCAAATTTATTGATTCGACACAAGGGGAGCCAAAGAATATTCTCAAGTATTAGCACTTGAGTTGTCAATTCAACCACACCTGGAAAACTTAATATCTGCAGCTAAGTATTTAGTAGCAAAGTAATATGGAAATAACGGTAACAGTGGCAAAAGTAACAGTAGCAGTTTTGTAGTAATTGTAACAGTGGCAACGGTAAAGTAACTAAGCAAAGATCAATATGTGAAAATCTCGTAGGCATTGGATCAGTGATGGATAATTATGTCAGATGCGATTCCTCATGCAACAGTTATAACATAGGGTGACACGGAACTAGCTCCAGTTCATCAATGTAATGTAGGCATGTATTCCGAATATAGTCATACAAGCTTATGGAAAAGAACTTGCATGACATATTTTGTCCTACCCTCTTGTGGCAGTAGGGTCCTATAGGAAACTAAGGGATATTAAGGCCTCCTTTTAATAGAGTAACGGACCAAAGCATTAACACTTAGTGAATACATGGACTCCTCAAACTATGGTCATCACCAATAAGTATCCCGATTATTGTCACTTCGGGGTTAACGGATCATAACACATAATAGGTGATTATAGACTTGCAAGATAGGATCAAGAACTCACATATATTCATGAAAACATAATAGGTTCAGATTTTTCTCTGATTTTTTTCTCCGCGAAAGCAAATATATGGAGTTGGAGTTGAGGCCGGTGGAGCATCAGGGGGGCCACGAGGTAGGGGGCACGCCCCCCACCCTCGTGGACAGGGTGTGGGCCCCCTGGTGTTGATTCTTTCGCCAGTATTTTTTATTAATTCCAAAAATATTCTCCATGAAGTTTTAGGTCATTCCAGGAACTTCTATTTCTGCACAAAAATAACACCATGGCAATTCTGCTGAAAACAACGTCAGTCTGTGTTAGTTCCATTCAAATCATGCAAGTTAGAGTCCAAAGCAAGGGCAAAAGTGTTTGGAAAAGTAGATACGATGGAGACATATCAGGCCTTTCCTTTACTTTATTCAATTTTTATTTTTATTTGAGTCTCCATCTTCTCTTATAAAGCACCAACTAAGGGGCACTATGATTGTACTTGAGCATTGGGTGTAGCATATGAGTGTGTTTCATGAATGGATCAATGATTGAGCATAATGGGCTAGGGATAACTTGCTTTAGTGTTGATATTTCAAAAGACATGGTTGCTTGTTGATATGCTTGAGTATTGAAATGCTCATGTCAAAACTAGACTATTGCTTTGAATCACATAAAAGTCCAAATGTCCATTCTACAAAGAAAAGAATATGTGATGAACATGTTACTCATCATTCCACATCAAAAATTATGTTTTTATCATTTACCTACTCGAGGACAAGCAAGAATTAAGCTTGGGGATGCTGATACGTCTCCAACGTATCTATAATTTTTGATTGTTACATGCTGTTATATTATCACTCTTGGATGCTTTACAATCATTTTATAGCAACTTTATATCATTTTTTGGTACTAACCTATTGACATAGTGCCCAGGACCAGTTGCTATTTTTTGCTGGTTTTTTACTTCGAAGAAAATCAATACCAAATGGAGTCCAAACGCAGCGAACCTTTTTGGTGATTTTTTCCGGACTAGAGGACACCAGATGGGCCAAAGAAGTACCAGAGGGGTGCCCCGAGGGGGGCACAAACCACATGGTTGCACTGGTGGGTTATGCCCACCTTGGTGACCTCCTACATCGCCTCTTTGCTCTATAAATACCCCAATATTCTAGAAACCCTAGGGAAGTCGACGAAAATCAATTCTAGCCGCCGCAAGTTCCTGAAACCACTGATCCAATCTAGACACCATCACGGAGGGGTTCATCATCCTCATTCGTGCCTCTTCGATGATGCGTGAGTAGTTCATTGTAGACCTACGGGTCCGTAGTTAGTAGCTAGATGGCTTCCTCTCTCTCATTTGATTCTCAATACAATGGTCTCTCGGAGATCTATTTGATGTACCTCTTTTTGCGATGTGTTTGTTGGGATCCGATGAACTTTGAGTTTATGATCAGATCTATGTTTTTATACATGAAAGTTATTTGAGTATTTTGATCTCTTATATGCATGATTACTTATAGCCTCATTTCTTCTTCGAATCTTTGGTTTAGTTGGGCCAACTAGATTGATTTTTCTTGCCATGGGAAGAGGTGCTTTGTGATGGGTTCGATCTTACGGTGCTTGATCCCAGTGACAGAAGTGGAACTGACACGTATGTATTGTTGCCATTAAGGATAACAAGATGGGGTCTAATTCCTACATGAACAGATCTTGTCTACATCATGTCATCGTTCTTATTGCATTACTCTGCTTTTCCATGAAGTTAATACACTAGATGCATGCTGGATAGTGGTCGATGTGTGGAGTAATAGTAGTAGATGTAGGCAGGAGTCGGCCTACTAATATCGGACGTGATGCCTATATAATGATCATTTCTTGGATATCATCATGATTATTTGAAGTTCTATCAATTGCCCAACAGTAATTTGTTTACCCACCGTATGCTATTTTTCTCGAGAGAAGCCACTAGTGAAATTTACGGCCCCGGGTCTCTTCTTTATTATATTTGCCTTCGAGATCTATTTCTATTTGCTTTTATTTTAGATCTATTAATCCAAAAACACAAAAATACCTTGCTGCAAATTTTATTTATTTATTTTATCTCGTGCTCTGGCGAGATCTATTTATCCAATCTACTACAATTTTACCTATCTTTTTACCCGTGAGGGATTGACAACCCCTCTCTTACGTCAGGTTGCAAGTATTTGTTCTTTGTGTGCAGGAGCTATTTACGTGGTGTTGCATGGTTCTCCTACTGGTTCGATAACCTTGGTCTCATCACTAAGGGAAATACCTACCGTAGCTATGCTGCATCATCCCTTCCTCTTTGAGGAAATACTGACGTAGTTCAAGACGGATCAGACAACTACCACACCGAGCTCATCAATTTCGATGTCGCCCACATTCGCCTCCCGTACAATGCCATCCTCCAGTATGTAGCCCTCGTCAAGTTCATGGCAGCGACTCAGCACGGCTACAATGTCCTCAAGATGCCAGGAAGCGGCATCATCATCATGGCCGTCTACAACGATAAGGATGCGGTGTGCGCCCTCGAGCGGGCCTACCAGGCCGCAATAGTCGAGAACTCAGATGACGAGGGTGCCATCCGTCCTCCTGAGGCCGTCCCCAAGAAGAAGAAGCAGCTCCTCCTCAGGGGCCATCAGGAGGCTGGGTCGTCCGATGATCATACCTTAGGTCCTGCGCCCACTGCATGGGCACCTTCCTCTCTTGCATAGGAAGGCGCGCCCAGCACCCCTCTCAAGATAGGCTCGGGGGCTCTCGTCTAGAGGGCCTCTGACCTAGCCAACGTCACGAGGGAGGTGTTCGGGCACCACATGGAGGCGTGTTTCAATGCTCGCTTCCGTGAGCAAGGCGCAAGGTGCGAGGCGCCATGCACTCAGGAGTTCATCACCAAGGCAATCGAGGAGCTTCAGGAGGCGCGAGCCATGTGTGGCGAGCGCGCCACGTGTCATTCGGTGCAGCTGCCACCCCCGACGTGGGTGGCGAGCTGCGCGTCTGCGTCAAAATCCCAGGCCTCAACAGGGCTGCTTCTCAGGAGCTCTTCTGGCCGCCCTGCGTTGGCCGGTGTGGGGGCCACCCTGATAGCTATGTCCACATGCCGTTTGGCCTGCCGAACGTGGCTGCCTCGCACCCGCTACATGTAGGGCGTTCTGGCAGCTCACGAGGCCAGGTGCTAAGCAATCCTGACGGAGGAGGTGCCGGAACCTCACGAGCCCCCCGGGACTCAGGTCGGCCAGCTCATGAGGAGCGACTTCTGCAGCACACATCTTCAGCTTCTCTTCATCTTTAGCTTCTCCAACGCCTCTACAAAGACAGTGTTAGGTGACTTTTTGGTTTGTTCAGTTGAGGGCGCCCCTTGGGCTGCATTATCCTCAAGCTGTACGGGTCCGTCCATGCAGCATGTATCATTTTGTGCATATATCAGAACTGGCCTTACTCCTTCATGAGTTGCTTTATATATCATCACCTGCTTGACCGATGCTTCGGCACCATGACTGACATGCGCCCTCACAAACCCGCCCACGACTGCCTCATGATTAAGGACTGGACGGCGTCTGTGCTCAGGTCCGTCCCTGCACCGTCGCTAAACCCAAGTGGCCGAGCTCTGTCTCGCGGGCCAGCTCCCATGTACGTCACCTCTCGTGGTCCTTGGTGCCGTGTTCTCGCGTGAGCTAATCAAGAGTGGATGAGTTAGGGCCCGTGACCCAGTGCCTCGCCGCCGCGGGATCCGCGCACTGGTTGTCTTTCCTTGGGATTATTGCATGAGAAGACTGTGCGTGGCATCTATGCTCGGGTCCATCCCTGCAGCGTCGATAAACCGAATGGCTGAGCTCTGTCTGGTGGGCCGGACCCGTTCACGTCACCTCCTAGAGTCATTGGTGTTTGGCCTTCTCATGCAATGTCCTCCAGAGATTCACTTGGCTCAGGCCACCTAAACATCTCGCAGGGCCATCACAAATGTTCTAAACCAAAAATTCAGGCGCAACCCGCCTTGAGGTAGGGCCTCGTGAGTCCCGCGCTGGCTCACGGGTGCCCATATACACCTCCTCTAATCCTGTCGTGCTATCCATGTGTCAGGACGGGGTTGTACATGCCTCGGAGTCTACCCCCCGATGGAGCTCCTACCCACGCACCAGTGGAAGCCCCATGCTCCACGCTGGCGGATGACACGGTCGAGGAGCGACTATGCTCACGCAAGAGTGCAAACACCATGCTCCACACTGGTGAATTAACAACTGAGGGCACCCTAGCAGCTGCATTAACCTCAGCAGGGCCACTAGGATCGCTCTCTGGCCCCGCCGCACCGCTTTGCCTCAGGAGGGCCGCGCGAGGGCGCTGGGCACGGGGGCTACGCTCAGGTCACGCCTGGCACACACCACCTCACTAGGTCTCTCGAACCTGGTCCTCTCGCGTCCCCCCAAACAAATCAAGCATGGAAAGGTATGGAGGGCTCCGGATTAACTCAAACGCTGCTCACATTTCCTTCATGAGGGTTGTCCGTACCTCAAGGGGTACCCGTGAGCATAGCGACTTAGGGGCCTCATTGGTCACGTAGCCCCTCACCCCCTTGGCCTCGTCCTGGTGATGCGGACTCCCCAACGACGGTTGAGGTATCCACGGGGACGGGCGCTGCCGACTCAGAACACTAAGGCAAACAGAAAGGAAATAATGCACAGAAAGGAAATCGGGGAGTCCTCGCAAGTTATTATAAAACATAATGTCTCACAAGTTCAAGAAGAAGTTTTCACGCCTCCGCAAGGCACGGTAAATGTCGCAGGGTCAAACTAGGAGGAAGCACTGCCATCACCTTGGTTGCTGCCGTCGCTCGCATTGGGGACCTCGTCGTCGACAACGTCGCCACCATCTTGGTCACAGGCCCCGATCGCCGCACCCGCAAGGTCAACGCTGATGAACTTCTCCAACAGGGCTTTCACCTACCTCTTCACGGCCTCAGCAGCAGCGTCACAGGACTCAGAAGCCACTGGTTTGATCAGTGCACCAAGGTCGAAGCTTGGGTCCCGGAGGTGGAAGTGGCTAAAGACCTGCATCGCGGCCGCGGTGGAAAGCGTGCAGCACTCCCCTCCACCATGGAGCCCACTCCGGTGACAATGCCATCAAGCACCTCGGCGACCTTAGGGAGAAGCCCAGCTGGGCCTTCCTCCGGGGTCGCCAGCACCTTCTCATACCATTGTTAGTAAAGGGATTGCAGCGCCGTGCGGGACCTTAGTTCGAGGGAGACGAAGGCTTCACGCCCGATGGCTGCCGCCTTCTCGGCGGCGGCAAGGGTCTTCTCCCTGGCCTCCAGCCGGACCATCTCCTCGGAGACAAGCCGGGCGTGGGAACCCTGGGCCCCGTCCACCTCTTCCTTCAGCTTGCCCAGGCGGTTCCGTTCCGCAGCTTGGTCCTTGGTCGTCGGGGCCAGCTTGGCGTCGCGTTTGGCGAGCATCGCCTCCCAAGCCTTGAGCTCCTCTTCACGTTCTTGGTACCGACGACTGTGGGCAGCCTGCTCTTCACGGAGGGCCTTCAGCTCGGCCTGCGCCGAGCCGCAATGCTCTTTGGCGGACGACACGTCATACGTCCATTTGGCATCATGCTTTTATATTGATATTTATTGCATTATAGGCTGTTATTACACATTATATCACAATACTTATGCCTTTTCTCTCTTATTTTATAAGGTTTACATGAAGAGGGAGAATGCCAGTAGCTGGAATTCTGGACTTGAAAAGGAGCAAATATTAGAGGCCTATTATGCACAACTCCAAAAGTCCTGAAACTTCACGGAGAATATTTTTGGAATATATAAAAAATTTGGGCGAAGAAAGTACCAGAGGGGGGCCACCTGCCATCCACAAGGGTGGAGGGCGCGCCCTCAGGTCTTGTGGGCCCCTGGCAGGCCTCCGACGCCCATCTTCTGCTATATGTTGTGTTTTGACAAGGAAAAAAATTATAAGCAAGCTTTCGGGATGAAGCGCCACCGTCTCAAGGAAGAACATGGGCAGAACCAATCTAGGGCTCCGGCGGAGCTGTTCTGCCGGGGAAACATCCCTCCAGGAGGGAGAAATCATCGCCATCGTCATCACCATTGACCCTCTCATCAATAGGAGGTCAATCTCCATCAACATCTTCACCAGCACCATCTCCTCTCAAACCCTAGTTCATCTCTTGTATCCAATCTTTGTCTCAAAACCTCAGATTGGTACCTGTGGGTTCCTAGTAGTGTTGATTACTCCTTGTAGTTGATGCTAGTTGGTTTATTCGGTGAAAGATCATATGTTCAGACCTTAATGATAATTAATACTCCTCTGATTATGAACATGAATACGTTTGTGAGTAGTTATGTTTGTTCCTAAGGACATGGGAGAAGTCTTGTTATAAGTGATCATGTGAACTTGGTATTCGTTAGGTCCTTTGATGAGATGTATGTTATTTTTCCTCAAGTGGTGTTATTTGAACGTAGACTACATGACACTTCATCATTATTTGGGACTAGGGGAAGGCATTGGGAAGCAATAAGTAGATGATGGGTTGCTAGAGTGATAGAAGCTTAAAAGCCAAGTTTATGCGTTGCTTCGTAAGGGGCTGATTTGGATACATATGTTTCATGCTATGGTTAGGTTTACCTTAATACTTCTTTCATAGTTGCGGATGCTTGTGAGAAGGGTTAATCATAAGTGGGAGGCTTTTCCAAGGAAGGGCAGCACCCAAACACCGGTCCACCCACATATCAAATTATCAAAGTAAGGAACACGAATCATATGAGCATGATGAAAACTAACTTGAAAATAATTCCCATGTGTCCTCGGGAGCGCTTTGCTTTATATAAGAGTTTGCCCAGGCTTGTCCTTTTCTACAAAAAGTATTATGCCACCTTGCTCCACCTAGTTACTATTGTCACTTGTTACCCGTTACGAATTACGTTATCACAAATCTATCTGTTACCGATAATTACAGTGCTTGTAGAGAATACCTTGCTGAAATACCGCTTGTCATTTCCTTCTGCTCCTCGTTGGGTTCGACACTCTTATTTATCGAAAGGATTATGACAGATCCCCTATACTTGTGGGTCGTCAAGACTCTTTTCTAGCTCCGTTGCCGAGGAGTGAAGCACCTTTGCTAAGTGGAATTTGGTAAGGAAACATTTATATAGTGTGCTGAAATTTACTTTCACTTGTTAGTATGGAAAATAATCCTTTGAGGGGCTTGTTCGGGGTATCTTCACCTTGAACGGAAGAGCAAGGAGTTGCTCCTCAACCTACGGCACCTATTGAAAATATTTATTATGAAATTCCATCGGGTATGATAGAGAAACTGCTAGCTAATCCTTATGCAGGAGATGGAACATTACATCCCGATATGCACCTAATCTATGTGGATAAAGTTTGTGGATTATTTAAAGTTGTAGGTATGATCGGGGATGTTGTCAATAAGAAGGTATTCCCTTTATCTTTGAAGGGAAAGGCATTGACATGGTTTAGGCTATCTAATGATATTGGAGCATGGAACTACAACCGATTAAATTGGAATTTACACAGAAGTTTTATCCTATGCATCTGGTTCATCGTGATCAGAATTATATATATAATTTTTTCCCTTGTGAAATATAAAGTATCGCTCAAGCTTAGGGGAGGCTTAATTCAATGTTATATTCATGCCCCAATCATGACCTCTCAAGAGAAATTATTATTCAAAAAATTTATGCTTCGCTTTCTCATAATGATCGATCCACGCTCGATACTTCTTGTACCTGTTCTTTTATGAAGAAGGATATAGAATTCAAATGGGACTTATTAGAAAGAATTAGACGCAACTCTGACGATTGGGAACTCGACGAAGGTAAGGAGTCAGGTGTAAAGCTTAAGTTTGATTGTGTTAAATCTTATGGATACTGATACTTTTCATGATTTTAGCACTAAATATGGACTTGACTCTGAGATAGTAGCTTCTTTCTGTGAATCATTTGCTACTCATGTTGATCTCACTAAGGAGAGGTGGTTTAAATATCATCCTCCCATTGAAGATAAAATTTAAGAACCTAATAAAGTAGAAGAAGAAACTATTACCTATAATGTTGATCGTATTGTTCCTACTACTTATATTGACAAACAACCTTTTCCTGTTAGAATATAGGATCATGCTAAAGATTCAACCGTGGTTCATAAGAGTTATACTAGAATACCTATACCCCATGAAAAAATTAAAGTTGAACCTAGTATTGATATGGTTAAAGATCTCTTGGTCAATAATATTGATGGGCATGTTATTTATTTCTGTATTGAAGCTGCTAGAATTGCTATACCCGATACTAAAGATAAACATAGACCTGTTGTTGGCATGCCTATTGTTTCCGTTAAAATTGGAGATCATTGTTATCATGGTTGTGGGTGCTAGTGTGAGTGCAATTTCTTTTACCTTATATCAAGAAATTATGAAATGATATTGCACCTGCTGAGATAAAAGATATTGATGTTACTATTAAGCTTGCTAATAGAGATATTATATCACCAATTGGGATTGTTAGAGATGTTGAAGTCTTGTGTGGGAAAATTAAATACCCTACTGATTTTCTAGTTCTTGGTTCCCCCACAACATGATTTTTGTCCCATTATTTTTGGTAGACCTTTCTTGAATACTATTAATGCTAAGATAGACTGCGAGAAAGATATTGTTACTGCTGGTTTAGGGGATATGTCTCATGATTTTAATTTCTCTAAATTTCATAGACAACCCCATGATAAAGAATTGCCTAGTAAGGATGAACTTATTGGTCTTGCTTCTATTGCCATGCCTCCTACTGATCCTTTAGAACAATAGTTGCTACACCATGAAAATGATATGTTTATGAATGAAAGAAGGGAAATAGATGAAATATTCTTTAATCAAGGGCCTGTTTTGAAACACAATTTGCCTGTAGAAATCCTTGGGGATCCACCTCCACCCAAGGGTGATCCTGTATTTGAGCATAAACAATTGCCTGATGCCTTGAAATATGCTTATATTGATGAAAAGAAGATATATCCTGTTATTATTAGTGCTCACCTTTCAGAGCATGAAGAAAAGAAGCTATTGAAAAATCTGAAGAAGCACCGTGCCGCTAATGGATATACTATTGATGATCTTAAGGGCATTAGTCCCACTCTATGTCAGCACAAAACTAATTTGGCTGATGCCAAACCAGTTGTTGATCACCAACGACAGTTAAATCCTAAGATGAAGTAAGTGGTAAGAACTGAAATACTAAAGCTTCTGTAGGCAGGTATAATTTATCCTACTGCTGATAGTTGATGGGCAAGTCTTGTTCATTGTGTCCCTAAGAAGGGAGGTATTACTGTTGTTCCTAATGATAAGAATGAACTGATTCCACAAAGAATTGTTATAGGTTATAGAATGGTGATTGATTTTCGCAAATTAAACAAAGCTACTAGAAAAGATCATTACCCTCTACCTTTTGTTGATCAAATGCTAGAAAGACTCTCCAAACATACTCATTTTTGCTTTTCTAGATGGTTATTTGGGTTTCTGTAAAATACCCGTGTCAAAAGATGATTAGGAAAACACCACTTTTACTTGCCCTTTCGGTACTTTCGCTTATAGACGTATGCCTTTTGGTTCATGCAATGCACCCGCTACCTTTCAAAGATGTATGACTGCTATATTCTCTGATTTTTCTGAAAAGATTGTTGAGGTTTTCATGGATGATTTCTCTGTTTATGGAACTTTTTTTGATGATTTCTTAAGCAACCTTGATTGAGTTTTACAGAGATGTGAAGAAACTAATCTTGTCTTGAATTGGGTAAAGTGTCACTCTATGGTTAATGAAGGTATTTTCTTGGGGCATAAAATTTCTGAAAGAGGGATTGATGTTGATAAAGCTAAAGTGGGTGCTATTGAAAAGATGTCGTGTCCTAAAGGTATCAAAGATATAAGAAGTTTCCTTGGTCATGCTGGTTTCTATAGGAGGTTTATTAAAGACTTCTCTAAAATTTCTAGGCCTCTCACTAATCTCTTGCAAAAAGATGTTCCTTTTGTTTTTGATGATGATTGTGTAGAAGCATTTGAAATACTTAAGAAAGCCTTGATTTCTGCACCTATTGTTGAGCCACCTGATTGCAATTTACCCTTTGAAAATATGTGTGATGCCAGTGATTATGTTGTTGGTGCTATCCTAGGGCAAAGATTTGATAAGAAATTGAATGTTATTCATTATGCTAGTAAAACTCTGGACAGTGCCCAGCGAAATTATGCTACTACTGAAAAGGAATTTTTAGTAGTTGTTTTCGCTTGTGATAAGTTCAGATCTTATATTGTTGATTCCAAAGTAACTGTTCACACTGATCATGTTGCTATTAAATATCTTATGGAAAAGAAAGATGCCAAACCTAGACTTATTAGATGGGTTCTTGTTACAAGAATTTGATTTGCATATTATTGATAGAAAGGGAGCTGAGAACCCCGTCGCAGGCAACTTGTCTAGGTTAGAAAATGTTCTTGATGACCCACTGCCTATTGATGATAGCTTTCCTGATGAACAATTAGCTATCATAAATGCTTCTCATAATACTCCATGGTATACTGATTATGCTAATTACATTGTTGCTAAATTTATACCACTTGGTTTCACATACCAGCAAAAGGAAAAGTTTTTCTATGATTTAAGACATTACTTTTGGGATGACCCACACCTTTATAAAGAAGGAGTAGATGGTGTTATGACGTTGTGCACCTGAGCATGAACAAGAACAGATCCTACGCAAGTGTCACTCCGAGGCTTACGGAGGACACCACGCTGGAGATAGAACTGCACATAAGGTATTGCAATCCGGTTTTTATTGGCCCACTCTCTTTAAGGATGCTCGTAAGTTTGTCTTGTCTTGTGATGAATGCCAAAGAATAGGTAATATTAGTAGACGTCAGGAAATGCCTATGAATTATTCACTTGTTATTGAACAATTTGATGTTTGGGGCTTTGATTATATGGGACCTTTTCCTTCCTCCAATGGGTATACGCATTGGATAGTTGTTGTTTATTATGTTACTAAGTGGGTAGAAGCTATTCCAACTAGTAGTGCTGATCATAACATCTCCATTAAGATGCTTAAAGAAGTTAGTTTCCCAAGGTTCCGAGTCCCTAGATATTTAATGACTGATGGTGGTTCAGACTTTATTCATGGTGCTTTCGGCAAATTGCTTGCTAAATATGATGTTAATCATAGAATTGCATTTCCTTATCATCCTCAATCTAGTGGTCAAGTGGAATTGAGTAATAGAGAAATAAAGTTGATTTTGCAAAAGACTGTTAATAGTTCTAGAAAGAATTGGCCTAAGAAACATGATGATGCATTATGGGCTTATAGAACTACTTATAAGAACCCCATGGGTATGTCTCCATATAAAATGGTTTAGGGAAAAGCATGTCACTTACCTCTTGAATTAGAACATAAGGCTTCTTGGGCAATTAAAGAGCTCAACTATGATTTCAAACTTGCCGGTGAGAAGAGGTTATTTTTATTTGACGTTAGCTCGCTTGATGAATGGAGAACCCAAGCCTATGAGAATGCCAAATTGTTTAAAGAAAAAGCTAAAAGATGGCATGATAAAAGGATACAAAAGTGTGAATTTCATGTAGGTGGCCATGTCTTGCTATACAATTCTCGTTTAAGATTTTTTGTAGGAAAGCTTCTCTCTAAATGGGAAGGTCCTTACATTATCGAGGAAGTTTATCGTTCCGGTGCCATCAAAATCAATAACGTAGAAGGCACTAACCCGAAGGTGGTAAATGGGCAAAGAATCAAACATTATATCTCAGGTACTCCCATAAATATTGAAACCAATATTATTAATACCATAACACCGAAGGAGTACATAAGAGAAACCTACTAGAATGTTCTAGACCCCAAAAAGGAATATGTATGTGGTACGGCATGTAAACCGACTCCAAAATTTTCCAATGGCAATTATACTCCGTTATGGAATATTTAGAAAAATAGGAAAATAAAAAGTAGTCCGAAAAGTGCACGAGGTGGCGACAATTCCTGGGGATGCGCCCGATCCCCCTAGGCGCGCCTACTAGGCTTGTGGCCACCTCGTGTGCCCCATGGACTCCGTTTTCTTGCAGTACACTTCTTTCGGTCGGTAAAAATTCATTATATTATCTCTCAAAGGTTTTGACCACTGTATCACGACAATATCCCATGTTCTTGTTTCGTGATGTTTTGCCTAGCAGAACGGAAAATATGTCATCCCAAGATTCAGAGGGAGAGAGCTATGTAGCTTATTACATCACAAACCCAAGGGTTTATGGGGATGCGGAGCATTATGGTTGGACCATCGAGTAAGAAGAAGACTATGATCCGAAACAAATAGACAAGCTCAGATGAAGAGGAAGTCCCATTACCCCAACATGGGGACATGCACGTGCAGTTCAAAAAGTCAAGTCTCCCTAATAAAGCAAGGAAACATAAGATTGAGTTTATCCCTTTTCGTCTCTTGTAGGAAAACAAGCAAGAATTATGCAAAAAGATATTAAGGCTTGAACAAGAGATCTATGGCTTAAGGGAGGAAAATCTGCCCTCAAGCGCAAGCTCGGGAAGAAGGATACATCGTTAATGCCGTCATCAGCACCTCTGAAGAAAGAGACCTAAATACATGGGTATGGGCACTCTGCTTGGCAACTGCCAATCTTGGGGGAGGTGTCCTGGTATCGTATCACCATCACATCTTTACCTTTATCATTTTTCTTAGTTCGATCCTTTTGGTTATATCTCAGTTTAGGAGAATAAAATTTTAGTATGATCTAGCTCTGAGTTTTGCTTTGAGTTCCCTCTATGTAATCGAGTTCGATAGTTATATAATAAAGATTACTTTTGAGTAGAGGGCTTTGCTTTCTTGCTATGATCTTGAGAAAAATAAATAAAGAATAAACGAGATAAAAAGGTTATATAATGATCTTGTAGAGAGTGATGACTTCACATGTAAAGAGTATGAGGAATAAAATTTGTTGAGAGTTGACAAACATAGTTTTGATCATTGTTACAATTAATAGGAAGTAATAAAGAAAGAGAGGTCTCACATATAAATACACCACCTTGGACATCTTTTGTGATCGTGAGCCCTCATTAAAATATTATATGCTAAAACGTTGATGTTGGACAAGGAAGACAACATAATGGGTTATGTTTCTTTGTATCCGAATAGAAGTTATATTGTCATGGATTCTCCAACATGTTAAGCTTGCTTCTCATCCTGTGCTAGCCAAATCTTTTGCACCAAGTAGAGATATTACTTGCGCACCTAAAACCCCTCAACCTAGTTTTTCCATGAGAGTCCACCATACCTACCTATGGATAGAGTAAGATCCTTCAAGTATGTTGTCATCGGTGCAAGCAATAAAAAATGCTCTCTAAATATGTATGATCTTTTAGTGTGAAGAAAATAAGCTCTATATGAACTTGTGATATGGAAGAAATAAAAGCGACGAACTGTATAATAAAGTTCTTTATCACAAGCGGCAATATAAAGTGATGTTCTTTTGCATTAAGATTTTGTGCATCCAGCCATAAAAGCGCATGACAACCTCTTCTTCCCTCTACGAAGGGCCTATCTTTTACTTTTCTCTTCTACCATTATACAAGAGTCATGGTGATCTTCACCTTTCCTTTTTACACTTTTTACTTTGGCAAGCACTATGTGTTGGAGAGATCCGAACATATATATATATATATATATATATATATATATATATATATATATATATATATATATATATCCACTTGGATGTATGTTTTCATAAAGTATTGTTGTTGACATTACCCTTGAGGTAAAAGGTTGGGAGGTGAAACTATAAGTCCCTATTTTTTCTCTTTGTCCGATTGGAACTTTGTACCCATAAATATCGAGTGAGTGTTAGCAATTGTAAAAGACTAAATGATAGTTGAGTATGTGGACTTGCTGAAAAGCTCTTCTATTGACTATTTCCAATGTTATGATAAATTGCAACTGCTTCAATGACTAAGATCATAGTTTGTTAGTTTTCAATGAAGTTTTATATTCATACTTTACCTTGTGACTGAACTGTTACTTTAGCATAAGAAATCATATGACAATATATGCTGTTGTTCTAAAGAAGATCATGATGCCCCCATGTCCGTACTTTATTTTATCGACACCTCTACCTCTAAATACATGGTAATATTTTTCGATATCGGCTTTCGCTTGAGGACAAGCGAGGTCTAAGCTTGGCGGAGTTGATACGTCCATTTTGCATCATGCTTTTATATTGATATTTATTGCAATATGGGCTGTTATTACACATTATATCACAATACTTATGCCTTTTATCTTTTATTTTATAAGGTTTACAAGAAGAGGGAGAATGCCGGCAGCTGGAATTCTGGACTGGAAAAGGAGCTAATATTAGAGACCTATTCTGCACAACTACAAAAGTCATGAAACTTCACGGAGAATATTTTTGGAATATATAAAAAATATAGGCGAAGAAAGTACCAAAGGGGGGCCACCTGCCATCCACAAGGGTGGAGGGCGCGCCCTATCCCCGTGGGCGCGCCCTCCGGTCTTGTGGGCCCCCTAGTAGGCCCCCAACGCCCATCTTCTGCTATCTGGTGTGTTTTGACCTGGAAAATATCAAAAGGAAGCTTTAGGGATGAAGCGCCGCCGTTTTGAGGTGAAACCTGGGCAGAACCAATCTAGGGCTCTGGCGGAGCTGTTCTACCGGGGAAACATCCTTCCGGGAGGGGGAAATCATCGCCATCGTCATCACCATCGATCCTCTCATCGAGAGGGGGTCAATCTCAATCAACATCTTCAGAAGAACCATCTCCTCTCAAACCCTAGTTCATATCTTGTATCCGATCTTTGTCTCAAAACCTCAGATTGGTACCTGTGATTTGCTAGTAGTGTTGATTACTCCTTGTAGTTGATGGTAGTTGGTTTATTCGGTGGAAGATCATATGTTCAAATCCTTAATGATAATTAATATTCCTCTGATTATGAACATGAGTATGATTTGTGAGTAGTTAGGTTTATTCTTGAGGACATGGGAGAAGTTTTTTTATAAGTAATCATGTGAATTTGGTATTCGTTCGATATTTTGATGAGATGTATGTTGTATTTCCTCTAGTGGTGTTATGTGAACATAGACTACATGACACTTCACCATGATTTGGGCCAACGGGAAGACATTGGGAAGTCATAAGTAGATGATGGGTTGCTAGAGTGACAGAAGCTTAAACGCTAGTTTATGCGTTGCTTCATAAGGGGATGATATGGATCCATATGTTTCATGCTATGGTTTGGTTTACCTTAATTCTTCTTTCGTAGTTGCGGATGCTTGCGAGAGAGGTTAATCATAAGTGGTAGGCTTCTCCAAGGAAGGGAAGCATCCAAGCACCGGTCCACCCGCATATCCAATTATCAAAGTAACAAACGTGAATCATATGAGCATGATGAAAACTAACTTGACAATAATTCCCATGTGTCATCGAGAGTGCTTTTCTTTATATAAGAGTTCATCCAAGCTTTTCATTTGCTACAAAAAGGATTGGGCCACCTTGCTGCACCTTAGTTACTGTTGTCACTTGTTACCCGTTAAGAATTATCTTACCACAAAACTATGTGTTACTGATAACTTTAGTGCTTGCAGAAAGTACCTTGTTGAAAACCGCTTGTCATTTCCTTTTGCTCCTCGTTGGGTTCAACACTCTTACTCATCAAAAGGATTACGATGGATCCCCTATACTTTTGGGTCATCAACACGCCAGCCAGTGCTGCATCACGAGACATCCTGGCCTCGTCGGCCTCTTACCTGCTCTCGGCGGCGGCAGCCTCGGCCTGGCCCCAGTCCGTCCTGACGGACGCATTGGCTTGGAGCCACCCCATGATTAGCCATATGCGCCTCATCGCCATGCGCCCGCCGGTGCCCTGGAGATCCGTCCGGAGCTGGTCCAGCGTGGCGTAGGCTTCCTCCAGAGCCCCGGGCCTGACGAGGGGACCGTATTCCACCAATGCAAGGGCCTGGGGAGGAGGCGACACCGGAGCATGGACTGGCGCTGCTGCAACAGCAAGGGCCGTGGGGGGCTCTGAAACCCTGGAGCCCCCCTCGAGTACAACGGGGACGGACGTCTCCGGAGTCTGCTAGCTTGTGAAGGTTGTCTTCTCCTGGGGCTCTACCACCGTGCCCTGAGGGGCCCGCTCGGTTATGCAAGAGCGCGAGGCGATCTCCTTCAACTGCACTGGGATCACCACGGCCGTGGTGGACAGCGTGGCCTCGGGCGTCCCCGCTCCCTCCTTTTTCTTGTTCACCACGGTCCCCACCCTGGTTGCGAGGAGGGGAGCATTGTGGGTACGACATCAAGGACGAAAAAGGAAAGCAAGGTAAGAGACTTACTCGTCAGCGGCGATGTACGCCCTTTTTCTGGCCAGGGCTGCGGCGCCACCAAACTTCCTAAGCGTAGGCTTCATCGCACCCTGAGGATCGGTGGGGCGCACGAGGGCTGGCCTCAGTGCAGCAGCAACGGACGGCGAGGTGGAGGCGTCGCCTCAAGGAAGGGGTGCCGCCTTGCTCTTCTTTGGAGTTTCTCGGCTTGACCTCTGCGAGGGGGTGGCCTTGGACCTCATGATGACCCCGGTGGAGTGCGTAGACTCCTCGACCGGGGGCTCAGCGGCGGCGTCATCATCGGAGAGGTCGCGGAGAAGCTTGCTCTGTGACGGAGGAGAGGTCTCCGCCACGCCGTCCACGGTCACCTCCTAGTCCTCCTCCCCTTTCTCCTCGGCGTCATCACCTGAAGACACCACCACCGTGGAGTTGGGGAGTGCAGGCGGCATGAGTCCCAAATTGTTGAAGACGGGCATGGCAGCAACCAGCTCCGCCCCATCACCATGATGGTACAATGGTATGTAGGCCGCCGGGAGGCTGCCCGGATCCTTCTCAAGCAGGGCGAGCATGGCCCTGCCAATCTCCTCGCCTGTCAAGCTCCCTGGGCGCAGCCGGATGTCGTCCTTTGTGCCATTCAAGTCCCACATGGGGCGCGAGGCCAGGCGCTGCGTCAGGAACTCCTTAACAAGCATGGCCTCCATCAGCTCCCCGGACTCCATGTCCGCCATCATCTTCTTCAGTACCGGCACCGGCTTGGGGTCGGTGAGCTTCTCATGACCCCATCGGTCAAGTTTCTCCGGCAGCTCGGTCGGCAGCGCCAGCCACGCGTGGAGGCCCCTAGCGTCCATGAAGACCCACTTGCGCCGGTAGTTCTCCACCTTCTTCCCAGCCCTCATGAGCGCATTGCCGCTATGGGCCATGACGAAGGAGACACAACTAGAGCGCTGGGTCGGGTCGTGCATCCGGAGGATGAAAAAGTGGAGGAGTAGCGCAACGGAGGGCATCACGCCCACGAATGCCTCATAGTAGAAGGATAAGATTGACAGGAGAAGGATGGAGTTGGGCTGGAGATGCAGAGCATGATCCCAGTAGTGGTCGAGGAAGGCGGTAAAGAACTTGGAGAAAGGTGGGATGAGCCCCACTAAGACATTGTGGAGGAAGAAGAGATAGAATGTCCCCGCCAAGGTCTGAGGGTCGGTGAAGCCAGCCAGGAGCACCTTCTCCCTCCCCTCGTTGTCGTTGCTCGCCGTCATCGGGAGCGCGGCGGTGAAGTGCTTCCTCTTGGTGATGGAGGACATACCGAGGGCTAGCGTAGGAGAGGAGGAGGAGCTCGCAGCCTGCATGGCCGACTTTGCCTTCCCGGATGCCATCAGCAAAGAACTTGGGAGGAGAAATCGACAGATCTGGAGATGCTCTTGGCAGAAGGAAAAGGGGATTGGGAGCAAGGCGAGGAGAAGGCAATGAAGGCTCGGAGGTGGGCTCGAGTCTTTTTGTCAGCCTGGGCAGTTGCCGAGGTAGCATGGAGAAGTGGAGATGCCCACATCCCATCAAGCGCCACACATCGGCCTGGTCCGCAGGCAATTGGGGCCCGTGACGCTTCGCCCTTGCCCTTTGGCTTCGCCTCGAAGCCAAGTCCGAGCGCGCCTTGGGCCTGGGGGCTACTGTTGGGTGCCAATGGGTGCAGAGCAGCAGGTTTCCTCTTTGGTGCTAAGGAGGCAAGCACAGGCGCAGGGTCCCGAGGGATGGCCCAAAGGTTTCCATTTTCGGGCGACAAGACCAAGACTACCAGGACAGCAGGACGGATGTCATCGCCAAGCCCACCACAGCGTCACGACCAGGAGCTTTGTAGGAGAAGACCACATTTGTTTAGGATAAGATGTATTACTTGTCCCTGTTCTAATTAGCCACTGTGGGGTCCCTTCCTGCCTACGTTTTGGGGGAAGAGCACCAAGGCAACTATAAATATAGGCTAGCCACCACCATACCAAGAGGTCAAATCCCTTCAGTCACATCCACACTAGAGCAGACCTCTCAAGGTTGTTCTTCCCTTGTACTAGTTCATCCTCAACCCCTCGTGAGGCAAATCCACCACAAAGCAGGAGTAGGGTTTTACACTGCAAGGTGGCCCGAACCTGGGTAAACTGCCGTGTCCATTTTCTTCCTCGTTCATCAAGCTAGGCCATGGGAGCGACAAATTGTTTGGCTGGAGAGGTTGATTTCTTTGCACACGCCCCCGAGTTCAAACCTTTTCTTGGGTCTGCGGAGCCCGAATCCGACACTTACTTCCCATCCTATGCTAGGCAAATCTTCTGCACCAAGTAGAGATACTACATGTGCATCCAAAATCCCTTAACCCAGATTTGCAGTCCACTATATCTACCTATGGATTGAGTAAGATCCTTCAATTAAGTTTTCATCACTGCGAGCAATAAAAGATGTTCTCTAAATATGTATGATCTTTTAGTGTGAGGAAAATAAGCTTTGCACGAACTTGTGATATGGAAGAAATAGAAGTGACAGATTGCATAATAATGTTCTTTATCACAAGCGGCAAAATAAAGTGGTGTTCTTTTGCATTAAGATTTTGTGCATCCAACCATAATAGCGCGTGACAACCTCTACTTCCCTCTGCGAACGGCCTATCTTTAATTTTACCTTCTACCTTCATACAAGAGTCATGGTGATCGTCACCTTTCTTTTTACACCTTTTCTTTTTGGCAAGCACTATGTGTTGGGGAAAGATTCAGACATATATATCCACTCGGATGTAGGATGTCATAAAGTATTATTGTTGACATTACCCTTGAGGTAAAAGGTTGGGAGGCAAAGCTATAAGCCCCTATCTTTCTCTGTATCCGATTGAGGCTTTGATCCCATAAGTATCGCATGAGTGTTCGCCATTGTGAAATACTAAAAGATGGTTGAGTATGTGGACTTGATATACAAAAGCTCTTACCTTGACTCTTTCCGATATTATTATAAATTGCAATTTCTTCAATGACTGAGATCATAGTTTGTTAGTTTTCAATAAAGTTTCCGATTTATACTCTACCTTGTGAATGATTTGTTACTCTAGCATAAGAGATTATATGACAATATATGTTGTTATCCTAAATATAATCATTATGCCGTCATGTTCGTATTTCATTTTATAGACAACTCTATCTCTAAACATGTGGACATATTTATTGATTTGGGCTTTCGCTTGAGGATAAGCGAGGTCTAAGCTTGGTGGAGATGATACGTCCATTTTGCATCATGATTTTATATTGATATCTATAGCATTGGGCTGTTATTACATCTTATGGTACAATACTTATGCCTTTTCTCTCTTATTTTACAAGATTTACATGAAGAGGGAGAATGCTGGAATTCTAGACCTAAAAGGAGCAAATCTGAGAGACCTGTTCTACACAACTCGAAAAGTCCTGAAAATTTACTGAGAATTATTTTGGAATGTATAAAAATATTGGGCGAAGAAAATAGCAGAGGGGACCCACCAGGTGGCCACAAGCCTGGGGGCGCACCCTACCCCCTCGGCGCGCCCCTAATGCTTCTGGCCCCCTGGCAGGTCTCCGATGCCCATCTTCTGCTATATGGAGGCTTTTAACCTGGAAAAATGAGAAGGAAGCTTTCGGGATGAATCGCCGCCGTCTCGAGGTGGAACCTGGGCAGAAGCAATCTAGGTCTCTGGTGGAACTGTTCTGCTAGGGAAACTTCTCTCCCGGAGGGGGAAATTGGAGCCAACGCCATCACCAATGATCCTCTCATCGAGAGGGGGTCAATCTCCATCAACATCTTCACCAACACCATATCCTCTCAAACCCTAGTTCATTTCTTGTACTCGATCTTTGTCTCAGAACCTCAGATTGGTACCTGTGGGTTGATAGTAGTGTTGATTACTCCTTGTAGTTAATGATATTGGTTTATTATGTGGAAGATCATATGTTCAGATCCCTAATGATATTCAATACCCCTTTTATCTTGAACATGAATATGCTTTGTGAGTAGTTAAGTTTGTTCTTGAGGGCATGGGAGAAGTCTTGTTATAAGTAATCATGTGAATTTGGTATTCGTTCGATATCTTGATGACATGTATGTTGTCTTTCCTCTAGTGGTGTTATGTAAACATCGACTACATGACACTTCACCATGATTTGGGCCTATGAGAAGGAATTGGGAAGTAATAATAGATGATGGTTTGCTAGAGTGACAGAAGCTTAAACCCTATTTTATGCATTGCTTCGTAAGGGGCTGATTTGGATCCACATGTTTCATGCTATGGTTAGATTTATCTTCATTCTTCTTTCGTAGTTGCGGATGCTTGCGAGAGGGGTTAATCATAACTGAGATTCTTTTCCAAGTAAGGACAACACCCAAGCACCCGTCCACCCACATATCAAATTGTC
Organism: Triticum timopheevii; assembly: GCA_963921465.1. Lineage (NCBI taxonomy): Eukaryota > Viridiplantae > Streptophyta > Magnoliopsida > Poales > Poaceae > Triticum > Triticum timopheevii. The sequence goes on from OY997274.1 coordinate 386,305,503, forward strand.
AAAGTAACGAACGCGAATCATGCGAGCGTGATGAAAACTAACTAGACAATAATTCCCATGTGTCCTCGGGAGCGCTTTGCTTTGTATAAGAGTTCGTCCAAGCTTATACTTTTCTACAAAAAGTATTGGGCCACATTTCTGCACCTTTGTTACACTTGTTATCCGTTACCCGTTACAAATTATCTTATCACAAAAATATCTATTACCGATCATTTAAGTGCTTGTAGAAAATACCTTGCTGAAAACCGCTTGCCATTTCCTTCTGTTCCTCGTTGGGTTTGACACTCTTACTTATCGAAAGGACTATGATAGATCCCTTATATTTGTGGGTCATCAAGACTCTTTTCTGGCACCATTGCCGGTGGGTGAAGCGCCTTTGGTGAGTGGAATTTGGCAAGGAAACATTTATATTACATGCTGAAATTTAGTGTCACTTGCCACTATGGAAAATAATCCTTTGAGGGGCTTGTTCGGGGTATATTCACCTAGACCGGAAGAACAAAGAGTTTCTCCTCAACCTACTGAACCTACTGAAAATATTTATTATGAAATTCCTTCGGGTATGATAGAGAAACTGCTAGCTAATCCTTACGCAGGAGACGGAACATTACATCATGATATGCATCTAGTCTATGTGGATGAAGTTTGCGGATTATTTAAGCTTGCAGGTTTGCCCGAGGATGAAGTCAAGAAGAAGGTCTTCCCTTTATCCTTGAAGGAGAAGGTATTGACATGGTATACATTATGCGATGATATTGGGACTTGGAATTACAACTGATTGAAATTGGAATTTCATCAGAAGTTTTATCCTATGCATCTGGTTCATCGTGATTAAAATTATATATATAATATTTGGCCTTGTGAAGGAGAAAGTATCGCTCAAGCTTGGGGGGGGGGGGCTTAAGTCAGTTTTCTTTTCATGCCCCAATCATGAACTCTCAAGAGAAATTATCATTCTGAATATTTATTCTCGGCTTTATCGTAATGATCAAGCCATGCTCGATACTTCTTGTACTGGCTCTTTTATGAAGAAAAATATTGAATTCAAATGGGATTTATTGGAAAGAATTAAACGCAACTCTGAAGATTGGGAGCTCGATGAAGGTAAGGAGTCAGGTATAAACCTTAAGTTTTATTGTGTTAAATCTTTTATGGATACCGATGCTTTTCGTGAATTTAGCATTGATTATGGACTTGACTCTAAGATAGTAGCTTGCTTCTGTGAATCATTTGCCACTCATGTTGATTTCCCTAAGGAGAAGTGGTTTAAATATCATCCTCCCATTGAAGTAAAAGTAGTAGAACCTATTATAGCTGAAGAGGAAACCATTACTTAAAATGTTGTTCCAGTTGTTCCTACTGCTTATATATAGAAACCACATTTTCCAATTTGGATAAAAGAACATGCTAAAACTTCAACTATGGTTCGTAAGAGTTATACTAGAATACCTACACCCCCTGAACAAAATAAAGGTGAAGCTAGTATTGCTATGGCTAAAGATCCCTTGGTCGATAATATTGATGGGCATGTTATTTATTTCTGTTATGAAGCTGCTAGAATTGCCAAACCCGATTATAAAGATCAACATAGACCTATTGTTGGCATGCCTCTTGTTTTTGTTAAGATAGGAGAATATTTTTAACATGGTTCCTGTGATTTGGGTGCTAGTGCGAGTGCAATCCCTTTTACTTTATATCATTATGAATGATATTGCACCTGCTGAAATAGAAGATATTGATGTTACTATTAAGCTTGCTAATAGATATAATATCTGACCAATTAGGATTATTAGAAATGTTGAAGTCTTGTGTGGGAAAATAAAATATCCTACTGATTTATTTGTTCTTGGTTCCCCACAAGATGATTTTTGTCCCATTATATTTGTTAGACCTTTCTTGAACATTGTCAATGCTAAGATAGATTGTAAGAAAGAAACTGTTAGTGTAAATTTCGGGGATGTGTCTCATGAGTTTAATTTCTCCAAATTTGGAAGACAACCCCATGATAAAGAATTGCCTAGTAAACATGAAATTATAGGTCTTGCTTCTATTGATGTGCCTCCTGCTGATCCCTTAGAACAATATTTGCTAGACCATGAAAATGACATGTTCATGAATGAAAGAAATGAAATAGATGAAATTTCCTTTAAACAAATGCTTGTTTTGAAACACAATTTGCTTGTTGAGACTCTTGCAGATCCTCTACCACCCAAGAGTGATCCTGTTTTTGATCTTAAACAGTTACCAGATACTTTGAAATATGCTTATCTTGATAAAAAGAAGATATATCCTGTTATTATTAGTGCTAACCTTTCAGAGCATAAAGAAAAGAAATTATTGAAAACTCTGAGGAAGCACCGTGCCGCTATTGGATATACTCTGGATGATCTTAAGGGCATTAATCCCACTCTATGTCAGTACAAAATTAATATGGAACCTGATGCTAAAGTAGTTGTCGATAACCAACGATGGTTAAATCCTACAATGAAGAAAATGGTAAAAAATTAAATACAAAAGCTTTTGGAAGCAGGTATAATTTATCCTATTGCTGATAGTAGACGGGTAAGTCCTGTTCGTTGTGTCCCTAAGAAGCGAGGTATTACTGTTGTTCCTAATGATAAGAATGAACTGATTCCACAAAGAATTGTTACAGGTTATAGAATGGTAATTGATTTCAGAAAATTAAACAAAGCTTCTAGGGAAGATCATTATCCTCCACCTTTCATTGATCAAATGCTAGAAATACTATCCAAACATACACACCTTTTCTGTCTAGATGGTTATTCCGGTTTTTCTCAAATACCCGTGTCACAAGAGGATCAATAAAAAACTACTTTCACATGCCCTTTTGGTACCTTTGCTTATAGACGTATGCCTTTTGGTTTATGCAATGCACCTACTACCTTTCAAAGATGTATGCCTGCTATATTCTCTAACTGTTGTGAAAAAATTGTTGAGGTTTTCATGGATGATTTCTCCATTTATGGAACTTCTTTTGATGATTGCTTAAGCAACCTTGATCAAGTTTTGCAGAAATGTGAAGAAACTAATCTTGTCTTGATTTGGGAGAAGTGCCACTTTGGTTAATGAAGATACTATCTTGGGGCATAAAATCTCCGAAAGAGGTATTTAAGTTGATAAAACTAAAGTTGATGCTATTGAAAAAATGTCATGTCCTAAAGATATCAATGGTATAAGAAGTTTCCTTGGTCATGCTGGTTTCTGTAGGAGATTTATTCAATTCTTCTCTAAATTTTCTAGGCCTCTCACTAATCTCCTGCAAAAAGTTGTTCCATTTGTTTTTGAAGATGATTGTGTAGAAGCATTCGAAATTCTTAAGAAAGCCTTAATTTCTGCACCTATTGTTCAATCACCTGATTGGAACCTACCCTTTAAAATTATGTGTGATGCTAGTGATTATGCTCTTGGTACTGTTCTAGGACAAAGAGTTGATAAGAAATTAAATGTTATCCATTATGCTAGTAAAACTCTAGTCAGTGCTCAGAGAAATTATGCTACTACTGAAAAAGAATTTTTAGCAGTTGTGTTAGCTTGTCATAAGTTTATTGTCATAATTTTAGATCTTATATTGTTGATTCCAAAGTTACCGTTCACACCGATCATGCTACTATTAAATATCTTATGGAAAATAAAGATGCTAAACCTAGACTTATTAGATGTGTTCTCTTGCTACAAGAATTTGATTTACATATTATTGATAGAAAGGGAGCTGAGAACCCTGTAGCAAACAACTTGTCTAGGTTAGAAAATTTTCTTGATGACCCACTACCTATTGATGATAGCTTTCCTGATGAACAACTAGCTATAATAAATGCTTCTCATAGTACTCCATTATATGTTTGCTAAATTTATACCATTTAGTTTCACATACCAACAAAAGAAAAAGTTTTTCTATGATTTAAGAGATTACTTCTATGATGACCCACACCATTATAAAGAAGGGGTAGATGGTGTTATTAGACGTTGTGTACCTGAGCATGAACAGGAAAAAAATCCTACGCAAGTGTCACTCTGAGGGCTACGGAGGACCCCATGCTGGAGATAGAACTGCAAACAAGGTATTACAATCTGGTTTTTATTGGCCTACTCTTTTTAAGGATGCTCGTATGTTTGTCTTGTCTTATGATCAATGTCAAAGAATTGGTAATATTAGTAAATGTCAGGAAATGACTATGAATTATTCACTTGTTATTGAACCATTTGATGTTTGGGTTTTTGATTATATGGGACCTTTTCCATCCTCTAATGGATATACTCATATTTTACTTGTTGTTGATTACGTTACTATATGGGTAGAATCTATTCCACTGATCATAAAACTTCTATTAAAATGCTTAAAGAAGTTATTTTCTAAAGGTTTGGAATCCCTAGATATTTAATGACTGATGGTGGTTCACACTTTATTCATGGTGCTTTCTATAAATTTCTTGCTAAGTATGATGTTAACCATAGAATTGCATCGCCTTATCATCCCCAGTCTAATGGTAAATTAGAATTAAGCTACAGAGAAATAAAATTGATTTTGCAAAAATACTTTTAATAGATGTAGGAAGAATTGGTCTAAGAAACATGATGATGCACTATGGGCTTATAGAACTGCTTATAAAAACCCTATGGGTATGTCTCCATATAAAATGGTTTATGGAAAAGCATGTCACTTACCTCTTCAACTAGAACATAAGGCTTATTGGAAAATTAAAGAGCTCAATTATGACTTCAAACTTGCCGGTGAGAAGAGGTTATTTGACATTAGCTCACATGATGAATGGAGAACCCAAGCCTATGAGAATGCCAAATTGTTTAAAGAAAAGGTTAAAAGATGGCATGACAACATTATACAAAAGCGTGAATTCAATGTAGGTGACCATGTCTTGCTATACAATTCTCGTTTAAGAGTTTTTGCAGGAAAACTTCTCTCTAAATGGAAGGGCCTTACATTATCGAGGAAGTTTATCGTTCCGGCATCATCAAGATCAACAATGCCGAGGGCAATAACCAGAAGGTGGTAAAAGGGCAAAGAATCAAACACTATATCTCAGGTACTCCCGTAAATATTGAAACCAATATAATTAATACCATAACACTGGAGAGTACATAAGGGAAACCTACCAGAATGTTCCAAACTCCTAAAAAGGAATAGGTATGTGATACAGTAAGTAAATCGACTCCAAAACTTTTGTAATGGCAATTTTACTCCGTTTTGGAATATTTAAAAAATTAGGAAAATAAAAAGTAGTCCAAAAAGTGCACAGGGACGCGACAAGCCTTGGGGGCGCGCCCTACCCCGCTGGGCGTGCCTCCTAGGCTTGCGGCCACCTCGTGTGCCCTCCAGGCTCCATTTTCTTGCAGAATACTTCTTTTGTTGGTAAAAATTCATTATATAATCTCCCGAAGGTTTTCACCACTGTACCACGGCAATATCCCCTATTTTCGTTTTGAGCTGTTTTCTCCCAGAGTTTTCAAGGGCAGACATCATGTCTTCCTCCTCCTCCAACAATGTGGATGATGATGCCTGGTTGATGCAGATGGAACCCGGGAGGGCGGAGGCTGAGGAAGTCAAGATGGAAGAATATGAACGGGATTCGCTTGAGGTCCACCCTCCGGCATCGAAGAGGGGTGATGTCTACTACACAACCTTCTTCTTCTAGACGTTGTTGGGCCTCCAAGTTCACAGGTTTGTAGGACAGTAGCAAATTTCCCTCAAGTGGATGACCTAAGGTTTATCCATCCGTAGGAGGCATAGGATGAAGATGGTCTCTCTCAAGCAACCCTGCAACCAAATAAAAAAGAGTCTCTTGTGTCCCCAACACATCCGATACAATGGTAAATTGTATAGGTGCACTAGTTTGGCGAAGAGATGGTGATACAAGTGCAATATGGATGGTAGATATAGGTATTTTTAATCTGAAAATATAAAAACAGCAAGGTAACTAATGATAAAAGTGAGCGTAAACGGTATTGCAATGATAGGAAACAAGGCATAGTGTTCATACTTTCACTAGTGCAAGTTCTCTCAACAATAATAACATAGATAGATCATATAACAATCCTTCAACATGCAACAAAGAGTCACTCCAAAGCCACTAATAGCGGAGAACAAACGTAGAGATTATGGTAGGGTATGAAACCACCTCAAGGTTATTCTTTCGGATCGATCTATTAAAGAGTTCGTACTAGAATAACACCTTAAGACACAAATCAACCAAAACCCTAATGTCACCTAGATACTCCATTGTCACCTCAAGCATCTGTGGGCATGATTATATGATATGCATCACACAATCTCAGATTCATCCAACTAACACAAAGTACTTCAAAGAGTGACCCACAGTTTCTACCGGAGAGTCAAGAAAACGTGTGCGAACCCCTATGCATAGGTTCATGGGCGGAACCCGCAAGTTGGTCACCAAAACATACATCAAGAGGCACGTGATATCCCATTGTCACCACAGATAAACACGACAAGACATACATCAAGTGTTCTGAAACCAAAGACTCAATCCGATAAGATAACTTCAAGAGGGAAACTCAATTCATCATAAGAGAGTAGAGGGGGGAGAAACATCATAAGATCCAACTATAATAGCAAAGCTCGCGATAAATAAAGATCGTGCCATAGAGAGAACACGAGAGAGAGATATCAAACACATAGCTACTGGTACATACCCTCAGCCCCGAGGGTGAACTACTCCCTCCTCGTCATGGATAGCGCCGGGATGATGAAGATGGCCACCGGTGATGGGTTCCCCCTCCGGCAGGGTGCCGGAACGGGCTCCTGAGAGGTTTTTGGTGGCTACAAAGGCTTGCAGCAGCGGAACTCCCGATCTATCTTGATGTTCGATGTTTTTAGGGTACGTAGGCTTATATAGGCGAAAGAAGTCGGTTGGGAGGTGCTCGAGGGGCCCACAAGACAGGGGGCGCCCCCTATCTCCTGGCCTCCTCGAGGATCTTCTGACTTCAACTCCAAGTCTCCAGGATGATATTCTTCTAAAAAATCACGATACCGAAGGTTTCATTCCGTTTGGACTCCGTTTGATATTCCTTTTCTTCGAAATACTGAAACAGGCAATAAAAGAACAATATGGGCTGGGCCTCCGGTTAATAGGTTAGTCCCAAAAGTAATATAAAAGTGAATAATAAAGCCCGTAATCATTCAAAATAGATAATAAAATAGCATTAATGCTTCATAAATTATAGATACGTTGGAGACGTATCAGCATCCCCAAGCTTAATTCCTACTCATCCTCGAGTAGGTAAATGATAAAAGAAAGAATTTATGAAGTGTGAATGCTAGAAGGTGCGCAAGTTTGATCAATGATAATTTCAATCACCTTTTCTAGCATGATAATATGTCATAATAGTAGTTCATCTCATAAAACTTCTCATGATAAAGTAACAAGCAATTCACATATCAAAGCATAGACCATAAACTTTATTGAAAACTAGAAAACTTCATTCTCAGTCATCAGACAATTGCAATTCAACTTATTTTCAGGAGTAGCAAACTCCACATACTCAACTATCATATAGTCTTCTACAATTGCTAACACTCACACAATACTAATGGTTATGGAGTTTCAATCGGACACTGAGAAAGATAGGGGCTTATAGTGTTGCCTCCCAACGTATTCACCTTTGGGTGATGTCAACAATAATAGTTCATGCTAACTTACATCCAATTGGATATATATATCACGATCTTCCCAACACGAGGAGCTTGCCAAAGGATAAAATGAAAAAAGGAAAGGTGAAGATCACCTTGAATCTTGCATAAAAGTAAAAGACATAAAGTAAAATATAGGCCCTTCGCAGAGGGAAGCAGAGGTTGTCATGCGCTTTTAGGGTTGGATGCACAAAATCCTAATGCGAATGAACGTCACTTTATATTGCCACTTGTATATTGACCTTTATTATGCAGTCCATCGCTTTATTGCTCCCATAACAAGAGATCGTATAAAGCTATTTTCTTCACACCAAAAGATCATACATATTTAGAGAGCAATTTTTATTGCTTGCACCGATGACAACTTACTTGAAGGATCTTACTCAATCCATAGGTAGGTATGGTGGACTCTCATGGCAAAACTGGGTTTAAGGATAATTGGAAGAACAAGTAGTATCTCTACTTGGTGCAAGGAATTTTGGCTAGCATGAGGGGGAAAGGCGAGCTCAACATGTTTGAATGATCCATGATAATATACTGTAACTGAGATGTCGGAAAACATAACCCATTACGTTGTCTTCCTTGTACAACAGCAACTCTTTAGCATGCCATACTAAATGAGTGCTCCCAATTATAAAAGATGTCTAGGATAATGTATTTATATGTGAAATCTCTCTTCCTTCAATATTCTTTCATGAAATTGTTCAAATGACCAATACAATGCTTGCTAACCTTTAATAAATTTACAACCTCTACTTCTTAGATGTGAAGTCATTACTCCCCATGGGGTAAGCAAATGAAACATATATAATTTCAGATTTATGACAATCAACTCATTCAACAATTTACTCATAGGATATAAGTGAAGCACACGAGTAAATGACAAACTACTCCAAAAAGATATAAGTGAAGATCAATGAGTAGCTAAATAATTATGCAAATATGTGAAGACTCTCTCTTATTTAAGAATTTCAGATCTTGGTATTGATTCAAACAGCAAGCAAAACAAAATAAAATGACAATGCAAGGATAGCACAACTCATGTGAAGAAGCAAAAACTTAGGCTCAACCGATACTAACCGATAATTGTTGAAGAAGAAAGGTGGGATGCCTACCGGGGCATTCCCAAGCTTAGATGCTTGAGACTTCTTCAAATATTATCTTGGGGTTCCTTGGGCATCCCCAAGCTTGAACCTTTGTGTCTCCTTAATTCCTCTCATATCATGGTTTCTCTTCTTTTTATCAAAAAGCTTCATTCACACCAAACTCAACAAGAACTCGTGAGATAGGTTAGTATAAACCAATGCAAAACCTTATCATTTTCTACTGTAACAGATCACTAAAATTATTATTCAACATTGCATACTAAATTCCTCTGCATATTTAATAATCCTATCCTCAAATAGAATTATTAAACAAGCAAACATATGCAAACAATGCAAACATAACAACAATCTGCCAAAACAGTACAATCTGTAAAGAATGCAAGATTATCAATACTTCCCTAACTCCAAAAATTATGAAATAAAATTCCCACTGTAGTAAATTTATCAGAGCTCATTATTAAAAAAGTTTCAACATTATACCATTCTCTGACTTTTCTAGGGAATGTTTGCAACAGCGGTAAACTTTCTGTTTTCAAACAGCAACATGTATACTAGCAAAATAAGCATGGCAAAGGCTATCCTTGACATTTTTATTGAAACTAAAGATGCAAAATATTATTCTAAATAACAGCAAGCAAATACTAACAAAATAAAATGATGCTCCAAGCAAAACACATATCATGTGGTGAATAAAAATATAGCTCCAAGTAAAGTTACCGATGAACGAAGACGAAAGAGGGGATGCCTTCCGGGGAATTCCCAAGCTTAGGCTTTTGGTTGTCCTTGAATATTACCTTGGGTTGCCTTGGGCATACCCAAGCTTAGGCTCTTGCCACTCCTTATTCCATAGTCCATTGAATCCTTACCTAACACTTGAAAACTTCACAACACAAAACTCAACAGAAAACTCGTAAGCTCCATTAGTATAAGAAAATAAAACCACCACTTAGGTACTGTAATGAACCCATTCTAAATTAATATTAGTGTAATATCTACTGTATTCCAAGTTATCTATGGTTCATAACCTCCGATACTACTCATAGATTCACCAAAATAAGCAAACAACACATAGAAAACAGAATCTGTCAAAAACAGAACAGTCTGTAGTAATCTGTATCAAACGTATAGTTCTGGAACTCCAAAAAACCTACCAAATTAGGAAGGCCTAAGAAATTCGTGTACCAATCGTTGCACAAACAATCAGATCAAAAGCACCTTTCTATGAATTAACAAAACTAATTTACTGAGTGCAAAAGTTTCTGATTTTCAGCAGGATCAACACAACTATCACCGTAAGCTATCCTAAAGGTCTTACTTGGCACTTTATTAAAACAAAAGATATAAAAAATGATTACTAAAGTATAATAATCATGTTAACACACAAAAACAGTAAGGATAAATATTTGGTTGTCTCCCAACAAGCGCTTTTCTTTAATGCCTTTCTAGCTAGGCATGATGATGACAATGATGCTCACATAAAAGATAAGAATTGAAACATAACGGGAGCATCATGAAGCATATGACTAGCACATTTAAGTCTAACCCACTTCCTATGCATAGGGATTTTGTGAGCAAATAACTTATGGGAACAATAATCAACTAGCATAGGAAGGTAAAATAAGCATAGCTTCAAGATTTTAAGCACATAGAGAGGAAACTTGATATTACAAGCATAAATTCCTCCCTCATAATGTCACATCCCTAGTTCTGGTATGCTCTGAGCTATCTAGTCATGTGTTGCATCATGTTTAATTTCTTTTTAACTTGAAATGGGGATTGTTCAAACCCTAGCCCAGATCAAATCAAATAGGTTCAACCTAAAATAATCTTCAATGAACTAAAAATGCCTTTGGAAATGTTCATGACTTTTGATAAAGGTGAAAACCTCTGCCAAAAATGATGAGCATATTTCTTGGCCATTTATGGATTTTTGAATTAACTCATATTATATTTGAATTGGGGCATTTAAACTCTACAAATATTTTAAATGCTCTAATAAATTCTGAGAATAGTTGAGGGCTGTTGGGAATAATCCAGTATGTGCCCACAATTTATTTCAGGATTTTATTAAGTGATTTAGTATTTTACTAAATCCAAAATAACAAAGACAGAAAATAGAAAACATTAAATAAAAGAGAGAGAAAGGAACCTACCTAACTTACCTGTGTAGCCACCTAGCGGCCCAAGTGGCCAGCCCAGCCCACCTAGCCTCCCACTGTCGTCTTCTTCCCCTGCCAGGAGGACGAGCGCGTGGCCGCAGCGCGCCGGCACGCGTCCCGGCCACCTCCTGCTTGCCGCTTCCCCCTCGACGCCCTGGTGAAGCCACGACACCCCCCTGACCGCCCCTCTCTCTCTCTGGACTCCATCCTCCCCTCTGCTCCCTCTCTCTCATGATCGACCACGAGCACCCGAGAGCACCGACGAGCTCCACCGCGGCCAATGTCCACCCCTCGCCTCGCCGATGCTTCCAGAAGAACCGCCGCGCCTTCCTCTTCGTCTCCACCAACCCACGTGACGCCGGGTGCACCGTAGCGTCGTCCCCGCCGCCTTCATCGCCGCATCTGTCCGGCGATCGCCGCGGTCGATTCGCCATCTCCGACGCCTCCCCGAGACCACCGAGCTGCTCTTCGACCTCGCTGTGAGCCCTGGAGTATTTACTCTCACCTCTCCCTCTCTGGTCTATCCCCTAGCTAGCTGCGCCGCCATGGCCGTAGCCCGCTGAGGGAGTCCTGGACTAGGGGGTGTCCGGACAGCCGGACTATCATCGTCCGCCGGACTCCAAGACTACGAAGATACAAGATTGAAGACTCCGTCCCGTGTCCGGATGGGACTTTCCTTGGCGTGGAAGGCAAGCTTGGCGATACGGATATGTAGATCTCCTACCATTGTAACCGACTCTGTGTAACCCTAGCCTCCTCCGGTGTCTATATAAACCGGAGGGCTTTAGTCCGTAGGACACAACATACATTACAACAATCATACCATAGGCTAGCTTTAGGGTTTAGCCTCCTCGATCTCGTGGTAAACCCACTCTTGCACTACCCATATCATCAATATTAATCAAGCAGGACGTAGGGTTTTACCTCCATCGAGAGGGCCCAAACCTGGGTAAAACACCGTGTCCCTTGTCTCCTGTTACCATCCGCCTAGACGCACAGTTCGGGACCCCCTACCCGAGATCCGCCAGTTTTGACACCGACATTGGTGCTTTCATTGAGAGTTCCTCTGTGTCGTCACCGATAGGCTCGATGGCATCTTCAACCAACAATGCTATCCAGGGTGAGACTTTTCTCCCCGGACAGATCTTCGTATTCGGCGGCTTCGCACTGCGGGCTAATTCACTTGGCCATCTGGAGCAGATCGAAAGCTACGCCCCTGGCCATCAGGTCAGATTCGGAAGCCTAAACTTCACGGCCGACATCCGCGGGGACTTGATCTTCGACGAGCTCGAGCCACAGCCAAGCGCGCCACACTGTTACGATGGGCATGAACTAGCTCTGCCGCCAAACAGTGCCTTGGTGGCCGCACTCGTATCCGCTGCGGCCCTTAGTCCGGAGCCGATCGCCCAGATCGAGGACCGGTGGATGGACGCCACCTCGGGGGCTTCAACTTCCACGGCGATGGAGCCGAACACTAACCTTGTCCCTCGCGAAATTCGTGATTCCGAGGTGCCGGACTCCTTGCCGGACTCCGAACCTCCCCCGCCCCTACCAATCGAATCTAATTGGGCGCCGGTTATGGAATTCACCGCCGCGGACATCTTCCAATACTCGCCCTTTGGCGACATCCTAAATTCACTAAAGCATCTCTCGCTATCAGGAGAGTCCTGGCCGGACTATGGCCAGGATGGTTGGGATAGGGACGACGAAGAAATTCAGAGCCCACTCACCACCCACTTTGTAGCCACTGACGACGATTTAACCGACATGCTAGACTACGACTCCGAAGACATCGACGCTATGGACGACGATGCCGGAGACGAACAGGAACCAGCGCCTACAGGGCAATGGAAGACCACCTCGTCATACGACATATACATGGTGGACACCCCAAAAGACGGGGATGGCGAAGAAGCAGCGGAGGCAGATTCTTTAAAGAAGCAGCCCAAGCGTCGGCATCAGCGGCGCCGCTCTAAATCCCGCCACAGCAAGAATGGAGATTCCGGCACAGGAGATAATAACACCCCAGAGAGTGTCGAAGATAACCCCCTCCAGCAAGACTCAGCGCAGGAGGATGCAGAAGCAAGCCCTCACGAGAGGGCTGCAGACAAAGAGGTCGAGGATTAAAACTATATGCCTCCCTCCGAAGACGAGGCAAGCCTCAATGACGACGAATTCGTCGTGCCCGAGGATCCAGTCGAACAAGAGCGTTTCAAACGCAGGCTTATCGCCACGGCAAATAGCCTAAAGAAAAAGCAGCAGCAGCTTCAAGCTGATCAGGACCTGCTGGCCGATCGATGGACCGAGGTCCTCGCGGCCGAAGATTATAAACTCGAACGCCCCTCCAAAAGCTACCCAAGACGCAAGTTGCTCCCCCGACTAGAGGAGGAAGCATACATACCTTCATCACCAGCGCATGATACGGCTGACCGACCACCCCGCGGTCGTGACAGAGAGGCATCCAGGCCCTCAACCAAGACCGTACCCCGGCATCCCTCCAAAAGTATGAAGCCAAGAGGGAACGCGCCGGACTTGCGAGATGTATTGGAGGACAAAGCAAGGCAATCCAGATCCATCTACGGATCACGAGGGCGCCCCACGACCCGCGACGAATACCGTCGCTCCGGATACAATAACCCCGGCCGGGCCGAACACAGCAGACAACGCTCTCTCGAGCTGCGTCGTGATATTGCTCAATACAGAGGCGCCGCACACCCCCTATGCTTCACTGACGAAGTAATGGATCATCAAATCCCTGAAGGGTTTAAACCCGTAAACATCAAATCCTACGATGGCACAACAGACCCCGCGGTTTGGATCGAAGATTATCTTCTTCACATCCATATGGCCCGCGGCGACGATCTCCATGCCATCAAGTATCTCCCACTCAAGCTTAAAGGACCAGCTCGGCATTGGCTCAATAGCTTGCCCGCAGAGTCAATTGGGTGTTGGGAAGACCTGGAAGCCGCATTCCTCGACAACTTCCAGGGCACCTATGTGCAGCCACCAGATGCCGATGACCTCAGCCACATAATTCAGCAGCCAGACGAATCGGCCAGATAATTCTGGAAACGGTTCTTGACAAAGAAAAACCAAATCGTCGACTGTCCGGATGCAGAGGCCCTCGCAGCCTTCAAACATAACATCCGCGACGAGTGGCTAGCCCGGCACCTGGGACAGGAAAAGACGAAATCCATGGCAGCCCTCACATCATTAATGACCCGCTTTTGCGCGGGAGAGGATAGCTGGCTAGCTCGCAGCAACAACCTCAATAAAAATTCTGGCAGTCCGGATACTAAGGACCACGACGGCAGGTCAAGTCGAAGCAAAAATAAACGCCGCATTAACGGTGACGATAAGGAGGATACAGCAGTCAACGCCAGATTCCGAGGCTCTAAACCCGGTCAGCGGAAGAAGCCATTCAAAAGAACCACTCCGGGTCCGTCCAATTTGGATCGAATACTCGACCGTTTATGCCAGATACATGGCACCCCTGAAAAGCCAGCTAATCACACCAACAGAGATTGCTGGGTGTTCAAGCAGGTAGGCAAGTTAATTGCCGAAAATAATGACAAGGGCCTAAACAGCGACGACGAGGAAGAGACCCGACCGCCGAACAATAGAGGACAGAAGGGTTTCCCCCCACAAGTGCGGATGGTGAACATGATTTACGCAACCCATATACCCAAGAGGGAGCGGAAGCGTGCACTAAGGGACGTCTATGCGATGGAGCCAGTCGCCCCGAAGTTCAATCCATGGTCCTCTTGTCCGATCACTTTCGATCGAAGAGACCATCCGACCAGCATACACCATGGCGGATTTGCCGCATTGGTTTTAGACCCAATCGTCGATGGATTTCACCTCATGAGAGTCCTGATGGACGGCGGCAGTAGCCTGAACCTGCTTTATCAGGATACAGTGTGCAAGATGGGCATAGACCCCTCAAGGATTAAACCTACAAAAACAACCTTTAAAGGTGTCATACCAGGTGTGGAAGCCAATTGTACAGGCTCAGTCACACTGGAAGTGGTCTTCGGATCCCCGGACAATTTCCGGAGCGAGGAGTTAATCTTCGACATAGTCCCGTTCCGCAGCGGCTATCATGCTCTGCTCGGACGAACCATGTTTGCAAAGTTCAACGCGGTGCCGCATTATGCATACCTCAAGCTCAAGATGCCAGGCCCACGTGGAGTCATCACGGTCAACGGAAATACGGAACGCTCCCTCCGAACGGAGGAACACACAGCGGCTCTCGCGGAAGAAGTACAGAGCAGCCTTTTAAGGCAATTTTCGAGTCGGGTCGTTAAACGGCCGGATATAGCAAAACGCGCCCAAAGCAATACCAACCAAGACCACCTGGCACGATCAGAGCACGCGTAGCAATGCGGCCCTAACCCCCGCCCTCGCATGATTGCAAGAACAACCGTCCGCGTACATCATTACACTTTGGAGATACCATGGGCGTAGGGGAAGGGGCACGATCACAATGGACCCAAAGTGCGGCTCGACCAGACCAGGGGCTCGCAAGTGTGCCACTCTTTTTATTTATTATTTCCCTTCTTTGTATACACAGGACTCCGTTAACCAGAGGCCCTGTCCGGCGATAAACCTGCCGAACTCACGATGCAACAGCCAGGGAACAAAGAAGGCTGCGGCGAACACTCAGGTGGTCTCAATTACGAGCATTAAATTCGATTCTATTCCGCAGCTCATCCCTGGAGTGGGACATGTTTAATTAGTCCAAATCCCTTGCTTACCACACTATTCGTATCAGTCCGCACTCATAGCAGACTTCCTTTAATAAATAAATGCAGCACTTTTCGACTGCAATTACATTACTTTATATATATATATATATATATATATATATATATATATATATATATATATATATATATATATATATATGTTCATTACATGACATCTTGCACCCATATATTTTGGTACGGCCTAATACACCAGGGGCTTATGTTCCCCACATTATGGTGTGATAAGTCCGAACACTTTCATAAGTGCGGCACCCCGAACTTATAGCATTATATGAATCGGCTCCGAATCATGTCTTGGGTCAATAGTTGGGTTTGCCCGGCTCCCACGTTTTGGTGCCTTACGTTTCGTTCTGTCGGCTAAGGTGGCACTAGGAGAACCACTGCGATTGCGCCCCGGTTGAGCCGGGCGAGCGCCTTAGTGGAGAAAGCTAAAACTGACCGACATGATAAGGTGAGAGACTGGTCGCTGTTCGAGAGGTCTTTTCGGGTCCTTAAAGACTCACGCCGCTTCGAGCGAAGTTCCGGATAATGTCCGACGAAGGCGTGGATAGCGCCCCGGATTCGGTCTTCCGAATACCAGGGGCTTCGCCGAAATTTAAAATTATAGAATTCTATGGCTAAGTGAGAGTGTTCAAGCATTATAAGTCCGGTTGCCTTGTTCGTTGTGTTGAGCGCCTCCCTAGATGGACCCAAAAATGGGAACAAGAGTGCTCAAGTTTATCCCGAACACCCCGGCACTCGCGGCTCGGGGGCTGAAGCCAAAGACTTGCCATCTCTCAGATTTTATAAATGGCCGCACAAAAGGTTATATTTTAAATTAAACAAGCGTTGCTTAATGCGCATATGAACACAGTTTTCAGCGCACAGGATAATACATAGCAAGTCTACTCAAAAATTACATCTCTGGGACACTCATCCGCAATATCGCGGGCTCCCTTCAGGACAGTTTTATAATACATTTCGGGCGTACGATACTCCTTGCCCGGTGGCGGCGGGTCAGTGAGACGCTTCTCTGCATCCAGCCTGCCCCAGTGCACCTTTGTGCGGGCAAGGGCCCTGAGGAAGTCCTGGACTATGGGGTGTTCGGACAGCCGGACTATCAATGTTTGCCGGACTCCAAGACTACGAAGATACAAGATTGAAGACTCCGGCTCGTGTCCGGAAGGTACTTTACTTGGCGTGGAAGGCAAGCTTGGTGATACGGATACGTAGATCTCCTACTATTGTAACCGACTCTGTGTAACCCTAGCCCTCTCCGGTATCTATATAAACCGGAGGGCTTTAGTCTGTAGGACAATATACACAACATACAATCATACCATAGGCTAGCTTCTAGGGTTTAGCCTCCTCGATCTCATGGTAGATCTACTCTTGTACTACCCATATCATCAATATTAATCAAGCAGGAGTAGGGTTTTACCTCCATCGAGAGGGCCCGAACCTGGGTAAAAACATCGTGTCCCTCGTCTCCTGTTACCATCCGCCTAGACGCACAGTCCGGGACCCCCTACCCGAGATCCGCCGGTTTTGACACCGACATTGGTGCTTTCATTGAGAGTTCCTCTGTGTCGTCACCAATAGGCTTGATGGCATCTTCAACCTGTAACGCTGCCCAGGGTGAGACTTTTCTCCCCGGACAGATCTTCATATTCGGCGGCTTCGCACTGCGGGCCGATTCACTTGGCCATCTGGAGCAGATCGAAAACTACGCCCCTGGCCGTCAGGTCAGATTTGGAAGCTTAAACTTCACGGCCGATGTCCGAGGAGACTTGATCCTCGACGGACTCGAGCCACAGCCAAGCGCACCGCACTGTAACGATGGGCATGATCTAGCTCTGCCGCCGAATAGTGCTTTGGTGGCCGCACACGAATCCGCTCCGTCCATTAGCCCGGAGCCGATCGCCCAGATCGAGGGCCGGTGGATAGACGCCGCCCCGAGGGCTTCAACATCCACGGCGATGGAGCCGAACACTAATCTTGTCCCCTGCGAAACTCGTGATTCCGAGGCGCCGGACTCCTCGCCGGACTCCGAACCTCCCGCGCCCCCACCAATCAATCCAGATTGGGCGCCGGTTATGGAATTCACCGCCGCGGACATCTTTCAATGCTCGCCTTTCGGCGATATCTTAAATTCACTAAAGCATCTCTCGTTATCAGGAGAGTCCTTGCCGGATTACGGCCAGGATGGTTGGGATGCGGACGACGAAGAAATTCAAAGCCCACCCACCACCCACTTTGTAGCCACTGTCGACGATTTAACCGACATGCTAGACTACGACTCCGAAGACATCGACGCCATGGACGACGATGCCGGAGACGAACAGGAACCAGCACCCACAGGGCACTGGAAGGCCACCTCGTCATATGACGTATACATGGTGGATACCCCAAAAGATGGGGACGGCGAAGGAACGACGGAGGCAGATTCCTTAAAGAAACAGCCCAAGCGCCAGCGTCAGCGGCGCCGCTCTAAATCTGCCACAGCAAAAACGGAGATTCCGGCATAGGAGATAATAATCCTCCAGAGAGTGCCGAAGACAATCCCCTCCCGCAAGACTTAGCGCAGGAGGATGCAGAAGCAAGCCCGAGGGGGCGGCAGATGAAGAGGTTGAGGATCATGATTATACGCCTCCCTCCGAAGACGAAGCAAGCCTCAACGATGACGAATTCGTCATACCCGAGGATCCCGTCGAACTAGAGCGCTTCAAGCGCAGGCTTACAGCCACAGCAAACAGCCTAAAGAAAAAGCAGCAGCAGCTTCAAGCTGATCAGGACCTGCTGGCCGATCGATGGACCGAGGTCCTCGCGGCCGAAGAGTATAAACTCGAACGTCCCTCCAAAGGTTACCCAAAACGCAAGCTGCTCCCCCGATTAGAGAAGGAAGCGTACATACATCCATCACCAGCGCACGATATGGCTGACCGACCACCCCGTGGTCGTGACAGAGAGGCATCTAGGCCCCCAGCCAAAACCATACCCCGGCATTGCTCCAAAAGTACGAAGCCAAGAGGGAACGCGCCGGACTTGCGAGACATATTGGAGGACAAAGCAAGGCAATCCCGATCTATCTATGGATCACGTGGGTGCCCTACGACCCATGACGAATACCGTCGTGCCAGATACAATAACTCCGGCCGGGCCAAACACAGCAGACAGCGCTCTCTCGAGCTGCGTCGCGATATTGCTCAATACAGGGGTGCCGCACACCCGTTATGCTTCACTGACGAAGTAATGGATCATCAGATCCCTGAAGGGTTTAAACCCGTAAACATCGAATCTTACGATGGCACAACAGACCCCGCGGTGTGGATCGAAGACTATCTTCTCCACATCCATATGGCCCGCGGCGAGGATCTCCACGCCATAAAGTACCTCCCACTCAAGCTTAGAGGACCAGCTTGGCATTGGCTTAACAGCTTGCCCGCAGAGTCAATTGGGTGTTGGAAAGACCTGGAGGCCGCGTTCCTTGATAACTTCCAAGGCACATATCTGCGACCACCAGACGCCGATGACCTCAGCCACATCATTCAGCAGCCAAACGAATCGGCCAGACAATTCTGGACACGGTTCTTGACGAAGAAAAATCAAATCGTCGATTGTCCGGATGCAGAGGCCCTTGCAGCCTTCAAACATAATATCCGGGACGAATGGCTAGCCCGGCACCTGGGGCAGGAAAACCCGAAATCCATGGCAGCCCTCACATCATTAATGACCCGCTTTTGTGCGGGAGAGGACAGCTCGCTAGCCCGCAGCAACAATCTCCGTAAAAATTCTGGCAGTCCGGATACTAAGGACAACAACGGCAGGTCACGTCGAAACAAAAACAAGCGCCGAATTAACGGCAACGATAAGGAGGTTACGGCATTCAATGCCGGTTTCCGAGGCTCTAAACCCGGTCAACGGAAGAAGCCATTTAAAAGAACCATTCCGGGTCCGTCCAATTTGGACCGAATACTCGACCGCTCATGCCAGATACATGGCACGCCTGAAAAGCCAGCCAACCACACCAATAGAGATTGCTGGGTGTTCAAGCAGGCCGGCAAGTTAATTGCCGAAAACAATGACAAGGGGCTAAATAGCAACTACGAGGAAGAGACCCGGCCGCCGAACAACAGAGGACAGAAGGGTTTTCCCCCACAAGTACAGACGGTGAATATGATATACGCGACCCATATACCCAAGAGGGAGAGGAAACGCGCACTAAGGGATGTCTATGCGATGGAGCCAGTCGCCCCAAAGTTCAACCCATGGTCCTCTTGTCCGATCACTTTCGATCGAAGAGACCATCCGACCAGCATACGCCATGGCAGATTCGCCGCATTGGTCTTAGACCCAATCGTCGATGGGTTTCACCTCACGAGAGTCCTGATGGACGGCGGCAGTAGCCTGAACCTGCTTTATCAGGATAAAGTGCGCAAAATGGGCATAGACCCATCAAGGATTAAACCTACAAAGACAACCTTTAAAGGTGTCATACCAGGAGTGGAAGCCAACTGTACAGGCTCAGTCACACTGGAAGTGGTCTTCGGATCCCCGGATAATTTCCGGAGCGAAGAGTTAGTCTTCGACATAGTCCCGTTTCGCAGCGGCTATCACGCTCTGCTCGGACGAACCGCGTTTGCCAAATTCAACGCGGTGCCGCACTATGCATACCTAAAGCTCAAGATGCCAGGCCCTCATGGAGTCATTACGGTCATTGGGAATACGGAACTCTCCCTCCGAACGGAGGAATATACAGCGGCTCTCGCGGCAGAAGTACAGAGTAGCCTTTTAAGGCAATTCTCGAGTCCGGCCGTTAAACGGCCGGATACAGCAAAGCGCGCCCGGAGCAATATCAACCAAGACCACCTGGCGCGATCAGAGCACGCGTAGCAATGCGGCCCCAACCCTCGCCCGCGTATGATCGCAAGAATAACACTCCGCGTACATCATTACGCTTTGGAGATACCATGGGCACAGGGGAGGGGGCACGATCACAACGGACCCAGAGTGCGGTTCGACCACACCAGGGGCTCGCAAATGTGCCTCTTTATTATTATTATTTTTTCTTATTTTTTGTACATAGGACTCTGTTCACCAGAAGCCCTGTCCGGCGGTGAACCTGCCGGACTCATGATGCAACAGTCAGGGACTACAGAAGGCCGCCTCGAACACTCAGGTGGTCTCAATTACGAGCATTAAATTCAATTATATACACCAAATCCGCAGCTGATACCTGGAGGGGGACATGTTTATTTAGTCCAAATCCCTTGCTTACCGCACTATTTGTATCAGTCCGCTCTACTAGCAGACTTTTTCTTTCATTAATAATGCAGCACCTTTATGATCACAATTGCATTACATTATATATATATATATATGTTCATTATATGACATTCTGGCACCCGTATATTTTTGGTACGGCATAATACACCAGGGGCTTATGTTCCCCACTCTATGGTGTGATAAAGTCCGAACACTTTCACAAGTGCGGGACCTCGAACTTATAGCATTATATGAATCGGCTCCGAATAATGTCTTGGGTCAATAGTTGGGTTTGCCCGGCTCCCATGTTTGGCACCTTACGTTTCCGTTCCGTCGGCTAAGGTAGCACTGGGAGAACCACTGCGATTGCGCCCCGGTTGAGCCAGGTTAACGCCTCAGTGGAGAAAGCTAAAACTGACCGGCATGATAAGGCGAGAGACTGGTCGCTGTTCGAGAGGTTTTTTCGGGTCCTTAAAGACTCACGCCGCTTCGAGCGAAGTTCCGGATTATGTCCGATGAAGGCGTGGATAGCGCCCCGGATTTGGTCTTCTGAATACCAGGGGCTTCGCTGAAATTTAAAATTATAGAATTCTATGGCTAAGTGAGAGTGTTCAAGCATTATAAGTCCGGTCGCCTTGTTCGTCGTGTTGAGCGCCTCCCTAGATGGACCCAAATATGGGAACAAGAGTGCTCAAGTATATCACCGAACACCCGAGCACTTGTGGCTTGGGGGCTGAAGCCAACGACTTGCCATCTCTCAGATTTTATAAACGGCCAAACAGAAGGTAACATTTTAAATTAAACAAGCGTTGCTCATGGCGCATATGAACGAAGTTTTCAGCGCACAGGATAAATACACAGCGAGTTCACTCAAAGATTACATTTCGGGAGCACTCATCTGCAATATTGCAGGCTCCCTTCAGGACAATATTATAATACTTCTCCGGCGTGCGATACTCCTTGCTCGGTGGCGGTGGGTCCGTGAGAAGCTTCTTCGCATCCAATTTGCCCCATTGCACCTTTATGCGGGCAAGGGATGAGCACCTTCGATACAGGCGGAGCTCTTGACTACATCCAGTCTAGGGCATGCATCCACCAGCCGTCGCACAAGGCCAAAGTAGCTACCAGGCATGGCCTGTCCAGGCCACAGCCGGACTATGAGGCCCTTCATGGCCTCCTCAGCTACTTTGTGGAGTTCGACCAGCTGCTTCAGCTGGTCGCTTAGGGGCACCGGATGTCCGGCCTCAGTATACTGAGACCAGAAGACCTTCTCCGTCGAGCTCCCCTCCTCGCCACGATAGAATGCGGCGGCATCAGCCGCACTACGCGGCAGATCTGCAAATGCCCCTGGAGAGCTCCGAATTCGGGTAAGTATCAGGTAGTTCACATTAACATGCCTGCTTTGCATGAAAAACGCCTTACCCGCCGCTATCTTCTTTATGTCCTCAACCTCCTGAAGGGCCTTATGGGCCTCGGCCTTGGCGGACTTGGCACTTTCGAGAGCCGAGGCAAGCTCGGACTCTCGAGTCTTGGAGTCATGCTCCAAACTCTCATGTTTTTCCATGAGAACCTGGAGCTCTTGCCGAACTTCTGCCACCCGCGCCTCTTGCTTTTCTCGCTCAGCCCGTTCCGCGGCCGCATTGCGTTCGGCCGCGGACACAGCATCCTTCAGGGTTGCCACCTCGTTAGTGGCCCCTGCAATGCACATATTATCCTTGTTAATTTTATTTGCAACCAAAATCCTTTTCTGTAAGGTACTTATTCAAAGAGGTGTTACTCACCTTCTTTTTCCTTGAGCTGCTTCTTTGCATGGCCGAGCTCTTGCTCGGACCGCTCGAGATCCTTTTTCAGCACGTCAACCTCCGCTGTCAGTGCGGCAGAGGTCAGCAGTGCAGCCTGCAAACCCATATTGACATACTTTAGGCAACCCTGCGTATATCTTATTATAGATCCTTAGTCCGGCTTTTCTTTCCGAACACCGAACCAAGCATCAGGGGCTACTGTCTATGCGGTATTATATTACATTATTTTAACTTTTTTACCTCAAAGCCTGTTAAAAGGCTACTGCAGGCTTCGGTCAGCCCGCTTTTCGCGAGCTGAACCTTCTTAATCACCGCACTCATGATAGTGCGGTGTTCTTCCTCAATGGAAGCGCCTTTAAGCGCTTCCAGCAGGTTATCCGGCGCCTCCGGTTGGACGGAGGCCGCCGGTGTCACGGTCCCGCCCTTCTTTCGAAGGGGCCGCTTGCCGGACTCTGGAACCACTGCGGGTTCCGATGTGGAGTCCGGCACGAAGTCCGGGGGGCTGCCTGACGGCGCCTCCGGAGCCTCCTCCTGATGGGTCCCTCTTTGGGATCCCACCTCGGCGTCCTCGTTGGCACATGGGGTGGAGGCAGTCGGGATGGAATTCACATCTGACGAGGCCAATGACCCGCTCGATGAGTCGGGGAGATCATCATTGGCCGGATTACGGACAGAATGCGGCGTTAGAAGGATACTTCGCGACATAAAAGAAATTACACATCAAGGATCCGGATACTTACGATCTTGCCGGACGCCTGGCCCTTAGAGGCCGCTCATCCTCACTAACGCTGATGTTGGCGGAACTGTCCGGGGGGATAGTTCTCCCCCTCTTGGACCCTTTGCCCCCCCCCCCCGATGGGGGAAGCCTTCCTTTTCTTCTCTCCCTCCTCCGGGAGAGAGTACTCCTCCTCGTCGTCTTCGGGAGAGGAGTCCTCGTCGTCGTCAGACGCCTGATTGCGGGAACTCTTTCGAGTCCCCGCGGCCACCTTCTTGGCCTTCTTCTCCGACACCACGTGCGGTGCCGGAACCAGCAGCCTTGTTAAACGGGCGTTCGCTGGGTCTTCTGGCATGGGAGCCGGGCTGATGAGCAGCTTGGCCTTCTCCATCCATTCCTGTCAAAGGAAGAGGCAGATTGAAGCCTCGCTAGAGTCAATCTAATTATCACAAGTGTCCCGTAATGGGGTTGAATCACTTACCTCGTCAGTTGGATTCTGCGAGCTGAATCCGCGGTCTTTGGTCGCGGACGTAGGGGCTTTGGCGCCCTTGAACAGCACCCTCCAGGCGCCTTCGTATGTTGTATCGAAGAGCCCGTTTAGCGCCTGGTGCTGTTTCGGATTGAACTCCCACAAATTAAATGCCCGTTCTTGGCATGGGAGGATCCGCCGGATGAGCATGACTTGGAACGCATCGACGAGCCTGAGCTTATTGCCCACCATCTTCTTGATACATGCTCGGAGTCCCGTCACCTCCACCGGATTCCCCCACTGCAAGCCCTTCTCTTTCTAGGAGGTGAGCTGCGTGGGGATGCCTGATCTAAACTCGGGGGCCGCCGCCCATGTGGATTTGCGCGGCTCGGTGATGTAGAACCACCCCGATTGCCACCCCTTGACGGAGTCCACGAAGGTCCCTTCTAGCCAAGGGATGTTGGGCAATTTGCCCAACATAGCGCCTCCGCATTCCGCTTGCGTACCCTTCACAACCTTAGGCTTGACGTTAAAGGTCTTGAGCCACAGGCCGAAGTGGGGCCGGATGCAGAGAAAGGACTCGCACACGACGATAAATGCCGAGATGTTGAGGATAAAGTTCGGCGCCAGATCATGGAAATCCAGGCCGTAGTAAAACATGAGCCCCCGGACAAATGGATGGAGCGGAAAGCCCAGTCCGCGGAGGAAGTGGGGAAGGAAGACGACCCTCTCATGAGGCCCGGGGTTAGGGATGAGCTGCCCCTCGTCGGGCAGCCGATGCGCGATATCGCCGGAAAGGTATCCAGCGCTGCGCAGCTTGGTGATGTCCTCCTCCTTGACGGTGGAGGTTAACCATTTACCTCCCGCTCCAGACATATTCGGAGAAGGTCGAGATGAGATGCGGGAGTTCGGGCGTTGGAGCTTGAATTCGCGGGGATGGATAAGCAAAGGAGGAAGAAGGCGTAGGTGAGAAGGTGAATCCTTATCCCTTATATATAGGCAGACAAAACTATGCGTCCCCCACCAGCCTGGTAAAACTCGCTTATCTCCCAAGCGCCGCAATCAATGGCGCGGTTGGGTTACCCACGCACGTATTGATGAGAATCCCGGAATAAGGGGAACACGATCTCTGCTTCGACAAGACGTGCCAAGGAAACCGCTTCGCTAAACATGCTGAGGTGGTATAGTAATTCAAACAAAGGCCTGGTGGCGGTGTGATGTCATGCAGCATAATACGTCAGCAGATTGAACTAAGTGTACATTTTATTCTCTCTACGGTGGAATGTGGAATTTATTTTGCAGAGCCGGACACTATCCTGGTGTTCATTATCTTCTCTGGATTATTCAAGGGACGAACCCGCCTTGCAATGCCGAACATTATGCACGCCGGACTTATCGTCATTGAAGACTGGTTTAGGGGCTACTGAGGGAGTCCTGGACTAGGGGGTGTTCGGACAGCCGGACTATCAATGTCCGCCGGACTCCAAGACTACGAAGATACAAGATTGAAGACTCCGGCTCGTGTCCGGAAGGTACTTTACTTGGCGTGGAAGGCAAGCTTGGCGATACGGATACGTAGATCTCCTACTATTGTAACTGACTCTGTGTAACCCTACCCCTCTCCGGTATCTATATAAACCGGAGGGCTTTAGTCCATAGGACAACATACACAACATACAATCATACCATAGGCTAGCTTCTAGGGTTTAGCCTCCTTGATCTCGTGGTAGATCTACTCTTGTACTACCCATATCATCAATATTAATCAAGCAGGAGTAGGGTTTTACCTCCATCGAGAGGGCCCGAACCTGGGTAAAAACATCGTGTCCCTCGTCTCCTGTTACCATCCGCCTAGACGCACAGTCCGAGACCCCCTACCCGAGATCCGCCGGTTTTGACACCGACAGGCCCGACGAGCACCTTCAATACAGGCGGAGCGCTTGATGACCTCCACCCAGGGGCACGCATCCACCAGCCGCCGCACGAGGCTGAAGAAGCTCCCCGGCATGGCCTGTCCAGGCCATAGCCGGACTATAAGGCCCTTCATGGCCTCCTCAGCTACCTTGTGGAGTTCGACCAGCTGCTTCAGCTGGTCGCTTGGGGGCACCGGATGGCCGGACTCAGCGTACTAAGACCAGAAGACCTTCTCCGTCGAGCTCCCCTCCTCGCCACGATAGAATGCGGCGGCATCGGACACACTACGCGGCAGATCTGCAAACGCCCCTGGAGAGCTCCGAATGCGGGTAAGTGTCAGGTAGTTTACATTAACATGCTTGCTTTGCATGAAAAATGCCTTACCCGCCTCTATCTTCTTTACATCTTCAACCTCCTGAAGGGCCTTACGGGCCTCGGCCTTGGCAGACTTGGCACTTTCGAGAGCCGAGGCAAGCTCGGACTCTCGAGTCTTGGAGTCACGCTCCAAGCTCTCATGCTTCCCCATGAGAGCCCGGAGCTCTTGCCGTACTTCTGCCACCTGCGCCTCTTGCTTTTCTCGCTCTGCCTGTTCCGCGTCCGCACTGCGTTTGGCCGCGGACACAGCTTCCTTCAGGGCTGCCACCTCGTACGTGGCCCCTACAATACCCATATTATCCTTGTTAATTTCTTGCAACCAAAATCCTTTTCTGTAAGGTAAATCTTCAAAGTGGTGTTACTCACCTTCTTTGTCCTCGAGCTGCTTCTTGGCATGGCCGAGCTCTCACTCGGACCGCTCGAAATCCTGCTTCAACGTACCGACCTCCGCAGTCAGTGCGGCAGAGGTCAGCAACGCAGCCCGCAAACCCATATTGACATATTTTAAGCAACCCTGCGTATATCTTTTTAGATCCTCAGTCCGGCTTTTCTTTCCGAACACCGGACTGAGCATCAGGGGCTACTGTCTATGCGGTATTACATTACATAAATTCAACTTCTTACCTCAAAGACTATTAGAAGGCTGCTGCAGGCTTCGGTCAGCCCGCTCTTGGCGAGCTAAACCTTCTGAATCACCGCACTCATGTTAGTGCGGTGTTCTTCCTCGATGGAAGCGCCTTTGAGCGCCTCTAACAAGTTGTCCGGCGCCTCCGGTTGGACGGGGGCCGCCGGTATCACGGTCTTGCCCTTCTTTCGAAGGGGCCGCCTGCCGGACTCTGGAACCATTTCAGGTTCCGTTGTAGAGTCCGGCGCAAAGTCCGGGAGGCTGCCTTGCGGCGCCTCCGGAACCTCCTTTTGATGGGTCCCTTTCCGGGACCCCACCTCGGCATCCTCATCGGCGCGGGGAGTAGAGGCCGTCGGAAGTGAATCCACATCCGACGGGGCCAACGATCCGCTCGATGAAGCGGGGAGATCATCATCGGCCGGACTGCGGACAGTATGCGGCATTAGTAGGACACTATGTGACATGAAAGAAATTTCAGATTATACTGGGATCTGGATACTTACAATCTCGCCGGAGGCCTGGCCCTTGAAGGCCACTCCTCTCCGCTAACGTTGGTGTTGGCGGAGCTGTCCGGGGGAATAATTCTCCCCCTCTTGGACCCTTAGGCCTCCCCTATTGGGGAAGCCTTCCTCTTCCTCTCTCCCTCCTCCGGGAGAGAGTCTTCTTCCTCCTCCTCGTCTTCGGGGGAGGAGTCCGCCTCGTCGTCGGACGCCTGATTATGGGAACTCTTTCGAGTCCCCGTGGCCGCCTTCTTGGCCTTCTTCTCCGGCACCACGTGCGGTGTCGGAACCAGCAGCCCCGCTAGACGGGCGTTCACTGGGTCTTCTGGCATGGGAGCCGGACTGATGAGCGGCTCGGCCTTCTCCATCCATTCCTGTCAAAGGAAAAGAAAGATTGAGACCATCCTAGAATCAATTTATTTACCACAAGTGTCCCGTAAAGGGGTCGAATCACTTACCTCGTCAGCTGGATGCTGCGAGCGAAATCCGCGATCTTCCGTCGCAGATGCGGGGGCTTCGGCGCCCTTAAACAGCACCCTCCAGGCGCCTTCATACGTCGTGTCGAAGAGACCGCTTAGCGCCTGGTGCTGTTCCGGATTGAACTCCCACAGATTGAATGCCTGTTCTTGGCATGGGAGAATCCGGCGGATGAGCATGACTCAGACCACATCGACGAGCCTGAGCTTATTGCTCACCAGCTTCTGGATACAGTCTCGGAGTCCCGTCAGCTCCTTCGGATTTCCCCACAACAAGCCCTTCTCTTTCCAGGAGGTGAGCTGCATGGGGATGCCAGATCCAAACTCGAGGGCCGCCGCCCACGTGGGTTCGCGCGGCTCGGTGATGTAGAACCACCCCGATTGCCATCCCTTGACGGAGTCCACAAAGGCCCCTTCGAGCCAAAGGACGTTGGGCAACTTGCCCAACATGGCGCCTCCGCATTCCGCTTGCGTGCCCTTCACAACCTTCGGCTTGACGTTGAAGGTCTTGAGCCACAGGCCAAAGTGGGGCCAGATGCAGAGGAAGGCCTCGCACACGACGATAAACGCCGAGATGTTGAGGATGAAGTTCGGCGCCAGATCGTGGAAATCCAGGCCATAGTAAAACATGAGCCCCCGGACAAAAGGGTGAAGAGGAAAGCCCAGTCCGCGGAGGAAGTGGGGGAGGAAAACGACCCTCTCATGGGGCCCGGGGTGGGGATGAGCTGCCCCTCGTCGGGCAGCTGATGCGCGATGTCGCCGGAAAGGTATCCGGCGTTGCGCAGCTTGGTGATGTGCTCCTCCTTAACGGTGGAGGCCAACCATTTGCCTCCCGCTCCGGACATGGTCGGAGAAGGTCGAGGCGAGATGCGCGAGCTTGAGCGTTGGAGGTTGAGTGCCCGGAGATGGATAAGCAAAGGAGGAAGAAGGCGTAGGTGAGAAGGTAAATCCTTATCCCTTATATATAGGCGGACGGAGACAATGCCTCCCCCGCCAGCCTGGTAAAACTCGCTTATCTCCCAAGCGCCACCATCAATGGCGCGGTTGGGTTACCCATGTCCGTATTGATGAGAATCCCGGAATAAGGGGAACACGATCTCTGCTTCGACAGGACGTGCCAAGGAAACCGCTTCGCTAAACGTGCTGAGGTGGTATAATAAAAAACGATTCAAATAAAGGCTTGGTAGCGGTGTGATGTCATGCCGCATAATACGTCAGCAGATTGGACTTGTGTACATTTTATTCTCTCTACGGTGGAATGTGGAATTTATTTTGCAGAGCCGGACACTATCCTGGTGTTCATGATCTTCTCTGGATTATTCAAGGGAAGAACCCGCATTGCAATGCCGAACATTATGCGCGCCGGACTTATCGTCATTGAAGCATGGTTCAGGGGCTACTGAGGGAGTCCTGGACTAGGGGGTGTCCGGACAGCCGGACTATCATCGTCCGCCGGACTCCAAGACTACGAAGATACAAGATTGAAGACTCCGTCCCGTGTCCGGATGGGACTTTCCTTGGCGTGGAAGGCAAGTTTGGCGATACGGATATGTAGATCTCCTACCATTGTAACCGACTCTGTGTAACCCTAGCCTCCTCCGGTGTCTATATAAACCGGAGGGCTTTAGTCCGTAGGAAACAACATACATTACAACAATCATACCATAGGCTAGCTTTAGGGTTTAGCCTCCTCGATCTCGTGGTAGATCCACTCTTGTACTACCCATATCATCAATATTAATCAAGCAGGACATAGGGTTTTACCTCCATCGAGAGGGCCCGAACCTGGGTAAAACACCATGTCCCTTGTCTCCTGTTACCATCCGCCTAGACGCACAGTTCGGAACCCCCTACCCGAGATCCGCCGGTTTTGACACCGACACCCGCCGTCCGCCATGGCCGGCGAGCCCCGCGCCACCGAGCTCCTGGACTTGCGTTCGTTGCACCGGCGTGCTCCTGGTGACTCCAGGAACCCGTAGAGCCCCTCAGCTGATCTCGCCGTGCCGTGTAACGCTGAACCTAACCCCGTCCGAGCTCCGGCCGCCGCAAAACTCCTCGGTGCCTCTGCAGGCCACCCCAGCTCCAGCCGCCACCACCACTGGATGTGCCCCTCCTCCAGCTCCCCATAGATGCTCCCCGCGCGCCAAAATGGACCGTGTAGCGAAATCCCGACGCCCTCTGCCGCGGATTTGGTCGCCGGCGTTTACACGCCGGTGATGATGACGTGGCAACGTCATTAGGACTTAATCGTGCTTAGTTTAATCACACCAGCCACTGACATTAGGGCCGCACCAGCTAAATAACCTCGGGTTATTATCTTAACTAGATTTAGTTACAACCAGTGGGCCCACGCGTCAGCTTTGACCATCCTGACGTGGCCGTTGACTGGGCCCACCTGCCAGCGACCTAAACCAGCCCTGTATCACTGACGTATGGCCCCCACACATCAGGTTTGACCTGCAGCAGTGCCTGTTGACCTGCTGACGTCATAGTGATGCAGTGCTTACGCAATAAATCATTTACTGGATTTATTCTTATTCAGGAAATTCCAGAAAATGTCCAAAACTTCTAAAAATCATATAAAATCAACCGTAACTCAGAATGAAATAAGTTATATATGAAAAATGATCAGGAAAATCCAATCTATCCATCTGCACTCTTTTCATGCATGTTAGATCAACTTATGACTACTGTTTAGGACAATTCAATTAAGTGGCATATAATAAATCACATATGGAGTTTGAATTTGAATCTTTGATTCAAACCAACTTCATTTAATCTGTGTTTAGTTGCATCAGCTCAAATCATAGCATATTGCCATATCATGATCATGCATCATATTGTTGCATTGCATTGATTGCGTTCTTCCTTGTTTGCCGGTATTCGTCCCCTCTCGATAGACGTGTACCGACGATGTGATCGATGACACCGATGAAGAACTATTACTATCTTCAGAAGTGCCAGGCAAGCAAAACCCCCTTGCTCATTCCGATACAATCCCACTCTCTCGCTCCTGCTCTCTTTTACTGCATTAGGACAACAATGATTCAACTGTTACATGCTGCGGTAGTTGAACCCCTTTCCTTTGCATGACCTGTCATTGCCACAGTAAATAGATGAAACCCACTAGCATGAGTAGGAGTTGTTTGAGCCCTGTTGTGCCGACTCATTCATGCTTGTTTGTCATGCCTGCTATTGCTTAGAGTTGTGTCAGGTCTGATTCATCAGGGATGAATTGGAGGTGTGTGAACATGTCCTGCTGTGTGTGGTCTAAATGTGTGAACACGATTTGGTAAAGGTAGCGGTGAGAGGCCATGTAGGAGTACATGGTGGGTTGTCTCATTGAAACCGTCCTCAGGAACTGAGTTCTGTGTTTGTGATCCATGAATAGCTACTACCACTCATTGGGATCCTTAATTGACCCTCTCGGCTTCTTAATCACCCTTGTTCTTTGTCCAGGAGTAGCAACTAGTTTCTGGTGTTTGTAGGTAGTGTTAGTAGTCTACCAAGTGGCACCCGGTACAGGTGGGCTTGGGACAGACTAGGCACAATGGCCCGGTGTACCAAGTGGCACCCGGATGGTGGACTTGGGAACCCTGCACACATCGTTTGGGGCCGTGAGCGACACCCCGGCCGGATCTCCTTGCGGATGGAACCCGAATAGGCGATAAACCTGGACGAGAAACTTGAGTGTTTAGGTAGGTCGTGGCTGACACCCTCGCCAGGCTTCCGCTTGAAGGTTGCCGAGATACATGATGTGTACATGGCAGTAAGTGGCGAGAGCGTGTGTGACAAAGTAAACCCATGCAGAGTTAATATGATCTATTCGAATAGCCGTGTCCGCGGAAAAGGACTTCTGGGTTGCCTGTACAGTTCATAGACAAGTGAAAGTGGATACTCTAAAATGCGCAAGATAAGCGTGAGTGCTATGGATGGCGTTCTCGTAGGGAGACGGGAGCGAATCCATAGTGGTGTATTCATATGGTGAATATGTGAACTCGTGTGCAGCACCTCAAAAGAGTTACTTGCAGTCGTAGTTTAGGATAGCCACCGAGTCAAAGCTGGCTTGCTGCAGTTAAACCCCACCATCCCCTTTGTTGACAATGATGCATATGTAGTTTGATCTGATGTAAGTCTTGCTGGGTACATTTGTACTCACGTTTGCCTATTTTATGTTTTTGCAGAGAGTCTTCCGTCTCACCTGTAGTTCCGCATGGACTTCGACGTTTAGCTTGTTACCTCAGCTACGATCTTGTGCCCTCGGCAGGATCTAGTTGATAGTCAGGCTTCTCAGCCTTTTTCATTTGTAGGTGTCTGTACTCAGACATGTTGAGCTTCCGCTTGTGCTTTGACTTGTATGCTCTGAATGTTGGGTCATGAGACCCATGTTTGTAATATCTCGCTCCTCGGAGCCTATTGAATAAAATACTTGAGTCGTAGAGTCATGTTGTGATGCCATGTTGTATTTGCACATATCGAGCATATTGTGTGTATGTTATTGAAATGCTTGGTATGTGTGGGATCTGACAACCTAGTTGTTTATCCTTGGTAGCCTCTCTTACCGGGAAATGTCTCCTAGTTCTTCCACTGAGCCATGGTAGCTTGCTACTGCTCCGGAACACTTAGGCTGGCCAGCATGTGTCCTTCTTCGTTCCTGTGTCTGTCCCTTCGGGGAAATGTCACGCGATGAATACCGGAGTCCTGTTAGCCCGCTACAGCCCGGTTCACCGGAGTCCTGCTAGCCCAGTGCTACAGCCTGGATCCACTCGCTGATGACCGACACGTTCGATGCTGGGTCATGGATGCCTGTCCCTGTAAGTTTGTGCCACTTTGGGTTTACGACTAGCCATGTCAGCCCGGGCTCCTTATCATTTGGATGCTAGCGACACTATCATATACGTGTGCCAAAAGGCGCAAACGGTCTCGGGCAAAGGTAAGGCGACAACCGTGGGGATACCATGCGTGAGGCTGCAAAGTGATATGAGGTGTTACATGCTAGATCGATGTGGCATTGAGTCGGGGTCCTGACAGTTTTGGTATCAGAGCCTAACTGCCTATAGGATTACCAAGCCAAACTGGTCGACGTTGAGTCTAGAAATTCTTTAGTTATGTAAGGGAACTGATTGCGGGAGGGAACGTAAGGCTCTTTTACTCCTTATACCTCATGGCCTTCTGATCTGAGTCAACCTCTTCTCTTCTACGGGGATTAAGAACTAGGCCTTCTCATCTATCTATCAGGATGACGTGTTACTAATCCGTAGACTTATAAGATTGTTGGATTTAAGCCTCGGTTCAGTTCCTACTACTTCCGTATGTTAATTGTTGATCTCGAAACCTTGATATTGTGCTTCTGAGTGGCGATGCCACCATTTTTGTAGCATGTCTAAATTCTATTGAGCATTTACAGCCCTTATGCTGTCCGAGTCATCCCAGGTTTCTAAAACAATCTGAAGCATTTGCAAATCCCTTCCTCCCATTTTGATGTTCATTTGGGCCAGATTAATCACATAAATTAGAGTGTTGAGGTACTCCGCTGTCTCGGCATATATGTTGGAGCTATTATTATGACCCTAGGTGTCTTAGGGGATCATCTAGTAATCTAGCCATGTTTTGTGTTCCCTTTGTGATGATTCTGGCCATTATTCATGAAAGCATCCCATGATGCAATTAGTTAGTAGGTATTCTACTCCTGGGTTTCTGAACCCGAGATTTCCCTACTTACCTCATGTTGTTAGTGTTGCTCGTACCTTTAGGATATTAGTAACCTTTGTGATAGACCTCGAGGTTTGTGGTATATCATTCTTCCAGTACCATGAACCAATATGGCAGAAGTTCTTGAACCAAAGATCATGACCAGAGCTCTTGATGAGTTCTCGATTCTATATTGTGACTCTGCCAGTCCTACCTCTCTGCATGGGTTATCCGGAAGAAACTTGTTGAACTTGGTTCGGCATACTAATCTATGCATCCACAACTCAGAAAGTTATATGTTCCTTGAGTTGTCCCTCTTAGTTGTCCTCTGACCCTCGTCTATCAATTGATAGACAGGAGTAGTTGTGCAACCGTGTTCATCGATGCCTATTATTCTTGTGGTCCGTCGAGCCATTCTATTCTGGAAAGACTAGGAGAAACAAACTCCAGTACCTCATCCATTTCTAGGATTGGGTCAAAGTAGGGGTATTCCGCAGATCAAAATGCCAATCCAGCTTTGTTCTATTCTACCTCGGAGTATTACCCCCTTTATGTCAGAATTGTCGTGAGAACTGCACCAACTCTCGTGAATTCTTGACGTAGTGATACTTCTCGCTATCATTATTCATTCCTCGGTCCCGTGTTGTTGTAACCGGAATGCCGACAAGTGAACTGTGATGTGTGAAATCGATACTCCTAGCAACCTCGTTGCTTGGCAGTTAATGGACAATATTCTCATTCTTAGCATGTTGGTTATTAAATCATCATTCTAAGATTGATTGTGCTACCTAGTCCTTATTTCTGGTGCACTCTTCGATCAATGAGTTAGGATTGTGTCGATCCCTCACTCTTTTGATCATATCGTCTTGCTCTGAAAAGCAAGATTGCTCCCGAGCTTAATAACATATCGGTGGTTCGTGACTTTCCAAATATCTTCTTGGAAGTGCTACCAGGTTGTCACCTGACCGCTATGTTAAGTTCGTGATCAAGTTGGTTTCTTGTAAACCACCCCTTCTCCAAGAATCCGTGTTGGATATCCCTAAGCTGGATGGTTAAGCTAAACAACAACTTGGAGAGTTGGAAGATAAAAGCTTTGCCAAATTAAGATCATTCTGAAGGGATATCTTTGCGTTTGTGTGTGTGTTGAAGAAAGATGATATCTCCATCGATTGGTCCTCGTGATCAGTTGTTGAACCTATTGTCTTATCAAACTTTGATTTGAGTATGGGCTATCGTCAAGTCAAATCAGAACCAACGATGTTCGTAATGTTGTCTTACTCGTGGTTGATCCCTCGAGCATATACCATTACATCTTTTGGTCTGACCAATGCTATCACCGTGTTCACATGATGGTGGAAGTCCAGTGATATGGAAATTCCGATGAGTTGCCGTTGAGCCCATCAGCGGCATTTTGTCTCCTCCATGATTCGTGTTGAACATCCAGCTGGTGTTGGAAACTTGTGTAAGCATTTTCTTCATGCCCCGTTCATGAACTATACGTTTGGATGAAAGAAGTGACTTCCTCTAATTCACGTGCACTTGGTGTAAGTTGCCGCCGTGGATCCGAGAAAGATTGTTTTTGCTTCGTTTGGAATCATCCCAAGTTAGTCATGCATGTGCAAGGTATACTATAGTTTGGTAGATTAATTACCTCCACTCCATATGTATTCCATAGCACGCGAAGCCACTGATTGATTTGTTCAAGGAGAAGAAGCTCCTTCTTAAGAATCATGACTTATGTTAGGATTTCATTATCCTCGATGATGGTTCCCAACCTGAACTCGGTAGTATTTTATTATAAGACTTCTGTGTGGTCATGCTTGTCCGGGACAGCGTGTTCACATATGTGTAGCAGAACCAGCTCATGTTTTGGAGCTTACTACCGTAGTTCATGTCCCGAGAATCTCGCAACATTATCTCGTCAGTTTATGTTGCAAACTTTCTTTCCCAGACATGTTGTCTGAAATATTTTGTTACCACCCGGATCCGAATCTCAGGCAGATATGATGGTTGGGACATTCCCAAGAACTATAATACTGGTCTCACCATAATCGGTAAAGTGGATGTCGTGGCCAACACACCCAACCGGAAGACCTATTATTGTAGTATCTTGTTGAGGAAGTTGGCCTCCTCCCCATAAGGATTACCTAGGATTTACTCCCTAATTGTTCCTTATGGATTCTTGACCTCCCGAAGTCCGACCTTCTACCTGATGTTCAAGATACCAAACCATATCTATAAATGGGTTACGCTAGTATATCAGGGAGAACATTAGAAGCGGAGTGCTAAATGTCTCTCGGTCAATCCTCCAGATTTTGATTCCTTTGCCTCGCTAAGGTGAAATCTGAGAAGGTGTTATCTTCCTTTGCATCTGCATCATCCATCACTATTCATCATGGTAGTATGTTGTGTTTCCAGGATCCTTGACACGGATGTTGGTAAAACCTTGATGAATATGGAAATGCTCAAGTTCTTGAGAGCACGCACAAGTACCAGGTGTTATCATCGGCACTAACTAGGATTGATCCTAGTTTTCTTCGGTTAGGCTATAACTTTTCAAACAGTGGACCCACTCTCTACTGTTGAACTTCTCCCCAGTTACTAAAATCATCCCTTGTGTTGTTTTCAACAAGTTAATCCACATCATCCGTACTAGTCCGAGTATGACATTCTACCGAACTCCTCCAAATGATCGATTGTGATTTGCCTTAGGCTGGTATAAAGAGGTTCAATGATCTCTGAATCAAAGGTAATTCTTTTTCCACTTAAGGGGGATATATATCTACGAATCACCCTCCTTCAGGATGTTCCGCTGTGGTATCATGGCAACTCAACTCCTCGCTACATTGACAACCGTTCAACACCTTCTTAAGTGTGGACTTGATTTCTACCTAGTGAATCCTCGTCATCTGTTCCATTCCATCTCTCTAGATGTATGCTTCGTGTCTCAGCTCGAGAGATGTTGCTATGTCTCATTCCGTGAGTTGATCCTAAGTTGTTCGACCTTCGATAAGGTCGATCCTTCTAAAGTCTTTCTTTTCCTCTCGTTGTCATGTTAGTCGAAGTTCTCAGAGCAAGACATCGAGACAATGATGGTGATCGAATCAACGTTCTTATGAAGTGCAACCTGGATCGTGAAGATTGTATTAGTTTGCATTTCCCCTTTCATCTTACCCTATGCTTGAATCTCGGGGCGAGATTCTTGTTTAGTGGGGGTGAGTTGTCACATCCCTAGTTCTGGTATGCTCGGAGCTAGCTAGTCATGTGTTGCATCATGTTTAATTTCTTTTTAACTTGAAATGGGGATTGTTCAAACCCTAGCCCAGATCAAATCAAATAGGTTCAACCTAAAATAATCTTCAGTGAACCCAAAATGCCTTTGGAAATGTTCATGAATTTTGATAAAGGTGAAAACCTCTGCCAAAAATGATGAGCATATTTCTTGGCCATTTATGGATTTTTGAATTAACTCATATTATATTTGAATTGGGGCATTTAAACTCTACAAATATTTTAAATGCTCTAATAAATTCTGAGAATAGTTGAGGGCTGTTGGGAATAATCCACTATGTGCCCACAATTTATTTCAGGATTTTACTAAGTGATTTAGTATTTTACTAAATCCAAAATAACAAAGACACAAAATAGAAAACATTAAATAAAAGAGAGAGAAAGGAACCTACCTAACTTACCTGTGTAGCCACCTGGCGGCCCAAGTGGCCAGCCCAGCCCACCTAGCCTCCCACTGTCGTCTTCTTCCCCTGCCAGGAGGACGAGCGCGTGGCCGCAGCGCGCTGGCACGCGTCCCGGCCACCTCCTGCTTGCCGCTTCCCCCTCGACGCCCTGGTGAAGCCACGACACCCCCCTGACCGCCCCTCTCTCTCTCTGGACCCCCTCCTCCCCTCTGCTCCCTCTCTCTCGCGATCGACCACGAGCACCCGAGAGCACCGACGAGCTCCACCGCGGCCAATGTCCACCCCTCGC
Source organism: Triticum timopheevii (assembly GCA_963921465.1). Classification (NCBI taxonomy): domain Eukaryota; kingdom Viridiplantae; phylum Streptophyta; class Magnoliopsida; order Poales; family Poaceae; genus Triticum; species Triticum timopheevii. Next base: position 386,343,016 of record OY997274.1, read on the forward strand.
CTCGCCGATGCTTCCAGAAGAACCGCCGCGCCTTCCTCTTCGTCTCCACCAACCCACGTGACGCCGGGTGCACCGCAGCGTTGTCCCTGCCGCCTTCATCGCCGCATCTGTCCGGCGATCGCCGCGGTCGATTCGCCGTCTCCGACGCCTCCCCGAGACCACCGAGCTGCTCTTCGACCTCGTTGTGAGCCCCGGAGTATTTACTATCACCTCTCCCTCTCTGGTCCGTCCCCTAGCTAGCTGCGCCGCCATGGCCGTAGCCCGCCGTCCGCCATGGCCGGCGAGCCCCGCGCCCCCGAGCTCCTGCACTTGCGTTCGTTGCACCGGCGTGCTCCTGGTGACTCCAGGAACCCGTAGAGCCCCTCAGCTGATCTCGCTGTGCCGTGTAACGCCGAACCTAACCCCGTCCGAGCTCCGGCCGCAGCAAAACTCGTCGCCGGTGCCTCTGCAGGCCACCCCAGCTCCAGCCGCCACCACCACTAGATGTGCCCCTCCTCCAGCTCCCCATAGATGCTCCCCGCGCGCCAAAACAGACCGTGTAGCGAAATCCCGACGCCCTCCGCCGCGGATTTGGTCGCCGGCGTTTACACGCCGGTGATGATGGCGTGGCAACGTCATTCGGACTTAATCGTGCTTAGTGTAATCACACCAGCCACTGACATTAGGGCCCCACCAGCTAAATAACCTCGGGTTATTATCTTAACTAGATTTAGTTACAACCAGTGGGCCCACGCGTCAGCTTTGACCATCCTGACGTGGCCGTTGACTGGGCCCACCTGCCAGCGACCTAAACCAGCCCTGTATCACTGACGTATGGCCCCCACATGTCAGGTTTGACCTGCAGCAGCACCTGTTGACCTGCTGACGTCATAGTGACGCAATGCTTACACAATAAATCATTTACTGGATTTATTCTTATTCAGGAAATTCCAAAAAATGTTCAAAACTTCTAAAAATCATATAAAATCAACCGTAACTCAGAATGAAATAAGTTATATATGAAAAATGATCAGAAAAATCCAATCTATCCATCTGCACTGTTTTCATGCATGTTAGATCAACTTATGACTACTGTTTAGGAAAATTCAATTAAATGGCATATAATAAATCACATATGGAGTTTGAATTTGAATCTTTGATTCAAACCAACTTCATTTAATCTGGTTTTAGTTGCATCAGCTCAAATCATAGCATATTGCCATATCATGATCATGCATCATATTGTTGCATTGCATTGATTGTGTTCTTCCTTGTTTGCCGGTATTCGTCCCCTCTCGATAGATGTGTACCGATGATGTGATCGATGACACCGATGAAGAACTATTACTATCTTCAGAAGTGCCAGGCAAGCAAAACGCCCTTGTTCATTCTGATACAATCCCACTCTCTCGCTCCTGCTCTCTTTTACTGCATTAGGACAACAACGATTCAACTGTTTCATGCTACGGTAGTTGAACCCCTTTCCTCTGCATGACCTGTCATTGCCACAGTAAATAGATGAAACCCACTAGCATGAGTAGGAGTTGTTTGAGCCCTGTTGTGCCTACTCATTCATGCTTGTTTGTCATGCCTGCTATTGCTTAGAGTTGTGTCAGGTCTGATTCATCAGGGATGAATTGGAGGTGTGTGAACATGTCCTGCTGTGTGTGGTCTAAATGTGTGAACACGATTTGGTAAAGGTAGCGGTGAGAGGCCATGTAGGAGTACATGGTGGGCTGTCTCATTGAAACCGTCCTCAGGAACTGAGTTTTGTGTTTGTGATCCATGAACAGCTACTACCACTCATTGGGATCCTTAATTGACCCTCTCGGCTTCTTAATCACCCTTGTTCTCTGTCCAGGAGTTGCAACTAGTTTCTAGTGTTTGTAGGTAGTGTTAGTAGTCTACCAAGTGGCACCCGGTACAGGTGGGCTTGGGAGAGATTAGGCACAGTGGCCCGGTGTACCAAGTGGCACCCGGATGGTGGACTTGGGAACCCTGCACACATTGTTTGGGGCCATGAGCGACACCCCGGCCGGATCTCCTTGCGGATGGAACCCGAATAGGCGATAAACCTGGACGAGAAACTTGAGTGTTTAGGTAGGTCGTGGCCGACACCCTCGCCAGGCTTCCGCTTGAAGGTTGCCGAGATACATGACGTGTACATGGCGGTAAGTGGCGAGAGCATGTGTGACTAAGTATACCCCTGCAGGGTTAATATGATCTATTTGAATAGCCGTGTCCGCGGAAAAGGACTTCTGGGTTGCCTATACAGTTCATAGACAAGTGAAAGTGGATACTCTAAAATGCGCAAGATAAGCGTGATTGCTATGGATGGCGTTCTCGTAGGGAGACGGGAGCGGATCCATAGTGGTGTATTGATATGGTGAATATGTGGACTCGTGTGCGCCACCTCAAAAGAGTTACTTGCAGTCGTAGTTTAGGATAGCCACCGAGTCAAAGCTGGCTTGCTGCAGTTAAACCCCACCATCCCCTTTGTTGACTATGATGCATATGTAGTTAGATCTGATGTAAGTATTGCTGGGTACATTTGTACTCACGTTTGCCTATTTTATGTTTTTGCAGAGAGACTTCCGTCTCACCTGTAGTTCTGCGTGGACTTCGACGTTTAGCTTGTTACCTCAGCTACGATCTTGTGCCCTCGGCAAGATCTAGTAGATAGTCAGGCTTCTCAGCCTTTTTCATTTGTAGATGTCTGTACTCAGACATGTTGAGCTTCCGCTTGTGCTTTGACTTGTATGCTCTGAATGTTGGGTCATGAGACCCATGTTTGTAATATCTCACTCCTCGGAGCCTATTGAATAGAGTCGTAGAGTCATGTTGTGATGCCATGTTGTATTTGCACATATCGAGCATATTGTGTGTATGTTATTGAAATGCTTGGTATGTGTGGGATCTGACAACCTAGTTGTTTATCCTTGGTAGCCTCTCTTACTGGGAAATGTCTCCTAGTGCTTCCACTGAGCCATGGTAGCTTGCTACTGCTCCAGAACACTTAGGCTGGCCGGCATGTGTCCTTCTTCGTTCCTGTGTCTGTCCCTTCGGGGAAATGTCACGCGATGAATACCGGAGTCCTGTTAGCCCGCTACAGCCCGGTTCACCGGAGTCCTGCTAGCCCAGTGCTACAACCTGGATCCACTCGCTGATGATCGACACGTTCGATGCTGGGTCATGGATGCCTGTCCCTGTAAGTTTGTGCCACTTTGGGTTTACGACTAGCCATGTCAGCCCAGGCTCCTTATCATATGGATGCTAGTGACACTATCATATACGTGTGCCAAAAGGCGCAAACGGTCCCGGGCAAAGGTAAGGCGACACCCGTGGGGATACCGTGCGTGAGGCCGCAAAGTGATATGAGGTGTTACATGCTAGATCGATGTGGCATTGAGTCGGGGTCCTGACACATAATAATTTTCAGTAGCATCATGAATGAACTCAACAATATAACCAGCACCTATTGCATTCTTTTCATGATCTACAAGCATAGAACATTTACTACTCTCCACATAAGCAAAATTCTTGTCATGAATAATAGTGGGAGTATCATAAGAGACTTGAACACTAAAGATTGTTTCCACATTAAAAGAGTAATGTTCAGAAAAAGGGTAATCATAATCATGACAAGATTTGTAAATATAATCATCACTACTTTTTATCGCATAAGTTTCATCACAATAATCATCATAAGTAGCAACTTCGTTCTCATCGTAATCGATTGAAACCTCTCCCAAGATAGTGGAATCACTAAATAAAGTTGACACTCTTCCAAATCCACTTTTCATGTTCGTCACAATAAGATTCAACATCCTCCAAAATAGTGGGATCACTACTTCCTAAAGTTGACACTCTTCCAAACCCACTTTCATCAATATCATCATCTTACATAGGAGGCATGCTTTCATCATAACAACTTTGCATATCAAAACTTGGGATGCTAAAAATATCATCTTCATTAAATGTAGCATCCCCAAGCTTGGGACAAACATTAATTTCAGCAAATATATTCTCAAATATTTCATCCTTATCAAACATAGCTTCCCCAAGCATGGGCCTTTTCATATCATAAGCATAATCACCCTCATCATTAATAGTATGGATAGCACCAATAGTATAGAAATTATTATCATCACAATGAGTAGTAGGGGATACCTTTTTACCTTTGTTGCCCCGCCTTTTCTTTTTCTTCTTCACATTATGTGGGGGTTCAACCTTCCTTTTTGAGCTCCTTATTGATGAGATTGGTTGAATAGAAAGGTCATCCTCGTTACCTGATTCATCATAAGAAATAATAGGAGGATATTGGGAAGTCTCTTCCCTTTCATTAGTATTCTCATCATCTTCTATTTGCTTTCTTTTCTTTAGGTAATTGGCAATATAAGGATTTTCAATGCAATTCTCCGCACAAAACATATAAATCGTCTCTAGATCAAAATCAAGGAATTTCTTATGGGCAAATTCTAGAAGGTCCTTAATTAAACGTTTCAATTCTTCATAACCCAAAAGTAAACTAAACTCATTGTAATGTGCTAGGGAAATCAAATCATCACAATTTTTGGACACAATTCAGTCATGAAATAATTTGCATAGGAGATGTAGATGACCATGTTCATTGCATAGTTCACAAGTACGGCAAAGGAAGTATAAATTTTCAGCATTCCCAGTTAACTTTTCTTGCAACAATTTAGTTTCTAAATGCTTATGCCTCTTGCAATATATATCTTCTCTATTTGGTGTGTTCATGCAAACATGCACTCCACAAAAGTTAACATGCTCATAAGAGATATTTTCATCATGACTAGATCAACCATCATTAATACTATGGATATTCAAGGAGTTTATACTAACAACATTGCAATCATGCTCATCATTCAAAGATTCAGTACCAAGCATTTTAATGCACTCTTCTTCTAGCACTTGAGCACAATTTTCCTTTCCATCAAACTCACGAAAGATATTAAAAAGACAAAGCTTGTGAGACAAACTTAACTCCATTTTTTGTAGTTTTCTTTTATAAACTAAACTAGTGATAAAACAAGAAACAAAAAGATTCGATTGCAAGATCTAAAGATATACCTTCAAGCACTCACCTCCCCGACAACGGCGCTAGAAAAGAGCTTGATGTCTACTACACAACCTTCTTCTTGTAGACGTTGTTGGCCTGCAAGTGCACAGGTTTGTAGGACAGTAGCGAATTTCCCCCAAGTGGATGACCTAAGGTTTATCAATCCGTAGGAGGCGTAGGATGAAGATGGTCTCTCTCAAGCAACCCTGCAACCAAATAACAAAGAGTCTCTTGTGTCCCCAACACACCCAATACAATGGTAAATTCTATAAGTGCACTAGTTCGGCAAAGAGATGGTGATACAAGTGCAATATGGATGGTAGATATAGGTATTTGTAATCTGAATATATAAAAACAGCAAGGTAACTAATGATAAAAGTGAGCGTAAACGGTATTGCAATGATAGGAAACAAGGCATAGGGTTCATACTTTCACTAGTGCGAGTTCTCTCAACAATAATAACATAGATAGATCATATAACAATCCCTCAACATGCAACAAAGAGTCACTCCAAAGCCACTAATAGCGGAGAACAAACATAGAGATTATGGTAGGGTACGAAACCACCTCAAAGTTATTCTTTTGGATCGATCTATTAAAGAGTTCGTACTAGAATAACACCTTAAGCACAAATCAACCAAAACCCTAATGTCACCTAGATACTCCATTGTCACCTCAAGTATCCATGGGCATGATTATACGATATGCATCACACAATCTCAGATTCATCCAACCAACACAAAGTACTTCAAAGAGTGCCCCAAAGTTTCTACCGGAGAGTCAAGAAAACGTGTGCCAACCCCTATGCATAGGTTCATGGGCGGAACCCACAAGTTGGTCACCAAAACATACATCAAGAGGCATGTGATATCCCATTGTCACCACAGATAAACACGGCAAGACCTACATCAAGTGTTCTCAAATCAAAGACTCAATCCGATAAGATAACTTCAAGAGGGAAACTCAATTCATCACAAGAGAGTAGAGGGGGGAGAAACATCATAAGATCCAACTATAATAGCAAAGCTCGCGATACATCAAGATCGTGCCATAAAGAGAAAGAGAGAGAGAGAGAGAGAGAGAGAGAGAGAGAGAGATCAAACACATAGCTACTGGTACATACCCTCAGCCCCGAGGGTGAACTACTCCCTCCTCGTCATGGATAGCGCCGGGATGATGAAGATGGCCACCGTTGATGGGTTCCCCATTCGGCAGGGTGCCGGAACGGGCTCCCGAGAGGTTTTTGGTGGCTACAGAGGCTTGCAGTGGCGGAACTCCTGATCTATCTTGATATTCGATGTTTTTAGGGTACATAGGCTTATATAGGCGAAAGAAGTCGGTCGGGAGGTGCTCGAGGGGCCCACGAGACAGGGGGCGCGCCCAGTAGGGGGGGCGCCCCCCCTATCTCCTGGCCTCCTCGAGGATCTTCTGACTTCAACTCCAAGTCTCCAGGATGATATTCTTCCAAAAAATCACGATGCCGAAGGTTTCATTCCGTTTGGACTCCGTTTGATATTCCTTTTCTTCAAAATACTGAAACAAGCAATAAAACAACAATATGGGTTGGGCCTCCGGTTAATAGGTTGGTCCCACAAGTAATATAAAAGTGAATAATAGAGTCCGTAATCATTCAAAACAGATAATAAAATAGCATGAATGCTTCATAAATTATAGATACGTTGGAGACGTATCAAGGGGCACTCTGACTGGCATCTCCACTATTCCAAATCCCCATCAAGCAATACTTCCTACAAGCAACCATGAAGTCCTACAAGAAGGACTTCCCCCTAGGTGGCCCTTACACAGGTTACATCGGAACAACTTTCATAATTATTGAGTGGAGAATACTCCTCGTACACATATACCCTCCAATTGGGATATATCCCATCAAAGTGAGAGTGGTGAAGGGAAAAGCTCATGGTGGCATGAAAATAAGCATCTTTTAGAGGAAATTCGGAAGAATGCGAATATGCTACAACATGTAACCGAGAATTGCAGGATCTAAAGGGTAGCTTAATCAAGCTGACAAAAACCTCATCATGACCTCCGAAGAAGGAGACATGAGTAACATGGGTATGGGCACTCCCCTTAGCTTGTCCCAAGCTTGGGGGAGGTGCCCCGGTATCATATCACCATCACATATTTACCTTTATTGTTTTTCTTAGTTCGATCCTTTTGGTTATACTTGGATTAGTAGAATAAAGTTTTTAGTATGATCTATTCTTTGAGTTTTTCTTTGTGATCTATCTATGTAATTGAGTCCGTGAGTTATATGATAAAGAGTAGTTTTGAGTTGATGGATTTGCTTTCTTGCTATGATCTTGATAAAAGAGAAGAATAAAAGAAGTAAAAAGATTATATAATGATCTTATGGAGAGTGATGACTTCACATATAAAGAGTATGATGAATAAAATTTGTTGAGAGTTGACAAACATAGTTTTGGTCATTGTTGCAATTAATAGGAAGTAATAAAGAAAGAGAGTTTTCACATATAAATGAACTATCTTGGACATCTTTTATGATTGTGAGCACTCATGAAAATATTACATGCTAAAAGGTTCATGTTGGACAAGGAAGACAACATAATGGGTTATGTTTTCTTATATCTGAATAGAATTTTTATTGTTATGGATCCTCCAACATGTTGAGCTTGCTTCCCATCCTAGGCTAGCCAAATCTTCTGCACCAAGTAGAGATACTACTTGCGCATCCAAAATCCCTTAACCCAGTTTTGCCATGATAATCCACTATATCTACCTATGGATTGAGTAAGATCCTTCAAGTAAGTTGTCATCGGTGTGAGCAATAAAAACTGCTCTCCAAATATGCATGATCTTTTAGTGTGGGGAAAATAAGCTTTATACGACCCTGTGATATGGAAGAAATAGAAGTTACATACGGCATAATAAAGTTCTTTATCACAAGCGGCAATATAAAGTGACATTCTTTTGCATTAAGATTTTATGCATCGAACCATAAAAGTGCATGACAACCTCTACTTCCCTCTGCGAAGGGCCTATCTTTTACTTTTACCTTCTACCTTCATACAAGAGTCATGGTGATCGTCACCTTTCCTTTTTACACTTTTTTATTTTTGGCAAGCACCATGTGTTGGGGAAAGATTCAGACATATATATCCACTCAGATGTAGGATATCATAAAGTATTACTATTGACAATACCCTTGAAGTAAAAGGTTGGGAGGCAATGCTATAAGCCCCTATCTTTCTCTGTGTCTGATTGAGGCTTTGATCTCATAAGTATCGCATGAGTGATAGCAATTGTGAAAGATTAAAAGATGGTTGATTATGTGGACATGCTATACAAAAGCTCTTACATTGACTCTTTTCGATATTATGATAAATTGCAATTGCTTTAATGACTGAGATCATAGTTTGTTAGTTTTCAATAAAGTATCCGATTTATACTCTACCTTGTGAACAATTTTTTACTTTAGCATAATAGATTATATGACAATATATGTTGTTGTCCTAAAGATGACCATGATGCCCTCATGTCCGTATTTCATTTTTTCTACACCTCTTTCACTAAAAAAGTGGACATATTTATTGATTTGGGCTTTCGCTTGAAGACAAGCAAGGTTCAAGCTTGGGGGAGTTGATACGTCCATTTTGTATCATGCTTTGATGTTGATATTTATTGCATTATGGGTTGTTATTACATATTATGGTACAATACTTATGCCTTTTCTCTCTTATTTTACAATATTTACTTGAAGAGGGAGAATGCCGGCAACTGGAATTCTCGACCGGAAAGAAGCAAATCTGAGAGACCTATTCTGCAGAACTCCAAAAGTCCTAAAAATTTATGGAGACTTATTTTGGAATATATAAAAATATTAGGCAAAGAAAATACAAGAGAGGGCTCACCAGGTGGCCACAAGCCTTGAGGCATACCCTACCCGCTGGGCACGCCCCTAGGGCTTGTGGGCCCCCTGGCAGGTCTCCGGTGCCCATCTTCTGCTATATGGAGGTCTTTGACCTGGAAAGAAATGAGAAGGAAGCTTTCGGGATGAAGCACCGCCGTCTCGAGGTGGAACCTCGCCAGAAGCAATCTAGGGCTCTAGCGGAACTGTTCTGCCTGGGAAACTTCCCTCCCGGAGGGGGAAATCGAAGCTATCGTCACCACCAACGATCCTCTCATTGAGAGGGTGTAAATCCCCATCAACATCTTCACCAGCACCATCTCCTCTCAAACCCTAGTTCATCTCTTGTACTCGATCTTTATCTCAGAACCTCAAATTGGTACCTGTGGGTTGCTAGTAGTGTTGATTACTCCTTGTAGTTGATGCTAGTTGGTTTATTCGGTGGAAGATCATATGTTCAGATCCTTAAGGATATTCAATAACCCTCTAATCTTGAACATGAATATGTTTTGTGAGTAGTTGCGTTTGTTCCTGAGGACATGGGAGAAGTCTTGTTATAAGTAATCATGTGAATTTGGTATTCGTTCGATATCTTGATGACATGTATGTTGTCTTTCCTCTAGTGGTGTTTTATGAATGTCGGCTACATGACACTTCACCATTATTTGGTCCTAGGGGAAGGCATTGGGAAGTAATAAGTAGATGATGGGTTGCTAGAGTGACAGAAGCTAAAACCCTAGTTTATGCGTTGCTTCGTAAGGGGCTGATTTGGATCCACATGTTTCATGATATGGTTAGATTTATCTTAATTCTTCTTTCGTAGTTGCGGATGCTTTGCGAGAGGGGTTAATCATAAGTGGGAGTCTTTTCCAAGTGAGGACAACACCCAAGCACCAGTCCACCCACATATCAAATTATCAAAGTAACAACCGCGAATCATGTGAGCATGATGAAAACTAACTAGACAAAAATTCCCATGTGTCCATGGGAGCGCTTTGCTTTTTACAAGAGTTCATCCAGGCTTATCCTTTGCTACAAAAAGGATTGGGCCACCTTGATGCACCTTTGTTACACTTGTTACTTGTTACCCATTACAAATTATCTTATCACAAACCTATCTATTATCGATATTTTTAGTGCTTGCAGAAAATACCTAGCTGAAAACCGCTTGTCATTTCCTTTTGCTCCCCGTTGGGTTCGATACTCTCACTTATCGAAAGGACTATGATAGATCCCCTATACTTGTGGGTCATCAGGACTCTTTTCTGGCGCCATTGCCGGGGATAAGCGCCTTTGGTGAGTGGAATTTGGTAAGGAAACATTTATATTATGTGCTAAAATTTACTATCACTATGGAAAATAATCCTTTGAGGGGCTTGTTTGGGGTATCTTCACCTCAACCGGAAGAGCAAAGAGTTTCTCCTCAACCTACTGAACCTACTGAAAATATTTATTATGAAATTCCTCCGGGTATGATAGAGAAACTGCTTGTTAATCCTTATGCAGGAGATGGAACATTACATCCTGATGTGCATCTAATCTATGTGGATCAAGTTTGTTGATTATTTAAGCTTGCTGGTTTGCCCGAGGATGAAGTCAAGAAAAAGTTGGTCCCTTTATCTTTGAACAAGAAGGCATTGACATGGTATAGGCTGTGCGATAGTATTGGGACTTGGAATTACAACCGATTGAAATTGGAATTTCATCAGAAGTTTTATCCTATGCATCTGGTTCATCGTGATCGGAATTATAAATATAATTTTTGGCCTCGTGAAGGAGAATGTATCGCTCAAGCTTGGTGGGGGCTTAAGTCAATGTTACATTCATGCCCCAATCATGAGCTCTGAGAAACTATCATTCCGAATTGTTATGCTCGGCTTTCTCATAATGATCAATCCATGCTCGATATTTCTTGTACTAGTTCTTTTATGAAGAAAACTATTGAATTCAAATGGGATTTATTGGAAAGAATTAAACACAACTCTGAAGATTGGGAGCTCGATGAAGCAAAGTGTAAGTGCATCTAGTGCCACCCCTAGTTGGTTTTTGGAGTATTGACGACAAACGTGGTTGAGGGACTAATGTGTTTGTGAGAATTGGAGGATAACACAGGTAGAAGTCCCTCATTGATTCGGTTTTCCTACCGGAGATGACTCCTAAAAATGTATGAAGACATTGAAGACAATGGTGGTTCATGAAGACATTCACTTCAAAGATAATGACGTGTGAAGACATTCACTTAAAGACTATGGAGTGTGAAGGCATAGTTTCTTTCATGGTTTCATTTTCTTCCTTCTTGAGTCATAGGAACCACCGTACTGTTAAGTGGGGTTAAAGTGAACAAAGTTAGAAGACTAACGTGATGCTCAACCAAAATCCTATGTCATTTCCTTCTGCTCCTTGTTGGGTTCGACACTCTTACATATCGAAAGGACTACGATAGATCCCCTATACTTGTGGGTCATCACTTCGTTTCGTTTCTCTATTAAAAGGAGGCCTGAATATCCCTTAGTTTCCTTATGGACCCCTCTGCCACAGGAGGGTAGGACAAAAGATTTCATGCAAGTTCTTTTCCATAAGCACGTATGACTATTTACGAAATATATGCTTACATTACATTGATGAATTGGAGCAAGTTCTGTGTCGCCCTAGGTTATGACTGTTACATGATGAATATTATCCAATGGTATCATCGATCCAATGCCTACGAGCTTTTCACATATTGTTCTTGCTAAGTTACGACTGTTGTTACTACTATCATGGCTGCTATAAAACTACTACTATTATTGTTACTATCATTGCTACTGCTATCAAACTATCATACTATTATGCTACTGATCACTGTACTGCAGATATTTAGTCTCCAGGTGTGGTTGAATTGACAACTGATAGGTTCATTTTGCATCATGTTTTGCTACTATTAATTATAGTGTTTTATGCATAATAATGCTTTTTAGAGTATTTCTAATGTCTTTTCTCTCGTAATATGCAAGGTTTACACAAAGAGGGAGAATACAGGCAGCTGGAATTCTGGACCTGAAAAAGCTACGTCAGAGTTACCTATTCTGCACATCTCCAAATGAACTGAAAATTTGCGGAGAATTGTTTGGCAATATATGAAGAATATTGGAGCAAATAACTACCAGAGGGGGCCCACTAGGTGGGCACAACCCACCTGGGCGCGCTAGGGAGCCCAGGCGGGCCCTGGTGGGTTGTGCCCTCCTCAGCCCACCTCCGGTGCCCCTCTTTTGGTGTATAAGTCATTTTGACCTATAAAATATAAGGAGAAGACTTTTGGGATGAAGCGCCGCCGTCTCGAGGCGCAACCTGGGCAGGAGCACTTTTGCCCTCCGGTGGAGCGATTCTGTAGGGGAACTTCCCTCCCGGAGGGGGAAATCATCATCATCATCATCACCAACAACTCTCCCATCTTTGGGAGGGCCATCCCGATCAACATGTTCAACAACACCATCTCCTCTCAAACCCTAGTTCATCTCTTGTGTTCAATCTTTGTACCGGAACCTTAGATTGGTACTTGTGGGTGACTAATAGTGTTGATTACATCTTGTAGTTGATTACTATATGGTTTATTTGGTGGAAGATTATATGTTCAGATCCATTATGCTATTTAATACCCTCTGATCTTGAGCATCATTATTATTTGTGATTAGTTACTTTTGTTCTTGAGATCACGGGAGAGGTCATGTTGCAAGTAATTGTATGAACTTGATATGTATTTGATATTTTGATGATATTTATGTTGTGATTCCCTTAGTGGTGTCATGTGAACATCGACAACATGGCACTTCACCATATTTGGGCCTAAGGGAATGCATTGTGGAGTAGTTATTAGATGATAGGTTGCTAGAGTGACAAAAGCTTAAACCCTAGTTTACGTGCTACTTCGTAAGGGACTGATTTGGATCCAAAAGTTTAATGCTATGGTTAGATTTTATCTTAATACTTTTCACATAGTTGCGGATGCTTGCGAGGGGGTTAACCATAAGTAGGAGGTTTGTTCAAGTAATAACAACACCCAAGTAGCGAACACAAATCAAACCAACATGACGAAAGTGATATGACGAAATTCCCGTGTACCCTCAAGAATGCATTGCTTATCATAAGAGACTGTTTTGGCTTGTCCTTTGCCTCAAAAGGATTGGGCTACCTTGCTGCACTTTATTTACCATTACCGTTACTTGCTTGTTACAAATTATTTTGCTATTAAACTACCTGTTACCAACTATTTCAATGCTTGCAGAAAATACCTTGCTGAAAACCACTTGTCATTTTCTTCTGCTCCTCGTTGGGTTCGACACTCTTATTTATCAAAAGGACTACGATTGATCCCCTATACTTGTGGGTCATCAAGGCTCTTTTCTGGCATCGTTGCCGGGGAGTGAAGCGTTCTTGGTAAGTGGAAACTGGTAAGGAAACATTATTACTACGTGCTGAAATTTATTGTTACTTATTACTATGGAGAATCATCCTTTGAGGGGGGGTTTCAGGGTATCTTCAACTTGATAGGAACCATAATTAGTTGCCCCTCAACCTACTACACCTACTGAAAATATTGGTTATGAAATTCCTTCGGGTATGATAGAACAACTGCTAGCTAATTCTTATGCAGGAGTTGTTACTGAACATCCTGATATGCACTTGATATATGTGGATGAATTTTGTGGATTATTTAAGCTTGCAGGTTTGCCCGGAGATGAAGCCAAGAAGAAGATTTTCCCTTTATCTTTGAAGGGAAAAGCATTGGCAGGGTATAGGCTCTGTGATGATATTGGATCTTGGAACTGGAATCGGTTAAAATTGGAATTTCACCCAAAAAATTATCCTATGCATCTAGTTCATCATGATTGGAATTATATGTATACAATTTTTGGCCTCGTGAAGGATAAAGTATCGCTCTAGCTTGGGGGAAGCTTAAGTCAATGTTATATTCATGCCACAATCATGAGGTCTCAAGAGAAATTATCATTCATAGTTTTTATGTTCGGCTTTCTCGTGATGATCAATCCATGCTCGATACTTCTTGTACTTTTTCTTCTTGGCACTATTGAATTTAGGTGGGATCTTTTAGAAAGAATTAAACACAACTCTAAAGATTGGGAACTTAATGAAGGTAAAGAGTCATGTATTAAGCTTGACCTTGATTGTGTTCAATCTTTTATGATTACCGATGCTTTTCACAAGTTTAGCACTAAATATGGACTTGACACTAAGATAGTAGCCTCTTTCTGTGAATCATTTGCTACTCATGTTGATCTCTCTAAGGAGAAGTGGTTAAAATATCACCCACCTATTAAAGAAGAAGCTAAAGAACCGGTCATAGGTAAAGATGAAACTATTATTTATAATGTTGACCCAGTTGTTCCTACTGCTTTCATGGAAAAACACCTTTCCCTGTTAGGATAAAGGAACATGCTAAGGTTTCAAGTGTGGTTTGCAAAAGTAATATTATAACACCTAAACCTACTGAACAAATTAAAGTAGAACATGGTTAAAGATCTCTTGGTAGAAAATATTGATGGGATGTTATTCACTTATGTGATGAAGCTGCTAGAATTGCCAAACCTGATGAAAAAGATAAACATAGACTCATTGTTGGCATGCCTGTTGTCTCAGTTAAAAATGGAGATCATTGTTATCATGGTTTATATGATTTAGGTGCTAGCGTGAGTGCTATTCCTTTTACCTTATACCAAGAAATTATGAATGATATAGCACCCGCTGAAATAGAAGACATAGATGTTACTATTAAACTTGCTAATAGAGACACCATTACACCACTCGGGATAGTTAGAGATGTTGAACTCTTGTGTGGGAAAATAAAATACCCTACTGATTTTCTAGTTCTTGCCTCCCCACAAGATGATTTTTGTCCCTCCTCTTTGGTAGACCTTTCTTGAACACTGTCAATGCTACTATAGATTGTCCTAAACAAACTGTGAGTGTTAGCTTTGGTGATGAGTCTCATGAATTTCATTTTTCCAAGTTTAATAGACAACCTCATAAGAAAGAATTACCTAGTAAGTATGAAATAATTGATCTTGCTTTTATTGCCGTGCCTCCTACAGAACCACTAGAACAATATTTGCTAGACCATGAAAATGATATGCACATGCATGAAAGAAATGAAATAGATAAAAAATTCTTTGAACAACGACCTCTGCTAAAACACAGTTTGCCTATTGAAACTCTAGGAGGTCCTCCTAAACCTAAAGGTGATCCTGTGTTTGAATTAAAACAATTGCCACACTTTGAAATATGCTTACCTTGATGAGAAAAGGATATATCATGTTATTACCAGTGCTAACCTTTTAGAACATGCAGAAGAAAGATTATTGAAAATTCTGAAGAAGCACCAAGCTGCTATTTGTATACTCTTGATGATCTTAAGGGCATTAGTCCCACTCTATGTTAGCACAAGATTAATATGGAACCTGATGCTAAACCCGTTGTTGATCATCAGCGACGTCTGAATCCTAAAATGAAATAAGTGGTAAGAACTGAAATATTAAAGCTTCTGGAATCAGGTATAATCTATCCCATAGCTGATAGTAGATGGGTAAGTCAAGTTCATTGTATCCCTAAGAAGGGAGGTATTGCTGTTGTTCCTAATGATAAAAATGAACTTATCCCACAAAGAATTGTTACTGGCTATAGAATGGTAATTGATTTTAGAAAATTAAATAAAGAAACTAGGAAATATCATTACCCTTTTCCTTTTATCGATCAAATGTTAGAAAGATTATCAAAGCACACACACTTTTGTTTTCTTGATGGATATTCTGGTTATCTCAAATACTTGTTTCACAACTTGATAAAGAGAAACCACTTGTACTTGTCCTTTTGGAAATTATGATTATAGACGTATGCCTTTTGGTTTATGCAATGCACTTTCTACCTTTCAAAGTTGTATGCCTGTTATATTCTCTAATTTTTTTGGAAAGATTGTTGAGGTTTTCATGGATGACTTTTCCGTTTACGGAACTTCTTTTGATGATTGCTTAAGCAACCCTGATCGAGTTTTGTAGAGATGTGAGTAAACTAATCTTGTCTTGAATTGGGAGAAGTGCCACTTTATGGTTAATGAAGGTATAGTTTTGGTGCATAAAATTTCTGAATGAGGTATTGAGGTGGATAAAGCTAAAGTTGATGCAATTGAGAAAATGCCATGTCCTAGAGATATTAAAGGTATTCGTATTTTCCTTGGCCATGCTGGTTTCTATAGCAGGTTTATTAAAGACTTCTCTAAAATTTCTAGGCCGCTTACAAATCTTTTAGAAAAGGATGTTCCATTTGTTTTTGATGATGATTGTGTAGAAGCCTTTGAAACACTTAATAAAGCCTTAACTACTGCACCTATTGTTCAACCACCTGATTGGAACTTGCCTATTGAAATCATGTGTGATGCTAATGATTATGCTGTTGGTTCTGTTCTAGGACAAAGAGTCGATAAGAAACTAAATGCCATCCATTATGCTAGTAAAACTCTAGACAGTGCCCAAAGAAATTATGCTACTACTGAAAAAGAATTTTTAGTAGTTGTGTTTGCTTGTGATAAATTCAAATCTTATATTGTTGATTCCATACTACCTGTTCACACTGATCATGCTGCTATAAAATATCTTAAGGAAAAGAAAGATTCTAAACCTAGACTTATTAGGTGGGTTCTCTTACTACAAGAATTTGATTTACATATCACTGATAGAAAAGGAGCTGAGAATCCCCTAGCTGATAATTTGTCTAGGTTAGAAAATATTCTTGATGACCCACTAAATATTGATGATAGCTTTCCTGATGAACAACTACCTACAATAAATGTTTCTCATAATACTCCTTGGTATGCTGACTATGCTAATTATATTTTTGCTAAATACATACCACCTAGTTTCACATACCAACAAAAGAAAAAAATTCTTCTATGATTTAAGAAATTAATTTTGGGATGACCCACATCTTTACAAATAAGGAGTAGATGGTATTATTAGACGTTGTGTACCTGAGCATGAACAGGAACAAATCCTACGGAAATGTCATTCTGAAGCTTATGTTGACATCATGCGGGAGATAAAACTGCTCACAAGGTATTGCAATCTTGTTTTTATTGGCCTACTCTCTTCAAGGATGCCCGTAATTTTGTTTTATCTTGTGATGAATGTCAACGAATTGGTAATATCGGTAAGCATCAAGAATTCCTATGAATTATTCACTTGGTGTTGAACCATTTGATGTTTGGGGTTTTCATTATATGGGACCTTTTCCTTCCTCTAATGGGTATACACATATTTTGGTTGTTATTGATTATGTTACTAAGTGGGTAGAAGCTATTCCAACTAGTAGTGGTGATCATAACACTTCCATTAAAATGCCTAAAGAAGTTATTTTCCCGAGGTTTGGAGTCCCTTGATATTTAATGACTGATGGTGGTTCGCACTTTATTCATGGTGCTTTCCGCATAATGCTTGCTAAATATGATGTTAACCATAGAATTGCATCACCCTATCATCCTCAATCTAGTGGTCAAGTTGAACTTACCAATAGAGAAATAAAACTAATATTACAAAAAACTGTTAATAGGTACCGAAAGAATTGGTCTAAGAAATTGGATGATGCACTTTGGGCCTACAGAACAACATATAAAAGTCCTATGGGTATGTCTCCCTATAAAATGGTTTATGGAAAAGTTTGTCATTTGCCTCTAGAGTTAGAACACAAAGCATATTGGGCAATTAAAGAACTCAACTATGATTTCAAACTTGCCGGTGAAAAGAGGTTATTTGATATTAGCTCACTGGATGAATGGAGAACCCAAGCTTATGAGAATGCCAAATTATTTTAAGAAAAAGTTAAAAGATGGCATGACAAAAGGATCCAAAAGCGGGAGTTCAAAGCTGGAGAATATAACTGGTACAACGAGGTGCTATACAAATGGTCTTTAACCCCTTTCCATGACGGTGTTCTGAACCGTCGCCAAGTGACTGACTACGATAGTGGGCTCCTTCCCACATGACCCAGAACCATCGGGGATAAGCCCTCTTGGTAGACACGCTTGGCAAAATAAGGTCATGTGCGACGGGCGGGCGATCAAATATGATTATACATACAATTGTGCTAAAAAATACAATTATACAGGACAAATCATTTCCGTCGTCAATACATCCCACACAGTCAGTCCCGGCTAAACGTTTTCGTTCGTATGTACATGCCACACAATCAATCCAAGGAATATGTTTCCGTTAGTATGTACATCCCACACAGTTAATCTAAGAAGCACGTTTCCGTTCGTATATACATCCCACATAGTCACTCCAAGGAAATCACTTCTGTTCGCACGTACATCACACACATTTCCCATTAAATCATTTGTGATAGCGTTGGCATTGCACAAGATATTAACAATTTCATCGTTTGCGTTATTGAATGCATCACACACGGTGCATAGAACAGACTGTGTGGCAAAGGTTGTCCATCACACACACTTTTTATGTGGTAAATGTTTGTGCAAGGTGGCCTAACGCAAACAATTTTCAAGAGGATGTCGTTTGTGATTGTTCATTGATCCAACACGGTTTATTCCTAGAAACTGTGTGCATTGCCTGAGGTCACCGCCCATGGTGTTTTCTCAATAACCATTTGCAATAGAAAAACCCAATTAGCAAGCTAATTGGCCATTAGTAGGTTAATTGCCCTATTATTAATAATCCATTTATTAATCCAACTGACATTTCATATTAAGAACACAATATATTTCATTTCCATATTAAGGAAGCAGGATTTCATAATTGAAATACATCAGAGTACAACATCATATAGCTTCAGCACTCAGCTACCCCATTACACAACTGCACCAGCACCAAGTTTCACATGCAACATCTATAACCTTTCGAAATTAGCATCATAGATGTTACATAGACAGATGAATGTCATCTGGAAAACTGCTGAAGCAGCAGGCAAATATTGAGCCTTTATTGATGTTGATGGTCTTTGCAACTTTAGGCCAGTGCCTGTGGATGATTGACCGTCCATCCTTCACCCTCTTCAGGAACACTTCAATATTGAACCATGGGTGTTGTATGAAAACCTTCCTCGCCTCCTGACCATATAGGTGGTTTGAGAGGTAATCATTAGTGAACTGCTTTGGAAAGGCCTGAAAACAAGGATATGCATAAATATCTTCACTAGATTTGAAATGGTGCAAACAAATTAAAAAGACAAGGTACAACAGTTAGTACAATCCCATAGTGAACTGATGTCTTCTTCATTGTGGAGACAAAGATCTTGTTGATTTTTGTCGCTAATTTCTTAATCGTAACAATCTTTCTGAGTTTCCTGACTTGACTGATATTCATGGACAAGTCATTTCCACATATGCAAAAGGGTCAAACGGTGGGTCAAAACCTCTGACAGCAGGACCTACATGTGCAAGACCAAATTGTTAAAAACCTAATATTTAAAAACAATAAGTGGAAAGGTGTGTTATTAACTGCAACATGCCCAATATTTTAAAACAAGAAAACATAGTCATTCAAACTTCTGTTGTGCAGGTCTAAGTACACTAGTTATTGACCCTGTTTGGATCCATGGGTTAGAGTCAGTTTTAGCTAGTTTGGGCTCGAATAGCCCTAAAGTATCCAAACATGAGGGCTAGTTTGAGCTAGTTGTGTCAAACCCACCCACAACAACTATCTCACCCAATAGGTGCTGATTGGGGCTAGTTCTCCTAGTGCATTTAGTATCATTGTTATTTAGGAAATGTAGGATAGTGTAGGATTTATTCTACCTTGACTTGTACCCCACGAGGCTCAAGAAATACCATCAACTATGTACGAATTGTCTGAAGTCAATCATGAAGTTTGACCTTATTTATATGAAAAAAATATCAACATCTAGCATGCTAAAGTTATATATATGAACATTTAAGTCATGACATGTGTACTAATATTTATTTCATATCGTGAATGTTGGTATTTTGTTCTATAAAGTTGGTCAAACTTTACGAGGCTTGACTTTAGACAAATCTTATGTGTGAACAAAAAATATTCGGAGGGAGTTGATACGTCTCCATCGCATCTACTTTTCCAAACTCTGTCGCCCTTGTTTTGGACTCTAATTTGCATGATTTGAATGGAACTAACCCAGACTGACGTTGTTTTTAGCAGAATTGCCTTGGTGTTATTTTTGTGCAGAAATAAAAGTTCTCGGATTGACCTGAATATTTACGGAGCATATTTTTGGAATTAATGAAAAATATTGGCGAAACAATCAACCAGAGGAGACCCACCACATGTCCAGAAGGGTGGAGTGCGCGCCCCTGCCTTGTGGGTCCCCTGGACCAACACCGACCTCAACTCCAACTCCATATATTCACGTTCGGGGAGAAAAAAATCAGAGAGAAGGTTTCATCGCATTTTATGATACGGAGCCACTGTTGCCTCTAGTTCTTCATCGGGAGGGCAGATCTGCAGTCCGTTCGGGGCTCCGAAGAGGGGAAATCGATGTCGTCGTCATCATCAACCATCCTCCATCACCAATTTCATGATGCTCACTGCCGTGCGTGAGTAATTCCATCGTAAGCTTGCTGGACAGTGATGAGTTGGATGAGATTTATCATGTAATCGAGTTAGTTTTGTTAGAGTTTGATCCCTAATATCCACTATGTTCTGAGATTGATGTTCCTATGAATTTTCTATGCTTAATGTTTGTCACTAGGGCCCGAGTGCCATGAATTCAGATCTGAACCCTTTATGTTTTCATGAATATATTTGTGTTCTTGATCCGATCTTGCAAGTTGTAGACACCTATTACGAGTTATGATCCGCATACCCCAAGGTGACAATAATTGGGAGCCTTTCCGGTGATTACCGTAGTTTGAGGAGTTCATGTATTCACTAAGTGCTAATGCTTTGTTCCGGTTCTCTATTAAAAGGAGGCCTTAATATCCCTTAGTTTCCAGTAGGACCCCGCTGCCATGGGAGGGTAGGACAAAAGATGTCATGCAAGTTCTTTTCCATAAGCACATATGACTATATATTGAATACATCCCTACACTATATTGATGAATGGAGCTAGTTCTGTGTCACCCTAGGTTATAACTGTTGCATGTTGAATACCATTCGACATAATTATTCATCATTGATCCATTGCCTATGAGCTTTTCACATATTGATCTTTGCTACATTACGTTGTCGTTGCTACTATTACAATTGCTTCAAAACTACTATTGGTACTTTTTCCACCGTTACCGTTACTTCCATACTACTTTGCTGCAGATATTATGTCTTTCAGGTGTGGTTGAATTGACAACTCAGCTACTAACACTTGAGAATATTCTTTGGCTCCCCTTGAGTCGAATCAATAAATTTGGGTTGAATACTCTACCCTCGAAAATTGTTGTGACCCCCTATACTTGTGGGTTATCAAGACCTTTTTCTGGCGCCGTTGCTGGGGAGCATAGCTCTATTATCTGAGTCACTTGGGATTTATATCTGTTGATCACTATGAAGAATTTGAAAGATACGAGAACCAAGATTTTTCCCTCTACTATGAGGGCAAGTAAGGAACTGCCATCTAGCTCTGCACTTGATTCACCTTCTATTTTGAGTAAGCTTGCGACACCTACACCTGCTATTGATTCTGATATGTCGCATGTTATTGATGATGCTACTCTTCTATGAATGATGCTTATGATGCTACTACTTTGCTTGATAAAACTCTGCCACTGGGTGAATTACTTGATGAACATCTTGCTAGAGTTAGAACTATTGATTATGCTGAAGATGATGACATTTCTGAAACTGATGAAATTATTGAGACTGAAAACTTTGGGACACCTGTTAGACCTAGCTCTACTAAATATGAACTTCTTGTTATGCCTGAGGTTTATGTTATGGATGGAGAGGTAGCTAGGGACTTTCTTGCTTGTAAGGATAGGGATGATCTTAAAAAATTATTATGCAAGTGAAAAGAAAAATCTTTGAATGCTAGAATGCAATATGATCCTAAGTTTGCTACTTCACCTATCTTTGTTACTAATAAGGATTATGAATTCTCTGTCGATCCAGAGTTAATTACTTTGTTTGAATCTGATCCTTTCCATGGTTATGAATCTGAAACTGTTGTGGCACATCTTACTAAGTTGAATGATATAGCCACCCTATTTGCTCATGAGGAAAAAAATTCACTACTACTATATTCTTAAGTTGTTTCCTTTCTCGTTAAAGGGTGATGCTAAGTTATGGTTCAATTCTCTTGGTTGTGTGCGTAGTCCCCAGGATATGATTTATTACTTCACTGAAAAATATTTTCCTGCTCATAAGAAACAAGCTAATTTAAAGGAAATATTTAACTTTGTGCAAATTGAAGAAGA
The DNA here is from genome assembly GCA_963921465.1 of Triticum timopheevii. NCBI lineage: Eukaryota > Viridiplantae > Streptophyta > Magnoliopsida > Poales > Poaceae > Triticum > Triticum timopheevii. The sequence goes on from OY997274.1 coordinate 386,365,345, forward strand.
GAGTCTCCCACAATCTTGGGGGAGGCTTCTACAATTACTTAATGCTTTGCCTGATCATCCTCTCAAGAAAAATTAAATACTTGATATATTTTATAATGGACTAACCGATGCATCTAGGGACCACCTAGATAGTTGCGCTGGTTGTGTTTTCAGGGAACGAATTGTTGAGCAAGCTGAATTGCTATTGAATAATATATTGAGTAATGATAATGATTGGGCACTTCCTGAACCAATTGCTAAGCCAACTCCAAAGAAAAGAGGTATTTTATTTCTCAGTCTTGAAGATACGCAAGAGGAAAAGAAATCTACGAAAAAGGGTATTAAAGCTGAAGATGTTTAGAATCTACCACCTATTGAAGAAATACATGGTCTGGATAACCCAACACAGGTAGTAGAGGTAAATTCTCTATATAGATTTGATGATGTGATATTCCTCATAATAAATCTACTAGCCCATCCTTGGATAAGTTTAGTAGACAATTGAAACGTAATGCTTACATGCTTGACTGCTTGGGTGAATATATAAGTAGAACTGTTAGTGATCTTAAGATTATTAGTAAGCATGCTTCCATGGTTAAATTTCAAGTAGAACAAGTACTTAAGGCGCAGGATGGTTTGCTCAATGAGTTGAATAGTAAGAACAATGACAATGATGTTAGTGTTATGACTAGAGGTGGTAGAATGACACAGGAACCTTTGTATCCTGAAGGCCATCCTAAGAGAATTGAGCAAGATTCTTAGAGAATTAATACTGATACACCTAGTACTCCTAGTAATAAAAAGAAAAAGAAAACTATTAGGACTTTGCATGCTTCTAGTGAACCTGTTATAGATACATCTAAAATCCAGATGATATTTCTATTTCTAATGCTGCGACACAATCTGGGGATGAACATGAACCTAGTGCTAATGTCAATGATGATGTTCATGTTGATGCTCAACCTAGTAATCATAATGATGTGGAGATTGAACCTACTGTTGATCTTGATAACCCACAACCTAAGAATAAACGTAATAAGAGAGAGTTCCTTGCTAGGAAGCATGGTAAAGAAAGAGAACCATGGGTTCAGAAACCCATGCCCTTTCCTCCTAAGCCATCCAAGAAAAAGGATGATTAGGATTTTGAGCGCTTTGTTGAAATGCTTAGACCTGTCTTTTTGCGTATGCGTTGACTGGTTGAAATGCTTAGACCTGTATTTTTGCGTATGCGTTGACTGGTATCCTGAAAATGTCTCCTTATGTAAGTATAAGAAAGATATTGTTACTAATAAAACAAAGATACCGGAAGCTGAAATTTCCACCATGCTTGCTAATTACACTTTCAAGGGTGGAGTACCAAGGAAACTAGGAGACTCAGGAGTACCAACTATACCATGCTCCACTAAAATAAACTATGTTTAAACTTCTTTATGTGATATTGGAGCCGGTGTTAGTGTTATGCCTTTCTCTTTATATCGTAGACATGAATTGAATAATTTGACACCTACTGAAATCTCTTTGCAAATGGCTGATAAATCAACTTCTATACCGATCGGCATTTGTGAGGATGTGCCTCTTGTGGTTGCAAACGTTACTATCTTAACCTGCTTTGTTATTCTTGATATTCTCGAGGACGACAGTATGTCGATTATCCTTGGTAGACCCTTTTTGAATGCAACAAAGGCAATGCCACTTTTCATGTTAATGGTAATGAGCATACGGTACACTTTCCAAAGTAACAACCTCAAGTTCATAGTATCAATTCTATTGCAAAAATTTCAACTATTACTATTGGAGGTTTTGAGTTCCCTCTCCCTACTGTCAAAAATAATATGATATTCTTGTTGTTGGGGACATGCATATCCCTCTTGAGGTAACCTAGTGTTATTCAAAAATTCTCCCATTTCATGTTATTCAAAAGAAGTTTGTTAATAAGACTTGATCAACCTTGTTAATGGATTCCTTTTGATGAGCATGATATGGATGAATTTAGAAAGCACAACCTTTTGTACCTACCTTTTACTTTCTATTATTTAGTTGGAATAAAGAAAAAATAGTATTATCTGTCTGTTTTCTCAATTTCCCGTGCAATAAAAAATGTCCCGCAAATAAAAGTTCTCCAAATGCCCTAAAAATTTAGTATGATTTTTTATAGAATATTTTAGGATTTCTGGCACTAAGAACACACCAGGGGGCTGCACCAGTGGACCACAAGGGTTGAGGGCGCGCCCTCTGCCTTGTGGGCCCCCTCACTAATTCCAGGACCCATCCACTTTGTCTTCCTCCAAAAAAAATCATCCCTTTGCTCAAACCCGTGTTCTAGCTCATCTTGCTGCCATTTTCGATCTCCTTGTGCAAAGCTACATTTGCAAAACTATTTTTGGGGGTTGTTCTTCGGTATGTGACTCCTCCAATGGTCCAATTAGTTTTTGTTTTAGTGCTTTATTTATTGCAAATTTTTACGGCCAAGGTGACGTTGTTCTTGATCTTGCATGTCAAATTTATATGGTCGAAATAGTTTTGATGCATGATATAGCCTCTAGGAACTTGTAGGAGTAGTTGCTATCAATCTTGTTGAGTTTGGTTCACTTCTATTTTGAGTCACTAAAAATTTCAGAAAATTTCAGAGGAAAGAAATGATGAAAAGATGGTTGAGAGGCTCGTCAAGAAGTGGATCAAAGGAAAATGAAAATGAAGAGAAGAAGAAGGCCAAGTACAACCTTCCTCGCACCGCGGAGGTTCGGCCATGTGAATGGCCAAGTGATGCATTCTTGAGGGCAGCTGTAATTTATGAGGATTTATATCGATTGGCTGAGAATGCAGGCATCACTGACTTTCTCCATGATAAGTGTGATCAATACCTCCTACTCAGTAATACCTTCGTGCACAATTTTTACTTTCATGCTAGTAAATCACCACCGACGGTAGAATTTTATTTATATGATGAGCATAAGGAGATGACGCTTTATGATTTTTGCGAGATTTGCAAATTACCTTATGAGGGCAGCGTCAATGAACCACGTCCTAGAGATGTGGAAGATTTTATTGAGGAAGTTACCGTAGGGGAAGGGAGAAGAGTGTCGAAAGCGAGAGTGGCTACTTTGCATTTTCCTGTTTTACGCTATTACTCATTATTTGTTGGGAGATGTTTAATTGGTCGTGGAGAGAGTGGATGCCTTAGAGCCCCTGACCTCGCTATTTTGTGCCATGCTTTATTTTGCGATAATTTTTTTTAGTTTGGGCGCCATTGTTGCTCGACGGTTGAGTTTAAACCGCTCGAGGGGTCCTATATTTGGAGGTGTCTATGCCTCCCGTCTCGCTAGATGCTTCGAGATACCCATTAGGCACGATGAGGAAGATGAGATGCTTCTACCCACTAGATACTTAGATTATAACAGTACGGTAGCACATGATTTTATTAGCGGTGATAAGGACAAGAGACTCATTTATGACCTGGTATTCAGCCAGGAGACTTGTCGGATTATTAATTTGCCTGCACCTTCTTTGTTTGATATTCATTTTGGAAAGTACCTCATTTTGCCCGAGGACATTTATGCATACTGGGAGCGGACACGATCCCCAGTTCCTGAGCCAGAACCATCACATGATCCGTATGAGGCGTCTGTTTATCAATGAGAGCCATAGGAGCTCGCTAACCAGTGGAACCCTTAGGATCCTCCTTAGTACCCAGGAGAGGGCTACTTTGGGCATATACCAACTTAGGCCAAAAGCCTAAGCTTGTGTAACATCCCAAATTTCCAATTTGGAATGTTATACATTAGATCATTCATGCATATCATATTTTTCATGCATTTTGGTTGATCCTGGAAATTCCAAGCAACTCAAGGACCCACGGAGAGAGTTGGGGATTTTGTTATTTTCAAATTTGAGTTTTCTCAAATTTTGAAAAGCGGATCATTTGGTTTTAATTTTTTTCTCTCCTAATATTTCTAATATGAAAAATAAAAGAGAGGGGATAAAATGACTTCTCCAAAATAAAGAAATATTGGAGGTTAAATATTAAAATCAAATAAGAATTTTATTCGGACTTTTATTGCCATTTTATTTGAATTAGGAAAAAAATGCGTTTTTCAAAATTGCATTAGAGGCCCTAATAAATGTTCACCTTGTCCGACTTATTTTTAGAGGACGGGAAAAATTTATTTCAGGATTTTTGGAGTCCGTTTAGTATTTCTTTTAATCATTTTTCTGCGTGTCGGATTTTTTTTAAAAGCCAACCGACCTAACCGGGTCGTGCCCGAGCTGGACGCTAGCCCGAACGGTCTTTAAAAGGCGTGAGGCCCGAGCCGCCAAGCCGCCAGCCCACCCCGCCCGAAACCCTAACCCTAGCCACGCGCTGTCGCCGCCTGCACCGCCATCGCCACGCCACCACACGCCACCCCGCCGAACTCGCCGCTGACCCCGCCGTCGCCGCCGGAGTTGCCATCACGGAAGTTGCCCGCCGCTGCCACCGCCGTCAAGTTTGCCGAGGTAGCCGTCGGTTTATTCGAGAAAACCGTTCGGTTTTATTTCGAAAACCTAGATTAATTTTTTGTTAGATCGGTTCTGTTTTTCCTGGTTTAGTTAAATAGCGGACGTTCATCCATACGTTCATTTAAACGAACGGTGTTCACCAGTTAGCCGCAGACAGCGAACGTTCGTTCGTTAGCCTGTTCGTCAGTTTTTCTTTTTCCAGGGTTTTTCCGCGATTATTTTCGATCGCGATTTCTGCCCTGATCTTCGTTTTAGTTTATCTTTTCGCTCGTTTATCGGAATCAGGCGATTCAAGCGCCCAGATCTTTGTCTCGAAGCCCTCTTTATGCTTAACCAACTTGAACATGATTTTGGTACGGTAAAATTTGACTTTAGTCCAGATTAGTAAATGGATCTTGTTTCTTTCGCAGTTTGAGTTTTGTTGCTTCGTTTGATTTGATTATTTTTGCAAATCGGAGTTCTTAAGTTGAAATTTCTGGTTAGATCTATTATTTGAGTTTTGCCCGTGCTTCTAGTTGAGTGCTTATGTATGTTATTGTTTGTTTGCGATAGAGTACCCGGAGTGCGAAGTGTGCTACAACGAGTCTCTAGGTTTCACGGATCATCAGCAAGGAAAGTAACACTTTGATCATACCTCCTTACTACCCAGTTTTATTGCATTAGATCAATCCTCAAACATTGGATGGTTAGGACCTATTTAACATGTGGGTTCTAGGAAGTAGATGATGAGTTAGAACCTATTGCCCTATTTATTATCAAACCTTTGGGAGTTACTTCTACGTTATGCTTATATTGCTATGTTATGCTTGTAGACGTGGATTGGGTGAGTGTATCCATGACAGATGTGAGTGCTGTTACTTAATGGTTAACTTAAGGTGGCTACTTAAATACACATCTGGGTGGATTGATTGAGGCACCCTGGAGTACCCAGTGGTTGTCAGGGCACCTGGAGAATCCAGTGTTGTCCAAGGATATCCTAGAGTACCCGTGTGATCATCCTACGATCCACCACCAAGGCTCAAAGGGATCATAAGATTATTCATGCTAGAAACTTCCATGTGCAGCCACAAGCTATTATGGGCTCTAGCATAGTTGAGTATGTTGCATGACCTTTTTCAGTGGTGGGCTAGCAGATGTAGGGGAAAGTAGGTGTAACTGTCAACCCAAAGTAAAGAGTTATTGTTTCAGAAAGACTGTGTCTCGAATATCCGACCATGGATGTATCCGAGTCTTGTGGGGAAAAGTGCGCAAACCTCTGCAGAGTGTAAAAACTAATCATGGTTAGCCGTGTCCCCGGTTATGGACGTTTTTGAGTATCTGGTTCTTGAATTATCATGTTGATCTCATCACTCTAATTATAATTTGTTGGGTTAATGATGATGCTTAATTGGGATTGAGTTGGAGGAACCTTCTCAATGTTTAACAACCACCATGATAGTTAAATAAAATTTATTCCTTTGTTGTAGGAAAAAATTGGCTTTATGCAAAACTGTAACCATAGAGCTTTCCACCAGCCATATATGCATGTAGTGATAGCATTTATTCTGTTCATTTCTCTATGTGTTACATTGCCAGCATATTCCATGCGCTGACCCGTTTCGGGGTGCAACATTTCATGTTGCAGACTTTTCAGACAACGAGTAAGGTGCCATAGGTCGTTGTCTTTCACTCAGCTATGTTGTTGGAGTTGATGGACTCACTTTATCTTCCAAGCCTTCCGCTGTTATCGATTTAGATGGCCTTAAGCCATATTATCGTAGTGAGTTCTCTTTTGAGACATTCGATGTCATAAGTGTGTGATTGCTACACTGTTATAAATCCTCGAGTACTGTGCGTGTCAGCATTACCGATCCAGGGATGACACTGATGCACAGAGAACAGACTATTTGAGGTCTGGTCGCTACGAGATGGTATCAGAGCACACGCTGACTATAGGACACGACCACTAAGCTAAAGCCCTAGATCACTACTCTCTTCTCATTTCTGACTCCTCACCCTTTTCTACTCTATAGGATGGCGGATGCAAGGAACAAGTTCACCCAACCGGATGAAGATACACCTTTTGGACAACACTTAAAGGAAGTTACTAGGTACCTGAATATCGGAATACCAAACATCACCGGGACCTACATCGCCACTTTACCAGAAGAGGAGCGTTGGATGATTAGAGTTCAAGTTCCAGGAAGGACGTTTATGCCAGTCACTGAGCCCATAGTGTTTTCCTTTGATGCACCAACCCGGAGTCTAGGAAAGAGCATGGCAGCTCACATCACCATGGGACGCATTGGAGAAGTTTACCACAAGGATCTCAAGGATACTATCTATCAGATTTGTGGGCACCGAGATGAGCAATGGGAGATGATCAGCACCAGGAAGGACAGGTCTATTGCAGCTTTCATCTAGGAGTTAAACCAGCACATTCGTTGCCAGGAGAACTAGATGTGCGCATGCATGATAGATCTGAAGAAGGCAATGACCAGGATTATGGAGTTGGAGGAAGAACTCAAGTCTACACGCGATGGATATGAGGAGGAAATGACGATACTCGTGGAGAAGAATGACGATTTGACAAGGAAGCTAGGAGTATTCATGGGAGACCCTGCGCCAGGAGGAGAAGACGACGATTCCACTTGTCCGGAAAATTACTACATCATCGACGACACAGACTCAGACCCTGATGATAGCGATAATGACTATGTTGATGAAGCTGGAGCAGATATCATGGAGTCTTCCACCGATCAAATTTTCTAGTCGACCACCATATCAGTAGTAGTATTTCCCCATGGATATAGTATAGTTTGAGCACTTTTGTAACGATAGTTAGACCGATTGTATGCCCTTGTTTGAATTGATTGAAGTGATATGTTTGTGTTTGTCACATGTGAATATGGGTAGTGTTTTCCCTCTAGATCTCATTCTATTCGGTTTTATCATCTTTTCTAAACCCATCAGATGCTCCGAGACGTGACAATGGATTTACTTTCCCACCGGAGCTCACTCAGTTGATCCGGCAGTAGAATACCCTGATGCAGCTACTAGTCCAGAACCAGAACCAGGGGAGCAGCAGCAACAACAACAACAACAACAACAACAACAACAACAACAACAACAACAACAACAATAACAACAACAACAACAACGACAACAACAACAACAATGACAACCCACCACCACCACCTGTTGATCACTTAGACCGTTTTCTAAGGTTGAATCCTCTGGTGTTCTCCGGTAGCACCGAGCTGATAGTTGCAGATGATTGGCTCCGAAAGATTGGAAGGGAGTTGACCACTGCAGGATGCACAGATGCGGAGAGAGTGCGTTTTGTCGCACATCAGCTTGATGGACCCGCAGCATCAAGGTAGGAGAATTTCATAGCCACTTACCCCATCGACACTGTCACATGGGACCAGTTTCAGCAGGCTTTTCGCACTGCCCATGTTTCAGCAGGAGCTATGGCCATGAAGAAGCGCAAGTTTCGCAACTTGCACCAAGGAGGAATGATAACCCACAAGTATAGGGGATCGCAACAGTTTTCAAGGGTAGAGTATTCAACCCAAATTTATTGATTCGACACAAGGGGAGCCAAAGAATATTCTTAAGTATTAGCAGTTGAGTTGTCAAAACCACACCTGGATAACTTAGTATCTGCAACAAAGTATTTAGTAGCAAAGTAGTATCGAAGTAACTGTAACAGTGGAAAAGGTAACAGTACCAGTTTTGTAGTAATTGTAACAGTAGCAACAGTAAAGTAAATAAGCAAAGCACAATATGTGAAAAACTCATAGGCATTGCATCAGTGATGGATAATTATGTCGTATGCAATTCCTCATGTAATATTTAAAACATAGGGTGACATAGAACTAGCTCCAGTTCATCAATGTAATGTAGGCATGTATTCCAAAAATAGTCATACGTGCATATGGAAAAGAACTTGCATGACATCTTTTGTCCTACCCTCCCGTGGCAGCAGGGTCCTAGTGGAAACTAAGGGATATTAAGGCCTCCTTTTAATAGAGTACCAGACCAAAGCATTAACACATAGTGAATACATGAACTCCTCAAACTACGGTCATCACCGAGAAGTATCCCGATTATTGTCACTTCGGGGTTGTCGGATCATAACACATAATAGGTGACTATAGACTTGCAAGATAGGATCAAGAACTCACATATATTCATGAAAACATAACAGGTTCAGATATGAAATCATGGCACTCGGGCCCTAGTGACAAGCATTAAGCATAGCAAAGTCATAGCAACATCAATATCAGAACATAGTGGATACTAGGGATCAAACCCTAACAAAACTAACTTGATTACGTGGTAAATGTCATCCAACCCATCACCGTCCAGCAAGCCTACGATGGAATTACTCACGCACGGCGATGAGCATCATGAAATTGGTGATGGAGGATGGTTGACGATGATGACAGCGACGAATCCCCCTCTTCGGAGCCCCGAACGGACTCAACATCAGCCCTCCCGAGAGAGATTAGGGCTTGGCGGCGACTCCGTATTGTAAAACACGATGAAACTTTTTCTCTGTTTTTTTCTCCGTGAAGGAAAATATATGGAGTTGGAGTTGAGGTCAGTGGTCGTCCAGGGGGGCCACAAGGCAGGGGGGGCACCCAGGGGGAGTGGGCGCGCCCCCACCCTCTTGGACAAGGTGTGGGCCCCCTAACGCTAATTATTTTGCCCGTATTTTTTATTAATTCTGAAAAGTAGCTCCGTGCATTTTCAGGTCATTTTGAGAACTTTTATTTCTGCACAAAAATAACACCATGGCAGTTCTGCTGAAAACTGCGGCAGTCCGGGTTAGTTCCATTCAAATCATGCAAGTTAGAGTCCACAACAAGGGCAAAAGTGTTTGGAAAAGTAGATACGATGGAGACGTATCAACTCCCCCAAGCTTAAACCTTTGCTTGTCTTCAAGCAATTCAGTTGACAAACTGAAAGTGATAAAGAAAAACTTTTACAAACTCTATTTGCTCTTGTTGTTGTAAATATGTAAAGCCAGCATTCAAGTTTTCAGCAAAGATTATGAACTAACCATATTCACAATAACACTTAGGTCTCATGTTTACTCCTATCAATGGCATAATCAACTAGCGAGCAATAATAATAAATCTCGGATGACAACACTTTCTCAAAATAATCATAATATGATATAACAAGATGGTATCTCGCTAGCCCTTTCTGAGATTGCAAAACATAAATGCAGAGCACCTTTAAAGATCACGGACTGATTAAACATTGTAATTCATGGTAAAAGAGATCCAGTTATAGTCATACCTAATATAAATTAATAGTAATGCATGCAAATGACAGTGCTGCTCTCCAGCGGGTGCTTTTTAATAAGAGCGTGATGACTCAACATAAAAGTAAATAGATAGGTCCTTCACAGAGGGAAGCAGGGATTTGTAGAGGTGCCAGAGCTCGATTTTGAAATAGAGATGAATAACATTTTGAGCGGTATACATTCACTGTCAACGTAACAACTATGAGATCTTGATATCTTCCATGCTACACATATTATAGGCGGTTCCCACATAGAATGGTAAAGTTTATACTCCCCACCACCAACAAGCATTAATCCATGGCTTGCCCGAAACAACGGGTGCCTCCAACTAGCAACAATCCTGGGGGAGTTTTGTTTAATTATTTTGATTTGATTTGAGCATGGGACTGGGCATCCTGGTTACCAGCCATTTTCTCGTGAATGAGGAGCCGAGTCCACTCCTCTTGAGAATAACCCACCTAGCATGGAAAATATAGACATCCCTAGTTGATACATGAGCTACTCGAGCATACAAAAAAGAATTTCATTTGAAGATTTGGAGTTTGGCACATACAAATTTACTTGGAACGGTAGGTAATTACCGCATATAGGAAGGTATGGTGGACTCATATGGAATAACTTTGGGGTTCATGGAGTTTGGATGCAGAAGAAGTATTCCCGCTTAGTACATGTGAAGGCTAGAAAAATACTGGGATGCGACCAACTGAGAGAGCGACAACAGTCATGAACATGCATTAAAATTAATCAACACCGAGTGCAAGCATGAGTAGGATATAATCCACCATGAACATAAATATCGTGAAGGCTATGTTGATTTTGTTTCAACTACATGCGTGGACATGTGCCAAGTCAAGTCATTATTCATAATAGGCTGAATCAGGAATAATGAACTGATCATATTTACAAAAACAAGAGAGGTCGAGTTCATACCAGCTTCTCTCATCTCAATCAGTCCATCATATATCGTCATTATTGCCTTTCACTTGCACGACCGAACGGTGTGGATAATAATAATAGTGCACGTGCATTGCACTAAGTTGGAATCTGCAAGCATTCAATTCAAGGGAGAAGACAAGGTAATATGGGCTCTTTGTTAAATCAACAATCATGCATATGAGAGCCACTTAAACATTTTCATTATGGTCTTCTCCTCTCAACGCCCAAAGGAAAAGAAAAAAAATAAAACTATTTACACGGGAAAGCTCCCAACAAGCAAAAGAAGAACGAGAAATCTTTTTGGGTTTTCTTTTAACTACTACTACAAGCATGGAAACTAAACTAACTAATTTTTTTTTTGGGTTTTTCTTAAGGTTTATCAAACACACAAGAAGAAGGCTAGAAAAAAAATTAAACTGTGATGCGCCCGATTCAATCATACACGCAAACGCGTATGATCAAGATCAGGGACTCACGGGAAGGTATCACAACACAACTTTAAAATAAAATAAGTCATACAAGAATCATAATACAAGCCAGGGGCCTCGAGGGCTCGAATACAAGTGCTCGATAATAGACGAGTCAGCGGAAGCAACAATATCTGAGTACAGACATAAGTTAGACAAGGTGCCATAAGATAGCTAGCACAAATTGGGATACAGATCGAAAGAGGTGCAGGCCTCCTGCCCGGGATCCTCCAAAACTACTCCTGGTCGTCGTCAGCGGCCTGCATGTAGTAGTAGGAACCTCCAGTGTAGTAGGAGTCGTCATCGACGGTGGCTTCTGGATCCTGGGCTCCAACGTCTGGTTGTGGCATCCGAGAAGAAAAGGAAAGAGGGGGAAAAGAGGGAGCAAAGCAACCATGAGTACTCATCCAAAGTACTCCCAAGCAAGGATCTACACTACATATGCATGGGTTTATGTGTAAAGAGTCAATATCGATGGACTGAACTACAGAATGCCAGAATAAGAGGGGGATAGCTAATCCTGTCGAAGACTACGCTTCTGGCAGCCTCCATCTTGCAGCATGTAGAAGAGTGTAGATTGAAGTCCTCCAAGTAGCATCACATAGCATAATCCTACCCGGCGATCCTCCCCTCGTCGCCCTGTGGAAAAGCAATCACCGAGTTGTCTGTGGAACTTGTGTGGGTGTGTTTTATTAAGTATCCGGTTCTAGTTGTCATAAGGTCAAGGTACAACTCCGGGTCATCCTTTTACCGAGGGACACGGCTATTCGAATAGATAAACTTCCCTGCAGGGGTGCACCACATAATCCAACATCCTCGATCCCATTTGGCCGGACACAGTTTCCTGGGTCATGCCCGGCCTCGGAAGATCAACACGTCGCAGCCCCACCTAGGCACAACAGAGAGGTCAGCATGCCGGTCTAAATCCTATGCGCGCAGGGGTATGGGCCCATCGCCCATTGCACATCTGCATGTTGCGAGGGCGGCCAGAAGGAGAACTAGCCCCCTTAATACAAGAGCAGGCTTACGTTCCAATCCGGCACGCGCCGCTCAGTCGCTGACGTCTTGAAGGCTTCGGCTGATACCACGATGTCGAGTGCCCATATCTTCCCGCGTAGTTGGTTAGTGCGTATAGGCCAGTGGCCAGACTCATATGAAATACCAAGATCTCGTTAAGCGTGTTATTTTCAAGTAACCATGGACGCCGACCAGGGCCAGGCCCACCTCTATCGGGATGGAGCCACCTGTCCTTCTAGCCCCCACACCGAAATCACTTGCGGGTACTCAACGATCTGACCCGACTTTAGTTACCACCTGAATAATATGTATGTATAGTATATACCCGTGATCACCTCCTGAGTGATCACGGCCCGATAGTTTAGCATGGCAGACTAACAAGAATGTAGGGCCAACGATGATAAACTAGCATCCTATACTAAGCATTTTGGATTGCGGGTAAGGTATCAACGACTGTAGCAACAATGACAGGCCTTGCAACAGAATAGGAGTAACCGAAGAGAAACATGCTACACTACTGTAATGCAAGCAGTATAGAGAAGAATAGGCGATATCTGGTGATCAAAGGGGGGGCTTGCCTGGTTGCTCTGGCAAGTAGGAGGGGTCGTCAACACCGTAGTCGTACTCAGTGGCATCAGCGCCGGTCTCGGGGTCTACCGGAGAAGAAGAGGGGGGAAGAAACAGTAAATACGGAGCAAACATAGCATCAAAAAACATAACGAGGCAATACACGGTGCTAGGTATGACCTAACGCGGTAGTAGGTGATATCGGCGAAAGGGGGAAACAACCGGGAAAGTAATCCTGGTGTTTCGAGTTTTCGGACAGATGAACCGGAGGGGGAAAGTTGCATCTTTTCTATGCTAGGGGGATGTGTGGCGGGCGAACAGGCTGCGTATCCGGATTCGTCTTGTCGTTCTGAGCAACTTTCATGTACAAAGTTTTTCCAACCGAGCTTCGGTTTATTTTATATTAATTTTAAAAGATTTAACCATTTTAGAATTTCCTTAATTAGTTTAAATCAACATTATCCAGAATAGTGTATGCCGACGTCGTCATGACATCAGCATGACGTCAGCAGTCAACAGGACGTTGACTGGGTCAAACTGACGTGTGGGTCCCGCATGTCATTGACTGTCTAATTAATTAACAGTAGTTAATTAGGTTAATTAGTAATTAGGTTAATTAAATACAATTAATTTATTTAGTTAATTAATTAATTGATTGATTAACATATTTATTTATTTATTATTAATAATTTCTTTTAATTCACTTTTTTAAAATGTTCTGGGGGCGGCCCCACATGTCAAAGGCCCAGAGGCCGATAGTGGGTCGGGCGACAGGCATTGGTGGTAACGCGTGCGCCCAACTAGGGGCGAGCCCGAGCGCTGGTTCCGGCGAGGCCATCGGCACGGCCGTCGGCGACCATGACATCGGCCAGGGGAAGCGGCAGAGGGGTGGAACTGGAGCGGGAGGCTAGCGCAGATGGTGATGGTGACGAGCAGGCTAGTGCGGGGCTCGGTCGACGGCGTGTGAGCGCCGAGGCGCACGGGTCGGCAATGGGAGCAGCGGGGTGCGGCTGCGAGCGTGCGGCCCAGCGAGTCCGCAGCAGCAGGCGCCGGCCGTAGCATAGCCGCGAATGTGGTGACCGCGGGCGCGAGCGGTGCAAGTGCGCAGTGAGCAGGGGAAAGAGAGGCGGGGCTCACTGGGGCCATAGGCAATGGCAGCGGGGGTTGAGGAGGAGGTTAGAGATGTCGTTCCGGCGTGGAGGCAGGCCGTCGTGGTGGCTCCGGGCAGCGGGGGGAGGGGGATGTGACGGCGGTGGGCTGCGGCGTCCAGGACGTCGAGCGGCGACGGGGTCGGGAGCGCCGGGAGCGGTGGTCGGGGTGGATGGCGGCGATGGCGTAGACGAGCACCGAGGAGCACCGACGGGTGGTGCCATGGGCGATGGGGGACGGCGTCGAGGGGGCTCATCCCCGATCCAGATCTGGATCGGGGGAAGGGGGAAGGAGGGACATGGGGAGTGAGTGCGACGGGATAGTGTTTCCCATCGGTGGGGTGGGGGGGTTATCGGGAGTGAGGGGCCGGTTTGGCCAGCCGACTGGGCCTTGGCCTAGTTGGCCCCGAGGCCATCTGAGCCGCGGCCCAGCGGGGGGGGGGGGGGGAGGGTGTTCTCCCTTTATCTTTTTGTTTTGGCATTTTTGTTTTTCTTAATTTTTCCTTTTCTATTTTATTTTTAGTTTCTCTCCATTTTAGTTTTTATAATTATGATCTTAGTTCCTAAAATAGTATCACTACTTATTCTAATGCCAGTATATCTTGGGCACCCAAAAAGGCATAGTTTTACAATGGTTTAATATTTAAAAGCATTTAAATAATTGTTTTGTCGGTGTTTTATTCATCTTTTAGTATTGAAATATTTTTGTAAAGGTGTGGGTTCTCTATCGTAATTACCTATGCATTATTTGGCACAATCCGAACATTTTAGTTCTATGGTGTGAAAACTTTTGATGTTTGCCTAGAATTCAAATTTGAATTTGAATCGTTTTGAACTAACGCGAGATTAGCGACAGTAACGGAGGTGACGTGGTATCATTAGCAGAGATTACTGTAGCTTGATTATCCGGCCATCACAATTCTCTTCCACTACAAGAAATCTCGTCCCGAGATTTAAGAGGTAGATTAAGGGTGAGGACTAGGTTTGGGCAATTTATAACGATTCTTCTCGGTCTTGGTTGCTCTTCTCGAAGAGGTCGATCCACAGCGTCGACGACTTCGTCCCTATGCTTCAAGTCACCATGATCAAGTCGTCATCCTTTCTTCGGGATCTCCATCGTCCTACGAACGCGACCAAGGGGAAAAACTTCGGAAGAATGCATCTGTACAAAGTTGGGCATCTAACGGTGAACTCAATGGGAAATACACAAGGTACCCCACGAGTTGTATTTCAAGGAATTCGTTGAGTGCAATATATGATGGTACCAAAGTTTCCAACGGGTAGGCAATCATTCGATGGCTAGACATAAGCTGGAATGAGGGTTTGAACAACGAGAACAACATGGTGTTTGATTCCAGGATGAATAATGGTATAGATTTTAGCTCGTGAATCACATACGAAGCCAGGTGCACGGGATACATTAGAATCCGGGTTGTAAAGAAGAGTCAGGTTTTGATCCACTGGACCCGTGGGTTATGGGCCCACCATGTGGGTTGAAAGTAGGAAGGGTGGTGACATCTTGCACAGCCGTGACAGGGAGGCATGTCAGTGAATAGCTTGCCAGCTATGCCGGCTACAATGCCCGTACCAAGGATGGGGAACAAGGAGAGCAATTTTCCTACTTGTTGAACGAGGCGAACCAATTGGCAAAGTTATCACCCATCGGTGGTTACCGGAATGTCATCAACAATAGTAACAGGATCTTACAGACAGAGTGGTACAACAAGGTGCCTACCTAAGCAGGGAATTATCTCTGCTTAGTTAAGTCAGATTCAGGAAAGTTTAAACAAATGAATGGAAAGGAAAACACGATTATCTGATTTAACAGAACAATGGAAAGAAAAAATGTGATTACACACAATTAGTAAGAGTATATCCTTCCCATGTACAAGCAGAACATGTCATATGGGGTAGGAGAGCAAGTACCTAACCATTCAGAAAAGAGGCAAGGATTAATCAAGATGTTACCCATACAACAGTGTTTCGATAACTGACCAAGAAACATTTAGCATCGTGCCTCCAATGTTCTTGTTGAAGAGCGGGGTATCATAGTCATGCTTCGAGGTAGCAATGATATGGTGTTTCAATCAAGGGCCAGACTTTGGATACACAAATGATCCATCAGGAGCAACTTATAAAATAAGTCTTACAATTTCCTTCAGGAAGAATGGTTATCCTTGCCAAAGAAATTATAATGATAGGTCCTCCAGCTAGGGGGTGCTAGGCATGACATCATATTACCGGGTCATCAAAGGACCAACATCATAACTCCTGGAAAGTTGTCCCAACCATCATATTTGACCGAGATTCAGATCTGATTGGTGTCATGATACCTCAGACTCAAGATGTCCGAGAAGAAAAGGTGCAACAAAAATCGACGAAATGACATTGCAAGATTCTCGGGAAATGAACTATGGGAGCAGGTTTCTGAAACAATAGTTCATTAATAAACCAAGGAGGGGATGAGGAGGTGGATGATGGGCTAAGGTCAATTCATCGAGATTTCCAAAGATGGATTTCCACAATTATGCGGAGATAACATTTGTCAGATCAAATGATGTAATGAGGTATTCTCAAGGAAAACATACAAAGTTAAACATTGGTTGAAAGGTGCACACCAAATATGGGCTTAGGTAGCAAGATCAATGTTAGAATGGTGATTCGATAACCAATGGTCTAAGAATTAAATATTGACCATTAACTTCAAAGCAATAGGGTTCTAGAAGTTTTGAAATCGCACATCATAGTTCAATTGCTGGTTTTCCGGTTAGAAACAACATGGGCACCAAGGATTGAACGGATATGGCAAGAAGTATCACCTGTATCAAGATCTCTTAAGAGGTGGTGAAATTCTCACGACTTTCTTGACATAAAAGATGGTAATACTCCAAGGTAAAGAAGAACAAACGCTGGGTAGCAAGGATCTCAAGGTATAACACAAAACACAAACAAGTTTGTGTTGAACGGAAGGCAATAAAGTGGTCGATGAACACAAATCATCGAGGGCAAGGATGGTATTTTTCAACATGAATTCAATTGATATCCTGGAAGAGCTCAGAATGTTGATGATGATCATGAAAAGTTTTCTTGAAAGGCTCCATGAAGAAGCAATTGAACAGCGGCTACATCAAGCAACAAGACTAATGCAGCGAAAGATTATTGGAACCACGGATACGGCACCAACTCGGAATCAAGCTTCTGTTCGAGGTGAAACGATAAGACAAGGAAGCTCGACGTAAGCTTAGCTCATTGCCGAAAGTGGTGCTCTGGGAGTAAGGATCAGGTAGCACAGTTAAAATCAGCACGATACTGATATAGCCGATCAGGTTAGGAATGGTGTGATCGGGTACAAACTCGTAAGCAAAGAAGATGGCTAAGAATAGTTGAATAGCAGAGCGGATTCTCGGTGTCCTTGAGAGTTTAACAACTCAGAACCTGGGAAAACTGTAATCGGTGAGAATGTAGTACTTGATGAAGAACTCATAAGAAGCTATACAGTTCCGTGATAATCTCGAGATACCAGGGGGTAATACTCGATGACAGATCAAAGTAGAGGTTGGACTGGGGTATTGCACCGAAGCAGACAAGTGATTACAGTTGCACGAGAAATGGTATTTAAAGGAGAACATGGCCGGAACCATGATTGCAAAAGGTCAGATCCCAGATATAAGATGAACTTATACCAAGGGAATATTTAATTGAAGAGAAGCTTCAGTGATAGATCTACATCGTGTCCATGTGCAGGAACACAAAGTTCAAGGTCGACTCCCACTTCTCCAATGCATAACCTTTCATTCACTTCTCACTTTCGAAGAAGTTGTACTGTTGAAATTTTATTTGGAAAAATACCAGAAGAGTATGACTCGTGAAAACTTTTGAGTTCACACATATTAAGGAAGGCATAGGTTCAACCCATCAGGGTATCGTGGAAACATATACCACAAGCTTCAATAGTAAATACCACCAGCTCGAAAGGTGAGCATGGTTGAGAAAACAGCGGATACAATTTACCAAGGGCAGTATGTATCTAAGGGAAGGCTCACAAGGTTATTGAATATGAAGCACGCTATTGGATAAAATCCAACAAAGGATCTGCCGGTCCATAATGGAGCGGATGTGAGTATCGACACACAACCAGAGGAAGTAACAATGCAAAGGCATTGGAATATAGAAACAACTGACTAATTCAGAGCTCACATGCAAAGGAATTGTGATTTTCAAATCAAGGACTCGGAAGCAAACGCTCTGATTAAGGATGGATAAGTCGAGTAGACTTAGAAGCACAACCGATCGTGGCATTGATTGGTCAAGAACCAGCTCATATCCAAATGACTGAGCCAGAAGGATAATCCTAGGATTCGATTGATGATTGTGAACATTCGCAACGTATTGAATCAACGGACTCAAAATGATAAAGACAAAGGATGCCAACAAAGATGACTAGATATATGGAATTAACCATATTGCGGGAAGGTAAGAACTTCAGTAGCAATAAGGTGCTGAGGATTTTTAGAAGGTCGAATAGCACTTTAAACAATTTTTGTGAATTACATGGATTAACTAAGGATGAGCGGATACTCGGTAAGTGCGAGAAATTATTCGTAGGGTGTATTCATGAGGTAAGAACTGCAAGGCAGTAAGCTCAAAGGATTCTCGGAGCAACGGAGAGCAGTTCAGGGCATCTTGTAATATCAAGATCCATAGGATTGAATGTAAGAATGGCACATGTATATAGTTATCCATAAGGATATAACAACGGTAGGGGGTTCGTAAGGGCGGTGGGCATAAGTGTCTCAGGAGAACATTGTAGAGTATCTTTGAAATCTTCTGGTGCACTAAGCAATCATCTGGAGTGAGGGCTCTCTGGGAGGAAGTAGTTATGATAACCTAGAGTCGACATTAGTAAAATCATTTAACCCGAATAGAGGAGAGATCAGAGTCCCAGAGTAAAGGTCGAGGAGTAAAAGATCCTAATACCACCCAATGGCGACGTGGGCCCGTAAGCCACACAGCCAAGTTAGTAAAACAATTTTCGGCTTCTAGACTCAACTTCGGCCAAGGAGTTGGAAAGGGGATTCCTACAGGCAGTCGGCTCTGATACAAACTTCTGACGCCCCCGATTCAATCGTACACTAATCATACACGCAAACATGTACAATCAAGATCAGGGACTCATGGGAAGATATCACAACACAACTCTAAAATAAAATAAGTCATACAAGCATCATAATACAAGCCAGGGGCCTCGAGGGCTCGAATACAAGTGCTCGATCATAGACGAGTCAGCGGAAGGAACAATACCTGAGTACAGACATAAGTTAAACAAGGTGCCATAAGATGGCTAGCACAAACTGGGATACAGATCGAAAGAGGCGTAGACCTCCTGCCTGGGATCCTCCTAAACTACTCCTGGTCGTCGTCAGTGGCCTGGACGTAGTAGTAGGCACCTCCAGTGTAGTAGGAGTCATCGTCGACAGTGGCGTCTGGATCCTGGGCTCCAACGTCTGGTTGCGGCATCCGAGAAGAAAAGGAAAGAGGGGGAAAAGAGGGAGCAAAGCAACCGTGAGTACTCATCCAGAGTACTCACAAGAAAGGATCTACACTACATATGCATGGGTATATGTGTAAAGAGGCAATATCGGTGGACTGAACTATAGAATGCCAGAATAAGTGGGGGATAGCTAATCCTGTCGAAGACTACGCTTCTGGCAGCCTCTGTCTTGCAGCATGTAGAAGGGAGTAGATTGAAGTCCTCCAAGTAGCATCACATTGCATAATCCTACTCAGCGATCCTCCCCTCGTCGCCCTGTGGAAAAGTGATCACCGGGTTATCTGTGTAACTTGTCTGGGTGTATTTTATTAAGTATCCGGTTCTGGTTGTCATAAGGTCAAGTTACAACTCCGGGTCGTCCTTTTACCGAGGGGCATGACTATTCGAATAGATAAACTTCCCTGCAGGGGTGCACCACATAACCCAACAAGCTCGATCCCATTTGGCCGGACACACTTTCCTGGGTCATGCCCGGCCTCGAAAGATCAACACGTCGCAGCCCCACCTAGGCACAACAGAGAGGTGAGCATGCCGGTCTACATCCTATGCGTGCAGGGGTCTGGGCCTATCGCCCATTGCACACCTGCATGTTGCGAGGGCGGCCGGAAGCAGAACTAGCCCCCTTAATACAAGAGCAGGCTTACGTTCCAATTCGGCGCGTGCCGCTCAGTCGCTGATGTCACGACGGCTTTGGCTGATACCACGACGTCGAGTGCCCATATCTTTCCCACGTAGTTGGTTAGTGCGTATAGGCGAGTGGCCAGACTCAGATCAAATACCAAGATCTCGTTAAGCGTGTTATTTTGAAGTAACCGCGGACACCAACCAGGGCTAGGCCCACCTCTACCAGGAAGGAGCCACCTGTCCTTCCAGCCCCCACATCGAAATCACTTGCGGGTACTCAACGAGCTGACCCGACTTTAGTCACCACCTGAATAATATGTATGTATAGTATATACCCGTGATCACCTCCCGAGTGATCACGGCCCGATAGTTTAGCATGGCAGACTGACAAGAATGTAGGGCCAATGATGATAAACTAGCATCGTATACTAAGCATTTAGGATTGCGGGTAAGGTAACAACGACTGTAGTAACAATGACAGGCTATGCGACAGAATAGGAGTAACCGAGCAGTAACATGCTACAGTATTCTAATGGAAGCAATAGAGACAAGAATAGGCGATATCTGGTAATCAAAGGGGGGGGCTTGCCTGGTTGCTCTGGCAAGTAGGAGGGGTCGTCAACACCGTAGTCGTACTCAGTGGCATCAGCGCCGGTCTCGGGGTCTACCGGAGAAGAAGAGGGGGGAAGAAACAGTAAATATGGAGCAAACAAAGAATCACAAAACATAACGAGGCAATACGTGGTGCTAGGAATGCCCTAATGCGGTAGTAGGTGATACCGGCGAAAGGGGGAAACAACCGGGAAAGTATTCTCGGTGTTCCACGTTTTCAGACAGATGAACCGGAGGGGGAAAGTTGCATGTTTGCTATGCTAGGGATGTGTGGCGGGCGAACGGGCTGCGTATCCGGATTCGTCTCGTCATTCTAAGCAACTTTCATGTACAAAGTTTTCCCAACGGAGCTTCGGTTTATTTTATATTAATTTTGAAAGATTTAATCATTTTAGAATTTCCTTAATTATTTTAAACCAACATTATCCAGAATAGTGTATGCTGACGTCAGCATGATGCCAGCAGTCAACATGACGTTGACTGGGTCAAACTGACGTGTGGGTCCCGCATGTCATTGACTCTCTAATTAATTAACAGTAGTTAATTAGGTTAGTTAGTAATCAGGTTAATTAAATACAATTAATGTATTTAGTTAATTAATTATTTGATTGATTAACATGTTTATTTATTATTAATAATTTCTTCTAATTCACTTTTTTTTAAACGTTCTGGGGGCGGCCCCACATGTCAAAGGCCTAGAGGCCTATAGTGGGTCGGGCGACGGGCATTGGTGGTAACGGGTGCGCCCAACTAGGGGCGAGCCCGAGCGCTGGTTCGGGCGAGGCCATCGGCATGGCCGTCAGCGACCATGACAGCGGCCAGGGGAAGCGGCAGAGGGGTGGAACTGGAGCGGGAGGCCGGCGCAGATGGTGATGGTGACGAGCATGCTGGTGCGGGGCTCGGTCGACGGCGTGTGAGCGCCGAGACGCACGGGTCGGCAATGGGAGCAGCGGGGTGCGGTTGCGAGCGTGCGGCCCAGCGAGTCCGCAGCAGCGGGCACCGGTCGGAGCACAGCCGCGGACGTGGTGACCGCGGGCGCAAGCGGTGCAAGTGCGCGGTGAGCAGAGGAAAGAGAGGCGGGGCTCACTGGGGCCGTAGGGCAATGGCAGCGGGGGTTGAGGAGGAGGTCGGAGACGTCGTTCCGGCGGGGAGGCAGGCCGTCGTGGTGGCTCCGGGTAGCGGGGGGAGGGGGCTGTGACGGCAGCGGGCGGCGGCGTCCGGGACGTCGAGCGGCGACGGGGTCGGGAGCGCCGGGAGCGGTCGTCGGGGTGGATGGCGGCGATGGCGTAGACGAGCGCCGAGGGGCACCGACGGGTGGTGCCAGGGGCGATGGGGGACGGCGTCGAGGGGGCTCATCCCCGATCCAGATCTGGATCGGGGGGAGGGGGAAGGAGGGATGTGGGGAGTGAGTGGGGGAGTGGGTGCGACGGGATAGGGTTTCCCATCGGTGGGGGGGGGGGTTATCGGGAGTGAGGGGTCGGCAGGGCCGGCCGACTGGGCCTTGGCCTAGTTGGCCCCGAGGCCATCTGGGCCGTGGCCCAGCGGGGGGGGGGGGGGGGTGTTCTCCCTTTATCTCTTTTTTTGGCATTTTGTTTTTCTTAATTTTTCCTTTTCTGTTTTATTTTTAGTTTCTCTCCATTTTAGTTTTTATAATTATGATCTTAGTTCCTAAAATAGTCTCACTACTTATTCTAATGCCAGTATATCTTGGGCACCCAAAAGGCATAGTTTTACAACGGTTTAATATTTAAAAGCATTTAAATAATAGTTTTGTCGATGTTTTATTCATCTTTTAGTTTTTAAATATTTTTGTGAAAGTGTGGGTTCTCTATCGTAATTACCTATGCATTATTTGGCACAATCCGAACATTTTAGTTCTATGGTTTGAAAACTTTTGATGTTTGCCTGGAATTCAAATTTGAATTTGAATCGTTTTGAACTAACGCGAGATTAGCGAGAGTAACGGAGGTGACGTGGCATCATTAGCAGAGATTACTATAGCTTGATTATCCGGGCGTCACATAAACTAGCATGGATAGTACAATGAAAATGTATGAGCACCGACAACTAGAATGAGTGTGTGAACATGAATGTAATATCGCTGAGAAATGCGTGCTCCCCCAAGCTTAGGCTTTTGGCCTAAGTTGGTCTATCCCCACGGATCGCGGCTACTCTCCCCAGTGTACTTAGGTGTGTCATTGTACTGCCACTGGCTGGCAATCTCCTCCGGATCCCACTGGTAAGATGCTGGACGATAAGAATCAAGTGGTGGTTCCGGCTCAGGCTCTGGAGCTGATGTCTGGACACGGAGCGCGTAGATGGCCTCCGGTAAGACGAGATAAGGGCCTGCAGTTAAATCAAACAAAGAGGGCGCATGCTAGATAATAATCTCATTGTGTTTCTTATTAAATCTCAGATTATACAGAAGCATCTTATCATCATTGTTAACAATAAACTCATGCGCTACCATGCTCATGCTAGAAAGGTAGGAGGCAGCAATTTTTCTTCTTTCTCAAACTTCCTCATAGGTATCCTTAAATATTTAGCAAGGCATGCAACGTAGATACCTCCAAAGATGGGGCCCTTTTTATGGTTTAGGCTTAACCGTTTAGCAATAATACCACCCATACTAACAGAATTATCATGAAATGAAGCATGGAATAAAATAATAATGTCAGGAACACTAAGGTTTCCACAGTTTCCGCGACCAATTAAGCATCGACTAGCAAATATGGAAAAGTAGCATAAAACAGGAAAATGTATGCTAGTAATTCTTGCATCAGAAACCTTCCTCGATTCCCCTACAGTAATAGTATCAATAACAACATCCACATCTTTATGATGTGGTTCCTCTAGGCTACCCTCGAAGGGTATTTTTGCAAACTGCGCAAAAATCACATCATGACATCTCCCTAGCCACATCATATAAATGAAAAGCTACTGAAGGAGGTGATTTCTTAGGATAATAGTAGAAGTTTTGCATGAAAGTATTGGTGAGTAAGAGATACTGTTTGATCTAGTCGTGGAGGAAGTCGATGAGGCCCGCATTATCAGCCAAATAATAAAAGTCATCATAAATTCGGCTGCTCTTAAGAAATCATCACAAGGCCATTCACACGATCGTACTTTCGCCACGCGAGGAATATTGTACTTGGCCTTTTCTTTCTCCTTATCTTGTTTATCCTTAGAGCCTTGGCTAGAAGAGCCCCTCAAGAACAATCTCTTCATCTTTTATCTAAAAATTTCTGAAATTTTAGTAACTCAAAATAAAAGTGAATCAAACTCAACAAGATTGATAGCAACTACTCCCACAAGTGCCTAGAGCCTATATCATGCATTAGAATTACTTGAGACCATATAAATTTGACATGCGAGCTCAAGAACAGGGTCACCTAGGCAGTACAAATTTGCAATGAATAAAGCACTAGAACAAAAACTAATTGGACCAGTGGAGGAGTCACATGCCAAGGAACAATCCCCCAAAGCAGTTTCGTGAATGGAGCTTTGAGCAAGGAGATCGAAAATGGCAGCAAAGTGAGCTAGAACTCGTGCTTGAGCTGGATTGTAATTTTTTGGGAGGAAGATTAAGTGTGTGGGTGAAGGAATAAGTGGAGGGGTCCACCGTTTGGCCCACGAGGCAGGGGGCACGCCCTGGACCCTTGTGGCCAGGTGCCAGCTCCCCCTGCTGTGTTTTCACTGCCAAATATTTTTTAAAAATTTCGGAAAAATCATACTTAATTGGCAGGGCAATTTGAGAACTTTTATTTTCGGGATACTTTTTATTGCATTGATAATTCAGAAAATAGGCAGAAAATAATATTTTTTTCTTTATTTATTCTAAATAACAGAAAGTAAAAAGAGGGTACAGAAGGTTGTGCCTTCTAACTTCATCCATCTCATGATCATCAAAAGGAATCTACTAACAAGGTTGATCAAGTCTTGTTAACAAACTCATTCCGAATAACATGGAACCGGAGAAATTTCAAATAACACTAGGTTACCTCAACGGTGATATGAACATCCCCAATAATAAGAATATCACATTTCTTCTTAACAGTAGGAAGAGGAAATTCAGAACCTCCAATAATGATAGCTGGAATTTTTTCAATAGAATTGATACTGTGAACTTGAAGTTGTTTCCTCGGAAAGTGTACCATATGCTCATTACCATTAACATGAAAAGTGCCATTGCCTTTGTTGCAATCAATAACAGCCCCTGCAGTATTCAAAAAGGGTCTACCAAAGATAATCGACATACTATCGTCCTCGAGAATATCAAGAATAACAAAGTCCGTTAAGATAGTGACGTTTGCAACCACAACAGGCACATCCTCACAAATACCGACAGGTAAAGCAGTTGATTTATCGGCCATTTGTAAAGATATTTTGGTAGGTGTCAACTTATTCAATTCAAGTCTATGATATAAAGAGAGAGGCATAACACTAACACCGGCTCCAAGATCACATAAAGCGGTTTTAACATAGTTTCTTTTAATGGAGCATGGTATAGTTGGTACTCCGGGGTCTCCAAGTTTCTTGGGTATTCCACCTTTAAAAGTGTAATTAGCAAGCATGGTGGAAATTTCAGCTTCCGGTATCTTTATTTTATTTGTAATGATATCCTTCATATATTTAGCATAAGGATTCACTTGAAGCATATCAGTTAAGCGCATACGTAGGAAGATAGATCTAATCATTTCAGTAAAGCGCTCAAAATCCTCATCATCCTTTTTCTTGGTACTCCGGCGTCTCCAAGTTCTCTTTCTTTACCGTGCTTCCTACCAACAAAATCTCTCTTACCATAACGTTGATTCTTTGATTGTGGGTTATCAAGATCAACAGCAGGTTAAATCTCTACATCATTATTATTGCTAGGTTGAGCATCAACATGAACATTATCATTAACATTATCACTAGGTTCATGTTCATCACCAGATTGTGTTTCAGCATCAGAAATAGAAATATCATTGCGATTCTCAGGTGTGTCTACAACAGGTTCACTAGAAGCATGCAAAGTCCTATCATTTTTCTTTTTCTTCTTTTTAGAAGGACTAGGTGCATCTAAGTTATTTCTCTAAGAATCTTGCTAAATTCTCTTAGGGTGGCCTTCAGGATACAAAGTTTCCTAAGTCATTTTACCAGTTCTAGTAACCACTTTAACAGCAAAATCATGTTTATTATTTAAATCATCGAGCAAATCACTTTGAGCTTTAAGTACTTGTTGAGTGGTAACCATAGAAGCATATTTACTAATGAGTTTAAGTTCACCTTTAACTCTAGCCATATAATCACTCAAGCGTCCAATCATGTAAGCATTACTCTTTAATTCTCTACCAGCATAAGCGTTGAAATTTTCTTGTCTAGCCATATAGTCACCAAATTCATCAAAACATTGGCTAGAAAACTTAGTAGATGGGATTTCAACCTTATCATATCGATAGAGAGAATTTACCTTTACTACCTGTGTCGGGTTATCAAGACCATGTGTTTCTTCAATAGGTGGTAGATTAAGACCATGTATTTCTTCAATAGGAGGTAAATTCTTAACATCTTCAGCTTTAATACCTTTTTCTTTCATAGATTTCTTTGCCTCTTGCATATCTTCAGGAGTGAGAAATAGAACACCCCTCTTCTTCGGAGTTGGTTTGGGAATTGGCACAGGAGTTGGCTCAAGAAGAGTCCAATTATTTTCATTAGTCAACATATTATTCAATAGCAATTCAGCTTGATCGACTGTTCTTTCCCTGAAAACACAACCAGCACAACTATCCAAGTGGTCCTTGGAAGCATCAGTTAGTCCATTATAAAAGATATCAAGTATTTGATTTTTCTTAAGAGGATAATCAAGCAAAGCATTAAGTAATCGGAGAAGCCTCCCCCAAGCTTGTGGGAGACTCTCTTCTTCAATTTGCACAAAATTATATATTTCCCTCAAGGCAGCTTGTTTCTTATGAGCAGGGACATATTTAGCAGAGAAGTAATAAATCATATCCTGGGGACTACGCACACAACCAGGATTAAGAGAATTAAACCAAGTTTTAGCATCACCCTTTAATGAGAATGGAAATATCTTAAGGATATAATTGTAGCAATATTTCTCATCATTAGTGAACAGGGTGGCTATATCATTCAATTTAGTAAGATGTGCCACAACAGTTTCAAATTCATAGCCATAAAAAGGATCAGATTCATCCAAAGTAATTATCTCAGGATCGAAGGAGAATTCATAATCCTTATAGGTAACAAAGATAGGTGAAGTAGCAAAAGCAGGGTCATATTTCATTCTAGTATTTAGAGATTTCTGTTTAAGTTTAACTAGTATCTTCTTAAGATCAGATCTATCATTGCAAGCAAGTATATCTCTAGTAGTTTCTTCCTCCATAACATAAAAAAACAGGCAATTCATATTTAGGGGGAGAACCTTCATCATCACTATCTTCAATAATATCAGTTTCAAGAATTTCATTCTCCCTAGCCCAAGCAAGTTGTTCATCAAGAAATTCACCTAATGGCATAGTAGTATCAAGCATAGAAGTACTTTCATCATAAGTATCATGCATAGCAGAAGTGGCATCATCAATAACATGCGACATATCAGAATTCATAGTAGTAGCAGGTTTAGGTGTCGCAAGCTTACTCAAAACAGAAGGAGAATCTAGTGCAGAGCTATATGGCAGTTCCTTACCTCCCCTCGTAGTTGAGGGAAAAATCTAAGTTCTTTCGTCTTTCAAGTCCCTCATAGTGATCAACAGATATAAATCCCAAGTGACTCAAAGGTTAGAGCTATGCACCCCGGCAACGGCGCCAGAAAATAGTCTTGATAACCCACAAGTATAGGGGATCGCAACAGTTTTCGATGGTAGAGTATTCAACCCAAATTTATTTATTTGACACAAGGGGGGCCAAAGAATATTCTCAAGTATTAGAAGTTGAGTTGTCAATTCAACCACACCTGGATAACTTAGTATATGCAGCAAAGTATTTAGTAGCAAAGTAGTATGGAAGTAACGGTAACAGTGGCAAAGGTAACAATAGCAGTTTTGTAGTAATTGTAACAGTAGCAACGGTAAAGTAAATAAGCAAAGCACAATATGTGAAAAGCTAGTAGGCATTGGATCAGTAAAGGATAATTATGTCGGATGCGATTCCTCATGTAATAGTTATAACATAGGGTGACACAGAACTAGCTCCAGTTCATCAATGTAATGTAGGCATGTATTCCGAAAATAGTCATACGTGCTTATGGAAAAGAACTTGCATGAAATCTTTTGTCCTACCCTCCCGTGGCAGCATGGTCCTAGTGGAAACTAAGGGATATTAAGGCCTCCTTTTAATAGAGTACCGGACCAAAGCATTAACACAAAGTGAATACATGAACTCCTCAACTACGGTCATCAGCGAGAAGTATCCCGATTATTGTCACTTCAGGGTTGTTGGATCATAACACATAATAGGTGACTATAGAGTTTCAAGATAGGATCAAGAATTCACATATATTCATGAAAACATAATAGGTTCAGATCTGAAATCATGGCACTCGGGCCCTAGTGACAAGCATTAAGCATAGCAAAGTCATAGCAACATCAATCTCAGAACATAGTGGATACTAGGGATCAAACACTAACAAAACTAACTTGATTGCATGGTAAATCTCATCCACCCCGTCACTGTCCAGCAAGCCTATGATGGAATTACTCACGCACGGCAGTGAGCATCATGAAATTGGTGATGGAGGATGGTTGATGATGACGACGGCGACGAATCCCCCTCTCTGGAGCCCCGAACGGACTCCAAATCAGCCCTCCCGAGAGAGATTAGGGCTTGGCGGTGGCTCCGTATCGTAAAACATGATGAAACTTTTTCTCTGATTTTTTCGCCGTGAAAGCAAATATATGGAGTTGGAGTTGAGGTCGGTGGTCGTCCAGGGGGCCCACGAGGCAGGGTGGCCCGCCCAGGGGAAGGGGGCCCGCCCCCACCCTCGTGGACAGGGTGTGGGCCTCCTGATGCTAATTCTTTCGCCCGTATTTTTTATTAATTCTGAAAAGTTGCTCCGTGGATTTTCAGGTCATTCTGAGAACTTTTATTTCTGCACAAAAATAAGACCATGGCTGTTCTGCTGAAAACAGCATCAGTCCGGGTTAGTTCCATTCAAATCATGCAAGTTAGAGTCCAAAACAAGGGCAAAAGTGTTTGGAAAAGTATATACAACGGAGACGTATCAAGGACGCACAGTGGGCCAGTGTGTGGATGATATAAGTTATCACATTATGCCCCAGATGACGTCGCTATGGATGCCACTAAGCAGGAGAAGTTTCTGGAAGGACTGAATGATGAGCTGAGCATGCGGTTGATGGTGGCAACCTTCAAAAAATATTAGGAATTGGTAGATAGAGATCTCATGATTGAAGGGAAGCAGCAGCAGACTGGCAACCGCAAGAGGAAGTATGGACAAGGGAAGTACAATTCAGGAGCTCAACAGAGACCCCATTTTACCTCGAACTCGGGAGGACACATTCACCATAACCATGGCGGCCATAATTCCAATGGAGGAAGTTCGCATAACCATAGTGGCCCCAAGAATGGGAATGGGAATGGAGGAAGCAACGACCAGAACCGTTCCAACCCAGCAACGCCTGCCAAGAAGGATCTAAGTCACATTACTTGTTTCAAGTGTGGGAAGAACGGACATTACGCCATAGAGTCTTCTAAAGCTAAGAATGGAAATGGCAATGGAAGCTCTGGGAAGAAGCCCAACCCTTTCAACTGGGGACAAGTGAACCACGTTAACGTGGAGGAGGTTGAAGCGCAACCAGATGCAGTAATAGGTAAGTTTTTGGTTAAGTCATTTACTGCAATCGTTCTTTTTGATACTGGTGCATGGCATTCATACATATCAAGGGATTTGTGGATAAGTATAAGTTTCCCACCAAACTTCTTAGAACACGATGTTAGTAAGTTCGTTGGGAGCAGAACATATGGCAAGCCAAGGATGTTTTCAGATGCCATTGACCATAGGTAGACATGTTTTCCCCTCAGACCTGATAATTCTGGAGTCGGAAGGTTTGGATGTGATTTTGGGTATGGATCGGCTATCGATGTATGGAGGGAACATTGATTGCGCTAGTAAGTCAAGTATGCTCACCACCCCAGAAGGAAGGAGGATTAAGTATGTATCCCGGCATGTGCCGAAGACGACTCAAGTGAATTCCTTATCAGGAGTTGTGCAGGAGGAAGTACCAGTGGTGAATTATTTCCCTGATGTATTTCCAGAGGAGTTGCCAGGCATGCCACCAGACAGAGACATTGAGTTTTTGATTGAGCTTTTGCCAGGCACATGGCTAATATCTAAGAGACCGTATTGAATGCCCGCAAAGGATTTGGAGGAAATTAAGAAGCATATTAAGGAGTTACTGGATAAAGGATATATTCGCCCAAGTTCTTCACTGATGACCCACAAGTATAGGGGATCGTAACAGTTTTCGAGGGTAGAGTATTCAACCCAAATTTATTGATTCGACACAAGGGGAGCCAAAGAATATTCTCAAGTATTAGAAGTTGAGTTGTCAATTCAACCACACCTGGATAACTTAGTATCTGCAGCAAAGTATTTAGTATCAAAGTAGTATGATAGTAATGGTAGCAGTGGCAAAAGTAATGATAGCAGTTTTGTAGTAATTGTAACAGTAGCAACGGAAAAGTAAATAAGCGAAGCACAATATGTGAAAAGCTCATAGGCATTGGATCAGTGATGGATAATGATGTCGGATGTGATTCCTCATGTAACAGTTATAACATAGGGTGACACAGAACTATCTCCAGTTCATCAATGTATTGTAGGCATGTATTCTGAATATAGTCATACGTGCTTATGGAAAAGAACTTGCATGACATCTTTTGTCCTACCCTCCCGTGGCAGCGGGGTCCTATTGGAAACTAAGGGATATTAAGGCCTCCTTTTAGTAGAGAACCGGACCAAAGCATTAGCATTTAGTGAATGCATGAACTCCTCAAACTAAGGTCATCACCGAGAAGTATCCCGATTTTTGTCACTTCGGGGTTGTCGGATCATAACACATAAGAGGTGACTATAGACTTGCAAGATAGGATCAAGAACTCACATATATTCATGCAAACATAATAGGTTCAGATCTGAAATCCTGGCACTCGGGCCCTAGTGAGAAGCATTAAGCATAGCAAAGTCATAGTGGATTCTAGGGATCAAACCCTAACAAATCTAACTTGATTACATGGTAAATCTCATCCAACCCATCACCGTCCAGGAAGCCTACGATGGAATTACTCATGCACCGCAGTGAGCATCATGAAGTTGGTGATGGAGGATCATTAATGATGACGACAGCGACGAATCCCCCTCTCTGGAGCCCCGGACCGACTCCAGATCAGCCTTCCCGAGAGAGATTAGGGCTTGGCAGCGGCTCCGTATCGTAAAACGCGATGAAACTTTCTCTCTGATTTTTTTTCTGCGAAACGGAATATATAGAGTTGGAGTTGAGGTCGGTGGAGCATCAAGGGGCCCATAAGACAGGGGGAGGGGGCTCGCCCCCCACCCTCGTGGACATGGTGTGGGCCCCCTGGCCTTGATTCTTTTGCTAGTATTTTTTATATTTTCCAAAAGTTATCTCCATGGATTTTTAGGTCATTCCGAGAACTTTTGTTTTCTGCACAATAAATAACACCATGGCAGTTCTTTTGAAAACAGCGTCAGTCCAGGTTAGTTTTATTCAAATCATGCAAGTTAGAGTCCACAACAAGGGCAAAAGTGTTTGGAAACGTGTCAGTCACCTTGGGGATCACCAGTGCTTCTAGTGGAAAAGAAGGATGGATCGTTAAGGATGGTTGCTGATTATCGTGGATTGAACGAAGTGACGATCAAGAACAAGTACCCACTACCGATGATCAATGATTTGTTTGACCAGTTGCAAGGAGCTAAGGTATTTTCCAAGATTGATCTGCGATCAGGATACCATCAGCTAAAGATTTGAGAGCAAGATATACCTAAGACAGATTTTACCACACGGTACAGGCTATATGAGTATACCGTTATGTCATTTATTCTGACTAATGCACCTGCCTATTTCATGAACATGATGAACAAGGTGTTTATGGAGTTTTTGGATAAGTTCTTCATGGTGTTCATTGACGATATATTTGTCTACTCGAAGAATGAAGAGGAGCATAAGGAGCATTGCGTTTGGTACTTGGGAAGCTCAGAGAACATCAATTATATGCCAAGTTAAGAAAGTGTGAGTTTTGGTTGAAGGAAGTTGGATTCATCGGACATGTTATATCCGGAGAAGGAATAGAAGTAGACTCCACCAAGGTTGTCACTATGACAAACTGGGAAGCGCCCAAGACAGTTGGAGAGATCCAGAGTTTTCTTGGACTCGCAGGATACTACCGGAGGTTCATTGAGAATTTGTCTAAGATTGCAAAGCCCATGACGGAGCTGTTGAAGAAAGACACCAAGTTCAAATGTACTAAGGAATGTGAGGCCAGTTTTTAGGAGTTGAAGAAACGTTTGGTTACATTTCCAGTGTTGATTCTTCCAGATCAACGCAGGGATTATCAAGTGTATTGCGACGCTTCTTGTCGAGGACTTGGAGCAGTGCTGATGCAGGAGGGAAGAGTTGTTTCATATGCCTCACGACAGCTTAAACCCCATGAATTGAATTATACTACACATTATTTGGAGTTAGCAGCCGTAGTGTATGCGTTGAAGACATGGAGACATTTTCTCATCGGAAACCATTGTGAGGTGTACACGGATCACAAGAGCGTGAAGTATATCTTCACACAGAAGGAGTTGAATCTCAGGCAAAGGAGATGGTTGGAGCTCATCAAGGATTACGATATGAGGTTACACTATCATACCGGAAAGGCTAACATAGTAACCGATGCGTTGAGCTGCAAGAGTCATGTCAATACACTCATGACCGGAAAATTACCCAAGGAGTTAGCAGAAGATCTTCGCGAGCTATGTTTGGAGATAGTTCCAAGAGGTTATGTAGCAGCATTGGAAATTCTATCTACCTTGATGGATAAGATCAGGGAAGCTCAAAAGACGGACAAGGAGATTGCCGAGATAAAGGAAAGGATGAGCAAAGGAAAGGCTAAAGGAGGACCGCGTATATGTGCCTAATGACCCGGAGATCAGGAAGTTGATTTTGCAGGAGGCCCATGATTCGCCGTATTCGATTCACCCAGGAAACACCAAGATGTATCTGGATTTGAAGGATAGTTTCTGGTGGACCGGAATGAAGAAGGATATTGTGGAGTATGTAGCAGTTTGTGATGTATGTCAGAGAGTGAAGGTAGAGCATCAGAAGCCAGCAAGATTCCTACAGCCATTGCCGATACCCGAATGGAAGTGGGATAGGCTAGGCATGGATTTTATCACGGGATTGCCCAGGACTCGTTCAGGCTATGACTCAATATGGGTTGTATGTCTGCATGGAGTTCCAAGGACCATTGTATCAGATAGAGGAAAGCAGTTTACCTCAAAGTTCTGGAATCAGTTGCATGAGACTTTGGGTACCAGGCTAGAATTCAGTACATCCTTTCATCCACAGACAGATGGACAGACCAAGAGAGTCAATCAGATTCTAGAGGACAATTTGCCATATGCAGAGTTCTCTTACAACAATAGCTATCAAGCCAGTTTAAAGATGACCCCTTTCGAAGCTTTGTACGGAAGGAGGTGCAGGACACCGTTGTTGTGGGATGAAGTTGGAGACCGTCAGTTGTTTGGACCAGATTTGATTAAAGAGTTTGAAGAGAAGGTTAAGCTAATTCGCGATAGACTCAAGGTAGCCCAGTCTAGGCAGAAGAGCTATGCGGATTCTAAATGCAAGGAGACAAATTACGAAGTCGGAGACAGAGTATATCTTCGTGTGTCCCCACTTCGAGGAGTTAAATGTTTTGGAGTTAAGGGAAAGTTAGCACCATGTTTTGTGGGACCCTACAAAGTTTTGGAGCGTATGGGAGAAGTTGCTTACAAGTTGGAATTGCCAGAAGGATTGTCAGTAGTTCATGATGTATTCCATGTTTCCCAGTTGAAGAAGTGACACGCAGAGATGGCCAATATCCCTCTCAGAGATACTGTGTCACTGGAAGCGATTCAGTTGGATAGCGATTTGACCTACGAGGAGAAACCAGTCAAGATTCTCGAGTTTGCCAGCCGAGTCACCTGCAGCAAGGTTATAAAGTTTTGCAAAGTTCAGTGGAGCCACCATACCGAGGATGAATCCACCTGGGAACGAGAGGAAGACCTACGGAAGGACCACACGCACCAATTTTCTAGCCAACACGAATCTCGAGGGCGAGATTCATCTTAAGGGGGGTAGGTTTGTAACATCCCAAATTTGCAATTTGGAATGTTATACATTAGATCATTTATGCATATCATATTTTTCATGCATTTTGGTTGATCCTAGAAATTCTTAGCAACTCAAGGACCCATGGCGAGAGTTGGGGATTTCGTTATTTTCATATTTGAGTTTTCTCAAATTTTGAAAAGAGGATCATTTGGTTTTAATTATTTTCTCTCCTAATATTTCCAATATGAAAAATAAAAGAGAGGGGATAAAATTACTTCCCCAAAATAAAGAAATATTGGAGGTTAAATATTAAAATCAAATAAGAATTTTATTCAGAGTTTTATTACTATTTTATTTGAATTAGGAAAAAATGTGTTTTTCCAAATTGCATTAGAGGCCCAAATAAATGTTCACCTTGTCCGCCTTACTTTTAGAGGACGGGGAAAATTTATTTCAGGATTTTTGGAGTTAGTTTAGTATTTATTTTAATCGTTTTTCTGTGCGTCAGATTTTTTTTTAAAAAGCTAACCGACCTAACCGGGCCGTGTCCGAGCCGGACACTAGCTCGGTGAAAGTGCGTTATATCGACTAGAGGGGGGGTGAATAGGCGATTTTTATGAATTCTTCACTGAGGAATTTGCCGGTGAGGAAATTCCTTACTGAAGAACTACTAGCAGCGGAATAAGTACTCAGAAGTAAGCATAACAGGATACAAGCATTGTCATCATGATGAAATGAAGACTAGCACAGAGTACAGAAAGCGTAAACACAGGATAACAAGATGAAGACAAACAGACTGAAGAAATTGAACTGAGGAATTTGAGAAAGTCTTCAGTCAAAGTCTTCATGCACAGATATGAACAACATTCAACACAATAATGAGGAAATGGAAGGGTTGAGGGAATAGAACCAGTTAGTTGGTGAAGACAATGATTTGGTAAACCAGTTCCAACTGCTATCTCAGTTGTACGTCTGGTTGGAGCGGCTGAGTATTTAAACTCGAGGACACGCAGTCCCGGACACCCAGTCTCTGAGCCGCAACTCAGGACACCCAGTCCTCATCGTATTCTCCTTGAACTAAGACCACGCAGGCCTCGTCCAATCACTCGTGGTAAGTCTTCAGGTGACTTCCAAACCTTCACAGACTTGGTCACTCGGCATTCCACAATTCCTCTTGGATGCTCTAGACCTTGACGCCTAACCGTCTGGAAGAAGCACATTCTTCAAAGGTAACAAGTGTCGGATCCATGCAGGATCAATTTCTTCAGTGATGCTCAATCACTTTGGGTTTGTGGGGGTTTGGTTTTGGGATTTTCCTCACTTGATGATTTTCGCTCAAAGTCCTCGGAGGATGGGTTGCTCTCAGATGACAAGTGTCAAGTTCTCTCGGAGCAGCCAACCAACTAGTGGTTGTAGGGGGCGGCTATTTATAGCCTAGGGAGCAGCCCGATATGATAAGACATAAATGCCCTTCAATGATATGACCGTTAGGTGGATAAGATATTTTGGGACAGCCGGCGCGCAGCACAGCAACGGTCGGAAATTTGACTCTCAAATTCCTCAGGGCTATCATGTTCCTCACTGTGTAGGCAATTCGCACTAGCGAATTCCTAACTCCTCAGTCAGAGCAAAGTCATCAGTGACCAGAAGAATTGCGTCTCTGTCACTGAAGAAATTGACTGAACTGTACGAGATTTCCAATGGCTTCACTCGAAGGGATTGATAGGTGTAGGATTTTGAGTTGAGCATCACATGGAAATTTTTCCTTAGTATTTCCTCGACCCCCTTTAACAGTACGGTGTTTCCTATGACTCATGTAAGAGAAAATGAAACCACGAAAACAAAAGTCTTCACGCTTCATGTTCCTCGAATGAATACCAAGTCTTCAAGGTCACACCAAATTCTTCACTTTCAAAGTCTTCAGAAAGTCTTCAGAATATCAAAGTCTTCAGTTGAAGAACTTCATTTTTAGGGGTCGACTTTCTCTGTAAATATCAAACTCCTCATAGACTTATAGACGTGTGTACACTCACAAACGCATCAGTCCCTTAACCTATAAGTCTTCAATACACCAAAATCACTAAGGGGCACTAGATGCACTTACAATCTCCCCCTTTTTGGTGATTGATGACACCATAGGTTAAGTTTTCAACGGGGATAAACATATGAAGTGTAAATACTGATATTGAGGAATTTGATTGCAAGATATAGAAGAACTCCCCCTGAATATGTGCATAGTGAGGAATTTGCTTTTGAGGCAATGCACATTTGAAGAATTGAATCATGGAGATCTCCCCCTATATCTTGTAATTCATACACGCATTTGATATATAATATGAAGAATTTGAAATGCATGATGAAATATGGTGCCTCATGTAATTCAGCATGCGTGCAATAATATTAACGAGGAATAAGCATGCAGAATAGTACATCAAAAGTATCAGAGCTCAGTGCATCAAAAGCATTAGAGCACCGTTCAAAAGTATCAAGGCACCATCGGGTTTAAGCTTACAACTCGATCCAATAAGAGTTTCAGAAGAACGAGAGTTGTAACTTAAGAAAAAAATGCCCTTAGTATAGACCCGCTTGAAGACTAACTTAGATTTCTCCCCCTTTGTCATCAAATGACCAAAAGGATCGAAACTGAGGACTAACGCCCCTGAAGAATTTCAAGTTGATGGAGGAGCGCCAGCATTGTCGGGGTTGTTTGTTGTAGCAGGGCCTGCTGCAGTGTCGTCCAAATCTTCATACTCATCAGTGTCGCGCAATGGAGAATAAGAGCTGGCCACCAGATCAGGAACTTTGACCCTCTTGAATTTCTTCGGAGGAGGTGCAGAGCAGTCAAATTCTTGCTTGAGACCCATAGTCTTCAGTTCTTCAGCGCTATAGACATGAGTGAGGACAGCCCAGGTGCGGTTGAGGGTTTCATGAAGGTAGTAGTGGTTTTTCTTCACTGCATTGTGTGTTGAAGTCATATTGTGAAGAAGTGCACCAAACTGACGCTTCACCCATTTCTGATTGCGGTCAACCTTCTGATGAAGACTGAGGAGTAACTCACGATCAGTCATCACCTTGGGTGCTGTGGCTTGAGGATTTTGCTTTGCTGAGGTATTTGCGGCAGTGTCATGTGTGGTAGAGTCATCATTGGTAGAATAAGATGTAGCCAGACGAAATTGACCATCCTATGGACGAGTGCCTTCATCAATCACAGCAGTTGCCTTGCCTTTATCATCAGATGATGAAACTGGTCGCTTGAGGACTTCAATGGGAGGCAAGTAGCTACCATGGTTCAGAGTGTCAGCCTTGTAATTCAGTGAAGATCTTGCCCTTATGAATCTCATAATCCAAGGCGCATAGGGCTTCAGCTCGAATGGTGACATAGCAACGTTTGCCAGAGTCCTCATGAAGAAATCATGGAAGTTGACGGGAACGCCATGAATGATGTTGAAAAGCATGTTCTTCATGATGCCAACGACATCTTCATCATTTGAGTCGTGGCCTTTGATAGGACTCATTGTCTTCGTCAGAATGCGATAGACAGTCCGAGGCACATAGAGCAATTCCTTGACGAGGAATTTGGTTCGTGGGGCCTGCCCAGGCTTCAAAGGCTTCATGAGCACTTGCATATAATGATTCGTCAGTTCAGGGTCATTGTAGATGCAACGTGCACTGTCATGTGGAGGATCAAGAGGAAGGACATGAAGCAATTCAGTTGCTCGTGCCTTATAATGAGTGTTTTCAGTCATCCAATCCAACACCCATGAATTGACATCTTCAGCATCTCCGGTGATATGCACTGTGGCGTAGAATTGAAGAATGAGTTCTCCATTCCAATCACAGATATCAGTGCAGAAGTTCAGTAGTCCTGCATCATGAATAACACTGAGGACTGGCTCAAAGCACGGCAGAGATTCCATATCCACATGAGGAATATGTTCATGATCGAAGATTTTGTCCTTGTCAAATAGCACTAAGGAATAGAAGTTGGCTTGACTAGCAGTCTAGAAACGCCTCTTCCTTATGCGAGCAGAGTCATATGGATTATAATCAGTGAAGAACACATGCTCAGAAAAGAAGTCTTCAGCCTTGAATTTTTGCTTGCTTGAGAACGGATTCTTCGGCTTGGGCAGAGGAGTGTCAGTGATTTGCAGCACAACCTCAGGAATCGTGAGCTCAGGTTCTTCAGGCTGAGGAATTTCTGGTTCCTCTTCTTGTGCAACTTGAGGATCAGTAACAGCAGGTTCTTCAGCACTAGCAGCTGGAATTTCTTCATGAACAAAAGGAGTGGGATGAGTTTCTTCAGAGCCCATCTGAACTGTGGTTGTCGGGGACTGAGGAATCTGTTGGATCGGTGTGAATGGAGGAGTATTGGGATGCTGACTTTCCCAAAAGTCATCATTCATCACTGGTGTAGTGCATCCAATATCCACATCTTCATCTTCATTTTCAATTTCCTCAACACCAGCCTCTTCAGCTGTGAACTAAGGCATAGGTGAGGAAATGACTGGCGTTGAAGGGAATGCTTCCACTTCAATTTCTTCATCAAGCTGCTCTGACGTAGCAGCAGAATGATTTTCTTCATCAGATCCGCTTGGGATCTTGTAGTCTTCTCCATAAGGAACAATTTCCTTTGATGACATGGAGGAAATCGGAACGACATCAATAGGATTTTCAAGAGCTGGTCATTGGCTTCATTTTCTTCGCAGCCGAAGAATTTGACGCAGCTGATGCCTTCCTTTTCTTCACTGCAGCTCGCTCTGCAGCCTTGGTCTTCTTTACTTCATAGGCAGAAGGAAGAATTGGAGTTGGTGTAGGCGCGGGAGGAGCTCAGGAATCTAGTTGATTTTCTTCAGGCGCAACTGATGCAGTTGCCCTGATTTCTTCAGTTTCTACAGGCGCACCACTAGTGGATGCCCTGGCAATTTCTTCAGCGGCTGGAATGGAGTCATCAGCCCTGGAACTTGTATTTTCATCAGCAGGCTGAAAGTCATCAGCGGTGCTGGCATGTTCTTCAGCAGGCTGAGCAGAGTCTGTAGCATGAGGATTTTCTTGTTGCGATGGGGCTGCAACAGTTGTTATTTTCTTCGTCGGGTTGACGAATCTCACTTTGGCTCCTTGCCAATCAGCATTGTATACATCGAAGTCTTTGCTGAGGGCTTGGATTTCAGATTGAGCCTGGAGAAGTTCCTCAGGTGTCATTCTGACAACATTCTTCTTCAGGAGCTTCTCCTTCCTGTATTGAGCTCTCTTTATCTCTCTTGCCTTCTCAAATTTCCATTTCTCTTGAGTGATGAAATGGGTCAGCGTGTGACTTTGACCGGGAGTCAGAGGCAGATCAGGCATTGGAGTGTTTGGATCCTTGTGCCAGAGATCAATGTAATCGAGGATCTTCTTCGGATCCAGAAGTAGTGGCACAGATGTGCCTTTGGCTCTAGCGGCCTTCACTTGTCTATCTCTGATGATTTCTGCAAGTTCTTCATCAGAAGCTTCATCATCAGAGGGCACATGGAATGCAACCTGTTTCTTCCTTGGACTTGGCCGAGGACCGCGTCTAGCTGTTGCTTTACTCTTCAACAGTGTGGGGCCTGATGAGGACATTGGTGCAGCTGAGGAACTTGCTGAGACACTAGAAGCAATTGAAAAACCAGTAGTCCTTTGGCATGTAGCCAGATGCACAGGAGTTGAGGACTTTGGTGGAGCACTAGCAGTCTAAGGAATTTGCCGTGAGGGCATAGCTGAGGAACTTGGCAGTGAGGGCGCTGTTGGTGAAGCACTTGGCTTGCGAGCAGGCTTCTTTGGCATTGATTTCCTCGGTTTGACCGGGGCCTCAGTAGCAGCAGCAGCAGCAGAATCCTCATTGAATTTCCTCACTGCCTCCTTGGCTTGTCTTGCCAGTTTAGCTTGGCGCTGAGCCCATTCTTCAGGAAAGTCCTCACCACGCTTGACGCTGGTGGGATCAGCTACTTGGCCAGGTGCCAATGGAGCTCTTGGGCATGGAGGATTTAAGGCGAATTTCTTCATGTACTTTGGAGTAACATATCGATATTCCCTCCATTCTCTTGCCCATCTCCATTCAATCCTCTGAATGCGCACTTTGCGCTGATTTTTGTTCTCTTTGCCAAACTTGGCTTCATCAGGTGTGCAATAGTCCTTATAGAGTTCATCAGGGATCTCGAAAGCAGTCATGACCTCAGGCCTCTTTCCTCCTTTCTGCGGTCTCTTTCCTTTAGCCATATTCTTCAGATGAGGAATTTGAACAATTGAACACTCTAAAGAAGTATGCAATTTTTCTTCGGGGAACGCTGCAAATGAGTTAAGTTGATGAGAACCTAGTGATTCAGCAGCGGACATGAGTACCTGTGAATCGAGTGTAAGTGCGAGGAATTTGGAGAGGTCATATGCGTTCTCAGAAGGTTTTTAGAAAAGACAAGTTTTGAGGAATTTGACCAGTTGAGCCTTGAGGAATTTCACTAAGCGCT
The DNA here is from genome assembly GCA_963921465.1 of Triticum timopheevii. Taxonomy (NCBI): domain Eukaryota; kingdom Viridiplantae; phylum Streptophyta; class Magnoliopsida; order Poales; family Poaceae; genus Triticum; species Triticum timopheevii. The sequence continues at coordinate 386,405,855 of OY997274.1, forward strand.
CTTTGTCTTAGGTTCCAGAGTTGTACAGACCGAAAATCCACACAATTGAGGAATCTTGAAGAAAATGATTGCTTAGAGAAATGGATCAAGAGCATACAGTGTGTGAGGTGTTCATATGTGTGAAGATTTGAAGAATAAAACACCTTTGAAGATTTTCAGGAAAGTTTGAGAATCAAAGTGAGTAATAAAAGTAACTTTTAATTACCCGAAATGAAGAACACGACGAACTGAGATGAACAGATGTGAAGTTTGTCCGGTTCGATCTCCCACGCCCTAACTTGGCAGAGGGAAACAGCTACGGCGGCGGCGGAGTGAAGATTTCCGCAACCGGCGCGAGTACGACGGCGACGAGGTCGAGGCAGTGAAGCTCTTCCTCACCAGCGACGATGGAGTAGCGGCGGCGCTAGGGTTTGAGGAGCTCGAGCGAGAGACAGTGGTCGAGCGGAGTAAATGAAGTGAGGAAGGGGAGAGGGGTATTTATAGCCACGGTAAAAACTGTTCGCCCGAAGATTTTGGGACGAACATGCCCCTGCCCTTTCTCCTTCACGCGACATGTGTCACCCACGTACTGTGCAGATGAGATCATGTAAGATCGTGGGTGATTATAATAATGCATCGTGGGATGCGGAACGGTTTGAGCGGTAAAACAGAAAATCTGGATCAGATTTGTTTTAAAGTTTCGTTCGCAATTTCTTCAGCTGACAAGGACACAGTGAAGACTTTGAACGAGTTTCAAATAGAATGCACATGAAGAATTTGTGAATAGATTGGGTTGAGTAGAGCATAGAGGGGGAAGGGTCCGATCACATTCACTTAGCAGAAACACAACCTAAAGAAATAGCCATAAGTGAATGCTGTAGAGGACATAAACTCATATATATATATAGCCAATGAAGAAAAATGACGGAACCAGTGAAGATTTTGCAAAGTTGAAGAATTTGAAAAACTGAAGAATTTCAAAACCGAGGAAAAACTCAAATTGAAGATTTTCAACTTTTTGTGGTGGCGTGACTCACCGTATAAGAATGATGATTTCAGACACCGCGTACAATTGTCGTAGGGTTCTGAGAATCAAATTCTTCATTAATTTCTTCACACTTAGAGTGTTATTCTTCATTGATTGAAGAAAAACATTTCTTCATGTGTTGCACATCTAAGTCATCAATTTTGCATAAGTGTTAGGATGTCTGTCCTTTTCAAAGAACATTCGAAGATTCTAAGATATTTAGCTCACACCGCAACTTGCTAAATCTCTTCTCATCCAAGGTCTTAGTGAAGATATCAGCTAGCCGTTCTTCAGTCTTCACGTGCTCCATGGAGATGCCGCCCTTCAACACATGATCACGAAGAAAATGATGACGAATTTGAATGCGCTTTGTCTTCGAGTGCTGAACTGGGTTGTGAGCAATCTTGATGGCACTCTCATTGTCACAGAGGAGAGGCACATTCTTCATGTTGATGCCATAGTCCTTGAGGGTTTGCTTCATCCAAAGCAGTTGAGCACAACATGAGCCAGCAGCAATGTATTCAGCTTCAACAGTAGACAATGATACGTAGTTCTGTTTCTTCAAGGACCAACAGACCAAAGATCGTCCGAGGAAATGACAAGTGCCAGATGTTGACTTGCGGTCCACACGATCACCAGCATAGTCAGAGTCAGAATATCTAATGAGATCAAAAGCAGAGCCCTTGGGGTACCATAATCCTAGTGTTGGTGTGTGAGCTAGATATCGAAGAATATGCTTCACAGCCTTATGGTGTGATTCCTTCGGTGCAGCTTGAAATCGGGCACACATGCAAACACTAAGCATTATATCTGGCCTAGATGCACATAAGTACAATAAAGAAACAATCATGGAGCGGTATACCTTATGATCGAAGTCAATATCATTTTCATCAGTGCATAGATGGCCATTTGTGGGCATAAGAATTTTGACGCCTTTGCAATCTTGCATGCCGAATTTCCTCAGTACATCTTTGAGGTATTTCTCCTGAGATATGAATATGCCATTGCGCTGCTGACGAATTTGAAGACCTAAGAAGAATTTCAACTCTCCCATCATAGACATTTGATATTCTTCACTCATCATATAGGCAAATTCATCACTATAACGTTGGTCAGTACAGCCAAAGATAATATCATCAACATATATTTGGCACACAAACAGTTCACCATCATAAGATTTAGTAAAGAGAGTAGGGTCAAGTGAACCGGGTGTGAAGCCATTCTTCACGAAGAATTCCTTCAATGTATCATACCACGCCCGAGGGGCTTGCTTGAGGCCATAGAGGGCCTTATTAAGTCTGAAGACTTTGTCAGGATTCTTTGGATCTTCAAAACCTGGGGGTTGAGCAACATATACTTCTTCCTCAAGCTTACCATTGAGGAATGCACTTTTCACATCAATTTGATATAAGATGATATCATGATGGTTAGCGTAAGCAAGTAATATGCGAATAGCCTCAAGTCTAGCAACCGGTGCAAAAGTTTCATCGAAATCAATTCCTTCAACCTGTGTGTAGCCTTGAGCTACTAGTCGTGCCTTATTCCTCACCACAAGGCCATTTTCATCTTTCTTATTGCGGTAGATCCAATTTGTGCCAATGATATTATGCTTGCGAGGATCTGGGCGATTGACCAGTTCCCAGACATTGTTAAGCTTGAATTGATGTAATTCTTCTTGCATAGCCTGAATCCACTCCGGCTCCAGAAATGCTTCATCTACCTTAGTGGGCTCTATGATAGATACAAAAGCATAGTGCCCACAAAAGTTAGATAAATGTGAAGCTTTTGAGCGTGTGAGAGGACCTGGTGCGCTAATGTCATCGATGATCTTCTCCACTTGCACTTCTTTTGCAACGCGAGGATGAGCTGGTTGTCGCTGAGGATTTGATCAGCATTTTCTTCAGCACCATTTTCCTCATCATGTTCTTCAGGTGCATCAGCTCGACGTTCTTCATGAACAGGAATGAATTCTTCAGCAGATTCTTCAGTAGGAATGACATCCTCAGTTGCCTTGAGCTTGATAGCATCCTCAGGTGCTGGTTCATCTAACACATAAGGTAGGTGCTCTCTTTGCGAGCCATTAGTTTCATCGAACTGCACATCTACAGTGTCAACAATCTTGTGAAGAACAATGTTGAAGACTCTGTAGGTGTGCGAGTCCTTTTCGTAACCAAGCATAAAACCTTCATGTGCTTTCGGTGCAAATTTAGAGTTGTGGTGAGGATCTCTAATCCAACATTTAGCACCGAAGACTTTCAAATAACTCACATTGGGTTTCTTGTCAGTGAGGAGTCCATAGGCCGTCTTCTTGAAGAATTTGTGAAGATATACTCAGTTGATGATGTGGCACGCAGTATCAATTGCATCAATTCAAAAACGCTGAGGTGTTTTGTATTCATCAAGCATAGTGTGAGCCATCTCAACAAGAGTTCTGTTCTTGCGCTCAACGACGCCATTTTGCTGAGGAGTATAAGGAGCAGATAACTCATGAGTAATACCAAGTTCATCAAGATAGGCATCAAGACCGGAATTCTTGAACTTGGTTCCATTGTCACTTCTGATGTGCTTGATCTTCACACCAAAGGTTGTTGAAGCCCTCGAGGAAAATCGTTTGAAGACTTCCTGCACTTCATGTTTGTAAGTAACAATGTGTACCCATGTATATCGAGAATAATCATCAACAATGACAAAACCATATAGAGATGCATCATTAGTGACTGCTGATTAATGGTTAGGTCCGAAGAGGTCCATGTGAAGCAATTCGAATGGAGGAGTAGTGGTCATGATAGTCTTCGCTGGATGCTTGGCTTTGGTCATTTTTCCAGCTTCACAGGCTCCGCACAAGTGATCCTTGAGGAATTTGACATTCTCAATGCCAATGACATGCTTCTTCTTCGCAAGCGTGTTCAAATTCCTCATGCCTGCGTGACCAAGTCGTCGATGCCATAGCCAGCCTTCTGAAGCTTTTGCAAGTAGACACACGGCTGGTTGTGGTCCTGTAGAGAAATCCACAATATACAAATCTCCTCTCCTAAATCCTTCGAAGACTTTGGAATTGTCAGCTTCCATAATCACAACACAACGATACTTGCCAAAGACAACAACCATATCAAGATCACAAAGCATTGAGACTGACATGAGATTGTATCCTAAGGACTCAACAAGCATGACTTTGTCCATGTGTTTATCCTTAGAGATTGCAACCTTACCAAGAACCAATACCTGACTTTTGCCTTTGTCAGCAAAGATGATATGCTTCAGAGGTGACGATGATAAGGGAGCGTCCATCAATAGATTCTTGTCACCAGTCATGTGATTTGTACATCCACTATCGAGGACCCATTCAGTAGTTTTGGGTTGATCATCCTGCAGATGAATTAGTGTAGCTTACAATCTCATATGCTTCATCAGTGAAGAATATGATATCAAGTTCATCAGATGAATTTCATCAAGTAGTAAACAGATATAGCAGTATTAGGACGTGTGAAATGAAAGTTCATTTCAGCATGATTCGCCTGCGTCCTTTCAGGCATTTTCATCAGGTCCCCAGCAAATTCTTCAGACGTTTAAAGCACGTCTGGAGACCTGACCCTGCAGAAGAGATTAGTTCTTTTTCTTCACCACCCACATCTGAAGGGGTGGCAAAGAGTTCATCACTCTGCGAGCGCCATATGAGAAAGGTGGCAAAGATGCCAAACCTTTTCGTTTCACATAAGAGGGGTTAGGGTAAGCATATGAATAAGCAGAGAAATTCTTCGAGGACTTATGAACATAATGATTTGAAGAATAATGCACATATTCATAGCCCTTAGCTCTACCCTGTGAGACAGAGTTGTTAGCACGATGATAATCATATGAGGACTTTGATCCTTTTGAGGAATTTGATCCATGTGAGGAATTTGGTCTGTATGAGGACTTGGATCCATATGAAGAATTTGGTCCGTATGAAGAATTTGATCTGGGGTTCCTATTCTTCACAGGTGGTGTCATGAGGACATTCACCTGAAGATTTTCAACATAACTTTTGGGAACCCAGATTTTCTTCATAGAGGAACCGTTCCTGTAGTTAGTGCCAACATATCTAGCAAATACTTCACCATTCTGATTTTTGAACAGTTTATAGTTGGAGTCAAATGACTCATCAGAAGAATGAGGAGATTCACATGTAAAGCCAGATAAGTTAGATGGATCAACTGGAGGTCCCTTTGCAGCAACCCATGAGGTTTTGGGGTACTGCTCAGGCTTCCAATATGTTCCATCAGAATTGAGTTTCCTCTCAAAGGCAATACCCTCTTTCCTAGGGTTTCTGTTGAGGATCTGCTTTTTAAGCACATCACAAAGAGTCTGATGCCCTTTGAGGCTTTTGTACATGCCTGTCATGTACAATTCCTTCAGCCCAGCATTGTCAGTGATACTAGCAATGTTCTCAGATGAGGAATTAGTGATAGTAGAGGCAGATGAAGAATTTGTAACAGTTGAAGCATTTGAACATCCAGGTGAAGAATTAGCAGATTCATGTTCAATGCACTTTAAGCATGGACGAACAAATTCTTCCTGAGAAGCATTGATTTGTTGAGCTAGTAATGAATCACGCTCCTTCTGAAGATCTTCATAACACACTCTTAACTTTTCAAGATCTTCCTTTCTTTGAAGAGATTCAGAGGAAAGCTTCTCATGATCTTGCTTTTCTTGAAGAAATTCATAAGGAAGTTTCTCATGATCAGATAAGAGATTGTAATGATGACTTTGAAGGTTATCAGACCTAGACTGAAGTCTCTGAAGATTTTCAGTCAGGGCTTTAGTGCGATCCATTTCTTCACCCAACATATCATCACTTTTGTCTAGCATGTTTTGAACCTTCTCAAAAGCCCTTTGTTGTTTCACAGCAATCTTAGCAAGTTTAGAGTAGCTGGGTTTGAGATCCTCATCAGATTCATTTTCACTAGATTCAAAGGAGTTGTATTTGAGTACCTTTGCACCTTTTGCCATGAAGCAATAGGTGGGAGCGTAGTCATCATTATCTTCATCAGGCTTGTCGGTTGAGTCAGTTTCTTCAGTGTTGAAGATGGACTTGCTAACGAAAGCAGTAGCGAAGGCCAGACTCGCCACACCAGATTCAGATTCTTCAGACACCTCCTCTTCATCATTTTCCTCAGATTCAGCTTCAGAGTCCATTTCCTTGCCAATGAATGCCCGAGCCTTCTTGGAGCTGCTCTTCTTGTGAGATGAAGACTTCGAGGATTTAGATGACGAAGATTTTGATGATTTCTTCTTCTTCTTCGCATCATCAGAACTGTAATCCTTGTATTTCTTCTTCTTCATTTCCTTTTCCCACTGAGGACAATCTTGAATATAGTGACCAGGTTTCTTGCATTTGTGGCATAGCCTTCTCTTATAGTCACTGGATGAGGAATCACTGCTTCTTGAGGATTTTCCAAAGCAACCACGTCTTGAGAACTTTTGGAATTTCTTCACGAGCAGTGCTAGCTCCTGGCTCAATTCTTCAGGATCACCAAGGCTACTACCAGAATCCTCATATTCAGAGTCAGACACAGCCTTGGCCTTCAGGGCACGTGGTTTGCCATAGTTTGAACCATAGAGATCTCTCTTTTCAGCAAGCTGGAACTCGTGAGTATTTAGCCTTTCGAGGATATCGACAGGATCAAGAGACTTGTAATCAGCACATTCTTGTATCATCAGTCCCAGAGTGTCAAATGAGGAATCAAGCGATCTCAACAGTTTCTTCACCACTTCATGATCAGTGATGTCAGTGGCACCGAGGGCTTGAAGCTCATTTGAAATGTTAGTGAGGCGATCAAAGGTTTGTTGGACATTTTCATTGTCGAGTCTTTTGAAGCGGTTGAAGAGATTCCGAAGAACATCAACTCGAGAGTCACGCTGAGTTGAGACTCCTTCATTCACTTTGGACAGCCTATCCCAGATAAGCTTAGCAGTTTCCAAAGCACTCACTCTTCCATACTGTCCTTTACTCAGATGGCCACATATGATATTCTTCGCTTGAAATTCGAGTTGCTTGAATCTCTTCACATCGGTAGCGTTCAGTGAGGGTGTGACAGAGGGGACACCATTTCCCACAACATACCAGAGATCGTTGTCAATTGCCTCAAGATGCATTCGCATCTTGTTCTTCCAGTAGGGGTAGTCCATCCCATCAAAGGTAGGACACCCAGCCGAGACCTTGATCATACCTGCGGTCGACATAACTAAAACTCCAGGCGGTTAAACCAAAATCACACAGAACAAGGGAGTACCTTGCTCCGATACCAATTGAAAGTGCGTTATATCGACTAGAGGGGGGGGGGGGTGAATAGGCGATTTTTATGAATTCTTCATTGAGGAATTTGCCGGTGAGGAAATTCCTTACTGAAGAACTACTAGCAGCGGAATAAGTACTCAGAAGTAAGCATAACAGGATACAAGATGACCGCTTGTATCCTGTTATGCTTACTTCTGAGTACTTATTCCGCTGCTAGTAGTTCTTCAGTAAGGAATTTCCTCACCGGCAAATTCCACAGTGAAGAATTCATAAAAATCGCCTATTCATCCCCCCCTTTAGTCGATATAACGCACTTTCACTCGGCCAGCCTTTAAAAGCTGCGAGGCCCGAGCCGCTGAGCCGCCAGCCCACCCCGCCCGAAACACTAACCCTAGCCACCCGCCGTCGCTGCCGCTAGTGCCGTCGCCGCTGCCGCCGCCAGTGCCGCCGCCGCACGCCACCCCACCGACCCTGCCACCCGCGCCAGCCGCTGACCCTGCCGCCGCCGTCGGAGTTGCCCGCCACCGCCGCCGCCGTCACATTTGCCGAGGTAGCCGCCGGTTTATTCGAGAAAACCGTTCGGTTTTATTTCGAAAACCTAGATTCATTTTTTTATTAGATCGGTTCAGGTTTTTCCGGTTTAGTTAAATAGCGAATGTTCATCCGTACATTCGTTTTAACGAACGATGTTCACCCATTAGCCGCAGACAGCGAACGTTCGTTCGTTAGCCTGTTCGTCAGTTTTTCTTTTTCCAGGGTTTTTTCGTGATTATTTTCGATCGCGATTTCTGCCCGAATCTTCGTTTTAGTTTATCTTTTGGCTCGTTTATCATAATCAGGCGATTCAAGCGCCTAGATCTTCCTATCGGAGCCCTCTTTCTGTTTAACCAACTTGAACAAGATTTTGGTATGGTAAAATTTGACTTTAGTCCAGAATAGTAATCGGATCTTGTTTCTTTCGCAGTTTGAGTTTCGTTGCTTCGTTTGATTTGATTCTTTTTGAAAAGCGGAGTTCTTAAGTTGAACTTTCTGGTTAGATCCCTTATTTGAGTTTTACCCGTGCTTCTAGTTGAGTGCTTATGTATGTTATTGTTTGTTTGTGATAGAGTACCCGGAGTGGAAGCGTGTTACTACGAGTCTCTAGGTTTCATGGATCATCACCCAGGAAAGTAACACTTTGATCATACCTCTTTACTACTTTATTGCATTAGATCAATCCTCAAACATTACATGGTTAGGATCTGTTTAACATGTGGGTTCTGGGAACTAGACGATGAGGTAGAACCTATTGCCCTGTTTACTATCAATCCTTTGGAAGTTACTTCTACGTTATGCTTATATTGCTATGCTATGCTCGTAGACGTGGATTGGGTGAGTGTATCTATGACAGATGTGAGTGTTGTTACTTCATGGTTAACTTAAGGTGGCTTCTTAAATACACATGTGGGTGGTTTAGCTGAGGCACCCTGGAGTACCCAGTGGTTGTCAGGGCACCTGGAGAATCCAGTGTTGTCCAAGGATATCCCGGAGTACCCGTGTGATCATCCTACGGTCCGCCACCCAGGCTCAAAGGGATCATAAGATTATTCATGCTAGAAACTTCCGTGTGCAGCCACAAGCTATTATGGGCTCTAGCATTGTTGATTATGTTGCATGACCTCTTTCAGTGGTGGGCTAGCAGATGTAGGGGAAAGTAGGTGTAACTGTCCACCCAGAGTAAAGAGTTATTGTTCCAGAAAGACCGTGTCTCGAATCTTCGACCATGGATGTATCCGAGTCTTGTGGGGAAAGTGCGCAAACCTCTGAAGAGTGTAAAAACTAATCATGGTTAGCTGTGTCCCCGGTTATGGACGTTTTTGAGTATCTGGTTCTTGGATTATCATGTTGATCGCATCACCCTAATTATAATTTGTTGGGTTAATGATGATGCTTAATTGGGATTGAGTTGGAGGAACCTTCTCAATGTTTAACAACCACCATGATAGTTAAATAAAATTTATTCCTTTGTTGTAGGGAAAAATTGGCTTTATGGAAAACTGTAACCATAGAGCTTTCCACCAGCCATATATGCATGTAGTGATAGCATTTATTCTGTCCATTGCTCTATGTGTTACATTGCTAGCATATTCCATGTGCTGACCCATTTCGGGCTGCAATGTTTCATGTTGCAGACTTATCAGACGACGAGTAAGGTGCCATAGGTCGTTTTCTTTCACTCAGCTATGCTGTTGGAGTTGATGGACTCACTTTATCTTCCAAGCCTTCCGCTATTATCGATTTAGATGGCCTTAAGACATATTATTGTAATAAGTTCTCTTTTGAGACATTCTGTGTAATAAGTGTGTGATTGCTACTCTATTATAAATCCTCGAGTACTATGCGTGTCAGCATTACCGATCTAGGGATGGCACTGATGCATAAAGATCAGACTGTTTGAGGTCTGGTCGCTACAGATTGGGGGAGTATGTATTTCTCACCGACATTTCATTCATGTTCACACACTCATTCCAGTTGTTGGTGTTCATGTTTTTCATTGTATTGTCCATGTTAGTTTATTTCTTTTTCTCGTTGTCTTCTTGTGCGTTTGAAAAACTTTGAGAAAACAAAAAAAATTAGTTGTAGCTTATTTCCTTTGCATGTCTATCTAGTAGTAATATTAAAAGAAAACCCAAAAAGATTTCTCGTTCTTCTTTTTCTTGTTGGGAGCTTTCCCATGTAAATAATTTTTCTTGTACTTGATTTACTTTCTTAAAAAAACAAAAACTTCAAAAAAATATTTTAGCGTGTTTCTTTGAAATTATTTTTCCTTTGTTTGGGTTGAGAAGAGAAGACCACGATGAAAATGTTGAGTGGCTCACATATGCATTATTGTTGATCTAACAAAGAGCCCATATTACCATGTCTTCTCCTTTAAATAAATGTTTGCAGATTCCAGCTTAGTCCAATGCATGTGCACTATTATTATTATTCACACCGTTCGGTCGTGCAAGTGAAAGGCAATAATGACGATACTTGATGAAATGATTGAGATGAGGAGAAGTTGGTATGAACTCGACCTATCTTGATCGTGTAATATGATTAGTTCATCGTTCTTGATTCAGCCCATTATGAATGAAACATGCTTGCAATGACAATTAGAGATTATAGTTACTCATGCCATGCTTGATTAGCTAGGAGTTTATAATGGTTTACCTTGTGTGCTAACATGCTTTTAAAACGGTTGTGATGTAGTATGATAGGATGGTATCCTCCTTTGAATGATTCGAGTGGCTTGACTTGGCACATGTTCACGCATGTAGTTGAAACAAAATCAACATAGCCTCCATGGTATTTATGTTCATGGTGATTTATATCCTACTCATGCTTGCACTCAATGTTGGTTAATCTCAATGCATGTTTATGGCTGTTGTCGCTCCCTAGTTGGTCGCTCCTCAATCTTTTGCTAGCATTCAATTGTACTAAGCGGGAATACTGCTTGTGAATCCACTTCCTTAAACCCAAAGTTGTTCCATATGAGTCCACCATACCTACCTATATGCGGTATTTACCTGCCGTTCCAAGTAAATTTGCATGTGCCAAATTCTAAACGTTCAAATATTAATTTGTTTTGTATGCCCGAATTGCTCATGTAGCGACTGGGGGTTGTCAGTATTTTCCATGCTAGGAGAGTTATTCTCACGATGAGTGTTGATTCACTTGTCATTCACGAGAAAGTGGCTGGTAATCGGGATGACCAGTTCCATGCTCAAATCAAATCAAAATAAATATCCAACAAAACTCCCCCAAGACTGTTGTTAGTATGGACGGTACCCGTTGTTTCAGACCAGCCGTGGAGTGTGATTGTTGGTGAAGGGGGAGTAAAAACTTTACCATTCTGTTTGGGAACCGCCTATAATGTATCTAGCATGGAGGATACTGAGGTCTCTTGGTTGTTATGTTGATAATGAAAGCATGCCCCTCAAAATTATATTCATATCTATTTTAAGACTCGAGCTCTAGCACCTATGCAAATCCCTGCTTCCCTCTGTGAAGGTCCTATCTATTTACTTTTATTGCTGAGTCATCATCATCTTATAAAAAGCACCAGTTAGAGAGCACCACTGTCATTTGTATGTGTTGTTATTGATTGATATTGAGTATGACTGTGACTGGATCTATTTTACCATGAATTACAATCTCTAGTCTATCATTCATCTTCAAGGGTGCTCTGCATTTATGTTTTTGGTCTCAGAAAGGGCTAACGAGATACCATTTTGTTATATCATATTATGATTGTTTTGAAAAAGTGTTGTCATCCAAGATTTATTATTATTGCTCACTAGTTGATTATGCCATTGATATGAGTAAATGTGAGACCTAAATGTTATTGTGAATACGGTGGGTTCATGATATTTGCTGAAAACCTGAATGCTGGCTATACATATTTACAGCAACAAGATCAAACAGAGTTTGTAAATGTTTTTCTTTATCACTTTCAGTTTGTCAACTGAATTGCTTGAGGACAAGCAATGGGTTAAGCTTGGGGGAGTTGATACGTCACCACTTTATCAACTTTTCCAAACTCTTTTGCCCTTGTTTTGGACTCTAATTTGCACGATTTGAATGGAACTAACCCGGACTGACGTTGTTTTCAGCAGAATTGCCTTGGTGTTATTTTTGTGCAGAAATAAAAGTTCCTGAATTGACCTCAAAATTTATGTAGAATATTTTTGGAATTAATAAAAAATATTGGCGAAAGAATCAACCACAGGGGACCCGCCACGTGTCCACAAGGGTGGACGGCACCCCTCCCCTAGGGCGCCCCCTGGACCTCCACCGACCTCAACTCCAACTCCATATATTCACGTCTGGGGAGAAAAAAATCGGAGAGAAGGATTCATCATGTTTTGCGATATGGAGCCGCCGCCGCCTCCTGTTCTTCATCTGGAGGGCAGATCTGGAGTACGTTTGGGGCTCCGGAGAGGGGAAATCGACGCCGTCATCATCATCAACCATCGTCTATCACCAATTTCATGATGCTCACCGCCGTGCGTGAGTAATTCCATCGTAGGCTTGCTGGACGGTGATGGGTTGTATGAAATTTATCATGTGATCGAGTTAGTTTTGTTAGGATTTGATCCCTAATATCCACTATGTTTTGAGATTGATGTTGCTATGACTTTGCTATGCTTAATGCTTGTCACCAGGGCCCATGTGCCATGAATTCAGATCTGAACCCTTTATGTTTTCATGAATATATTTGTGTTCTTGATCCGATCTTGCAAGTTGTAGACACCTATTACGAGTTATGATCCGCATACCCCAAGGTGACAATAATTGGGATTCTTTCCGGTGATTATCGTAGTTTGAGGAGTTCATGTATTCACTAAGTACTAATGCTTTGTTCCGGTTCTCTATTAAAAGGAGGCCTTAATATCCCTTAGTTTCCATTAGGACCCCGCTGCCATCGTAGGGTAGGACAAAATATGTTACGCAAGTTCTTTTCCATAAGCACGTATGACTATATACGAAATACATGCCTACAATATATTGATGAATTGGAGCTAGTTCTATGTCACCCTAGGTTATAACTATTGCATGATGAATGCCATCCGACATAATTATCCATCATTGATCCATCTCCTATGAGCTATTCACATATTGATCTTTGCTATGTTACATTTCCTTTGCTACTGTTACAATTGCTTCAAAACTACTACTGTTACTTTCGCCACTGTTACCGTTACTTCCATACTACTTTGCTACTAAATAATTTGCTACAGATATTAAGCCTTTCAGGTGTGGTTGAATTGAAACCTCAGCTGCTAATACTTGAGAATATTCTTTGGCTCCCCTTGTGTCGAATCAATAAATTTGGGTTGAATACTCTACCCTCGAAAACTGTTGTGATCCACTATACTTGTGTGTTATCAAGAGTACAACATGCTTAACATCAACCAAGTATAGTCAATCGTAGAGCTATTGTTAAATTTGGTATTGATGAAATTGAACAACACAGTTCATACTAGCACATGTAGAACATAACACTGTTAACAGCTGAAATAAACAAGGCATACTACGAACAACCAAAGATGGCAATTGAAACTAGACATATGCTAACTACAAACAACTGAACAACCATAAACCATAGAAATAAAGGCGTAATGCAAACAACAAAATATAGCAATAAATATTGGATAGGTTCTCACTTCAAAAGGGGTTCGAGAAAACAAATCATGGGTTTCCTCACTTGTCACAGATTGGCTCCTCGTGGTCGTTGTCGTTGAGGTCTGACTTGGCAGTTGAGGATCCCAAGCCAGCGTCGCAGAATGTGTCCTTCAAAAATGACAAAAGGGGCTCCATGGTGATGAAGGATGGCAAATTGTTCATAACGAGCCGCAAGAGATATGTGGCAGGGCCATCATTGGGACCGACGGCTATCAAACCCAAAGGGTTGGGGGTGGGCAGCTTAACTTGTGACATAACCCGCGTCAAGCCGTCGGTGTTGACGACCTCGATGCAGTAGCCGGCATCTGCGACATGCCAGAATACTCTATCCCGCTAATTAAAAGGCTCAATCCAGGTCCAGTCATCATTGTCATCTTCCTCGGCGGCCACCTCGCCGATGTCGGACGAAGAGGCTGCAGCAAAGAGCTTTTGGGCCATTCGCTCCTCGAGATCCCTGGGAAACATAGCCGGGCTTCGACTGCGACGTTCTGGGTGGGGGAGGGGGTGAGGATGGGGATCTCCGGGAAAGGGGGCGTTTCGCAGGCGTCATCTAAGAAACTCAGGGCGGCGAGGGTATGTATATTGGTGGGTAAACTGCACAGCCATACCGGCAGAGGTTGACGATGGAGGCGGCGGCGGCGCTGACTTAGCTAGGTTTGGAGCGAGGGAGGGGTGGTGTGTATGTGTGTGAGCGGGGGATTTGGGGTGAGCAAAGGATTTGGGGGGTGTGTGTGGAGGGCGTCCAAGGTGGTGTTTGAGGAAATGCCGCGAGTACTGAAAATTTTACTAGGCGGGAGTAGAATGGCGGGGCTACCGAAAATTTGGATCAAGGGATTGAAGAAGAGTGGGGTGGGAGTAACGAATGTCACACACGGTTAAAACATAATAATCGTGTGCTATCAAACAGAAAAACACTCTAGCAGAGAAGATATTTCTGAGATTGCGAGGGATGGAGGCAGGAATAAAATGCTGGGGCTACTGAAAATTTGGATCTACTGATTGAAGCAGAGCGGGAGTAACAGACATCGCACACAGTCTAGATATACTAATCATGTGCTATCAATGAGAAAAACCATCTACGCAGGTAGATATTTTTGAGATTGCGAGGGAGTAGATATTTTTGAGAGGGGGAGGGAAGCCTCGTGGAGCCCAATCTATTGTGATCATGTGGGTGACATGGGCAGGGGCGTGGAACATAGGTAGTCCTAGGGAACCGTGTCTATTTCATACCCGATCGTAGACGGTTGCTGTGTCCGACTTGTCTGCTGTTTAAACATTTGGCCAAAAAAATGCAGGAAAGGGTCAGAACACAAACACACTTGCATGTGGACCAAATATATGGATGAAAAGGGTGGTTTGATGTTCAAATACCCAATGCACAACTTTGATGTGGCACCTGTCGCACAAAGCGCACGTTATCATTGCTTGCCCCCCCCCCAACACACACACACACACACTTCGTGTTGCTGGGAGGGGAATCCTAGCTATGAACGCATTCCCCCAAATAGCTAGGTCTGACATCTCACCGTACCGTAATAGATGGGTGAGACCACTTACCAACCACACCTACGGGTGGCCCAATATGTGTGTGTGTGTGTGTGTGTGTGTGCGTGCATGCGTGTGTGTGTGTGAGAACTATCTGCTATGATATTTAAATAACCAAATCACAATTTTGATGTGGCACATGTGCATCACAAATTAACCGGGCATCCCCGACCCCACGGAGGTTCATCTAGTATGAAGTAGTACTGTAACCCCCCCCCCCACACACACACACACTTCGAGTCGGTGGGAGGGGGCCGACATCTCACAAAGGCGTATTGTAAGACTAACCAATAAGAATTACCACCTTGGTCATATAACCTCTCTTGTTTGTTGGGTCAAAGTCATGCATTGACGTTCCACATGCCGCCCCACAAAATAGACTAGTCGCCGATAACCATGCGAGGGAGTGCCTGAAGACAACCATTGTGTGCATGTGGCCCAAACATATGTATGAAGTGTCATGTGGTGTTTGAATATACCCAATGCACAACTTTGATTCATGTGTATGAGAGCCCTCGAACTTAGGTCTCGAATCTCACCATGATCGACGTACGACTATACGGTAACGCAAACCAAGAGAAGAAGAATCCACCCTGGTGACCTCTCTCGCGTTGTTGGTCGAAGTGATGGTCGACGTCCATGCAGGCCCACGAATATATAGGCCGTCGATGATAACCAAGCGAGGGAGAGTGTCCAAAGACAACCACTGCATGTATGTGCCACAAACATATGTATGGACATGCGTGATGCATGCATATACGTTTGAATACCAAAATCAACATTTTTATGTGGTGCATGCATGCATCGAAAAACTCACAGTCCCCACACAGATATGGTTCATGATGCGTCGCATTCTCGCCCCCCCCCCCCACTTCGACCCAGTGGGAGGGATTCTTACACATGACCACGAAGTATAGTTGCATGTACCGAACCATATAAGATGAAACAAAATTTAGTCCCCTCCTAATTATATGTCAAATTAATCTCTACCGCTGTGAGTCGAAGTGATTGCCAAGCGGACACACAGAGATGGATGAAGCATCTCGCCGAAAGCCCCATGAGTGAGTGCTAGAGGACAACCGCCATCGCTTGCTTGTGGGTCAAACACATGTATGGAGATGTGTGGTTGTGATGTTTGAATATATAATATATATGCAGAACTTTGATGTGGCACCTACCTCGGAAACCTTGAATTCCCCCACATGAACTGAGGTTCATTACACGTAGTATATATATGTTTCCCCTCCCCTCTTCGATGCGTAATATATACTCCTACGTACCGTAACACAACCCAAAAATAATCCTCCTTGTTCGTCAAATTACCTTTCTCGTTGTGTCATATATTAGATGGACAACGACCTCACAAGCCCATGGAGGGAAGAGTTGCATGTAATGAGTGACAACCATCGTTTGCACGTGTCCCAATGTGTTTGTGATGTTTTTAATACCCAATATGTGCAACTTCTTTGCGGCACCTTCCTCAAAAACCGAAAAGTCCCCACATGGAGCAAGATCGATTCATGACGCGTGTGTAGTATATATGTGCTGCCCCGGCCCCCTCCTCCCCTCTTCAACGTGTACTATATACTCCTACTACAAAACAACCCAAAAAGAAACCTCCTTGCTTGGTCAAAGTGATGGAGGATAACCTTGCGGGCCCACGGATGGAAGTATCACACGCGAGTGAGTGTCCTATATGACGCGTAGTATTGCCCCCAGTCACCCTCTTCAACACGTGCTATATATACACTCCTACCGTACGTATAACAAAAACCAAAAAATGACCATCCTTGTTGGTCAAATTAACCTCTCTCATCGCATGCCATAGTGCTGGACGGGCCCATGCGAGTGGGTGTCCTAGGACCACCGCGTGCATGGCCCAAAGATGCATGTGAAACTTTTTCTACAGCGAACATGTGAACAAAGGAGGTTAGTGTTAAAAATTCAAAAAAAATAGATGACATCTATCCATTTTTTATACATTGATTGATTTCCCAGGGATTTAAATGTGCAGAAATAAAATTTGATCTACATGAGAGCTGTGATAGTGCAGGAAAATATATTGCAAAAGCATATGTGTACGTGTCCTTGGGTGCATGTTTAGTCCCCATGCAAGAAATTTCTAACATCTAGAATCTTGATTTTAATATCTAATAAATCCAAAACTAAGTTGAAATTCATGATAGTTATCATAGTGTCATATGGACACCAATAGACTGTGGTATTATTTATTTTTCAAATTTGAGACAAGTTTTGATATAGTCTTCTTACATACAGGAAATTATAAATAATTATCAACCAATATCGCAAACGAACTCTTTATTCGAACTGTGTGCATTAGACAAAAAATGTAAGTGATGTGCTTCGGTTAAGCAATAAAGCGGCATAGTTAATCATCAAAAAGGAAAATCAATATAATACATGACGCGCACGCATCCCGTGTGTTGTACGAGCATGTGTAAGTTGACGAGACGCATGCTAGCAGGCAGATCGGGGTGCCGAGGCCTGCACGTGTTTGCTGCACACTCATCGTGGGGTGTGCTAGTAGCTATGTGAAATGACGATAGGCGTGCCAGCAGTCTGCCGTGAGGCTCACCGGGAGGCGAGCCAGACCTTTGACCGCCGCCCACCTCGCTCCCACTGGTCCATATTAATGGTGCGCCCGATCCGCTGGTCATAATAGGCGGCCGCACACCCCGTCCACAGCTACTCCGGCAATGATTCCGACTCCGACGAAAAACCGGTTAGTCCCCCCCCCCCCCCCTTGTTGGGAACAGAAACCCTTGGTTATGTTCACCCAGTCCATGAAATCAGAGATCATTAGATTCATGTAGTGTATTGATTGTTCGAATGGTATCTATGGTTAGTGATTAATTGTTTGTTTTGTACAAACGAATTTTTAGCTAATAATTTGACCACGGTTAGCGTGCGTGCTAATAATTCATAGCCAGATCTTGCGAATTGATTTTGACCGCCGCCAGCCTCGCTCCATGAAATGATGGTATAGGAATGCCAGAAGTCCGCCGCGCAGGCTCACCAGGAAGCAAGACAGCCTTTGACCGCCTCCCCGCCTCGCTCCCACTGGTCCGTATTAATGGCGCGCCCGAGCGGCCGCACCCCCTCATCCTCGCCACACACACAATCCTCTCTCTCTCTACCCACATCCTCGACGCCGCTCTCAGTCCTTCAAGCTGGCAGACCCCATCCTCGCCACACACACAATCCTTTCTCTCCGCTCACATCCACGAAACTGCTCTTAGTCCTCAAAGCCGTCAGTGTATGAGGATGCTGTCGATGTGCCCCGTCCGAGGGAGTGGTGACGCCGGGGCTGTAGAAGCACCGGAGCACAGCGTGAATATGGAGATAGAGGTTTCCATCACTGCCGATGAGGTGGAGAATGAGGCTGCCAATAAGCAGAGGTAGGTTGATAAAGAACCGCAAGCGACTCTAGCAGGTCTATACTTCATCACCCGCCTCCCCGATGATATGTTGACAGTCAACATATCCCTCCTCCCAATCAAATATGGGGCAAGGAAAACCGCCCTTTCCCGATGGTGCCTCCCCCTATGGCTCTCCACCCCTCTCGACCTCCTCGACATCCATGAGCTCTGCCATGGTTAGCGCAAAAGCTTTGATGCGTTCCCCAGATCCTCGGCAGTCACCATGGCCCAATCAGAGGCCTTATCACGGGAAAGTTCCGTTCCAATGGCAAGGACCGAGCCAAGCTTGACGAGTGGTTTCGATCCCCCGCCCTAGATGAGCTCCAGGAGCTCAGTTTTAATGATGGGCATATGCACTAGCTGCCAGCGTCCGTGCTCTGCTACGCGCCCACGATGTGCCTCACCAAGTTCATGAACTGACATCCCCCCTTAATGACGCGCTCGCTCTTTTTCTACCATGACTGAAGCACCTCGATCTTGTCGCCATCTTCATCCCAATGGATGAGATGGAGCGCCTGCTCTGCGGCTGTACTACACTCAGTTCCTTCGTCTTCAGGCGATGAATTGGTCGAGTAGCTTCCACATCACCTCCAGGACTCTCCGGAATATTTATGTGTGTTGCTGGTGCTGCAACGAGAGATCAAAAAAGGTGGACCACAATATGGTCATTGAGGACACACCTTCACTTGAGAGATTACTTGTAGTTGATCAACAAGGTCCAACAAGAATCAAGGTCATTTTTGCGCTGAAAATTGACAGTGGTGGGCTACTCGTCTGTCAAATACTCCACTTTCGGGTACAATAGTCGCCTTCTACCTCTCCTTCTTGATATCAACATTATTTCTAGTTTTGAAGATGTATGTTTGTCTATCATCCAGGAAAGCTTCACCTAGATTCTGCACACACTGAAGGTCTTGGCACTAGAATCTATCGGCCCAAACCTGGACCAAGTTGTCAGTTTCCTGAGATGCTTTGCATGCCTGAAGAAGTTGTATATCGAGGTGATGTTCCTTTCCTGTCAAATGTTAACCATAAGGGAGTTTAATTTTTTGCAACTTTTCCCAAGTTTACAATGACAATGTACTATGACTTCTGAAGGAATTTTGGAGGATTTCAAGACATACTGCCCCCACCCCATATTGGTTGCTTGATTCATATGGTTACAATCCATAAGCATTTCTCCTTTGGATTCATCTGTACTAGTTTTCTTAGAGAATATTTCATCCACTCCAACCTATTGTGAAGAAGGCTACATTTTTCTAGATTTTAATCAAATGCT
This sequence comes from Triticum timopheevii, assembly GCA_963921465.1. Taxonomy (NCBI): domain Eukaryota; kingdom Viridiplantae; phylum Streptophyta; class Magnoliopsida; order Poales; family Poaceae; genus Triticum; species Triticum timopheevii. The sequence continues at coordinate 386,425,609 of OY997274.1, forward strand.
CATGTTAATCATGTCAGATCAAAGATGGCACGTTGGTGCATTTTACAAATCCTGCAAACCAAATAGGCGTGTAGTAGTGTTCAAAACTGCATGTAGGCACTAACACGCTCTCTTCTTTTGCAAATACTAATAGGCCCGGAGGTGGATAATGTTTATAATGAAAATCACATTGAATGCTTGGATCCGCATCTCTCAAAACTTACTTTGAACTCCTACCGAGGGACCTTACCGAAGATTATATGTTACAGGTTCTTTGCTGCCAGAGCAAGGGTGCTGAAGGTAATGAGGTTGAACATGCATTTAAATATGAAATATGAATGGTTTGTTGATCAAAGCTGGCAGCTACTGCAGAATGGAAAAGGCTCCACAAAACCTAAACTTCGTATTGGAAGTGCATATGATAGAGTAATTGGAAGTCATTGCGTCAACCCCATACATGACTTGTCAGCGGTTGATCCCTTTGCAGAAATGACGAGGTACCGAAACCGGCCTTACTATTTTTATTTTTAGTTTGAAACTTTCTTATATCCATGTTCAGATGATCAGCACAGGTGTTTGCAGCTGAATGATTTGAATTTCATTTCTAATTTCAGTTTGAACCTTGTAATCTTCGTATTTTAGCCATGTAACTCTAGAATTTGAACCTTGTAATATTTCGGGCTTTTCTGGTACATCATTCAAATGGCATCGTATGAGACTCGTAGATTGGTAGTACTATTTTGACCTTAATATGCAATAGACTTAGATTTTATTAACCATTCACGACCAGGGATCCAGCCGGAAGCAGAGCAATGGAAAACGTCATCGTAACAAGATGTAGATGATTAGATACTCATTTATCCTAGTTTAGTATGCATGTAATTGCTTACTTTGGTGTGTGGAAATGTTATGTGTGTAGTTACTTATGTAATTGTATGCTTAATTTGGTCATGCAATGTTGTTCTTATAAGTATATATGTTGATGTTCTATAGACAGAGCATATCACATCGCACACAGACCACACTAGGGAACGTGTCGGTCATTAATTCATCAATCGCAGATTGTTGTATACCAGCAAGCGTTTGCCCACAACACACACGGCTTACTCCTTCACAAACAACTCGGGTGGATCAATTGTATGCCACATATCGCACACACAACTCTAATCTGATTCGTGCTTGATGTCTCCGACATCGCTCGCACAGTTCGTCTTATTTTGCCACGTATCACTGTGCCGGCCTCTGCTCGCGTCCCTCAGCGCGCACTGCTCGCCGTTAGGCGGCACGACGCACTCTGCTCACGTACCTCCACGCGCTCAGCTTGTGGACAACTTTTCCTTGCGTGTTCAACTTCTATATGCATATATTTGGTTGCTCGCTGTTGAGGTGACCGCAGAGCGCTCTGCTCGCGTCCCTCCGTGCGTGCTCCGCCAGCGGTTGGGCCTGCTCACGACCACGTCGGGGGTCCCATATGCATGCGGTTGCACAGCGCGTCTCGCCATTATGTAGTTACGTGCGGCATGATGGAGTTACGTGCTGCAAATTAGAATTGCCATTCGAGCGCGCTGATATTCCGCACTGTGCGGCTTTCCCTTTAATTCCCACAGCCATTATAACCTTAGTCTCTTCAACCTTTCGATCGTGCCCGACAACACAACAAGCACACCCACAATGACACAAAGAGAGGGGATGTCTAGCGGCGCTCCAATGGAGTTCGGCGAGCATAAAGTGGAGTACCACGATGATCTCTAGGTGGTGTACACCATCGACCCGGCCGTGGTGGACGACTACATCAACACCATTGAGCAGTTGCTTGCTCGAGACAAGTACAAGGTGGTCGGCATCGACCTCTAGTACACCGGCGGTCGTCCCAACATAGATCAGAAGGTTGTCATCTCCCAGTTGTGCATGCGCCATCATGTCCTTATCTAACACTATTGCATGGCCACAGAGCCTTGTGATCGTTTCGCCAGGTTTGTCAACAGCACCGACTACAAGTTCATTACGGTGGAAACCACCGACGATGTAAAAGAGCTCAGCATTATGGGCTAGGCCTGAAAGAACCTTGTTGAAATCCATGAGCACTACAGGTTCTGGGGTAGCACGAAGAAGGACTCCCTGTTTGAACTCGCTTCGGCCATCATCGACCCATACTACGAAAAGATGAAGCAGGATGCCAACAGAACACGTCCCTTATCTTGGCACAGGGCCTGGAGGCGGAAGCTGGATGAACCTCACCTCATGTTCACGGCCAAGAGCGTGTACACATGCTACGAGATGCACAAGCGGATCGTTGACATGAGGAAGTGCCTCGTTACCGAAATCGACGAGGCCGGATCGAGCCACAAGCAGAGCAGTAGCGGTAAGCGTCATAAGAAGTAGATGGTGATGAGATGATCGTTTATCATAGTTAATTATGCACGTAATATATAGTTTACTTTGGCGTGTGGAAATGTCATGTGTGTAGTAGCCACCTATGTAATTACGCATGTAATAGTTTACTTTGGTGTGTGCAAATGTCATGTGTGGAGTAGCCACCTATGTAATTGGATGTTTAATTTGGTTATGCAACCATGTCCTTATTAGTGTGTGTATATATATGTTGTTGTTATATATGCAATTCCAACACACAACACACACATCTTATTAGTAGCAATCGTCTGTGTTATTATCGGTCTTCGCACACATTTTTGATTACAAATCTGTTTGCTGCATATCACACACATGTTGTTAAATTGAACCATTTCTATTATCTTGGCTCAACGCCAACAGTTCATCCTAGTGAACTGTTCGCCCTCTATCGCAAACACCTTGATCTGGCTGACCGTTTCTTTTGTTCCGCCTAATCGCAAACAGTTCATCGGAGTGAACGTATGCCGTATATTGCACCCACCTTCATATGGTTGCCCTTTTCTGTTCTTTATAAACAGTTCATTGAACTGAGCTGTATGCCCCGCATCGTCTTCCTTTTGGTTTATGTAATGCACCATCTACTTTTCAAAGATGTACAGATGTTATATTCTCTAATTTCTATGAGAAAATTGTTGAGGTATTCATGGATGATTTTTTCCGTTTATGGAACTTCCTTTGATGATTGCTTAACCAACCTTGACTAAGTCTTGCACAGATGTGAAGAGACCAATCTCGTCTTGAACTGGGAGAAGTGCCACTTTATGGTGAATGTAGGTATAGTCCTTTGGTCATAAAATTTCCGAAAGAGGTATTGAAGTAGATAAAGCTAATGTTGACGCAATTGAGAAAATGCCATGTCCTAAAGATATTAAAGGTATAAGAAGTTTCCTTGTTCATGCTGGTTTTTATAGAACATTTATTAAAGACTTCTTTAAAATATGTAGGCCTCTCACTAATCTCTTACAGAAGGATGTTCCATTTGTTTTCTATGTTGATTTTCTAGAAGCCTTTGAAATACTTAATAAAGCATTAATAACCACACTTGTTGCTCAACCACTTGATTGGAACTTACCCTTTGAAATTATGTGTGATGCTAGCGATTATGCTATTGGTGTTGTTTTGGATCAAAGAGTTGATAAGAAATTAAGTGTTATACATTATGCTAGTAAGACCTTGGAGAGTGCTCAAAGGAATTATGCTACTACTGAGAAAGAATTTTTAGCAGTTGTGTTTGCATGTGATAAATTCAGACCTTATATTGTTGATTCTAAAGTTACTATTCACACTAATGCTGCTGCTATCAAGTATCTTATGGAAAAGAAGGATGCTAAACCTAGGTTAAATTAGGAGGGTTCTTTTCTTTCAAGAGTTTGATTTGCATATTGTTGGTAGAAAAGGAGCTAAAGATCCTGTAGCAGATAATTTTTCTAGGATGGAAAACATTCTTGATGACCCACTTCCTATTGATGATAGTTTTCGTGATGAGCAATTAGCTGTTATAAATGCCTCTACTTCTCAATAATCCTTGGTATGCAGACCATGCTAATTTCATTATTGCTAAATATATACCACCTATTTACACATACCAAGCAAAGAAAAAGTTCTTCTATGATTTAAGACATTCCTTTTGGGATGACCCACACTTATATAAAGGAGTAGATGGTGTTATTAGACATTTTGTACCTGAACATGAGTAGGAACAAACCCAAAGGAATTGTCATTCCGAGGCATACGGAGGGCACCACGCTAGAGACATAAGTGCACATAAGTATTGAAATAGGGTTTTTATTGGACTACTCTCTTCAAAGATGCACGCAAGTTTGTCCTTTCTTGTGATGAATGTCAAAGAATTGGTAATATTGGTAGACGACAAGAAATGCCTCTGAATTATTCACTTGTTATTGAACCATTTGATGTTTGGGGTTTTGATTATATGGGACATTTTCCTTCCTCTAATAGATACACTCATATCTTAGTTGCTTTTGTTTATGTTACTAAGTGGGTAGAAGCTATTCCAACTAGTCGTACTAATCATAACAGCTCTACTGAAATGCTTAAGGAAGTTATCTTTCCGAGGATTGGAGTCCCTAGATATTTAATGGCTAATGGTGGTTCACATTTTATTCATGGTGCATTCCGTTTTTTTGCTAAATATGATGTCAACCATAGAATTGCATCACCTTATCATCCTCAGTCTAGTGGTCAAGTTGAATTGAGCAATAGAGAAATAAAGTTAATTTTGCAAAAGACCGTCAATTGATCTAGAAAGAATTGGTCCAAGAAACTTGATGATGCATTGTGGGCATAGAGAACTGCTTATAAAAATCCCGTGGGCATGTCTCCATATAAAATGGACCTCTTTAATTGGAACATAAAGCTTATTGAGCAATTAAATAACTCGACTATGATTTCAAACTTGCCAGTGAAAAGAGGTTATTTGATATTAGTTCTCTAGATGAGTGGAGAACACAAACATATGAAAGTGCCAACTTATTTAAATAAAACGTTAAAAGATGGCATGATAAAAGGATTCAGAAATGAGTATTTAATGTTGGTGACTAGATTCCATTGTCTAATTCTCGTTTTAGATTATTTGTAGGAAAACTTCTCTCCAAATGGGAAGGACCATACATCATTGAAGAAGTTCATCATTCTGGAGCTATCAAGATTAATAATTCCGAGGCCACAAACCTAAACGTGGTTAATAGGCAAATAAATAAACATTATATTCCAGGTACTCCTATTAATGTTGAAACCAATATTATTCAAACAATTACACCAGAGCAATATCTAAAGGAAACCTTCCAGAATGCCCTAGAATCTTGAAAAAGGAGTAGCTATGTTATATGGTAAGTAAACCGACTCGAGAAATTCCATAAAAGAATAAATTTTGATCATTTCAGAATATATAAAAAATTAGGAAAATAAGAAATAGCCGAGAAAGTGCACGAGGCGGCCACAAGCTCAGGTGGCGCCCCCTGGGGCATGCCAACCAGGCTTGTGGGTCACTCATGGAATTTCCCGACTTCGTATTCTTCCCTAAGACTTGTCCTGCAAGGAAAAAATCATTATATATATCGTGATGTCACCCAAAACTTGAAAACCTCAATCACACAAAACTTAACAAAACATTCAGGAGATCCGTTAGTAAAATAAAGGAAATCACCAATTTACGTACTGTTGCAAACCCATTCATATTTTATTGCATATACCTATTGTATTCTGAAAGTGCGTTATATCGACTAGAGGGGGGTGAATAGGTGATTTTTACAAATTCGTCACTAAGGGATTTCTAGGTGAAGAAATTCCTAAGCAACGACATACTAGCAGTGGAATAAGTACTCAGGTATAAGCATAACAAAGCAACAGCATAGTCATCATGATCAAATGAAAACAAGCACAAAGTATAGATAGCGTGAAAACAGGATAAGCAGGCTGAAGCCTATGTGACACAAGAATTAGGATTGAGGAATTAGAGGAAGTCTTCAGTCAAAGTCTTCAAACAGTAATGATCAGATTCCTCAACCCATGAATGAGGAAATGAAAGGGCTAAGGAAATAGAACCAGTTGGCTTGATGAAGACAATGATTTGGTAGACCAGTTCCAACTGTTGTGACAATTGTACGTCTGGTTGGAGTGCCTGATGTCGGCGTTTTGGGAACGGGGGTCCCCAGACTTGCCTGCCTGCGGCCTGCAGCGTGGCTCCGCCAATGGCCCAGTACGCCCCGTCTTCATAAACAAACGCTCAAGACCCTTGCAAGGGGCCAAGCCTCACGGGGCAGACGACACAAGGCCTCCTTAGGGGCGGCCTCACCAGGCAGGCTCGCGAGGAGGCGGAGAGATCAAGGCAAGGGGTGCCTTGCAAGGTTCTCGTGATGCAAGCCATGACGATCAAGACCAGGCGGGCGCCAGCCCGCATAGTGTCCTCGTTTCCTCTTTGGTGCAAAGGAGGCAAGCGCAGGCGCGGAGTACCGAGGCATCAGGCAAAGGTTTCCTTATCAGTGCAATAAGACCAAGACTAGCAGGACGGCAGGATGGAGGTCAGCATGGACCCCAAGACGGCATCATCACCAGTGCCTTTGGCATTCGAAGACCACCTTTAGTCAGGATAGCTTGTACTAGCTGTCCCCTTTCAAAATGGTTGTTGTTGGATCCCTTCCCGCTCAATATTTGGGAAGAGGACCAGGGCCTCTATAAATAGAGATAGCCACCACAGTAGGAAGGCATCTGGAATCTGGTCCCAACCTAGCTCATCCACACATCACCACAAGAACACCTCTCCTCGCGAGGCTGTTCTTCCTCTGTACTTTTCATCATCAGCCCAAGAGGAAATCCACCACACCACACTGGATTAGGGTATCATGATACGTCTCCAATGTATCTACTTTTCCAAACACTTTTGCCCTTGTTTTGGACTCTAACTTGCATGATTTGAATGAAACTAACCCGGACTGACACTGTTTTCAGCACAACTGCCATGATGTTGTTTTATGTGTAGAAAAGAAAAGTTCTCGGAATGTCCTGGAAATCCACGGAGGCACTTTTTGGAATTAGTAAGAATTTTTGGCAAAAGAATTAATGCCAGGGGGCCCACGGCCTGTCCACGAGACAGGGGGGCGCCGCCCCCATAGGGCGCGTCCCCCTATCTCGTGGGCCCCCTGGACCTCCTCCGACCTCAACTCCAACTCCATATATTCCATCTCGAGGTGAAAAAAATCAGAGAGAAAGTTTCATCGAGTTTCACCACACGGATCCGCCGCCAAGCCCTAATCTCTCTCGGGATGGCTGATCTGGAGTCCGTTCGGGGCTCCGGAGAGGGGGATTCCCCGCTGTCATCGTCATCAACCATCCTCCATCACCAATTTCATGATGCTCACCGCCGTCCGTGAGTAATTCCATCGTAGGCTTACTGGACGGTGATGGGTTGGGTGAGATTTACCATGTAATCAAGCTAGTTTTGTTAGGGTTTGATCCCTAGTATCCACTATGTTCTGAGATTGATGTTGCTATGACTTTGCTATGCTTAATGCTTGTCACTAGGGCCCGAGTGCCATGATTTCAGATCTGAACCTATTATGTTTTCATGAATATATGTGTGTTCTTGATCCTGTCTTGCAAGTCTATAGTCACCTATTATGTGTTATGATGCGACAACCCCGAAGTGACAATAATCGGGATACTTCTCGGTGATGACCGTAGTTTGAGGAGTTCATGTATTCACTATGTGCTAATCCTTTGTTCCGGTTCTCTATTAAAAGAAGGCCTTAATATCCCTTAGTTTCCGTAAGGACCCCGCTACAACGGGAGGGTAGGACAAAAGATGTCATGCAAGTTCTTTTCCATAAGCATGTATGACTATTTACGGAATACATGCCTACATTACATTGATGAATTGGAGCTAGTTCTATATCACCCTATGTTATAACTATTGCATGAGGAATCGCATCCGGCATAATTATCCATCACTGATCCATTGCCTACGAGCTTTTCATATATTGTTCTTCGCTTATTTACTTTTCCGTTGCTACTGTTACAACTACTACAAAAACCCCAAAACATTTATCTTTACTATTGCTACCGTTACCTTTATTATCATACCACTTTTGCTACTAAACACTTTGCTGCAGATACTAAGTTATCTAGGTGTGGTTGAATTGACAACTCAACTGCTAATACTCAAGAATATTCTTTGGCTCCCCTTGTGTCGAATCAATAAATTTGGGTTGAATACTCTACCCTCGAAAGCTGTTGCGATCCCCTATACTTGTGGGTTATCAAGACTAATTTCTGGCACCGTTGCCGGGGAGGATAGCTCTATTCTTTGAGTCACTTCGGATTTATATCTGTTGATCACTATGAAGAACTTGAAAGACGACCGAACTACTATTTTGCCCTCAACTACGAGGGGAGGTAAAGAACTGCCATCTAGCTCTGCACTAGATTCTCCTTCCGTTATAAGTAAGCTTGCGACACCTAAACCTGCTGCTGCTATGAACTCTGATATGTCGCATGTTATTGATGATGCCACTTCTGCTATGCATGATGAAACTACTTCTGTGCGTGATACTACTTTGCCATTAGGTGAATTTCTAGATGAACAACTTGTTAGAGTTAGGGGGAATGAAAATACTGAAGATCCTATTACTGATGATAGCGATGATGAAGGTTCCCCCAATGATTATGTATTACCTTTTGTTCCCAAGGGTTATGTTATGAATGAAAAAGCTGCTATGGAAATTCTTGCTTGCAATGGTAGAAATGATCTTAAGAAATTATTAGCTAAATGGAAGCAACAGTCTCTTAATGCTAGAATGAAACCTGATCCTGCTTTTGCTACTTCACCTATTTGTGTTACTAATAAGGATTATGAATTCTCTGTTGATCCTGATATTATTACTTTAGTTGAATCTGATCCTTTTTATGGCCTTGAATCTGAAACTGTTGTGGCACATCTTACCAAGTTGAAAGATATACTGTTTACTAATGATGAGATGTCTCGCTATTTATATATCCTTAAGATATTTCCGTTCTCATTAAAGGGTGATTCTAAGACTTGGTATAATTCTCTTGCTCCTGGTTGTGTGCATAGTCCCCAAGATATGATTTATTACTTCCCTGCTAAATATTTCCCTGCTCATAAGAAAAAGCTGCTTTGCGGGAAATATATAATTTTGTGCAAATCAAAGAAGAGAGTCTCCCACAAGCTTGGGGGAGGCTTCTTCGGTTACTTAATGCTTTGCCCAATCATCCTCTTAAGAAAAATGAAATACTAGATATCTTTTATAATGGACTAACCGATGCTTCCAAGGACTACTTGGATAGTTGTGCTGGTTGTGTTTTCAGGGAAAGAACAGTCGACGAAGCTGAATATTATTGAATAATATGTTGACTAATGAAAATAATTGGACTCTTCCTGAGCCAGTTCCTGAAGTAATTCCTGAACCAATTAAGCTAACTCCTGAGCCTATTCCTAAACCCACTCCGAAGAAGAGAGGTGTTTTATTTCTCAGTCCTGAAGATATGCAAGAGGCAAACAAATCAATGAAAGAAAAAGGTATTAAAGCTGAAGATGTTAAGAATTTACCTCCTATTGAAGAAATACATGGTATTAATTTACCGCCTGAAGAACTACATTGTCTAGATAACCCGACACAGGTAGTAAAGGTAAATTCTCTCTATAGATATGATAAAGTTGAAATACCCTCTACTAAATTTCATAGCCCATGCTTAGATGAATTTGATGACTTTATGACTGGACAAGAAAGTTTTAATGTTTATGTTGGTAGAGAGTTAAAGAATAATGCTTTCGAGATAGGACGCGTTGGTGATAATCTGGCTAGAGTTAAAGATGAACCTCACCGCGTTAGCAAATATGCTTCTATGGTTGCTACTCAAGCTGAGCAAGTACTTAAAGCTCAAAATGATTTTCTTAAGGAATTAAATAATAAAAATGACTTTGCTGTTAGTGTGGCTAGTAGAACTGGTAGAATGACTCAGGAACCTTTGTATCCTAAAGGCCACCCTAAGAGAATCGAGCAAGATTCTCAGAGAAATAATTTAGACGCACCTAGTTATTCTAAAAAGAAGAAGAAGAAAAACGATAGAACTTTGCATGCTTCTAGAGAACCTACTATAGACACACCTGGAAATCCCAATGATATTTCTATTTCTGATGCTGAAACACAACCAGGTGATGAACATGAACCTAGTGATAATGTTCATGTTGATGCTTAACCTAGCAAAGACAATGATGTAGAGATTGAACCTGCTGTTGATCTTGATAACCCACAATCAAACAATCAACGTTATGATAAGAGAGATTGTGTTGCTAGGAAGCACGGTAAAGAAAGAGAACCATGGGTTCAGAAACCCATGCCCTTTCCTCCTAAACCATCCAAGTCAAAGGATGATTTTGGATTTTGAGCGCTTTGCTGAAATGATTAGACCTATTTTCTTACGTATGCGCTTAATTGATATGTTGAAAGTAAATCCTTATGCTAAGTATATGAAGGATATCATCACAAATAAAAGAAAGATACCGGAAGCTGAAATTTCCACCATGCTTGCTAATTACACTTTTAAAGGTGGAATACCAAAGAAACTTGAGATCCGGGTGTACCAATTATACCATGCTCTATTAAAAGAAATTATGTTAGAACTGCTTTATGTGATCTTGGAGCCGGTGTTAGTGTTATGCCTCTCTCTTTATATCGTAGACTTGAATTGAATAAGTTGACACCTACTGAAATATCTTTGCAAATGGCTGATAAATCAACTGCTATACCTGTCGGTATTTGTGAGGATGTGGCCTGTTGTGGTTGCAAATGTCACTATTTTAACGGACTTTGTTATTCTTGATAATCCCGAGGACGATAGTATGTCTATTATCCTTGGTAGACCTTTTCTTAATACTGCAGGGGCTGTTATTGATTGCAACAAAGGCAATGTCACTTTTCATGTTAATGGTAATGAGCATACAGTACACTTTCCAAGGAAACAATCTCAAGTTCATAACATCAATTCTATTGAAAAAGTTCCAACTATCATTTTTGGAGGTTTTGAATTTCCTCTCCCTACTGGCAAGAAAAAGTATGATATTCTTATTGTTGGGGATTTTCATATCCTCGTTGAGGTAACTCAGTGTTATTCGAAATTTCTCCAGTTCCGTGTTATTCGGAATGAGTTTGTTAACAAGACTTGATCAACCTTGTTATTGGGTTCATTTTGATGATCACGAGATGGATGAAACTAGAAGGCACAACCTTCTGTACCCTCTTTTTACTTTCTGTTTTTTAGAATAAATAAAGCAAAAATAGTATTATCCGTCTGTTTTCTGAATTATCCGTGCATTAAAAAATAGTCCGAAAATAAAAGTGCTCCAAATGCCCTGCAAATTTAGTATGATTTTTTCTGGAATATTTGAGGATTTTAGGCACTGAAAACACTGCAGGAGGGGCAAGCACCAGTCCACGAGAGACGAGGGTGCGCCCCCCCTGTAGGGCGCGCCCCCCTGTCTCGTGGGCCTCTGGTGGCCCCCCTCCACTTATGCCAGCACCCACACACTCCATCTTCTACCCAAAAAAATCCCCATCCAGCTCAAGCACGAGTTCTAGCTCGTTTTGCTGCGATTTTCGATCTCCTTGCTCAAAGCTCCATTCGCAAAATTGCTTTGGGAGATTGTTGCTTGGTATGTGACTCCTCCATTGGTGAAATTAGTTTTTGTTCTAGTGCTTTATTCATTGCAAATTTTTGCTGCATAGGTGACCATGTTCTTGAGCTTGCATGTTAAATTTTTGAGGTCCCAAGCAGTTCCAATGCATGATATAGGCTCTAGGCACTTGTAGGAGTAGTTGTTATCAATCTTGTTTAGTTTTATTCACTTTTATTTTGAAGTTACTAAAATTTCAGAAATTTTCAGAAAATGTTAAGGAGGCTTTTTAAAGGCTCTTCTATCCAAAGCTCTCAGGAAAAACAAGCCAAACAGAAGGAAAAAGCCAAGTATAATCTTCCTCGCTTAGCGGAAGTACAGTCGTGCGAATGGCCATGTGAGGATTTCTTGAAAGAAGCCGCAATTCATGAAGACTTTTATGCTTTAATCAAGACTGCAGGCCTCACCTGTTTCATGAACGACCGAGTTGATCAGTATCTCTTACTTACCAATACTTTCGTGCAAAACTTTTATCATTATCCTAAGAAATCACCGCCTGCAGTATCATTTCATTTATATGATGAATTCATAGAAATGTCTTTACATCATTTTTGCGCGGTATGTAGGATACCTTATGAGGGAGAGTTAGATGAACACCATCGTGAAGATGTGGGTGGCTTTGTTAATACTATTGATGTAGAGGAGCCAAAGAAGGGCTCCGAAGGTCTCTAGCATACACTTTCCTGTTTTACGTTACTTTGCCATATTTGCTAGTAGATGCTTGATTGGTCGTAGAAATAGTGGAAATTTGAGCATTCCAGATATTATTGTTCTTCAACATGCTTTGCTAGGAGACAATACTGTTAGTATGGGTGCCGTCGTTGCTAAACAGCTAGCCCTGAATCGTACAAAAGGCCCCATATTTGGAGGTATCTATGCCGCATGTCTTGCTAAACATTTTCAGATACCCATTAGGCACTATGAGGAGGAGGAGACAAAATTACCTCCTCACATTTTAGATTACAAGAGCATGGTAGCACATAAGTTTATTTTTGACAACGAAGAGAAGATGCTCTTGTATAGACTTAGATTAAACACGAAACACTGAGTTTATTATTTTGCTTGCACCTCTGTTGTTTGATTTGCTTGCAGAAAATCGTCTTGTCACGCCTGAAGTGGTGAACAATCACCGAGCTCAAGCTTTTACTCTAGAACCTGAACCTGAGCCGGAACCTGAGCTGGACCCTTATCGTGCATCATCTATCCAGTGGGATCCGGAGATGACCAGCCAGTGGTACCCTGATTACACCTCCCACTACACCGGGGAGAGTACCGGCGGTCCTTGGTATTAGACCAACTTAGGCCAAAAGCCTAAGCTTGGGGGAGTACGTATTTCTCACCGACTTTACATTCATGTTCACACACTAGTCGTCGGTGCTCATACTCTTTCATTGTATTATCCATGCTAGTTTAAATTCCTTTTTCTAGTTTTCTTCTTGTGTGTTTGATAAACTTTGAGAAAAACCAAAAAAAATAGTTAGCTAAATTTCCATGCTTGTAGTAGAAATTAAAATGAAAACCCAAAAAGATTTCTAGTTCTTCTTTTACTTGTTGGGAGCTTTCCCGTGTAAATAGTTTTAGTTTCTTTTCTTTCTTTTGGGGGTCGAGAAGACCTTATTGAAAATGCTTAGTGGCTCTTATATGCATGATTGTTTATTTAACTTAGAGCCCATATTACTTGTCTTCTCTCTTGAGTTGAATGCTTGCAGATTCCAGCTTAGTCCAATGCACGTGCACTCTTATTATTATACACATCATTCGGTCATGCAAGTGAAAGGCAATAATGACGATATATGATGGACTTATTGGGATGAGAAAAGCTGGTATGAACTCAACCTCTCTTGTTTTTTTAAATATGATGAGTTCATCATTCCTGAGTTAGCTATTATGAAGTAAACATATTTGCAATGACATTTAGAGATTATAGTTACTTGTGCCATGCTTGATTAGCTATGAGTTATAATGGTTTACCTTGAGTGCCAACATGCTATTAGAATGATTATGATGTAATATGATGGGATGGTATCCTCCTTTAAATGAATTGAGTTACTCGACTTGGCACATTTTCACGCATGTAGTTGAACCAAATCAACATAGCCTTCACGATATTTATGTTCATGGTGGATTATATCCTACTCATGTTTGTTCTCGGTGTGAATTAATTTTAATGCATGTTTGTGACTGTTGCCGCTCTCTCAGTTGGTCGCTTCCTAGTCTTTTGCTAGCCTTCACCTGTACTAAGCAGGAATACTGCTTGTGCATCCAAACTCCTTAAACCCAAAAGTTGTTCCATATGAGTCCACCATACCTTCCTATATGCGGTATTTACCTGCCGTTCCAAGTAAATTTGTATGTGCCAAACCGCAAACCTTCAAATGAAATTCTGTTTTGTATGCTCGAGCAGCTCATGTTACAACTAGGGCTGCATATATCTTCCATGCTAGTTGGGTTATTCTCACGAGGAGTGGACTCCGCTCCTCATTCACGAGAAAGGGCCGGTAACCGGGATGCCCAGTCCCATGATCCAAAAAGATCAAAGCACATTAAAATAATTAAACAAAACTCCCCCAGGGTTGTTGTATGTTGGAGGCACTCGTTGTTTCGAGCAAGCCATGGATTGATGCTTGTTGGTGGTTGGGAGAGTATAAACCTTTACCATTCTGTTTGGGAACTGCCTATAATGCATGTAGTATGGAAGATACAGTCGTCTCATAGTTGTTGCGTTGATAGCGAAAGTATGCCGCTCAAAATGTTATTCAATCTCTATTTTAAAATCGAGCTCTGGCACCTCTACAAATCCCTGCTTCCCTCTGCGAAGGGCCTATCTATTTACTTTTATGTTGAGTCATCACCCTTCTTATTAAAAGCACCCGCTGGAGAGCACACTGTCATTTGCATTCATTATTATTGGTTTATATTAGTTATGACTTGACTGGATCTCTTTTACCATGAATTACAATGTTTAGTCAGTCCTTGATCTTTAAAGGTGCTCTGCATTTATGTTTTGTGGTCTTAGAAAGGGCTAGCGAGATACCATTTTGTTATATCATGTTATGATTATTTTAAGAAAGGGCTGTCATCCGAGTTTTATTATTATGGCTCGCTAGCTGATCATGCTATTGATATGAGTAATTGTGAGACCTATGAGTTATTGTGAGTATGGTTAGTTCATAATCTTTGCTGAAACTTGAATGTTGGCTTTTCATGTTACAACAACAAGAGCAAACAGAGTTTGTAAAAGTTTTTCTTTATCACTTACAGTTTATCAACTGAATTGCTTGAGGACAAGCAAAGTTTTAAGCTTGGGGGAGTTGATACGTCTCCAACGTATCTACTTTTCCAAACACTTTTGCCCTTGTTTTGGACTCTAACTTGCGTGATTTGAATAAAACTAACCCGGACTGACACTGTTTTCAGCAAAACTGCCATGATGTTGTTTTATGTCTAGAAAAGAAAAGTTGTCGGAATGTCCTGGAAATCCACGGAGGCTCTTTTTGGAATTAAAAAGAATTTCTGGTGAAAGAATTAATGCCAGGTGGCCCACGGCCTGTCCACGAGACAGGGGGGCGTCCCCCCTTGGGCGCGGCCCCCTATCTCGTGGGCCCCCTGGACCTCTGTCACGCCCAATATGCGATACTATCCTAAAGGGACTCGAAGGTCCCACCAAGGATAGGACCGCATATTGAGACGCTTTTGCAAGGTGGATATCATTACATCAACATTACATAATAGATGGGGATACATACAAAAGGCAAACAATGCCACACGAATACAACATCATCATACATAAGAGCACCATCCGACTACGGATTAAACACAAACAAAAACTCAAATGACATCCACCCTGCTAGCCCAGGCTGCCGACCTGGAACCTATCCCCTGATCGAAGAAGAAGCAGAAGAAGAACTCCAAAACAAGCAAACATCGCTCTCGCGTCATGATCATCGCATAACCTATACCTGCAAGTGTTGTGTTACTGATCTTTCATCCACAAGGACTAAGCTATCCCATTACCATGGGTATCAAGACTAGCAAAGCTTAATAGGAAAGGAAGGGGTAAAGTGGTGAGGTTGCAGCGGCGACTAAGCATATATGGTGGCTAACATACGCAAATAAGAGCGAGAAGAGAGCAAATGGAATGGTTGTGAAACTAGCAATGATCAAGAGGTGATCCTAAACTCCTACTTACGCCAAACCGAACCCAAAAACCATGTTCGCTTCCCGGACTCCGCCGAAAAGAGACCATCACGTCTACACACGGTTCAACACATACACTATACAAGTTTAAAGGACAAGCTGTCCAAAACAGCAACTAGGCATCTAGCAAGCATCAAAATAACATGCTACAGTACAAAAATATGAAAAAAAAAGGCATGGACATGATGCATAGCTAAAGCATGACAAAACATGAACACTGAGCTATCTCCATAAATCACTAGAACATGCTCAAAAGGACATGGCAAGTTTGCAAATAATAACAGTTTCAGGCTTGGCAGAAATAACATCAGGTTGCAATGTTTAGAGCTATCAAACAACATGTTACAGGAACTTAACATGGCAAAAAAAGGCATGGCATGAATTTACTAATCTCATATAACAAAAGGCCCTTAGTTACCATGAGCTAAAAGGGCACAGAAAATATGACGGCACCCATGTAAACATGGCAAATGATACGACAGATTTAGACATGGCAGGAACAACGATAAGTAGGCATGTTGGTGAGCTTGAACCACTCACCACAGAGCCATACATGGCATAGAAAGGCAACCAACAGTAAGATGGCATATGTATTAAGCTAAAAATTTCAAGAGCAAGTTCATAGGGTGCATGGATCTCTAGGACCACACATGGCAAAACTGAACTTAATGTTAATAGGCTGACAGCAACATTATTTAGCAATTTGAGAGCAAGATTACAACAAGTTACGGCAGGCTATAAATGCAACCAGGGGAATGAATGGATAGAGAATGACATCTATAACAAAACATCCTTAGCGAACATCTCCATATTATGCATAGAATGACTTGTAGCAGCAGGATTACATAGCATCATGATATAACAGATTCAGCCTAGCAAAACAGTAACAGCAAGTACCCTACTTCACGAGCTCGATGCACTCACTACATGACACACAAAAATAAATGGATTGCACCAATGTAAATATGGCATGATCTAGCTCAAAACACATGTAGACATCAAGCTCATAGGATGCACACATCAAATGCAACAAAAATGACAAATCACCAAGTTCTGTTAACAGACAGAAGTTAACATCATATAGCACTCTTGCAACGATGATTCAGGCATCACGATCAACTCAAACAAACATGACACAATGAAATGAAATGAAGAACATCTCACAGCGAACAATTTGATATATTACACGCACAAAACGGGGCAGTATGCATGGAGATATGGCATGATGAACTAGGGACCAGAATGTGAAATAAAAAGGACTTAGCAGAAAAATAAGGGTCAACCTTCGAAAATGGATCGGAGATCTGAGATCGGGAGCTCGTCGGAGTTGACATGGTGGAGGCCGAAGACGAGGAAGGAGAGGCTGCAGGGCGGCGGCGCTCGCTGGAGGAGGCCGGGAGAGGAGGGAGACAGCATGATCTGACGGAGGGGGGCGGTGGCGCGCCAGGCGGAGAAGCGCGGGGCGGCGCGCTGGGCGGAGCTGGGCTGCGCTGGAGCGGGGTCGCCGGAGGCAGTCGGTGCCGGAGTGGAGGCGCGCCGGTGACCTCGGGCACGGTCGGCGTAGCGCTTGGCGCGGGGCAGCGGAGGAGCACGCGGGAGCTCGGGCGCGGGGCTCCCGCGGTCGGGGCGGCGGCGGCTCGGGCCCCGCGGGCCGGATCTGGGCTTGCGGGGCCGCGGTGGTGGGATGCGGCGGCGACAGGTGGGGCCCTGGGAGTGGAGTAGAGAGGCGGCGGCGCTGAGGTGTCGGCCTCTCATTGGACGGAGCGATGTCGGGGCGGGGGTGGATGCGTCCAGCGCGGACGGACATGTCCGACGGCGTGGAGGGAGGAGGAGGTTAGGGTTCATCCATGAATATTCGGAGGGAGACACATATTTATAGGTAGAGGGAGCTAGGAGACTCCAAATGGAGTGTAGTTTTCACCCACACGATCGTGATCGAACGACCGAGAGCATGGAGATGTCTTAGATGGGTTATTGGGCTGTTTTGGAGGGGTGTTGGGCTGCACACAAAAGAGGCTTTTGCGGTTACCCGGTTAACCGTTGGAGTATCAAACGAACTCCAAATGGCACAAAACTTGACAGGCGGTCTACTGATGGTATACCAAGGCCGCTTGGCAAACCTCGGGCCATTCCGAGAAAGTTTAACACCCACTCACAAAAGGAGACAAAAGGGGGACGGCGGAGGACATAGGAGTGCCAGATTGCAAAACGGACAACGGGGAAAATGCTCGGATGCATGAGACGAACACGTATGCAATGCAATGCACATGATGACATGACAAAATTCAACACGTAAGCAAAAGACATGGCAATGACGGCGAATATCTGTCGGACACCTGGCGCACCAGATCCGGGGTGTTACAACACTCCTCCACTAACAAGAGATCTCGTCCCGAGATCTTAGGACCGAGACGGAAGGGAAAAGGGATGAGGTGAAACAAGAACTCAAGAGAAGAAGCAAGGAATCGAGAGCACTCGAGAAGAAGAGAGGAACGACGAGAATGACGAGAATCGAAAGCTCACGGAATCCGATAGACTATGAAACCACTCCGGTTAGAACGAGATAAGAAACGAATAAGACTGAAAGGATTTAAGCAGCACTCCGGCTGAAACATGGAGGAATAGAACATGAGCTTGAGAGGATGGAATGACACTAGATGCAGACATGACACAAAACCTCCGGAAAGAATTGAAAGAGTTGAATGAAAAGAACGGAGAAGAAAATGACAACTTGTGCCACGAATGAAATTGAAAGCATATTTAGAAGGAAGGTTTAAACGGAGTTGTTGAGAAAATCAACAACGAAAAGAATAAGCTTGTTATGGTCTTATGGTAACATCTCAAGAGCATAAGGTGATAACCGGCCACAAACGGGAATGATTGGATAGATGAAAAGAACAAAGAAATGTAAAACTCCACTTCAAAAGAAAACGGAGAATTAATTACACTTCGAGACGCGAGAAGAAAGATACTTGAACTCCACCAACACGAATCTTGATGAACTCTTGAAGAATGAATTAAATACTGACGGACCACAGTGAAGAACTCCGGTAATGAAAGGATGACGAGATAAAATTGAAGGATGAAAAAGAAATAAGATAAAAGCCTTGCGATGATTAGGATGGAGCTTCGTGACGAGACAAGCGAGAAGCTTGGAACTCCGGAAAAGAAAAGAATAACTCAGGACTGAGAGACTATTTATCATGAAAATCCCCGAAGGAAAGAATAAATCAACTTGATGAAAGAAGAATAAGAATTACGTTATGCTTATCCTCCACCAATTAAATTGATGCAAAGCAATGGATTTGCATACTACTTATTCGCGTTGGAAAAGATTAAGGGGGGATATAGCACAAAAATTTGAGAAAGTCTTCTTGAACCACTGGTAGGATTTGGAAAGAACGAATGGATTAATATTATAATCAAGGAAAAAGAATCTTGAACGAACCACCGTAGGAATTTGAAAATGACTGATGAAAGAGAATGAATCACCGGGAAGAATTTGAAGAACCAATATGCTAGAGGGGATTTAGATGCAAAAGAACAAAGAGATCATGAGCTTATTAAAGAACACTTGAACGAAGCACCGGAATAATTGGATAAGGGTAGCTGAAATGTGAGGACAAAGAATTCTTCTGGAACGATGGCCTCCGGTGAAAAGAAACGGGAAAACAACTCCATACATACTCCGGATGGGTAAGGAAACAATATCTGACAAATGGAATAATTTGAGAGGATAACATGAAGCTATAACCTCAAAACTTCGGGAGAACGGGCAAGATTTAGAGGAAAAACTCTTATTCGGTCTTCAAATGACGACGAGAAACAATAACAAAATTGTTAAGGCACTCCGGGGGAACGAAAAGGGAAGAGGTTGAGGCAGCAATGAAATGATTTGAAATCGATCTTGGAGAAGGCATGTGACTGATGAAATTCATTCTTACGTCACACTTGAAAAGAATTTGAGAATAACTCCAGGGGAATCAGAACAGTCAAGTAAGATCCTGGGAAAAGACCTGTGGGTTAGGGCCCACTAAAAGAGAAAACACCGTTGGAAAGGATTGTTGAACCGATAGATGATGCACCGGAACAATTGAAATATTTGAATGAGGTGACAACCTCGAATTAATTGGAACACAGACGAATCTCCTGAGATGTCTTCCGAATTCCGGAATGGTTGAATGGCGAGAGGAAAACGAGCAAGAAGAACACTTTATCCAAGGGAAAGAATACGATCAACACCGAAAAACTTGAATTGAATGCACCGGAAAAAGAAAGGGATGAAGAATGACGAATGAGACGAGAATTCACCGGTTGAAATAATTGACAAAAGACTGAAGAGGCTCCACACGAATGAAATTGATGCTCGAAATAGACTCGGACTCCGAGAAGAAAAAGGGGTTGGGAGGGCGGGAAAACAAAGGCAACTTGGAAGGGGGAACCGACGAATATCTTGAAGAGAAAACACCGGTTGAAATCATTGAGGAAAGAAAGAAACGACTTCACACGAGTAGGATGGGTACTCGATTACGGACTCCGACTCCGAGAACAAAAAGGGGTGGGTGGGTGGGAAAAGAAAACAACCTGAGGGTAAAACTTGGCAAAGATGAAGAGGCTCAAGTCAACTTGACGAGAAATGCACCGGATGCAAAATGTTGAGAACCAATGATCAGAAGACCAACTGCGTGATCCTAAAGAAAATTTGAAGGGGAAGAGGAGTAATTCAAAACACCTATGTCAAGATTCCTCACCAGAGCGACGAAGGGGCTGAGGAGTAAAAAGAATTCCTACTCTCCGATATAACTAGACTCCGAAAACAGTTTTCTTCTAGACTCAACAACGGCCAAAATACACGATCAAACAAGGGGGCTCCTAAGGTCGGTCGAGACTCTGATACCAACTTGTCACGCCCAATATGCGATACTATCCTAAAGGGACTTGAAGGTCCCACCAAGGATAGGACCACATATTGAGATACTTTTGCAAGGTGGATATCATTACATCAACATTATATAATAGATGGGGATACATACAAAAGGCAAACAATGCCACACGAATACAACATCATCATACATAAGAGCACCATCCAACTACAGATGAAACACAAATAGAAACTCAAATGACATCCACCCTGCTAGCCCAGGCTGCCGACCTGGAACCTATCCCCTGATCGAAGAAGCAGAAGAAGAACTCCCAAGCAAGCAAACTTCGCGCTCGCATCAAGATCATCGCATAACATGTACCTCCAACTGTTGTTGTAGTAATCTGTGAGCCACGAGGACTTAGCGATCCCATTACCATGGGTATCAAGACTAGCAAAGCTTAATAGGAAAGGAAGGGGTAAAGTGGTGCGGTTGCAGGAGCGACTAAGCATATATGGTGGCTAACATACGCAAATAAGAGAGAGAAGAGAGCAAATGGAACGGTCGTGAAACTAGCAATGATCAAGAGGTGATCCTGAACTCCTACTTACGCCAAACAGAACCCAAAAACCGTGTTCGCTTCCCGGACTCCGCCGAAAAGAGACCATCACAGCTACACACGCGGTTGATGCGTTTTAATTCGAATCTGGTGTCAAGTTATCAACAACCGAACATTAACAAATTCCCATCTGCCACATAACCACGGGCACGGCTCTCGAAAGTTTATACCCTGCAGGGGTGTCCCAACTTAGCCCATGATAAGCTCTCGCGATCAACGAAGGATATACCTTCTCCCAGGAAGACCCGATCAGTCTCGGAATCCTGGTTTACAAGACAATTCGACAATGGTAAAACAAGACCAGCAAAGCCGCCCGATGCGCCGACAATCCCGATAGGAGCTGCACATATCTCGTTCTCAGGGCAACACCGGATGAGCAATCTGTACAACTAAAACCGTACCTCAAGTTTCCCTGAGGGGGCGCTGCAAAGGGCTCTAGTTCGGACCAGCACTTAGAGAAGCTCTGGCCCGGGGGGCTAAAATAAAGATGACCCTCGGGCTCCGGAAACCCAAGGGAAAAAGGGCTAGGTGAGGCAAATGGTAAAACCAAGGTTGGGCCTTCCTGGAGGAGTTTTATTCAAAGCGAACTGTCAAGGGGGTCCCATAAATCACCCAACCGCATAAGGAACGCAAAATCTGGGAAAATAACACCGGTATGACGGAAACTAGGGCGGCAAGAGTGGAACAAAACACTAGGCATAAGGCCGAGCCTTCCACCCTTTACCAAGTATATAGATGCATTAATTAAATAAGAGATATTGTGATATCCCAACATAATCCTGTCCACCATGGAGCAATCTTCAACTTTACCTGCAACTAACAACGCTATAAGAGGGGCTGAGCAAAAGCGGTAACATAGCCAAGCAACGGTTTGCTAGGAAGGGTGAAAAGGTTAGAGGCTGACATGGCAATTTGGGAGGCTTGAAGAGCAAGTGATAGGAAGCGCAGCATAGCGATAGAACGAAACAACTAGCATAGCAATGATCGTAGTGAGATCCAGGGTAGTGGTCATCTTGCTTGAAATCCCTTAAGGAAGAAGAACGAGTCCATGAAGAAGACGAACGGGAGTAGTCGAACGAATCCTCACGATCGCAACGAAACGGGGACTATCGAGAAGAAGCACACAACATGGTAAACACACCACACATGAACAAGGCATGATGCTCAACCAAGTATGATGAATGACAAGGCTACATGAAGCTACTCATGGCAAGAGATGATGCATACAAGAGCAACACATCAAAGGAAGGTTAAATGAGGCCGGAAACAACATTTAACAATTCCGGTAAGTCCTCATGTGCAAATTTAGAAGTTGGTCCAGATATGAATAAACCTTATGTTCAAGTTGTTAAACAGCAAGTTAAGATGCACCAAGATGATCTACACGAGATTCTAGTCAAGTTACATATAAAGTTCATTGAATTCGTAGCTACGGCCTAGAAGATATGAGCAAAACAAGTTAAGCATGGCATTGATGCAAAAGGCACTCAAACATCAAGAATACACCTCAAAACAAGGATGCAACATGATAATATGAAACTACATGCAATTCGAAGCAATTTTCATATAGAGCACACTCAAAACGGAGCAACGGTTCAACACACACACTCTATAAAAGTTTAAAGGACAAGCTGTCCAAAACAGCAACTAGGCATCTAGCAAGCATCAAAACAACATGCTACAGCACAACAATATGAAAACAAAAGGCATGGACATGATGTACAGGTAAAGCATGACAAAACATGAACACTGAGATATCTCCAGAAATCACTTGAACATGCTCAAAAAGACATGGCAAGTTTGCAAATAATAACAGTTTCAGGCTTGGCAGAAATAACATCAGGTTGCAATGTTTAGAGCTATCAAACAACATGTTCCAGGAAATTGACATGGCAAAAAAAGGCACGGAATGAATCTACTAATCTCATATAACGAAAGGCCCTTAGTTACCATGAGCTAAATGGGCACAGAAAATATGATGGCACCCATGTAAACATGGCAATTGATATGACAGATTTAGACATGGCAGGAACAACGATAAGTAGGCATGTTGGTGAGCTTGAACCAATCACCACAGAGCAATACATGGCACGGAAAGGCAACCAACAGTAAGATGTCGTACTTATGAAACTAAATATGGCAAGAGAAAGTTCATAGGGTGCATGGATCACGAGCACCACACATGGCAAAACTGAACTTAATGTTAACAGGCTGACAGCAACGTAATTTAGCAAATTGAGAGCAAGATTACGACAAGTTACTCAGTCTATAAATGCAACCAGGGGCATGAATGGATATAGCATGACATGTATAACAAAACATCCTTAGTGAACATCTCCAGATTATGCATAGAATGACTTGTAGCAGCAAGATTACATAGCATCATGATATAACAGATTCAGCCTAGCAAAACAGTAAAAGCAAGTACCCTACTTCACGAGCTCGATGCACTCACGACAAGAATCACAAAAATAAATGGATTGCACCAATGTAAAGATGGCATGATCTATCTCAAAACACATGTAGACATCAAGCTCATAGGATGCACAAATCAAATGCAACAAAAATGACAAATCACCTAGTTCTGTTAACAGACAACAGTTAACATCATATATCACTTGCAACGATGATTCAGGTGTCAAGATGGACTCAAACAAACATGGCACAATGGAATGAAATGAAAATCATCTCACAGCAAAAAAATTGATATATTACACGCACAAAACAGAGCAGTATGCATGGAGATATGGCATGATGAACTAGGGACCAGAATGTGAAATAAAAAGGACTTAGCCGAGAAATCGAGGTCAACCTTCGAAAATAGATGTGAGATCTGAGATCGGGAGCTCGTCGGGGTTGATGTGGCGGCGGCCGGAGACAAGGAAGGAGAGGCTGCGGGGCGGCGGCGCTCGCCGGAGGAGGCCGGGAGAGGAGGGAGACGGCAGGATCCGGCGGAGGGGAGCGGTGGCGCGTCGGGCGGAGAAGCGCGGGGCGGCGCGTTGGGCGGAGCTGGGCGGCGCTGGAGCGGGGTCACCGGAGGCGGCCGCTGCCGGAGTGGAGGCGCGCCGGCGACCTCGGGCGCGGGCGGCGGAGCGCTTGGCGCGTGGCGGTGGAGGAGCACGCAGGAGCTCGGGCGCGGGGCTCCCACGGTCGGGGCGGCGGCGGCTCGGGCCCCGCGGGCCGGATCTGGGCTAGCGGGCCCGCGGTGGTGGGAGGCGGCGGTGGCAGGTGGCGGCCTGGGAGTGGAGGAGACAGGCGGCGGCGCTGAGGTGTCGGCCTATCATTGGCCGGAGCGATGTGGCGGCGGGGGTGGACGCGTCCGGCGCCTACGGACATGTCCGGCGGCGCGGAGGGAGGAGTTTAGGGTTCATCCATGAATATTCGGAGGGAGACACATATTTATAGGTAGAGGGAGCTAGGAGATGCCAAATGGAGTGTAGTTTTCGCCCACATGACCGTGATCGAACGACCGAGAGCATGGAGATGTCTTAGATGGGTTATTGGGCTGTTTTGTAGGGGTGTTGGGCTGCACACAAAAGAGGCTTTTGCGGTTACCCGATTAACCGTTGGAGTATCGAACGAACTCCAAATGGCACGAAACTTGACAGGCGGTCTACTGGTGGTATACCAAGGCCGCTTGGCAAACCTCGGGCCATTCCAAGAAAGTTTAACACCCACTCACAATAGGAGACAAAAGGGGGACGGCGGAGGACATAGGATTGCCGTATTGCAAAACGGACAACGGGAAAAATGCTCGGATGCATGACACGAACACGTATGCAATGCAATGCACATGATGACATGACAAAATGCAACACGTAAGCAAAAGACATGGCAACGACGGCGAATATCTTTCGGACACCTGGCGCACCAGATCCGGGGCGTTACAACCTCCTCCGATCTCAACTCCAACTCCATATATTCCATCTCGGGGAGAAAAAAATCTGAGAGAAAGTTTCATCGCGTTTCACGACACGGAGCCACCGTCAAGCCCTAATATCTCCCGGGAGGGCTGATCTGGAGTCTGTTCGGGGATCCGGAGAGGGGGATTTGTCGCCGTCGTCGTCATCAACCATCCTCCATCACCAATTTCATGATGCTCACCGCCGTGCGTGAGTAATTCCATCGTAGGCTTGCTGGACGGTGATGGGTTGGATGAGATTTACCATGTAATCAAGTTAGCTTTGTTAGGGTTTGATCCCTAGTATCCACTATGTTCCGAGATTGATGTTGCTATGACTTTGCTATGCTTAATGCTTGTCACTAGGGCCCGAGTGCCATGATTTCAGATCTAAACCTATTATGTTTTCATGAATATATGTGTGTTCTTGATCCTATCTTCCAATTCTATAGTCAACTATTATGTGCTATGATCCGACAACCCCGAAGTGACAATAAGCGGGACACTTCTCGGTGGTGACCATAGTTTGAGGAGTTCATGTATTCACTATGTGTTAATGCTTTGTTTTGATTCTCTATTAAAAGGAGGCCTTAATATCCCTTAGTTTCTGTAAGGACCCCGCTGCAATGGGAGGGTAGGACAAAAGATGTCATGCAAGTTCTTTTCCATAAGCATGTATGACTATTTACGGAATACATGCCTACATTACATTGATGAATTGGAGCTAGTTCTATATCACCCTATGTTATAAATATTGCATGAGGAATCGCATCCGGCATAATTATCCATCACTGATCCATTGCCTACGAGCTTTTCATATATTGTTCTTCGCTTATTTACTTTTCCGTTGTTACTATTACAACTACTACAAAAACCCAAAAACATTTATCTTTACTGTTGCTATTGTTACCTTTATTATCATACCACTTTTGCTACTAAACACTCGGTTGAATACTCTACCCTCGAAAGCTGTTGTGGTCCCCTATACTTCTGGGTTATCATATTACACCACAACGGTGGCATGAACAAATATAAACCTTGCGTCTCTTGTGTTGTTCATCGTGCTAGCTTAGAATCGCGGCGAGGTTGTGGGCGTGTTTCGGTAGGGAGAAGATCTTCGTGCGCACCCTATAGTTCGAACCTTAAGGGTTTTGCCGGAACCCAATATCCGACAGCTGAGTATTTAAACTTGAGAACAGACAGTCCCGGACACACAGTCCTCACCGTATTCTCGTTGAGCTAAAGTCACAGAGACCTCGCCCAACACTCGTGGTAAGTCTTCAGGTGACTTCCAAACCTTCACAGACTTGGTCATTCGGCGATCCACAATTCCTCTTGGATGGTTAGACCATGAAGCCTAGCCATCTGGAGGATGCACAGTCCTCAAAGGTAACAAGCGTCAGTTCCACACAAGAACAATCTCTTCAGTGATGCTCAATCACTTTGGGTTTGTAGGTGGTTGGGTTTGGTTTTTGGGTTTTCCTTACTTGATGATTTTCGCTCAAAGTCCTCGGAGAATGGGATGCTCACAATGACAAGTGTCAGTTTCTCGCGGAGCAGCCAACCAACTAGTGGTTGTAGGGGGCGACTATTTATAGCCTAGGGAGCAGCCCGACATGATAAGACATAAATGCCCTTCAATGATATGACCGTTAGGTGGGTAGATATTTTGGATAGCTGGCGCATAGCACAACAACGGTCAGATATTCGAGGTTCAAATTCCTCAGGGCTATCATGTTCCTCACTGTGTAGGCAATCCGCACTGGCGAATTCCGAACTCCTCAGTCAGGACAAATTCCTCGGAGACTAGAAGATCTTCGTCTCTGTCACTGAAGAAATTGACTGAACTGATATGAGATTTCCAATGGCTTCACTCGAAAGGATTAGGTAGTTGTAGGATTTTGAGATGAGCATCACTTGGAAATCAGTTTCCTTAGTATTACCTCGACCCCCTTTAACAGTACGGTGTTTCCTATGACTCTAGAAAGAGAAAATGAAACTACGAAAACAAAAGTCTTCACGCTTCATAATCCTCGCATGAATATCCAAGTCTTCAAGGTCACACCAATTTCTTCACTTTCAAAATCTTCAGGAGAACCAAAGTCTTCAGCTGAAGACATACATATTTAGGGGTCAACTTTCATTGTAAATATCAAACACCTCATAGACTTATAGAGCCTGTGTACACTTAGAAACATATTAGTCCCTTAACCTATAAGTCTTCAATACACCAAAATAACTAAGGGGCACTAGATGCACTTACAATCTCCTCCTTTTTGGTGATTGATGACAAATAGGTTAAGTTTTCAACGGGGATAAACATATCAATTGAAAGTGTTGAGGAATTTGATTGCAAGATATAGAAGAACTCCCCCTGAAGATGTGCATACGTGAGGAATTTGCTTTCAAAAAGCAATGCACATTGTAGAGTAATATCATGGAGGTCTCCCCCTATATCTTGTAGTTCATAAACACATTTAACATATCGAATGAAGAATTTGGAATGCATGATAAAATATGGTGACTGATGTAATAGACCCGCTTGATTAACATATATGAGGAAATAGCATGCGGAAAAATAGAGCTAAAGTATATGAGGAAATAGCATGCGGAAAAATAGAGCTAAAGTATCAAACCACCATCGGACTTAAGTTTACAACTCGATCCAACAAATACTTTAGAAGAATGAGAGTTGTAACTTAGCAAAAAAATGCCCATATATAGACCCGCTTGAAGACTAACTCAAATTTCTCCCCCTTTATCATCAAATGACCAAAAGGGACGAAAAGTGAGGACTAACGCCCCAGAAGAACATCATTATGATGTCGATGGAGGAGCGCTCGCGTTGTTGGGGTCGTCCGTTGTTGTAGGGCCTGGCGCAGTGTCATCTAAATCTTCAGCTTCGTCCGTCTCGCGCGATGAAGAATATGAACTGACCACCAGTGGAGGAACTTTGACCTTCTTGAATTTCTTTGAGGGAGCCTGTGACTCTGGACCCCCGGATTCATATCTGGATGTAGGTTCCAGTCCGCGCGCCCTCGAGCCCGCCGATCCTGGTTGGGCTCCGGTGATGGATTTCACCGCGGCGGACGTCTTTCAGCACTCTCCCTTTGGCGACATGCTGGACTTATTGAAGTCTCTCTCTTTGTCAGGAGACTCCAGGCCGAACTATGTCCGGCTCGAGTGGGAAGCAGACAACGACGGAATTTGTTGCCCACCCACCACCCACTTCATTGCCACGATCGATGATCTAACCAACGTGCTTGACTTCGACTCCGAAGACATCGACGGTATGGATGACGATGTAGGAGAATTATAGGAGCCACCGCTCACCGGGCGGTGGACGGCCACCTCCTCATATGATATATATATATGGTGGACACCCCAAAGGAAACCAGTGGCGGTGAGGCAATGGAGGATAAGCCCTCAGGGAGAAAAACAAAACATGTGCGTTATCGGCGCCACTCTAAGCCCTGCCACATCAAAAACGGCCCCGAAAACGAGAGCAGTCCGGATGGTGCCGAAGAGGAATACAACCTTAGTTAGCCTACACTCAAGCAGGCCGGACCGATAACGATGGGAAGCTTGGAGAGGGAGAATTACACACCCCCCCTCCGACGACGAGGCAAGCCTCGGCAATGACGAATTCGGCGTACCTGAAGACCTAGTGGAACAAGTTCGCTTCAAGCGACGGCTCATGGCTATGGCAAGGAGCCTGCAAAGGAAGCAAGAGCAGCTTACAGCTGACCAAGTCGTGCTAGAGGATAGGTGGACCAAGATACTGGCCACCTAAAAGTACGAACTCGATAGCCCCAATAAAGGGCACACACGGCACAACTGGCTACCTCAACTCAAGCAGGAAAACCACAGGCACGCACACAGACGCCCACACATCACTACGGTCCAAGACGGCAAGAAGCATACACGAAGAGGCACCCTCAGGCCTCGACACAAAGGTCATAAACGTCAAGACAAGGAAGCTGGTGCCAAATTCGGCAACTCTCAGTCCGGTAAACGGACAAAGAACAGCCCGAGCCTATTCGACCAAAGCCACACATTGGATTAGCCGTGTGAAATTCACGGTACCCCCAGAAGGATGGCAAAGCATACCAATAGAGAATGCAGGATCCTCAAAACAAAGCGGCTGGTCGCACGCCGGAAGCAATAAGGGAAGGCGCCTCGTCAAGAACCCCACGCCCCAGAGCATAACAGTACGGCCGATCGCCCAGGATCACATAAACCACAACAAGTCAATTGCAATACCTCTAGACCTAGTAGTCCGGGGGCTCCATAACACGTAAAGCCCACAAGGATATGAAGCCACGAATAACATCTCCTAAAAGATGTAAGGCACAAAGGCCAAGCTTTAGTTGCCCACCACTCTAACGGTTGTCTTCGGATAACCCAAAAATGCTACGCCAAAGAATAAATCTTCGGCACCTTCCCACCATGCGGAAGTTTACGGTATGCTAACAGGAAAAACCACGTCGACTAGATTCCACATGGTAAATTACTCAGGCCAACTATCCAAACACCCATTTCAGAGTCCGCACTACCTTACGGTATAACGGCTAGGCATACCGGGGCCCGATTAGGTACCCTGGGACCAACAACAAGAGGACACCCACCTGCCTTCAAGCATTTTGCATTTGCAAACTAACGATTGACACAGAACAAGATCGGCGACATGGAATTAGCCCGGACACACAAAGGAAGGAACATGCAGGTAGAAGGCAGTTCGGATTCATTCTTGATCCACTCACAACCCCCTCCAGTCCGGCCACAATAGGTTCTGCCAAGTAACACCTCTTTCCATACATCATACTCACATGCATAGACATATCACCCTACTACAATGCATAGACTTAAATAGCAATTACCGGCCGTCGTTTATCGCTGACGCCTCTTTGCCGAAAATGACAGCCACGCTCCGCGTTCGCCCGGTCACACCAGGGGCTTCACAGTACGACAATAAAGTCTGACCAGCTTTTCGGTCGCTCGGCACCCCGAACTTATAGCACTATATGCAACTGCTCCGAATCATGTCTTGGGTCATTGGTTGGGTTTGCCCGGCTCCCATGTTTTGGTACCTTACATTCCGTTCTATCGGCTAAGGTAGCACTGGGAGAACTACTGCGATTGTGTCCCGGTTCAGCCGGACGAGCACCTCAGTAGAGAAAGCCGAAAACCGACCGTCATGATGAAGCGAGAGCCGGTCCGCGGTTCGAGAGGTTATAAAATCCTTAAAGATTTATTCCGCACAACGCCATTATAAATGCTGAGTGTGACGGATCAGTCTTCTGATCAGGTGCCAATAGAGCCCCTAGTTCGGCCTTCTGAACACTAGGGGCTGTGCCGACCATAGTCGAATTCATATGGCTAAGTGAGAGTAATAAAGCCTTATAGTCCGATTGCCTGGTTCGCGGAAAGATACACCTCCTTAAAAGGACCCAACTATGGGATAAAGAGCGTTCAATATATCCCGAACACCCCCGTATCCTTTTTACGAAGGGGCAGAAGCCGACGATTGGCCAACTCCCAGGATTTGCATACAATAAACAGCCGCACAGGAAGAACATATGTTCAAACAAAATAGGCAATATATAATAAACATGCCATTATCCCATATTACAACAAGCAGCACAAATGCCCTCAGGGAAATATAATGTCTTTAGCGCACTTGTCCGCCACAAGGCTGGCCCCTTTCATTACACCTTCATAATATAGCTCGGGCTTGCGGTGCTCCTTACCCTCCGGCAGCCCCTCAGTCATCAGCTTCTCCGCGTCAAGCCTCCCCCAATGCACTTTTGCACGGGCAAACGCCATGCGCGCGCCTTCTATACAGACTGACCGCTTGATAGCATCAAGCCAAGGACAGGCACCCACAATCCGCTTGACGAGTCCGAAGTAGCTACTTGGAATCGGGTCCGCAGGCCACAGCCGGACAACTAAGTCCTTCATGGCTAGTTCGACCGCCTGGTGCAGTTCGACCAGCTGTTTCAGCTGATCGATAAATGGCACCGGATAATTCGGCACCAGATACTGCGACTAGAAATCCCTCTCCGCAGTCTTCTTCTCCTTGCTGCGGTAGAACTGAGCGGCATCTGATATGCTGCGAGGAAGATCCGCAAAAGCCCCTGGAAAAATAAGAATTCAGCTTGCCGCTTAGGATTCTTCACATTCTAAACATATAAAGAGCTAAGATTACAGAAGGCCTTACCAGCCGCCACTTTCCGGGCCTCCTGAATGTCCAGCGCACCACCTCGGGGTTCTTCCCGAGCACCTTTCGTAGCCTCGAGAGCTTGGGCGAGTTTGGATTCTTTCCCTTCCAGACTCTGCTCCAAGCCCTCGCTTTTCTTCATAGCTTCCTGGAGCTCTCGCTCAGCCGTGATAACCCTGGCCTCGTGTTTTTCATGAAGTGCCTATTCGGCCTCATCCCTCTTGTTGGCATCAGCCAAAGCTTTCTTTAGTGCCTCGTATTCGGCACCCACTCCTAGAGCACACAATACTAATATTTTTCATTACACACAACTATTCGTTTGTGCGAACTCCAAGACAAATGTTTTCAACATACCTTGCTTGTCTTCCAGTTGCTTCCTCACACGGCCGAGTTCCTCCTCAGCCCGTGTAAGGCTCTGCTTCAGTTCAGACACTTCCGCATTATAAGCGGCCATCCTCTCTGTGGATGCCTGTTATCACACAAAAAGGTATACGTCATTCACATAGCTCCTGCGAGAGCATGGGATTTGATCCACTGCCCGGCTCTGTCTCCTCCGCCGGATAGTGCATCAGGGACTACTACTCATATTATGACAATTCCTCAAAGGTTTCCCAGGAAACATACCTCAAAAGCCTTTATAAGGCCAAGGCAGGACTCGTTTAGGCCGCTCTCGGCGGACTGAATCCTCTCAACCACCGCGCCCATAAGGGCCCGATGCTCATCGACAATAGACGCGTTCTTCAATGCTGTCGATAGACCGCTAGGCAGGTCTTCTCAAACAGAGGATGCCGATGAGGTAGGCAGGCCCCCCACCATCGGGGGTGGCTGCTCGCTCGATCCCGGAACCCTAGAGGTCCCGGGGGCCGTATCCATCCCCGCGTGTTCGGCACCAGGGATATGTCCTCCCTGGTCCGGGTCTTGTCGTGATGACACCTCAGTGTCCCGCCTGGACTTGGGGGAAGGGGCCTGCGGGGGCGTCTCGCTCGCCAAAGTGTCCGAGCCTAGTGAATCCTCCGATGAGGATCGGCCGGCGTATGACCTTGCCGGACTGTGCAATATGTAGGCAACAGTCATAACCACTATACCCAAAAACGATCCCGGACGCATATGCGTGTTCGGATACTTATGACTTCTCCAGGGGCTGGGCCCTGGGATCCCACTCCGGGCTGCTATCGGCAGCCGTGGGGGATGCCCCTGGGAGGGAATGTTTCCCCCTCTTGGGCAATCCGGCCTCCAGAGATGTGGAGGCCGTCCTCTTCCTCCCACCATCAGAGTGAGGCACATCCTCCTCTGCTTCCTCCTCTTCGTCCTTGGACGAAGGATCGTCGCTAGAGTCTTCGGATTTGGCGTCCGAAGCCTCGCGATGGCGAAGGCCACCCCGGGTCTTCTTAACCTTCTTGGAGGCCTCTTTCTTTGGCGCCTTGTAAGGCGCGGGGACCAGCATCTTCGTCAGAAGAGGTCCGGCCGGTTCCTCCGGCAGGGGGGTTGGACAATGTAGCCGCTCCACCTTCTTTACCCATTCCTGAGGTTGCAATGAAACACGATTAAGGTGTCTCCCGCATGACATGCCAACTAAAGCATGAATAGACAGAGTGTGGTTGTGACTTACCGAGCTTGGAGAATGGGATGATTGATACCCACGGTCCTCGGCAGGGCCCGTCCATGATTTGTCGGACTTAAAGAGCACCTTCCAGATATCCTTGTGGGAGGAATCATAAAGCTCCCGAAGGGTTTGGTGCTCGGCCGAATCAAACTCCCACAGGGTACAAGCTCGGCGCTGACAAGGGAGAACCAGGCGAACTAGCATCACCTGGACTACATCGACGAGTTTGACGTCCCTATCGACCACACCCTGAATGCGCGTCTGGAGCAGTAACAACTCATCGGACGAACACCAGTTCGGGCCCTTCTCGGGCCAGGACGTGAGCCGCAGTGTAGCTCCGGATCTGAACTCGAGAGCTGCCGCCCACTTCTTGCCGCGTGGTTTGGTGATATAGAACCACTGCTACTACCACTCCTTGACGGAGTCGTTGAAAGCGCCTTTCGGCCAAACAGCCTTGGGTATCTTGCTTACCATGGCTCTGCCGCACTCGGCGTGTTCGCCACTCACCACCTTGGGCTTCACATTGATGATCTTCAGCCATAGGCCAAAGTGAGGTGGGATCCAGAGAAAAGCCTCGCACACGACGATGAACGTCAAGATATTGAGGAAGGAGTTGGGGGAAAGATCATGAAAATCGATCCCATAGTAATACATGACTCCCCGAACGAACGGGTGAAGGGGAAACCTGAGCCCATGAACGAAATGGGGAAGAAACACGACCCACTCATGAGATTCCGGAGTGGGCACGACCTGTCCCGCCGGGGGAAGACGGTGGCCAATCTTCTGGGCCAGATACCCGGCTCCCCGGAGCTTCTTGATGTCCTTCTCCTGGACAGTTGAGGCCATCCATCTGCCTCTTGCTCCAGATCCAGACATCTTCGGAAAACTTCCCTTCAGTGGGGAAGAAGAGTGCTTGGGCATTAGGGCTCGCACAGAGGGGAATGAGCTAGCGGGAGGAGAAGGCGTGGGTAAAAGAGAAAGGAACCCGACCTCCTTATAAAGGCGATAAAGGCTTTTTGTGCCTCCCCACTTGCCTGGTGGAACCCGTCTGCCTCCCACTCGCCGCGATTAGTGGCACGGTTAGATTACCCATACCCGTATTGATGAGAATCACGTGATAAGGGGACACGATCTCTGTTTTGACAAGACGTGTCAAAGAAACCGCCTCGCAATATGCGCTGTAGCTGGTTGTGGGAAAATGGATCGAATAATGATCCGACCGTAATAACATGCCACGTCATCAGAAAAAGTTATCAGCAGATTGCATTTGTGAAATATCATTCTCTCTACGGTGGCATATGAAGATCATCTTGCAGATCCGGACACGGTCTACGTGTTCGATAACCACTTTGGAGTATTCGGAGGAGGAACCCTCCCTGCAATGCTGAAGACAATACTGCGCGCCGGACTCATCGTCATTGAAGCCTGGTTCAGGGGCTACTGAGGGAGTCCTGGATTAGGGGGTATCCGGATAGCCGGACTGTGTACAACGTCCGGACTATTGAAGCGTGAAGATACAAGACTTAAGACTTCGGCCCGTGTCCGGATGGGACTCTCCTTTGCGTGGAAGGCAAGCTTGGCGATCCGGATATTATATTTCTTTCCTTGTAACCGACTCCATGTAAACCCTAGCCCTCTCCGGTGTCTATATAAACCAGAGAGGTTGGTCCTTAGAAGGCCAATCACAATTACAACCATACCATCATAGGCTAGCTCTTAGGATTTAGCCTCTACGATCTCGTGGTAGATCTACTCTTGTACTACCCATATCATCAATATTAATCAAGCAGGAAGTAGGGTTTTACCTCCATCGAGAGGGCCCGAACCTGGGTAAACATCTGTGTCCCTCACTTCCTGTTACCATCAGCCTTGACGCATAGATAGGGTCCCCCTACCCGAGATCTCCTGGTTTTGACACTGACAGCTGTGACCAGTCAAAGCCCTGTTGGAAGTCCATGAGAGAGAATAGCCCAGGTGTGGTCAAAGACTTGATGTAGATAATAGTGATTCTTCTTCACAGTATTTTGAGCGACTGTCATGTCGTGAAGAATTGCACCAAACTGACGCTTGACCCACTTGTGATTTCTGTCCACCTTCTGATGAAGACTTAGGAGCAGCTCACGTTCAGTCATCACACGCGGAGCAGTGGCTTGAGGATTTTGCTTTGAAGCTTTTGCAGCAGTGTCATGTGTGGCAGGGTCATCATTAGTGGAGTAGGCTTCATCAATAACTGCAGCCTTGCCCTTCTCATCAGGGGAAAATAGTCCGTTTGAGGACTTCAATCAGGGGCAAATAGCTGAGATGATTTTGAAAGTCAGCCTTGTAGTGAATTGAAGTCCTTGATCTGATGAATTTCATGATCCAGGGAGCATAAGGCTTCAACTCAAAAGGTGACAAAGCAACATTGGCCAAAGTCCTCATGAAGAAATCATGATAGTTGATTGGAATATCATGCATGATGTTGAAAAGCAAGTTCTTAATTATGCCAACAACTTCTTCTTCTTCAGAGTTGTGGCCCTTAATGGGACTAAGGGTTTTGGCCATAATGCGATAGACAGTCCTTGACACATACAACAGATCCTTAACGAGCAAATTTGTCCTTGGCGCTTGGCCAGCCTTCAAATGCTTCATCAACACTTGCATCAGATGATTTGACAATTCAGGTTCATGATATAGCTTCAGTGCTCCTATAGTGGGCGGACAGACTAGAACGACATGAAGCAATTCAGACGTCGGAGCTTTGTGATGAGTATTTTCAGTCATCCAGTCCAAAACCCATGAATTTACATCGTCAACATTGCCTGTCAAATGCAGAGTGGCATAGAACTGAAGAATTAGTTCTTCATTCCAATCGCAGATGTCTGTGCAAAAGTTGAGCAGCCCTGCATCGTGAAGAACACTAAGGACTGGAGTAAAGCATGGTAGTGACTCCATATCCACATGCGGAATTTTGCGTGTGGTCAAACACTTTGCCCTTGTCAAATAGCAGTGTTGAATAGAAGTTCATATGAGAAGCAGTCCAGAAGTGCTTGTGGCAAAGGCGAGCAGCATCATAGAGATTGAAGTCAGAGAAGAAATGTCGTTCAGCAAAGAAGTCATCGGCCTTGAACTTCTGCTTCTTGGAGTGAGGATCCTGTGGCTTGGGCTAAAGATTTATAGTTTTAGTCTTCACAGCCGCTTGAAGCACAGCCTCTGGAGCCTCTGGCTGAGGAATCTCATGAGCAGTTTCTTCTGCTGTCTTCTTTTCAATTTCATCAGCACTAGTGGCTGGAATTTCCTCGGGGATGGAGTAATGTGAAGCTTGACCTTGATCAGAACCCGAGTGAAGTACTTCATTGTGCACGGGGGACTGATGAATTTGATGCAGAGGAGTGAACATAGGAGAATTGGGATGATGACTTCCCCAATAATCTCCATTCATCACTGGAGTCCTAGACCCGATGTCCACATCCTCTTCTTCAGCTTCAAATTCTTCAACATCTGCCTCTTCAGCAGTGAACAAAGGCAGTGGCGATGATACTTCAACTTCTTCATCCAACTGCTCTGATGTAGCATCAGATGGATCTTCTTCCTTAGTGTCATCAGTGTTGACATATTCTTCACCAAAAGGAACAAGGCATGACATTCAGTGAACAACATCAATGGGATTCTCAAAAGAGCTCGTCAAAGTCTTCGGAGTTGAAGACTCTGAGGTGTATGATGCTTTCCGCTTCTTAGTTGCTGCCCTTTCGGCAACGTTGGTTTTCTTCGCTTCTGATGCAGAAGGAAGGAGAGTGCGTTTCATCCATGAAGATTTTGCAGGGGGAGCAGATGAAAGAGGCATAGTTTCTCCAGGCAGAACTATTTCAGTTGCCCTGGCAAGTTCAGATTCTTCAGGCGCAGCGGCAGGTTCTTCAGCTAGCCTGGATTGATCTTCTGGCGCAACATTGGTGGTTGCCCTGGCAGTTTCATCAGGAGCTGGAATAGCATCATCAGCCCTGGCACTCTCAATTTCTTCAGCAGCCTGAGTTTCATCAGCGGTGCTGGCATGTTCTTCAGTGGGCTGAGCTGATGCTACACGGTGAGGAACTTCTTTCTGCACTTCAGTTGCAACCTTGGGCTTGAGGCTTTTAGCCAGTGAGGGAGTCCTAGATTAGGGGGTCCTCGGACAGCCGGACTATATGCTTATGCCAAACTGTTGGACTATGAAGATACAAGATTGAAGACTTCGTCCCATGTCCAGGTGGGATTCTTCCTTTCATGGAAGGCAAGCTTGGCAATTTGGATATGTAGATTTCCTTCTCTATAACCGACTCTGTGTAACCCTAGCCCCCTCCGATGTCTATATAAACCGGAGGGTTTAGTCCGTAGGACAAGAACAATCATAATCATAGGCTAGCTTCTAGGGTTTAGCCTCTACGATCTCGTGGTAGATCAACTCTTGTAATACTCATATCGTCAAGATCAATCAAGCAGGAAGTAGGGTATTACCTCCATAGAGAGGTACCGAACCTAGGTAGACATTGTGTCCCCCGCCTCCTGTTACCATTAGCCTTAGACGCACAGTTCGGGACTCCCTACCCGAGATCCGCCATTTTGACACCGACATTGGTGCTTTCATTGAGAGTTCCACTGTGTCGTCACCATAAGTCTTGATGGTTCCTTCAATCATCCACAATGATGCAGTCCAGGGCGAGGTTTTCCTCCCGAGACATATCTTTGTGTTCGGCGGCTTCGCACTGCGGGCCAACTCGCTTGGCCATCTGGAGCAGATCGATAGCTACGCCCCTGGCCATCAGGTCAGGTTTGGAAGCCTGAACTACATTTCCGACATCCGCGGAGACTTTATCTTTGATGGATTCGAGCCCATGATAGGTGCGCCCTACAGTCGCGATGAGCATGACTTAGATCTGCCATCGGACATTGTTCAGGAGATCACACCTACAGCTGCCCCGGCTTTAAATCCGGAGCAGATCATGCCATCCAAGAACGGGAGGATGGACCCCGCCATGGAGGCCACACACTCTGCGGCGATAGAGCCAAACACAGATTTCACTTCCAAGGAGGTCTGTGTCATCGGACCCTCAGACTCGTCTCCGGCCATAGGCTCCGAACCGCACGCATCCGTGCCCATCGGATCTAACTGGGCACCGATCATGGAGTTTAGCTCCGCGGATATCTTTCAGCACTCGCCCTTGGGTGACGTACTGAACTCGTTAAAATCTCCATCCATGTGGGGAGACTCTTGGCTGAACTATGTCCGGCTTGAGTGGGAAGCGAACGATGAAGGAATTCGTTACCCACCCACCACCCACTTAATTGCCACTGTCGACGACTTAACCGACATGCTTGATTTCGACTCCGAAGACATCAACGGTATGGATGATGATGCCGGAGAAAAACGGGAACCACCGCCCCTAGGGCGCTAGATAGCCACCTCATCATATGATATATACATGGTGGACACACCCAAAGAAAGCATTGGCGATGATGCAACGGAGGATAATCCCCTCGAGAAGAAAACAAAGCACCGATGTCAGCGGCGCCGCTCTAAAGCCCGCCATAGCAAAAACAGCGATACCGGGACAAGAAAGAGTAATACCCCGGATGACACTAAAGATAATGACGACCCCATAGACCCAGCGATGGAGCAGGATGTGTCAGGGGACGACAAACATAGTCCGGGCCGCTGTCCGATCACAACGATGCCGAAGACAAAACTTATAAACCTGTCTCCGGAGAGGAGAACAGTCCGGACGACGATGCACACATCATCCCGGAAAAGCATTTGGAACAAGAGCACCTCCGCAGAAGGTTTATTGCCACCGCGAGGAGCTTGAAGAAGCAGAAGCAATGGCTTAAAGCCGCGCAGGATACGCTCAACCACAGGTGGAACAAAGTGCTTGACACTGATGAAATATACGGCGGTGATCGCCACACAAAGAGCTACCCAAAACGCAAGCTGCTGCCCGAATTTGACGACGAGGCTATCGCGCCCATTCCACCGAAGAACAATACGGCCGATCTGCTGGACCGACCACCCCATGGCCGAGACAAAGCGGATAATGATGCCACACACAAGTCAGCACACGATCTACATGAGCGCCTGGACAAAGAGCCGTTATGGCTAGGTACATCTATGGATCCAGGAAGCGTGCTCCTACACAGGATCACGGCCACCAAACCGACTATACTGATCGACTACCAGCTCGAAATCGACACCGAACACTATAGCCTTCGGACGCATGTCACGACACATCCAAATGCAAGGGTGGTGCACACCCCCTGTGTTTCACCGATGAGGTGCTGGATCATGAATTTCTAGAGGGGTTTAAACCCATAAACATCGAGGCATATGACAGAACGACAGACCCTGTAGTCTGGATTGAGGACTTTATTCTTCACATCCATATGGCTTGCGGAGACGATCTCCACCATCAAATACCTGCCCCTCAAGTTGAAAGGACCAGCTCGACACTGGTTGAAAAGCCTCCCCAAAAATTCAATTGGAAGTTGGGAGGAACTCGAGGATGCTTGCAGGGCTAACTTTCAAGGGAACTATGTCTGACCTTCGGATGCAGACGATTTAAGTTACATACTCCAACAACCCATAGAATCATCCCGTAAGCTTTGGAACAGATTTCTCACCAAGAAGGACCAAATCATCGACTGTCCGGATGCTGAAGCCCTAGCAGCTTTCAAAAATAGCGTCCGAGACGAATGGCTTGCCAGACACCTCGGCCAGGAAAAGCCGAGTACAATGGCAGCCTTAACAACTCTTATGACCTGCTTTTGCGCGGGAGAGGACAGTTGGTTAGCCCATAGCGGCACCAGCGACCCAGGCACATCCGAAATCAGGGATGGCAATGGGAAGCCGCAATGCAATAAAAATAAGCATCGAAATAATGAAGACAGCCCAGACAACACAGCGGTAAACGCCGGATTCAGGGGCTCTTGACCTGGTCAACGGAAAAAGCCATTTAAAGGCAGCAGAGATGGACCGTCCAGCCTAAATAAAATTCTAGACAGATCCTGTCAGATTCATGGCACCCCCGAGAAACCTGCGAATCACACCAACAGAGAATGTTGGGTCTTCAAGCAGGCCGGCAAGCTAAACGCCGAACACAAGGGGAGGGAGTCGCCAAGTGAAGATGAGGATGAACCTCGCCAGCCGAACACTGGGGGACAGAAAAATTTTCCACCGGAGGTCAAAACAGTGAACATGATCTACGTCACCCACATACCAAAGAGGAAGCGCAAACGCGCACTCTAAGATGTATACGCTGTAGAGCCCGTCGCCCCCAAATTAAACCCATGGTTGGCCTGCCCGATCACTTTCGATCGCAGGGATCATCGACTAGTATCCGGCATGGAGGTTCGGCTGCCTTGGTACTCGACCCAACAATTGATGGATACCATCTCACCCGAGTCCTCATGGATGGCGGCAGTAGTCTTAATCTGATATATCATGACACTGTCCGCAAGATGGGGATAGACCCGTCAAGAATCAACCAAAGCAGTACTACTTTTAAAGGAGTAATACCAGGCGTAGAGGCCCGCTGTACGGTCTCTCTAACATTAGAGGTTGTATTCGGTTCTCCCGACAACTTTCAAAGCGAAGAACTAATCTTCGACATCGCTCCATTCCAAAGCGGCTATCATGCACTACTCGGAAGAACAACCTTCGCTCGTTTCAATGCAGTACCGCATTACGCTTATCTTAAACTTAAGATGCCAGGTCCATGTGGCATCATCACAATCAGCAGAAATACAGAGCGTTCCTTGCGTGCGGAAGAATATGTGGCGGCTCTAGCAGCCGAACCACTAAACGGCCTCTCCAACCCAAATGACTGGTCGGTCTTCGAGACCACGGACACGACTAGACGTGTTCGGCGCACCACTAGTTGTAGCAGCCCAGATAAACCTGAGCTTCGTCAACGGATATGCCCCCATATGTGGTGCTAGGGGCTGCCTGCATGTAAAAGGGTCCATAGTTCGGCTCGACCCTATTAATACACAATAGATTGAATTCTCATGGTACATTAAGAATAACCAACTTTTCGCATGGTCACACCAGATTCTTTCACCTGGGTTTTTCCTTTTTGTTTCATATGACCATCGTACTACACCCTTCCAGGATACGGCACAACGGAGACAAAGGCGCAGACGTGCAGTAGGGCCCCGTTCAAAGGTTTCTTTTTAGATTAAGACCCTGTGTAAACCTTTTTTTATTGTCTCTTGTTGCCTCACACCCTCCGGGCTTAAAATAACCAAGAGGGATACTGGCGTTATTGGCAAGATTTGGGATCTATGCTCTCACCACAGACGCTCTTTCGTCACGCCAGATTAATGCACATACCTGGAAATTCGGGGCTCATTATCGAGGGCGGCACTCAGCCCAGTATATGTTGTAAAGTCCGAATACCTTTCGGGAGTGTTTGGCGTCGCGAGTTTGGCCTTATATGCATCAGTTCTGAATCATGTCTTTGGTCAATAGTTGAATTTGCCTGGCTCCCGTGTTTTGCTATGTTACGTTCCACTCTATCGGCTAAGGTGGCATCGGGAGAACTACTGCGATTGTGCCCTAGTTCATCCGGATGAGCACCTCAGTAGAGAAAGCCAAAAACTCACTGTCATGATAAAGCGAGAGACTGGTCAACCACTCGATGACTCAGCGGATTCTTCGCGCTTCCTCCGCATTAACGAAGGATCGGTTTCCTGGTCACGTATGTACGTGCACCGTATTCGGATGAACGTGGATATACCAGGGGCTATATAGTAGCCCCACCGTCAAACTCCTATGGCTAAGTGAAAGTGTTAAAGCTATATAGTCCGATTGCCTCGTTCGCCGCGCCACCACCTCCTTAATGGACAAAGACATTGGATCATGTGTGATTATGCACTTTGCCGAACACCCTGCATTATATGCGAGGGGGCTGAAGCCGACGACGACAAACTTTCAGGTTATATACATTTATACATAAGCGGCCGCACAGGAGGCATTACAATACTTTACGGGCAAAAGTATAAAAATAGCCTTTACTATTAGAAGCATTGTTTTTACAATTAAGATACATGTCACTGGAACATGGTATTCTTTGAGCACTGAGCCTCTATTACATGGGCACCTTCTAAGACTTCTTCAAAGTAGTGCTCGGGAGAGTCCTGGCCCCCGGGCGGACCCCTGGTTGCAATATCGGTGCCTCCATCTTCGCCCAATATGTCTTAACACGGGCAAGGGCCATCCGCGCACCCTATATGCATGTCGACCTCTTGACAACATCGATATGCGGCACGGCACGAATAAATCGTTGCACCAAACAAAAATAACTATCCGGACTTGGTTCCTTCGGCCACAAATGATCCACGACAGCCTTCATGGCAAGCTCGGACAACATATGGAGCTCGGCCCACTCGGCCATTTGCTCATTCAACAGCAGTGGACGCCTTGGATTACTGAACTGTGACCAGAACAATTTTTCTACCTCATGATCTTCTCGATCTTTGAAATACTCCATCGCGTCAACAACACTCTTTGCTAAATCCAAGTATGCGTCCAAAGAACTCCACAATTGATCAAGAGGGGCATACTTCGGATTGCCGAACTT
The DNA here is from genome assembly GCA_963921465.1 of Triticum timopheevii. Classification (NCBI taxonomy): domain Eukaryota; kingdom Viridiplantae; phylum Streptophyta; class Magnoliopsida; order Poales; family Poaceae; genus Triticum; species Triticum timopheevii. The sequence continues at coordinate 386,468,197 of OY997274.1, forward strand.
CGTTTGCAATAAAAAGGGCTTCCCAGCCGCGATATCACCGGTTTGCCGATGCTCCTCCCGCTCCGCTCTGATTTCAGAGCGAGTTTCCTTTGCCGCTTGCAAGGCCATCTTTAGGTCAGCCGTTTTTGTTTAGTTTTCCCTTTAGAGAAGCTCGTATCGGCTAGCGGAATTTTGAAGCTCAAGAGCCATGTTGGCTATTTTATCCTTACTTTGGCGATGAGCAGCCTGCTCGGCTTTTAATTCTTCGGCTACCTTCAGGGCGGCCGCATCACTTCTCCTGGATTGCTCCTTGGCCCGGGCAAGTTCTGCCCGAAGGATCTCCACGGCGGCAGCTCCATCTGCAGTCAAAGCATGCTATAAATACTAGCATCATTATCTTATTAATATTTGCTGACCACCCAAATATACATACCCTGTGCCTCATCAAGCCGCTTTTTCACAAGCTGATGTCCGCATCCGCCACGTCAAGTTGCCGCCTCAGTTCGGCAAATTCAGCAGTCCGGTCAGCTGCCAGATCTGCAGCCGCCTGTGCACAAAAGCGGCGCTATCATTACCTGAGACTATGATCCTCTGGTCGCCTCGTCGGGACGGCAACCAGAGTCTCAGGGGCTACTATCTATACAAAGCATACCTTGTGTGTATGGTACAATCAAATATATATATATATATATATATATATATATATATATATATATATATATATCACTTTGCGTACCTCAAAGCCTCTTAGCAGGCTCGTAAAAGCTTCATTCAACCCTCTTTTCGCGGATGAAATCCTCTCCACCACCGTATCCATTAAGGTACGATGTGCCTCTGATATATCCGTTTGTTGAAGAAGACCCATCAATGTGTCCGGTTGTACATCGGACAAACCCGGGCTTTTTCTGTTGGTCTCCTTAGGAGCCGAGAACTCCGGACTTTGGGCAGCCGAAGAGTTACCTTCTGGCCTTTTCGGATCGGGAGAGATCCTCTGGGACGACACCTCAGGGTCGTCCGCCTCATGAGGCGGGGAAGCAGGAGGAGGCGTTTCGCTCTCCATCATCTCCGGAAGAAGATCCCCCGAGGACGAACATTGTTGAGAAGGACTATGAGCCGGACTGCAAAACATATTTCTTGGTTGTTATTCTCAGGAAAAGAGCGGGGCATGCTTACTAAAGTGCCTTTGTTCACTTGCGGCTTGGTCGATGGCTAGCCCCCTTGTGGGCGCTGTGCGGTAAGGATGCCCTCCAGGACAGGGCCCCCTGGTGAAGGTTTCTTCCCTCATTTGAAAACCTCCATTTCCAAGTCTTCAGGGGTGGTCCTTTTCTTCCCGTGGGGAGAGGGGATTCTAGGTTCTCCTCCCCGATCATCCTACAACACGGGAGCACTAATTCCCCTGGATAGGATGCGTAATGTACCTCCAGCATGAAGCCCGCTTTTGGCTTCCCTATTCCTCCCCTCATACTCCCCTGAAGGCACTTGATAAGGTGCGCGAGCCAGCATCCTAGTTAGTACAGGATCCGGCGAGTCTTCAGGAAGAGGGTCCAAACACCTGATCCACTCCGCCTTTCTTATCCAGTCCTGGCCAAGGGTGGTTTTTCAGAATAATGTTGTGACAAATATAATGACAGCATGTTCGGTCGTGGAGTTACTTACTTGGGTATCAGGACGGTTGCAGTTGAGACATGCATCCTCTATTGTGTCTGGGCACTTTATTCGTGATCCGAAGAATAATCGATACATCACATCGAGCGTCACGCCGAAGAAGCATTGAATGGTTCGTGGTCCTTCCGGGTTAAACGCCCACATACGGAGAGATCGACGTTGGCATGGCGGGACCTGACGAACTAACATTACTTGAATTACATTGACGAGACTAATATCCCTCTTGAGGAGATGTCAGATGCAGCTTTGCAATGTCAACACATCATTAACCGGTCCCCAGTCTAGCCCCTTGTTGACCCCTGATGCAAGTTGTGGCGGAGGGGCAGAGCGGAAGGCCGGGGCGGCTGCCCACTTTGTACCTCGGGGTGCTTTGATATAAAACCACTCCCGTTGCCATAGGTCAGACACCTCCGGGAAGGAACCCTTTGGCCATAAGGCATCGGCACCTTTGCTTATTATAGTGCCTCCACACTTCGTGTGTCGACCATCGATCATCTTCGGCTTCACATTGAAGGTCTTGACCCATAAGCCGATGTGTCGGGTAATGCGGAGGAAGGCCTCATAGACGATGATAAACGACGAGATGTGAAGGAAGGAATCTGGAGCTAGATCATGAAAATCTAGCCCGTAATTGAACATGAGCCCTCTAACAAAGGGATGGAGACCGAAGCCTAGCCCTCGAATGAAGTGGGAGATGAATGCAATGCTCTCGTTGGGTTTGGGAGTAGGAACAACCTGCCCTTGGGCAGGAAGCCGGTGAAGGATTTCGGCGATCAGATACCTAGCCTCCCTAAGCTTCTTGATGTCCTCCTCTATGATAGACGCGGCCATCAACCGGCCTTGAGGGTTGGATCCGGACATGATTGAAGGTCCGGAGCACGTGGACTGAACCTTGGGTGTTGGAACTCGAGGTAGGAGAATTGAAGGATCAGGCGTGGAAAGAAAAGGACAGGTTTTGGCCTCTTTATAAAGAGGATGAATGTCAAGCGTCCTCCGCACGGCCGTTTGGAACTTGCCTAAACTGAGGAGTCATACTAACGGCACGATTGGGTTACCCACGCTCATATTGATGAGAATCCCGTGATAAGGGGAACACAATCTCTGCTTCGATAAGACGTGCCAATAAAACCGCCTCGCAAGACGTGCAATGCCAGGTTGGGAAAAACGGTTCTGATAATAACCGGGACGCCGCGTGATGTCACGCTGGGTAAAAGTTGTCAGCAAATTAGATTTGTGGAATACTGTGCTCTCTATGGTGGTGCGTGGGATTTGTTTTGCAGAGCCGGACACGATTCATGTGTTCAAAATCTACCTTGGAGTATTCGGAGAAGGAACCCGCCTTGCAATGCCGAAGACAATCTGCGCTCCGGACTCATCGTCATTGAAGCCTGGTTCAGGGGCTACTGAGGGAGTCCTGGATTAGGGGGTCCTCAGATAGCCGGACTATATGCTTATGCCGGACTGTTGGACTATGAAGATACAAGATTGAAGACTTCGTCCCGTGTCCGGGTGGGACTCTCCTTTGCGTGCAAGGCAAGCTTGGCAATTCGGATATGTAGATTTCATTCTCTATAACCGACTCTGTGTAACCCTAGACCCCTCCAGTGTTTATATAAACCGGAGGGTTTAGTCCATAGCATAAGAACAATCATAATCATAGGCTAGCTTCTAGGGTTTAGCCTCTACGATCTCGTGGTAGATCAACTCCTGTAATACTCATATCATCAAGATCAATCAAGCAGGAAGTAGGGTATTACCTCCATAGAGAGGGCCCGAACCTGGGTAAACATTGTGTCCCCCGCCTCCTGTTACCATTAGCCTTAGACTCATAGTTCAGGACCCCCTACCCGAGATCCGCCGGTTTTGACGCCGACAACCAGCTTGATGAATCTAACTTTGGCGCCTAGCCAATCAGCTTTATAAGCGTCAAATTCATCACTGAGAGCTTTGATTTCTGACTGTATAGTCACAAGTTCTTCAGTTGACATTTTCAAGACATTTTTCTTCAGATAGTTCTCCTTCTTGTACCGAGCTTTCTTCATAGATCCGGCCTTCTCAAACTTCCATTTTTCTTTGGAAATTAAAGAAGTCAACATGTAACTTTGTCCTGGTGTGAGGTTCAGATCAGGAAGAGGTGTATTGGGATCTTTATGCCAAAGATCTATGTAGTCAAGGACCATTGGCACTAGCGGCCCGGTTTTTTCGGTCTCTGATGATTTGAGCCAGTTCTTCAACATCAGATTCATCTTTAGATGATGGTACTTCAAAAGCGACCTGCTTCTTGTGAGGACTTGACCTTGTGCCGTGTCAACCAGTGACATTTTTCTTCAGCAGCTGCGGCTGTGCTGAGGAACTTGCTAAAGCTCCTGAAGCTATTGAAAAGCTTGTAGTCCTTTGGCATGTGGCAAGATGCACTAGTGCTGAGGACTTTGTAGGTGCAGCTGAGTGCTTTGCTTGAGCAGAAGACCCTGAGGGCATTGAGTAGCTGGGCCATGAAGGCATTGAGGAGCTGGGCCGTGAGGGCATGGCAGAGGAAGATGGCTTCACAGCAGATTTCTCTTCATAGCCTTCTTAGGCTAACTAGCAAAGGCTTCAGCAGCAGTAGCAGAATCTTTGTTGAATTTCTTCACTGCCTCCTTTGCTACCTTAGCCAATTTCCTTTGGCGTTTGGCCCATTCTTTTGGAAATTCCTCACCTCTTCTGATGTTAGAGGGATCAGCTTCTTGCCCTGGTGCCAATGGAGGTCTTGGGCATGGAGGATTTACAGCGAATTTCTTCATGTACTTAGGAGTGACATAGCGGTATTCCCTCCATTCCCATGCCCATCTTCGTTCAATCCGCTGAATGCGCACCTTACGCTGATTTTTATTCTCCTTGCCATGAGTGGCCTCATCAGGAGTGCAATAATCTGCATAAATATCTTCAGGGATTTCAAATGCAGTGTTAGTTTCAGGCCTCTTGATTCCCTTCTGAGGACGCTTTTCTTCAGCCATTTTCTTCAGCTGAGGATTCTGAAAAATAGATATCTCTGAGGAAGTATGCAGTTTTTCTTCAAGGAACACTGCAAATGAGTTAAGTTGATGATAACCTAGTGATTAGTAGCAGACATGTGTACCTGTGAACAAAGTATAGGTGCGAAGAATTTGAAGAGGTCATATGCGTTCTCAGAATTTATTTTTAATAGGAATCAAGTTTGAGGAATTTGACCAAGGGAGTCTGGAGGAATTTCACTAAGAGTTCTTGTCTTAGGTTCCAGAGGACTATAGATTGAAAATCCACACAACTGAGGAATCTTGAAGAAAAGTACATCTTAGAGAGAAAGATCAAGAACAGATGCAACTTTGGTGTTTAAGAATGTGAAGATTGAAGAATAAACACCTTTTGAAGATTTAGTGTAAATCATTAGAATCAACGAGGGTAGTAAAAGCGAGTTTTATTTACCCTTGACGAAGAACGCAACAAACAGTGAGATGAACTGTGGAAGTTCATCCATTTAGATCTTCGTTGCCCTAACTTGGCGGAGGAAGACAGCTACGGCGACGGCGGAGGTGAAGATTTCCGCGGTCATCGCGAGTACGATGGCGATGAGGTCGAGGCAGCTAAGCTCTTCCTCATCGGCGATGATGGAGATTAGCGGCGGCGCTAGGTCATAGAGCTTGAGCGGGAGAGAGAGAGGTCGAGCGGAGTAAATGAGCTGAGGTGCAAGGGGAGGGGTATTTATAAGGAAGTGAAAAACTGTTCGTCCGAAGAATTTGGACGAACGTGCCCCTGACCCTTGCTATCCTAGCAACATGTGTCACCCACGTACAAAGAGGTGGAGATCGTGTGAGATTGTGGGTGAGTTGTTTAATCTAGTCGTGGGATGCGGAAGGATTTGAGCGGCAAAAGCTAAAAAGTTAGATATGAAAATTTTAACGTTTTGTTCACAAATTCTTTAGCTGTCAAGGACATAGTGAAGATTTTGAACGAGGTTCAACTAGAACGCACATGAAGAATTTGTGAACAGACTAGGTTGAGTTTAACATAGAGGGGGAACGGGTCCGATCACATTCACTTAGATGAAAAAGCAACTTGAAGAATTAGCTATAAGTGAATGTTGTAGAGGACATGAAAAAATCAAATATCTATATATATAGCAATGAAGAACAGCGACAGAAAGAATGAGAAAATTGCAAAGTTGAAGAATTTGAAAAACTGAAGAAATTGCAAAATTCAGTTTTAAGATTTTCAACTTTGGTTGGTGGCGTAACCCACCGTATAAGAATGATGATTTCAGACACCACGTACAATTGTCGTAGGGTTCTAAGAATCAAATTCTTCATTAATTTCTTCACACCTAGAGGGTTAGTCTTCATTGATTGAAGAAAAATGTTACTTCGTGTGTTGCACATCTAAGTCATCAATTTTGCATAAGTGTTAGGATGTGTGTCCTTTTCAAAGAACATTAGAATATTCTAAGATATTTAGCTCACACCGCAACTTGCTAAATCTCTTCTCATCAAAGGGCTTTGTGAAAAAATATTGGCCAGCTGATCTTCAGTATTTGCATGGTCGATGGAGATGTCGCCCTTCAACACATGGTCATGAAGAAAATGATGATGAATCTGGATGTGCTTTGTCTTCGAGTGCTGAACAGGGTTGTGAGCAATCTTGATAGCACTCTCATTGTCGCAGTAGAGTGGCACATTCTTCACATTGATGCCATAGTCCTTGAGGGTATGCTTCATCCATAGCAATTGAGAACAACAAGATCCAGCAACAATGTACTCAGCTTCAGCAGTAGAGAGTGATACATAGTTCTGCTTATTCGAGGACCAACATACCAAGGATCATCCGAGGAAATGACATGTGCCTGATGTTGACTTGCGATCCACCCGATCACCAGCATAGTCAGAGTCAGAATATCCAATGAGATCAAAATAAGAGCCCTTGGGATACCATAATCCAAGTGTTGGAGTGTGAGCTAGATATTGAACAATATGCTTCACAGCCTTATGGTGTGATTCCTTCGGTGTAGCTTGAAATCGGGCACCCATGCAAACACTAAGCATAATATCCGGCCTAGTTGCACATAGATACAATAAAGAGCCAATCATGGAGCAGTATACCTTTTGATCGAAGTCTTTACCATTTTCATCGGTGCATAGATGGCCATTTGCGGGCATAGGGATTTTGACGCCTTTGCAATCTTGCATGCCGAATTTCCTCAACACATCCTTGAGGTATTTCTCCTGGGTTATGAATATGCCGTTGTGTTGTTGACGAATTTGAAGACCTAAGAATAATTTCAAATCTCCCATCATGGACATTTGATATTCCTCACTCATCATATAGGCAAATTCGTCACTGTAACCTTGGTTAGTATAGCTAAAGATAATATCATCAACGTATATTTGGCACACGAATAATTCATCATCATATGCTTTGGTGAAAAGAGTTGGGTCAAGTGAACTGGGTTTGAAGCTTTTCTTCATGAGGAATTCCTTTAATGTATCATACCATGCCCGAGGTGCTTGCTTGAGGCCATAGAGGACCTTGTTAAGTCTGTAGACGTGATCTGGAAATTTTGGATCCTCAAAACCTGGGGGTTGAGCAACATATACTTCTTCCTCAATATTACCATTAAGGAATGCACTTTTCACATCCATTTGATGTAAGATGATATTATGATGGTTAGCATAAGCAAGCAATATGCGAATAGCCTCAAGTTTAGCAACAGGTGCAAAAGTTTCATCGAAATCAATTCCTTCAACCTGTGTGTAGCCTTGAGCTACAAGACGAGCCTTATTCCTCACCACAAGGCCATTTTCATCTTGTTTGTTGCGGTAGATCCATTTGGTGCCGATGATACTGTGCTTGTGTGGGTCTGCTCGCTTAACAAGCTCCCACACATTGTTGAGCTTGAATTGATGCAATTCATCTTGCATACCTTGAATCCACTCAGACTCCATGAATGCTTCATCAACTTTGGTGGGCTATGTGATAGAGACAAATGCAAAATGCCCACAAAAGTTAAACAAATGTGAAGCTTTTGAGCACATGAGAGGACCTGGTGCGTTGATGTCGTTGATGATTCTCTCAGTCTACACTTCATTTGCAACGCGAGGATGAGCAGGATGACGACTTTGATTTGGCCTAGCAATTTCTTTGAAGACATTTTCTTCAGTAGCACCAGTGTGATTTTCTTCACGATCCAGAATGACTTCTTCAGCAGATTCTTCAGTAGGGATGACATCCTCAATATCCTTGAACTTGATGGATTCCTCAGGTGACATTTCATCTAGCACAGGAGGTAGGTGCTCTCTTTGAGATCCATTAGTCTCATCAAACTGCACATCTACAGTTTCAACAACCTTGTAATGATAGTTGTTGAAGACTCTATAAGTGTGTGAGTCCTTTCCGTAACCAAGCATAAAACTCTCATGTGCTTTCGGTGCAAATTTAGAGTGGTGGTGAGGATCTCTAATCCAGCATTTAGCACCGAAGACTTTGAAATAACTTACATTGGGTTTCTTGTCAATGAGTAGTTCATATGAGGTCTTTTTGAAGAATTTGTGAATATATACTCTGTTGATGACGTGGCATGCAGTATCAATAGCATTTGGCCAAAAAACTCAGTGGAGTCTTGTATTCATCAAGCATAGTGCGAGCCATCTCAACAAGAGTTCTGTTCTTGCGCTCCAAGACGCCGTTTTGCTGAGGAGTATAGGGAGCAGATAACTCATGAGCAATACCAAGTATATCAAGATATTCATCGAGACCAGTATTCTTGAACTCGGTTCCATTATCACTCCTGATATGCTTGATCTTCGCACCGAAGTTCGTAGATGCTCTTGAGGAAAATCATTTGAAGACTTCCTACACTTCATTTTAGTAAGTGATGATATGCACCCAGGTATAACGAGAATAATCATCAACAATGACAAAGCTATATAATGATGCAGAATTAGTGAACGTGACATAATGAGTAGGGCCAAAGAGATCCATGTGAAGTAATTCAAAAGGACAAGATGTGGTCATGATAGTCTTTGAGGGATGCTTGGCTCTGGTTATCTTTCCACCCTCACAAGCCCCACAAAGATGATCTTTGAGAAATTTGACACCCTCGATGCCAATGACATGCTTCTTCTTCGCGAGTGTATGCAAGTTCCTCATCCCAGCATGACCAAGTCATCGATGCCATAACCAGCCTTCTGAAGCTTTTGCAAGTAGACATGTGGTAGGTTGTGGTCCTGCAGAGAAATCAACAATATACAAGTCTCCTCTCCTAAAGCCTTCGAAGACTTTTAATTGTCAGATTCCATTAGCACAACGCAATGATATTTGCCAAAGACGACAACCATGTCAAGATCACAAAGCATTGAGACAGACATGAGGTTGAATCCTAAGGACTCGACAAGCATGACTTTGTCCATGTGTCTATCCTTTGAGATTGCAACCCTACCTAGACCCAATACCTTGCTTTTGCCTTCGTCAGCGTAGGTGATATGCTTCAGATGAGATGGAGATAAAGCAGTGTCTGTCGTGGATTTGTCACGGCAGATGTCCTAGTGTGAGGACTTAGTCGTGAGGCCAACACATCTATGTGGTAGCTTGAGAGAGGTTGATCAGGACGAGAGATGCAACACACAAGACAAGGATTTAGACAGCTTCGGGCCTTGGGAAACATCATCCGGTAATAGCCCTACATGCTGTTTGTGGCTAGGTCTCATTATGCTCATGAGGGAGACATCATATCTCCGGCTCCCTTTTAGTTGGGTCTAGCCCTAGAAATTGTTTCTTGCTTGTCCCTCTTGGGGTGCCCTGCCCCCCCCCCCTTATATAAGTTGAAGGGGCGGGTTACATGTGGAGTCCTATTAGGATTAAGACTAGTCTATTACAAGTGGAGTCCTAGTCTTTCTTCCTTTGTAAGGGAATAGTCCTTACACTTTCCTCTTAGGCCGGCCCATCATAACATAAGCCGGCCTTTTGGGTCTTGCACCTAGTCTTCTATCTGACCCGCCGTCGGAACCATTAATGTGTCACCAGGCTCATGAATTATCAGACCAGTGACCCCCCAGACTCGTGAGTCACCAATCCTCCAGCGGGTTACCAATGAAACGCCAAGTCCGGCCGGGTCATACTTCCGGCCGGGTCATACCGCGGGGTATATCCCCGACATTAGCCCCCGATTTAATTTGGATTTATCCATGTTAAACTGACCCTAATCATCCTTAAGTCCTTGTCATTTCCTCCTTCTGGAAAGTCCGGGTTAATAGACCAACTTCATAATCAATTTGCTTGTAGAAGAAATATTGTGAATAAAGAATCCATTTGAGTCGGCCTTTAATGCTCTGACTTGACAAAAATATTGGTCTTGAAATACTCATCTATTTTTTAGCCGGCTTTAAGATGTAGAAACTTGCCAATTTATGATTACCAAAATTGTCGGATTTATAAATAGATGTTGCCGAGTCATAATTTTTGCCTATGCCGGGCCATAATTATTGGTGATGCCGGGTCAATCTGGTTTGCTCAAAACTGAGAATTTGAAGATTTTTCTCCCTTATATGTTATATCACCTGTAGCCCCCAAGTGTCGGTGTTGGTATGCTTGGAGCAACCTGGGACTTGTAATTGCCTTATGCTCATAAAAACTTCAACTAGTGTAGCCCCCAAGGACCGTCTCAGTAATATAGTACTGAGTTGGGACTTTGTATATAATTCATTCATAATAACATCATATGATGTAATCTCCACCATGGAGATCTAACCCACACCCACAAGGTTAAAGGCTTTGTACTCTACCAACTGAGTAGTGAACCTTTCAATATAATGGATTAAAGCTTGTGTACCTTGAATTTTGACAAGAGCAATTGGTAGCCCCCAAGGGCCGGCTCATTACAATAAGTTGAGCAAAAAATGACTTTGCATTAGCCCCAAAGTGCCATGGTGCTTGCTCGCAGTGACATGGGACTTGCATATTTGATGTAATATCAATTTGAATAATGTAGCCCCCAAGTGTCGGGTCGTAAGCCTGCAGCGACTCAGGACTATTCCTTCCATTGTAGAATAAATCATATCCATTTATAAAATAATAGCCATTGCGCTAAAGCGGCTTTGAAAACCTCAATCATAATACTGGTTATTGATAATCATAAGAAAAATCCAGCCATGTTGGCTATTTAAGATTTGAATAATATAATTCGGTATAAAAACCTCAATCATTCAATATCATCATGAAAATCTAGCCACTTTTGGCTATTAAAGATTTGAATACCTCATCGGTTGACAAGTAAATCCGGAGTTTAAATACCTAGCGGCTGTTGGCCGATGGCGACTTAATGCGCATTCATTGTAAGCCGGAATTTTTGTAACCCGGCGGCTTATAGCCTTTGAGAAAATCAATAATTGATAACCCTTTTGCACTTATGATGACGTTGATTTGTGCAGATGAGATTTAAAATTATCCTGCACACAAGTAGATCACAAGAACCCTTGGCGGTTTACCGCAGGGCAGGTCATAATATCTGACATATAACTACGAATGTGTAAAAAGGAGTCACAGATAAGCCTGTTATGAATCATAACTTTGAAACATAATATTATCATACCTGTGATATTGAGTTTGCACTGCCGGTTTATGTGACCTGCGCAGTAAGGGCAATAACCCAATCCTTAGAAGCCAAAACTTCCAAAGATATAATGATTTTCATATGTTGGCGACTTATCATAGAAAGCCAAGCCGGGTTAAATTGAAACCACACTTATACTTAGATCTGAACAAAAAAGTCTCAAGACAAAAGAAAAGATTGCTTTCAAAAACTTAAGACAAAAAGAAAGAAAAATCGAGGCTTCTGATTTGAATACGATTAGTAAACCGTTCCAAAGGGGTTAAGCTAGGATTCGAATACAATCATGTAGCCCCGCAGTTTCTTTGGCGTTGCACCGATCAAGAGGGTATCAACATCTATGTTCTCTTTGGTTCGAATACGACCTATGTTTGAACATGAAGCCCCCAAATGACCTTGAGAGTTTTTTAACGACTCTGATTCGAATACGATCAAAGTCGGACCCAAAAGGGGTTAAGCTATGATTTGAATATGATCAAGAAGCCCCCTAGTGGGTTTGGCAGTGTGCCGATCAAGAGGGTACCGACAACTATGTTCTCTTTGGTTCGAATACGACCTATGTTTGAACAGGAAGCCCCCAAGTGACCATAAGTTTTGGCATTGTGCCGATCAAGAGGGTACCGACAGCTATGCTCGAAGCAAGAAGCCCCCATGTGACCATTGGAGCAAGGTACCTATGTTTGAACTGCACATCATAGCAGCAATCTCTCTTTGGCAACCTTTAATTTTTCCTAAGAACTCAACTTTGCAACAGATAATTCTTCTTGAACCAGAATTTTTACACCGAATTTGAGAGTTCTTGAATGCATTGAAACCGGCCAATTCTGCCGAGTCATGCCATTGCAGCCCCCGAGTCTCAAGACGACTCAAGGAGTTGGCTTGAGATTCTCCATATTCGACCATAGCAGAAGGTGTATATCATTGGCGTTGATAGCACGATGTGAATCCACATAATGTTGAAATGACTGCGGCGGGTTATAAATGATCCCGTATGAGCCATGTCAGCAACTCGGCCAATGGTCCCTTCCAACTGGCTGTTTGAAGTTAACCAAACTGTAGTGGCAGCGACTTGTGCGCATGCCCATCGTGCCATCCAATGCAGACGGCGGCTAATAATACATTATAGTTTTGCCTCCACTTTGTTGGAAGAAAACTGGGCTACCCAAGCAGTGACTTGCTCATACTCAATCAACAGCTCATGCAGACAGGTGCGGCCCGGTGTGTTGATGTAGACTAGGTCGCGAGAGATGGACGAAAAAGATGACCGCAACCTCAGAGGCGGCTCAGACAGAGGAATCAGCCGCGGTGTTGTAAGCCGGTGCGGGCGGGAGAGTCGGCCGTGGTGTCGTAAACCGGTGCGGATGGGTGAGTCGATCTCATGATGATCCAGACCGGACTGTGGGGACAGCGGCGTCCACGCGTCCATTGAGCAGCATGACACGGACGAACGCTAGTTCAGAATCATACTGGCACGCTCCATAACCGTGATATAATACCACCTTTTGTAATGGATAATTATCCTGCATGTCAAAATAAACCAAAGTAATTGTTCTTTTGACAAAAATAATATGTGCTAATACAAAAATAGACGTAGATGGATATCACGTGATGCTTGTGAATGAGAGATGACCTCATCATGTCTCCATAAACGATGAGCCCTTGTCCTATTTTACCGGGACAAAAGATGACCCATGTGTATGTCCGCCCGAATGTCTCTTGGATGCAACACAACAAGCTTATATCCAGCAGCTCGAGTCCAAAAGAGAAGGCTGATCCAGATTGGGTAAGAACTCCATAACGCAAGTGCTTAGTCTAGCTTGGTGACGGCAGAAACGAGCGGCCCGAGGTGGAGATGAGGCCAAGGCGGGGCAGCTCACGGTAAGTGCGGGTGAACGAACCAGGGCGGCAGCAGAGTTGAGGCTGCTCGAGGCGTTCAATGACCCGGAGCAGAGGTGGAGTTGCTGCCGCAGGCGGAGGTGGAGGCGAGACCACTCGCACCGGGGCGGCTCACCGCGGCCTTGGCGGTGCCGCGGTAGACGAAGAGAGACGGCCGGCACGGTGGAGAGCCAGCATGATTCTGCGTGAGGCGGCGCAGATGCATGGAGACCGAAGCAGACGGGCGGCTCGAAGTAGAAGACCACGGTGGTGAAGACCGGCACAGCAATATACGTTTAATATTTAAATCCTTCTTTGGAATCCATGTGTACGCAGCAGTTGTAATAGTTCAGGGGTGTTCACTTGGAGGAGCATAGGAATCCATCAGACCTTATTTTTACATGCGTACTGCTTTGATTGATTTGACCAGTAATTTTAATCCAATTTGCTTCACATGTGTCAACAATTGTCAAGCCATTGACCAATTCAATCTTGATTAGCCATGTGACTGGCCACATCAGATATTTTTATTCTCCTTTGCAATTCCTTGAGTGATTGAACGTCCGTGGAGCTCCTGATTGTGGCTGTTTGTAGAAGAAACGACGGCTCACAAGAAATGGTGGCTCGGAACGAAGGTGAAACAAGGAAGCAGCAGTGGAAGTGTCCAACGGAGGCACTCGCATCGGCGAAATGGTTCGGTGTGACGGGTCAGAGATGCAGCCCGGCAGGCCGGCTCACCGACAAAGGCGACACAAGCATGGGATCGAGGCTGCGCTGATTTGCAGCAGAGTCAGAGTAGCAAGTGGCAGCTCACAGCAGCTCAGAGTCACAGCAGAGGACCGAAGGCGAGCAGCAAACTGGCAGGGCGCGATAACGGTGCAAAAGAGCAGCGACTAGTAGTAGTGAGCCGGCAGGCGGGCGCGACGGCGGAGGCGGCACGGGCGCGTGTCCAAGCACCGAGGCGGTGTTGTACAGCGGCGGGCGTGGAGACGAGCCATGGCTACGGCGAGGGCAGCTTGCAGGTGCGGCTCGACAGCGGCCGGCTCGGCGTGAGACCGAAGAGCAGAGGCAGGCGGCAGCTCGCACGAATAGCGAGTGACGACCATGAGGGTAATTCGAGGGCGGCCGTCGAAGCGAGGCGTTCGAGGTCGCAGAGGCGACACATATCAGCAATCGGTTCTGAGATGACAATGACGGCCGATAGCTCGAGGAGGAGGTGGCAAGGGATCCTGCAGACACTGACGGGATCACCTAAGACTGCAACAAAAGGCAAGCCAACGATTCAATTCCGAGGCGAACGCACGGCTCTTCTGTTGGCGGTTCAACGAGGCGAGGATAGGCCATAGCGAGGCCGAGTCGGAGCGAGTTGAAGCGAAGGCCACTCGAAGCCTGAGTCCCGGCACGAATCGGCCGTGGTGACTCACGAGAGGCGCAACCCGTGGTTTGCAGAGTGGAGTTCGTGATTCGGCTTCTGGAACATCTCAGGTGGCCGGGCGGCTTGAGGTCACGGTGGCTCAGTGGCGGCGAGGGTAGCTCACGGTGCGGACGACTCTCCCGTGTACACTCACCACGCGGCAGCGGTTGACAGCACGGAGGCCGAGAAAAACTATGGCAGACGCAGAACGGCAGCAGAGGAAAGCAAAGTGTGATGGGCAGGTAGCATTGATTCCTCCTCCGGGTCGTGATTGGCTTGAACTCGTATCCTTGCCAAACCATAAGTACTAATCCATGGCATTGACTTGTCTGACCCGAGTGTATAGCCTTGGTAATTTTCTGATCGGAGAAAAAAAACGGTTTCAATGACTCTGTAGATCTGGAGGATATACGCGGACCAGTACTAGTTTTTGATCTCCACTTGATTTATCTTTGTATATCCACGTGAACTAGCAGCACTAAGCAGCCTTGGGACTTGAGCCTGTAATCCAGCCGCAGCAACTTATGGAACTCAGCGGATCAGACAGCAGAAATCCTTTGTCCGTTTCGATGGAAACTTTGACCTGACAGATTGCAGGACTCGGCGAAACAAATCTTCTGTCGGGTTGGACAGATCGTTTCGCGTCGGCGGCATGTACGCGAAACACTAATTCTTTTAATCTCAATCTCGTATCTTGTACTCCCAGATCCAAAGCAAATCCTGTGGGATTGTCTCATTCCGGCTCTTCTTCAACCGGCCAATCGCGAGTTTCTCGGTCCCTGAGAGTGCGCCCTCCAAGAACTCAACACCACCGTGCATAGGCCCCAAGGTGGGCACCAACTGTCGAGGATTTGTCACGGCAGATGTCCTAGTGTGAGGACTTAGTCGTGAGGCCAACGCATCTATGTGGTAGCTTCAGAGGGGTTGATCGGGATGAGAGACGCAACACACAAGACAAGGATTTAGACAGCTTCGGGCCCCGGGAAACATCATCCGGTAATAGCCCTACATGTTGTTTGTGGCTAGGTCTCATTATGCTCATGAGGGAGACGTCATATCTCTGGCTCTCTTTTAGTTGGGTCTATCCCTAGAAATTGTTTCTTGCTTGTCCCTCTTGGGGTGCCCTGCCCCCCTTATATAAGTTGAAGGGGCGGGTTACATGTGGAGTCCTATTAGGATTAAGACTAGTCTATTACAAGTGGAGTCCTAGTCTTGCTGTCTTTGTAATAATATTCCTTACGCTTTCCTCTTAGGCCGGCCCATCATAACATAAGCCGGCCTTCTGGGCCTTGCACCTAGTCTTCTATCTGACCCGCCGTCGGAACCATTAATGTGTCACCAGGCTCGTGAATCGTCAGGCCAGTGACCCGCGAGACTCGTGAGTCGCCAATCCTCTAGTGGGTTACCAATGAAACGCCAAGTTCGGCCGGGTCATACTTCTGGACGGGTCATACCACAGGGTATATCCCCGACATAAATAAGTTCCTATCACCATTCCTGTGATTTGTACATCCACTATCGAGGACCCACCCAGTAGCTTTGGGTTGTTCATCTTGCAGATGAATTAGTGCAACTTACGAACCCATATACTTCATCGGTGAAGAATATGATATCAATTTCATCAACAGAAACAGTTATAGCAATATGAGGACGTGAGAAATGAGTAATTCATTTCTTGATGATTAGATTGCGTCCATTCAAGCACATTCAGGTCTCTAGTAAATTCTTCAGACGATCAAGTTCGTCTGGAGACCTGACCCTGCATAAGAGATTAGTTCTTTTTATTCACCACCCACATCTGGAGGGGTGGCAAAGAGTTCATCATTCTGCGAGCTCCATAAGAAAAAGATGGCATTGAAGCCAATGCACTTCATTTCATAGAAGAGGGGTTAGGATAATCATATGAATAAGCAGAGAAATTCTTTGAGGACTTATGAACATAATGATTTGAAGAATATTGCACGTATTCATAGCCTTTAGACTTTCCCTACAAAACAGAAGTGTTAGCACGATGATGTTCATATGAGGACTTGGATCCACGTGAGGAATTTGATCCAGATGAAGAATTCGGTCCATAAGAGGAATTGGATCCATATGAAGATTTTGATCCATATGAAGAACTTGATATGGGGTTCCTATTCTTCATAGGTGGTGTCATGATGACATTCACCTAAAGATTTTCAAGCCACCTTTTGGGAACCCAGATTTTCTTCATAGGGGGGCCGTTCCTGCAGTTAGTTCCAACATATCGAGCAAATACTTCACCATTCTGATTCTTGAACAGTTTATAGTTGGTGTCAAATCACTCATCAGAGGAATATGAAGATTCACAAGTAAAGCCAAGTAAAGTGCATGGATCTACAGAAGGTCCTTTCACAGCAACCCATGAGGTTTTGGGGTACTGCTCAGGTTTCCAGTAGGTCCCATCAGCATTGAGTTTCCTCTCAAAGGCAATACCCTCTTTCCTAGGGTTCCTATTCAAGATCTGCTTTTTGAGCACATCACAAAGAGTCTGATGCCATTTGAGGCTTTTGTATATGACTGTCACATACAGTTCCTTCAACCCTGCATTATTGTGAGTGATACTTGTGGTATCCTCAGATGAGGAATTTGTGACCATAGAGACAGTTGAAGAATTTGCAGCAATAGAAGCATTTGAACATTCAGGTGAAGAATTAGCAGATTCACGCTCAATGCATTTCAGACATGGTGGAATAAATTCTTCCTGAGCGGAACTAATCTGTTGAGCAAGCAATGAATCATTTTCCTTCTGAAGATCTTCATAACTCACTTTTAACTTCTCAAGATCTTGCTTTCTCCGAAGAAATTCATAAGAAAGCTTCTTATGATCAGATAAGAGAGTGTTATGATGATTATGAAGGTTGTCAAACTTAGACTGAAGTCTCTGAAGATTATCAGTCAAAGTCTTAGTTCGATTCAATTCCTCACCCAACAGGTCATCGCTTTTGTCTAGAAGATTTTGAATCTTTTCCAAAGCCTTTTGTTGTTTAACATCAATTTTAGCAAGTTTGTTATAGCTAGGTTTGAGATTATCATCAGATTCATCCTCAGTAGATTTAGAGGGGGAATGTTTGAGTACCTTGGCACCTTTTGCCATGAAGCAATAGGTGGGAGCATAGTCATCAATGCTCTTATCAGCAGAGTTGGGGAGGTCATTTTCTTCAGTGTTGAAGATGGACTTGCTGATATAAGTAGTAATGAGGACTAGGCCCGCCACACTAGAGTATGACTCCTCAGATTCCTCCTCTTCCACACTTTCCTCAGATTCAGCTTCAGAGTCCATTTCCTTGCAATAAATGCACGTGCCTTCTTGGAACTGCTCTTCTTGTGAGATGAAGACTTTGTAGATTTTGATGATGAGGACTTTGAAGATTTCTTCTTCTTCTTTGAGTCATCAGAATCGTCATCTTTGTACTTCTTCTTCCTTGATTCCTTTTCCCATAGAGGACAATCTGACATGTAGTGACCAAGTTTCTTGCATTTGTGTCAAGTCCTCCTTTTGCAGACACGAGATGAGGAATCATCACTTCTTGAATACTTTCCAAAGAGACCATGGCGAGAGAACTTCTGGAATTTCTTCATGAGCATTGCTACCTCCTGGCTCAGTTCTTCAGGGTCACCAAGGTTGCTACCTGAATCTTCACCTTCAGATTCAGAGACTGCCTTGGCCTTCAGCGCACGTGATCTTCCAAAGCTCGGTCCATAGAGGTCTCTCTTCTCAGCAAGATGGAACTCATGAGTGTTTAGCCTCCTGAGGATAACAGCAGGATCTAGACACTTGTAATCAGCTCGCTCTTGAATCATTAGTGCAAGAGTATCGAATGAGGAATCAAGTGATCTCAGCAATTTCTTAACCACCTCATGGTCGATGATGTCAGTGGCACCAAGTGCTTGAAGCTCATTTGAGATGTCAGTGAGGGGATTGAATGTTTTCTGAACATTTTCATTGTCGAGTCTTTTGAAGCGGTTGAAGAGATTGTGAAGAACATCAACTCGGGAGTCACGTTGAGTAGAGACTCCTTCGTTCACCTGGACAGCCTGTTCCAAATTAGCCTGGTAGTTTCCAAAGCACTCACTCTACCGTACTGTCCTTTGCTCAGATGGCCACATATTATATTCTTCGCTCGAGAATCGAGTTGCTTGAATCTCTTCACATCGACAACATTCACAGACAGAGTGACTGAGGGAACACCATTTTCCACAACATATCAGAGATCGATATCAATTGCCTCAAGATGCATGCGCATCTTGTTCTTCCAGTAGGGGTAGTACATCCCATCGAAGGTAGGACACCCAGCCGAGACCTTGATCATTCCTGCAGTCGACATAACTAAAACTCTAGGTGGTTAAACCAAAATCACACAGAACAAGGGAGTACCTTGCTCTTATACCAATTGAAAGTGCGTTATATCAACTAGATGGGGGTGAATAGGCGATTTTTACAAATTCGTCACTGAGGAATTTCTAGGTGAAGAAATTCCTAAGCAACAACACACTAGCAGCGGAATAAACACTCAGGTATAAGCATAATAGAGCAACGGCATAGTCATCATGATGAAATGAAAACAAGCATAGAGTACAGATAGCGTGAAAATAGGATAAGCAGGCTGAAGACTATGTGACTGAAGAATTAGGATTGTGGAATTAGAGAAAGTCTTCAGTCAAAGTTTTCAAATAGTAATGATCAGATTCATCAACCCATGAATGAGGAAATGAAAGGGTTGAGGAAATAGAACCAGTCGGCTTGGTGAAAACCATGATTCGGTAGACCAGTTCCAACTGCTGTGACAGTTGTACGTTTGGTTAGAGCGGCTGAGTATTTAAACTCGAGGACACACAGTCCCGGACACACAGTCCCGGACACACAGTCCTCACCATATTCTCCTTGAGCTAAAGTCACACAGACCTCGCCAACACTCGTGGTAAGTCTTCAGATGACTTCCAAACCTTCACAGACTTGGTCACTCAGCGATCCACATTTCGTCTTGGATGCTCAAATCATGACGCCTAACCGTCTGGAGGATACACAATCCTCAAAGTAACAAGCATCGGTTCCACACAGGAATAATCTCTTCAGTGATGCTCAATCACTTTGGGTTTGTAGGTGTTTGGGTTTGGGTTTTGGTTTTTCCTCACTTGATGATTTCCGCTCAAAGTCCTCGGAGGATGGGATGCTCTCAATGAAAAGTGTCAGTTTCTTGCGGAGCAGCCAACCAGCTAGTGGTTGTAGGGGGCGGCTATTTATAGCCTAGGGAGCAGCCCGACGTGATAAGACACAAATGCCCTTCAATGATATGACCGTTAGGTGGGTAGATATTTTGGACAGCTGGCGCATAGCGCAGCAACGGTCGGATATTTGAGGTTCAAATTCCTCAGGGCTATCATGTTCCTCACTGTGTAGGTAATCCGCACTAGCGAATTCCTAACTCCTCAGTCAGGACAAATTACTCAGAGACCAGAAGATCTTCGTCTCTGTCACTTAAGAAATTGTCTGAACTGATATGACATTTCCAATGGCTTCACTCGAAAGGATTGGGTAGTTGTAGGATTTTGAGATGAGCATCACTTGGAAATCAGTTTCCTTAGTATTACCTCGACCCCCTTTAACAGTACGGTGTTTCCTATGACTCAAGAAAGAGAAAATGAAACTATGAAAACAAAAGTCTTCACACATCATAATCCTCGCTTCAATATCCAAGTCTTCAAGGTCACACAAAAGTCTTCACTTTCAAAATCTTCAGGAGAACCGAAGTCTTCAGCTGAAGACACACATTTTTAGGGGTCGACTTTCATCATAAATATCAAACTTCTCATCGATTTATAGAGCTTGTGTACACTCACAAACATATTAGTCCCTTAACCTATAAGTCTTCAATACACCAAAATTACTAAGGGGCACTAGATGCACTTACATATTCTAATTTTACCATAGCTTATAACCCCTGATACAATCCATAGATTCATCAAAATAAGCACAAAATGCAACAAAAACAGAATCTGTCAAAAATAGAACTGTCTGTAGTAATCTATACATTAACCATACTTCTGTAACTTCAAAACTTCTTAAAAAAATAGTACTACAAGGGAATTTGCATATCAATCATGTGTAAAAAAATCAGAATTTTTCGTGTCTTCAGTGATTTTTAAAAATTCTGCTATTGGACTTAAAAGTTTATGTTTTCCAATAGGATCAAATCAACTATCACCCGAGCCATCCCAAAGGCATTAGTTGGCACAAACACTAATTAGAAGATACAAAGCACAATCATAACAAAGGCATAATTGTGTATTTATTGAAAAACAGAAAAGAAACACACTTAAGTGATGCTCACATGAGATAGGCTTTGAGATTTCAATGATGCTCACATGAAAGATAAGAGTTGGAGCACAAAGAGAGCATCATAATACATGTGACAAACACATTTAAGTCTAACATACTTCCTATGCATAGGCATTTTATAAGAAAACAAATTATGAAGACAAGAGATATCTAGCAAATGCAAGGAAGAAGAAAGAAACAATAGCAATCTCAACATGAAGAGAGGTAATTTATTAACATGAAAATTTCTAAAACCATATTTTCCTCTCTCATAATATTTCATGTTGGATCATAATCAAATTCAACAACATATATATCATATAAAATTTTCTCTTCATGATCCACATGCATAAAATTCTCATACTCTTGGAAAATAGTGGGATTAACATCAACTAAAGTCATGACCTCTCCAAACCCACTTTTATCAAAAAAAAATCATAAAATTGAACACTCTCCAAATATGTGGGCTTATTTTTACCTAGAGCTGACACTCTTCCAGACCTACTTTCAATATTATTGCAAACACAATCATTATGAGGTTTAAATACATTTTCAAGATCATAAGAAGCATTATCACCCCAATCATGGTCATTGCAATAAGTAGTGGACATAACAAAATTATCATCCCAAAGCTTAGAGTTTTGCATATTATTAGCACAATTAACATAAATAATTTTTTTTAAACACCATTGGAATCATGCTTTTCATTGAAGGAGCTATCATGAATCACTTCATAAATTTCTACTTTCAACACTTCATCACAATTTTTAGATTCATAATTTTCAAACAGAACTTCATAGAGATAATCAAGTGCAGTCAACTCACTAGCAATTGGTTCATCATAATTTGGTCTTTTCGAAAGATTAGCAAGTGGATGAGGATCCATATCAAAAGATTTTTAGCAAGCGAAGATGCAAGCAAATAGAAGGCACATGGCAACACAAGCAAAGATAGCAAACAAGCAAAAAGGTGAGCATATTTTTTTGGATTTTTGCAAAAATGTTTTAGAAGTGGGGGAGATGAAAACGAGAGGCAAATGGCAAATAAAGTAATTGCAAGGAGATGAGAGTATATGCGTAGGAATCAGATAGATGTTGATGATGTCACCCCAGCATCAACGCCAAAAATTCTTCTTGATTGCTTGTATCTGCGTTGGTAATTCCCCGAAGAGGAGAGGATGATGTAGCATAGAAACAGTAAGTATTTCCCTTAGATATGAAACCAAGGGTAGCAATCCAGTGGGAGAACCAAGCAACACTATGTAAACAACACCTGCACACAAACAACAAATACTTGCAACCTAGCACGTAAGAGGGATAGTCAATCCCTCCACGATATTGAGATAGATTTAATTGTATGAAATTTGATAAATAGATATAACAAAAACACAAAATAAATGAAATAAGGAAAAATTGCATCAAGGTATTTTTCGAATTAATATTATAGGAAATAGACCCGGGGGCCGTAGATTTCACTAGATGCTTCTCTCAAGAAAATAGCATACGGTGGGTAAACAAATTACTGTTAGGCAATTGATAGAAAAGCGAATAATCATGACGATATCCAAGGCAATGATCATGTATATAGGCATCACGTTTATTATTAGTAGACCGAAGCGATTCTGCATCTACTTCTATTACTCCATAGATCGACCGCTATCCAGGATGCATCTAGTGTATAAAATTCACTGAAAAACAGAGTAATGCAATAAGAACAATGACATGATGTAGACAAGATCTATTCATGTAGGAATAGACCCCATCTTGTTATCCTTAATAGCAACAATAAATGAGTGTCATGTCTCTTTCTGTCACTGAGATTGAGCACCGCAAGATTGAACCCATCACAAAGCACCTCTTGCCATGGCAAGAACAATTAATTTAGTTGGCCAAACCAAACCAAAATTTCAGAGAAGAAATATGAAGCTATAACAGTCCTGCATAAAATATTTTAGCAAAGACTAAAATAATCTTTAAATTCCATGGGTGGCGTAGCTACCGAGATCAATGCAGTTAATTATGTCTCTCCTAGAAGTTGGATTCATGGATAGAACTAATCATAAACTCACGATTCATTGAATACCAACAAAGGCACCGCAAAAAGTCATTACATCAAATAGATCTCCAAGAACATCAAAGAGAACACTGTATTGAAGATCAAAAAGAGAGAAGAATCCATCTAGCTACTATCTACGGATCCGTAGGTCTATGGTAAACTACTCGTGCATCATCGAAGGGGCAAAGGATGATAAAGAACCCCTCCGTGATCATTGCCCTCTCCGGCAGAGTGTCGTAAAAGGCTTCTAGATTTGATCTCATGGTTCTAGAACTTGCGGCGGCGGAAATGATATTTCCTCCACTCCCCTAGGGTTTTGGGGATTTTAGAGTATTTATGGAGGTGGATGTTGGTGGACAAGCTTCCCGTGGGCTCCACTACCCACCAGGGCGTGCCTGAGGCCTCTAACGTGCCCTGCTGCCTAGTGGGCCCCATGGGCCTCCTCGCGTGTGCTTCTTTGGCTCCCTAGGGTTCTGGGCAAAAATAATTCTCCAAAAAGTTTCGTGGTGTTTGGACTCCGTTTGATATTGATATTTTGCAACATAAAAAACAAGCAAAAAGCAGCCACTAGCACTGAGCACTATGTCAATAGGTTAGTCCCAAAAAATGATATAAAGTTGCTAGTAAATGAAGAGAAAGCATCCAAGATTTATACTATAATAGCATGAAACAATCAAAAATTATAGATACATTGGAGACGTATCAGCATCCCCGAGCTTAATTCCTGCTCATCCTCGAGTTAGTAAATGATAAAAACAGAATTTTGATGAGGAATGCTGCTTAACATATTCATCATATATTATTTTCTTTTGTAGCATGGACATTTGAACTTTTAGATGATTCAAAGCAATAGTTTATAATTGACATGAATACATCAATACTCAAGCATATCAACAAGCAACCATGTCTTTCAAAATATCAACACTAAAGAAAGCTATGTCTAGCCCATTATGCTCAATCATTGATCCATTCATGAAACACATTCAAATATTAGCTATATCCAATGCACAAGTATGAAAATAGTGTTCGCTAGTTGGTGCTTTATAAGAGAAGATGGAGACTCAAGAAAAATAAAAATTGCATAAAGTAAATAGATAGGCCCTTCGCAGAGGGAAGCTGAGATCTGTAGAGGTGCCAGAGTCAAAGCTTAAATTGAGAGATAAATTTGGTTTAAGAGGCATGCTTTTCTTGTCAACGAAAATGACCGAGAATTCCCAATATCTTCCATGCTAGATAAATAATAGGTGGTTCCAAACATAAAATAAATTCTATTCCTTTTTCCACCATTCATTCACAATCCATGGTTAGCTGTATCCACGAGTTCCTTCCGTACCAACACTTTCTAAGGAATTTATTATTGACAACATAATATAAATTTTGTTTTCATTTCGGGACTGGGCATCCCTATTACCTACCACTCTCATGCAATGACAAGTGAATAAACACCCATCTTGAGAATAAAATATCTAGCATGGAAAATATTGGCCACCCCTGCCATTTCATGAGCGGTATGGGCACACAAAAAGGAAATTCATTTTGAAAACTAGAGTTGGCACATACAAATTTACTTGGAATGGCATGGAAATACCGCATATAGGTAGGTATGCTGGACTCATTTGGCACAAATGGGTTTAAGGAGTTGGATGCACAAGAAGTATTCCCGCTTAGTACAAGTGAAGGCTAGCAAATAGATTGACAAGCAACCAAACAAGAAATGAAAACAATCATAAAAGAGCATTAAACATAACTAACACCGAATAATGCACCACAAGTAGGATATAACTTCATTGCATAACTATTGACTTTTATGCTTGCATAGGGAATAACAAACCTTAACACCAATATTCTTACTAAAGCATAATTACTCACCAACATGACTCACGTATTAATATCTCCATATATCAAAACTATTACAAGGAATCAAGTATCAATATCCAATGATATTCATGACAGTCTTTATTATCCCTCATGAATATCTATCACTTTGGGACCAATTTCATATATTACCATTGCTACTTTTCATGCTCTCAAATAAATTTAAGTGAAGCATGAGAGCATAAATATTTCTTCAAAATTTGTATCTCTCAAAATAATCTAAGTGAAGCATGAGAGGATATTTCTTCAAAAATTAAACTACCACCGTGCTCAAAAAGATATAAGTGAAATTCCATAGCTCAAATTTTTTAATTGAAGCACATAAAGCAATTCTAACAAATAATAGCATTATTATGGCTATATCAAATAGGTGTGTCTAGCAAGGATGATTGTGACAAACTAAAAACCAAAACAAGCAAAAACTCATATATAAAAGATGCTCCAAGCAAAACTCATTATATGTGACGAATAAAAATATAGCTCCAAGTAAAATTACCGATGGTCGTTAGAAGAAAGAGGGGATGCCTTCCCGGGCATCCCCAAGCTTAGTTGCTTGGTACTCTTTGAATATTATCTTGGGGAGCCATGGGAATCCCCAAGATTAGGCTCTTTTCACTCCTTATTCCTTCATCCATCGTTGATCTCACCCAAAACTTGAAAACTTCAATGACACAAAACTAAACTAAACCTTCGTGATATCCGTTAGTATAATAAAGTAAATCACCACTTTAAGTACTATTGCAAACCGATTCATATTTTATTATTGCATTATAACTATTGTATTCTAACTTTACCATGGCTTATACCCCCCGATACAATCCATAGATTCATCAAAATAAGCACACAATGCAACGAAGACTGAATCTGTCAAAAATAGAATAGTCTCTAGTAATCTGTACTTTAACCATACTTCTTTAACTCCAAAACTTCTGAGAAATTAGGATGCCAGGGGAAATTTGTATATCAATCATTTGACAAAACTTCAAAAAAAAATATTGCCTTAGTGATTTTTAAAAATTCTTCTACTGGACATAAAAGTTTATGTTTTCCAATGGGATCAAATCAACTATCACCCAAGCAATCCTAAAGGAATTGCTTGGCACAAAAACTAATTAAAACATACAAAGAACAATCATAATAGAGGCATAATTGGGTATTTATTGAAAAATAGAAAAGAAACAAAAAATTAAATGATAATTATTGGGTTGCCTCCCAGCAAGCTCTTTCTTTATAGCCATTAAGATAGGCTTTGAGATTTCAATGGTACTCACATGAAAGATAAGAATTGAAGCACAAAGAGAGCATCATAATACATGCGACAAACACATTTAAGTCTAACGTACTTCCTATGCATAGGCATTTTATAGGAAAACAAATTATGAAGACAAGAAATATCTAGCATATGCAAGGAAGAAGAAAGAAACAATAGCAATCTCAACATGAAGGGAGGTAATTTATTAACATGAAAATTTCTCAAACCATATTTTCCTCTGTCATAATAATTACATGTCGTATCATAATCAAATTCAACAATATAGATATCATGTATAATTCTCTCTTCATGATCCACCTGCATAAAATTCTCATAGTCTTCCAAAATAGTGGGATTAACATCAACTAAAGTCATGACCTCTCCAAACCCACTTTTATCAAAAAAATCATAAGATTGAACACTCTCCAAATATGTGGGATTATTTTTACCTTGAGTTGACAATCTTCCAAACCCACTTTCAATATTATTGCAAACATAATCGTCATGAGGCTTAAATAAATTTTCAAGATCATAAGAAGCATTATCACGCTAATTATGGTCATTGCAATAGCGGACATAAAAAATATCATCCCCAAGTTTGGGGTTTTGCGTATTGTTAGCACAATTAACATAAACAGAATTTCTAAAAATACCATTGCAATCATGATTTTCATTCAAGGAGGTATCATGAATCACTTCATAAATTTGTTCATTCAACACTTCATCACAATTTCAGATTCATGATTTTCAAGCAAAACTTCATAGAGATAACCAAGTGCACTCAACTCACTAGCAATTGGTTCATCATAATTTGGTTTTTTGAAATAATTAGCAAGTATATGAGGATCCATATCAATAGCTTTTTAGCAATCGAAGATCCAAGCAAATATAAGGCACATGGCAACACAAGCAAAGATAGCAAACAAGAAAAAAGGCGAACAGAAAATATTTTTAGATTTTTGCAAAAAACATTTTAGAAGTGGGGGAGATGAAAACAAGAGTCAAATGACAAATAAAGTAATTGCAAGGAGATGGGAGTTTATGTGTAGGAACTTGATAGATGTTCATGATGTCTCCCCGACAACAGCGCTAGAAATTCTTCCTGATTGCTTGTATCTGCGTTGGTAATTCCCCGAAGAGGACATGATGATGCAGCGTAGCAGCGGTAAGTATTTCCCTCAGTTATGAAACCAAGATTATCAATCTAGTAGGAGAACCAAGCAACACTATGTAAACAACACCTACACACAAACAACAAATACTTGCGACCCAACGCCTAAGAGGGTTTGTGAATCCCTCCACGGTGTTGAGATACATTAAATTGTATGTGATTTGATAAATAGATCTAACAAAAACACAAAATAAAATAAATATGCAAAAATTGCAGTAAGGTATTTTTGGATTTAATATGATAAGAAATAGACTTCTCTCAAGAAAATAGCATACGGTGAGTAAACAAATTATTGTTGGGAAATTGATAGAAAAGTGAATAATAATGACCATATCCAAGGAAATGATCATGTGTATAGGCATCACGTCCAAGATTAGTAGGTCGAAACGAGTATGCATCTACTACTATTACTCCACATATCGACCACTATCCAGCATGCATCTAGTATATTAAGTTCATGGAAAAACGGAGTAATGCAATAAGAATGATGACATGATGTAGACAAGATCTATTCATGTAGGACAAACCCCATGTTGTTATCCTTAATAGCAATGATACATGGATGCCATATCTCTTTCTGTCACTGAGATTGAGCATCACAAGATCGAACCCATCACAAAGCACCTCTTCCCATGGCAAGAAAGATCAATCTAGTTGGCCAAACCAAACAAAAATTTCGGAGAAGAAATACGAGGCTATAACAATCACGCAAAAAATATTTCAGCATAGTCTCAAATAATATTCATGGATAGAACTGATCATAAACTCATGATTCATCGGATCCCAACAAACTCAACGCAAAAAGTCATTCCATCAAATAGATCTCCAAGAACATCAAGGAGAACATTGTATTGAAGATCAACAAGAGAGAAGAAGCCATCTAGCTAGTATCTACGGACCCGTAGGTGGTAAGTAATCACACATCATCAGAGGGGCAAAGGATGACGAAGAACCCCTCCGTGATCGTTGCCCTCTTCGGCAGAGTGCCGAAAAAAGCATCTAGATTGGATCTGGTGGTTCTTGAACTTGCGGCGGCGGAAATGATATTTCATCGACTCCCCTAGGGTTTTGGGGATTTTCGAGTATTTATGGATGTGGGTGTGGGTGGAGAAGCTTCCCGTGGGCTCCACTACCCACCAGGGCGCGCATGGGGCCTCTGGCACACCCTGGTGCCTAGTGGGCCCCATGGGACTCCTCCCATGTGCTTCTTTGGCTCCCTGGGTGTTTTCTGGACAGAAATAATTCCCCAAAAAGTTTCGTGGCATTTGGACTCCATTTGGTATTGATATTCTGCAAAGTAAAAAACAAGCAAAAATAGCAGCTAGCACTAGGCACTATGTCAATAGGTTAGTATGAAAAAATGATATAAAGTTGCTAGTAAATGAATATAAAACATCCAAGATTGACACCATAACAGCATGAAACAATCAAAAATTATATACGTTGGAGATGTATCAATGCGCTAAAGGCTGTTGAAGCAATTTGCGCTCAGAACACAACACCTACTCAAGAAGTGATTGCCCTAAAAGAATAGTGTGCTTTTTGAGATCATCGTGAAGAGGCCTGAGCTAGATGCTTGGAAGGTTGAGAACAAGCCCACCACTTCTTCACCACAATCACTGTCGGTGTCAAGACCGGCGGATCTAACACGCGGATCTCAGGTAGAGGGTCCCGAGCAGTGGATCTTGGATCAACGGGGAGTAAACGTAGGGACGGTATTTACCCAAGTCCGGGCCCTCTCAAAGAGGTAAAAGCCTACATCCGCGTGATTATATTTTTGTGTGTATATGATGTTTGCAAAGTTGATCTACCTCAAGATCGGATGAACTAAACCCTAGATGAGTAGGATGATGGTTCTAGCCTCTATGGACTAAACCCTCTGGTTTATATAGACACCAGGGGTACCTAGGGTTACACATGGTCGGTTGCCATCAGGGAATAAACATACCGATTTTTCCATCTTAACTTGGAGGACACACCAAGTCTTCACAGGTTTCCTTAGTGAATATGGAGTCGCCTTATAGCTCGGCCTTCCACTTATAGTTATAGAGCGGCCCACCTGTCCGTCCCATGAGAGTTAGACAAACAGCCCGAGAAGCCCTTAGTCCAGGACTCCCTCAGTAGGCCCTGAGCTAGTCTTAGAAGCCGAGGTATCTGCGGGAATCGTCGGCTTGGTGGACCAGTTCCATTCTTCCATAGTGCTTGCGCCAGTTATATGGTTATACTTAGCTGAACTTGCAAAGGTTGCCTGGCCAAGTTCGGCCAGGCACTATCCGGATTATGCCCCGATTTCTGAATAGTATGTGCTACTTAACCTCAAAGGTCAGCCGCTCGAGCATGAACAGTGCCTTCACCTGACAACTCTTGACAAAAGGTCACAGCCATCCACAACCACTGACCAGTCATGAAAAATCTCGATTCACGGCTCGAGGCAGTTCCTCCATTGGCACGTCCCATCAATATGGAGATCGTGCCCCAGTTTTAAAGGGATATGATCGATGATTTGGATTATCCCATGCGTGCATAACGACGCAATTTTATTGGGAAGCAGTGAAGCCTACGGTGTAGTAAAGGGACCCTTGGGCTTATAGTAGCTTATAAAAGGGAAACAACCACCAATTTCTCCACATTCTTTACCCTCCTCCATTGATATCGCTTCCCCAATCTACTGAGCTCCAGCACCCAGATCCATTCTTCCTCAAGAAATTTTCCTAGCCATTCCCTCAATCCAGCCATGGATGGATCTGGCTTGAAGGGCAAGTGTAAGGCCTCCTGCATCATTGAAGACGACATCCATGAGCTGAAGGGCACGGGCTACCTTCCAGGAAACGTCACCCACCGCATTCCAAAGGAGGGCCAGGTCGTCCCCATGCCCAGGCCAGGTGAGAGGGTGGTGTTCCTCCCCTACTTCATTGGGGACTAGGCTTCCCCCTCCACCCCTTTGTCAGGGGGTTGATGTTCTTCTACGGGCTAGACTTCCATGACCTTGCCTGAATTCCTTCCAGCACATCTCGGCATTCATCATCATATGTGAAGCCCTTCTTCCAATACGACCACACTTTGGCCTGTGGCTGAATGTTTTTAATGTAAAGATGAAGATAGTGGACGGACAGCAGGTGGACTATGGGGGAGATGATCAAAAAACTCCCCCGGGTTGAGTGGCTGGAAGGCACTTTCATAGACACCGTCAAGATCTGGCTAAGGGAGTGGTTCTATATAACAAAGCCGCGCGGTGTGGATTGGTTGGTAATCTTCGCCTTCCGATCCGGACCCTCCACAAGGCTGGTATCATGGACCAAGAAAGGTCTCAACTGGGGACTCCCACATAGGTGGCATCGCTATAGAAGTGCATCTTCAAGATGATAAAGAAGAAGGTTGAACTGACCAATGTAGTTCAGATCATGCTTCGTCGCCGTCTCATGCCCTGTTAAGACTGGACCGCTCCCATGTGGTCCAACAAGCCCGATGACCCTGCCACCATGATCCACTTCTATCGCATCACCCATGCCAAGTTGTGGACAGTGCTGTTCAAGCCCTAGACGGATTGGCCGACCAAGGGAGAAGACATCGGCCTTAACGCCGCAACTCCTTGTCGGGCGGTATAATAAGGCTTTATTCTCATGTCAGGATGTTACCATTTAACAAGAAACTTGACTTTTTATTACCTTATTTGCAGAGCTGGCTAAAGAAGGCCAAGTCGATCGATAGCCCGGCCCCATAGCCCGAGGGCCCTAGGGCAACTCTATTGACTGAGATGCTGGTTATGCTGCTGTACTAGACGCTAGAGAAGAAGGAGAATAAGAAGTTGGAGAAGAGGGAGGCTAGAGAAGGTCTCCGCCCCAGGGGTCCCCTGGACACCAGATCCAGGGAAACCCAGGCCCACTCCGCCCTTGACGGGGAAATGGAGCAGGGAGATGTTGGGGAGGAGAGCGACTCCTCCCTGACAAAGAAGAGGGCGGCATCCGAAGACGCTGAGGAGGATCAACATCCTCCTGCCCCGAAGAGGCAATGCAGGGCCAAGGTGGCCCTATCCGAAGACAGCTCGGACTCCGCTAAGGAGTACGAGGTTTCCGAATAGTTCCCCCAAAGGCACCACAGGTTCAAGCCCCTAGCTCAGAGGTATATAACCAAAGACTATCCATCTTGTGTATACTAGGTTCATCACTCACCATATACCTATCTTTAATATCGCAACCCTCCATCCGACCTCCCCACTAATCGAGTCTCGGAGGGGGGGTTCTCCGCCAGCCGAACTAGCAAAGACGGGACTGCGTCGTGCACCACGCCTCCTCCGGCCGTCGAGGAGATGGGGAGGTGTTGTCCCGGAAGACCCCTCCTGGGCCAGACACGGAGGCGGGGGTGATGACGTGATGGACGAGGTAAACATTTCGGCCACCGAATACCAGGATGGGAGAAACCCCCTGGTGAAGAAGAAGGGGGAGCTCGGCCAGTCCGAGCCCTGACCTAAGACGGTTGCGGAGCCATTAAGGCGATAGGAGCCGAATACTTCGGTTGCCACTACGGGTGGAGCCGGGGTGACTCTGCCACCCCGGCCTGCTTTAGAGCGGACACCGGCTGGGTTGATAGATGTGGTGGAGGAGGTGCTGACTAACTCCTCCCTCACTGAGGAGCATTGTGCCCCGATGGGCACGGTGTTGCAAAGCATTCGGCTGTGGACAATTGGCTGAAAGAAGCTTTCAGTGGCCTCTTGATAGGCTTCAAGGTAAGCCATGTAATGCACTTTATCTCTTAAGTTTTACCTATGGGAGCATGTAGCCGTGTGCACAGTATCCCTCGATCCCTAGGTGACTTGGAAAAACTCGTGTGGGGCTCGAAATAGTGTGACGGTATAGATCATAGACGTACCAAAGCCCCCTAAAAATGCGGTTGATTTAAGTAGACACCGACGGATGTAGGGGGATTTCATAGTTGGAGTCTAATGCGCACACATCCTCCTCGATGGTGGCTACCCGGGCCAATGAATGGGCCGAGTTCAAGAGCTCTGATGACAAGCTTGATCAGATTAAAAAATTGTTCAACGAGGCGCAAGGTAAGCCTGAACTGAATTATGTTGATACAATTGTTTGTTTATGAAGTGTGTGCGGTTAACCTTAATTAGATACACCTGGCATTATTGTAGTTGTTGTCGTGGAGGTTGAGAACCTCAAAGCCGAGCTGCAAAAGGCTCGACGGAGGCTACAGAGTAGAGGGCGGTGGTCGACCAAGCGGCTGCCGAACTAAAGATAGTGAAGACCATCAGCGAAAAAGACAAGGCCAGAGTGGCCGAGGTGCAGCAAGAGCTCAAGGATGCCATCACGAAATGTGAGGACCTTGAGCAAAAGAGCAAGGATCATTCCTCTGAGTTGACCTCGTTAAAATCGATGATCAAGGAGGTGCGGATGGAGGCGTGAATCTGCCAAGAGGAGCTCCGCCAAGTCAAGCTTATTGCGGATGGTAAGTCATACTTACTACAATGTGCCTTTGGTGGTAACCAGTTTGCCTTGCTTACGCAAGTATGGCATTCCCCGGGCACTTTTGCGAATCACCCAAGGAGTGCGTCCGACGCGGCTAAGTACTTTGCGTCCCATGAGGGTCATGCGGAGCAGAGGTTGTTCTGGGCGCAGTTTCAAGCCCCCGAGAACCTTTCCCTCCTCAACAACTAGATGAAACAACTGATAGAGTTGCATCAAATGGAAGAGCCTGCGATGAAGGACCTCTGCGTCAAGTTATGGCCTTTGGAGTCATTGCCGAGCAGCTACTTTGGCCTGGTGCATAGGTTGTGCGATGCTGCACCCCGGATTGACATCTGGCAGCGTTTTGTGTGTATCAAGGGAGCTAGGATGGCCTTCGAAAAGACCACGGTGCAATGGCCCAAGATCAAGCCAACCGAGATGGCCACCGGTCCGCCGCCCCTGGGAAGAGCATAGGTGCCCCGAGATATATTTTCCCATCGCGATGGATGGTGCTCGGGAAATAGAGGCCCAGTGCTCTAAGGATGTAATTTATGAATAGATGTACTGCTGTTTATCCAAGCAAGTTCAACTTTTGTTGCTTTATATTGCAACCAGTTGGCATGATTTGCTATGCACTGTTTAATTATTTTGACTCCTGTGTGTCCGTTATAAACTAAAAGTTACCGGTCATCGGGTTCGACCCCTTTGTAGATACTGCAAAGGTGTTTCTTCCTTAACATTGTAAC
Source organism: Triticum timopheevii (assembly GCA_963921465.1). Taxonomy (NCBI): domain Eukaryota; kingdom Viridiplantae; phylum Streptophyta; class Magnoliopsida; order Poales; family Poaceae; genus Triticum; species Triticum timopheevii. The sequence goes on from OY997274.1 coordinate 386,501,632, forward strand.
CCTTAGCTGACATCTTCGTGCCCAGAGGTGGTAGTGTGTAGGAGAAACAAGGCAATCCGACTATGCGTTTTTAGTGCTTTCACTTAACCATAGGAGCTTGACTACAGGAGCTGGTGACTAGCCCCAAGTGGTTCGTGATGCTCGGCTGTGCTGGAGTCAACACCATCATCACTTGGTTTCTGTGACAGCAACCCTTCGTATAACAGGAATAACCTCCATCGATTTTTAGTTTGACTCTTGTCGTTGGATCACCGACCAGTTCTCGCTTATTATCACAATCAGTTTTCGGCTTTCTCCACTGAGGTACTTAACCAGATGATCTAGAAGTACAATCACAGTGGTTCTCCCTTTACCCTCCTAGTCAAACAATGTGGAACATAAGAGGGCAAACATAGGAGCCGGGCAACCCAACTATTGACCAAAGACATTATTTGGAGCCGATTCGTATAATGCAATATCCGAGACGCCGAGCACATAAGATAAAGATAGTGTCGGAATGATGCTTGGGGTGAGTTTCATAGTCGAGCCCCTTGTTTATTAGCCGACCGCATCTAGAACATGTATCGAATGAGTTTGTTTCGGCGTGAAAAACCGGAAAGAGATGTGCAACATGAATATTTGCAATGGGACCGTAATGATGGTCTTTATTTCTGATGAATGTGTGACATCGATCCGTACAATTCCAACTGCCAAAGTAACTATTACACATACTTTGGGAAAAATATAAATGATAGAGGAAAGGTTTACACAGGGCCTCTATGAGTGGTTTGACGTCCCTACTGCGCCGTGCTGCATGTTTGCGCCTTCGCTCTGTAGGAGGGTTCCGTAGAAAGGAAAAATGAAGATTGGTGGCGGACCCTTGAGAGAGGCTCATGAGAACTTAGCCACAATATATCAGCTTTACGCTAGTCAGGCCCTAGATGTTCCCTGATAATGGTCCGAAGACATATGAGGCCATAGTTCGGTCGAGCCAAATACTTGACCCTTCCATTTTTGCCCCCTCAATAGCCCATGGAATCTTGAGCGCAAAAATGGTGTACCTGAGGTACATATCCTGCGGCTAAAGAAGATGTGCTGTGGGGAGCGTATCCCTATTTAGGGTGAGAACTTGAAGGCTTCGGAACCGGTGCTGAAGCTCGAACTCGTTTGTGTGCATCTTGCACCTTGATGTGAGTATGGGTCTTGGATGCCCCTTTTTCGGCCTACACTTCAGCTGCTAGAGCTGTTGTGTGCTCTTCAGTTCCGAGCGAGCGCTTGGTGTTACCATTGACGGTGATGACGCCCTTAGGTCGAGGTATCTTGAGCTTCAGATATGCGTAGTGGGTGACGACATTGAAGCGAGCGAACGTTGTGCGGCCAAGAAGTGTGTCAGAACTGTTGTGGAAAGGGACGATGTTGAAGATGAAGTCTTCACTATGGAAGTTGTTGGGTGAGCCAAAGACTACTTAGAAAGTGATGGTGCCTGAGCAACATGCTTCGACGCCTGGGATTACTCCTTTAAAGGTGGTATCGCTAGGTTTGATCCTTGATGGATCAATTCCCATCTTCCTCACTATATCTGAGTAAATCAGATTGAGGCTGCTACCTCCGTCCATAAGGACTATGGTTAGGTGGTATCCATCCATGATGGGGTCGAGCACTAGAGCCATCGTTCCTCCGTGACGGAAACTTGTCGGATGGTCTCTGCGGTCGAAGGTGATCGGGCAAGCCGACCATGGGTTATATTTCCGGGCCACGGGCTCTAAGGCGTAGACATCCTGAAGTGCATGCTTGCGTAACTTATTAGGTATGTGCGTGATATAGATCATGTTCACAGTTTATACCTCATGATGGAATTGTTTCTGGCCTCCATTGTTCGGCTCGTGAGGCTCATCATCATCCTCGCTGCGGGGTCCTTGCCCTGTTCCTCGGTTGTAAGCTTGCCGGCCTGTTTGATTACCCAACAGTTATGGTTTGTGTGGTTGACGGGCTTATCTAAGGTGCCATGAATCTGGCAGGGTCTATCCAGGATTTTATCTAACGCGGTAGGGCCACCCTTGTTCCCTTTAGAGGACTTCTTCTGCGGTCCTGATTTGGAGTTGTTGAATCTGTCATTTACTGCTGTGTCATCAGCTTCTCTGCCATTGTCCTGACACTTGTTCTTGTTGCGTCGTGGCTTCCCGTTTCCATCCCAGACTTCTGAGGTGTTGGGTTTGTCTGGGTGGTTGCTTCTATGAGCTAACCAACTATCTTAGCCTGTGCAAAAGGGGGTCATGAGAGAGGCGAGCACTAACATTGTTTTCGGCTTATCTTGGCCGAGCTGGCGAGCGAGCCATTCGTCTCGGATACTGTGCCTGAAAGCGGCTACTGCCTCCGCATCCGGACAGTCGACGATCTGGTTTTTCTTTGTCAAGAACAGATTCCAATATTGACGGGTTGATTCCCGGGATTTTGAAAAATATGGCTCAAGTTGTCGGCATCCGGCAGCCGAACATAGGTGCCCTGAAAGTTAGCACGAAAGGCGTCCTCGAGCTCCTTCTAGCTCCTAGTGGAGTTTTTAGGGAGGCTGTTCTCCTAGTGTCTGGTCCGTCCTTTATAAGTATTTGATGGCATGGAGGTCGTCTCCTTGGGCCATATGAACGTGGAGAAGGAAATCTTCGATCCACACAGCTGGGTCTGTCGTCCCATCATATTGTTTGATGTTTACGGGTTTAAACCCTTTGGGGAACTGATGCTGCATCACCTCATATGTAAACACATTGGGTGTGTAGTGCCCCTCACCCGGGCCACATCATGTCGGAGATCGACTGTCATCCAGACACGGTGTTGCTCTCGGGCTCTATCGTTGCTGTCATGCCAGGCTTGATATCCATCCCATCCAGCGGAGGTGTGCCCTCTAGATTCGTGGATGGATCTTGCTTGGCCTGCTCTGGCGGTTAGGTCGTGCCGCAGAGCATATGGGTGTTATGGCTGCATTGGCTTCTTGCCTCTTCGATGAGGGGGAGTAGGTGGATATTCGGCTTCTCCAGACGTCATGTCTCGTCCTCGAGGGGGGCAGTCTGGCTGGTTGGCCTGCCCCTAGGGGATGTGGGCTCAAGGGCATCATCGTTGAATTGCGGGAGCAAACATCTCCGTGTGTAGCTTTTGTTTTGGTCTTGCCACTCATTCTGTAGCCCTCTTCGGATTGCTTTTGCTTCAATTTGTCTATCTGTCTGTCATTGACGATATCCTATTCATCTTTCAATTGCTTTTGCTTCTGCTTAAGGCTTCGGGCGGTGGCTCTAAGTTGCCGTTTGAACCGTTCTCGGTCTAGCGGGTCTTCAGGGATGATGAAGTCTTCGGCACAGAGGCTCTCCTCATCCTCGGAAAGTGGGAGGTAGTTGCTATCTTTGGAGTCGTCTGGATCCTCGGGATCGCCGTGATCTTCGGGGTCCTTGGGGTCTTCGGGAGTGGCTACGTGCTGCTCGGGGTGGCATTATCGCCAAGCTCTTCCACGTTATCCGTAGCAGTGTCGTCCCTGGCGTCGTTTGTGTCTGTGTTCAGGTTGTCTTCCCTGCCCTTTCCACGTCCCCTCGGTCGCTTTTGCCGGCGTTGGTGCTTGGATGACTCCCTTGTAGGATCCTCGCCATCCTCCTTGGGGGTGTCGACCATGTAGACATTATTGGTGGAGGTGGTAGTCCACTTTCCTGTGCAGGGAGTGGTTGGGGGATCTGCCGTGTAGGCCATGACGTCGACATCCTTGTCCATGTCCTCGGCCTCCCCGGAGTCATAGTCTAGCATATCAGTTAAATCTTCGATAGTGTCTACCAAGTGGGTGGTGGGTGGGACATAAAATTCCCCGCAACCTGCATCGGTCCCGATTCAAACATAGACCAAGGAAGGGGCATATGTTATGTTCATTGTCTGGATCCGATCTAGCATCTCATTTAACAGCGAGAGACTGGCCGGATCTGTCTCCTGGATTTCTTCAGAGTCAACCTCCAGTGTGTTAGTGTGGGGGCGTGTCTGGCCAGGGCTGACCCCTAGTCTTTGGATGCTGGAGACGGATCCGAGGTAAGGGCCGACCCGGAGATAGGGTCAGAAAGAAAGTTCAAAGTGAAAGCTTCATGATTTCCGGGCTCCTTAGGCAAGGCTGAGAACCCGGTGAAGATCTGATCGCCCCAGGCATTGACGACGTACTCTAGGTTGCCGAACCTGATTTCATGCTCAGGGGCAAAACTGTCGACCTGGTCAAGGTGACTGGCTGAGTTGGCGTGCAAAATGATGCCGCTGAACGGGAAGAGCTGGCCGGGAACAAAGACGTCCTCGGTGCGGATGCCATCTCCGATGACTAGGTGCGCCATTGATCCTTTGGCGATCCCACAGCGGAACTCTCAATGGAAGCAACATTGTCAGTGTCAAAACCGGAGGATCTCGGGTAGGGGGTCCCTGTGACGCCCCGAGACCGATGCTCCAGATGCCTTCCATTTAATTAAGTTGTTGTCGTGTTTTTTTTGATGCATTATCATAATTATTTTGCATATTTTCATTGCTATATGTTTGTTGTTATGTTCATGTTGAGTGCTTGTCATATCTTTGCTTCTTGCACCATGCTCATCTCACTTGTTATATTGCTTTGCCATGCCTATCTCTTGTCATATTGCATTTGGCCATTCATGTTGTTGCTAGGAGCATCATGTGCATTGCACTCATCCTCATGTTATGTGTGGCTTTATGTTGTGTGTGCATCAGTCCTTGCTGTCTCTTCTCTCAAGCCATGCCCATGTATCATCCCCTCTCCCTTCCTTCTTCTTTCATGTTTTGCAAGTGACCTTATTCCCTCCTCCATTAATGTTCATTTATTTCATGATAATTTTACTCCCTGCCTTACACCTCTCTGCCAAGTTTCATCCCATTTGGAGTTGTTTTGGTTGGGTTCAAAAATGGGGCAAGTTTGAATATTATTCAAACTTGTTTTATTTTTCTACCTCTAAAAATGTCCAACTCAATTTTATCAAATGGTACATAATTCATGGACTCAAGGGTATATTCATTTCTTCCTCATACCTCTCCTTTTCCTCTGTGCTTTTTGCTCTTTTCTTCTGTTTGAAGAAATAAAAGAAGTCAGAAGTAGTAGGAGTAGCAACAACCCAGCCTAGGTCAGCGCTCCCACGCAGCCCACCTGGCCCAACTCTGTTCATGGCCACCTGCCCCATTGCGCCGCCGTCTCTCTTCCAGAGACAGAGCGCTCGCGCTCGCGTCGTGAGCTTCACGGACGTAGAGGTCGTGCCGTATTCTCCCCTCCTTTTAAGCCAGCAGCCACGCCCTAGGGTTTCCCCTTCTCCCTCTTTATTTCCTTCGCCGCCGCCACCCAGGAGGGAAGCTCCTCCCCGCTCCATCTCCTCCCTGCAGCCACCATGGCCGGCCCAAGCAAGAGCTCAACACCGGAGTAGGAGCATCGCCGGCCTCCCCTCCGCCGAACCCGAGCACCGCAGCGCCTCCCCGAGTACGTTCTGGTGCCGATCCGAGCCCGTGTACGCCTTCCCCGACGTCCTCTTTGTCCACCGCTTCGTCTTCCTCACAGACAGCAAATCCACCGCACTTCGTCGCCTCCTCTTCGTCGATATTTTGCGTCTGCAACCGCATCGTCATGTCACAGGTATACTACATACATCCAACTCCATCTCTGCTCTTTTTGATCGCGATTTGATCACCGGAAGTCATTGCTAGATCCATGCCATCTTTGTGTTCTCGGTGCTCCGACGAGTTCTGAATTTTGTTGTGTAGTTGGAGTAGTCGCCGTGGTTCCTCGCGCTTCGCCCCCGCTCTGGATCCTATCTCGCACACGCCGCCTCGTCGTGCCACTCCCTGCTTGCCCCGACCTCGCCAGCCCGGCGCGCGCACCCTGCCTTCTTGCCGCACGCTCACCGTTGTAGCTCCTGCCTCGCCATGCATCGCCTCCATGGCCGCAAGCTCCTGCTCCCACACATACTGCTGGCTTCGTTGCTTTGCTGCACCTTCACTGCACACCTCCATGCACACGGATCTACACACGCGCACGGCCACGCTCGATTGCGAGCCCGTGGCCCTGCTTTGTCTCGCCGCCGCCATGACCGAGGCGACCTCGAGCTTGTCCTTGAGTCTTCCCGCGCACCTGAGCCTTTTTGCATGATATCACTTCCCGGCGCACCAACGTCCTAGTTCCACACACCCGCCGGTGCTCTACAGCCTCTGGAGTCGCCGTCTTGATCAAGTTCACCGCCGACAAAGATTCCTGTGCATTCATGGAAGGTCAGGGCTTGGACTTGGCATCCATTCAAAGCGTGTCGTGCTCCTTCTCTAGCGAAATCACAGCACTAGCCCAGCTGGTTAGCCACACGCGCTCGCCTCCGGGAGGTACTGGGTTCGAGTCCCAGGTGCCCCCAATTTTTGCCTTGTTTTCTTTTTCTCTGCACAATCACTCATCCGCTTTGGGCCTGATCTGCTGATGGGCTTCCACAGGGCGCAGCATTCGGCCCGCTTCCTTTTTTAATGTTCGCTGGGATTTGTCTAATTCCAGTGCATGCATATTTACAGCAATGCCATCATTTTAAAATGCTCATTACTAAATGTCCATGCATCCAAATAAACATGTTATATATGTAAAATGCTCAGATTTTCCTGTACTTTCACAATCTGCATCTTTCATCCATGTTTGAAATGTTTAAAATGGATGTTTGCATTTAATTTGTATAATGACATGTTAAAATGATTTATTTCATAACTAAATAATTGTAGCTTGGTTTTAAATGTTCTTTATATGTAAATGGGCCGGAAAAATGCATAGATTAACTTGGTGCATTTTATTTCCCTGTTTAACAACATTAAAATATTGTTTAGGCAGAATAGTACCATATCCAAAATATGAACATGAGGATTTTCCGAAATTGTTGTTCGTTGTTTCCGGCCTCATTTAAACTTGTCTAGATAGGTAGTTTTATTGTGTTGCACCTCTTTGCCATGTTTAACAACATTTAATATTGTTGAGTAGCTTAAACAAGATGAACTAAATAATTGTTGTGAAGTTTCATCAATATGCAACCTCGTTGCATTTGAGCTCCACTTAAATTGTAGTGTGGTTTGTTGCACTTTGCCATGCCATGCCTCATTAAAATGGACATGCATCATACTTGATTGTGCATCATGCCATGTTTATGCTTGTTTGTTTACTATGTTCTTTGCTTCTTTTTGGTTGTGCTACTTCTCGATAGTTCCTGTTTCATTGCGATCGTGAGGATTCGTTCCACTACGATTGGTTCGTCTACGCCCGTTCGTCTTCTTCATGGACTCATTCTTCTTCCTAGCGGGATTTCAGGCAAGATGACCGTCACCTTGGATCTCACTACTATCATTGCTATGCTAGTTGCTTCGTTCTGTCGCTTTGTTGCGCTACCTATCACTTGTTGATCAAGCCTCCCAAATTGCCATGTCAGCCTCTAACCTTTTCACCCTACCTAGCAAACCGTTGTTTGGATATGTTACCGCTTTTGCTCAGCCGCTCTTATAGCATTGTTAGTTGCAGGTGAAGTTGAAGATTGCTCCATGTTGGAATAGGATTATGTTGGGATATCACAATATCTCTTATTTAATTAATGCATCTATATACTTGGTAAAGGGTGGAAGGCTAGGCCTTATGCGTGGTGTTTTGTTCCACTCTTGCCGCCCTAGTTTCCGTCATACCGGTGTTATGTTCCTTGATTTTGCGTCCCTAACATGGTGTCGGTTTATGGGCCCCTCTTGATAGTTCGCTTTGAATAAAACTCTTCCAGCAAGGCCCAACATTGGTTTTAGCATTTGCCATAATAATACTTAAACTAACTAATTAATTGGCATAGGGCGTCATGAACCCGAGGATTTTTTCTATATACAGGGCGGGGCCAGCGCTGATGGTGTTGGTCCCAAACGGGCAGACTGCGGGGCCACCACGGGGCAGCCCGAGGATCTGGTTTTACTCGTAGGCTTTCCCATCCGGCCGTGTCCTGAGACTACATACGCGCGGCTACTATCAGGGTGTCGACACGCCGGGAGGCTTTGCTGGATTAGTTTTACCATTGTCAAAATGTCTTGTGCACCAGGATCCCGAGTCTGATCGGATGTCCCGCGATGGAGGATTGTCTCCGCGGATCGTGAGCTTATAATGGGCTAAGTTGGGACACCCCTACAGGGTTTAAACTTTCGAAAGCCGTGCCCGCGATTATGTGGCTGATGTGAATTTGTTAATATCCGGTTGTCGAGAACTCGACAGCAGATTCGATTTAAAATACACCAACCGCGTGTGTAACCGTGACGGTCTCTTTCGAGTGGGTCGACAAGAGAACACGGTGGGGTTATTGTTGTAGGGTGGAACCCTAGGTGAAGATCTTTCACGAATTGGAGGGGGAATCCCCAAGAACAAGATGAACACAAGAGGGAAAACAAGAGGAACACTCAAGAACAAGTCCAAATCACACATCCACTGGACCAACAAACACACAAGATCCACAAGGTACATGAACAATCAAAGGGAAATAAGATACATGTTAGAGTTCATCCCAAATCCTATGAAGGAGATGAGGGCTTGATGATCCTATGATGGGGATCCTTCCTCAAGGAGGAGGTCTTGATGTTTGGTCACTCCAAGAGGAGGTCTTGATCTCCTAGTGGAGTGGATCCATGGAGCAAAGCTCACAAATGTCTATCAAATACTTTGCTATCCTCTAAATGAGCTAGGTGGGAGGTACTTATAGTCTAGGGACGAAATAGAGGGAGAGGGGTATACAAAGGTCCAAAATGACCCTGAAAACACACACACTCTCGGAGGAGTCCGGGCACTCGGGACAAAGGGGGCCGGGCACCCGGACCGGTCAGTGGCCGGGGCAGCAGGTGGACAGGGCACCCGGGGGGTCCAGCGCCTCCGTGTCTTTGTGCTTTGGCCGCTCTCCTTCCTTCTCATTCTTCTTTGTTGCTTGTGGCTCCCTCCTAGCTTCTTCACGATCATGTCCTTGGTACCTAAGAATGCACAATGTATCCATTTGAGGTAGAACCCGACTCTCATGTGAATCCGAATGAAACTCAAAGAGGAAAGAGTTCACCTCGGTTTCGACGTCGCGTGCATGTGCTCTCCTCGTAGGTCCTCTCCATGCTTGCGGTGGCGGTGTGACATCCATGGGGATGGTCGAGGGATGCTCCGCATCATCTCCCCCCCCCTTGGGAGAGATTCGTCCACAGATCGTGATCTTCATCACCATGGGGAAGAGAAGGCGTTGCCGTGTAGAAGTGGACAACCACCAAGCACTTGTCATGTTGAAGCTCGAAATGGTCACTCTCCAATGTCGCACCGTCTTGTAATTCCTTCAAAAGGAGCAAAGATAACAGGCACTTGGAAAAACAAATGTGGTTGGCATTAAAGCAAAACCAAGCATTCAAGGGGTGATTCACCCAACAAGTGTTGTCATCAAGCATTGCATATGGTTTGACAAAGAAGTGTTTCATGGCATTTAAGCATATAAATTGAGCACAAGCAAAGACATCATGGAAACAAGCATGCAAATAAGAGGTAGCGATGCCAGTATGTGTGTCAAGAGAATAAGCATCTATCTCAAGGATATAGCAAGCATGCATAAGACTCTCAATGAACGGTCTATGGTAGGCATAAGAGTCATTCACAACACCCAAGAAGATGATATGACTAAACACATGCAAGTGCAAGACAATCCAAGCATAATGTGCATATGGTGTATTGAAAAACGAGTGGCACTCAACACAATAGAAAGAGCAATTGTTCATCATGTGTGAGGCAATCAAGGCAAGCATGTAGCAATCAATGGGACATGGCATATGTCAAGGAATGACATGGTTGGAACCAAACATGTGATAGGAGCAAGTAATCCAAGAATTGGATGCAACATGCGAAAGCATAGAAATGAAGTCGTGTAAACTTGTGGAGCGAAGATGCAACACACTAGAGGAAATCATGGCAATCATGTCATGTGAGTAAATAAGAGATATAGGCAATGCACATGACATAGCGCGAGCACGAACAGAAAGCAAGATCATATTATCATCGTAGGCATGGGGCACATAGCAAACATGGCAATAACAAGCAATATCTCCACCAAGCTTGCAAATACACATAAAAGTAGTAGAATCAATCATCATGTGTAATGCAAAGCATGGGTCACAAATGCATGGCAAAGGCACAGGAAAGAGTATATCATGCAAAGTGAACATGGCAAGATGGGCATATAAGATGTAATGGACGAGAACCCATAACCATGTGAGAGCCACGTAGAAGAAATGGGTAAAGTCCTTGCGCGAAGAGAGCGGTGGGAAAGACAATCCATGTGATCCCAAGTCATCGTTTCTCTCTAGAGCTCGTTTTTTCAACTCATGGGATTGTGAGGTTGACAAGTATTCATGGGTACCTATACAAAAGAAACACAAACAAAGAAATTGTGCGCGTGGTAAATGTACACATCATCCATCATGATGTGTATGTGCACATGTGAGTTAGCACAAGATAACCATCGCTCAAAGAAATTTGATGCATGGTATAAGAACATGTCATCCATGATGAAAGAATAGTTATTATGTATGACACGATGGGGATGCAAATTTAGCATAGAAGTATATGGCACATCAATAGCATGTTTATTAATGGGAAGCATATTGTGCACACAAGTATTGGGATCATGCAAAGGATAGGATTGATCAAGATCTCCTAAAATGTATGAGGAAACTATGGGGGTCTCCTCATGAGCAATAGCGGAAACATCATGTGTAGAAAATGGAGAACATCCAAAACAATGCATATCCGAAGCTAGGTGGTCATGGCATGGCAAATGAGATAAATGATGCAAAGGGAGCATATCAATATCATCACAAGAAAAACAAATGCCAATGACCATGGGCTTATCGTCTATGCCATATGTGCAAATTGGGTTTATGTTGATGGCATATGCATAGTCACTATGAAGAGATTGCAAATATGACATATGGTTGATCTCATGCATAGCATATGACAAGTCAAGCGGATTGTCAAACATGATGTGACCGAGAGAATTGTCACAAGAAATCCTATGTAACATGTCATCACAACTACTAGACTCTACATGAGAATCATCATACTCATCATAAATGGGCAAATCATCGCATGGGGTAATCGCACTAGCATGAAGCATGGAAATAGGTGGATCAACATCATGCAAGCAATCAATGTCAAGAATGTCCACCTAGAGCATCACCTTCACCTATGTTAACTTTCTCATTCCACTCATGTGGTGTAGGTGAGGTGGGAAAGACCAAAGCATGGTCAACGTCATCATCGTGATGGAACCATGTGGGGGGTGCATCATAGTCCACCATGGCCATCGTCTTGTCCATAGGAAGGATGAAGTCATCGCGGATCGACGCATCATCATATATGGGAACTAGCACCAAATGAGAAGACACAATAGAGGTAGAGGTCAAGTTGTTAGAAATGCAAATGGCCTCACGTGCCCTATCAACTTCCTCACTCACTCTATGTGGTGGTGTCTCACTCACTCCCTCAAGGTAGGTGCACGCAATGTCACATAGGGTGGAGTCACTCATCTCACTCAATTGGTGGGAGTTGTGGCTCTCCTCACATGGGAATTGTGGCAACTCATCATATATGGGGCTAGTGGTGAAGTCACTCTCACTCTCCACATGGTGGCACAAGTCACTCAAGTCATCATACGTCGCCGTGGTCGAAGGGAAAATCCCATGCTCAACCATCTCGTAGTAGTCGCCGTGGATGAGGGCCGAAGATGGCACATCATCGCTCTCCTCCATGACCGAAGGGAAAATCCCATGCTCGATCATCTCGTCACCGTCGCCGTGGAGGAAGGCCGAAGTAGGCGTACTCGTACGAGGTAGGCGAAGATGCCTTGATGACACTTGGCGAAGATGCCGAAGTGGTTGTAGTAGTCGTAGCTCCGTCTTGGTGGTGCTTGTCTTGCGGTCTTCTCTTGTGCTCATGAAGTTTGGTCGTAGCTTGATGTAGAGCTTTTTGGTACTTGTAGGTGTACGCATCGCGAGCATCTTCATCTTGATGGTGTTGTAGTGATTGAGCTCGATGACGTTTCGAAGATTGGCCACTTGAGCGTCGCCGCCTTGAAGATGATGAAGGGGAAGAAGACATGTAGTTGTCCAACATGTCGCGTACTTGATCCCTTTGTTCGGCCAACTTGGTGTCGAGGTAGTCTCTTGTCCGTGCTTCAAGTTGATGAATGTCGGCGGTGAGTCGCTCAATGCCTCGCGTTGCTCATTGTAGTCGGAAGATAGGCATTTTGGTGATGTAGTTGTTCATGTCGTCGTTGCTGTGGAAGACCGAAGATGAAATGCCTTGCCTATCCATCACAAGACTCGAGTAGAGGTGAGTAGGAAATGAGATAAACAATACCAAGTTACCTTTTCCCAAAGTTGTGGATGTATCCCGTTTCACTCAATGTGAGATGAAAGAATAGTGGAATTGGTACCGTACTTGTTCACTCACACCTATCAAGTAAAGCTTATAGTGGAGCTCGGTGAGGATAGTGGCACAAAAATTTGATGCAAAATGTTAGCAAGAGTCAATAATGTTGGAAAAGATTCACAAATTCACAAGTGAAACAAGTAGACCAATAGCAATATGTGGCACACGGAAACACACACACGGATAGATAAATAGGGTTGTGCAACCAACAAATGAGCACAAAATGTGGAATCCACGGAAAATGCTCGTGTTGCACAACTCAAGAGAGACGCTAGCACGATTGCTCAATATGCGGATACGACACTTGTGCACAACATAGAAGATGCAAAATGTATGAGCTTTCTATCCCAAGTATGCTATGTGTATGATATTCCCGATGTTCTTCTCAAGATGATCCAAGATGATAGGATATGACAATCTTATGTGCAATGGTATGATGCTATGGCTCTTGCTTACAAGCTCTTTGCTCTCTTTTCCTTTTGCTTAAAATCTTATTCTCTCTCTTTTTTTTGATATGGCCACTTATGCAAAATGCACAAACCAAGATAGCAATTGTGTATATGCGGGAACGATCTTGTGACACAAGGGATGATATGATGATACCACGATGATACCAATATGATATGGCATGTATGCAATGGAAGGTATGGATCACTAATGTGCACAAGTAACATTGCCGGCAATACACAAATGGCTAGTCTCAATAGGCAAGTGACGCAAAATGGGCTAAGGGGTTAACAATGTAATGGCAAGAATGTACAATGAAGGGATACCACGATACCAAGGTGATATGGAGGTTACCGTTCTTGCTTACGGCTAGGTTGTCAAAATGGTGAAGTGGTCGATGTCGATGACGACCACACGGCAATGATGAGTGGTGGTGTTCTTGATGTAGATATCAAGATGATGTAGACCCGTCCCTAAGTAGCCGAAACACCTTAGGAAACGGTAAAAATCCGCGAACTCAAAATCTCAAGGAAAATGTCAAATGGTGGTAGCGGAATGCGTAGGTGGTTCCGGAGTTAGCAAGGCGGAAGTGGTGGTGGTGGTTGATGACGAAGCGACCATCCCTAAGTAGCCGAAACACCATAGGAAACTCAAGTCACCACTCAAGCAACCACAAATGCTATATGGGTCCAAAACGGGTTAGGTTGCGGAAAGCGATGGTGGTTTTGTGCATGATATGGTGGATGGCACTATGCAAAGATGCCAAAATGCCAAAAATTTTATGGAGTCAAATGGTGTTGGAACCTATCTAGATGAATGGGGATGTCAATAGCTACTCAACGAGCTAAAGAACGCGAAATTCGGACTCTGGGAGCAAAAGTTATGGCCGAAAACGTAAAGTGCACGCGGCTGATTCTGGGGGGTGCGGGTGCCCGGGGTTTGGGGGTGTGGGTGCCCGGGGTTGGCAGGGGCAAACAGCCCGGGGGTGCGGGCACCCGGGGTTTGGGGTGCGGACACCCGGGGTGGTCAGCGAGGGGTGCACGGGGGTCCCGGTGCCCGGGGTTGTCGGGTTTGGGCGGAAATTCGTGGCAAAATGGAAGAAATTGGTGGATTTTGTGGAGGGAAAGGTGGAGATGGATGGGGGAATGCTAGATCCACTTGAAACCAAGCAAATCCACAGATCAAATCCAACAAAATCTCAACAAAGCAACAAATCACAAAAAAATTTGGGGCTATTTTTGGTGGGGAAATTTTCGAAACTGGGAAGAACACAACAAAATTAGGCTAGAAAACAAAGAGGGGGCTCCAATTTCATGAGAAACCATGGCTCATGATACCAAGATGTTGTAGGGTGAAACCCTAGGTGAAGATCTTTCACGAATTGGAGGGGGAATCCCCAAGAACAAGATGAACACAAGAGGGAAAACAAGAGGAACACTCAAGAACAAGTCCAAATCACACATCCACTAGACCAACAAACACACAAGATCCACAAGGTACATGAACAATCAAAGGGAAATAAGATACATGGTAGAGTTCATCCCAAATCCTATGAAGGAGATGAGGTCTTGATGATCCTATGATGGGGATCCTTCCCCAAGGAGGAGGTCTTGATGTTTGGTCACTCCAAGAGGAGGTCTTGATCTCCTAGTGGAGTGGATCCATGGAGCAAAGCTCACAAATGTCTATCAAATACTTTGCTATCCTCTAAATGAGCTAGGTGGGAGGTAATTATAGTCTACGGACGAAATAGAGGGAGAGGGGGATACAAAGGTACGAAATGACCCTGAAAACGCACACACTCTCGGAGGAGTCCGGGCACCCGGGACAAAGGGGGCCGGGCACCCGGACCGGTCAGTGGCCGGGGCAGCAGGTGGACTAGGCACCCGGGGGCTCCATGCCCGGGCACCTGGTGTGGCCCCAAGCGGCTGGAGGGAGCAGGCGGGGCACCCGGGGGGTGAGAGCCCGGGCACTCAGGGTGAGCTGGGCCGGACTGGGCGGCAGGCCGAGCACCCGGGCCAGGCAGGGGGCCGACTAGAGGAGAGCCCGGGCACCCGGGGGTTGGTGGCCCGGGCACCCGGGGTGGCGGAGGCAGCTCCCAGCGAGGGCCAGGCACCCGGGGCCAGTTGGCAGGGCACCCGGGGCGCTCAGGGGCGCCACCCAGGCAGTGTCCAAAGGCCCGGGCACCCGGGGCATGTAGGGCCGGCCACCCGGGGGGTCCAGCGCCTCCGTGTCTTCGCGCTTTGGCCGCTCTCCTTCCTTCTCCTTCTTCTCGGTTGCTTGTGGCTCCCTCCTAGGTTCTTCACGATCATGTCCTTGGTACCTAAGAATGCACAATGTATCCATTTGAGGTAGAACCCGACTCTCATGTGAATCCGAATGAAACTCAAAGAGGAAAGAGTTCACCTCGGTTTCGACGTCGCGTGCGTGAGCTCTCGTCGTAGGTCCTCTCCATGCTTGCGGTGGCGGTGTGACATGCATGGGGATGGTCGAGGGATGCTCCGCATTAGTTATGTTTGAATGTAAGTAGTTCAGGATCACTTATTGATCATTACTAGTTTGCGACTGCTTGTGTAGCTTCTCATCTTATTCTTGTACTCGTAACTTAGCCACCATACATTGCTTAGTCGCTTGCTGCAACCTCACCACTTATCCATTCCATACCCATTAAGCTTTGCTAGTCTTGAAACCCATGGTAATGGGATTGCTGAGTCCTCGTGGCTCCCAGATTACTACAACAACAGTTGCAGGTACAGGTAATATGATGATCATGACGTGAGAGTGATGCTTGCTTGGTTTGAGTTCTTCTTCTGCTTCGTCGTTGAGGGGATAGGTTCCTAGTCGGCAGCCTGGGCTAGCAGGGTGGATGTCGTTTGAGTTTCTGTTTGTGTTTCATCCGTAGTCGGATGTTGCTCTTATGTATGATATTGTTGTATTCATGTGGCATTGTATGCCTTTTGTATGTATCCCCAACTATTATGTAATGGTACGATGTAATGATATCCACCTTGCAAAAGCGTCTCCAATATGCGCTTCTATCCTTGGTGGGACCTTCGAGTTCCTTTAGGATAGGGTCGCATATTGGGCGTGACAGTCCCGAGCTATGGATCTTGGATCAATGGGGAATAGTAAACACAGGGACAATATTTACCCAGGTTCGTGCCCTCTCGAAGAGGTAAAACCCTATGTCCTTCATTATTATATTGATGTGTGTATATGATGGTTACAGAGTTGATCTACCTCGAGATTGGATGAACTAAACCCTATATGAGTAGGATGATGGTTCTAGGCTCTACGGACTAAACCCTCTGGTTTATATGGTCGGTTTCCATAAGGGAATAAACATGCCAATTTTTGCATCTTGACTTGGGGGACACACCAAGCCTTCGGAGGTTTCCTTCCTGAACACAAAGTCGCCTTATAGCTCGGCCTTTCCAGTGATTGTTACAAAGCAGCCCACCTATCCGACCCATGAGAGTTAGGCCGGCAGCCCGAGGACCCCTTAGTCTAGGACTCCCTCAGTAGCCCCTGAAATAGTCTTCAAAGCCGAGGTATCTGCAGGAATCATCGACTTTGTGGACCAGTTACCTTCTTCCCCAGTGCTTACGCCAGGTATGCAGCTATCCTTATCTGAACTTTCAAACGTTGCCTGGCCAAGTTCAGCCATGCACTATTGTGACGCCCGGATAATTAAGCTACAGTAATCCCAAGTTAATTGTGCCACATCATCATTTTTGCTGTTGCTAAATCCCCATTTGATTCCATCCTGTTTAAATTCATATTTAAGTTGAAGTCAAAATTAAAAGTTTTCAAGTGTCAAAACTAAAATGTTCATCATGTGGCAAATATTCGTTTGTTAATATTGGTGGTGAACCAACATTTTCGCCAAGTGTTCAAATGCCATGAAGTAATTAAAACAGTGGCCTAAACTATAATTTAATTGATTTTTAAATTATAAAAATACTAAACTAATTTATTTTGGGTCCAAGCTTAATATGGCAGTGGCCTAATTTATTAATACTAATTTAGGTGCTAACAAAACATTTTGCAAAACTAAAAAAAGGAAACTAGAAAACAAAGAAAAAAGGAAAAGCAAAGTTAAAAGAACCCCCCTAACTCCCCCTGGGCCAACTGGCCCAGCTGTCCACCTGGGCCAGCCCAGCTCCCTTACGCCAGATGACCCACTCCCCATCCCCTCTCGTCTTTCCTCCTCCTCCCGTTCGACCGACCTGTGTCCGCGATCACCGTCGAACCCGCTCGGCCCCCTACGCATCCATGTCTCCAGCTAGGGGATAAGCTTCCCCCCGCACCCTCGGGTTCCCCGCACCCAACTTGCCCCCTCACTCCCCACTCTTCCACTATCCCTCTCCCCATATCCCTTTTCTCCCCCACCCGCCCTGTCGAGCGTGTTTGCCGTTGGCCACCTCGCCCCACCATGGCCACCGTCCTCCCTGCGCCAAGCCAACATGCCCAGGAGCTCCGCCTCGTCCTCCCCTCATTCTCCGTTGAAGCACATGAAGGAAATATGCCCTAGAGGCAATAATAAAGTCATTATTTATTTCCTTATTTCATGATAAATGTTTATTATTCATGCTAGAACTGTATTAACCGGAAACATAATACATGTGTGAATACATAGACAAACATAGTGTCACTAGTATGCCTCTACTTGACTAGCTCGTTAATCAAAGATGGTTAAGTTTCCTAACCATAGACATGAGTTGTCATTTGATTAACGGGATCACATCATTAGAAGAATGATGTGATTGACTTGACCCATTCCGTTAGCTTAGCACTTGATCGTTTAGTGTATTGCTATTGCTTTCTTCATGACTTATACATGTTCCTATGACTATGAGATTATGCAACTCCCGTTTACCGGAGGAACACTTTGTGTGCTACCAAACGTCACAACGTAACTGGGTGATTATAAAGGAGCTCTACAGGTGTCTCCAAAGGTACATGTTGGGTTGGCATATTTCAAGATTAGGATTTGTCACTCCGATTGTCGGAGAGGTATCTCTGGGCCCTCTCGGTAATGCACATCACTTAAGCCTTGCAAGCATTGCAAGTAATGAGTTAGTTGTGAGATGATGTATTATAGAACGAGTAAATAGACTTGCCGGTAACGAGATTAAACTAGGTATTGAGATACCGACGATCGAATCTCGGGCAAGTAACATGCCGATGACAAAGGGAACAACGTATGTTGTTATGCGGTTTGACCGATAAAGATCTTCGTAGAATATGTGGGAGCCAATATGAGCATCCAGGTTCCGCTATTGGTTCTTAACCGAGAATAGTTCTAGGTCATGTCTACATAGTTCTCGAACCCATAGGGTCCGCACGCTTAACGTTACGATGACATTTTTATTATGAGTTTATGAGTTTTGATGTATCGAAGGAGTTCGGAGTCCCGGATGAGATCGGGGACATGACGAGGAGTCTCGAAATGGTCGAGACGTAAATATCGATATATTGGACGACTATATTCAGACATCGGAAAGGTTTCGAGTGATTCTGGTATTTTTCGGAGTACCGGGGAGTTAGGGGAATACGGGGAAGAGTATTGGGCCTTAATGGGCCTTAGTGGGAAGGAGCCAGGAGGTGGCGCGCGCCCCTCCCAAGCCCAGTCCGAATTGGACAAGGGGTCTGGGGTGCGGCCCCCCTCTCCCTTCCTTCTCCACTTCCCTCCTTTCCCCCATTCTCCTAGTTGGACTAGGAAAGAAGGAGTCCTACTCCCGGTGGGAGTAGGACTCCCCTTGGCGCGCCCTCCTCCTAGGCCGGCCTCCTCCTCCCTTGCTCCTTTATATACGGGGGCAGGGGGCACCCCATGACACACAAGTTGATCTTCGTGATTGTTCCTTAGCCGTGTGCAGTGCCCTCCTCCACCATATTCCACGTCGGTCATATCGTTGCGGTGCTTAGGCGAAGCCCTGCATCGGTAGAACATCATCATCGTCACCACGCCGTCGTGCTGACGGAACTCATCCCCGACACCCTGCTGGATCGGAGTCCGGGGATCGTCATCGAGCTGAACGTGTGCTGAACTCGGAGGTGCCGTACGTACGGTACTTGGATCGGTCGGATCGTGAAGACGTACAACTACATCAACCGCGTTGTCATAACGCTTCCGCTTACGGTCTACGAGGGTACATGGACAACACTCTCCCCTCTCGTTGCTATGCATCACCATGATCTTGCGTGTGCGTAGGAATTTTTTTTGAAATTACTACTGTCGGTGTCAAAACTGGCGGATCTCTGGTAGGGGGTCCCGAACTGTGCGTCTAGGCGGATGGTAACAGGAGACGAGGGACACGATGTTTTAGCCAGGTTCGGGCCCTCTCTATGGAGGTAAAACCCTACGTCCTGCTTGATTAATATTGATGATATGGGTAGTACAAGAGTGGATCTACCACGAGATCAAGGAGGCTAAACCCTAAAGCTAGCCTATGGTATGATTGTTGTAATGTATGTTGTTTTCTACGGACTAAAGCCCTCCGGTTTATATAGACACCGGAGGAGGCTAGGGTTACCCAGAGTCGGTTACAATGGTAGGAGATCTACATATCCGTATTGCCAAGCTTGCCTTCCACGTCAAGGAAAGTCCCATCCGGACACGGGACGGAGTCTTCAATCTTGTATCTTCGTAGTCTTGGAGTCCGGCGGGCGATGATAGTCCGGCTGTCCGGACACCCCCTAGTCCAGGACTCCCTCAGTAGCCCCTGAACCAGGCTTCAATGACGATAAGTCCGGCGCGCATAATGTTCGGCATTGCAAGGCGGGTTCCTCCCTTGAATAATCCAGAGAAGATCATGAACACCAGGATAGTGTCCGGCTCTGCAAAATAAATTCCACATTCCACCGTAGAGAGAGTAAAATGCACACAAGTCCAATCTGCTGACATATTATGCGGCATGGCATCACACCACTGCCAGGCTTTTACTTGAATCGTTTTTTATTATACCACCTCAGCACGTTTAGCGAAGCGGTTTCCTTGGCACGTCTTGTCGAAGTAGAGATCATGTTCCCCTTATTCCGGGATCCTCATCAATACGTGCGTGGGTAACCCAACCGTGCCCATCGCCACGCCTCCTCTATCGAAGGTGAATCCCGAACGGTCACGGAGACGACTCTTGGTATTTTTCCCCTTTATAAGAGAACCAAGGCTCGTTCCTTTTCTTCAATCTCGCATCGAATCTCCTCCTTGCTCCCAGTTCCAACACCCAGAGCCCCAGATTCGAGCGCTTCGGATTCTCAACCATGTCCGGCTCCGACCTCCAGGGTCGGTGGATGCCCTCCTCCATCACGGAGGAGGACGTGTTAAAGCTGCGTGAGGCCAAGTACCTGTCCTACGAGATTTCGCATAGGTTGCCTTCCCAAGGGCAGGCTGTGCCCGACCCGAGCCTGGTGAGTACGTTGTCTTCGCATCCCACCTCCGTCGGGGTTTAGGCTTCCCGACGGACCCCTTCGTGAGAGGGCTCATGTTTTACTACGGGCTGGATTTTTCACGACTTGGCTCCGGAGTCTATCCTCCATATCTCCGCATTGATTATCGTCTGCGAAGCCTTCCTCCGCGTCACTCCCCACTTTGGCCTCTGGCTGAAGACCTTTAATGTGGAGCCAAAGATGATTGGGGGGCGTCAAGCGGAGTGCGGCGGGGCGGCCATAAGCAGAAGGGCCGATGCCCCGTGGCCCGAGGGTTCCTTCCAAGAGGAACTCGGACTGTGGCAGCAGGAGTGGTTCTATATCACCGCTCCGAAGGGCAGCAAGCAAAAGCCGCCGCCTTCATTCCGCCCGGGACCTCCACGCCGACTGATGTCGTGGGTCGACCAAGGGCTCAATTGGGGGCCGTCCGAAGACGTGCCCTCATTGCAGGGCCGGATTCGAGACCTCCAGGCGAGGGAGATCAATCTGTTCGTGGTGATGCAGGTTATGCTAATCAGGCGTCTTCTGCCCTGCAAACGCCGTCCTCTCCGTCTATGGGAGTTCAATCCGGAGGGACCTCAAATTCTCCAACACTTCATGGGTGCGACACCCGTGGAGATGTACAAGTTGTTCTTCGGACCGCAGGTAGCGTGTCCGGAATTGACCGAGGACGCAGGCCTAAGCTGCAATCGCCCGGATACTCAGGTAAATAGCTCAGAGTCCAGACGTTCTATTTATCTGCTTTTCTAGAGTTCGCCTCCTGATCCATTACTCTTCACAGGAGTGGATAGCGCGATCGAAGCTGATAAGGTGTCCGGCTCCCCTCCCAGAGACCGCATTGGAGCCCGTGCTGGTCAGCATGTTGGAGGTCGCGCCCGTAGAAGGGAGCGATGGTGAAAATAGAGGAGCTATTATTTCGCCCAAAGGGGCGTCTGAAGAGGGGGGAATCAAAAACCCCTCCTTCCAGGGGGAGAAGAGGACCGCCTTCGAAGATCCGGAGGCCAAAGCCCCTAAACGGGGGAAGATATCTTCATTGGGGGGTCCGGCGTCCGGGGAAAATCCGGACGCACAATCGTCGCTAAAGGATCAGCCCTCCAGCGAGCTGTGAGTAGGAAAAGGGGAGTTCATTAGTAAGAAAATACCTCCATTTGTACTTCTGTGGGTAACCGAAATTTTTATCTTGTAGTTCGGATTTACAGCCTTCTCAGATGAGTTCGTCTTTGGGGGACCTTCTTCCGGAGATGATGGAGAGCGAAATGCCTCCGTCTGCTGCGCCGTCCGTTAGGGCAGACGAGCCTGAAGTATCGTCACAGAGGGTATCCCCGAGTCCGGAGGGGCCGAAGAGTTCGGCGCCCACTAGTATCCGGCCGGGAGAACTGAAGAATCTGCTTGAGAGGGCGTCCATCTGAGAAGATCACCGTGCTTTGATGCGTATGGTGATTGGAAGGATTTTGTCCGCCGAGAGCGGATTGCGTAATGCTGCTACGAGTTTGCTGGCGGGATTTGAGGTACGCAAGAATGCCGCACCCCTTTTTTTTGACAGTTTTGCACATAAAAGTGCGCCCTGTATAGATAGTAGCCCCTGAGACTCGGCAGGTTGTCGAAAACGACAGCGTGCCGAGGATCAAAATCGCAAGTAATGAATGTCGCCGTTCCTATGTAGGTGGCGGATAGTCCGAGGGCTAGCCAGACTAGTGGAGTTGCCGAGTTAATGCGTCAACTTGACGTGGCAGATGTGGACATCGCACTTGTCAACCGGCGACTTGACGAGTCCCAAGGTAAATGAGTTCTCCACAGTCACTTTATTAAGGGGGTCAAAGCCCTCCTCTGATAAATTATATGTTGTGATACAGACGGTGCTGCTGCTGTGGAGAGCCTTCGGGCCGAACTTGCTCAACCTAAGGAGCAAGCCCAAAGGAGTGACGCGGCTGCCTCAAGGGCGGCCGAGGAGTTGAAAGCCGAAAAGGCTGCACACTACCTAAGCAGGGAAGAGATGGCCGAATTGGCCGTGAAATTAAAAGATGCTGCCGACCGCAATGAGGCTCTTGAAAGGGAGCGCTTATCGGAGCGGGAAGACCTGGGGAAGGCCACCGCCGAGGCCAAGGATGCCGGTTCTGCAATGCGGGCTATGAAGGAGGAGCTGCGCCAGGCCGGAGATATTGTTGCTGGCAAGCCTTTTCTATTGCGTCGCCGGTTCACAGATCAAAAGTATGCTCAACTTGGCCAGCTGTGGGGTCCGGAGGATCCGTATATGGACTTAGCGGCAAGTGCGGCTGATGCCGTTGAGCACTTCCGGAGCCAGAAGGATCACAAGACGGAAGAGCTATTTTGGTCTCAATTCCATAGTCCGGATCGTTCACTTCTGTTGACTGATCGGTTGGCCGAATGGGCCGAGCTGAATAGATTGTCCGGACTTGCCATGACTGACATCGTGGCTCATGTCTGGCCAGAGAGGCCCAAGGCGACGAGCTATTTCGGCTTATTGCAGCAATTTCTTGGAGCGGTGCCGCATATCAAGGAGATGAAGCGGTCGGCCTGCATCGAAGGCGCGCGGATGGCTCTTGCCCGTGTGAAGACACATTGGACAGAGATGGATGCCACCGCTATTGCCGCCCAGGGTCCGGATGAAAGCCGGTTACCCGCCGAGCACTATTTTGGTGAAGTTATGCGTGGCGCTCGTGTAATAGAGTCGCAGTGCTCAAAAAATGTCACGTTCAAATGAACGTTTTTAGCTTGTAAAATGATGATTATGCTATAACTGCTTTTTATACTTGTGCGTCCCAAGTAGTAAAATTTCTCCTATGCGGCCGTTTACGTATACATTTGTATAACCTGAAAGATTGCAGTCTTCGGCTTCAGCCCCCACGCACAAGGTGCGGGGGTGTTTGCAAAAATAGCGCGTTTTCACACTTAATCCGACGTCTCG
This sequence comes from Triticum timopheevii, assembly GCA_963921465.1. Taxonomy (NCBI): domain Eukaryota; kingdom Viridiplantae; phylum Streptophyta; class Magnoliopsida; order Poales; family Poaceae; genus Triticum; species Triticum timopheevii. Next base: position 386,524,905 of record OY997274.1, read on the forward strand.
GTCCTGTTAAGGAGGTGATAGCATAGCAAACGAGGCAATCCGGACTATAATGCTTTATCACTTTCACTTAGCCAGTGGAGTTCGAGGGTGGGGCTACGATATAGCCCCTTGGGGCACCGCACTTTTCTGAGTTTGGGGCGCGTGTGTGCCTGACCAGGAAATGGTCCTTCGTCAAAGAGGGGAATTCTAAACATTCCGGTAGTCGATCGAGTGGTTGACCAGTCTCTCGCTATATCATGACAGTCAGTTTTCGGCTTTCTCTATTGAGGTGCTCGCCCAGCCGAACTGGGGCACAATCGCAGTAGTTCTCCTGGTGCCGCGTTAGCCGATGATACGGAACGTAAGGCAGCAAAACACAGGAGCCGGGCAAACCCAACATTTGACCAAAGACATGATTCGAAGCTGATGCATATAATGCCTAACTCGAGACGCCGAACACTCCCTAAGGTGTTCGTTTTTTATAGTAATGGGCAGAACAATGCCCTAAGCCCCTAGTGTCCAGGTACGGGCATGGTCCTCTGACGCGGCCGATGCCAAAACACCAGGCTCCGCTTTGGTTATAGGAAGAAACCAAGGAAGAATAACAACAAGAGACAGTAAAAAAGGTTTACGCAGGGTCTTAATCTGAAAAGAATCCTTGCAACAGGTCCCTACTGCACATCTGCGCCTGTGTCTCCGTTGTGCCGTTATCCTGGACGGGTGTGCACGTTGTTCATCTGTAAAAAGAGAGGAACTTTAGTTTGAAAACAACTCATGCGAAAAAGGTATGTGTGAAAGAAGAAATATAAATAAGTAGAGCGAGGTTTGTATGAACTCGCGGTTGTTTGTGCGTGCAGCCCCTTGTGAAGGGGTGTGCGGCTAGGGAGCCCCTAGCCTACTGATGCCGGACTCGTCTATCCATGTCCGGGGTCTTTAAGTGACCCTCGCACTGAAATGATGCCACGTGGACCGGGCATCTTGAGTGTAAGAGATGCGTAATGCGGTATGGCGTTGAAACAGGCAAAAGCCTTTCGTCCCAAGAGTGCTTGATATCCACTTTTAAATGGGACGATATGAAAGATTAGTTTTTCGCGTCGAAAGTTGTTCGGTGATCCGAACACAACTTCTAGTAATAGGGAGCCTGTGCACTTGGCGTAAGGGCCTGGCGTCACTCCTTTGAAGGAAGTGCGGCTGTGTTGAATTTTAGTAGGGTCTATCCCCAACTTGCGGATTGTGTCTGAGTACAACAGGTTTAAGTCGCTGCCTCCGTCCATTGGGACTTTAGTAAATTGTAGTCCGTCGATTATGGGATCCAATATCAGGGCAGTCCGTCCTGCGTTTCGAACGCTTCTGGAATAATCCAGGTGGTCGAAAGTGATTGGTTTTGATATCCAATCTCTACGGTCTGCTGGGTTGAACCGTGCGAGGCTCTTTTTAGAAGGTGCCGCACTATTTTTCTGCATTATCACATGAAGTGAGTTTACTGCTTTGACCTCTTGTGGGAAAGTCTTTTGCTTTCCGGTGCTCTACTGGTGGGGTTTATCATCTTCGCTTGATGCGTCGAGCCCCTTGTGTTCGGCGTTTAGTCGGCCGGACTATTTGAAAACCCAACAATCTCAATGGGTGTGGTTTGCAGGCCTTCCGGGGGTACTGTGGATTTGACATATCCGACCCAAAATCTTGTTTAAGTTGGACAGCTCATCGCTGTCATCCTTAAGAGGCGGTGTTTTGTTGTTTGGCCGCGAGCTTTTGAATCCGGCGTTGACTGCCGTGCTCTTTGGGCTTTTCTCTTTATTCCGGCGCTGCTCTTTTCTGCGCCGTGATTTTCCGTTTCCATCTCTTATCTCGGATGTACTTGGGGCGCTGGTGCTGCATCTTGCTAGCCAGCTATCCTCTCCCACACAGAAGCGGGTCATGAGGCTTGTTAGCGCGGACATTGTCCTCGGTTTCTCTTGGCCGAGGTGTTTGGCAAGCCATTCGTCTCGGACGTTGTGTTTAAAAGCTGCTAAGGCTTCGGCGTCCGGACAGTCGACTATTTGGTTCTTTTGGGGTATCCAGCATATATACGTCATATGACGAGGTGGTCCTCCCGTGCCCTGTAGGCGCCGGTTCTTATTCATCTCCGGCATCGTCGTCCATACCTTCGATGTCTTCGGAGTCATAGTCTAGCATGTCAGTTAGATCGTCGACAGTGGCTACAAAGTGGGTGGTGGGTGGGCGCTGAATTTCTTCATCGTCTGTATCCCAACCATCCTGGCCATAGTCCGGCCAGGACTCTCCCGATAACGAGAGATGCTTTAGCGAATTCAGGATGTCGCCAAAGGGCGAGTATTGGAAGATGTCCGCGGCGGTGAATTCCATGACCGGCGCCCAATCCGATTCGATTGGTAGGGGCGTGGGAGGTTTGGAGTCCGGCAAGGAGTCCGGCACCTCGGAATCACGAGTTTCGCGAGGGACAAGATTAGCGTTCGGCTCCATCACCGTGGAAGTTGAAGCCCCCGAGGTGGTGTCCATCCACCGATCCTCGATCTGGGCGATCGGCTCCAGACTAAAGGCCGAGGCGGATTCGTGTGCGGCCACCAAGGCACTGTTCGGCGGCAGAGCTAGATCATGCCCATCGTAATAGTGCGGCGCGCTTGGCTGTGGCTCAAGTCCGTCGAAGATCAAGTCTCCGCGGATGTCGGCCGTGAAGTTTAGACTTCCGAATCTGACCTAATGGCCAGGGGCGTAGCTCTCGATCTGCTCCAGATGGCCAAGCGAATTAGCCCGCAGTGCAAAGCCGCCGAATACGAAGATCTGTCCGGGGAGAAAAGTCTCACCCTGGACAGCGTTGTTGGTTGAAGATGCCATCGAGCCAATCGGTGACGACATAGAGGAACTCTCAATGAAAGCACCAATGTCGGTGTCAAAACTGGCGGATCTCGGGTAGGGGGTCCCGAACTGTGCGTCTAGGCGGATGGTAACAGGAGACGAGGGACACGATGTTTTACCCAGGTTCGGGCCCTCTCGATGGAGGTAAAACCCTACGTCCTGCTTGATTAATATTGATGATATGGGTAGTACAAGAGTGGATCTACCACGAGATCAAGGAGGCTAAACCCTAAAGCTGGCCTATGGTATGATTGTTGTAATGTATGTTGTTTTCTACGGACTAAAGCCCTCCGGTTTATATAGACACCGGAGGAGGCTAGGGTTACACAGAGTCGGTTACAATGGTAGGAGATCTACATATTCGTATTGCCAAGCTTGCCTTCCACGCCAAGGAAAGTCCCATCCGGACACGGGACGGAGTCTTCAATCTTGTATCTTCGAAGTCTTGGAGTCTGGCGGGCGATGATAGTCCGGCTGTCCGGACACCCCCTAGTCCAGGACTCCCTCAACTACGTTCCCCAACAGTGGCATCCGAGCCAGGTTTTATGCGTTGATGTTATATGCATGAGTAGAACACAAGTGAGTTGTGGGCGATACAAGTCATACTGCTTACCAGCATGTCATACTTTGGTTGGGCGGTATTGTTGGATAAAGCGGCCCGGACCGACATTACACGTACGCTTACGTGAGACTGGTTTTACCGCCGTGCTTTGCACACAGGTGACTAGCGGGTGTCAGTTTCTCCAACTTTAGTTGAACCGAGTGTGGCTACGCCCGGTCCTTGCGAAGGTTAAAACAGCACCAACTTGACGAACTATCGTTGTGGTTTTGATGCGTAGGTAAGAAAGGTTCTTGCTCAGCCCGTAGTAGCCACGTAAAACTTGCAACAACAAAGTAGAGGATGTCTAACTTGTTTTTGTAGGGCATGTTGTGATGTGATATGGTCAAGACGTGATGAGATATAAGTTGTTGTATGAGATGATCATGTTTTGTTCAAGTTATCGGCAACTGGCAAAAGCCCTATGGTTGTCTCTTTGTTGCATAAGATGCAAGTGCCAAATAATTGCTTTACTTCATCGCTATGCGATAGCAATAGTTGCAAGAGCAATAGTTGGCGAGACGACCATGTGACGACACATTGATATAGATCAAGATGATGAAGTTCATGGTGTCGTGCCGGTAACGATAGAGATCATAACAGTACTTTGGAGATGGAGATCAAAGGTGCAAGATGATCATGGCCATATCATGTCACATATTTTGATTGCATATGATGTTTATCTGTTATACATCTTATTCTGTTTTGTTTGACGGTAGCATTTTAAGATGATCTCTCACTAAAAATTATCCAGAAGTGTTCTCCCTGAGTATGCACCGTTGCAAAAGTTCTTCGTGCTGAGACACCACGTGATGATCGGGTGTGATAGGCTCTACGTTCAAATACAACGGGTGCAAAACAGTTGCACACGCGGAATACTCAGGTTAAACTTGACGAGCCTAGCATATAACAGATATGGCCTCGGAACATGGAGACCAAAAGGTCGAGCGTGAATCATATAGTAGATATGATCAACATAGTAATGTTCACCATTGAAAACTACTCCATCTCACGTGATGATCGGACATGGTTTAGTTGATTTGGATCACGTGATCACTTAGATGACTAGAGAGATGTCTGTCTAAGTGGGAGTTCTTAAGTAATATGATTAACTGAACTTAAATTTATCATGAACTTAGTCCTGGTAGTATTTTGCAAATTATGTAGCTCGCGTTGTTGCTTTCATATGTTTATTTTGATATGTTCCTAGAGAAAATTGTGTTGAAAGATGTTAGTAGCAATGATGCGGATTGGATCCGTGATCTGAGGTTTATCCTCATTGCTGCACAGAAGAATTATGTCCTTAATGCACCGCTAGGTGACAGACCTATTGCAGGAGCAGATGCAGACGTTATGAACGTTTGGCTAGCTGAATATGATGACTACTTGATAGTTTAGTGCACCATGCTTAACGGCTTAGAATTGGGACTTCAAAGACGTTTTGAACGTCATGGACCATATGAGATGTTCTAGGAATTGAAGTTAAATATTTCAAGCAAATACCCGAGTTGAGAGATATGAAGTCTCCAACAAGTTCTATCGCTAAAAGATGGAGGAGAATCGCTCAACTAGTGAGCATGTGCTCAGATTGTCTGGGTACTACAATCGCTTGAATCAAGTGGGAGTTAATCTTCTAGATAAGATAGTGATTGACAGAGTTCTGTAGTCACCATCACCAAGTTAGTAGAACTTCGTGATGAACTATAGTATGCAAAGGATGACGAAAACGATTCCCGAGCTCTTCGTGATGTTGAAATCGACGAAGGTAGAAATCAAGAAAGAGCATCAAGTGTTGATGATTGACAAGACCACTAGTTTCAAGAAAAGGGCAAAGGGAAAGAAAGGGAACTTCAAGTAGAATGACAAGCAAGTTGTCACTCCCGCGAAGAAGCCCAAAGCTAGACCAAAGCCGAAAACTAAGTGCTTACACTGCAAAGGAAATGGTCACTGGAAGCGGAAATGCCCTGAATATTTGGTGGATAAGAAGGATGGCAAAGTGAACAAGGGTATATTTGATATACAGGTGTTTGATGTGTGCCTTACTAGTGTTTATAGTAGCCCCTGAGTATTTGATACTTGTTTGGTTGCTAAGATTAGTAACTCGAAACAGGAGTTACATAATAAACAGAGACTAGTTGAGGGGAAGTGACGATGAGTGTTGGAAATAGTTCCAATATTGATATGATCATCATCACACACTCCCTATATTTTCGAGATTAGTGTTAAAACTAAATAAATGTTATTTAGCATTTGCGTTGAGCATGAATATGATTTGATCATGTTTATTGCAATACAGTTATTCATTTAAAATCAGAGAATAATTGTTATTCTGTTTACATGAATAAGACCTTCGATAGTTATACACCCAATGAAAATAGTTTGTTGGATCTCGATCGTAGTGATACACATATTCATAATATTAATGCCAAAAGATGCAAAGTTAATAATGATAGTGCAACTTATTTGTGGCACTGCCGTTTAGGTCATATCGGTGTAAAGCGCATGAAGAAACTCCATAAAGATGGATTTTCGGAATCACTTGGTTATGAATCATTTGATGCTTGCGAACCAAGCCTTTTGGGCAAGATGAGTAAAACTCCGTTCTCTGGAACAATGGAACAAGCTACTGACTTATTGGAAATAATACATACCGATGTATGCGATCCAATGAGTGTTGATGCTCACGGCAAGTATCGTTATTTTCTGACCTTCACAAGATGATTTGAGCAGATATGGGTATATCTACTTGATGAAACATAATTCTGAAATAGTTGAAAGGTTCAAAGAATTTTAGAGTGAAGTGAAAAAAAATTCATCATAACAAGAAAATAAAGTTTCTGTGATCTGATCGCGGAGATGAATATTTGAGTTACGAGTTTGGTCTTCAATTAAAACAATGTGGAAAAGTTTCACAGCTCATGCCACCTGGAACACCACAACGTTATGGTGTGTCCGAACATCGTAACCGCACTTTATTGGATATGGTGCAATCTATGATTTCTCTTACTAATTTACCGCTATCGTTTTGGGGTTATGCATTAGAGACAGCTGCATTCACATTAAAAGGGCACCATCTAAATCCGTTGAGACGACACCATATGAACTGTGGTTTAGCAAGAAACCCAAGTTGTCGTTTCTTAAAGTTTGGGGCTCCGATGCTTATGTGAAAAAGTTTCATCCTGATAAGCTCAAACCCAAATCGGAGAAATGCGTCTTCATAGGATACCCAAAGGACACTGTTGGGTACACCTTCTAATCACAGATCCGAAGGCAAAATATTCGTTGCTTAGAATGGATCCTTTCTAGAGAAGGAGTTTCTCTCGAAAGAAGTGAGTGGGAGGAAAGTAGAGCTTGATAAGGTAATTTGTACCTTCTCCCGAATTGGAAAGTAGTTCATCATAGAAATCAGTTCCAGTGAATCCTACACCAACTAGTGAGGAAGCTAAGATGATGATCATGAAACTTTAGATCAATTTACTACAAAAACCTCGTAGGTCTTCCAAAGTACAGTCCGCACCAGAGTGGTACGGTAATCCTATTCTCGAAGTCATGTTACTAGACCATGATGAACCTAAGAACTATGAGGAAGCGATGATGAGCCCAGATTCCGCGAAATGGCTTGAGGCCATGAAATCTGAGATGGGATCCATGTATGAGAACAAAGTCTGGACTTTGGTGGATTTGCCCGATGATCGGCAAGCCATATTGTATAAATGGATCTTCAAGAGGAAGACAGATGCTGATAGTAGTGTTGCTATATACAAAGCTCGACTTGTCGCAAAAGGTTTCCGACAAGTTCAAGGTGTTGACTACAATGAGATTTTCTCAACGGTAGTGATGCTTAAGTCTATCCGAATCATGTTAGTAATTGCCACATTTTATGAAATCTGGCAAAAGGATGTCAAAACTGCATTCCTTAATGGACTTATTATAGAAGAGTTGTATATGATGCAACTAGAAGGTTTTGTCAATCCTAAAGGTGCTAACAAAGTGTGCAAGCTCCAGGGATCCATCAATGGACTGGTGCAAGCATCTCGGAGTTGGAATATATGCTTTGATGAGTTGATCAAAGCATATGGTTTTATACAGACTTTCTGAGAAGCCTGTATTTACAAGAAAGTGAGTGGGAGCTCTGTAGCATTTCTAATATTATATGTGGATGACATATTGTTGATTGGAAATGATATAGAAATTTTGGATAGCATGAAAGGATACTTGAATAAGAGTTTTTCAAAGCAAGACCTCGTTGAAGCTGCTTACACATTGAGCATCAAGATCTATATAGATTGATCAAGACGCTTGATAAGATTTTTTCAATGAGTACATACCTTGATAAATTTTTTGAAATAGTTCGAAATGGAACAGCCAAAGAAGGAGTTCTTGCCTGTGTTGCAAGGTCTGAAGTTGAGTAAGACTCAAGATCCGACCATGGCAGAAAATAGAAAGAGAATGAAAAGTCATTCCCTATGCCTCAGTCATAGCTTCTATAAAGTATGCTATGCTGTGAACCAGACCTATTGTATACCTTGCTTTGTGTTTGGCAAAGGAATACAATTTTGATCTAATAGTAGATCACTAGACAGCGGTCAAGAATATCCTTAGTGAGGACCAAGGAAATACTTCTCGATTATGGAGGTGATAAAAGAGCCCGTTGTAAAGAGTTACATCGGTGCAAGCTTTTACACCGATCCAGATAACTCTAAGTCTCAATCTGGATACATCTTGAAAGTGGGAGCAATTAGCTAGAGTAGCTCCATGCAGAGCATTGTAGACATAGAATATTTGCAAAATACATACGGCTCTGAATGTGACAGACCCGTTGACTAAACTTCTCTCACGAGCAAAACATGATCATACCTTAGTACTTTTTGGGTGTAAATCACATAGCGATGTGAACTAGATTATTGACTCTAGTAAACCCTTTGGGTGTTGATCACATGATGATGTGAACTGTGGGTATTAATCACATACAGATGTGAATATTGGTGTTAAATCACATGGTGATGTGAACTAGATTATTCACTCTAGTGCAAGTGGGAGACTGAAGGAAATATGCCCTAGAGGCAATAATAAAGTCATTATTTATTTCCTTATTTCATGATAAATGTTTATTATTCATGTTAGAACTGTATTAACCGGAAACATAATACATGTGTGAATACATAGACAAACATAGTGTCACTAGTATGCCTCTACTTGACTAGCTCGTTAATCAAAGATGGTTAAGTTTCCTAACCATAGACATGAGTTTTAATTTGATTAATGGGATCACATCATTAGAAGAATGATGTGATTGACTTGACCCATTCCGTTAGCTTAGCACTTGATCGTTTAGTATATTGCTATTGCTTTCTTCATGACTTATACATGTTCCTATGACTATGAGATTATGCAACTCCCGTTTACCAGAGGAACACTTTGTGTGCTACCAAACGTCACAACGTAACTGGGTGATTATAAAGGAGCTCTACAGGTGTCTCCAAAGGTACATGTTGGGTTAGCGTATTTCGAGATTAGGATTTGTCACTCCGATTGTCGGAGAGGTATCTCTGGGCCCTCTCGGTAATGCACATCACTTAAGCCTTGCAAGCATTGCAACTAATGAGTTAGTTGTGAGATGATGTATTACGGAACGAGTAAAGAGACTTGCTGGTAACGAGATTGAACTTGGTATTGAGATACCGACGATCGAATCTCGGGCAAGTAACATGCCGATGACAAAGGGAACAACGTATGCTGTTATGCGGTTTGACCGATAAAGATCTTCGTAGAATATGTGGGAGCCAATATGAGCATCCAGGTTCCACTATTGGTTGTTGAACGAGAATAGTTCTAGGTCATGTCTACATAGTTCTCGAACCCGTAGGGTCCGCACGCTTAACTTTACGATGACAGTTTTATTATGAGTTTATGAGTTTTGATGTACCGAAGGAGTTCGGAGTCCCGGATGAGATCGGGGACATGACGAGGAGTCTCGAAATGGTCGAGACGTAAAGATCGATATATTGGACGACTATATTCGGACATCGGAAAGGTTCCGAGTGACACGGGAATACGGGAATACGGGGAAGAGTATTGGGCCTTCATGGACCTTAGTGGGAAGGAGCCAGGAGGTGGCGGGCGCCCCTCCCAAGCCCAGTCCGAATTGGACAAGGGGTTTGGGGCGCGGCCCCCCTCTCCCTTCCTTCTCCACTTCCCTCCTTTCCCCCCTTCTCCTAATTGGACTAGGAAAGAAGGAGTCCTACTCCCGGTGGGAGTAGGACTCCCCTTGGCACGCCCTCCTCCTAGGGCCGGCCTCCTCCTCCCTTGCTCCTTTATATACGGGGGCAGGGGGCACCCCATGACACACAAGTTGATCTTCGTGATCGTTCCATAGCCGTGTGCGGTGCCCTCCTCCACCATATTCCACCTCGATCATATTGTTGCGGTGCTTAGGCGAAGCCCTGCATTGGTAGAACATCATCATTGTCACCATGCCGTCGTGCTGACGGAACTCATCCCCGACACCCTACTGGATCGGTGTCCGGGGATCGTCATCGAGCTGAACGTGTGCTGAACTCGGAGGTGCCGTACGTACGGTACTTGGATCGGTCGAATCGTGAAGACGTACGACTACATCAACCGCGTTGTCATAACGCTTCTGCTTACGGTCTACGAGGGTACGTGGACAACACTCTCCCCTCTCGTTGCTATGCATCACCATGATCTTGCGTGTGCGTAGGAATTTTTTTTGAAATTACTATGTTCCCCAACAGCACGGTACCCGGAGCACTCCACAATGCCGGCGCCAACATCGTCTTGCACCTTCGGACCAGCCGGAGCTCACCATCGATTCGCGTTGCCTGAGCACCTCGAGCCATCCCCGAGCCTTCTCTGCAATGGTCGTGAGCCCCCGATCCTCCTCCCTCTATCCCCGGCCTGTCCTCATAGCCGTAGCCATACCGCCACTGCGCCATGCTCTGTTGTCCGCCGTGGTCGATGCTGCCTCGACACCGTCCATCCCAGCCTCGGCTAAGACCTCCAATGTGTGCGCCCGAGCCGCGGTTTTTGAACGCACGACCCCGCAAGCCGTTTGAGCACCCGTAGCTCCGTCTCCGACGAGGCCTGAAGCCAACCGTCGCCCACGCTCACAACCGGCGCTGCTCCGGCCAAGCTACCCCGCCTTTGCTTCCTCTGACCTCGCCGCACCGCTCGCTACTCCCTGTGCGCGTGCGCCCGCAGTCGCCTACTGTCGCACCCTGCTTGCCCGGCCGGCTCCCTGCACGCGCCATCTGCCGCGAGCCGCCCGCCTCTCGCCATGGCCGCCACCGCCAGCTTGCACCCCCCACTCCGGCCGCCCGCTGTGCAGTGTTACCGGCACCCAGCTCGCACGCCTCACTCGGCGGGCGCAGGCCCACGCGAGGCGACGCCCATGTCGCGCCCGACCCCCTTCCCGCTTGCGCACTCGCCCCGCCGCCTCTGGCCGCCGCCCGCTGCAGCCCGCCACCGCTCTCCCGCGCACGTGCGCCATCTCCCCATTGCTCCGCCCCGCGCCCCGTCCTGGGTTTCCTCGCCAAGGCGCCCGGCAGGCTCCCCCGTCGCCAGCGGCCTCGCCCCGCGCCCGGGTGAGCTATGCCCCAACTGCGCCCCTCAGGCACGGGCGCCCGTGCCCATTAACCCGCCCCGGCTGTCCCCTGTGCTACTGCCAGGGGGCCCTCGCCCCTGTGAATAAAAAATAGATTTAAAAAATAATAAATATATAATTAACTTAATTAACTAGGATTAATTAGCCCAATCTCATGATTTGCTAAAAATTGGATTAATTAGCAGAACCTAGTGTATGACAGTGGGCCCACCCCGTGTTGACCAGTCAAACATAGACTAGTCAACTGGGACCACCTGGCCCACCTGTCAGCTATCGGGTGCACTTTTGTGTACCCTGTGCTGGCCGCCCCTGGCATTTTTAACAATTATTTCGAAGTAAAAATAAATTTAGAAATTGTTTCAAACTTCAAAAAAATCATAGAAAATAATCTGTAACTCAGATGGAAAGGTATTCTACATGAAAGTTGCTCAGAAAGACGAGATGAATCCGAATACGTAGTCCGTTACTCTGCCAAACGTCCCTAGCATAGCGAACATGCAACATCCCCCCTCTGGTTCGTCTGTCCAAAAATTCCTAACTCCGAGAAAACTTTCCCGGATGTTATTCCCCTTTGCTGGTATCACGTAGCACTACGTTAGAACACCCCTAGCACCACTTATCGCCATGTCACGCATCTGTGTGCCTTGTATTTACTGTTTCTCCCCCTCTTCTCCTTCGGTAGACCTCGATACTGTTGCTGATGCCGCTGTGATGGACCACGTCGACGACGACCCTTCTTCCCTTTCAGTGGAGCTTCCAGGCAAGCAAACCCCCCTTGATCATTCCGATATCGCCCAGTTCATTCTCTCTCATGCTTGTATTAGATTTTGCTACTATACTTGATTGTTCCTATCTGATGCATAGCTTGCTTTTGTAACCTGCTCATGGTACCTTACCTGCTTATCGTAAACTGTTTAGTATAGTTTGGTTAGTGATCCATCAGTGCCCTCTCACCTTGTCCCAGTTGCCCTGGCTTGATGATCGATGACTCGATCAACATGATCGACGGCCAGAGACCGACACATCACTTCACCCCATTAGTTGTATGACTCTGCATAGTTACTATTGAGTGCCATGGGTGATACCTCGTAATGCACTCCTGATGATAACTCCATAGTGTAGCTATTTGGTCGTGGTCATCGAGGGTGATTCTCCTTCACCACTCCTAATGCGACTCTGTCGTGCAACCCCTCGAGTGCGAACCTTGAGGGTGATTCCTCCTATGTTCACCTTGATGATTACATCGAGTGGAATCCATCGAGGGTGATTCCTTGGGTTTGCACCCTTGATGCTTGGACACACGTTTACCTTGACTTTACTTTGGACCTTGTTAAGGTCGGGAGGGCCCAGGGAGCACCCGCGAGATGTTACGGTGGTGGATGGCTGTGTAGCGGTATCACCCAGGAGGGTGGTAGCTCCGTACTTGTCCCGACAGCCGTCGCCTCTTATTGTTAATGCATTAACAAGTTTGGGTATTTATTCTGAGTTGGCCACTGGCCTTTATGCACTAACCACCACGTGGGAATAGTTATGGGCCTCGGCATCATAGTGTCAGCAGAAGCTTTGTCAGACGTCGAGTTCAGCATTGCGGCATGTACTGGTCGGCACCCCATTGGAGGTGGCCTGGATCACCGTGCATGCAACTACCCGGAGTGCAAAGGGCGATGGGCCCAAGACCCCTGAGCGCTTAGAATTTAGACTGGCGGGGACCTCTCTGCTGAACCTGGGTAGGGCTGTGACGTGTTGATCTTCTGAGGCCGGGCATTGACTCAGAAAAGTGTGTCCGGCCAAAGTAATCAAGCGTGTTGGAAAACATGGTGCACCCCTGCAAGGAAGATTATCTATAAATAGTTGTGTCCATGGTAATGGATGTTCAGACTTGTATCCTGATCTATTATAACTAGAAATTGATACTTGAGACATGAGATGGATAGGTTGGTGTTGGATATGGGGATCCGACAAAACCCTTGAGGTTCGAACACTGGGGTGCGCACGAAAGTTTCCCTCTACCGAATCTCGCTCTCAGCCTCGTCGCGATCCCTGAGCTTATCTCGATGAACTCACAACAACAGAGACACAAGATTTATACAGGTTCGGGCCATCGTTGTGCTGTAATACCCTACTCCTGTGTGTGGTGGTGGATTGCCTCTTGGGCTGATGATGAACAGTACAAGGGAAAAACAGCCTCCTGAGGAGAGGTGTTCTTGTGCTTGGTGGATAGTTTGCTCGGGGAGGATTCGATCCCTTTGCTACTGTGGTGGCCAGTCCTATTAATAGAGGCCACGGTCCTCTTCCCAAATATTGAGTGGGAAGGGATCCCACAACGGCCAATTTGAAAGGGGACAACTAGTACAAGCTATCCTGACTAAAGGTGGTCTTCGCCTGTCAAAGGCGCTAGTGATGACGCTGTCTTGGGTTCCATGATGACCTCCGTCCGCTGTCCTGTTGGTCTTGGTCTTGTTGCACCGATATGGAAACATTTTCCTGATGCCTCGGTACTCCGTGCCTGCGCTTGCCCCCTTAGCACCAAAGAGGAAATGAGGACAATGCGCGCGCTGGCGCCTGCCTGGCCTTGGTCGTCATGGCTTGTGTCACGGGAACCTCGCGAGGTACCCCGTGCCTTGATCTCTCCGCCTCCCTCGCGAGCCTGTCTGGTGAGGCCGCTCCTAAGGAGGCCTTGTGTCGTCTGCCCCACGAGGCTTGGCCCCTCGCAAGGGTCTTGAGTGTTGGTTGATGAAGATGGGCCGTACTGGGCCACTGGTGGAGCCACGCCGCAGGCCGCAAGTAGGCAAGTCTAGGGACCCCCGTTCCTAGAATGCCAACGGTAGCCCCCGGGCCCAAGGCGCGCTCGGACTTGGCTTAGCGGCGAAGCCAAAGGGCAAGTGTGGAGTGCCACGGGTCCCATCAGCCTGCGGCCTTGGTCGACGCATGGTGACTGATTGGACGTGGGCATCTCCGCTTTCCCACGCTGCCTCGGCAAATGGCCGTCTAACAGAAAGGCTGGCGCGGGCAAGGCTTGCCTTCATTGCTCCCCTTCGCCTTGCTCCAGATCCCCTTCCTTGCTCCTTGCTTCCGAAATCTCCAGATCCGCTTCACTCCTTTCCCTTTCAGCAAGTGATGGCGCCCCGCAAGGCCAAGGTTGATGCGCTGCCGGCTTGGTACGCGCCGGCCCTGGACGCGCCCACTATGTCGGAGAAGAATCTTGCCGCCACGCACCTACTGACAGCGGTGGAGAGCAATGAAAAGGCGAAGACCAAACTCCGGGCTGGCTCTGCCATCCGGGAGGCTCAGGGGAGCACTTTCTACCCCTTCTTCACGAACGCCATCATCCGCAGGCCTGGTTCCTCCCTTCTCTGACTTCTTCTGCGCCGTCCTCCGCCATTACAGGTTGCAGGCCCTTCATCTCCATCCCAACTCCATCCTTCTCTTGTTTTCGTCTACTACTGCGAGGCGCATGTTGGGATGATGCCATTTGTGGCTCTGCTGGGCCACTTCTTCCTCCTCCGAACCAACGGCGACCACACGTTGGCGTGCGCCAATTTCGTTGCGTACGGCCAGGCCAATGCAATCTCGAAGGCTGGGAAGAGGGCCGACGGCTTCCGAAGCAAGTGAGTCATGATGGACGCCGAGTGTGTCCACCCCCAGTTGGCGCTGCCTACGGAGATGCCCCAGCCTCATGAAGGGTGGTCTCGCGCGAACCTCGATGATGATCGGGCGAAGTTGGTGCTGGATAAGATGAACGCCGACCTGAAGCTGGGCAACGCGAAGGCGGCAAAGCTGACGGGGGTCGTGCTCCTGAGGGAGTTCTTGACGAAGCGGGTGGCTCCGCTTTAGGCGCACTCGCGCCCCTTATGGATGCTTGAGTGTGCAGACAACAAGCTTCGCTTGAATCCGGCGGCTTTGGCTGCCAAGGATCTGGCCGCAGCTCTCCGCCTCTTGGTTGGGGACGACCAGGAGTACCCGCTGAATGCCCCTGTCCCCTTGTTCCTCCATGAGGACAGAGCGTAGGTGGTGGCTGCTATGCCCACCTTTGATGGACGCGGCCTAGTGCCGACGGTGCTCCCTGCGGTCTGGGGGCGATGGCGCCGGTGGACGTGTCTTCGGGTGACTCCCGAAGAGGAGGAGGAGAGGAAGAAGATGAGGAGCGTGACTCGGAGGCGACCCTCAAGGGGATAGGGGAGACCTCCCCTTCGCGCAGCGCCGACATCCTCTGCACCTTGCCAGACGACGACGAGGATGACAATGACGATGCCCCACTAGTGATGAAGGATCCACTCGCGGCAGGGGGAGGGGGTCCCTCGCGAGCCAAGCCCCAACTCCTGGAGGGGCCTCCGGTCGAGGTTACGACGAAGAGCAGGTCGTCGGTGATCTCCCGTGAGGCTTCTTCTGGCCGGGCGCCGCCTGGAGCCGCCTCCAGCCCTTCTGCTGCACCTTCTTCTGCTCCTGGACCTCTTGCAGCTGCGCCTCGGGCCACGAGGCTCTCGGGCTTCAAGCTCAGCAAGAGGAAGGTGGACTACACTGCAGTAGACTAGTAAGTGTCCTTGATCCATCTTGTTCTCGATTATGCTGCTGGTACTTGACGCTCTCCATTGATTGGTTAGGCGGCGAAGAAGAGGAAGAAGGAGGACGCGGTGACACCATCTCGGGCTGATCCATCTGCCGCGGCCGCACCTTCTTCTGTGGGGAGGTGAGGCAACGGTGTTTGCACCTCCCCTGCCCGGTCATCCTCGTGAGGCATGGGAGAGCGTCCTCACGAAGAGTCAGCACCCATGGTCCTGTTGGCTCCGGAGGTGCTATTACCCGATGTCGTTGCTGAGGTACCCGAGGCTTAGGAGCCCCCAGTCTACCTAGCCATGGCTACACTGCTGCCTTCTCCTTCTGCTGCGCCACTGGTCCCAGGTCCTTCTGCCTCCTCTGATGTCTTGGATCATGCCCTTTCCGAGATGGCCCAGCTGTGAGAAGACCTCCATGGCACTAACTCCCATCTAGTAGCCGGGAGCCTGGAGCTGGTTTCTGGCTGGCTTCACTCTGATGCCTCTGTCCGAGCGGCACTGAGGAGGAGAAGCAGGCCGCTACCCAAGCCGCAGCTACTCGCGAGGCGGCTTTGAAGGACACCATGGCCGCTCAGGACCGCTGCAAGACACTGGAGGACGAGCTGAAGGATTTGCGCGACAAGCACGCCGAAGAAGCTCGTGACCGCCAGGCGGAGGAGGGGAAGATGAAGGCTCGGGAGGATGCCGTCACGGACCGCGATGCCGAGCTAGCACGGTTGGCGGAGCCACGGGCCACTGAGCGCGGCCGGCTGGAAGGGCTGGAGCGGAGAAGGTCGAGCTCGATGCTACGGTGAAGGTCCTGGCCGAGGACCGCATGGCCTTTGCCCTCCTCGAGGAGAGATCTCACGTGGAGCTGAAGGCACTTTATGAGAAGGGCCTGGAGAAGCCGCTGGCTACCGACAAGGACGGCTCCACCCAACTGCTTCCTTACTTGGTCGAGGCGCTTGAGGAAGTCGTGAGCGGCGTCGGCCTCATGGCAGAGGAAGAAGCTTGCGTCCTTTCTTCCGCGGTGCTGAGGCGCGTCTTCAGCCACCTCCGCCTCCGGGACCCTGACACCAATCTTGACGAGCTGCTG
This sequence comes from Triticum timopheevii, assembly GCA_963921465.1. Classification (NCBI taxonomy): domain Eukaryota; kingdom Viridiplantae; phylum Streptophyta; class Magnoliopsida; order Poales; family Poaceae; genus Triticum; species Triticum timopheevii. The sequence goes on from OY997274.1 coordinate 386,541,605, forward strand.
GAGACTATGGACGGTGAGTGCTACGCCGCTGCTGCTAAAGCCGTGAAGGGCCAGGTGGATGCCTTGATGGGGAGGTTCCGCGCCTTCGCTCCTGCGCTCGTGGCAGGCAGTGCTGCTGATCCTGCGACCCCGAGTGGCGCCACCACGGGGGTGAAGTCACTGGCGGGCGACGGCGATGTCCAAGGGTGATGGCTTCTTTCCTGCTTAATTCCTGCAACGTGCACCATGCCTCATGGAGGCGTTTAAACTTGCGTCTGGTATTGTGAAGACAATTAAGGTTTGTAATATTTGCTTCGAGATTTTGCAGTTTTCTTCCTATTTGCTTTACGTTCTACGTCAGTAGAGCCCAGTCCCGCGAATACCTCAGCCGCCGTTGGCCCTGACCGGATCACCAGGACGGGACCAAGGAGTGAGGGGCTACATGACCAGTTAGGCTCCTGAGTCGCGATGCTCAGGAGTCCCCCTTGACGCGCAAACAACTTATAGGAAGGAAACGTAGGAGTAGATCTCGCATTCTACATCGGTAGGGCCCGGCCGCGCGCATACCTCAACCACCATTAGGCCTGACCGGATAACCAGGGAGGGACCAAGGAGTGAGGGGCTATGTGACCAGTTAGGCTCCCGAGTCGCGATGCTCAGGAGTCCCCCTTGACGCTCAAACAACTTTCATACCTTGGCTCCGTTCGGGGAGGGGCGCGCGACGACCAGGTCCGGAGGGCCTGGCTGGGTGGCGTACGCTCGGGCGTGACCCAGGTACAGCCCCCGTGCCCAGCCCCCTCGCGCGACGCTCCCGAGGGGAGGTGTTGCGATGAGGCCAGACACTGAGCTCTGGGGCTCCCTGAGGTTGATACGGTCATGAGGCCGCCCTCGGTTTTTTATCACCGGGGTGGAGCATAGCAGTTTCGTATGTGTATGGGCATAGCCGCTCCTCGGCAGTGTCGTCAGCGAGGGCGGAGCATGGTGCTTCCAATGGTACGTGGGAGGGGGGATCCCTCTGAGGACAGCCCCCGCGGTGTGTACAGCCTCGCCCTGACACATGGCTTGCACGACAGGGCTAGACGAGGTGTATCCGGGCACTCGTGAGCCAGCGCGGGACTCACGAGGCCCTACCTCAAGGCAGGTTGCGCCTGGTCTTGGGTCTTTGACAATTGTGTGTTCCTACGAGACGGTTAGGTATAAAAGCTCTACGTCCTCAGGTCCCGGCCCTCGAGCGAGCTCAGCCGCCGCTGGTATGCTAGGTCGCGATGCCGTGGTCAAGGCCAGGGGGTGAGGGCTGGAGAGCCAGTAAGAGCTCCTGAGTCATGATGCTCAGGAGCCCCCCTTTTAACGCGCAAGCGAACTGCATGAGAGAGGGAGGGAACTGTGGTAGGTGGCAGTCGAACAGGTGATAATCCCAGGTAGATTAGGCATGAAAGGCAAATCAGCTTAGGTAAATGCAGGATGGATACATGCCACTGGGTCGGACCCAAGCGGTTTGGGGATGATGCAGCTCGAGGGGCGCCCCCAGCAATGTAAGCTAAAGACATAAAAAGAGATACATGCCGCGGGGACTGACCCACGTAGCCTAGGAATAATGCAGCCATGAGGGCGCTCCCAGCTGAACTGCACTTGGGAGATGTCACCTGGTTCCGTTGTTGAGGGGGGTGTTGGGGCGGCTGAATATGCGCGGTGAAGGGGCCGACCCTCGTGAACCACCTGGGCCCTGAGCCTCAGGAGGCTCTGGGGGCTAGGTGGTTCCTTGAGGACCGCCTCCATCTCTGCTAGGACCGCGTGGTCCCTGGCCTCCTCAGGCGCCAGGATGCTCCGCAGGTGACGTTGGTAGGTGGGAGCCGCGTTCGGCAGGGTGAAAGGCATGCAAACGTAGATGTGCGGCGGACCCTCGCAGGGTCCCACCCGTGAAGGCTAGAAGTGCTCTTGAGATGCGGCTCGGTTGACCCCTAGGACGTCAATGCAGACGCATAGCCCACCATCCTCGCCTAGATGGGGAGCCACGCCGGGTTGGTGGCGGTCGCCGCGCACGGCCCTTGCTTCCTTAAGCTCCTGAGTGGTCTTGGCAATGAACTCCTGAACGTTGGGCTTTCCATGCCCTGTGCCTTCCTGAGGGAAACGTGTCGCGAAACACGCCTCCATGTGGTGCCTGAGCACCTCCCTCGTGATGTTGGCGAGGTCTGAGGCCCTCCAAGAGAGAGCCCCCGAGCCCTGCCTGAGGAGGGCGCCGGGCGCGCCTTCCAATGCGATGGGAGAAGGCGCCCCAGGCACGGGCACTGATCCTGATGCGGCACCACCCGAGATGCCAACCTCTTGAGGCCTTGTGCGGAGCGGTTACTAATTCTTCTTGGGGATGGCCTCAGGAGGGTGCTCGCCCTTGCTGTCCGGGTCCTCGATTGCTACAGCTTGGAAGGCACACTCAAGGGAGCACACCGCATCTCTCTCTTCGCAGGGGACCATGATGATTCTGCCACTTCCTGGCATCTTGAGGACGTTTAGCTGTGGTGGGTCACTTCCATGAACTTGGCCAGGGCTAGGTACCTGAGGATGGCATAGTACGGCAGGTGGATGTGGGAGATGTCAAAGTCGATGAGCTTGGTGCGTTAGTTGCCGCGCTGTCCGAAGGTGTAGGGAGGTGGACCTGCCCTATCGGGGTGGTGGAACCGTCAGTAACTCCTGAGAAAGGCTTGGTAGGCTGGAGCTGATCGTATGGCACTTGAAGGTTGTCGAACATCTCAACGGACAGGACGTTAAGCCCTGCACCGCCATCGATGAGGGTATTCATGACTTGCACGTTGCTGATGAGTGGTGAACAGAGCATCGTGAGAACGCCAGCAGTAGTCGCGCACTTGAGTTGATCTGCCGAGCTGAAGGTGACGGCGCACTTGGACCACCTGAGCAGGCGTGTGGCCTTGAGCCTGGGGAGGACTGTGTTCACCTCGCGAGCAAACTGCTTGAAGATACGCTGAGAGGCTGGGGCCTGAGCTCCACCCAAGATGCAAGCGATAGCACGCAGCTCCTGGAAGCCCCTAGCCCCCTCGTCCTGGTGATGGTCGGTATTCCTTCTTGGTGGCGGCTGCAGCGGAGGAAGGCCTGCGTTACCCTGCGGGTGGTCCTCATGAGGCTGATCCCTCCAGGTGCCCTTGCGAGGCTGGTCCTGCCAGCGATCCTCACGAGGTCGGTCGCACCACTCGTGGCGAGGGCCATGGTCATCCCATTGTCCTGCGCCACGTCCTCCTCCTCGGCCGTAGCCCCGGTCGTTGCGCTCGGGGCGTCGACCGAAGCGTCCTTCTCAAACGGCCCTGAGCTCCTAGTAATCATTGGTGTTGTGGGTGTGGAGGTTGTGGTAGGCGCAGAACGGTTGGCTGCCCTTGGACGACTCCAGCTGGTCCCTGCCACGCTTCGTGTCTGGCTCCGCCGCGAGCACGGCTACTCCCTTGCGCTTCAGGTCATTGGCCTTGGTCTTCTTTTCTTCCGGGTCGGCAGTCGGGAGCTCGAGGAGGGAAATGCGTCCTTCTTCAGCTCTTGCGCACTTGGTCGCCAGGTTGAACAGCTCCAGGGATTTGCACAACTCCTCGTGGATGGCGAGCTCCTCCTTCATCTTGATGTCACGGATGCCATCAGAGAACGCTGAGATGATGGCCTTGTGTCACGACCGGTTTTCCAATAAAAATATTTATTGAGAAACCAATCTTTTAAGTCCAGTATGAGAGAAATCCTCCTCACTGGTAGACAAATTCTTGATACAATAAGCCAGTAGCATAAAATATATTACAGGGTCGAACTACGGTTTCTCAACCAAATTATTACAAGCACGCCAATAATTATACATAATGGCGGACATGACACAGTGGTGTGGAGGCATACTACTGACTCGAGGATAGGGCGGTGGTGGAAAAACACAGCGGGAAGAGAGATATAAGACTCTAAAACTGTCATCTCATCGAGCGTCGAGGTGAGGCTCGATGAATTTATTTGGTAGCGGAAGCGGATATAATACAGTGACCAAATCCAGGGTCGCACGAGACTGACTGGGACTCCTCTAGGCGTCAGACTCGCTATCAAATTCTTCATCCATGAGATCGCCTTCGTCAGCATCTGGCCAAATCAACAAGCCAGTGAGTACTTTGAAAGTACTCGCAAGACAGTTTGGACATAAGATATAACAAATGCATGCATGAATGCGTCATGATTAATTCACCAATGTACATTCAAAAATTTGCATAACGAGGTAAGTAAAAGGGAAACGGCGGTAGTCCACCTGAAATCCCAACAAAACATAAATGAAGACCGATCGGGTGTCTGAAGCGACGCCTCGAAAGGTGAACGAATAAATATACGGAAATGATGCCACAGTCGGGCGTCTTAGCGACACCACATAAAGGGCTTTAAAAGAAATGCCACAGTCGGACGTCGGGGCGACATCACAGAAAGGGCTTTAAAAGAAATGCCACAGTCGGGCGTCTTAGCGACACCACATAAAGGGCTTTAAAAGAAATGCCACAGTCGGGCGTCTTAGCGACACCACATAAAGGGCTTTAAAAGAAATGCCACAGTTGGACGTCTGAGCGACATCACAGAAAGGGCTTTTATTAAAAGTAGAATATAACAATGCCACAGTCGGATGTCTGAGCGACATCGCAGAAAGGGCTTTTATTCACAAGTAAATAATACTCATAATAAACATTCAATTCATGAAAATAAACGGGTTAGTCCATCCACAGAAATAATTATTTAACCGGACTTAGCACTCATGCGATTCACCGGAGTCTCTGTCATCAAAACTGACATTTGGTCAGGATAAGATAATATCGAGCTTGGACATGGAATAGATGATTCGAATGAATATATGACTCTGCAGAGTTTGTACAAAATTTTTCCCACAGCCAACGGATTTCCATAGTCACGAAGGACTAGTTCCGTTTACGGTTTTTCGGTAGAAAACACAGCTAACCAGTACACACCCATCCTACCTCTCGATGCTAGGAATCACCCTAGACATCGTCCAAGAAAAACTTTTGAGACGGGGAGATCACAATCTCGAATAGCATGGGATCAAATTTATATACGCGCGCTCTAAGGGGTGCCCCCCTCTCGGTCCCAACCGGAAACACCCATGCCCCCTGACCGGATGACTGGCTTTAATCCAGGGCCATGGAACCATCATCACGGCCTCTCCTTTTTGGTGTGTACCAGGAAAGCGGTTTACAACTTACTAAGCCATATTCCTTGCGGAAAACATGTGGTAGTACAAGGAAGGAAGAATGGAAGGAACTGGAATGATACGAGTTGACATTGAAGTCACATAGTCTGGCATAAGCCTGGCATGCTACAACACTGCCATCTTACCCATCCTCATGCCAACACATGGCCATGCATACTCACATCCATCCACTCATGGATTTTCGAAACTCACTTGCCTCATCGTCTCAGGTAACATGACATTCATCGGTATGTTCATCAACATGCCATAAACCACTTAATGCAAACATGCCAAAACAATCATCATATCAAAAGTTCAAACATGCTTGCCTGGTTCGGAGTGGTCGGAGCCTAGCTCGGTGAAGTTTGCGGTCCCGTCACCTCCTTCGGTATCTATGGTATAAAGAAAATATACGCGCTATTGTGAATACCATGAGGTGCACAAAAATTATACCAAATATTTTTCAAATAAATCTGATAAAAAACTAGACAAAAAACTGAAGAGGACAGAAAAAGAATCAATCAAAAATACTATTCTGATTAAAAGTTATAAAGGTTTTTGTCCAGGGACTCATCTGTAATGAAACAGAAATTTCCAGGGGCTAGCTTATAAAAACAGAAAATGTTCCAGTCTTGAATACGCCAGCCCAGAGGGGAAAGCGTATTTTGCCCGAAGGCGTTTTCAGAAAACGATTTGTTTAAAAAGACCTGAGAGGCTGACGGGCGGGTCCCACTCGTCAGGTTTAAACTTTCAAACGGGGGACGAAGCTCGTCGGCGCCTGAGAGCCGCGGTGGTCGCCGGCGGCGATCCACGGCGAGGCAGGGAGATCGGAGAGTACCTCCGTGCTCAGGGCGCCCTTCCACGTCGGTTGGTGGTGGTGGTGGCGGTCGGCGAGCACCACGTCGACGGCGAGCCTTGCTCCGGTGGACGGCGGTTCGGGTGGTTGCGGACTTCGTCGGAGAGAGCTATGAAGATCAAATTGGGGAGGGGGTTAGACCTCTGGAGGTGGTACGAGGTTACGGGCGAGAGCAGGGTGGCGGAGGAGTCCTCACCGGAGTGAATCAAGACGGAGGCCGAGGCGGAACGAGGCGGCCGGAGTCGGGGGAGAAGACGTCCTCGAGGCTCCTCCAATGGCCTGGCGGGGTGTTTGTGGGGTGCAGTGGTTGTGCGTGCTCGAGGGCGAGCTCGGGTCTCCTTTTATAGGCGATCCGAGGCGGTGGCCCTGAACGTGGATCTCCGGCGATGGTTACGGTGGCGCAGTGCTTGGTCGGGGGAGATTAGGGAGTCGAACGCCGTCGTGGGGGTTCACTGGGTCCGTTTGGGTGCTAAACTAGCCGGGATTTGGGTGTTTAGGGCGAGCTTGACGGAACGAGGGTGGCGCGGCCCGTCGGCGGCAGGGAGCATGTTCCGTGCTTGCCGGGCCACGGCGACGGTGCCACGGGGCGTGCGTTGGCATGGCAGGGACACGCGGAGAGCCAGGGGGCGTTGGGCGGCGCCGGGTGGCGTGGCGAGCGGGCTCGGGCCCTCGCTGGCCGCCACAGAAGGTGCAGCCACCGCAGAAGCTTACAACGCCGGCGAGGCTCGTCGCTACCGACGCCAGGAATCGGCCAAGCATGCGTGCGGGGTGCTGGTCAAGGGGAAGAGGCTGCGTGCAACGCGCCAGGGCGCACTGTGGCCGCGTGACCGAGTCTGACGAAGGAAAAACGACACTGAATCTCTGAACTTAACTGAAGATGAACAGAACAGTGCATGCAAGGTGTTCGATAGAATGATCTAGGCATCTAGGGATTTTTCCTTGAGCTAAAACTTAGTGGGATGGCCTCTCATTGCTCCAGTAGGCTGCCTGAATTTTGGTGGAATTTTTGAAGAAGTGTAGATATGAATTTCACCAAATTTGGCAAATCTGGTCCAAACTTGCAGAGACTAAAATTTGAAAAATTTGAAAAGAGGAGTTGTGGATCAAGATGGTTCTGGGTTGTGGGTACAAAGGACCATACAGGAGAGTTGGTTTGAGGTCAAAACTCAAATGCAAAAGGGTACTCGCTTCGAAAATCTCTCAGGCTCCAAATAATTAGCAGAAATGATTTGAGGGGATGGAAAATTAGAATAAAATCCAAAACTTTCTTGGATTAGTTGGGACAGAGAACTTAGGTTGATTACAAGGAGGAGGGGAGGTTTTGGAGGGGTTTTACCACATGGGCAAAATACAAAGTCATGGGTGGTTTCCAAGATATGAAAATCTCAAATTTTCATAGAGTTTCTTTTTAAACTCCCAAAATAATTTGAGAGGGAACCAACAGAGAAGAAGTTTTCAAAAGATCAAACACCATAGTTTGAAGAAAAAATAAAATCCTTGCCAAAGAAAAGAAAGTTTTTAAGAGGAAGGTTTTCTGGAAAATTTTAAATGGCCTCTTTTCAAAAACCACAAAGTTTTTGCTGAAAACAAAAATAAAAATTTTGGAGTGTCACACCTTGTCCGTCACCTTGGGGATCTTGAGGCGGACGCTGTTAAGCATTGGATGTATTTCTGCAAGGTCTCCCCGGGCTGCTGCTTGATGCGGCGCAGGTCACCTACGGCAGGGGGGCCGTCGCAAGTGCCCTAGAAGTTGGCGATGAAGCGGCTGCGCATCTCGTCCCAGGAGGAGATCGAGCTGGGAGGAAGGTTTAGGAGCCACGAGCGGGCACCATCCTTGAGGGCCATGGGTAACCAATTCACCATGACTTTCTCGTCGTCGTTGGCCGCCTCGATGCTCAGCTCGTAGAGCTACAAGAACTCCGCAGTGTCGGGGGTGCCGTCATAGCGAGGAGGCAGGTCCGGCTTGAACTTGCCCGGCCAGGCGACGCTACGCAGCTCGGGTGTGAAGGCGCGGCAACCTGCTGTGGTCACTGGGGCCCTTTGTTGACACGGAACTTGCTCTTGCTGGTACCCATGCACTGCTGCCATAGGCAATATGCGGTCTTGTCGTACTAGTGCAGGGAGCATGGGGGCGGCTTCTTGAGGTCGAGGGATTTCTTGACAGCTTCCTTCTCCTCGCGCGGGCGCTGGACGCGGGGGGTCACGCCCAGGGGCCACGCGCCTTGGCGCCAGGGTGTCGTCTTTGGGGATAGGTGGTGGAGGCGCTCCATGAGCTACGTCGCCCATACCTGGCGGAGGGCAAGGCAGCAAGAGAGACGGCGTGGGAGAGCCCCCTGTGGTGCTGATGAGCTCGGTGATGCGAGCGAGCCATTCTACGTAGAGGTCATCGATGGGGCGGTAACGCAGGAGCTCACGTGCCATAAGCAGCATGGCCTGCGCATCTGTGGGGGCACGACAAGTGTGGGACGACGAGCCAGCTGGGGTCAGCGACGGATGCTTGTTGCTCGTTCCCCGCTGGGCCGGTGGCGGCGTTGGCGGCAGGCGACGGGGAACGATGGGGAGGCCCGCTGACAGGAGCCGTCTGGGCGACGCGAGTGGCGAAAGCAGCCCAGCGCTCAGTGCAGGCTCGGCGGGTGTCAGACATGGATGCGACAAAGCGATGGGACGCGGATCAGTAGAAGGAAGACTTCGGCGCACCCCTACCTAGCGTGCCAAATGTCAGATATGGGGTTCCGGCAAAAAACTTGAGGTTCGAACACTGGGGTGCGCACGAAGGTTTCCCTCTACTGAATCTCGCTCTGAGCCTCGCCGCGATCCTTAAGCTTAGCTCGATGAACTCACAACACAAGAGACACAAGATTTATACAGGTTCGGGCCACCATTTTGGTGTAATACCCTACTCCTGTGTGTGGTGGTGCATTGCCTCTTGGGCTGATGATGAACAGTACAAGGAAAGAACAGCCTCCTAAGGAGAGGTGTTCTTGTGCTTGGTGGATGGTTTGCTTGGGCAGGAGTCGATCCCTTTGCTACTATGGTGGCCAGTCCTATTTATAGAAGGCCCTGGTCCTCTTCCCAAATATTGAGCGGGAAGGGATCCAACAACGGCCAATTTGAAAGAGGACAACTAGTACAAGCTATCCTGACTAAAGGTGGTCTTCTCATGTCAAAGGCGCTGGTGATGACACTGTCTTGGGCTCCACGATGACCTCCGTCCTGCCGTCCTGCTGGTCTTGGTCTTGTTGCACCGATATGGGAACCTTTGCCTGATGCCTCGGTACTCCGCGCCTGCGCTTTCCCCCTTAGCACCGAAAACGAAACGAGGACAATGCACGCGCTGGCGCGCACCTGGCCTTGGTCCTCATGGCTTGCGTCATGGGAACCTCACGAGGTACCACTTGCCTTGATCTCTCCGCCTCCCTCGCGAGCCTGCCTGGTGAGGCCGCTCCTGCGGAGGCCTTGTGTCATCCGCCCTACAAGGCTTGGCCCCTTGCGAGGGTCTTGAGTGTTGGTTGATGAAGACGGACCATACAGGGCCACTGGTGGAGCCACGCCGCAGGCCGCAGGTAGGCAAGTCTGGGGACCCCCGTTCCCAGAATGCCGACAGTTGCTCCGGGATTGATTTCTCGCAGGGAGTCGAGGAAGGATCTCTGGGCGTTTACAACATGCTTGTAATTAATGTGCTATTCTATACTCTTCTGAATACTGCAAGATGCTTAGAGATGCTTGAAGATGCTAGTCTTTGATAGGCTAGGCCTTCCCTTCTATTCTGGCATTCTCCAGTATAGTCCACAAATACAACCCTTCCATTTGATACCAATGCATATTTAGTATAGATATGATGCTTGCGAGTATTTGGATGAGTACTCACAGTTGCTTTCTACCCCTTTTCCCCCTTCTTTCTTCTTTCCGAATGTTGCAACTAGTTGGTGGATCCCAGGAGCCAGATGCCACCCCGTCGACTACTACTACATGGAGACCGTCGATGACCAGGAGTAGTCAGGAGGTTCCGGGTAGGAGGCCTTGGCTCTTCGAACGTTGTTGCTTTTGTGCTAGCCTTCTTAAGGCATACTTGTTTAACTTATGTCTGTACCCAGATATTGTTGCTTCCGCTGACTGGTTTGTGTCTCGAGCTTTTGCATTTGAGCCCTGGAGGCCCCTGGCTTGTAATAGTTGTATTGTGATATCTTCCCGTGAGGCCCTGATCTTGATCGTACACATTTGTGTGTATGATTAGTGTATGATTGAATCGGGGGCGTCACAAGTTGGTATCAGAGCCGAATGCCTATAGGAACCCCCTTTCCAACTCCTTGGCCGAAGCTGAATCTATTCTTGGAAAAATGGTTTTACTAACATGGATGTGTGGCTTATGGGCCCACATCGCCATTGGGTGGTATTAGGATCTTTTACTCCTCGTTTATACTCTGGGAATTTGATCTCTCTTCTATTCGGGCTAAATGATTTTGCTAAATCTAACATTAGGATCTCGTGGCCACATCCATCTAGAGATTTGTATTGCCCATTTCCCGAATTGAGTGTCAAGATCCACTTCACAATATTCACCGACCGCAGGATCCTCTTATCGTGGGCACCATGCGTCGTCACTTGCAAATCCCTCGCTTCAATGGTTTTCCCTGACGTTGATGTAGCCTTTGCTATGTCCCGTTGATGTATCCCTCCATCGCATGCATGCGTGCCCCCTAGCATGTCTGCGATGTTTCTCCTCATACGAGCAGCGTGTAATTGGCTTTGTATATGTATCTGTATGTCTTCAATGACTTCTACTTTGTATATTGCGCCTTTGCTCATTGTTCTGATTACATCATGATGACTCCTTACATTTGCTCCACCCCTTGCTAAACTACCCCCTGTTGCATTTAAGCAGGATGGTTAAACCCGCTAGTTGTGACCTCCCGAATTCATGGCTGGAATGATACAACAGTTGAGCTGAATTGCCAGTTCATGGTAGGAGTCATGGCTCAGTTACCGTGTCCCAATATGAATCAGCGACCAGCCCCAGTAACTCTGCAAGAGTTTGCGTGTCTCAACCCTGTCATCTATCATAGATCAACTCAACCCCTTGATGCTAATGACTGGCTCCATGACATCACTTTCGAGCTGGAGTCTAGTGATGTAGCCCCTGTCAACACCTTCGCGGCTTACTGCCTGAAAGGTCCCGCTACTCAATGGTGGGACAACCACAAGCATTCCGTACCTGTTGTAACCGCCATCACTTGGCCAGAATTCGAAGGTGTCTTTCTAGAAGAACTACACAGTCCATGACCTTGAAGTTTCTACGTTTAAGTTTGCACTGAAGTTGTGGCGCCATTTCCTTCTTGGTAATCGTTGCGAGATCTTCAGCGATCATCAAAGTCTGAAGTAATTGTTTACTCAGCTAGATTTGGATCTCCATCAATAGCGATGTTTGGAAACAATTATAGATTATTACTACGGTATTTCTTATACCCCTGGCAAGGCTAATGTCGTGGCCAATGCCCTGCGTCGCAAGTCTTATTGCAACAACCACATGACTTATAAAGCTCAACCCATGCCAGATGATCTCACTTGTAGAGTGCATCCGGTCCGCGTTCTCAATCAAACTGAAAGTCGCACCTGTCAGAGGGCTATCAAAATTCTAAAATTTCAGTGGTCAAATCCTTCTGAAGATGAAGCCACTCGGGAACTCGAGGATCGTCATCGAGATGAATACCCCGCTTTTGTTTCCTTCTACCTCCTAATTCTCAGGATGAGATTTCTTGTAGTGGAGGAGAATTGTGACGCCCAAAAAATTAAGCTACAGTAATCCCAAGTTAATGGTGCCACTTCATCATTTCGTTGTTGCTAAATCCCCCTTTGATTCCATCCAGTTTAAATTCATATTTAAGTTGAAGTCAAAATTTAAAGTTTTTAAGTGTCAAAATGAAAATGTTCATCATGTGGCAAATATCCATTTGTTAATATTGGTGGTGAACCAACATTTTGGCAAAGTGTTTAAATGCCATAAAGTAATTAAAACATTGGCCTAAACTATAATTTAATTGCTTTTTAAATTATAAAAATACTAAACTAATTTATTTTGGGTCCAAGCTAAATATGGCAGTGGCCTAATTTACTAATATTAATTTAGGTGCTAAGATTATATTTTGCAAAACAAAAACAAAAGGAAACTGGAAAACAAAACAAAAAATTAAAAAAGGAAACACAAAGTTAAAAGAACCCCCTTGACTCCCCCGGGCCAACTGGCCCAGCTGTCCACCTGGGTCGGCCCAGCTCCCCTACGCCGGATGGCCCACTCCCCCTCCCCTCTCGTCTTTTCCCCTTCTCCTGTTCGACCGACCCGCGCCCGCGGTCACCACCGAACCCGCTCGGGCCCCTACGAATTCACGTCGCCAGCGAGAGGATAAGCTCCCCCGTCCACTCGGGCTCCCGCACCCCACTTGCCCCCTCGCTCCCCACTCCTCCACTCTCGCTCTCCCCAGATCCCTTTTCTCCCCATACCGAGTGTGTTTGCCGTCGGTCACATTGCCCCACAGTGGCCACCGTCCTCCCTGCACCAAGATGACGGGCCCACGAGCTCCGCCTCGTCCTCCCCTCCTTCTCCGTTGAACCATGGGACCTGGAGTACTCCACAATGCCGGCGCTAGCATCGTCTTCCTCCTTCGGACGCGTCGAAGCTCGCCGTTGATCCACGCCGCCCCGATCACCTCGAGCCGTCCCAGGGCCTTCTCTTCAACGGTCATGAGCCCTTGATCCTCCTCCCTCTCTCCACGGACTCTCCTCGTAACCGTAGCCACGCCGCCACAATGCCATACTCTCCCGTCCACCACGGCCTACGTCGCTGATACGTCTTCAATGTATCTATAATTTTTTATGTATTCATGCCATGTTTATAATATTTTTACATGATTTTGGTATGATTTGGTTAGAACTAACCCGGACTGATGCTGTTTTCAGCAGAACTACCGTGGTGTTATTCTTGTGCGGAAATAAAAGTTCTTGGAATGCGCTGAAAGTCAACAGAGATTTTTTTAGGAAAATATAAAAAATACTAGAACGAAAAGATACCAGAGTAGAGTCCCGTGGGCCCCACGAGGATGGAGGGCGCCCCCTAGGGCGCGCCCCCTGTCTCGTGGACTCTCCATGGGGCCCCCTGACGTGAGTCCAATGCTAACCCCTCCTATAAATCCCCAAACTTCTAGAAAGAACCCTAGATCAGGAGTTCCGCCGCCGCAAGCCTCTGTAGCCACCAAAAACCAATCCAGACCCCGTTCCAGCACCCTGTCAGAGGGGGATGCATCATCGGGGGCCATCTTCATCATCCCGGCGCTCTCCATGATGAGGAGGGAGTAGTTCACCCTCGAGGCTGAGGGTATGTACCAGTAGCTATGTGTTTGATCGATCTCTCTCTCTCTCTCTCTCTCTCTCTCTCTCCCGTGTTCTTGATTTGGCACGATCTTGATGTACCGCGAGCTTTGCTATTATAGTTGGATCTTATGATGTTTCTCCCCCTCTAACTTCTTGTAATGGATTGAGTTTTCCCTTTGAAGTTATCTTATCGGATTGTGTCTTTAAGGATTTGAGAACACTTGATGTATGTCTTGCATGTGCTTATCTGTGGTGACAATGGGATATTCACGTGATCTACTTCATGTATGTTTTGGTGATCAACTTGCGGGTTCAGTGACATTCTGAACTTATGCATAGGGGTTGGCACATGTTTTCATCTTGACTCTCCAATAGAAACTTTGGGGCACTCTTTGAAGTTCTTTGTGTTGGTTTCAATAGATGAATCTGAGATTGTGTGATGCATATCGTATAATCAAGCTCGCGGATACTTGTGGTGACATTGGAGTATCTAGGTGACATTAGGGTTTTGGTTGATGTGTGTCTTAAGGTGTTATTTTACTACGAACTCTAGGGTTGTTTGTGACACTTATAGGAATAGCCCAATGGATTGATCGGAAAGAATAACTTTGAGGTGGTTTCGTACCCTAAAATAATATCTTCGTTTGTTCTCCTCTATTAGTGACTTTGGAGTGACTCTTTGTTGCACTTTGAGGGATTTTTATATGATCTAATTATGTTATCATTGTTGAGAGAACTTGCACTAGTGAAAGTATGCACCCTAGGCCTTGTTTCTATGCATTGCAATACCGTTTTCGCTCACTTTTGTTACTTGCTACCTTGCTGTTTTTATATTTTCATATTACAAAAACCTATATCTACCATCTATATCTAAGTATCTTCAGTTAGGAGTACATCACTTTCTTAGAAAGTACATTTTAGATAATATAAAATTTCCAAACATTCATACAATTGTCTTTGACTCCTCCCAGTACCAAGCATCAACATATAGGGGCTGTTTGGCTTGCGCCCATGCTAACCCTACCAAAGCTAGTCTCGCCAATTTGGCGGACAAATTCGCCACTGCCATCTCGCCAAGAGTTGGAGCAGAAAACTGAACGCAGGACCAAAAAGTTGGCGTCCATCCAAAAGCTGGCCAACGCACTTAACCAAAAATTTGGTGTGGCGGCTCCCGGCTCTGAAACAAACAGACCCATATGTCCAAGGATCCAAGTAACCATGTACAATATTCTTGTACTTCTCAACCTACAGCGATAAAACCAAACCGAATGCTATTGAGACATATATTTGAAATTTGTTGTTTAAAAATGTACATGTTGTGCATTATACCTAAAGGATCCATATAAAAATTACCAAGTGTGCAAGAAAAGATCGTTGGGAGAAAATACAAGCTTACGTATGTCTGACAAATAACTTAGTACTCCCTCCATCCCAAAATAAGTGTCTTGACTTTGTACTAACTTTAGTACAAAGTTGTACTAAGGTTGAGACACTTATTTTGGGACCGAGGGAGTACATATTAAAACACCAAGCATACCTGACCAATCTGATGTGCAGTGTTCACTGCGAAAGACCATCAACATGCAAGCACTACTAACAATTATCCAAAGATAATATTAATATTAACAATGATATGAACAGGTAAAACTTGTATCGACTGTACAGGGTTGAATAGTTCTATTTTTCGAAGGTCTCAACATTAATTAGTTTGCATCACCATTATTCCTATCTAATCATGCTTGGTATGGTGCATTAGGAGAAACAAACTCAATGCCGACAGCTCAAAAATCCTTAAATAATCTACCTCAAGCAAACTTCATACTTACCTGAGAACTACAATGTCACACATTAGACTTTCCCAATCCATGAATTAAGACTCTCAGAACCTGTAGAAGCAATAACATGATAAAGAATAGCATTATCATATTCGGGCTTCTCTAGGAAAAAGTAGGAGAGTTCTGTTCTAGAGAAGGTGGGATCCTAGATGTTTACCAAAAACTGAAAGGAAAATAATATGCCACTGTTTTATTCTTCAAGACGAACATAGTACAAAAGCTGATTACATATTTAAGAAATGCATCAGAGGTGACAAATGTAATGGTTGAACAATCTGAATAAAAGCAGAACTAAGTAATGGCTAAACAAAATTTTGTCAGTGCGCACCCAGTTTTAAGAAAGACTACCTATGCACCTTTGTTGCCAATGTGGCATATCATATAATCAAGAAATCTGATCTTTGTCACCACTTAGCCCTTTAATCATGTATCATTTGTCCTGTCATCGAATAATTTATCATCAACACCTATATGAATGTACTACAAAATTTGAGACTAGACAAAATTTAAGACTATATAAATAGATATACATATATATATATATATATATATATATATTGTCACATTTAACTAACAAAGACTTATTGGACCAGTTAGTGTAAGAGTTAAGGATATGGAATAAATAATAATGCTACATCATGAGGAAAAGAAAATGAAACTGAAACCTTAGTGGTCTTCTCAACAAGGGGAGGGTTATCAAGAAATGAATGGGTTGACCCACATCCACCGATATTGTAGTAAGCTGTACATATCCATCTGCCCCTGATGATGCACGTTGTTAGAGCAAGTAAACCTCTTACGCGATCAGGCTAGACAAGCTAAATATTTTACCACAACATTATTTATTTGTGCATCTAGTTTGAAACCTGAGCTGTAACAGTATTTGGAGACTATGAGTGTTAGCTGACATTTCACAGGCACAGAAAATGCAAGGAAAAAAAATCACATGATGATATACATGTGGAAAATATATTTAGATATAGTCAACACAAATCTTATTGGTGGCCTGATAAGTTTTCCTACTAACCTCCCTGTCATGGAGTAGTACAACTCCAGCACGTAAGCAATTTGTAGAGCTAGGAAATTTCATGGTATGACAACCTGAAGCCAAAGACAACGCAGCCTGGAGCTCCTCCATATCCTCCAGAACATAGATGATGATGTCAATAGAGTTCATCATAGGTTCAATGCATGTTTTATCTTGAAAATAGAAGGGAACAACATTAGCAGCTGAATAATACCTGCATTACGGGCCTATAAGGTAATTTGTTTCAGAACCAACCTACAATCTAGATTAACCATCGACACAAGATAGCCAGGGTGGCGCAGCACCGTCATGCGCGAGCGGGCAGCAACATGTGCGGACACGTGAGGTAGTGAGCTTACAGACCATAGGCGAGGGAACTGCGGCGGCCACCATTGCGACTAGGGTTAAGAATAAATCACTTGTATATATAGCATTAAGGTGTGGTTACAAGCCTTGATGTGCAGCACGATTCATCTATGTGCGGTCCAAATAAACCAATAGGGTACCAGTATATTATCGAGTTACAGTCAAAACCTGTGATACCAATAGATTGAAGTTACAAACAATTTTTTCCACCACATGGTCTTAAATAATAGAGTTAAAGGTGCATGCCAGTACTAGATATGTTTGAACATCTATCATAGATTACGGCAGAATATAAGGATTCACAGGAATCAAGCATGTCGCTCAAGATGTGCGCCGTTACCGATGCTGCAATGTTGCTGGCTCCACCTGCTCCTCCCTATCGCCGTCGCCGGCGGCGATGGGATCCATTTCTCCCAGAGTGAAGTGGTGCACTCGCGAGTTAGGGGACCTCGTGGCGACACGTGGTAGTCCATGCGGCAGGGGTTCATCTTAGCTTCTATGGCATCGACGTGGCTCCTCCGTGGCACCGGCGGTGGTGCCTTCTTGCATTGGAGAGGTGGAGGCGAAGGCCGGTGGTGCAGGGAGCTGCTGCTCTCATGTGGGCTTGGGCCCAGATCTGGCAGCGGCGGTTCGGCAGCGGCTGCTCGGCGCAGGCATGGCGGCCTATAGAGCATGCAGCCATAGTGGAGGCTAGGGGATTGCGGTGGGGCTAGCTGCTGGTGGCGGTAGCAGGAGGTTGTCAAAAAGATTTGGAGGTGGCAGCGGCAGATACGTGGTGATGGAAGTTGGGCGAGAGAGAGAGAGAGAGAGAGAGAGAGAGAGAGGAGAGAGAGAGAGAGAGAGAGAGAGAGGAATCAGGCGAGAGTTAGATGGTGGATAGAAAAGTTTCGCTCCCCTATTTTACTTGGCGCTTGATATTTCGACGGAGGAGGTATTGGCGGAGGTGGGTATCGGGAGGATATTTCACTGCGGGATGTGTGGGAGGTTGTACAAACAACACATGTTATCATTTCGTTGGTGCATATATGTTTGTGTTGGTTTGAATAGATGATTCTTAGATTGTGTGATGCGTATCGTATAATCAAGCCCGCGGATACTTGTGGTGACATTGGAGTATCTAGGTAACATTAGGGTTTTGGTTCATGTGTGTCTTAAGGTGTTAGTTGACTATGAACTCTAGGGCTGTTTGTGACACTTATAGGAATAGCCCAATGGATTGACCGGGAAGAATAACTTTGAGGTGGATTCGTACCCTATAACAATCTCTTCGTTTGTTCTCTGCTATTAGTGACTTTGGAGTGACTCTTTCTTGCACGTTGAGGGATTGTTATATGATCTAATTATGTTATCATTGTTGAGAGAACTTGCACTAGTGAAACTATGAACCCTAGGCCTTGTTTCTAAGCATTGCAATACAGTTTTCGCTCACTTTTGTTACTTGCTACCTTGCTGTTTTTATATTTTTAGATTATAAAAACCTATATCTACCATCCATATTCCACCTGTATCACCATCTATTCGCCGAACTAGTGCACCTATAAAATTTACCATTGTATTGGTGGGTTGGGGACACAAGAGACTCTTTGTTATTTGGTTGCAGGGATGTTTGAGAGAGACCATCTTCATCCTACGCCTCCCACGGATTGATAAACCTTAGGTCATCCACTTGAGGGAAATTTTCTATTTTCCTACAAACCTCTGCACTTGGAGGCCCAACATTGTCTACAAGAAAAAGGTTGTGTAGTAAACATCAAGCTCTTTTCTGGCGCCGTTCCCGGGGAGGTTAGTGCTTGAACGTATATCTATAGATCTTGCAACTGAATCTTTTAGTTTCTTGTTTTATCACAAGTTTAGTCTATAAAAGAAAACTACAAAAAAATGGAATTGAGGGTGCCTCGTATGCATCATCTTTTTAATGTCTTCCATAAAAATAAGGATTCCGATAATTGTGCCAAAGTGTTAGAAGAAGAATGCAATAAAATGTTTGGCACTAGATCTTTGAATGATGAGCTTGACTGCAATGTTGTTAGTATGAACTCTTTGAATATCCATAGTACTAATGATGATTTCACTAGTCATGATAAAAATGTCTCTTATAAGCATGTCAACTTTTGTGGAGTGCATAGAGTTTGCAAGTACACACCAAATAGGGAAGATAGATTTTGCAAGAGGCATAAGTATTTAGAAACTAAATGGTCGCAAGAGAGGCTGGATGTTTGTTCTGAAAATTTAAATTTTCTTAGCCATACTTGTGAAATTTGCAAGGAACATGCTCATTTAAATCTCCAATGCAAATTGTTTCATGATGAAATCGTGTCCAAAAATTGTGATGACTTGATTTCCCTTGCACATCATAATGAACTTAGTTTGCTTTTGGGTTATGAAGAAATGAAACATATAACGAAGGATATTCTAGAATTTGTCCTCGATAAAGTTCTTGATTTTGATCTAGAGGAAATTTATATGTATTGTGTGGTGAATTGCATTGAAAATCCTTATATTGCATATTACATAAAGATAAGGAAGCAAATAGAAGATGAAGAGAATACTAATGAAAGGGAAGAGGTTTCCCAATATCCTCCTATTATTTCTTATGATGAATCAAGTAACGAGGAGGAGCCTTCTATTCAACTAATCCCATTAATAAGGAGCTCCAAAAAGAGGATTAAACCCACACATAATGTGGAGAAGAAAAGGAAAAGACGAAGCAAAGGTAAAAATGTATCCCTCCCAAATGATGTTGCTCCTATTACTCATTATTATGATAATAATTGCTATACTATTTGTGCTATCCATAGTATTAATGATGAGAGTGATTATGCTTATGATATGCAAAGGCCCAAGCTTGGGGATGCTATGTTTGATGAGAATGACATGTTTAAGAATTTATTTTCTGCAATTAATGTTTGTCCCAGGCTTGGGGATGCTATGCTTAATGAAGATGATATTTTTAGTCCCCCAAGTTTTTATGAGCAAATTTATTATGATGAAAGCATGCCTCCTATTTATGATGATTATATTGGTGAAAGTGGGTTTGGAAAAGTGTCAATTTTAGGAAGTAATGATCCCACTATTTTGGAGGGTGTTGAATCTTATTATAATGATAAAAGTGGATTTGGAGCGGTCATGACTTTATTTAGTAATGATTCCACTATCTTGGAAGAGGTTTCAATTGATTTTGATGAGAACAAAGTTGCTCCTTATGATGATTATTGTGATGATACTTATGCTATAAAAAGTAGTGATGATTATATTTATAAAACTTGTCATGATTATGATTACCCTTTTTCGGAACATTACTCTTTTAATGTGGAAACAATTTATAGTATTCGAGTTTCTTGTGATACTCTCACTATTCCGAATGAGAAGAATTTCGCTTATGTGGAGAGTAATAAAATTTATATGCTTGGGGATCATGAAAAAAATGCCTTATGTGATGGTTATATTGTTGAATTCATTCATGATGCTACTGAAAATTATTATGAGGGAGGAATATATGCTTGTAGGAATTGCAATAATATCAAGTTTCCTCTCTATGTGTTGAAAATCTTGAAGTTATGCTTGTTTTGCTTTCCTATGCTAGTTGATTCTTGTTCCCATAAGTTGTTTGCTCACAAAATCCCTAGGCATAGGAAGTGGGTTAGGCTTAAATGTGCTAGTCATATGCTTCATGATGTTCCTATTACACATGATTAAGCTAATGTAGTAATCATGTTTTATAGTTTTTGTTTCAATAAAGTGCCGAGCAAGACCTTTGGGACGGCTTATGGTAATAGTTGATTTGATCTTGCTGAAAACAGAAACTTTTGCGCTCACGAGATTATTTGTCATTTTTAACAGAAGAGTGATTTTTAGTTGATTATTTTGCATAATATTAATAGACAAATTCCTCACGTCCACCAATTTATTTTAGAATTTTTGGAGTTACGGATTACTATAGACTGTTCTGTTTTTGACAGATTCTGTTTTCTATGTGTTGTTTGCTTATTTTGGTGAATCTATGAGTAGGAGGGTATAAACCATGGATAAGTTGAAATACAGTAGATATAACACCAATATGAATTTATAATGAGTTCACAACAGTACCTAAGTGGTGGTTTTTTTTCTTATACTAACGGAGCTTACGATGTTTCTGTTGAGTTTTGTGTTGTGAAGTTTTCAAGTTTTGGGTAAAGATTCGATGGAATATGGAATAAGGAGGGGCAAGAGCCTAAGCTTCGGGATGCCCAAGGCACCCCAAGGTAATATTCAAGGACAGCCAAGAGCCTAAGCTTGGGGATGCCCCGGATGGCGTCCCCTCTTTCGTCTTCGTTCATCGGTAACCTTACTTGGAGCTAAATTTTCATTCACCATATGATATGTGTTTTGCTTGGAGCGTCATTTTATTTTATTTAGTTTTGCTTGTTGTTTGAATAATATCTTAAGATCTGAAATTCTTAAATATTAGAGAGTCTTCACATAGTTGCATAATTATTCGACTGCTCATTGATCTTCACTTATATCTTTTGGAGTAATTTGTCGTTTGCTCTAGTGCTTCACTTATATCTTTTTAGAGCACGGTAGTGCTTTTATTTTGAAGAAATAGATGAACTCTCATACTTCACTTATATTATTCTGAGAGTCTCTTAAACAACATGGTAATTTGCTTTGGTTATGAACTTAGTCCTAATATGATAGGCATCGAAGAGGGGTATAATAAAAACTTTCATATAAAGTGCATTGAATACTATGCGAAGTTCGATTCTTTATGATTGTTTTGAGATATGACGAAAAAAAGAAAAAAAAGAAAAAAAGAGGCCAAAAAAATGAGAAAGGCCCAATTAAAAAAACAAAAAAATAGAGAAAAAGAGAGAAGGGGTGATACGTCTCCAACACATCTATAATCTTTTATTGTTCCATGCTATTATATTATCTGTTCTGGATATTTAATGGGCTTTAGTATGCTCTTTTATATTATTTTTGGGACTAACCTATTAACCTAGGGCACAATGCCAGTTTTTGTTTTTTTCCTATTTTAGAGTTTTGCAGAAAAGTAATACCAAACGGTGTCCAAACGGAATAAACCTTCGCGATGATCTTTCTTGGACCGAAAGCAAACCAGAAGACTTGGAGATGCAACGAGGCGTCCACGAGGCAGGAGGGCGCGCCCAGGAGGGTAGGTGTGCCCCCACCCTCGTGGGCCCCTCGTAGATCCACCGACCTAGCTCTTTCGCCTATATATACTCTTATACCCAAAACATCAGGGGGAGCCACAAAACAACTTTTCCACCGCCACAACCTTCTGTACCCGTGAGATCCCATCTTGGGGCCTTTTCCGGCGATCCGCCGGAGGGGGATTCGATCACGGAGAGCTTCTACATCAACACCATTACCTGTCTGATGAAGCGTGAGTAGTTTACCATAGACCTTCGGGTCCATAGTTATTAGCTAGATGGCTTCTTCTCTCTCTTTGATTCTCAATACAAAGTTCTCCTTGATGTTCTTGGAGATCTATTCGATGTAATACTCTTTTGCGGTGTGTTTGCCGAGATCAGATGAATTGTGGATTTATGATCAGGATTATCTATGAATACTATTTGATTCTTCTCTGAAGTCTTATATGCACGATTTGATATCTTTGCAAGTCTCTTCGAATTATTGGTTAAGTTTGGCCTACTAAATTGATCTTTCTTGCCATAGGAGAAGTGCTTAGCTTTGGGTTCAATCTTGCGGTGTCCTTTCCTAGTGACAGTAGGGTCAGCAAGGCACGTATTGTATTGTTGCCATCGAGGATAAAAAGATTGGGTTTATATCATATTGCTTGAGTTTATCCCTCTACATCATGTCATCTTGTTTAATGCGTTACTCCGTTCTTATTGAACTTAATACTCTAGATGCATGCTGGATAGCGGTCGATGTTTCGAGTAATAGTAGTAGATGCAGGAAGGAGTTGGTCTACTTGACACGGACTTGATGCGTGTGTTCATGATCATTCCCTTAGATGTCGTCATAATAGTGCGCTTTTCTATCAATTGCTCGGCAGTAATTTGTTCACCCACCGTAGTACATGTTATCTCGAGAGAAGCCACTAGTGAAACCTATGGCCCTCGGGTCTCTTTTCCATCATATTGCATCTCTTTTCCATATTATTGAATATCGTTTGTTGACGTCCTGGATTCGGGGGTATCCAGCCCTACCGGCCTGCAGCCCACCACATGGCTCCATCGACGGCATGTACGGCCCAGCTTCGGCATCAACATCACAAGACCCTCGCGAGGGGCCAAGCCTCGCGAGCGGACGATGCCAAGACCCCAAGGGGATCGACCTCCCCAGGCTGGCTCATGAGGGGCGGAGAGTTCTATGCAAGGTTACCTCACGAGGCTCAGCTGACCTGAGCCATGACGACCAAGGCCAAGAGGGCGCCAGGCGGGCGCAGAGCGCAGGATTCTTGTCGGTGCAAAGGAGGCAATCCAGATGCACGGAGTCCGAGGAATCAGCCAAAGGTTTCCAATCCGGTGCAACGAGACCAAGACCGCCAGCACGGCATGACGGAGGTCATCCACGAGCCCACCGCAGCGTCACGACCAGAGTCTTTTCACAGGCGAAGACTACTTTTGTCAGGATAAGTTGTACTACTTGTCCCCTTTCAAATCCGGCCGTTGTGGGATCCCTTCCCGCCAAAATTTGGGAAGAGGACCAAGGCCACTATAAATAGGACTAGCCACCACCAAACAGGGGGGACAGAACAAGACAAGTAGAACTAGCACACACCACACCAGCTCAAGAACACCTCACCTCCTGAGGCTCGTTCATCCACTATACTAGTTCATCCTCAGCCCTTCGAGGCAATCCACCAAAACACTAGTAGGGTATTACACCACAAGGTGGCCCGAACCAGGATAAACCGCTGTGTCTCTTTGTCTCTTTGAGCTTAACGCGCTAGGCTTAGGAGGATCGCGAGTAGGCAGGCTGGGTAGGTTGAGATCTCCGCACACACCCCAGAGTTTGAACCTCTCAAGGGTTTGCGGATCCCATAATCCGACATTGTTTACATCTTGCTAGTTTCCTATATATTATTTTGCAATCTTTGCTTTCCAATCTATAGATCAAAAATACCAAAAATATTTACTTTATTATCTCGATTAGATCTCACTTTTGCGAGTGACCGTGAAGGGATTTACAACCCCTTTTTCGCGTTGGTTGCAACTTCTTGATTGTTTGTGCAGGTACTTGGTGACTTGTGTGTCGTCTTCTACTGGATTGATACCTTGGTTCTCAAAACTGAGGGAAATACTTACGCTACTTTGTTGCATCACTCTTTCCTCTTCAAGAGAAAACTAACACAAGCTCAAGAGGTAGCAAGAAGTATTTCTAGCACCGTTGCCGGGGAGATTTACGCCAAGTCAAGTCAAGATTTGTCTCCCGTCAACTTGCCAATTTCTGGCGCCGTTGCTGGGGATATCTACGTCAAGTCAAGCCATACCAAGTACCCATCATAAACACTTCTCCCTTGCATTACATTATTCGCCAGTCGCCTCTCATTTTCCTCTCCCCCTCTTCTAAAACGATTTTCGAAAACCTTTTTCTTTTCTTCACCCTCTTCCGTTTGATCTTTTGTGTGTTACCATGTGCCTTCTTTTTGCTTGCATCTTCGCTTGCTAAATGTTTATGGATCCTCACCCACTTGTCAATCTTTTTAAGAGATCCAATTATGTTGAACCAATTGCTAGTGAGTTGTGTGCACTAGATTATCTTTATGAGGTTTTGCTTGAAACCTGTGAATATGAAAATTGTGATGAAGAAATTTATGAAGAGATTCATGATAACTCCTTGAATAAAAAACATGATTGCAATGATTTTACTATAAATTCTACTAATGTCAATTGTGTTAATTATATGCAAAACCCTAAGCTTGGGGATGTTGGTTTTGCTATGTCCACTACTTGTTGTAATGATCATGATTGGGGTGATTCTTCTTATGATCTTAAAAAATTATTTAAGCCCCATGATGAATATGAGATTGATAATAGTGTTTGCAATATTATTGACAGTGGGTTTGGAGGAGTGTCAACTTTAGATCCCACATATTTGGAGAATGTTAAATCTTATGAATTTTTTGATAAAAGTGGGTTTGGAGAGGTCATGACTTTAGTTAATGTTAATCCCACTATTTTGGAAGAGTGTCAACTTGGCATGCATCTGGATCGTGTTGAGAATATGTTATGTGATAGCTATATTGTTGAATTTGGTTATGATCCTACACGTAATTATTATGAGAGAGGAAAATATGGTTGTAGAAATTTTCATCTTACCAAATTACCTCTCTTCATGTTGAGATTGCTATCGTCTCTTTCTTCTTCCTTCCATATGCTATTTTTTGCTTGCCTTGATAATTTGTTTGCTTAGAAAATGCATATGCATAGGAAGTATGTTAGACTTAGATGTGTTTGTCATGTGCTATATGATGCTCTCTTTGTGCTTCATTTCTTGTCTTTCATGTGAGCATCATTAAAATTATCAATGCCTAGCTAGGGGCGTTAAACGATAGCGCTTGTTGGGAGGCAACCCAATTTTATTTTTGTTCTTTGTTTTTTGCTCCTGTTAGTAATAATAATTCATCTAGATTCTGTTTAGATGTGGTTTTAGGTTGATTATTTTTGCATAATATTAATAGACAAATTCCTCACGGCCACCAATTTATTTTAGAATTTTTGGAGTTACAGAAGTATTCTAAAGTTAAAGATTTCTAGAGACTGTTCTGTTTTTGACAGATTCGATTTTTCGTGTGTTGTTTGCTTATTTTGATGAATCTATGAGTAGTATCGGGGGGTATGAACCATACAGAAGTTGGAATATAGTAGGTTTAACACCAATATAAATAAAGAATTATTTCATTACAGTACATAAAGTGCTGGTTTATTTTCTTATACTAATTGAGCTCATGAGATTTTCTATTGAAGTTTTGTGTTGTGAAGTTTTCAAGTTTTAGGTAAAGATTTAATGGATTTTGGAATAAGCTGTGGTAAGAACCTAAGCTTGGGGATGCCCAAGGCACCCCAAGGTAAAATTCAAGGACAACCAAAAGCCTAAGCTTGGGGATGCCCCGGAAGGCATCCCCTCTTTCGTCTACGTCTATCGGTAACTTTACTTGAGGCTATATTTTTATTCACCACATGATATGTGTTTTGCTTGGATCGCCTTGTATGATTTGAGTCTTTGCTTTTTAGTTTACCACAATCATCCTTGCTGTACACACCTTTTGGGAGAGACACGCATGATTCGGAATTTATTAGAATACTCTATGTGCTTCACTTATATCTTTTGAGCTAGACAATATTGCTCTAGTGCTTCACTTATATCGTTTTAGAGCACGGCGTGGTATTATTTTATAGAAATTGTTTATCTCTCATGCTTCACTTATATTATTTTGAGAGTCTTTTAGAACAGCATGGTAATTTGCTTTGGTTATAACATTAGTCCTAATATGATGGGCATCCAAGATGGGTATAATAAAAACTTTCATATAAAGTGCATTGAATACTATGAGAAGTTTGATTATTTATGATTATTTTGACATATGAAGATGGTAATATTAGAGTCATGCTAGTAGAGTAGTTGTGAATTTGAGATATACTTGTGTTAAAGTTTGTGATTCCCGTAGCATGCACGTATGGTGAACCGTTATCTGATGAAGTTGGAGCATGATTTATTTATTGATTGTCTTCCTTATGAGTGGCGGTCGGGGAGGAGCGATGGTCTTTTCCTACCAATCTATAACCCTTGGAGCATGCGCTTAGTAGTTCGTCTCGATAACTAATATATTTTTGCAATAAGTATGTGAGTTCTTTATGACTAATGTTGAGTCCATGGATTATACGCACTCTCACCCTTCCACCATTGCTAGCCTCTCTAGTACCGCGCAACTTTCGCCGGTACCATACACCCACCATAGAACTTCCTCAAAACAGCCACCATACCTACCTATTATGGCATTTCCATAGCCATTTCGAGATATATTGCCATGTAACTTTCCACTGTTCTGTCTATTATGACACGCTCCATCATTCTCATGTTGCTTTGCATGATCATGTAGTTGACATTGTATTTGTGGCAAATCCACCGTTCATAATTTTTCATACATGTCACTCTTGAATCATTGCACATCCCGATACACTGCCGGAGGCATTCACATAGAGTCATATTTTGTTCTAAGTATCAAATTGTAAGTAAATAAAAGTGTGATGATCTTCATTATTAGAGCATTATCCCAGTGAGGAAAGGATGGTGGAGACTATGATTCCCCCACAAAGCCGGGATGAGACTCCGGACGAAAGTAAAAGAAAGAGAAAAAAATAGGCCATAAAAAAAAGAGAAAAGGCCCAAATAAAAACTAAGAGAAAAAGAAAGAAGGGGCAATGTACTATCTTCATAATAGAGAGTCTCCTATGTTGTCACTTTCATATACTAGTGGGAATTTTTCATTATAGAACTTGGCTTGTATATTCCAATGATGGGATTCCTCTAGGTCTTCGTGAGCAAGCAAGTTGGATGCACACCCACTTAGTTTCTTTTTGAGCTTTCATACACTTACAGCTCTAGTGCATCTGTTGCATCACAATCCCTACTCACTCACATTGATATCTATTGATGGGCATCTCCATAGCCCATTGATACGCCTAGTTGATGTGAGACTATCTTCTCCTTTTTGTCTTCTCCACAACCACCATTCTATTCCACCTATAGAGCTATGTCCATGGCTCACGCTCATGTATTAAGTGAATATTGAAGAAGTTTGAGAACATCAGAAGTATGAAACAATTGCTTGGCTTTTCATTGGGGTTGTGCATGATTAAATACTTTGTGTGATGAAGATAGAGCATAACTAGACTATATGATTTTGTAGGGATAGCTTTCTTTGGCCATGTTATTTTGACAAGACATGATTGCTTTGTTAGTATGCTTGAAGTATTATTGTTTTTATGTCAATATTAAACTTTTGTCTTGAATCTTTTAGTACCGAACATTCATGCCACAACAAAGAAAATTACATTGATAAATATGTTAGGTAGCATTCCACATCAAAAATTCTATTTTGATCATTTACCTACTCGAGGACGAGCAGGAATTAAAGCTTGGGGATGCTTGATACGTCTCCAACGTATCTATAATTTTTTATTGTTCCATGATATTATATTATCTGTTTTGGATGTTCAATGGGCTTTAATATGCTCTTTTATATAGTTTTTGGGACTAACCTATTAACCGAGGGCCTAGTGCCAGTTTCTGTTTTTTGCCTATTTTAGAGTTTTGCAGAAAAGGAATACCAAACGGAGTCCAAACGGAAAGAAACCTTCGCGATGATCTTTCTTGGACTGAAAGCAAACCAGAAGACTTGTAGATGAAGTCGGAGACGCAACGAGGCGTCCACGAGGCAGGAGGGCGCGCCCACAGGGGTAGGCGCGCCCCCCATCCTCATGGGCCCCTCGTAGCTCCACCAACCTAGTTCTTTCGCCTATATATACTCTTATACCCTAAAAACATCAGGGGAGCCACGAAACCACTTTTCCACCGCCGCAACCTTCTGTACCCATGAGATCCCATCTTGGGGCCTTCTCCAGCGATCTGTCGGAGGGGGATTCGATCACGGAGGGCTTCTACATCAACACCATTACCTCTCCGATCAAGCGTGAGTACACTACAACAAGAACCCCCCTATAGCAACACAATGATGCGTTGTCGTTTGTCCATATAAGCGTTGCTAAGGGCTACACCAACGGATTATTATGTGTTGTCGTAGGTGGCGTTGGAAGGGTCTATAACAACATGTATAGATCCGTTGGTAATCTGAAGAATAATCTGTTGCAAGGAAACAACGGATTCATGCAACGCTTCTATGTGTTGTTGTTTGCACAATAGACTAACCTCCTTATACAATCATTTATAACAGCAGGTAGTTTGAATAGCAGTACAACTGTACAAGGCACAACTTCAGTAAAATTTGAAAGTAGAAATGAAGCTAATATATTGATTCAATTGCACAATCTATGACATTACAATGCAAGTATCTTCAGTTAGGAGTACATCACTTTCTTAGAAAGTACATTTTACATAATATAAAATTTCCAAACATTCATACAATTGTATTCGACTCCTCCAAGTACCAAGCATCAACATATAGGGGTTGTTTGGCTTGCGCCCACGCTAACCCTACCAAAGCTAGGCTCGCCAATTTGGCGGACAAATTCGCCACTACCATCTCGCCAAGAGTTGAAGCAGAAAATTGAACGTAGGACCAAAAAGTTGGCATCCATCCAAAAGCTGGCCAACGCACTTCACCAATAATTTGGTGTGGCGGCTGCCGGCTCTGAAACAAACAGACCCATATGCTCCAAGGATCCAAGTAACCATGTACAATATTCTTGTACTTCTCAACCTACAGCGATAAAACCAAACCGAATGCTATTGAGACATATATTTGAAATTTGTTGTTTAAAAATGTACATGCTATGCATTATACCTAAAGGATCCATATAAAATTACCAAGTGTGCAAGAAAATATCGTTGGGAGGAAATACAAGCTTATGTATGTCTGACAAATAACTTAGTACTCCCTCCATCCCAAAATAAGTGTCTTGACTTTGTACTAACTTTAGTACAAAGTTGTACTAAGGTTGAGACACTTATTTTGGGACCGAGGGAGTACATATTAAAACACCAAGCATACCTAACCAATCTGATGTGCAGTGTTCACTACGAACGACCATCAACGTGCAAGCACTACTAACAATTATCCAAAGATTATATTAATATTAACAATGATATGAACAGGTAAAACTTGTATCAACTATACAGGGTTGAATAGTTCTATTTTTTGAAGGTCTCTACATTAATTAGTTTGCGTCACCATTATTCCTGTCTAATCATGCTTGGTATGGTGTATTAGGAGAAACAAACTCAATGTCGACAGCTCAAAAATCCTTAAATAATCTACCTCAAGCAAACTTCATACTTACCTGAGAACTACAATGTCACACATTAGACTTTCCAATCCGTGAATTAAGACTCTCAGAACCTGTAGAAGCAACAACATGATAAAGAATAGCATTATCAGATTCGGGCTTCTCTAGGAAAAAGTAGGAGAGTTCTGTTCTAGAGAAGGTGGGATCCTAGATGTTTACAGAAAAATGAAAGGAAATTAATATGCTACTGTTTTATTCTTCAAGACGAACATAGTACAAAAGCTGATTCATATTTAAGAAATGCATCAGAGGTGACCAACGTAATGGTTGAACAATCTGAATAAAAGCAGAACTAAGTAATGGCTAAACAAAATTTTGTATGTGCGCACCTAGTTTTAAGAAAGACTACCTATGCACCTTTCCTGCCAATGTGGCATATCATATAATCAAGAAATTTGATCTTTGTCACCACTTAGCCCTTTAATCATGTATCATTTGTCCTGTCATCGAATAACTGATCATCAATACCTATATGAATGTACTACAAAATTTGGGACTGGACAAAATTTAAGACTATATAAATAGATATACATACATACATATATATATATATATATATATATATATATATATATATATATATATATATACAGACGGTCTATTCTGCTAATATTAGCAGAATAACTATTCTGCACATCACTTCGGCACTGCACGCTCAACAGAAGCGCACTGCATTATTTTGATACCGAGCACTGCAATAGAGACTAGTGAACTTCCTGTCGAAAAAATTGCACGCGGTGTTTTTTGGTACTATTTTTGCTGTAATTTTTTAACTGTTTATCGGAATGAGGCGTGTAATATACCATTGAAAAGCTATGGATTAGGCGCAACTTCGACATGTTGAACACTTTTCGAGATTCCACACGGTTTAAGAGTAGTTTTGAAAATAGTGCGGCGGATAACGAGTGGCAGCGAGCGTTTTTTCGCGTTTGTTTATAAACCGCTTGTAGGAATGAAGCAAATGATACGCTCTTGGATAGATATCATCGAGGCGCATCTTTTTCATATATAAATCTTTCTCTAATTCATTAAGGTTTAAGAGCAGTTTCAAATTTACTAAATCGCGGAACTCTGTTTTTCAAATTTTTTGAAATTTTCGTTACTGTTTTTGCTCCAGTTTTTGAACCGTTTGTCGGAACGGGGCGTGTGATACGCCGTTGGAAAGCTACGGACAAGGTGCAACTTTCATATGTTGAAATGGTTTTAAGACTCCTTACGGTTTTTAGTTAATTGTGAAAATCGTGCGGCTGACTTCGAGAGGTAGCGTCTGTTTTTTTGCAAATTTTTTGCAAACGCTGGTCGGAATGATTCAAATGATACGCCGTTGGAAAGATATCGACGAGGCGGAACTTTTTCTTGTAGAACACACTCTCTAATTCTTTACGGTTTAAGAGCAGTTTTAAAATTAGTGAAAAACGGACACTCTGTTTTTTCGCGACACCAAAATCGTCGTGAGACAGAAGAACGCACTGCTTCAAACTGAAAACCGCACTGCAACAGACAGTAAAGTGAACTTCATGATTTCTTTTTGTCAAACATAAATTTTCTCGCACAAGTTTTTGTTGTCTTTTTTTTCAACTTTTTTCCGAACAAGAGTGGACCACAACACTTTCAAAAGTGAACCGTAACACTACCAAAAGTGAACCTCATGAGTACTTGTTGTCTTTTTTATACTTATTAATTTTTTACGCGCGTTGACCAAGCGAGTAGACCTTTCATCGGACAGAAGAACGCACTGCTTCAAACGGAAACCGCACTGCAGGAGGCTTTCAAGTGAACTTCATGATTTCCTTTGGTCGGACATAAACTTTTCTTGCAAAAGTTTTTGTTGTCTTTTTTTCAACTTTTTTTTGAACGAGAGTGGACCGCAACACTCCCGAAAATGAACCACAACACTATCAAAAGTCAACCTCATGAGTTTTTGTTGTATTTCTTTCATACTTATTAATTTTTTACGCGCGTTGACCAAGCGAGTGGACCTTTCATCGGACAAAAGAATGCATTGCTTCAAACAAAAAACCGCACTGCAGTAGGCAGTCAAGTGAACTTCATGATTTCTTTTTTATCGGACATAAACTTTCTTTTCAAGCGAGGAAGTGGACTACGCTCTGCGTCGGGCGTAAATGACCGGCAACACTATCAAGTAATCAACCACATTACTTTTTTTGTCATTTTCGTAACATTTTTTCTGCACTTACAAGATGAACAACATGAGATGGCGAGATAAACAACATGAGATGGCCGACCGCACTGCTTCAGTTGGAAAACCACACTGCATCAAATGGTCAAGTGAGCAACATTACTTTTTTTGTCGTTTTCCTAAACACTTTTTGGCACATCACAGTAGGCATTAGTAAACCACAACACTACTGAAAATGACCTGCGACGCTACCGAAACCAGAGTCGAACACACTGCACTGACACACACCGCCGTCCACAACAACCAAATTTAGCAGTGAAAGCACCATGAGCTACGAACTACACCGCACATGCATAATCAAAACTGAATGTAGTGACATTATTTGCATCGGAGAAACTCAGTCAATCTGCACTTCACTGCAATTTCCGAGCACACAAAAACTCCAAAACCAGACTGCAATCTGAATTCATTTGTGTTCAAATACACTACACTGCAATTTTCAAAGCACACCAAACTGCACTGCTGGACGTGGGGTGACAAACTCGACGCTCATCGTCCTCTTCTGTCTTGTGTACTACACTGACGACCCCTAATTGAACCTGCAGCGAGAGCAACCTGCACTTGACACAGACACCTTTTTCTTCTACATGCTGGTACACCATGGGAAGAGAAACGCTGGAGGTCGAGGCGAGCTCCGCAACAAGGGGTGGGGGTTGCTGGCGATCTGCAGATGGGGGAGGAGAGAGCTGCAGGGGTTTGCTGTGATGAACTGCATCAGGGTTGCACGGGAGCTGATGCAGAGGAGGGGGGCGGTGGACTCCACAAAAACACTCACAACACTGCAAAAAAACGAAGATGCAAACTACAAAAAATGGATGCACCAGGGGCCGACAGGGACGTCCACGGCGAGGCTGGAGATGGAGGGCAGAGTGGAGGTCGCTCGAGAGGACCGTGGAGCTGGCTGGGATCTGGAGTAGAGAGGCTCAAGAGGCTGCCGTCGGTGGAGGGGAAGGGAGACAACGCTCGGGGTGGAGTGAAGGGAGGAGGTCAGAACTCAGGGTGGAGTGGGGTGCGTGGCGGGGCCGTGGCCATGGCTGGAGTGGGCCGGGGCGGCGGCCGTCGCCTGCGTGGTGCTGCGAGTCGGAGGCGCACGGGGGAGATGCGCGGAGCACGACAGGGAGAAGCCGGTGGCCGGGAGGAGTAGGAAGCGGGCGGCACCGGGCGGGAGGAGGAGGAGGCGGCGCGACACCGGGCGGGGGGAGGAGGAGGCGGGGCGGCACCATGCGGGGGGAGGAGGAGGCGTGGCGGCGTCGGCCAGGAGGAGGAGGATGCGGGGCAGCACCGGCCGGAAGGAAGAGGGCCGCGCCGGGCGGGAGGAGGAGGAGGCAGGGCAGCGGGGCAGCGCTGGCCGGGAGGAGGAGGAGGCGGGGCGGCGCCGGCCGGAAGGAGGACCGCGCCGGGAGGGAGGAGGAGGAGGCAGGCGGCAGGGCAGCGACGGCTGGGAGGAGGAGGAGGAGGCTGGGCCGAGGCAGTAGTGCGAGGGTGAGGTGGGGCTGGTTTCTTTTTTATTGCCTGCGCGGTTCCATTTCGTGTTTTCTTGCGGTGCGGAACTGTTAGCAGAATAAGCACGTTGGTGTGCAGAATAAGGGTCTTAAGGGTGTTATCATAATAGACCCACCATATATATATATATATATATATATATATATATATATATATATATATATATATATATATATATTGTCACATTTAACTAACAAAGACTTATTGGACTCGTTAGTGTAAGAGTTAACGATATGGAATAAATAAGAATGCTACATCATGAGGAAAATAAAATGAAACTAAAACCTTAGTGGTTTTCTCAACAAGGGGAGGGTTATCAAAAAATGAATGGGTTGCCCCACTTCCACTGATATTGTAGTAAGCTGTACATATCCATCTGCTCCTGATGATGCACGCTATTAAAGCAAGTAAATCTCTTACACGATCAGGCTAGACAAGCTAAATATTTTACCACAACATTATTTATTTGTGCATCTAGTTTGAAACCTGAGCTGTAATAGTATTTAGAGAGTATGAGTGTTAGCTGACATTTCGCAGGCACAGAAAATGTAAGGGAAAAAATCACATGATGATATACAGGTGGAAAATATATTTAGATACAGTCAACAAAAATCTTATTGGTGGCCTGATAAGTTTTCCTACTAACCTCCCTGTCATGGAGTAGTACAACTCCAGCACATAAGCGATTTGTAGAGCTAGAAAATTTCATGGTATGACAACCTGAAGCCAAAGCCAAGGCAGCCTCGAGCTCCTCCATATCCTCCAGAACATAGATGATGATGTCAATAGAGTTCATCATAGGTTTAATGCATGTTTTATCTTGAAAATAGAAGGGGAACAACACTAGCAGCTGAATCATACCTGCATTACGGGCCAATAAGGTAATTTGTTTCAGAATGAACCTACAGTCCAGATTAACCATCGACACAAGATAGCCAGGGTGGCGCAGCACCATCATGCACGAGCGGGCAGCAGCACGCGCGGACACATGTGGTTGTGAGCTTACAGACCATAGGCGAGGGAACTGCGGCGGCCACCATTGCGACTAGGGTTAAGAATAAATCACTTGTATGTATAGCATTAAGGTGTGGTTACAAGCCTTGATGTGCAGCACGATTCATCTATGTGTGGTCCAAATCAACCAATAGGGTACCAGTATATTACCGAGTTACAATCAAAACCTGTGATACCAATAGATGGAAGGTACAAACAATTTTTTCCACAATGTGGTCTTAAATAATAGAGTTAAAGGTGCATGCCAGTACTAGCTATGTTTGAACATCTATCATAGATTACGGCAGAATATAAGGATTCACAGGAATCAAGCATGTCGCTCAAGATGTGCGCTGTTACTGATGCTACAATGTTGCTGGCTCCACCTGCTCCTCCCTATCGCCGTCGCCGGCGGCGATGGGATCCGTTTCTCCCAGAGTCAAGTGGTGCACTCGCGAGTTAGGGGACCTTCTGGCGACACGTGGTAGTCCATGCGGCGGGGATTCATCTTAGCTTCTATGGCATCGAGGTGGCTCCTCCGGGGCACCGGCGGTGGTGCCTTCTCGCATTGGAAAGGTGGAGGCAGAGGCCGGTGGTGTAGGGAGCTACTGCTCTCATGTGGGCGTGGGCCCAGATCTGGCTGCGGCGGTTCGGCAGCGGCTGCTCGCCGCAGGCATGGCGGCCTATAGAGCATGTAGCCATAGTGGAGGCTGGGGGCTTGCGGTGGGGCTGGCTGCTGGTGGTGGTAGTAGGAGGTCGTCAAAAAGATTTGGAGGTGGCAGCGGCAGAGACGTGGTGATGGAAGTTGGGCGAGAGAGAGAGAGAGAGAGAGGAATCAGGCGAGAGGTAGATGGTGGATAGAAAAGTTTCGCTCCCTTTTTTACTTGGCGCTTGATATTTCGACGGAGGAGGTATTGGCGGAGGTGGGTATCGGGAGGATATTTCACTGCGGGATGTGTGGGAGGTGGAACAAACAACACATGTTATCATTTCGTTGGTGCATATATGTTTGTGTTGGTTTGAATAGATGAATCTGAGATTGTGTGATGCATATCGTATAATCAAGCCTGCGGATATTTGTGGTGACATTGGAGTATCTAGGTGACATTAGGGTTTTGGTTGATGTGTGTCTTAAGGTGTTAGTTGACTACGAACTCTAGGGCTGTTTGTGACACTTATAGGAATAGCCCAATGGATTGATCGGGAAGAATAACTTTGAGGGGGATTCGTACCCTACAATAATCTCTTCGTTTGTTCTCTGCTATTAGTGACTTTGAGTGACTGTTTCTTGCACATTGAGGGATTGTTATATGCTATAATTATGTTCTCATTGTTGAGAGAACTTGCACTAGTGAAAGTATGAACCCTAGGCCTTGTTTCTAAGCTTTGCAATATAGTTTTCACTCACTTTTGTTACTTGCTACCTTGCTGTTTTTATATTTTTAGATTATAAAAACCTATATCTACCATCCATATTGCACCTGTATCACCATCTATTCGCCGAACTAGTGCACCTATAAAATTTACCATTGTATTGGGTGTGTTGGGGACACAAGAGACTCTTTGTTATTTGGTTGCAGGGATGTTTGAGAGAGACCATCTTCATCCTACGCCTCCCACGGATTGATAAACCTTAGGTCATCCACTTGAGGGAAATTTTCTACTTTCCTACAAACCACTGCACTTGGAGGCCCAACATTGTCTACAAGAAAAAGGTTGTGTAGTAGACATCAAGCTCTTTTCTGGCGCCGTTCCCGGGGAGGTTAGTGCTTGAAGGTATATCTTTAGATCTTGCAATTGAATCTTTTAGTTTCTTGTTTTATCACTAGTTTAGTCTATAAAAGAAAACTACAAAAAATGGAATTGAGGGTTCCTCGTATGCTTCATCTTTTTAATGTCTTTCATAAAAATAAGGATTCCGATAATTGTGTCAAAGTGTTAGAAGAAGAATGCAATAAATTGTTTGGCACTAGATCTTTGAATGATGAGCTTGACTGCAATGTTGTTAGTATGAACTCTTTGAATATCCATAGTACTAATGATGATTTCACTAGTCATGATAAAAATGTCTCTTATAAGCATGTCAACTTTTGTGGAGTGCATAGAGTTTGCAAGTACACACCAAATAGGGAAGATAAATTTTGCAAGAGGCATAAGTATTTAGAAACTAAGTGGTTGCAAGAGAGGCTGGATGTTTGTTCTGAAAATTTAAATTTTCTTAGCCATACTTGTGAAATTTGCAAGGAACGTGGTCATATCTCCAATGCAAATTGTTTCATGATGAAATCGTGTCCAAAAATTGTGATGACTTGATTTCCCTTGCACATCATAATGAACTTAGTTTGCTTTTGGGTTATGAAGAAATGAAACATATAACAAAGGATATTCTAGAATTTGTCCTCGATAAAGTTCTTGATTATGATCTGGAGGAAATTTATATGTATTGTGTGGTGAATTGCATTGAAAATCCTTATATTGCCAGTTACATAAAGATAAGGAAACAAATATAAGATGAAGAGAATACTAATGAAAGGGAAGAGGTTTCCCAATATCCTCCTATTATTTCTTATGATGAATCAGGTAACGAGGAGGAGCCTTCTATTCAACCAATCTCTTTAATAAGGAGCTCCAAAAAGAGGATTAAACCCACAAATAATGTGGAGAAGAAAAAGAAAAGACGAAGAAGCAAAGGTAAAAAGGTATCCCTCCCAAATGATGTTGCTCCTATTACTCATTGTGATGATAATAATTGCTATACTGTTGGTACTATCCATACTATTAATGATGAGAGTGATTATGTTTATGATATACAAAGGCCCAAGCTTGGGGATGCTATGTTTGATGAGAATGACATGTTTAAGAATTTATTTTCTGCAATTAATGTTTTTCCCAAGCTTCGGGATGCTATGTTTAATGAAGATGATATTTTTAGTCCCCCAAGTTTTGATGAGCAAATTTATTATGATGAAAGCATGCCTCCTATATATGATGATTATATTGATGAAAGTGGGTTTGGAAGAGTGCAACTTTAGGAAGTAATGATCCCACTATTTTGGAGGGTGTTGAATCTTATTATAATGATAAAAGTGGATTTGGAGAGGTCATGACTTTATTTAGTAATGATTCCAGTATCTTGGAAGAGGTTTCAATTGATTTTGATTAGAACAAAGTTGCTACGCCCCTCGGGCACAGGCACGCGCGCCCATTAACCCGCCACGGCTGGCCCATGTGCCACTGCTAGGGAGGGCACGCCCCTATGAAATTGAAACTTAGGTTTAAAAACTAATAAAATATAATTAATTATTTAACTAGGATTAATTAGCCTAATCTCATGATTAGTTCAAAACTGGATTAATTAGCTAAACCTAGTGTATGACAGGGGGGCCACCCCTGTTGACCAGTCAAACGTAGACTAGTCAACTGGGAGCCCTGGCCCACTTGCCAGCCACTGGGTGCACTTTTGTGTACCCTGTGCTGGGTGCCCCTAGCATTTTTAACAATTATTTGGAATTAGAAATAAATTCAAAATTGTTTTAAACTTCGAAAAAATCATAGAAAATAATTCGTAAGTCGGATGGAAAAGTTTTCTACATGAAAGTTGCTCGAAAAGACGAGAAGAATCCGAATACGCAGTGCGTTTGTCTGCCACACGTCCATAGCATAGCAAACATGCAACCGTCCCCCTCTGGTTTGTCCGTCTGAAAATGCCTAACTCCGACAAAACTTTCCTGCATGTTATTCCCCTTCACCGGTATCGTGTAGCACCATGTGAGAACACCACAACACCACTTATCGCCATGTCATGCATCTGTGTGCCTTGTATTTACTGTTTCTTCCCCCTCTTCTCCTCCGGTAGATCCCGAGACCGTTGCTGATGCCGTTGTGATCGACCATGTCGATGACGACCCTTCTTCCCTTTCAGCGGAGCTTCCAGGCAAGCAAACCCCCCTTGATCATTCCGATATCGCCCAGTTCATTCTCTCTCATGCTTGCATTAGATTTTGCTACTGTACTTGATTGCTCCTATCTGATGCATAGCCTGCTTTTGTAACCTGCTCATTGTACCTTGCATGCTTATCGTAAACTGCTTAGTATAGGTTGGTTAGTGATCCATCAGTGCCCTCTCACCTTGTCCAAGTTGCCCCGGCTTGATGATCGATGACTCGATCAATGTGATCGGCGACTAGAGACCGACACATCACTTCACCCCCTTAGTTGTATGACTCTACATAGTTACTCTCAAGTGCCGAGGGTGATACCTTGTAATGCACTCCTAATGATAACTATGTAGTGTAGCTATTCGGTTGTGGTCATCGAGGGTGATTCCTCCTTCACCACTCCTGATGCGACTCTGTCGTGCAACCCCTCAAGTGCGAATCCATTGAGGGTGATTCCTCGGGTTCCCCATTGATGTTTGGACACACGTTTACCTTGATTTTACTTCACACCTTGTTAAGTTCGGGCGGGCCCGGGGAGCACCTGCGAGATGTTCTGAGTTGTCCCGATAGCAGTATCACCTAGGAGGGGTGATAGCTCCGGAGTTGTCCCGATAGCCATCGCCTTTAATTGATAATGCACTAACAGGTTTGCGTATTTATTCTGAGTTGGCCACTAGCCTTTACGTACTAAGCACCACGCAGGAATAGTTATGGGCCTCGGCGTCGTAGTATCAGCCGAAGCTTTTTCAGACGTCTAGTTCAGCATTGCGGCATTGCCAGGTCGGCGCCTTAGTTGAGGTGGCATGTATCGCCCTGTATGCAACAACCCGGAGTGCAAAGGGTGATGGGCCCAAGACCCGTGAGCACTTAGGATGTAGAACGGCGGGGACCTCTCTGCTGAGCCTAGGTAGGGCTGCAACATGTTGATCTTCCGTGGTCGAGCATTGGCTCAGAAAAGTGTGTCCGGCCAGAGTAATTAAGCGTGTTCAAAAACATGGTGCACCGCTGCAGGGTAGATTATCTATTAGTAGTTGTGTCCACGGTAATGGACGTTCAGACTTGTATCCTGATCTACTATAACTAGAAATGGATACTTGAGACATGAGATGGATATGTTGGCTCCAAGATTGCTTTCTCGCAGGGAGTCGAGGAAGGATCTCTGGGCGTTAATGTTACAACATGCTTGTTAGTTAATGTGCTATTCTATACTCTTCTGACTGCTGCAAGATGCTTGGAGATGCTTGAAGATGCTAGTCTTTGATAGGCTAGGCCTTCCCTTCTATTCTGGCATTCTGAAGTATAGTCCACAGATACAACCCTTCCATTTGATACCAATGCATATTTAGTATAGATCTGATGCTTGCGAGTACTTTGGATGAGTAATCACGGTTGCTTTTCTACCCCTTCCCCCCCCCCTTCTTTCTTCTTTCCGGTTGTTGCAACTAGTTGGTAGATCCCAGGAGCCAGATGCCACCCCGTCGACTACTACTACATGGAGACCGCCGATGACCTGGAGTACTCAGGAGGTTCCAGGTAGAAGGCCTTGCCTCTTCGGTCGTTGTTGCTTTTGTGCTAGCCTTCTTAAGGCATACTTGTTTAACCTATGTTTGTACTCAGATATTGTTGCTTCCGCTGACTCGTTTGTGTCTCGAGCTTTTGTATTTGAGCCCTCAAGGCCCCTAGCTTGTAATAAAAAGCTTGTATTATTTCCATTTGTGTCTAGAGTTGTGTTGTGATATCTTCTCGTGAGTTCCTGGTCTTAATCGTACACATTTGCGTGTATGTTTAGTGTACGATTAAATCGGGGGCGTCACAATTATCCAGACTATGCCCTCATTTCTGAATAGTATGTGCTACTTAGCCTCGAAGGTCAGCCGCTTGAGCGTGAACAGTGCCTTCACTTGACAACTCCTGACGAAAGGTCACAGCCAGCCACAACCACTGAGGCAGTTCCTCCATTGGCACGTCCCACCAATGTGCCCCATTTTTTAAGGGATATGATCAATGATTTGGATTATCCCATGGGCACATAATGACACGATTATATCGGGAAGCGGCGAAGCTTGTAGTGTAGTAAAGGGACCCTTGGGCTTACAGTAGCTTATAAAAAGGGAAATGACCACTAATTTCTCCGCACGCTTTCCCCTCCTCCATTGCTATCGCTTCCCCAATCTCCTGACCTCCAGCGCCCAGATCCATTCTTCCTCAAGAAATTTTCCCATCCATTCCCTCAATGCAGGCATGGCTGGATCTGGCTCGAAGGGCAAGTGGGAGGCCTCCTGCGTCACTGAAGACGACATCCAGGAGCTGAAGGGTGCAGGCTACCTTCCAGCCAATGTCACTCACCACATCCCAAAGGAGGGCTAGGTTGTCCCCACACCCAGGCCAGGTGAGTGGGTGGTGTTCCTGCCCCACTTCATGTGGGCACTAGGCTTCCCCCTCCACCCCTCTGTCAGGGGGTTGATGTTCTTCTACGGGCTAGACTTCCATGACCTTATATGAACTTGCGATGGTAAAGAAATAAAAGCAATGGACTGCATAATAGACGTTGCTATCATAAGGGGTTATATAAAGTGATGTTCCTTTGCATTCAGAGCTTGCACATCCACATGAAAAAGTGCATGACAACCTCTGCTTCCCTCTGCGAAGGGCCTATCTTTTACTTTTCAGTCTTTACTTTTTATGCAAGAGTCAATAATGTTCATCCTTATTCCAATCTTATTATTCTCCACTTAGCAAGCATCATGTGGTATGGAAAGATCCAGGCACATATATCCAACTGGATGTAGGTGGTCATGAGTTATTATTGTTGACATTATCCCTGAGATAACTGAGTTGGGAGGTGAAATATGAAACCCCTATCTTCCTTTGGGTCTGATGGAAAAGTTTGTTCTAGAAATAGGCTCTGGATCTTAACAATCATAGAAGACTATATGATGGTTGAGTATGTGAAATTCGCACACAAAAGCTCTTATATAGACTCTTCATGAAACATGATGAATTGTAGTTACTTTGAAGACTGAGAACATAGTTTGCTAGTTTTCCAGAAAG
This sequence comes from Triticum timopheevii, assembly GCA_963921465.1. Taxonomy (NCBI): domain Eukaryota; kingdom Viridiplantae; phylum Streptophyta; class Magnoliopsida; order Poales; family Poaceae; genus Triticum; species Triticum timopheevii. The sequence continues at coordinate 386,582,925 of OY997274.1, forward strand.
TGTATTGTTTATACTTTGACAATGTGGATGAATCATTACTTGATCATGAGAAGTTTTATGACGATTTGTTGTTGTTATAATAATGATCATGATGCTACCATGTCTGTATTTTGTTTTATCGACACCTCTGTCTATAAACACGTGGTCATGATTATCGAGTTCGGTATTCGCTTGAGGACAAGCGAGGTATAAGCCTGGGAGAGTTGATACGTCCATTTTACATTATGTTTTTCTACTGCTATTTATTATGTTTTGGATAAATATTTCACTTCATGAGGCTATTATAATGACTTTTATCTCTTATTTTGCAAGTTTCACATGAAGAGGGAAATTGTCGATAGTTGGAATTCTGGACCTGAAAAGGCTAAAACAGAGATAGTTATTCTCTGGAGCTCCAAACGACCTGAAATTTTACGAAGATTTATTTTAGAATGAATAAAAATATTGGAACAAGAATCAGTAGGAGGGGCCCCGCCAGTGAGTCACAAGCTCAGGTGGTGCCCCCGGGGCACGCCATGTGAGCTTGTGGGCCCACAAGTAGGCCTCTGTGGCCCTCCTTCTCCTATATGATGCCATTTGACCTAGAAAGAATAATAAGAAGACTTTCGGGACGAAGCGCCGCCGTCTCAAGGTGGAACCTTGGCAGGAGCACTTTTGCTCTCTAGTGGAGTAATTCTAGTGGGATACTTCCCTTTGGGAGGGGGTAATCGAAGCCATGGACATCACCAATGATCCTCTCATCATGGGAGGACCAATCTTCATCAACATCATCACCAGCAGCATCTCCTCTCAAGCCCTAGTTCATCTCTTGTATTCAATCTTTGTCTCAAAACCTCAGATTGGTACCTGTGGGTTACTAGTAGTGTTGATTACATCCTAAACATGATGCTAGTTCGTTTATTTGGTGGAAGATCATATGTTCATATCCTTAATCATATAAATTTCCTCTAATCTTGAACATGAATATGATTTGTGAGTAGTTTCGTTTGTTCTTGAGGACATGGGAGAAGTCTTGTTATAGGTAACTATGTGAAGTTGGTATTCGTTTAATATTTTGATGATATGTATGTTGTTCTTCCTCTAGTGGTATCGCATGAACGTCGACTACATGACACTTCACCATGTTGGTGCCTAGAGGAAGGCATTGGGGAGTAATAATTAGATGATGGGTTGCGAGATTGACAGAAGCTTACACCCTAATTTATTAGTTATTCTGTAAGGGGCTGATTTGGATCCATATGTTTCATGCTCTAGTTAGATTGATCTTAATTCTTATTGCGTAGTTGTAGATGCTTAAGAGAGGGGGTAATCATAAGAGGGTTGCTTGTTCAAGTAAGAATAGCACCCTAGCACCGGTCCACCTACATGCCAAATTATCAAAGCAGTGAACACGAATCAACTAAACATAATGAACATGACTAGACAAGAATTCCCAAGTGATGGTGTCCTAGATAAGGGGGTACTAACCCAGCTGTCCCATTCTCCTCAGGTTGGGCCGACAAGCCTTCATTTATGATCAAGATGGACTCCGAAGCCATACATTAGGGGCATGATCAAGAATGCCTCCCCCCAAAGGCTTGATGTATATTCCAAGATCTCTGCCACCGCCTAGCTCCTCGTTACCGACCTTGTAACCCTAGATGCCCTCCCTAGCGTGTATATAAGCCATAGGGTTTAGCCTGTAGAGGGGACATCCTCGCAAAATCATTCACCTAGCCCTAGAGTTAGACCACACAATACAATCTCGAGGTAGATCAACTCTGTAGTTGATACATCTCCATCAATATAAACAAGAGAAGGACATAGGGTTTTACCTCCATTAAGAGGGCCCGAACCTGGGTAAACATCATCTCCTTCGTTCCTGTTACCCTTGATCTAAGATCCACAGCTCGGGACCGCTACCCCGAGGTCTACCGGTTTTGACACTGACACTAGTGCTTTAATTGAGAGTTGCCTTGTGCGATTGATGAACAGATCGATAGGATTGTCGGTCAACAGCCTCGAACCAGAAGGGCTCGCTTGCCGCCCAAAGCTTCAGTCATTGGAACGCCTCCATGTACAGTGGAGGCAGAATATGACACTTCCTTGGTCCCCGTGGGGAACTCCCCCAAGGATGAGGGGCTGCGATACTTCCTGGAAAGTGAGCTGGACGGCGGCCCATCAGAGATGGCCAAGGAGGCCGACCTCCAGGCTAGATCGGCCCACCCGATGACCACAAATTTGACATCGGGTGAAAAGAACAGGGTCTCAAACCCACGATATTTTGAGATCGGGACTCATCCGTTAACCTCCCACACAGAGTATTGCCCCAACAACTCTGGCCCACCCGACATATAGGATCTGGCCTACATGTAGCACCTCCCTAACGAATTGATCATGCAGTACTGGGCTAGATTCTTGTCTGTCTAAGACAAGATATCAGATTGTCTGGACTTTGACATGATCACTGCTTTCTAGCGCGGATTCAAGGATAAAGATGCCTCAAACGCCCTTCCTTGTCGCTACATTCAAATTCTCTAGGGATTATCCAAGCTAGTGCATCGATTCTGCACCATTGAAGAAGCTTGTCTCACCGAGGAAAACACGAATTCGATCTATGAGGATTACCTGGGACATCTGGAGCCAGCACCTCAGCGTGGGCCCCAAAAACAAAACAATCTGGGCGAACAACCTCGAAAGAAGAAGAAATCCTCTGGTCACCCCAGGATCATTTTGGACGGCTTCCGAGATAGGCCGTGCCTGATCCACGCTATCCCAATCAACTCTTGTCTGACCCACAGTCTTCACGACTGTTGCATGTTGAGACAAGTAGGAAAAGGGGGACTCGCCGTCGTGGTAGGTACCTCCCACCATGCTGAACAAACCTCGAATGAGGACGAGGTTTGATGATCTATGAAACCTTCGTGTCCAACAACCAGCGCAATCGGGCCCTGCGAGAAATCAATTTCATTCGGCAGGTGTCGGCTAGGGGCGTGTGGATAGACACACAAATCACCTTTGATCATAGTGATCAGCCGATGTCAACCCCAACTAGGTGCCCTACTGCCCTAGACCTCAACCCAATTGTAGGCAGCTGCCAACTTCAGAAGGTCCTCATGGATGGGGGCAACAACTGATGTTTGCTTGGACTACGTCGGTATTTGCCCAAAGAGGAAGGGATGATGCAGCACAACAATAGTAGGTATTTCCCTCAGTGATGATACCAAGGTTATCGAACCAGTAGGAGAACCATGCAACACCACGTAAACAGCTCCTGCACACAAAGAACAAATACTTGCAACCCGACGTAAGAGAGGGGTTGTCAATCCCTCATGGGTAAAAAGATAGATAAAATTGTAGTAGATTGGATAAATAGATCTCGCGGGAATGCGAGATAAAATAAATTACTAAAAATTGTAGCAAGGTATTTTTGTATTTTTGGTTTAATAGATCTGAAAATAAAAGCAAATAAAAATAGATCGCAAAGGCAAATATATTAAAGAAGAGACACGGGGACCGTAGGTTTCCCTAGTGGCTTCACTCGAGAAAAATAGCAAATGGTGGAATAGCAAATTACTGTTGGGCAATTGATAGAAATTCAAATACTCAAGATGATACTAGGCAATGATCATTATATAGGCATCACATCCAAGATTAGTAGACCGACTCCTTCCTGCATCTACTACTATTACTCCACACATCGACCGCTATCCAAAATGCATCTAGTGTGTTAAGTTCATGAAAAAATGGAGTAATGCAATAAGAATGATGACATGATGTAGACAAGATCTATTTATGTAGAAATAGACCCCATTTTGTTATCCTTAATAGCAATGATACATACGTGTTGTTTCCCCTTCTGTCATTGGGATCAAGCACCGTAAGATCGAACCCATCACAAAGCACCTCTTCCTATTGCAAGATAAATAGATCAAGTTGGCAAAAAAATCAAATATTGGAGAAGAAATACGAGGCTATAATCAATCATGCATATAAGAGATCAAAGAAGACTCAAATAACTTTCATGGATAAAAACATAGATCTGATCATAAACTCAAAGTTCATCGAATCCCAACAAACACATCGCAAAAAGAGTTAGATCATATGGATCTCCAATAGACCATTGTATTGAGAATCAAGAGGGAGAGAGAGCGAGAGAGAGAGAGAGAGAGAGAGAGAGAGAGAGAGGAAGCCATCTAGCTACTAACTACGGACCTGTAGGTCTACAATGAACTACTCACGCATCATCGGAGAGGCGCCAATGGACATCATGAACCCCTCAGTGATGGTGTTTAGATTGGATCGGGTGGTTCTGTAACTTGCAGCAGCTGGAATTGATTTTCGTCGACTCCCCTGGGGTTTCTGGAATATTGGGTTATTTATAGAGCAAAGAGGCGGTGCGGGAGTCTACCAAGGTGGGCATAACCCACCTGGGTGCGCCTAGGCCCCCAGGCACGCCCTGGTGGGTTGTGCCCTCCTAGGGGCACCGCTCTGGTACTTCTTTGGTCCATCTTCTATCTTCTGGTCCAGAAAAAACTTCACAATAAGTTTCGCTGCGCTTGGACTCCGTTTGGTATTGATTTCCTGCGATGAAATAAACAAGCAGAAAACAACAACTACCACTGGGCACTATGTCAATAGGTTAGTACCAAAAATGATATCAAATGATTATAAAACATCTAAGAAAGATAATATAACAGCATGGAACAATCAAAAATTATAGATATGTTGGAGATGTATCAGCATCCCCAAGCTTAATTCCTGCTTGTCCTCGAGTAGGTAATTTTTGATGTGGAATGCTGCCTAATATGTTCATCACATATTCCTTTCTTTGTAGCTGGACATTTGGACTTTTATATGGTTCAAAGAAATAGTCTAGTTTCGACATGAAGACTTTAATACTCAAGCATATCAACAAGCAACCATGTCTTTCAAAATATCAATGCTAAAGCAAGTTATCCCTAGCCTGTTATGCTCAGTCATTGATCCATTCATGAAACGGGCTCGAATACTAGCTATACCCAATGCTCAAGTACCATCATAGTGCCCCTTAGTTGGTGCTTTATAAGAGAAGATGGAGACTCAAGTAAAAATAAAAATTGCATAAAGTAAAAGAAAGGTCCTTCAAAGAGGGAAGTAGGGATTTGTAGAGGTGTCAGAGCTCAAAGCAAAAATTGAGAGATAAAAACATTTTGGCAGGCATACTTTTCCTACCAGCGAAAATGACTTAGAGTTCCCAACACTTTCTATGCTAGATACATCATAGGCGGTTCCCAAACAGAAAATAAAGTTTATTCCTTTTTCCACCATACTTTCACTTTCCATGGCTAACCGTATCCATGGGTGCCCTCCATACCAACACTTTCCAAGGAATTTATTATTTGACAACATAAAGTAAATTCACTTTTCATTTCGAAATTGGGCATCCCTAAGACCTTTGCATACTCTCGTGCAATGATAAGTGAATAAATACTCATCATGAGAATAACACATCTAGCATGGAAAACATCAGCCACCCCTCAGCGCCTCACGAGCGGTACAAGAACACAAAAGAGAAATTTATTTTGAAAATTAGAGATGGCACATGAAAATTTGCTTAGAACAGCACTGAAATACCGCATATAGGTAGATATAGTGGACTCATATGGCAAAACTGGTCTAAAGGGTTTTGGATGCACAAGTAGTGATCATACTTAGTGCAAATGAAGGCTAGCAAAAAGATTGAGAAGCGTCCAACCAAGAAACAAAAAGTCTCATAAGCGAGCATTAAGCATAATTAACACCGAATAATGCACCACACGCAGCCTACGTCATATTCATGAGCCAAGCCAAGGACAGGCGCAACCAGCGCCAACAGCACCAAGAAGTCAATGTTGTTGCCTCCAAAGATCCAAAATTTATGCATTGGTCTGAAAAGCCTATTAGTTGTAGCTGGGTTGATCACCCAGAGGTGATGCCGTCTCTAGGCTCTTATGCGTTGGTGTTGGATGCCACCTTCGCAATCGAAAGAAGAGCCACCCGTTTCTCCCGAGTTCTGATCGATGGTGAGGGCAGCATCAACATCCTGTACCGTGACACCATTGAGAAGATGAACATCAAGACGAAGCAACTTTTACCCAGTCAGACCGTGTTCCATGGCATTGTACCCGGCCTGTCCTGCTCACCAATCGGCAAGATCAAGATAGATGTTCTTTTCAAAGACAAGGATCTCTTCTGCCGTGAAGCAGTCTGGTTTGAGATGGTGGATCTAGAGAGTCCTTACCACGCTTTACTTGGCCGACCTGCTCTGGCCAAGTTCATGGCGGTGCCCCACTATGCTTACCACAATATGAAGATGCCAAGCTCCAAGTGCATCATCACCATAGTCGGAGACTACAAGAAATCATCTGCTTGCGCTGCAGCCATCAGCCGGCTGGCCGAATCCCTCGTGATTGCTGCTGAGAAGAAGATCCTTGACCGGGTTGTGGCCATGGTCGGCAAGCAGCCGGACCTGTCGCTTGACCCCAAGGAGTCAGAAGCTCAGGGCTCCTTCCAGCCGTCCAAGGAAACAAAGAAGATACCTCTAGACCTAGAGCACCCGGAGAGGTTTGCTGTTGTAGGAGCAAACTTGGACAGCAAATAGGAAAGCAAGCTCGTCGATTTCCTCTGTGAGAATCGGGATATCTTTGCATGGTCCCCCAAGGACATGACGAGTGTCCCGACGGATTTCTCCGAGCACAAGATACATGTCCGAGCAGATGCAAAACCAGTCAAGCAGCCCCTCCGCCGACTGTCGGAGGAGAAGACAAGAATTGTTGGTGAAGATATAGCCCGGCTTTTGGCAGTCGGCTTCATTATGGAGGTGTTCTTTCCAGAGTGGCTAGCCAACCCGATCCTTGTACTGAAGAAGAACAAGAAGTGGCACATGTGTATAGACTATACCAGCCTCAACAAAGCTTGCCCCAAAGATCCGTTTGCTTTGCCCCGGATTATTCAAGTGATAGACTCCACAGCCGGATGCGAGCTGTTGAGTTTCTTGGATGCCTACTCAGGTTACCATCAGATCAAGTTGGATCTAGCTGACCGCCTGAAGAACGCCTTCATCACACCATTCAGATTTTTCTGCTACCTGACTATGACATTCGGCTTGAGAAATGCCGGTGCCACTTTTCAGTGTTGCATGCAGAAATGCCTCCTCAAGCAGCTCGGCAGAAATGCCCACTTCTATGTAGACGATATTGTGGTGAAGACGGAGAAGCATGGCACCCTGCTGGAAGATCTCAAAGAAACATCTGACAACTTGCGCCGATTTCAGATCAAGCTCAACCCTGAGAAATGTGTGTTCGGATTGCCGGCTGGCCAGCTCCTAGGCTTCCTGGTCTCTGAGCACGACATTGAGTGCAACCCAGTGAAGGTCAAGGCTATAGAGAGGATGGAGATTTCCACCCGGCTTCGAGATGTCCAAAAATTCACCGGGTGCCTGGCCTCCCTTAACTGCTTCATCAGTCGGCTAGGAGAGAAGGCTCTCCCCCTGTATCAGCTCATGAGGAAATCCACTCACTTTGAGTGGAACGATCAGACGGACGAAGCTTTTCACAAGTTGAAGAATATGTTGACCATGCCGCCTGTCCTGGCGGCACCGACTAAAAAAGAGCCCATGCTCCTTTACATTGCTGCAACTAGCCGGGTGGTCAGCACTGTCATCGTGGTTCATCGCCCAGAAGAAGGCACAGCTCAGCTGGTCCAGAGGCTAGTGTATTACTTGAGCGAAGTACTGTCAACCTCAAAGCATAATTACCCCCACTACCAGAAGATGTGCTATGGCGTGTACTTTGCTGCCAAGAAGCTGAAGCCCTACTTTCAAGAGCACCCCATCACGGTCGTTTGCACTACCCCGCTTGCCGAGATCATAGGCAGCCGAGATGCATCTTGCTGGGTGGCCAAGTGGGCCATTGCGCTGGCTCCTTACACCATCTTCTACCAGCTGCGCACCGCCATCAAGTCACAAGTGCTGGCCGACTTCCTTGTCGACTGGGCCAAAATCCAGTACCTGCCACCAACACCCGACTCCACCCATTGGCAGATGCTCATTGACGGATCCAAGATGCGCACCGGCTTGGGAGCCGGCATCATCCTCACCTCTCCCAAGGGTGACAAGCTCAGATACACGATGCAAATTCATTTTGCCGCCTCCAATAACGTGGCCGAGTAGGAGGCACTCATACACGGGCTCCGGCTGGCCAAAGAACTCGGCATCCGCCGGATCCTATGCTATGGCAACTCGGACTTGGTGATCCAGCAATCATCTGGCGATTGGGACGCCAAGGACGCAAACATGGCGAGATACCACTTCCTCGTTCAGCAGCTCAGTGAATACTTTGAAGGGTGCGAGTTTCTCCATGTGCCACGGGCCGACAACGAGCAAGCAGATGCCCTGGCACGAATTGGCTCCACCCGACAAGCTATACTAACCGGCGTCTCCCTCCAACGCCTCCTCAAGTCATCCGTCAAGCCGTCTCCAGAATCAGACTCCATCTTCGTGCCGCCTGACCCTGACGTAGTCGGATCCGACTTGGAGAACTCAACAGGCGGCTCAGGGACTGTTGTAGTCGCACCAGGCTCGGGGACTTCAGAACCTGACCCAGGGACTACGATGACACAGCAAGCGGTGGCCGCCTCCAACTCTTCACCACCCAACCCACCCACCCTGGCCGCAGTAGCTGTGTTGGCAATAGAAGAAGCCGCAGCTCCATCATGGGCCCAGCCCATCGTCAACTTTTTGGTGAACAGAGAGCTGCCGACTGATGAGATCTCGGCAAGACAAGTTCAACGCCGAGCCGGAGCATAGACAATAGTGAACAGAGAACTCGTTAGGCGCAGTGTCACTGGAGTCTTCCAGCGCTACGTAGAGCTAGAGAAGGGCATTGCAATCCTCAAAGACATCCACCAAGGCGAGTGCGGCCACCATGCAGCCTTAAGATCACTCGTCGCCAAAGCTTTCCGCCATGGGTTCTTCCGGCCGACTGCTTTGGAAGACGCCAAGGAATTGGTCAAACACTTCAAAGGGTGCCAAGTTTTCAGCTCCAAGCAACACCTGCCGGCTTCTGCAGTCAAGACCATCCCCCTCACTTGGTCTTTTGCCATCTGGGGTATGGACATGGTGGGCCCATTCAAGACGGCACGCGGCGGCATGACACACCTACTTGTCGCCGTGGACAAATTCACCAAGTGGATTGAAGTGAAGCCAATCAAGAAGCTGAATGGGCCGACTACTGTGACATTCATCGCCGACATCACCACCCAGTATGGCATACCACACAACATCATCACCGACAATGGCACGAATTTTGCCAAAGGAGCATTGGCACGTTTCTGTGCGACACAGGGCATCCGGCTGGACTTAGTGTCTATTGCCCATCCGCAGTCAAACGGCCAAGTCGAGCGAGCAAACGGCCTCATCCCGTCCGGCATCAAGCCCCGACTGGTCGTACCACTAGAGTGCTTGGCCGGCTGCTGGCTCGAGGAGCTGCCGGCCATCCTCTGGAGCTTGCGTACCACCCCGAACAAGTCAACCCGCTTCACACCTTTCTTCCTTGTATATGGTGCCGAGGCTGTCATCCCAACTGACATCGAGTTCGACTCACCTCGAGTCACCATGTACATGGAAGCAGAGGCCATGGAAGCACGAGAAGATGGCATTGACCTGCTGGAAGAGGGCCGGCTATTAGCACTCAGCCGGTCCGCCATCTACCAGCAGGGTTTGCGCTGTTACCATAACCGCAAGGTCAAGCCGAGATCCTTTCAAGAGGGCGATCTTGTGCTCTGGCTGATCCAGCAAACAGCCGGCCAGCACAAGCTCTCGGCCCCTTGGGAAGGCCCCTTCCTCATCGGCAAGGCCTTGGGCAATGACTCCTACTACTTGATCGACGCACAGAAGCCCAAGGCGTGCAAGAGAGATGATTCTAGCAAGGAATCAGAACGACCATGGAACGCCAATCTCCTCCGAAGATTTTATAGTTAAATGCAGTATGTACCATGCTATCTTTTTTATTAAGTACAAGACATCGGGCTCCCCGATGAGCACTCGGGGACTACCCTCTTTTATCTATATGATAAGTATCATGCCTATGAATGTGTTACTACATTTGTTTTTCTGTCCGGCACCGGGTTCGACCAGTCGGCCCGGGGACTTGCCACCTTGAATTATGCTAAGTTCTGCCTGCAGTCAGACAAGTAGTGTGCCGGCATCTAAGCCCTCTCTTGTCAAAAGTTGCAGCTCGCAGAATCGACTGTCCGACTGGCAAGAGTTAAAGGAAGGAAAAGATAACCACACGAAAAATGGCTAAGGACCAATGGGCTTACACTACACAAGCCGGCTTCCCACCCCGCCAACCGACTATTAAACAGCCGGTTGGCCGGCTTCCCACTCACCTTGCTATAATCTAAGAAAGCTAAAGTACTTGCCCTCCCACATGGCCAAGTACTTTCCCAGCCACAGACTGCAGAGCAGCTGTCCGGCTGGGAAGGCGGCGACCAAGGGAGGGCGGCAAACGAAATAGCCGAAAAAGATGAAAAGCAAACACAGTTGGAAGTCGAACACACGCAAGATTATATTTACACAAAAGGCCTTCGAAGGGCCGGCATTCAACTTAGTCTGAATACACCCCCAGTGGGTGGAACTACGCGAATTTAACGAATATTGTTCAAAGAGTAAACGAACAGGAAAGCAAAGATAAAGATGGCGGCTCAGGCCAAGGGTGCAACGGGCGAGCTGGGCAGGTCAGTGGAGACGTTTGTCCTGGCTGGAGGAGTGGCCGGCTGGCGAGTTTCGGCTTGATCATCACCAGCGGCAGGCGGCGCGCTCGCGCAGGCCTCGTTGCTGGAGGCACGGTCAAGCTGAGGCTGGTCGGCTGCTCCATCATCTGGCGCAGCGTCTTCACCGTCCTCTTCCTCCTCCTCACCCTCGTCGCTGGAGTTGTTCTCCTCCGCCGAGTCTTCACCATCTGCCGGGTTCAGCCTGAACCACTCCAACGGCAGAGCAACACCGTCATCGTTCAGCTCGGGGACAAAGGCGCTAGTGTCAGTGTACTCGGCGATCGCCAAGGCGCACTGCATGATAGCCGGCCGCACCACCTCCAGCTCCTCGTTGGCCTCCTACCACCACGTGTCCAGCTGGGTCAAGTCCAGCCTAGGATACCATGCTCGGACAAACTCTAGCGCCCGCCTGGCGCCTGATCGAGCTGTAGAAGCCTTCCAGGCCTCGAAGCGGCCAGCCTCCACCTCCAGCCAGTCGGTTGTCCGGCTGGGGGTGCAGGGAATCACTTCACCAGGCCAGAGGGTGGACAGCACTTGGGCTCCAACACGCTAAAGACGGCGGAGCATGCGGTCAGCCGGCTGGAGACGGGCTTGGATGGCCAGGAGCTGCTCCTCGAGCGACCGGTGAGCGTATGGCGCGATCTCAGCACCAGCCTGCCTCTGCGCATTGTGGTGGGCCTCGATGACTTGGCTGGTGGCAACATAATAGCCGGGGAAGTACTCTACACGAAGGGGAAAAGAAAAGAGAAAAAACACAAAGTCAGAAGTCGGACCAAGCAGCAGGCGGCAAGAAAGGGGACGAAGAGGAAGGCGGGTTACCGTCAACCAGGTCCTCAATCTGGCCATAGCCCTCACTCAGTGCCTGCTTCGACTCAGCCCAGTTCGCCGCTTCGGTCTCGTACTCGGCTTGGAGGGAGGCCTCACTGTCCTTCACCGCCTTCAGGGCCGCCTTGTGGCTCTCCTCCTGGCCGGTCAGCTTCTTGGCCAGGCGGTCGCACTCTTGGGCCAAGGTGTTGCACTCGGCTTCCTTGACGCGCAAGGCGGTCTGGGCCTCACCCAGTTGCTGTCGCAGGTCGGCATTCGCCTCTGCAGAGATGACAAAGAAGAAAAAGCAATAAGAAAGAAGTCGCTAGAAAAGATTCGGCCTGACTGCTCAGCAGTCGGCCCAAATCTCGGGGACTACACCCAGTGGGTGCATTGACGCACCCCCACGAGAGATAGAAGATGGAGCACTTACTCCAGCTCTCAGACAAGTCGGCGGTCTTCTGAGTCAGCTCCCAGGTATGGGAGTTGAAGGCGGCCGCGCGGAGGTTATGGTTGTCCTGCAAAAAGAGACAGACAAAAAAATTAGGACAAGTTAGCACCCAAAGCCTACTAAGAAGTTCCAAGCCGCCTGCTCAGCAGCCGACTCGGAACTCGGGGACTACACCCAGTGGGTGCGATGACGCGCCCCCACGAAAGAATTCAAGAACAAGAAGCAAAAAGCGAGAAGCTTACCCGGATGGCTGTCCCCGTCGCCAAGAACTCTTGGTTGTATTGCTTCAGCACAGCGGCCTGAGACTGAAGCTGGGTCTAGACGTCTTGCACCTCTGCATTCAGCACGACCATCCCGCCACCCGGCGTCCACCCCGACAAGCTGACGCTCGCCGTCTCCAGATCCTGGGCCGACGAGCTTGAGCCCGCAGCTTTCTACGGGTTCGGCGCCGAGGTCGCCTTCCCTGTGCGCTGGCGTGCCGGAGACCGGACCACAAGGTCCGCCCTTGTAGCCGGCTCGCCTCCAGCCGGTGACACAGGCGGCGTGCTAGGCTGGCCGCCTTGGTCCGCCCCAGTCGGCGCTGACGGAGCCACCTCCTTCTCCGTGGCGACGGCGTCGCCCTGCTACCTCTCCATCACCGGCTGGTCGCCACCAGCTCCCTCAGGCGGCACCACCGGGATCTCAGGTGCCACGGAGTGGAGGGGGATGACGAGCCATGGAGGCTGGTTGCACAAGGCCTCCTCCGCCTGCACCGCGGCTTCAGCGTCCGCCTAGGCCTTGGCCGCTGCATCGGCCTACGCCCTCGGCGTCTCCTCCGCCGCCTCCTGTGCTGCCTTGGCGGCAACTGCTTTTTGCTGCTCCGCCTCCCGCTCCTCCCGCGCGTTCCGCTCCGTCACCGCCTGAAGCTCGGCGCGAGGGTCTACGCGGTGGGTACTGGTGGAGCATCCCGCCGCCCCAACCATGGAGGCAGCGGCAGTCCGCTCAAGAGAAAGCGTAGCCCTGTTTCCAACACAAGACAAAGAAAAGTCAGAAGAATACTGACAACAAGGAAGAAAAGAATACGTGAGGGAGTCGGCACTTACGCAGAAACCATTTGCGGCTCCTTCACCACCTTGCGGAAGCGGGTGGCTTTCGCGGTCGCTTCGTCCCGCTTGGTCGTCACAACCGAGCCCTTGGGCTTCTTTGGCCGGCTGTCGAACAGGATCGGCGTGGCCCGGCGTTTCTACGCGCCGCCTCTTGCCATCGGCGCGGCAGACGAGCTCCCGCCCGGCTGGTCGGACACCGGCTGGCGGTGCGGAGCGACTTCCCCCTCGTCGTCATCCGGCCAGTCCTCGACACCACCTCCGAGCCCCGAACCATCTGCCTCACCGCCTCCTCCTACGGCGTCGTCGTCCAAGGCGGCCGCCCCCACGTCGGGGTCATCCACATTGCTCTCTGTCCGGTCAGAGAGGAACTGACGCTCCGGCCCCGCGGCGCCGGCTGCCAGCTGGAGGAGGGGGCTCTGTTAAGATAAGCCGATTGGTCAAGTCGGCCAAGAAGAACTCGGCAACAGAAGAAAAAAGAGAAGAAAAGGAAACTTACCATAGCCGAGGGATCGGCGCGTGAATACGGCTCCTTGCCGAACTGTCACTCCTCCGTGAGATTGCAGTTTGCAAGATAGTTCACCGTGTGAGCTACCTCTGCGTGAGGCATCTCCTTAGTGCACAGCTGGCTTGGGTCGACGTGCCCGCTCATCTGACAGATCATATGAGGGCGGCCCTGGAGCGAGAGCACCCGGCGTGCCATGAAGGCGGTCAGCAAGTCGGGCTCGGTCAGGCCCTCCGACATGATCAACACCCGGAGCCACGCGACGGCGGCGGCTCCAGAAGGCGACAGCAACCTGGCACGATAGGACCAGTTGGGACGCTTCCCAGTCGGCGGGCCAGCTATGTAAGCCGGCAGGTTGACCCAATCACCCTGCGGGAAGATGCTCTTCACGTAGAAGTATGATTGTTGCCACATCTTCACCAAATGGATCAGCGCGATGGGCGGAAAGGGGTTGTAGGCCGCCGACCTCCGCACCGTGATGAAGGCGCCGCACTGACCCGGCACACTCTTGACAATGGTGCCAAGCTTGGAGTAGAAAAACTCCCCCCAAAGTTCGATGGTGGGGAGGATGCCGAGGAAGCCTTCGCACAGAGTGAAAAAGGCGGATGGCAGCACCACCGTGTTCGGGGTGAGGTGGTACGGCTGAAGATTGTAGAAGTCGAGGAAGGAGCAAAAGAAGCCGCTCGCCGGCAGGCCGAGGCCGCGTAGGTAGTGCGAGCGGAAGATGACCCGCTCGCCCTCCTCCGGCACAGGCGAGATCTCCTGCTCTAACGCGTGGTGAACCCGCATGTAATCCTCGTCGGGCAGCCGTCGCGTCTTGCGGAGGAAGTCGATGTGATCCTCGTGGACGTAGGAGCCGTCCCAGGCTCCGACGTGCGCCACGGTGGCGAAAGCTCGACGGAGAAGGCGCGGCGACGGTGAAAGCGAGAACCCGCAACGGCGAAGCAGCGGTGCTGCAAGGTTGCCGGAGAAGCAGCGCGGCGGTGAGCAGCAGCGGGGATAGAGAAGGAGATGAAGAAGAAAATGGCGGAGTGGGTGGCGAGCACGCGTGTGTCTGCCGCTCCCCCCTCCTCCCCCTACTTATTAGCGCGGCGCGACAAAGCCGAGGGGCGGGACGTGGGGAACGTGGGATTAACTACGCCCACTCCCCCACGACCCGCAATTATTACGCCATAAAGGCGTATGGCAACTGTCGCTGGAAGGCAAACCGTCCGCCTCGGCCACAGAGGATCTGCGCGTGGGCCGAGGCGTGATAGTGGCGGGCCCCAGCCTGCTACCATGTCCCGTCGCGCGCGTGGGCTGGTAGGCCGGTCCAGCTGAAGGGTGCCACATGGCGCGCGGACGGCGGGCGGCCAGCCTGCCGCCCGGCGCTCCCCAGCTGGTTCCCGCCTTCGGATTCCAAAACCTTCCCAGATGGCGCGTCTGACTGAGGCCGGCTCCTAGTTGTCGGCTCTTCAAGATAGGAAGCTGCCCAGGCTTCTTGTCCCCCTTTCAGCCACGAAGCCCGGCCATCTTCGGGGACTACTGTCGGAGTAAATGACCACGGGTAGCCTAACCAGCTTCCCAGGCTCTTTAAAAAATATCGGGCCGACTGAGCCCTCTAACATCCAAGACGCCGGGCCACCTTCTCCGGGTCGGCTGTCCCATCGGCCGGCTGCTGGAAGGCGGCAAGGCTCTATGAGCCCTCTCGACGAGGGCCGACTCCTAGCAGCCGGCCACCAGAGGGCCGGCTCCTAGCAGGCGGCGCGGCTCGCACCCTCAAAGTTTGCACCCACATAACAGTGATAAGATGGGGCGTGGCTACAGTGAAGCCTGCCACCCCCGTATCCCGGAGCAAGCGTGGCCACAGTGTGCCGTATGGGGCGGCCACTCCCTGTCCGGCGCGGCACTGTTGCCATGTTGACCATGACATCACCCACGGCAGATTGTCAGTATGGCCCGCAGGCGACGGGCCCCTCCTGCCAGCGAGATACTAGAAGGTGGCCAAGCTTGGCCAGTCGGCCCAGGGGGAGGCCGGCTCCCAACGGTCGGCTTACCCCCACCCTGGAAGTTTGTGCATCATTGAAGCAGAAAAGACGGGGTAAGGCTACAGTGAAAGCCCGCCAGGCGGCGGCACTGTAGCCATGCTTACCCCGACAAAGCCATCGTCACCAAGAGTAAGGCAACAGTAACCAACAGCCGACAAGACCCCCAGGCGGTGGGCCCAGCCTGTCGGCCAAGAGGCCGGCAGCCGGCAGGACCCACCTGTCAGTGGGCCCTAGCGACCGACGAAGAAGCCGTCGACTACAGACACTGACGGCCTGGACCCACAACCAGCCGAATTACCATTGTACCCCTGGGGGGTAGGCCTATATAAACCCCCCAGGGCACCCATGCAAATGGTTGATCTCTTAGAGTTTTAGACACCACATAGAGAGAAGAGGAGAGCTAGCCTTGCCCTTCTTCTTCCTCTAGCTAAACAGCTCAAGGAGCCTCTTGTAGCTACTTGTTTTGATCTAGTGATCATGCGGAGACCCCACAGAGCAGGATTAGGGGTGTTATCTCCTAGGAGAGCCCCAAACCTGGGTAAGATTTGCCGGCGTGCATGTCTTCGCCTTATCCCGTTTCCAGGCACCGGTGATGTCTTACTGGCTCCCATAAAGATAAGCCACCCGTTGGCATATGTCGCACCTACCACCCGACACACATTGAGTCTATAGGAAAGCCAATACTATTAAAAGGGGATGAGGTGTTGCTTAATGGCTTGCTTGCTCAAAATGCTTAGTGATATGCTCCAAAATCCCTCAACCACTTTCTCATATCCACATTTGTCCCAAACCAAAAGTCAAACTCGGCCCCACCGATTTGATCCATCCGGCGCCAAGCGGTTCATTTGACATAGCCACTTCGAGTAACCCTAGTCACTTCGCTCTCACCGATAGGGATCTCGGTCTCACCAAGATGGGGTTGCAAACTCTCTGTTTCCCTTCGTAACGTTTCGGTCTAACCGAGATGAGCGATCGGTCCCACCAAGTCTACAATGCAAACTGCCTGTTTCCTTTTTGTAACGCTTCGGTCCCACCGAGACAAGCGAATGGGTCCCACCGAGTTTGCCTGACCAACTCTCTATTAGCTTATTACCAAAGTCGGTTCAACCGAGATTGTGTAATCGGTCAGCCGAGATTATGTTATGCCCTAACCCTAATGATATCGGTCCCATCGAGATGACATGTCGGTCCCATCGAAACTGCCTAACGGTCACATATGTACTGAATCGGTCCGACCGAGTTTTCTGATTCGGTCCCACCGAGCTTGGTATAATGTGTGTAACGGTTAGATTTTGTGTGGAGGCTATATATACCCCTCCACCCTCTCCTCATTCGCGAGGGAAGCCATCAGAATGTGCCTACACTTCAACTATTCATTTTCTGAGAGAGAGCCACCTACTCATGTGTTGAGACCAAGATATTCCAATCCAACCATATGAATCTTGATCTCTAGCCTTCCCGGAGTTGCTTTCCACTCAAATCATCTTTCCACCAAATCCAATCCTATGAGAGTGAGGTGAGTGTTGGGGAGACTATCATTTGAAGCATAAGAGCAAGGAGTTCATCATCAACACACCATCTATTACCTTTTTGAGAGTGGTGTCTCCTAGATTGGTTAGGTGTCACTTGGGAGCCTCCGATAAGATTGTGAGTGAACCAAGGAGTTTGTAAGGGCAAGGAGATTGCCTACTTCGTGAAGATATGCCCTAGTGAGGCAAGTCCTTCATGGGCGATGGCCATGGTGGGATAGACAAGGTTGCTTCTTGATGGACCCTTCGTGGGTGGAGCCCTCCGTGGACTCGCGCAGCCATTACCCTTCGTGGATTGAAGTCTCCATCAACGTGGATGTACGATAGCACCACCTATCGGAACCACGACAAAAACATCCGTGTCTCCTATTGCGTTTGCACTCTCCAAACCCATCCCTTTACATTCTTGCAAGTTGCATGCTTTACTTTCCGCCGCTTATATACTCTTTGCATACTTGCTTGAATTGTGTTAAGATTGCTGACTTGTTCTAAGTTGTTAAAATCTGCCAAGAACTAAAATTGGGAAAAGGTTAAGTTTTTTATTTGGTCAAGTAGTCTAATAACCCCCCCTCTAGACATACTTTCGATCCTACAACGTTCAATATCACTCCTTTCAAGAGGGGATACCACACCCTCCTTGGATGGGATGCACTCTCTAATTTCCAAGTGATACCGCATTATGGCTACATAAAGCTTAAGATGCCAGGCCCAAATGGGATCATCACCATCTCAAGTGACGCTGACAGAGCACTTAAAGACGAGACCAAGATGGCGTCGCTCACCCTCGAGACTATGTCCGAAGCCTTCACGGCCGAGGAACTAATCGCGTTACGCGCCAAAGTCAGCTAGGATGATGTCATCCTTGACAAGTGACCGAGGTTTACTTCATTCAAACCAGTCGACGAAATAATGAAATTTCAAGTGCACCCAACGGACCCCGCTAAAACAACGTCCATAGGAGCAAACTTGGATCAATAAATTGCAAAGCCCTTGCGCACTTTCCTTAGGGAGAATTGGGACATATTCTCCTAGCACCCATTCGACATGCCAGGGATACCCCACAGGCTCACAGAACATAGTTCGAACATACTGAAAGGCTACAAGCCAGTCAAGCAACCGCTTTGGTGTTTTTCCGAACCCAAGCATCAAACAATGGGTGAGGAGCTGGCTAAACTACTAGAGGTCGGGTTCATCCGAGATATAAAACACCCCAATGGGCTTGCCAATTATGTCATGGTACCAAATAAGGATAGGTCCTAGCAGTTGTGCTCGAATTCAAAGACCTCAATAAAGCCTACTCCAAAGACCCCTTCCCCTACCCCGCATTGATCATATTATAGAAGCCACAGTAGGACATGATGCGCTATGCTTCCTGGAAGACTATTCGGGATACCATCAAATAAAGATGTAGGAATTTGACCAGGTGGCGACCGCCTTCATCATGCCTTACTAACCGTTCTGCTTTAGCACGATGCCCTTCGGAGTAAAGAACGACGGTGCCACATACCAACGCATGATTCAAACAAGCTTGGAAAAACACATAGGGAAGATTGTCGAGGCCTACGTCGATGATGTGGTTGTCAAAACCAAACACGTCAGACAATTGGTGGACAACCTTCGGGATACATTCGCCAGCCTACGGGAATATAAAATTAAACTCAATCCGGAGAAGTGTGTCTTCGGAGCCCCGGCTGGCAAACTCCTCAGCTTCATCATATCCAGTCGAGGAATCAAAGCCAATCCAGCCAAAATTCGAGCCTTGGACTGTTTGGAGGTACCAACAGAGCTAAAAGCATATACAAAAGTTAGCAAGCTCCGTGGCGGCCTTGAGCCGCTTCATATCACAACTCGGTGAGAAGGCCCTGCCCCTGTACAGGCTATTAAAACAGGCAAATACATTCAAATGGACCGAGGAGGCTGTGGCGGCTGCTACTTCTTGAGCTTCCATTGATTTTTCCCTTGAAGAGGAAAGGGTGATGAAGCAAAGTAGAGATAAGTATTTCCCTCGGTTAAGAACCGAGGTATCAATCCAGTAGGAGGCACAAGCAAGTCTCCAATCTATGCACCTGCACAAACTAACAAACAATTGCACACAACGCAAAAAAAGGGGTTGTCAATCTGAAGCAGAGCATCCCACGATCATCCCCATGGACGTACCTACTTCCCCCTCGACACCACTTGGACCTATGACAAGAGCTCAAGCAAAGGCTATCGAAGATAAGGTGAACTCGCTCCTCTTATAACTACCCTTCTCTACACAAGAGTCATAGCTACTACCTCAAGCGGAAACATTATGTGTGATCAGGTACTTGGAAGGACCCCACAGAACAGCTACATTCGATGGCCAAGACGGCGAGGACACCGAGCGTGAAGGTCAAGAAGAAGAGCTGCCACAGAAGCTATAGGCTCTGGACGTGCGGCCCATCACGGACGTCCGACCCCTGGAGGTCATAACAGCCTAGGAAAACAGGCCAACAAACGCTACAGCGGACAGACGTCCGACCAGGACCAGACGTCCGACAACTCCCAAGCTCCGGATGACCGAGCCTCTCCGGACGACCGACACTTCACCAACAGAACTGAATCTACGGAAATCTGAGGAAGACCGGACGACCGAACGACCGACAACAGAACCAAAACTATGGAACTCCGAAGATCTACGGACGTTTGGACCGTCCTGAGCCTCCGGACATCCGATGCCCACCGGACGTCCGATCCCTGGCTGTGTCCAGTTGCGGGCTGAGGCCCATGTACCCCTTCACTCCGCCCCTCTTTTGCACTTAGAGTATAAATAGACCTCCTCCTCCTCCTAGAGAGGGTTAGCGTTGATTTAGCTCATTTGTGAGATAGAGCCTCGCTCATCCATCCGGATCTACTCCTTCGCGAGGGACCGACACCTCTATGTATCGTCCCTTGTTGGATTTGGATCTTGTACCACTTTGTGCCTCGATGATCTAGCGCATGTGTGACTTTATTCTTGTTGGTTGAGTGTTCTCTCGTGTTTTTCCCTCGTTCCCCTCCTCATGTTCTTCGTGTTCTTTGTAGGGATCCACTCCAAACATGAAAGAGGCCTCTAGGGTACTACCCTACATCATCTTGGTATCATGAGCCACGTTGATCATGTTTTTGGAGCCCCTACCCTGTGTCTTCTAGCTTGATTTTGTTGTTTTTGTCCTAAATTCGAAAATCCCCACCAAAAATAGCCCCAATTTTTTTTGTGATTTGTTGGTGTGATGAAGTTTTGTTGGATTTTATCCATGGATTTGATTTTCCATGTGTGGATCTAGCTTTCCCCACCCTCCCCACTCTTTTTCATCCAAAAAATCTCTCAAATTTGACCCCTCCACCATCTTCCTCCATGAAATCGAGGTGTTCATCCCCTGCGCAAAATCGCCCAGGCACCGGATGTCCGACAGATTCCGGACGTCCGACGACTTCCGGTCATCCGACCATCTTCGATCCCGACCATTCCTGATGAAACTGAATATTTTCAGTTTGTTTTCCCCCGTTCCACCGCCAGTTTCCGCATACGCACTTGCATACCACCACCGCATTCCGCAACCACCATCGCTTACCCGTTTCGCACTTCGACAAGTTTTGACACATTTTGGTCTTTGAGAATTTGAGTTGTGGTTCCCATGTCCTATTGTGTTTCGGCTATATAGGTACGGTTCGACATCAACATCACCACCTCTCATCTTTGCAAGGATCAATCATCAGTCCTTGCCTTACAAATGACGCATAATTGACGGTAACCTCGATGACATCTTTGTCATTTCCATGCCATTGCATTGATAACCACATAGCCTTACTTTTGCGTTGCTTACCCATCGAGACTAGCCATTGAGTATTGCCGGCAATGTGACTTGTGCACATTAGTGGTCATACTACATAGCATACATACCAATATCATAGTGGTGCATATCTTGGTATCATATTTTGTGTCGCAAAGTTGTCATCGCATACACAATTGCTATCTTGGTTCATAAAGTTTTGCATGAGAAAAGAGCTCAAAAGTGAAAGAGCCAAACAAGCTTTTAAGCAAAGAGGGAAAGATAAGCAAAGCGCTTATAAGCAAGAACCATAGCATCATACTACATTAAGATTGTCATATCCCATCATCTTTGATCATATCACCGAAATACCATACATATAGCATAATTCGGATAGAGGTCGTTGAATTTTTGCCTAGTAGGTTGTGCACAAGTTCCGTATCCGCCTGTTGTGCAATCGTGCTAGCGTCTCTCTAGTATTGTGCAACAAGAGCATTTTCGTGGACTCCACATTTTGGCTCATTTTTGGTTTGCACAATCCCACTTATCTATTTGCGTGTGTGTTTCCGTGTACCACTACTTGGTCTAATTGTTGCATTTGCAAATTTGTGAATCTTTTCCAACATTATTGAAGCTCACTTACAATTGCATCAAATTTTGTGCCACCATCCTAACCAAGCTCCACCATAAGCTTTTACTTGTGTAGGTGTGAGAACCTACAAGAATTGGTACCAATTGTGCTATTTCATTGTCCGCATTTGAGTGATCTTTGATCCACCTTCAACATCGGTCAAGGTACATTTGGTATACGTTCTTCTCTTTCTCCCACTCACATTTTGTTTGGAATGATGGATAGGCCAAGTTCTTCTACCAACCCACTCTTCTTTGAGCAAGACGACGACATGTGTCGTGGGAAACGAACACCTATGGGGCAGGGCCCCTTCTCGGTCCGGCAGGGAGCGGAGGGCGCACGAAGAGAAGATCGAGGCGAAGCACGCGAGGGATTTTACCCAGCTTCGAAGCTCTCCGGAGAGATAAAACTCCTACTGCTGCTTTGTGTTTGTATTGTGTTCTTGCTCGAGAGCGTCAGCGTTCTGTAGTTTCGAATGAGTCGAACCCCCTCTACGTTACGCATGGGCCTCCTTTTATAGGCTAAAGGGGTCACCGACAGGTGGCAACGCAGACAGGGGTACAAATGTAAAAAGAGGGGTTGGTACAACTGCCTCTACAGCGCACCCTACCTAACTCTGATGGCAAGGGACAAGAGCATTTATTGCCCGTCCGGTCGCCCAAACAGTGCAGAAAACGACCGTTAGGGGCGCCACCGCTTGCCACGATGGCCTTCTAGTCATCTCCACTCGCCACCTCGCACCGCTTGGCTGCACAGCTTCCCGCCACGTGCGCCTGGGATGGTCCTGCGGCGACACGTCGACGGATGCGCTGGAGCATGGGCGCAGAGTGGTGGCTTCGCCGCGGCAAGTGCCTTGCCGCGGTCATTGTCTTGTCGCACCAGAAAGCTTGTCGCTCGTCGGGTCTTGCCGGGACGCGCGGCGCGTCGCGGCAAGTTTCTTGAAAATGCCTTGGTTGTCCTTCCCGGCAAGCTCCTCTTGCCGGGGCCTTGTCCTTCCCGGCAAGCTCCTCTTGCCGGAGTCTTGTCTTCTCAGTTAAAACACTTTGTTCTTGAATGGCATCAATAGGAGCTATGGAAGATCTTGGCGGACGTTCGGCAAGCCTTGCCGCGGGGCGCTGCGACTGCCCGTGCACAAGTTCGGGATACTAAGGTACCCCTACTTTAGTACACCGACAGGAGCCCCCGGGCCTGGGCCACACATGGTGCCGAGCGCTGTTGGGCCAGGCCCAAAACAGGGCACGGGCACACGCGGCCTGAGTCCATACTAAATCTAACTCCGTATCCACCGCGCCCTCCCGTAACGGCACGCGTCGAATGCGGCGTCGTGGGAGAGATCGTGGGTGATTCTTTAATCGAAAAAGGTGTAACGTTCGCCTCTCCTCTTTATAAGCAGAGGAAACAGGGGCCATTCCCCCACCTTCACCACTTGTGGTTCCTTCCTCAGAAATCTCTACCGCTCCCCTCCGCTTCCCAAGCCGAAAGAGAGCAGCGCCCCGCCGCCCGTCGCCGCCTTCGCCGCCAGCGCCTCCGCTCTCCCCCACTGCCTCCGCCATGGCTCCGAAGACTGGGAAGGGTGCGAAGTCGGCCAAGGCGCTGCGGCTTGAGGCGCTGCACAAGGAGCGAGCACTTTTCCCCATCGAGCTCTCCGCGAAGGAGCTGCGGGAGTGGTTCTACCTCTTCTGGTCGACGGAGACGCGGGCGCATCCGCGCACGCAGGTACTCTCCGCCGAAGCTTCTACTTCAAAGCGGTGTCCAAAAGGATACTACTTATTCCCATTGTTCTTCTATTGCGGACTCTGCCCGCCCTTTTCCGATTTCTTCTGCGACATCATGAGCACATACGGGCTCCATCTCCTTGATTTCACCCCCAACGCCGTTCTGACCATGGAGGTTTTCGCGCATCTTTATGAGAACTTTGTCGGAATCCACCCAAACGTAGCCCTTTTCCGCCACTATTTCATGCCCCGGGTCGAGAAAGGAGAGCCCTTGTCTGGCGGGATCGCCTGGATCTCGAGAGCCGGCAAGAAGGAGGTATATCTGGAGGGGGAGCTTCGCAGCAAATGGGATGAGTGGAGAGCGGAGTGGTGTTGGATTGTTGATGCAGATCCGCAGCCATTCACCAATTTGCGCCAAGCCCGAGTAGTGCGCGGCGGCGACTGGAGCGCCCTGGCGGCGGAAGATGCTAAGCTGAAGATCGCCACCACCCGGATCCTGCGGCTCAGGCTTGCCGGGCTCACTGTAGGGGCTGTTGGCGTGGGCTTTCTTCGCCGCCGCATCGCCCCTCTGCAGGAGAGGGGGAGGCCCGCCTGGCTGTTCGGGGGCCCGGCGGATATCATGAGGCTGCGCCCAGGCCTCAATTTTAATTTCACTGTCTTGGAGTTGGACGGGACGCTCAAGGAGCTGTTCAAGCACAACCCCAACCATCCGGAGTGGTTCAGGCTGCCGCAGGGCGTCGTCCCGCTGTGCAACAACTCCCAGCTCGATCGCATCCGCGCAATGATGCCGTAGTGCGAATCGCACGGGATTATCCCAACTTGGCAGGAGCCCTCCGACGACGTCGTGCGGCAATTCTTCGACGGCTTGGTGGAGGTAGCGGTCCGTGCCGACGAGCAGAGGCTCCTCACCCGCAACACCACTGATGATGAGATGCGGCGCATCGCCACCAGGGCGGAGGAGGCGGCGGCAGCCGCCGCCGCGGGTGAGTTCGGTTTTACGTTGGAGGAGGCAGAGGCGGCCGAGGCGGCAAGCCTTGTCGACCGAGAGGACCTTGTCGGGGAGGTCGTTGGCGAAGGAGAGCCCGAAGCCGAAGCGAGCGAGCCCGCCGAGGGCGCGAGCGGCCAGCCGTCTTCGAGCAGCTTGCCGTAGGCGGAGCCCCCAGCGCAGCCCCCAGCTCAACCGAGAAGGCGCCTCCGTAGGACTGGAGACACAGCAGGGCGGCAGGCAGGCCAGCAGCCGCAGCGCCGCGGGACACGCTCCACCGCGACAAGCACCGTTGCCGCGGGAGCATCTCATGCCGTGCCGACAACTGGAGCGGGGTCTTCTCGAGCCGCCGCACCTGATCCTGCCGCAGCTCCTGCCAAGCGTCCAAGGGAGCCTACTCCTCCGCCTCGTCACGCTGAAAGAGTACCGGACTTCGACCTCTCCGCGCTGAGCTCCGACGAGGAGGAAGAAGAGGAGGAGGAGTAAGACTTTCTTCTTGTTGTACTTATATTTCTTCGATTCTTGTTGTTTCTTGTCTTGTATCTGATCTGCTTCCCTCAGAACCTCGTTCCTTTTCAGGACTCTGGCCGAGAGAGCAGCGAAGAGGGCCAAGGTCCCCGTGGTTGTCATCGAGGACGATCCTGCTGTGACAGTAGAGGACGCGTCCGAGACCACCTTGTCGGACCCGGCAACCTCTCCCCGAAACAGCCCCTAGCGCAGCCCCCAGCGTAAGTATTTGTTCACTTCCTGTTGTGGGGCACGCATGGGTGCTCTTTCCTTGCTGATATTTTGATTGTTGATTTGCTTGTGTAGGAGAAGAACAGGCCCATCAGGAACAACCAGAGGCCGCTCCTGAGGTGCTATCTGCTTCAACTACGCCGCCAAGGGGCGATTCCCCGACAAGGGAGCGCTCTCCGGCAAGGGAGAGGTCCCCGGCAAGGGGTAGTTCCCTAGCAAGGGACGGGACCAGCGAACCTTCGGTGGTGGAGCCCATGACCACAGAGCCCAGCACAGGTAACCCTCCTTGTCGGAAATTTTCCCTTGGGTTCTTCTTCTTCTGATCTTCTTTTTGGATATTTGCTTGACTTTTTCTTCCTCTTCCTGTCTTCAGATCCCCCTTCCACAGATCCGATGGAGACCGAGGCCACCGGCAAGGAGGATGCACGCGGCAACACTGACGATGCCGCCGCCACCGAGGAAGAGGCCGGCGCTGACGATCCCGCCGGCGAAGAGGCCGCCAAGGCTGCTGGCGCAGGAGCTGGCGAGGGGTCCGGCAACCGCACTGACGACCCCGAGGGCGCAGGAGCGCAAGGCGCTACACCGACCGCCGACCCCTCCGCCACTGATGCAGCACCGGGCTCCGAAGAGCCCCAGCCCGGCGCCTACTTGAAGGCCGGCGAAGGTGTCTTCATCAAGCTTCCCTGGGCGTCGAGCTCCAGGGCGCCGGTTGAAGGAGAGGCATTTGACGGGGAAGTGCTCGCCTCTGCTGGGCTGACAGTAGTTGACGCGCCAAGCAGCAGCAGCAGCGAGTCTGAAGAGGAGCAGCTGCTCCGGAAGTTGGTGTCGCTCTACCGCGCCCGACAAGCGAAGCTGGAGTCCCGGGAAGCGCTTGTCGCGCAGGCGGGAGTTGACATAGAGAAGCATGCGGAGGAGCTCCAGAGCCACAACCAAGAGGCCCTCCGGTCCATTGCGGAGGAGAGGGCGCAGCTTGTCGAGGCGCGGAAGGTCTTCCTCCTCGAGAAGGCAGAAGCTGAGGAGCAACAGAGGCTTGCCGCTGAGGAGCTGTCCACCCGGGAAGGTGGACTGACGCAGCGGAAAGTCAATCTGGAGAGCTACGAGGAGGAGCTCGCCGCACGCGAGCAATCACTTGGCGGGGCACTCAAGGAAGCGAAGGACGCTGCCGCAGCTGCCGAGGCCGCCAACAAGGAACTGGAGGTGAAGATGACGCAGCTGGAGGCTGATCTGAAAGGGAAGGATGAGGAGCTTGCCGCGCTCCAGCGCGAACGCGAAAAGGATGCCCTCGCTCATGGTGATCTGCAAGTCCAACTCGCCAATAAGGGCAAGGAACTGAACGCCGCCAAAGACTCAAATGCTGATCTGGAGCTGAAGCTGGCAACACTGACTGAGACGCTGGACGGCGCCAAGAAGCGAGAGGAGGATTTGAAGGGAGAGATCAAGGCCAATGAGGAGCTGCTAATGAGGGCCGCCGAGACTCAAAACACCTTCAGGGCTATGGTGGAGCTCTGGACAGAGGGCCTCGTCAACATTGCTGCAGTCATCGACGAGGAGTTGGCGCAACTGGACTTGGCGGGCTTCGGGTACTCCTCCGACGAGAACCTTCAGCCCAGAGCCAAGCTCACTCTATTCTTCAAGGGCGTGGCGACGGCTCTCCAGCAACTCCGGGAAAGGATCCCAAGGCAGCTGGCTGACGAGTCGCGTGCAATCTGCGCCAGAGTCCTGGAGAAGGTGTTGGTGAAGGTGCTCTTCCGCAATCCGGGCCACAATCTCACCAACGTCCTCAAGAAGCTGACGGCGGGTGCTGATCTTGAAGAACTCAAGGCCCTTGTCGCACCCATTGTGGACAAGGTGAATGAAGTCAGGAGGGTTGATGGCGACCGCGTAGATTAGGCCGTGTGTTTTTCTCCTTTTTCTTGCCGCTGTCAGATACGTCACAGGAACAATCTATTAGAGCGCGGCAAGTCGTTTTTGTAAGATAACTTTATTCTGGGTAGTATTTGCTATGTTATTTCCTTTACTTGATTCCTTCCTTTGTATGTTTTTACCCTACGCTTTTAGGGAACTTGCCGGCGTAGGCACCCTTGCGGCGAGCGCTGAGTGCGGGACATCAGCAGCCTGCTGGCGGTGCTACCTCCGGCAAGAAACCTTGTCGCAACCAGTCGCAGCACACTTAAGTTGTTGAGCGGACTCAAAACAAAGTAAGGGCGCAACTAGCTATGAGTTGGTTCCTCCGCGCACAGGTTTTCCATACAAAGTACGGTCGTTCAAGGAAGATAACTTAAGAAATTTTAAAACTGATTGTGCTCAAACTTTGGCAACTTAGCTTTTCTGTCGTCTGCGTCCCGGCAAGGCTATACTTCTTTGAATGACGCCTGGTCCACACCATTATCTTCTCCTTCCCCTCCGGTGAACTTGTGGGCAACGAAACCTTCTTTCTGAGAAAAAGAAAGAAGAGAAAATAAAGATATGGAGCCTTAAGGCTCGTTATTACTTACCGGGGGTAAGTGCTGCACAAAACTGTCAGATAATACATGCAAAAAAGAAAAAGGCATGAAATTTGACAAGATGTGCGGAGCATATGATCTTTATTTATGCACGGGATCTGCGCCCGGCTTTGTACAAAGGGTTACATGCAACAGCGGCAAGGCTTGTACAAAAGGTGGTTGCCGGCACAGCAGGTTCCGGCAACCGCGCCTCATGGGTAAAACTTATGAAGATGCTCTATGTTCCAGGAGTTGCTCACCGGGAAGCCATCTTCGGTCTCAAGGCAGACAGTGCCAGGCCTAGTGACTCGTTTCACCCGATAAGGGCTTTCCCACTTCGGCGTCAACTTGTTGGAATTCTTGGCGGATTGAACGCGCCGAAGAACAAGGTCGCCTTCCTCGAGACTTCTGGCATTGACTTTGCGGCTATGGTAGCAGCGCATAGCTTGCTGGTATCGAGCAGCTCGTACAGCAGCCTGAAGACGATCTTCCTCAAGGAGCAGCGCGTCATCTTGCCGCAGCTGCTCTTGCTCAAGCTCATCATAAGCGAGCACTCGAGGCGATCCGTATACGAGTTCCGTGGGGAGAACTGCCTCTGCTCCGTAGACAAGAGCAAAAGGTGTCTGGCCAGTGGCTCGATTTGGCGTCGTCCTGATCGACCAAAGAACCACTGGCAGCTCCTCGATCCAATTCCTTCCGCACTTGTGCAGCCTGTCGAAAGTTCTGGTCTTGAGCCCTCGCAGCACTTTAGCATTTGCCCTCTCCGCTTGACCGTTGCTTCTCGGGTGAGCAACAGAAGCGAAGCAGATCTTAGCGCCAAGATCTTGGACGTACTGCATGAAGGTGCGGCTCGTGAATTGTGTGCCATTGTTGGTGATGATCCTATTAGGGACTCCGAAACGGCAAACAATCGACCTGAAGAACTTGAATGTTGATTGTGCTGTCACCTTCCTCACTGCTTCCACCTCCGGCCACTTTGTGAACTTGTCGACTCCACGTACAAGTACTCAAAGCCCCCGACAGCTCGAGGAAAGGGGCCGAGGATGTCGAGCCCCCAGACCGAAAATGGCCAGGATAAAGGGATCGTCTGGAGAGCTTGAGCTAGTTGATGTATCTGCTTGGAGTGGAACTGGCACGCTTCACACTTGGTTACTTGTGCAGTTGCATCTTGGAGGGCTATTGGCCAAAAGAAACCTTGTCGGAAGGCTTTGCCGGCAAGTGCTCTTGCGCCAATGTGGTGACCACATATGCCTCCATGTATCTCTGCCAACAGCTTCTGTCCATCTTCCCGGGGAATGCACTTCAATTTCACTCCGTTGAATCTTTTTCTGTACAGTATGTCATCGACAAACTGGTACATACTTGATTGCCAGGCTATTCTCTCCGCTTCTTCTTGCTCTTCGGGAAGTTCTCCTGTTTGAAGGAAACGGACGATCTGCTGCGCCCATGCCGGAGCTTGTGGCTCGACAACAAGGACTAAAGGCGCAAATGCTGCTGCGGGAACATCTGCTTCCACGACAAGAATCTGCGGCTCAGCCGGAGCTTGATGTTCCTCAGCAAGCTTGCCGGAGCAAAACTTGTTGGGGGCGTCTGCTTCAACGGAACAAACCCTAGGGCTTGTCGGAGCAGACTGCCCCTCAGCACTCTTTGTGTTGATTTTGGGGACCTTCTTGGCCGCGGCTTCGGGGAGCTCTGCCGGAAAGTAGTCACCAGTAATCAACTTCCTCTTCTTGCTCTGTCCAATTGATGGCGTTACAAATGGTTGAGTCAGTCTGAGCACAAAGATCCCTGGTTCCACAGGTAACTTTAATGCAGCGCATTTTGACAGGCCATCGGCAACATCGTTCTGGGCTCTTGGAACATGTTCCATCTGCAGGCCGTCAAAATTCTCTTCCAACTTTCTCACTTCATCAATGTAAGCTTCCATCAACGGACTCTGATAATCTTTGTTCACTTGGCGGACGACAAGCTGTGAGTCACCCCTGACAATGAGCTTCTTGATCCCAAGGTCTGCAGCGATCCTGAGTCCGGCAAGCAAGCCTTCATACTCTGCAGTATTGTTTGTTGCTTGCTCCTTGGGAAAGTGCATCTGGACCACGTACTTGAGGTGCTCTCCGGTGGGTGCGACAAGTAATACGCCCGCACCGGCACCTTGCAGCGAGAAGGCACCATCAAAGTACATGATCCATTCTTTGCTTGCTTCCTTGACGGGGATGCTCATCTTTGGAGTTTCTTCATCAGGTGTTGGCGTCCATTCTGCTATAAATTCTGCCAATGCTCGGCTCTGGATAGTTGAAGTACTCTCAAAATTGAGGCCAAAGCTTGACAATTCCAGTGCCCACTCGACGATCCTGCCTGTTGCTTCCGGATTCTGCGATATCCTCTTCAACGGAAAGCGAGTGACAACTGTGATCTCATGTGCTTGAAAGTAATGGCGCAGCTTCCTCGAGGCCATGAGAAGGCTGAAAAGCAACTTTTGCACACCAGAGTACCTTGACCTAGCCCCCTGTAGAAGGGAACTGACAAAATAAACTGGGCGCTGCACCATCTTCTTTTGTTTCTCTTCCTGTGGCTGCACAGATCTATCCTTGTCGGGACCATAGCTTGTCGGGGAAGCCCCCTGCTTGTCGCTGGATTCGCTTGCCGTGGTCGCTGGCTCATCGTCTGCCTCCCTTTCCGCTATTAACGCAGCACTAACCACTTGATTGGTTGCCGCTAGATATAGCAGCAACTTCTCTTGTGGCTTAGGTGCGACAAGTATTGGAGTGGAGGACAGGTATCTCTTCAAGTCCTGCAGCGCAGCCTCCGCTTCCGAAGTCCATTTCATTGGACCTGCCTTTTTCAAAATTTTGAAAAATGGCAGGGCGCGCTCAGCAGACTTAGAGATGAACCTGCTGAGAGCAGCAACCCAGCCGGCAAGCCTTCGCACATCCTTGACGCGCTTCGGTGCTTCGATCTGCTCAATGGCCTTGATCTTCTCGGGATTGGCTTCAATCCCCCGCTGAGATACAAAGAACCTGAGAAGCTTGCCGGAGGGGACTCCAAATACGCACTTCTCGGGGTTTAACTTGAGATTGATCTTGCGCAGATTTGCAAAGGTCTCGTCCAAATCCTGGATTAAAGTTGCTTTGTCCTTGCTCTTGACCACTATGTCATCCATGTAAGCTTCTACATTTCTGTGCAACTGTGGCTCAAAACCATGACTGACTACTCTTGCGAATGTTGAACCAGCATTCTTTAGTCCGAAAGGCATCCGTACAAAGCAGTACGTGCCACATGGAGTAATGAATGCGGTCTTCTCTTCATCCTCTTCTGCCATGAAGATCTGATGATATCTTGAGTATGCATCAAGAAATGAAAGCAAATCACATCCTGCTGTGGAGTCAACAATCTGGTCAATGCGCGGCAAGGGAAATGGATCCTTGGGACAAGCTTTATTAACATCGGTGAAGTCAATACAAAGCCTCCACTTCCCGTTCTCCTTGCGCACGACTACAGGATTGGCTAGCCACGTGGGATGGAGTACTCCTCTGACAAGGCCTGCTGCTTCCAACTTCTTGATCTCTTCTGCAATGAATTCTTGTCGCTCCACTGCTTGTTTCCTGACTCTCTGCTTGACGGGCCGCGCGTGAGGGCAGACGGCAAGGTGGTGCTCAATTACTTTCCTGGGAACACCGCGGATGTCAGACGGTTGCCATGCGAACACATCGACATTCGCCCGCAGGAAAGCAACAAGCGCGCTTTCCTATTTGGGGTCAAGCGTGGCACTGATGGTGAAGGTACCACCACTGCCGTCATCCTTGGCGGCCACTTTCTTGGTCTCTGGTGAAGCTGTCTTTGCCTTCTTGCACTTGCCGGTGGAGCTCGATGGTGCGTCCTCGACGGTAGCGCAGCACTCCGAAGAGGTGCGCTTGCCGGAGTGGGCATCAGAGCTGTTCTTGCCGGACTTGGTCTTCTTCTTCCCCCCGGGAGCTTCAGCGGCAAGTGTCTTGCGATCTGCTGCGGCTGCTGCTTCCCGGTAGATCTTGTCGGTACAGATAAGGGCATCTTTCTTGTCGCCAGGGACAGAAATGACACTTATCGGACCGGGCATCTTGAGCACATTGTAGGCGTAGTGAGAGGCTGCCATGAACTTGGCGAGTGCTGGACGGCCAAGTATTCCATTGTAGGGTAATGGAAAATCGGCGACATCAAAAGTGACCCTCTCAGTCCTGAAGTTTAGCTCGTTGCCGAATGTTACCGGCAACGTGATCTTCCCCTTCGGCTTGCTCCTTCCCGGATTGATTCCTTGGAAAGTACCAGTCTCTTCAAGCTCGCTGTCGGGGATCTGGAGCTTCTTGAGTACCGCTGAGGAGATCAGGTTCAAGCCGGCCCCGCCATCAACTAGCATCTTCATGACCTTGAGGTTGCGGATAGTTGGTGAAACCAACATCGGCAAGCACCCGACCGCAGTTATGCGATCAGGGTGATCCTCAACATCAAAGATGATAGGCGTGCTGGACCACTTCAGAGGCTTGCGCGATTCAACTGACGGTTCTGCTGCATTAACTTCCCGCACCCACTGTTTGAGCTGGCGGTGCGAAGTATGCAGAGAAGCACCACCGTCGACGCACAAAACCTCTGTCGCTTTCTGAAACTCCTGCTCGTCGGCCTCATCCTCATCCATCTCTTCATCTTCGTCTTCGTCTTCATCCTTGTCGCGGCCACGGGGAGGCCTGTCTCCTTGCCGCTACTTGGCCTTGCCGCGGCGCCCTCCCCGGCCGGGACGCTTCTTGTCGGATCCTCCACCACCTTCTTGGGCCTTCTCCTTGTCGCGTCGCTCGTATTCAGCTTTCTGCAGTTCAACAAGCTGTTCAACTTTCTTGCAGGTCTGGAGATCATGGCCCTTGGTGCGGTGGATCTTGCAGTACTGCTTGCCGGAGCCGTCCTGCTTGGCGGCTACCACAGCCTCGCCGGAGTTACCAGCTTTGGCCTTCTCGGCGCTACCTCCGTTGCCGGACTGCTCGACAACTAGCACATCTTTAGCTTTCCGCTTCCTGTTGTTCCGCCGCCGGTTTTTCTTTGCCGGGGCGGCATCCTCACTGTCAGACCCTTCTGCTCCTGCGTTCTCTCCGGGGAGTTTCCTCCCCTCCTCAGCACGTGCACAGTTGTCGGCCAGAGCATATAGCTCGCTGACATCTCTAATTTTGCACATCGCCATCTCCTCCCTCATCCTGCGATTACGCACATCTGATGGAACACGCTGATAACCGCGGCAGGGTGGACGTCTGGGATGTTGCGCTGCACCTGGCTGAATCTTTGAATGTACTTGCGCAGGGGTTCTCCTTCCTTCTGGGCGAGCAGATGAAGATCGCTCTCCTGGCCATGGGGCTTGTGGCCGCCTGTGAAGGCGCCGACAAACTGATGTCACAGATCCGCCCATGAGGAGATGGAGTTGTCCGGCAAGTGCATGAGCCAAGATCTGGCGTTGGGCTTGAGCACCAGCGGGAAGTAGTTGGCGAGGATCTTCTCGTCGCGCCCCTCGGCAGCCTGCACCGCGACGGTGTAGATGCTGAGGAACTCCGACAGATGCAACCTGCCATCATACTTCTCCGGTACATCTGGTTTGAAGTTCTTTGTGCTGGGCCACTGGACTTGACGCAGCTCACGAGTAAACGCATGACAACCTACCGCGTATGGCAAGTCGCCTGGTTCCCCTGGCGCATGCATGTCAACGGTGGGCCCAGCACGCTGGTCTGACTGACACCGCGCTTCTCTTCGACGCTCGATGCGAGTACGAGCGTCTTCTTGTTGTCGTTCTTGGAGAACTTGGCGCTGATCGCGACGAGCTTGCGGGTGGAGTCGGTGTCGAGGTTAGCCCGGCGAGTCGGTGATCTTGGCCTTCAGGGCGGGGAGTGCACGGTGGTGGCGCCCCCACCGGTCTTGTCGCCACCGTCTTGCGCCTGGGCGTCTTGCCGCGGCTTCGACGTGCTTGGTTGCCGGGGAGTGTCGCCGTTGGCGAAGCCGATGAGGCTCTGAATGGTGATCCTCCAACCGTCGATCTTGTCCGGCGCTGGAGGGTAGTCTAATAGCAGTTGGGCTCGGGCCAACGCTTCTTCTGGGGTTTTCGGCGGCGGGGGCGAACGACGCGAGGAGCGGGATATGCTCAAACTTCTAACAGTGTTAGAAGGAGCAACATCTCGTCCAGGCGACCGTGCCGTGCTCGTGCCAACATGTTGGCGTGCATGTTGGCCTTGAGCGTCCCGCGATCCACCAGCTTGGCCTTGATCTAACGCGAGTACGGTGCTAGGAGCACCATGGCGTTGTCGGTCCCGCGCCTCCTGAGAGGGGCGCGGTGCATGTACGGACGCCGAAGTTTGCGGGGCCTTGTCCTTGGATCTGGTGACAATGTGAGCTCCCCCGTCGGCGCCCGTTCCTCCACCGGCGTCTACCCCACCGCCCGTTTGCTCCGGTGGTGGTGGAATCGACGCAGACGGACCAACCACCTCCGAAGCCTTCTTCTTCGGTGGCATGTCGCAAGCCTCTGAAGTGGTCCAGCACGCCTATCATCTTTGATGTTGAGGATCACCCTGATCGCATAACTGCGGTCGGGTGCTTGCCGATGTTGGTTTCACCAACTATCCGCAACCTCAAGGTCACGAAGATGCTAGTTGACGGCGGGGCCGGCTTGAATCTGATCTCCTCCGCGGTACTCAAGAAGCTCCAGATCCCCGACAGCGAGCTCGAAGAGACCGGCACTTTCCAAGGAATCACCCCGGGAAGGAGCAAGCCGAAGGGGAAGATCATGCTGCCAGTGACATTTGGCAGCGAGCTGAATTTCAGGACAGAGAAAGTCACTTTTGACGTTGCTGATTTCCCATTGCCCTACAATGGGATACTCGGCCGTCCAGCGCTCGCCAAGTTCATGGCAGCCTCTCACTATGCCCACAATGTGCTCAAGATGCCCGGTCCGATAAGTGTCATTTCTGTCCCTGGCGACAAGAAAGATGCCCTTATCTGTACCGACAAGATCTACCGAGAAGCAACGGTCAAGCGGAGAGGGCGAATGCTGAAGTGTTGCGCGGGCTCAAGACCAGAACTTTCGACAGGCTGCACAGGTGCAGAAGGAACTGGATCGAGGAGTTGCCGGTGGTTCTTTGGTCGATCAGAACGACGCCAAATCGAGCCACTGGCCAGACACCTTTTGCTCTAGTCTATGGACCAGAGGCAGTTCTCCCCACGGAACTCGTATACGGATCGCCTCGGGTGCTCGCTTATGATGAGCTTGAGCAAGAGCAGCTGCGACAAGATGACGCGCTGCTCCTTGAGGTAGATCGTCTTCAGGCTGTTGTACGAGCTGCTCACTACCAGCAAGCTTTGCGTCGCTACCATAGCCGCAAAGTTAATGCCAGATGTTTCGAGGAAGGCGACCTTGTTCTTCGGCACGTTCAATCCGCCAAGAATTCCAACAAGTTGACGCTGAAGTGGGAAGGCCCTTATCGGGTGAAGCGAGTCACTAGGCCTGGCGCTGTCCGCCTTGAGACCAAAGGTGGCTTTCCGGTGAGCCACTCCTGGAACATTGAGCATCTTCGTAAGTTTTACCCATAAGGCGCGGTTGCCGGAACCTGTTCTGGCAACCACCTTTTGTACAAGCCTTGCCGCTGTTGCATGTAACCCTTTGTACAAAGCCGGGCGCAGATCCCGTGCATATATAAAGAACATATGCTCCGCACATCTTGTCAAATTTCATGCCTTTTTCTTTTTTGCATGTATAACCTGACACATTTTGCAGCACTTGCCCCCGGTAAGTAATAACGAGCCTTAAGGCTCCATATCGTTATTTTCTCTTCTTTCTTTTTCCCAAAAAGAAGGTTCCTTTGCCCACAAGTTCACCGGGGGGGGGGGAGGAGAAGATAATGGTGTGGACCAGGCGTTGTTCAAAAAAGTATATCCTTGCCGGGATGCAGATGACAGAAAAGCTAAGTTGCCAAAGTTTGAGCACAATCAGTTTTAAAATTTCTTAAGTTATCTTCCTTGAACGACCGTGCTTTGTATGGAAAACCTGGCGCGCCAAAGATGTCGTGGGAAACGAGCGCCTATGGGGCAGGGCCCCTTCTCGGTCCGGCAGGGAGCGGAGGGCGCACGAAGAGCAGATCGAGGCGAAGCACGCGAGGGATTTTACCCAGCTTCGGAGCTCTCCGGAGAGATAAAACTCCTACTGCTGCTTTGTGTTTGTATTGTGTTCTTGCTCGACAGCGTGAGCGTTCTGTAGTTTCGAATGAGTCGAACCCCCTCTACGTTGCGCATGGGCCTCCTTTTATAGGATAAAGGGGTCACCGACAGGTGGCAACGCAGATAGGGGTACAAATGTAAAAAGAGGGGTTGGTACAACTGCCTCTACAGCGCACCCTACCTAACTCTAACGGCATGGGACAAGAGCATTTAATGCCTGTCCGGTCGCCCAAACAGTGCAGAAAACGACCGTTAGGGGAGCCACCGCTTGCCACGATGGCCTTCTAGTAATCTCCACTTGCCACCTCGCACCGCTTGGCTGCACAGCTTCCCGCCACGTGCGCCTGGGACGGTCCTGCGGCGACACGTCGACGGATGCGCTGGAGCATGGGCGCAGAGTGGTGGCTTCGCCGCGGCAAGCGCCTTGCCGCGGTCGTTGTCTTGTCGCACCCGAAAGCTTGTCGCTCGTCGGGTCTTGCCGGGACGCGCGGCGCGTCACGGCAAGTTTCTTGAAAATGCCTTGGTTGGCCTTCCCGGCAAGCTCCTCTTGCCGGGGCCTTGTCCTTCCCGGCAAGCTCCTCTTGCCGGAGTCTTGTCTTCTCAGTTAAAACACTTTGTTCTTGAATGGCATCAATAGGAGCTATGGAAGATCTTGGCGGACGTCCGGCAAGCCTTGCCGCGGGGCGCTGCGACTACCCGTGCACAAGTTCGGGATACTAAGGTACCCCTACTTTAGTACACTGACAACATGACATCATACGTCACCAAGAGCCACCTCTTTGGTGCACAACGAGCGTTACATCAAGAGCAACAAGCAATGAGCGACCACATCGACAATCTCGCCACCGACTTGCGACTCTCCGAGCAACGAACAAGAGACTACTTCGACAACAAGCTCGATGCTCACAAGCAAGGGAATGATGCAAGAATGTACGCGATCCGTGCCTTGTTGGTGAACCGCCATCCTTCCACTTCTTCATACTCAAGATGGAGCCGCTCAAGTCGACACACCGACGACAGCTTCTCCGGCTCAAGTACATCGACATCGAACACTCTTCTACGAGCCGCGCGTCAAGACCCTCATGCATCTCGCAATCCTCTACACGTCAATCATTTGCAAGAGCATGTCGACGAACAAGTACATCGTCATCAACCAAACCAAGATCCTTTTGCACAAGCTCAAGAATGACAATGTCAACATCGCCAAGAGGAAGAACGAGCGCGTCAACATCAAGAGGAACAAGACACCGAGGCTCAGCGTCTTCAACAACAACAACATGAAGCACAAGCTCTTGAGGCACAACGTGCCCTTCAAGAATCAATTCGAGCCATTGCCAAACGCAACCACGATAGGAGCAATCAAGAGGAAGCACTTCACGAAGAAATCCAAGAGCGGAACTACCAACCAAGAGTGCAACGTCAAGTTCCTCCACCTCCTCCTCAAGCTCGACAAGCTCCTCCACAACCTCAAGTCCAACAGGAGCAAGATGACTATGGACTTCCTCCATGCCAAGAGCAACATGAGGTTGATTATCCTCCACGTCAAGGGCGTCATCATCACCCTCGACCACAACACAATGAAGAGCAATGCTATGGCAAGCTAAAGTTCACCATGCCCAAGTTCAATGGAAGCAATGATCCCGAAGAGTACCTATCATGAGCATTGAAGGTCGACAAAATCTTTCGTTTGCACAACTATGAGGAAGAGAAGAAGATCTCTATGGCATCCCTTGAGTTCCAAGATTATGTGCTCATATGGTGGGAACAAGTCCTTGAGCGCCGAGAAGCAAGAGGTGAACCGCCAATCACCACTTGGGCTCAAATGAAAGAAGGCATGCGAGAACGTTTTGTGCCCACCTACTACAACCGCGATCTCTTCAAGAAGCTCCAACTAGTCAAGCAAGGAACAAAGAGTGTAGAAGAACACTACAAGGAAATGGAGATAGCCATGATACGAGCCAATGTCATGGAAGATGATGAGCAAACTATGGCACGTTTCTTGAATGGTCTCAATCATCCCATCAAAAAGATTGCTGACTTCCAACCCTACTCCAACCTCATTGAGCTCGTGCATCAACCTACCAAAGCGGAACGTCAAGTGCAAGATGACTTCAAGTATGCCAAGTACTCATCCAAGACCTACGGCTTCTCCAACAACCAGGCTTCAACGAATCCAACAACTTCTACCTCAACCAAGCCATCTACAAGCAATGACGACAAGTCAAGTTACAAGAAAATTTCGACAACCTCAACTCGTCCTCCTCCTACTACAAGCAACTTCAAGCTGCGCTTCATCATCTACTCCAACTGATGAGACCGTCAAGACAAGCTCCTTCAAGTGTTTCACTTGCTGCGGCCGAGGCCACAAGTCCTTCCAATGCACCAACAAGCGCACCATGATCCTCAATGACACGGAACCTATGACTCCACGAGTGAAGAGGAAATTGAAGCCCTTGAGCAAGTGGCCATGCATCGGTGCATGAACGAAGATGAAGATGACCAAGTCTTTTGTGATGAGGATTCGAGCCCGGCTCTCGTTGTCTCCAAAGTCTTGACTCTTCAACATCAACAAGAGGAAGACCAAAGATGCCACATCTTCCACACTAAGGCCGGCATCAATGGAAGGTCCATCAAGGTCATCATCGATGGAGGTAGTTGTCACAACTTGGCAAGTGAAGAACTATGCTCCAAGCTCCAGTTGGTCAAGATGAAGCACCCGCATCAATACAAGGTCCAATGGCTAAGCGATTCTGGCACTATAAAACCGGCGGATCGGTTTTAAGCCCAATCTGATTGTAGTTTGTAGCGACTCCCAGGGCGGCGATGCGATCCAAGAGCTCATTGACACATGAGAGCTCTATTGGATCCAGCCGCTCGGCGAATTCTGAGCTGACGCGGAGATTTCTTTTGACGACTTGGGAAGTCACTGTCGAAGTAGTGGCCGGACAGGCGGTCATAAGAAAACCGCCTATCCGGATAGCTTGGCCGGCGGCCAAGGCCCCTTAGGCAAAAATACCGTCTTTGAAGACGGGTGGAGGCAACCTTCCTATCGGTGACGACACAGAGGAACTCTCAATGAAAGCACCAATGTCGGTGTCAAAACCGGCGGATCTCGGGTAGGGGGTCCCGAACTGTGCGTCTAGGCGGATGGTAACAGGAGACAAGGGACACGATGTTTTACCCAGGTTCGGGCCCTCTTGATGGAGGTAAAACCCTACGTCCTGCTTGATTAATATTGATGATATGGGTAGTACAAGAGTGGATCTACCACGAGATCAAGGAGGCTAAACCCTAAAGCTAGCCTATGGTATGATTGTTGTGATGTATGTTGTGTCCTACGGACTAAAGCCCTCCGGTTTATATAGACACCGGAGGAGGCTAGGGTTACACAGAGTCGGTTACAATGTAGGAGATCTACACATCCGTATTGCCAAGCTTGCCTTCCACGCCAAGGAAAGTCCCATCCGGACACGGGACGGAGTCTTCAATCTTGTATCTTCGTAGTCTGGGAGTCCGGCGAATGATGATAGTCCGGCTGTCCGGACACCCCCTAGTCCAGGACTCCCTCAGTAGCCCCCGAACCAGGCTTCAATGACGATAAGTCCAGCGTGTATATAGTCTTCGGCGTTGCAAGGCGGGTTCTCCCTTCAAGTTCCATGTACCTGCCGAACAGTGTCCGGCTTCATCATAAATATTGTGCTTCTTGGCTTCTACGCCCAATAATGGCCTTCTTCCACGCGTCGCACGAATGCGAAAAGCCAGGGTGTCTTTTATGTTTTACCCCCTAGTCGTGCGAGTCATCCGCCTACAAAAGAGGCAAAAATCCAGATCCAAACCACACCATCTTCCTTCCGCGAATACTTCATCGGAGCGCCCTTGACCTAAAAATCCATTCCATCATGGACCGTCGACGCGGCTCTTCTTCTCGCGCTCCCAGCCCACCGCCAGGGGATTGGAGGAGGTGCTCTGTTCCACACAACGAGCTAGTGAAGCTCCAAGCGGGGGGATATCTCCCTCCGGCCTTCATGGTCCCGGTTCGAGCTGAGCTGGCCACCTACCAAGGTGGGAAGCAAGCGGAGGCTACCCCAAGTCCCAACAAAGGGGAGCAGGTATGCTTCGTCCCTTATCTGATAAGGGGACTCGGATTTCCAATACATCCGTTTCTCCGCGGGCTCCTGGAGTTCTACGGACTCCAGCTCCATCACCTCACACCCGCCTCTATCCTGCATATCGCGGGCTACGTAGCTCTTTGCGAGCTATTCCTGGGCATCGAGCCCCATTTTGCACTATGGAAGAGGCTGTTCTGCCTCGTACCCCATTCTCACGAGGGATCTATATATCAAGTGGGTGGCGCCGAAATATGGCGCATTGCCGGGACCGGATACCCATCCGGTACCCCTAAGAAGGCGTCCGAAGACTGGCCTTCGGAGTGGTTTTACATAGAAGACGCTCCGCTGCCGGACCCAATCCGGATTGGCCTCCCGGAGCTTAGTGCTGCTCCTCTGAAGAAATGCCTCAGCTGGCGCCCGCGGAGCCCCTGTTTGGAGGAAGACAAGAGCGTCCATTACCTGATGGGCCGAATAAGATTACTGGCCCATTCCGGATTGACCATGATTGGAATCATGGCAATATGCATCATGCGGGGAGTACAGCCACTGCAATACAGGGGCCACCCCATGTGGGATTTCAACGGGGAGGACGACGCCACCCGCCACGGCCGCAAAGGACCGGATTCGACCGAGGACCTGGTGCAGATCCTGTCCGGCCTGTACAAGGGGGAAAAGGAGGATTTCCTTCGAACGAACCCCTTGAATGGGTTTTCCATGAACAACCCTAGAAGCTGGGTAAGCGAACATTTTTAAGGGCTCAACCCATGCTTTTGAAGTTTAGGCTTTTTACATTATGTCTTCGGCGCAGGAACTACGCCGGACTGTGGAGGACATGGTAAGTCCCGCTCCGCAGCCCGAGGATCCAGAAAGATCCCTGGATCCGGCCTCCAAAGAGGACCCGGATATCAAGGTGGAGCTGATCGACGAGGTGTTTCACCAACTCAGCATGGATAACGCTTTAGTCGCCATTACGGCGGACTACCCCGGACTGTATCCGGCTTCCTAGGTGACTGTGACCGAGGTCCGGACACCATTATCTCTTCCTTGCCCATTTCTGACCTTCGCGAATGATGGTGTTTTACAGGAAGCGCCTTCAAGGTCAACAAAGGTCAGTCCGGACCAGCAGGCGGAA
Source organism: Triticum timopheevii (assembly GCA_963921465.1). Classification (NCBI taxonomy): domain Eukaryota; kingdom Viridiplantae; phylum Streptophyta; class Magnoliopsida; order Poales; family Poaceae; genus Triticum; species Triticum timopheevii. The sequence goes on from OY997274.1 coordinate 386,623,873, forward strand.
AAGGAGCGCGGTACGGACTGAAACGTCACCGCAAAGGTATAGCTCGTATTTTAAATTTTCAGAGCAAAGTTCCTAGGAAGCGTCTGAGTGCTCATGATCTTTGTAGGAGAAAGAGCGCCCGCTGGACTGCGGGCGTAGAGGTTGCTGGTCCGACCTATACCGGCCAGGCTCCAGCGCCCGGCCTGGAGGGGGAGGCAAGCGCAAGGCGCGGGCCGGATACTCCTCAAACGGAGGATGCCGACAGACTGTCCGCCACCATGTCTGAGGTGGAGAGCGCCATGAACCACAGGTGCCGCCGGACAGTATTTCGTGAAGCGTGCTTCTCCCCTGAGGCATTGGACGCCTTTAACACAGGGGACGCGCACCTCCATGCTGCTCAAGACGGTTTTACCAGAACCACGGAGCAGTATGTAAAAGACATACTGGTAAGGGAATTTTAATGGTTATATATGCCAGTAGTCCCTGAGACTTAAAGTAGTTATGTTAACTGATTTAAGGATCATTTGAAACGCAGGCTCTTACCGAGAAGAATGCCCAGCTGTCTCAGGAGCTGCAAGAATGCAAGGCCCAACTTAAGGCCGCGCTTGCTGCCGCAGGAGGAAACGCAGAGACCCCTCCCGGTAACACATTTTTATTAATAAATATAAGCGTTGTGCGGCGTGCGCGCAAGTCTAATAATGACATTGCAGGTGCTGCCGGACAAGATCCAGACAGGCAAGAATTACTGCGCCAGCTAAAGGCCGGCGAGAGGGTGCTGAATAGGGTGCAGCAAGAAAGGAACAAGCTCCAGGATGCCAACGCCAAGCTCGGAGAAGAGCTGAAAGGCGCTCGAGCCGGGCTGTCCGGCTCCGTTAAGGAGAATCAGCGGCTTCGCCGCGGCATTTATAGTAAGTGCTTGAGCGGACTCCTTTAAAAAGAAGAGTTCGGCGAAGAAGTAAATTGACATAATATGTCTTGTAGGTATACTCACAGGTCGCCCTGCGGAGGAGATGCCCATATCAACGGGTGATCAACTTCCCGAGCTGTTGCAACTGCTCGAACGAGTTCGGCAGGCAATGAGCGGCATCGTCCAGGCTTTATGGCCAGCCCTCTCCCTACCCGAGGGCCTTGGGGAGCTTGCGGAGAAGCTTCAGGGAGTGCGGCAGCGCTTCCGTTTGTGGAAGATTTTGGCTTGCCGTCAAGGTGCCAGGGAGGCTTGGGCCATGGTGAAGACGCATTACAAGAAGGCAGATCCCAACCACATGGCCGAAGTTGGACCGGTGGGGCCCGATGGGAAGGAGATCCCTGTGAGTTTAGTATACAGCCAGGTAGAGTTGGCTGCTAAATTTCCCAACGAGACTGTAAGTTAGACAGCCTGTTAGACGGGATTGAGGAGGAATACAATCAGTAAATTTGACAATGTATTTTTTAAAATGACATGTGAAATGCCTTCTAGCTGGATTGTAGATCGTTTGTCTTTGCCGACCTTTTCGCTTCAACCTCGGGACCCTAGAGTCCGGAGTTTGTCCGAATACCTTTTTGGCTAAGAGACAACCGGGGTATGCATGGAGACCAGGCGTAGGGGTCATTAGTGCTTTGTCAGACAAGTTCCCAACTAGTTATGTTATATTACATGGTTAGTAAGAAACATCTTCCAGGGAGAATAGTTCCGTTAAGGGTTCCTTTCCCTAGGAGGCATGCCCTAAAGTGCATGTCCGGACTGCGAAAAAAGCAGAAAAACATCTGGGGGCAGATTAATAAGTAGGTAAAAAATCATCTTTCAAGTCACCGACCGAATATTCCCTTAAGAACGCTATCTTTCGGCTTCACCCAGTCTGAGGTACACATCCGGCTGACCCGGCAGTAACAATCGCAGAGGTGCTCCCTTTACCTCCTAGCCGAACAATCGGGAACGTAGGGGTAAGCACAGGAGCCAGGCAACCCAGCTTGGCCAAAACTTAAGTCATATCGATGCATATAATGGTGAGTAAAAGGTACATGTGGAAGCTTGACACATGTGCTGGGCATGAAGCCCTTATAATTGAGCTTCTGGAAAAGAAGCCCCCAGGTATAATGAGTGCGGATGGCACAGCAAGTGTATGCGAACAATGCGGAAGTAGGCCCTTAGGGGCTTTTTAGTAAAAAGGTTAGGGGAAGAAAGAGAAACAAAAGACAGCTGAAGTGTAAAAATTTGAACGGAGGAAGGGGACGAACTCTTAGTCCGGCGCTAGGCATAGAATCTTCGGAGGCGGGCTGCGTTCCATGGGTTCGGCTCGAGTCGGTTATCCGACGCATTTCGTAGACGGTACGCTCCGCCGGTCAGGACTTGATCGATAATGAAGGGGCCCTCCCATTTGGGCTTGAGCTTGTCCTTTTTCTTGTCCGGTAGGCGTAGAACTAGTTCGCCAATGTTGTAAGTTTTGGCCCGTACTTCTTTGCTTTGATATCTTCGGGCCTGCTGCTGATAGAATGCGGAACGAGCCTTGGCGACGTCGCGTTCTTCCTCCAATGTATCCAAGCTGTCCTGCCGATCCAGCTCGGCCTCTCTTTCTTCGTACATGCGCACTCGAGGTGAGTCATGAATAATGTCGCAGGGCAGGACTGCCTCTGCGCGGTATACCATAAAAAATGGTGTGAATCCGGTAGTACGGCTAGGCGTTGTCCGCAGCCCCCAGAGTACGGAGTCGAGCTCCTCAACCCAGTGCGTGTCAGATTTAGTAAGTGACCGCACTAGTCTGGGTTTAATGCCGCTCATTATTAGACCATTTGCTCGTTCCACTTGACCGTTGGTTTGAGGGTGATAGACTGAAGCATAGTCGAGCTTGATGCCCATATTTTAGCACCATGACTTAACCTCGTCGGCCGTGAAGTTCGTGCCGTTGTCGGTGATGATGCTGTGGGGGACTCCGTAACGGTGTACCACCCCGGATATAAAGTCTATCACTGGTCCGGACTCTGCCGTTTTGACCGGTTTGGCCTCTATCCATTTGGTGAATTTATCCATCATGACCAATAGGTACCTTTGCTTGTGGGTTCCCCCTTTAAGGGGTCCAACCATATCAAGCCCCCAGACCATGAACGGCCAGGTAATGGGTATAGTTTTGAGGGAGGTGGGCGGCATGTGGCTCTGATTAGCAAAGAGCTGACAACCGACGCATCTCTGGACTAAGTCCTGGGCATCTGTCCGGGCCGTCGGCCAATAAAATCCTGTACGGAATGCCTTTCCTACAAGGGCCCGGGCTGCTGCATGGTTTCCGCCTAGTCCGGCATGAATTTCAGCCAGGAGGTTTCGTCCTTCCTCTTCGGAGATACACCTTTGAAGGACTCCGGTTGTACTTTTCTTATAAAGTTCTCCCTCATGGACCTTGTAGGCTTTCGATCGCCGGACGATGCAGCGGGCGTCATTTTGGTCTTCGGGGAGTTCCTGTCTAAGCAAATAGGCTAGGAAAGGTTCTGTCCACAGGGCAATTATCGCCATTATGTCGTGGGCTGAAGGTGTTATGTCATCGGCTGGACCGCCGATTGGCGCGGTTGTTTCCGGTTTGTCATTTCCGGGCTCCTCTTCCCATAGTACGAATGGCTTGAAGAGCCGTTCCAGGAAGATGTTTGGAGGGACAGCATCACGTTTTGCGCCGATGCGTGCCAGTACGTCGGCCGCTTGGTTATTATCTCGTGCTACGTGATGGAATTCGAGTCCTTCGAACCGAGCTGACTTTTTTAAGACGGCGTTGCGATATGCTGCCATTTTCGCATCCTTTGCATCGAAATCTCCATTTATTTGGGATATTGCAAGGTTTGAATCCCCGCACACCTCTAGGCATTGAATGCCCATGGAGATTGCTATCCGGAGACCGTGTAAAAGGGCCTCGTATTCGGCTGCGTTGTTGGAGTCCGTGTACATTATTTGAAGTACGTATTGGACTGTATCCCTGGTCAGGGACGTCAGTATGACGCCAGCCCCCAGTCCGGCCAACATTTTAGAGCCGTCGAAATGCATAATCCAGTTGGAGTATGCGCCATACTCTTTAGGGAGTTCGGCTTCGGTCCATTCAGCGACAAAGTCAGCCAAAACTTGTGATTTTATAGCTCGCCGAGGTTTGTAAGTTATATCGAATGGCAAGAGCTCAATGGCCCATTTTGCAATCCTGCCCATTGCGTCGTGGTTATTTATGATGTCTTTGAGTGGTACTTCGGAGGCCACTGTTATCGAACACTCTTGAAAGTAGTGTCAGAGCTTTCGGGATGCCATGAACACCGCATACGCTATCTTCTGATAGTGTGGGTAACGGGACTTGCAGGGAGTTAACACAGTGGATACATAATACACTGGTTTTTGGAGAGGGAATTTATGCCCTTCTGTCTCTCGTTCGACGACGAGTACCGCGCTTACAACTTGATGCGTTGCTGCGATGTATAACAACATTGGTTCGCCCAGATTGGGCGTAGCCAGGACCGGATTTGTTGCCAATATGGCCTTTATTTCTTCAAGTCCGGCAGTGGCAGCATCCGTCCACTCGAAGTGTTCGGTGCGCCTGAGGAGGCGATAGAGGGGCAATGCCTTTTCTCCTAGACGAGAGATAAAGCGGCTTAAAGCTGCCACGCATCCTGTTAATTTTTGTATCTGTTTGAGGTCTTTTGGGATATCCAACTGTGACAGAGCTCGGATTTTAGCCGGGTTTGCTTCAATTCCTCTACCAGATACAATGAAGCTTAGCAGCTTTCCGGCTGGTACGCCGAAAACGCATTTTCCGGATTTAGCTTGATGTCATATGCTCTGAGGTTGTCGAATGTGAGCCTCAAATCGTCTACTAGAGTTTCGACGTGTTTTGTTTTGACGACTACGTCGTCTACGTATGCCTCGACTGTTTTGCCGATCTAGGTAGCCAGACATGTTTGAATCATGCGCTGATATGTTGCGCCAGCATTTTTAAGTCCGAAGGGCATCGTGTTGAAGCAGAATGGTCCGTATGGAGTGATGAATGCCGTTGCGGCTTGGTCTGCTTCCGCCATCTTGATTTGATGGTAACCAGAGTATGCGTCGAGGAAGCACAATGAATCGTGCCCTGCGGTAGCATCGATAATTTGGTCGATGCGGGGGAGGGGGAAGGGATCCTTTGGGCAAGCCTTATTGAGGTCTTTAAAATCGACGCATAGGCGCCAGGATTTGTCCTTCTTTGGTACCATTACCAGATTTGCTAGCCAGTCCGGATGTTTGATATCTCTAATGAATCCGGCTTCCAATAGTTTGGCTAGCTCTTCTCCCATTGCCTGTCTTTTGGGTTCGGAAAATCGTCGAAGAGCCTGTTTGACCGGCTTGAATCCTTTTAGGATGTTTAGGCTGTGTTCTGCCAATCTGCGTGGGATTCTGGGCATGTCCGAAGGATGCCAGGCGAAAATGTCCCAATTTTCCCGAAGGAATTCGCGCAGTGCGGCGTCTACCTCGGGGTTTAATTGTGCCCCAATGGAGGCCGTCTTTGTTGGGTCTGTTGGATGGACCTGGAATTTCACTATTTCATCTGTTGGCTTGAAGGAGGTGGACTTGGATCTTTTATCAAGTATCACATCATCCCTGTTTACCGTAGAGCGCAGCGTGGTGAGTTCTTCTCCCGCTAGGGCCTCGGATAGTGCCTCCAGGGCTAGTGCGGCTGTCTTGTTTTCGGCGCGGAGTGCTATGTCCGGATCACTAGCGAGAGTGATTATTCCGCCGGGCCCAGGCATTTTGAGCTTCATATACCCGTAATGGGGTACGGCTTGAAAAATTGTGAATGCCTCTCGTCCTAATATAGCGTGATATCCGCTGTTGAACGCAGCCACTTGGAACGTGACTTCTTCGGATCTGTAATTATCCGGCGAGCCGAACACCACATCGAGTGTGATTTTTCCGGTGCAGCGCGCTTCCCGGCTAGGGATTATTCCCCTGAAGGTTGTGCTGCTTCGCTCAATATGGCTCCAATCGATTTCCATTTTTTGAAGAGTTTCCTCATAGATGAGGTTTAGTCCGCTGCCGCCATCCATGAGGACCTTTGTAAGTCGAAATTCGTCCACTATGGGACTAAGCACCAGTGCAGCTGGTGCTCGGGCTGTTCTGAATTTAGGTTCGTCGCTGGCGTTGAAGGTGATAGCTGTGTCACTCCATGGATTTGCTGTTGCTACTTGGTAGACTTCGGCGAGGCCGCGGATTGTTCGTTTTCGCATATTGTTTGAGGCGAAGGTCTCGAAGACTGTTGATACCGTACCGGTATTGTTGGAGTGGTTTTCCGGGGCTAGAAGCTCCTCGCCACTTTTGGCGACCTGCCGTAATATCCAACATGCTCGAAGGCTATGTGTTGGGATGGCTCCCTCTGTACTATGAAGCTTACAGGGTCCATTGAGCCATCCCTCTAGTACGGTTCCGTGCCCTTTATGGGGTTTTTGCTTTTTGGTTTTTGCATCTGGGGCTTGAGTGTGATGCACCCTTTTGTTGCGGACTGGGGTTGTATTCGGGGCCGGATTATCCCAAAATTGGTTTTCGGTTTTCCGGAAACTCTCCATCGCACAGTACTTTCGTACTATGGACGCCAGATCGGTGAAGCGTATAATTTTACGACGGCCGATGGCGTTCAATATTCCCTTGTCCGTGCAATTATTGCAAAAGATTGAGATTGCGTTTTCCTCTCGGCAGTCCTTTATCCTGTCCATAACCAGGAGGAATCTGGCCCAGTAGTGATGTACTGTTTCAGCGGGATCTTGCCGTATTAGATATAGATCGCATATGTCTGGGCGGGTGGGTGGACTAAAATCCGGATCCCTGCCCATCTTGGGGCTTAAAGGCCGAGGAGTTTCCGAATTCGGAAGCTTGGATTGCTGGACACGATCCAGTGAGTCCGGAACGATGCATGATTTTAAGTTCAATGCTCGATCGAAGTCCGTCCCTCCGCGGAAATCCGGCATGGAGGGTTCGGGGATCCGGACGTGACTAGTTTTCAATATAGGCGAAGAGTCGCCGCATTGCTCCTCTACCACTACGACGTGGTGGGTGGCCTGGGGAGAGTTAATCTCTCTCAGATCGGTTTTAAGCCCAATCTGATTGTAGTCTGTAGCGACTCCCAGGGCGGTGATGCCATCCAAGAGCTCGTTGACAGACGAGAGCTCTATTGGATCCAGCCGCTCGGCGAATTCCGAGATGACGTGGAGATTGCTTTTGACGACTTGGGAAGTCACTGTCGAAGCAGTGGCCGGACAGGCGGTCATAAGAAAACCGCCTAGACGAATAGCCTGGCCGGCGGCCAAGGCCCCTTTGGCGAAAATACCGTCTTTGAAGACGGGTGGAGGCATCCTTCCTATCGGTGACGACATAGAGGAACTCTCAATGAAAGCACCAATGTCGGTGTCAAAATCGGCGGATCTCGGGTAGGGGGTCCCGAACTGTGCGTCTAGGCGGATGGTAATAGGAGACAAGGGACACGATGTTTTACCCAGGTTCGGGCCCTCTTGATGGAGGTAAAACCCTACGTCCTGCTTGATTAATATTGATGATATGGGTAGTACAAGAGTGGATCTACCACGAGATTAAGGAGGCTAAACCCTAAAGCTAGCCTATGGTATGATTGTTGTGATGTATGTTGTGTCCTACGGACTAAAGCCCTCCGGTTTATATAGACACCGGAGGAGGCTAGGGTTACACAGAGTCGGTTACAATGGTAGGAGATCTACATATCCGTATTGCCAAGCTTGCCTTCCACGCCAAGGAAAGTCCCATCTGGACACGAGACAAAGTCTTCAATCTTGTATCTTCGTAGTCTTGGAGTCCGGCGGATGATGATAGTCCGGCTGTCCGGACACCCCCTAGTCCAGGACTCCCTCAATGACCAAGTCTTTTGTGATGAGGATTAGAGCCCGGCTCTCGTTGTCTCCAAAGTCTTGACTCTTCAACATCAACAAGAGGAAGACCAAAGATGCCACATCTTCCACACTAAGGCCGGAATCAATGGAAGGTCCATCAAGGTCATCATCGATGGAGGTAGTTGTCACAACTTGGCAAGTGAAGAACTATGCTCCAAGCTCCAGTTGGTCAAGATGAAGCACCCGCATCTATACAAGGTCCAATGGCTAAGCGATTCTGGCACTATAAAAGTTGAGCATACGGTCAAAGTTTCCTTCAAAATTGGAGCATATGAAGACACTTTGGAGTGCGATGTCGTCCTGCTGTCCATTTGCCACCTCCTTCTTGGTCGACTATGGCAATTTGACCGCGGCGTCATCCACAATGGGCATACCAATCATTATAGCTTCAAGATGAAAGGGAAGGAATATGTGCTACGACCTATGTCTCCTAGTCAAGTGATCGCCGACAAGCAAGCCACCCATCATGGAGACAAGAGTGAGAAAGTGATCCACCCAAAAGAGAGTGAGAGCCACAAGCCAAAACCGAGTGCATCCACGATGAGCGACAAGAAAAACTTCGTCCTATTTGCCACCAAAAGGGAGATGAGAGAAGTGTGTGAGAACCCATCAAGTGTTAAGCACTTTGTCCTTGTGTGCAAGGACAAGGCAGCAAAATCTAACACCTCTCATGATCTACCTTTAGTGTTGTCTTCACTTTTGCAGGAATTCCAAGATGTCTTTCCTCATGAGCTACCTCCGGGTCTACCTCCACTACGAGGCATTTAGCACCGAATCGACCTCATCCCTGGAGCACCTCTACCTAACAAAGATCCCTACCGCGTCAACCCTGAAGAAACTAAGGAGATCCAACGGCAAGTACAACAACTCATCGACAATAGACATGTACGTGAAAGCTTAAGCCCTTGTGTCATTCCGGTTATACTTGTGCCCAAGCAAGATGGTAGTTTTCGCATGTGTTTGGATTGTAGACTCATCAATGCTACCACTGTTCGTTATCGCCATCCCATTCCTCGCCTAGATGAACTTAGCGGTGCCACCATTTTCTCAAAAATTGATCTTAAAAGTGGCTATTGTCAAATCTGCATACAAGAAGGTGATGAATGGAAAACCGCTTTCAAAACCAAATTTGGCTTGTACGAGTGGTTGGTTATACCTACGGGTTTATCGGAAGCTCCCGGTACTTTCATGCGTCTTATGCATTTTGTGCTTCGCCCTTACATTGGAGTGTTTTTCGTGGTTTACTTTGATGACATTCTTGTTTTTAGCAAATCCATGAAAGATCATCTTCAGCATGTTAGAGCTGTTTTGCAAACTCTTCGCAAGGAACGTCTTTATGCCAACATGAAAAAGTGCACGTTTGGTGTTGACAAACTTGTTTTCTTGGGTTTCATTGTTTCATCAAAGGGTGTCCATGTTCATGAATCTAAAATTTAAGTAATTAAAACTTGGCCCCAACCCACCAATTTGCAACAAGTGCATAGCTTTCTTGGCCTTGAGGGTTTCTATCGTCACTTTGTGCAGGACTTTAGCACCATCGCCGCACCTTTGCATGCTTTGAGTAAGAAAAATGCTCCTTTTGTTTGGGGACCTTTGCAATCTATCGCTTTTCATGAGCTCAAATCTTTGCTTACTCATGCTCCGATTCTTTCTTTACCAAACTTTGACAAAATTTTTGAGGTTCATTGCGATGCAAGTGGTACCGGAATTAGCGGAGTTTTGATGCAAGAAAAACAAGCCATTGCATATTTTAGTGAAAAACTCTCCGGTGCTCAACTAAACTATCCCATCTATGACAAAGAATTGTATGCTTTAGTACGTGTGCTACATGTTTGGGAACATTATCTTAGACCTCATGAGTTTGTCATACATACCAATCATGAAATGCTTAAGTACTTAAAAGGCCAAACTAAGTCGAACAAGCGTTATGCCAAATGGAGTGAATTTATTGAATCTTTCCCCTATGTGATCAAGTACATTAAGGGTAAGGAAAATGTAGTGGCAGATGCCCTTTCCCGCATATGCACACTTGTCACTAAGCTTGAATTGAATATTATTGGTTTTGAGCACATAAAGGACTTGTATGCGAATGATCCTACCTTTGCTACTCCTCATGCTAAGTGTTTGACGCATACATCTTGGGAACGATATTACATCAAGGATGATTATCTTATGAGAGCTAACAAGCTTTGCATTCCCAAGTCTTCTTTTCGTTTGCTCCTTTTGCAAGAGGCTCATGGAGGCAGACTCATGGGACACTTTGGACGTGACAAGACATTTGCCACGCTCTCCAAGAACTACTTTTGGCCCAAGATGTTCCGTGATGTCTCACGCTTCACCAACCAATGCTCTACATGTCTCAGAGATAAGTCTAAAGCTCAATCCCATGGTCTTTACATGCCTCTTCCAATTCCTTGTCAACCTTGGGAAGATATTAGCATGGATTTTGTACTTGGTTTTCCTAGGACTCAAAATGGAAAGGATTCTGTGTTTGTTGTTATGGACCGATTTTCTGAGATGGCACATTTCATTCCATGCAACAAGATAGACGATGCTTCACATATTGCCAATCTCTTTTGTAGGGAAATCTTGCGACTCCATGGAGTACCAAAGACAATCGTCTCGGACCGCGATGTCAAGTTCTTGAGTCACTTTTGGAAGACGCTATGCGCCAAGCTCAGAATCAAGCTCTTGTTCTCTTTGGCATACCATCCTCAAACCGACGGCCAAACGGAGGTGACGAACCATACACTCTCCACTCTACTTCACGTGTTGATCAAGAGGAACATCAAGGAGTGGGAGGAGTGCCTACCCATCGCCGAGTACGCCTACAACCGCGCAAGACATTCAACTACCGGCAAGTCCCCTCTCGAGGTCGCCTACGACTTCAACTCGTTGTCCCCATTGGACATTCTACCTCTTCCGCTACAAGAACGCACCAACATGGACGCGAGTGCATGAGCAAGCTACCTCAAGAAGATGCATGAAGATACAAGGAACACCATCGAGTGCCAAGTACAATGACTAGCGACCAAGCTCAACATCAACAAGCAACCCATGATATTCAACATTGAAGATATCGTGTGGCTACACCTTCGCAAGGACCGCTTCCCCAACGAACGCAAGTCCAAACTTCTACCTCGAGCTAACGAACCCTTCAAGGTGCTAGCATGCTACAACAACAACGCTTACAAGATTGACCTCCCATGCGACAAGTACAACGTGAGTGACATCTTCAATGTCAAGGACCTCTCGCCATACCATGGTGATGAAACTTTTGATCCGAGGTCGGATATTTCCCAAGGGGGGGGAGATGATGCGGAGCATCCCATGATCATCCCCATGGACGTACCTACTTCCCCCTCGACACCACTTGGACCTATGACAAGAGCTCGAGCGAAGGCTATTGAAGATAAGGTGAACTCGCCCCTCTTAGAACTACCCTTCTCTACACATGAGTCATGGCTACTACCTCAAGCGGAAACATTATGTGTGATCAGGTACTTGGAAGGAGCCCACAGAACAGCTACATTCGATGGCCAAGACGGCGAGGACACCGCGCGTGATGGTCAAGAAGAAGAGCTGCCAAGGAAGCTATAGGCTCCGGACGTTCGGCCCATCACGGACGTCCAACCCCTGGAGGTCACAACAGCCCAGGAAAACAGGCCAGCAAACGCTACAGCGGCTGGACGTCGGAACAGGACCGGACGTCCGACAACTCCCAGGCTCCGGACGATCAAGCCTCTCCGGACGACCGACACTTCACCAACAGAACCGAATCTACGGAAATCCAAGGAAGACCGGACGACCGAACGACCGACAACAGAACCAAAACTACGGAAGTCCAAAGATCTACGGACGTCCGGACCGTCCCGAGCCTCCGGACATCCGACACCCACCGGACGTCCGATCCCTGGCTGTGTCCAATTGCGGGCTGAGGCCCATGTACCCCTTCACTCCGCCCCTCTTTTGCACCTAGACTATAAATAGACCTCCTCCTCCTAGAGAGGGTTAGCGTTCATTTAGCTCATTTGTGAGATAGAGCCTCGCTCATCCATCCGGATCTACTCCTTCGCGATGGACCGACACCTCTTGAGAAGATCCACTTGGATTCAAGACCTCCTTTCGGAGAAGACCATCGTCAAGACCTCCTCACGGAGAAGAACCGGTTACCCTATGTATCATCCCTTGTTGGATTTGGATCTTGTACCACTTTGTGCCTCGATGATCTAGCACATGTGTGACTTTATTCTTGTTGGTTGAGTGCTCTCTCGTGTTTTTCTGTTGTTCCCCTCCTCGTGTTCTTCATGTTCTTCGTAGGGTTCCGCTCCAAACGTGAAAGATCGTCCTCTAGGGTTCTACCCTACATCACAATCCCTTCACGGTAACGAACAAGAGTGAGATCTAATAGAGATAGATATAAAAGATAAATAAAAGAGCAAACCAAAGTAAATGTAAATAAATTACGGCCATGTATTTCTGGTTTTTGGTTTATAGATTTGAAAATATATGATGGAAAATAGACCCGGGGGCCATGGGTTTCACTATAAATTACCATCGAGAACTTGATAGAAAAGCGCATAGTTATGATGATATCTAAGGCAATGATCATGAATATAGGCATCACGTCTGTGTCAAGTAGACTGAAACGATTCTGCATCTACTACTATTACTCCACACATCGACCGATATTCAACATGCATCTAGAGTATTAAGTTCATAAGAACGGAGTAACGCCTTAAGTAAGATGACATGATGCGGAGGGGTAAACTCAAGCAATATGATGAAAACCCCATCTTTTTATCCTTGATGGAAACAAAACAGTACATGCCTCGCTACCCCTACTATGTCACTGGATGAGGACACCACAAGATTAAGCCAAAACTAAGCACCTCTCCCATTGCAAGAAAAACCAATCTAGTTGGCCAAACCAAACCGATAATTCAAAGAGAAATACAAAGATATTTAATCATGCATAAAAGAGTTCAGAGAAGACTCAAATAATATTCATGGATAATCTGATCATAAATCCACAATTCCTCGGATCTTGACAAACACACCGCAAAAGAATATTACATCAGATAGAACTCCAAGAACACCGAGGAGAACATTGTATTGAAGATCAAAGAGAGAGAAGAAGAGGCCTTCTAGCTACTAGCTATGGACCCGTAGGTCTATGGTAAACTACTCACACTTCATCGAAAGGGCAACAAGGTTGATGTAGAGGCCTTCCGTGATCGAATCCCCCTCTGGAAGGGTGCCAGAAAAGGCCCCAAGATGGGATCTCATGGGAACATAGGCTTGCAGCAGCGAAAAAGTATTTTGGTGGATGCTTCTGATGTTGGGGGAATATTTCTGTATTTATAGTGCAAGGATTAGGGTTGGAGGACTCCTGAGGGGCCCACAAGCCCTTAGGGCGCCCCCACTAGGGTGCGCCTAGCAGGCTCATGGCCTCCTTGAGAACCTTCTTGCCCACTCTCCAAGTCCTATGGGTATCTTCAGGTCCAAGAAATATCATCACGAAAGTTTTATTCCGTTTGGACTCTATTTGGTATTCATTTTCTGTAAAACTCAAAAACAAGGAAGAAACAGAAACTGGCACTGGGCTCTAGGTTAATAGGTTAGTCCCAAAAATCATATAAAATAGCATATTATGCATACAAAACATCCAAACAAATAATATAATAGCATGGAACAATAAAAAGTTATAGATACGTTGGAGACATATCAGCGGCCCTGGAAGACATCAAAGCCCTTCTCGCCACCAACCCTATCCTGGCAGCACCAGGTGTATGTGAACCGATGATATTATACATCTCGGCCACAAATTAGGTGGTGAGAGCAGTGCTTGTGGTCGAGCAAGACATGGAGGGCCACGAATTCCAGGTCCAGAGACCCGTCTATTATGTCTCTAAGGTCCTAACCCCGTGCAAATCACGATATCCTCACTACCAAAAGATAGCCTACGCCGTCTTTATGGCATAACAAAAACTTCAGCATTACTTCCAGGAGTGCTCATTAACTGTTGCAGCTGACGTCCCGTTAAGTGCCATAATCAATAATCAGGATTCAACGGGGCGTATAGCCAAGTGGGCCATAGAGCTCCTGCCTTTTGAAATCATTTACAAACTGCGTTAGGCCATTAAATCCCAGGGGTTGGCCAATTTTCTAGCCGAATGGACAGAGGCCGAGCTTCCACGGGAATACAACACCTACTCGCATTGGACCATGTACTTTGACGGTTCTAAAATGCTCACCGGCCTAGGGGTTGGCGTCGTGCTCACATCACCCATAGGAGACAATATTTGATATGTGCCACAAATCATGTACATAGACTCTAACAATGCGGCAGAATATGAAGCCCTCTTACACGGACTCCGGATAGCAGTCTCCATGGGTGTTAAACACCTAGAGGTCTAAGGTCATTCCAACCTCGCCATCTCGCAAGTCAACAGTGATTTCAACGCCAAAGACCTGAAGATGAAAACTTACCGGAATGTCGTCTTATAGATCTCGGCCAGCGGGGTTGAAATTCCAACACATACCCCATGTCAGAAACCATGCCGCAGATGTCCTTGCCCGAATGGGTGCTAAGCGGAAGGTCCCGAAAAACACCTTCCCCAAGCGGCTTTTTAAGCCATTCATAGTTTTCCTACAAAACAACAGGACGTCGGAGTCAAACGAATTTGGGGAACATGCCCCGCCCGAAGACGATGAAGGCATAATAGGCGGCTCGGCGATCCAGGAAACTGCATCCGCGCATGAAGTCATGGCAGTAATTGCGTCGTGGACCAAGCCTCTCCTCGCATACCTGCTCCGAAAAGAGCTGCCCGACAACCAAACCGGCTCGCATCAGATCATAAGGCAATCTAAAGCCTACAAGGTTCATGAGGGGGAACTTTACAAAATGAGCACCACGGGCGTCCTCCAATGATGCATATCCGAGGAAGAGGGAAGGTTACTTCTTCAGGAGATACACTCCATCATGAGCGGACATTACGCCGCTTCCTGGAACCTGGTAATCAAGGCTTTTCAAGCCAGCTTTTATTGGCTGACTTCTAGCACTAACACCTCGGTGTTACAGCATTTCCCAAGCAGTCAGGTCTTTGCTAAACAAAGCCACATGCCCCCCACGACTCTTCGCACCATCCCCATCACCTGGCCTTTTGCAGTCTGGGGGCTAGACATGGTCGGGCCACTCAAGGGAGGTGCAAAAAAAATAAGTATCTACTTGTCATGGTAGATAAATTCACCAAGTGGATAAAAGCAAAGTCGGATACCTCGACCGAAGCTGTCCAAGTCATTGGATTTATTTCTGGGGTGGTACATCGTTATGGTGTCCCGCCCAGTTCTATCACGGACAATGGAACAAAGTTCACAGCCAAAGAGGTCAAGGCATGGTGCAACAAAATGGTCATTAAGCTCAATTACGCGTCCATCTACCACCCACAGTCCAATGGGCAAGTGGAATGGGCCAATGGACTAATCCTTAGTGGCATCAAGCCAAGGCTCATATGCTCCCTTAAAAAAGCTGACTGCAAATGGGTCGAGGAACTTGATTCTGTACTATGGGGCGTGCGTACTATGCCCAATATATCCACTAGTTACACGCCATTTTTTATGGTGTATGGTATCGAGGCAGTTTATACACGACGCACCTCGGGTATGTATCTATGAAGAGCTTGAGTCGAGTTCCATCGGCAAGAATCCCTACATGCACTCAAAGAAAAGCACAATGTCGCACAGGAAAGGTCTTCCATATATTAATAGCAGGCCTGGCGCTACCACGGCAGAGACGTGTGCGCAAAAGACTTCAATGTCGGGGATCTCGTCATGAGATTACACCCTGAAAAGAAGAAGCATAAACTATCCCCTAGATGGGACGAGTCGTTTGTCATCGATCAAGTGCTAATTAGAGGAGCCTGTCGAATTCAAGACCCAGAGGATGACCGTCTAGAGCCTAATACCTTGAACACGGCATTACTCGGACGCTTCTACGGCTGACACCCAGCACACTCACACTATACATAACTACATGCCTTTTCTTTATTTTTCTTCTCTTTTGTTTTTACACCTCGGAACATTTTTAAATGATCTTGGGGATTAATAAAGCATGTTCTTTTCAAAACACGCATTGCTCCACCTCTTATGCACTATTGTCTTTCAATCCACAATATGCACCGATTTCATTTAAGATTTGGCCAAAATGGGTTGCCCGGTTCCTGTGATTGCCCCTTATGTTCCCAATCTTTTCGGCTAGGGGCAAAGGGAGCACTGTTGTGATTGTCACTCTCAGGTAAGCCGATGTAGTACCTCAGACAAACAAAGCCAAAAGCTAGTGTTCTTACAATAAAAATCGGTCGGCCATGACATAGAGATAAGGTGGAAGAGGTCTTTTTAAACCTCGATCCAGGGGCTTTGACCCCACGGTCACCTGCCTTCAGTCCGATGTGTTAAACACAACCACCTGAGGAAAGGAACTGTTGGAAGAACTATTTTCCTTGGAAGATGTTTCTTACATTAAATAGTAATATAACATACCTTTTCGTCACCCTCTTGTCTTCCGAGCCTCGTAGCCCGATTTCCTTGTCACCCAAAGCACCTAGTCCGATGACTTTGGCTAGTAGTACGGGACACTCCTGGGCTATTGGCCGAGGAGGTGGAAGCCGACGACTGACAATGTTTGTATTTACGGACTCAGAATTGACATAAAGTACTTTGATACATAAAGTCATACAAAAAACAAATTATTCACGGTCTAGCCCATGTATTAAGGTGTCCAACACGCAATATTTCTGTGATAATCGCACTGCACGCATTACACTTTCATACGCATTGCTGGTTGGGATTTCTTCCCATTCAGGCCCCATGGGTCCTACCTCGGCCAACTTCGTCGTCCTTAAGCTAGTGTAATGGGTTTTCACCATAGCCCAGGCCTCCCTTACACCTTCTCGGCAGGCGAATACTTTCCAAGCCTAGAGCCGGTGTCGAGCTCTTCTCAACAGTTCAGCCAGAACCACCATGTCTTCAGGGACCTGCTCCACCTCGGGCCATAATGCCTGGTAAACATCTTTCATCAATTTCTGTGCACTTTCATGCAGCACGAATAGATGATTCGCCATCTTCTCGGGCATTGGACCTCGGGCTTCAGGAAGCAAACCTATCAAAGAAGTTGTCACATTGGCGATGTTAGTCTAATACTCCCCTAGGCTATGGTACATGAAAGACACATTCTTTGGAAAAAGTGTCTTACCAAAAATCATGTCATCAGTTTGCCGATTCTTTGATTCTGCAGCAGCAAGCCAAGATTTCAAGCTCTCAATCTCCTGGCATGTTAGTCGTTTTTAGCCCTAAAGCGCATTAACGCTATTCACTCTTTAACTAGCCACATGGTCGCTCGCTTGGCGTTGTGAATTCGCGTACAACAAATCTTCGCTGGTCTGCTTTTGGTCTCTTTCAAGATGACCTAGGGCTTCTGCTGCTACAAGGGATGTTGGCATTAAGGCTATCACATTCCCTTCATAGCATACATAATGGTTGGCATGATCACTTATCGTGCGCCTCTCATAAATTTCTTCACCCTGCTCCACCTCGGTTAGAGCGGTGTCCAGTGATACGTCTCCGTCGTATCTACTTTTCCAAACACTTTTGCCCTTGTTTTCGACTCTAACTTGTATGATTTGAATGGAACTAACCCGGACTAACGCTGTTTTCAGCAGAATTGCCATGGTGTTGTTTTATGTGCAGAAAACAAAAGTTCTCGGAATGACCTGAAACTCCACGGAATATCTTAGAATAAATAATAAAAAAATCCTTGCCAAAGATGAAGGCCAGGGGGGCCACACCCTGTTCACGAGGGTGGGGGGCGCGCCCCTCCCCCCTGGGCGCTCCCCCCTACTTCGTGGGCCCCCTGGTGGCCCTCCGACGCCAACTCCAAGTCCATATATTGGCTTTCGGGGAGAAAAAAATCAGAGAGAAAGTTTCATCGCGTTTTACGATACAGAGCCCCCGCCAAGCCCTAATCTCTCTCGGGAGGGCTGATCTGGAGTCTGTTCGGGGCTCCGGAGAGGGGGATTCGTCGCCGTTGTCATCATCAACCATCCTCCATAACCAATTTCATGATGCTCACCGTCGTGCGTGAGTAATTGCATCGTAGGCTTGTTGGACGGTGATGGGTTGGATGAGATTTATCATGTAATCGAGTTAGTTTTGTTAGGGTTTGATCCCTAGTATCCACTATGTTCTGAGATTGATGTTGCTATGACTTTGCTATGCTTAATGCTTGTCACTAGCGCCCGAGTGCCATGATTTCAGATCTGAACCTATTATGTTTTCATGAATATATGTGTGTTCTTGATCCTGTCTTGCAAGTCTATAGTCACCTACTATGTGTTATGATCCGTCAATCCCGAAGTGACAATAATCGGGACCACTCCCAGTGATGACCATAGTTTGAGGAGTTCATGTATTCACTATATGCTAATGCTTTGTTCCGGTTCTCTATTAAAAGGTGGCCTTAATATCCCTTAGTTTCCAATAGGACCCCGCTGCCACGGGAGGGTAGGACAAAAGATGTCATGCAAGTTCTTTTCCATAAGCACGTATGACTATATATGGAATACATGCCTACATTACATTGATGAACTGGAGCTAGTTCTGTGTCACCCTATGTTATGACTGTTACATGATGAACCACATCCGGCAAAATTATCCATCGCTAATCCGGTGCCTACGAGTTTTCCATATACTGGTTTACGCTTATTTACTTTTCCGTTGCTACTGCTACAATCACTACAAAATACCAAAAACATTACTTTTGTTGTCTTTACTTTTGTTACCGTTACCACCACTATCATATTACTTTGCTACTAAACACTTTGCTGCAGATACTAAGTTTCCAGGTGTGGTTGAATTGACAACTCAGCTGCTAATACTTGAGAATATTCTTTGGCTCCCCTTGTGTCGAATCAATAAATTTGGGTTGAATACTCTACCCTCGAAAACTGTTGCAATCCCCTATACTTGTGGGTTATCAAGACCTTTTTCTGGCGCCGTTGCCGGGGAGCATAGCTCTATTCCTTGAGTCACTTGGGATTTATATCTACTGGACACTACGAAGAATTTTAAAGATGATCGAACTACTATTTTGCCCTCAACTACGAGGGGAGGTATGGGATTGCCATCTAGCCTTGCACTAGATTCTCCTTCTATTATGAGTAAGTTTGCGACACCTAAACCTACTACTACTATTGATTCTGATATGTCGCATGTTATTGATGATGCCACTTCTGCTATGCATGATACTTATGATGAAACTACTTCTATGCTTGATACTACTGTGCCACTCGGTGAATTTCTTGATGAGCAAATTGCTAGGTCTAGAGAAAGAGAAATTATTGAACCTGAACACGATGATGTTAGTGATGATGAGCCTATGCCTGCTATTCCTGAGGGTTATCTTTTTAGTGCTGAATCTTTTGAAGTTCTTGTTGCTTGCCAGGATAGTCTTGAACGTAAGAGGTTGCTAATTAACTGGAGTAAAGAATCTTTTAGAGGTAGGATGAGACCCGACCCTGCTTTTGCTACTTCACCTATCTGTGTTCCAGATTATGATTATTATGATATTTCTGTCGATCCAAATATAATTACTTTGGTTGAATCTGATCCTTTTTATGGCTATGAATCTGAAACTGTTGTGGCACATCTTCGTAAGTTAAATGATATAGCTGCCCTGCTTACTAATAATCTGAGATCGCGCCACCTTTATCTACTTAAAATATTTCCGTTCACATTAAAGGGTGATGCTAAGAAATGGTTTAATTCTCTTGATCCTGGTTGTGTGCTGTCACGCCCAATATGCGATACTATCCTAAAGAGACTCGAAGGTCCCACCAAGGATGGAACCGCATATTGAAACGCTTTTGCAAGGTGGATATCATTATATCAATATTACATAATACATGGGGATACATACATAAGGCATACAATGCCACACGAATACAAAAATACAACATACAAGAACAACATCCGACTACGGATGAATCATAAACAGAAACTCAAACAATATCCACCCTGCTAGCCCAGGCTGCCGACCTGGAACCTATTCCCTGATCGAAGAAGAAGCAGAAGAAGAACTCCAAACAAGCAAACATCGCTCTCGCGTCATGATCATCTCATAACCTGTACCTGCAACTGATGTTGTAGTAACCTGTGAGCCACGAGGACTCAGCAATCCCATTACCATGGGTATCAAGACTAGCAAAGCTTAAAGGGAAAGGAAGGGGTAAAGTGGTGAGGTTGCAGCAGCGGCTAAGCAAATATGGTGGCTAACATATGCAAATGAGAGCGAGAAGAGAAGCAAAGGAACGGTCGTGAAACTAGCAATGATCAAGAAGTGATCCTGAACTCCTACTTACGGCAAACATAACCCAGAAACCGTGTTCACTTCCCGGACTCCGCCGAGAAGAGACCATCACGGCTACACACATGGTTGATGCATTTTAATTCGGATCTGGTGTCAAGTTATCTACAACTGGACATTAACAAATTCCCATCTGCCACATAACCGCGGGCACGGCTCTCGAAAGTTTACACCCTGCAGGGGTGCCCCAACTTAGCCCATGATAAGCTCTCGCGATCAACGAAGAATATTCCTTCTCCCAGGAAGACCCGATCAGTCTCGGAATCCCGGTTTACAAGACATTTCGACAATGGTAAAACAAGACCAGCAAAGCCGCCCGATGCGCCGACAATCCCGATAGGAGCTGCACATATCTCGTTCTCAGGGCAACACCGGATGAGACTAGCTACGAGTAAAACCAGACTTCGAGTTTCCCCAAGGTGGCCCCGCAGGTAGCTCAGTTCGGACCAACACTTAGGCAAGCACTGGCCCGGGGGGGCTAAAATAAAGACGACCCTCGGGTTGGCCGACCCAAGGGAAGGGTATAGGTGGTGGTGAGGCAAATGGTAAAACCAAGGTTGGGCCTTGCTGGACAAGTTTTATTCAAAGCGAACTGTCAGGGGGGTCCCATAAATCACCCGACCGCGTTAGGAACGCAAAATCCGGGAACATAACACCGGTATGACGGAAACTAGGGCGGCAAGAGTGGAACAAAACACCAGGCAAACGGCCGAGCCTTCCACCCTTTACCAAAATATATAGATGCATTAATAATATAAGAGATATTGTGATATCCCAACATAACCCTGTCCACCTTGGAGCAATCTTCAACTTCACCTACAACTAGCAACGCTATAAGAGGGGCTGAGCAAATCGGTAACATGCCCAAACAACGGTTTGCTAGGAAGGGTGTCAAAGGTTAGAGGTTCATGGCAATTTGGGAGGCTTGAAGAGCAAAAGATAGGTAGCGCAGCATAGCGATAGAACGAAGCAACTAGCATAGCAATGATAGTAGTGAGATCCAGGGTAGCGGCCATCTTGCCTGAAATCCCGCAAGGAAGAAGAACGAGTCCATGAAGAAGATGAAGCCACGAAGACGAACCGAGCGGAGACGAACGAATCCTCACGATCGCAACAAAACGGGAACTATCGAGAAGAAGCACACAACATAGTAAACACACCACACATAAACAAGACATGATGCACAACAAGCATGATGCATGACAAAACTAGATGAGGCTACTCATGGCAAGAGATGATGCAAACAAGAACAACACATCAAGGCAAGTTTAAAAGAGGCCGGAAACAACATATAACAATTCCGGTAAGTCCTCATATGCATATTTCGAAATTGGTCCAGATCTAAATAAACATTATGTTCAAGTGGTTAAACAGCAAGTTAAGATGCACCAAGATGATCTACACGAGATTCTAGTCAAGTTACATATAAAGTTCATTAGATTCGGAGCTACGGCCTAGAAGATATGAGCAAAACAAGTTAAGCATGTCATTGATGCAAAATTCAATCAAACATCAAGCAAACACACCAAAACAAGGATGCAACATGATAATATGAAGCTACATGCAAAAACAAGCAAGTTCCATATAGAGCACACTCAAAACGGAGCAACGGTTCCACACATACACTCTATACAAGTCATAACAACAATCTGTCCATAACAGCAACTAGGCATCTTGCAAGCATCAAAACAACATGCTACAGCACCCCAACATAATAACAAAAGGCATGGGCATGAAGTACAGGTAAAGCACAACAAAACATGAACATTGAGCTAACTCCAGAAACTACTAGAACATGCTCAAAAAGACATGGTAAGATTGCAAATTATAACAGTTTCAGACTTATCAGGAAATAACATCAGGTTGCAATGTTTAGAGCTATCAAACAACATGTTACAGGAACATATCATGGCAAACAAAGGCATGGCATGATACTACTAAATGCATAGAACAACAGTCCCTTACTGACCATAAGCCAAAAAGGCATAGAAAATATGATGGCACCCATGTAAACATGGCAAGTTATATTACAGATTCATAGATGGCAGGAACAACAATAAGTAGGCATGTTGGTGAGCTTGAACCACTCACCACAGAGCAATACATGGCATGGCAAGGCAACCAACAAATAAGGCATGTTTATGAAGCAAAGCATGGCAAGAGCAAGTTCATAGGGTGCATGGATCACTAACAATAAGCATGGAAGCAACTGAACTTAATGTTAACAGGCTGACAGCAACATCATCAAGCAACTTTGGAGCAAGATATGAAAAATCTACAGCAAGCTATAAATGCAACCAGGGGCATGGATGGATAGGGCATAACATGTAGATCAAAACATATTTATAGAACATCTCCAGATTATGCATAGAATGATTAGTAGCAACATGTTTATATAGCATCACGAAATAACAGATTCAGCCTAGCAAAACAGCAACAGCAAGTACCCTACTTAACAAGCTCGATGCACTCAGCACACAACTCACAAAAATACATGGTTGGCACCACTGGAAATATGGCATAGCATAGATCAAAACACATGTAGGCAACAACCTCATAGGATGCACACATCAATCATGGCAAAAATGACAAATGAGCAAGTTATAACTGTTTCAGCAGGTTAACGTGAACATGCACTCTTCCAACAGCATTTCGGGTATCAATGTGAGCTCAAATGAAAATAATGTAATGGAATGAAATGAGGTACTCGTCGAGACGAACAATTTGACATATTATACGCACGAAACGGACCTACGGGTGCAGAGATACAGCATGATGAATTTGGCATGATAATGTATGAATATACGGGACTTAGTGGAATTATACCCTCGCGAAAAATGGGACGGGGAAGATCCGGGACAGAGGGATCCGGGCGCGGGGAGGCCGTTTGGATCGTCGTGCGGGTGGATCTGATCCCACCTCCAGATCCGGCGAAGCTCCGGCGAGGTGGCGGCGAACTCCGGCGAGGAGGGGGCCGGAGCAGGCACGGGAGGACGGAGGGGCGCCGGGGATGGCTGGATCCGGTCGCTCCTCGACCGGATCTGGCCGGAGTCGACGAGGAGCGGCGAGGCTCGCGGGGCGGCGGAGCTCCTCCGGTGCGGCGACGGGACACCGGCGACGAGGGCGGGACGACCCGGGCGGCGAGGTAGGGCGCGGAGGCGGAGGCGACTCCGGTCGGGAGGCCGGGCGGCGGCGCGCGTCGGGCCGGGCGGCGGTGCGAGGGGAGGCCGGCAGGCACGGCGGCGAAGGAGGAGCCGGGCGGGGCGGCGGAGAGGACGGCTGCCGACGGCGGCGCGGCATGTCCGCGGCGGGGAAGCGGCGGCGCTCGGGCGCGGGCCGGGGAGGCAGACGACGGCAGGGGCGCGGGCTCGCGCGGGCCCTCCCTGGGCTCCGCGGGCCGCGGCGGCGGAGGAAGGCGGCACGCCATGTGGTGGCTCCGGATTGGCCGGGAGCAGCGGCGAGATCTGTCCGGCTCGGGCCGGACGTGTCCGGCGGCGCGGAGGGAAAATTTAGGGTTTCGGGACCCGGATTTGGACGGGGGAGGTGTTTAAATAGGTAGAGGGAGCTAGGAGAGTCCAAATGGAGCACGGTTTTCGGCCACGCGATCGTGATCGAACGACCGAGAGCATGGAGGGGAGTTTGCTGGGTTTTGGGCCACTTTGGAAGGGGTGTTGGGCTGCAATAAAAGAGGGCTTTACGGTTACCCGGTTAACCGTTGGAGTATCAAACGACCTCCAAATGGCACGAAACTTGACAGGCGGTCTACCGGTGCTATACCAAGACCGCTTGGCAAACCTCGGTCCATTCCGAGAACGTTTAACACCCACACAAGAGAAGAGGACAAAAGAGGACGCCGGATGACATAGGAGTGCCGGATTGCAAGACGGACAAGGGGGAAAATGCTCGGATGCATGAGATGAACACGTATGCAAGAAGAAATGCACATGATGACATGATAAAATGCAACACGCAAGCAAATGACAAGGCAACGATAGCGAATAACTGGCAAACACCTGGCGCAACGAATCCGGGGCATTACAACACTCCTCCACTAACAAGAGATCTCGTCTCGAGATCTTAGGACCGAGACAGAAGGGAAAAAGGGACGAGGTGAAGCAAGAACTCAAGAGAAAAGATGAACAAAGTCGATAGCACTCGGTTAGAAAAGATGAACGGCGAATATGTGGAGAATCGAATGCTCACGGAATCAGATAGACTATGAAACCACTCGTTCTAACCGGAGTGGTTAGAATGAGAAAAGAAACGAATAATTCTGAAAGGATTTAGGTAGCACTCCGGCTTAAAATGGAAGGAATAGAACACGAGCTTGAAAGGACAGAATGATACTTGATGAAGACATGACACAAAACCTCCGGAAAGAATTGAAATAGTGGAATGAAAAGAACGGAGAAGAAAATGACAACTTGTGCCACGAACGAAATAGAAAGCAACCTTAGAAGAAAAGATTGAACGGAGTTGTTGAGAAAATCAACAACGAAAAGAATAAGCTTGTCGTGGACTTACGGATAACATCTCAGAAATTATGAGGTGATAACCGACCACAAACGGAAATGATTGGATAGCTGAGAAGGAACGAAGAAATGCAAAACTCCACTTGAAAAGAATACGTAGAATTAATTACACTTCGAGATGCGAGAAGAAAAGATACTTGAATTCCACCAACAAAATCTTGATGAGCACTTGAAGAATGAATTAAATCATGAAGAACCACCATGAAGAACTCCGGTGACAAAAGGATGATGAGATAGAATAAAGGATGAAAGAATAAGATGAGCCTTGCGATGATTTAGATGGGGTTTCCGATGAGATGGCCGAGGGAATTTGAACTCCGGAAAAGAAAAGATGAAAACACTTGGAACTAGAATTTATTCACCAAGAACAAACTCTGAAGGAAGGGATTACTCACTTGGATGAAATAAGAATAAGATTTATTGTATGATTATCCTTCATCAAATTAAATTGATGACAAGCAATGGATTTTGCATACTACTTATTCTTCTTGAAAGAGAATTGGGAAGTGACATATCACAAACTTGAGAAGGTCTTCACTGATTGAAGAATACTTGAACGAAGCACCGGGATAAATAGAGAACGCTAACAGGAATGATGGCCTCCGGTGAAAAGAAATGGAAAACAACTTCTGACATACTCCGGATGGATGAAAAGAATTTGTATGACTTGAAACAATTTGATAGGATAACACCGAGCTAGCACCGCGAATCTCCGGGGAACGGACAAGATTTAGAGGAAAAACTCTTCTTCGGTCTTCAAATGATGACGAGAAAACACCACCAAAATTACTGAGATACTCCGGGAGAATGAAAAGCGAAGAGGTTGAACCCAAGATGAAAAGAATTTGAAAGCGATCTTGGAGAAGGCATGTGACTGATGGAATTCATACTTACGTCACACTTGAAAAGAATTATGAATGACTCCGGGGGAATTAGAAGAGTCAGGTAAGATCCTGGGAAAAGACTTGTGGGTTAGGCCCACTGAAGAGAAAAACACCGTTGGAAAGGATTGTTGAACAGATAGATGATGCACCGGAAAAATTGAAATATTTGAATGAGGTGACAACCTCGAATTAATTGGAACACAAACGAATCTCCTGAGATATCTTGAACACTCCGGAAGGATAATCTGGCGAGAGGCGAATGAGCAAGGAGAACACTTGATCCAAGGAAAAGAATATGATCGAACCGAGAAAAATTGAGTTGAAATCCACCGAAAAGAAAAAGAGATGAAGAATGTCAAACGAGACGAGAATTCACTGGTCGAAATAATTTACGAAAGACTGAAGAGGTTCCGTACAAATGAAAATTGATGCTCGAGAGAGACTCAGGCTCCGGGAATAAGAGGGTGGGAGGGAGGGAAAACAAGGCAACTTAGAAGGGGGAACCGACGAATATCTTTAAGAGAAAACACCAGTTGAAAACACTGAGGAAAGAAAACAAAGACTTCGCACGAGTAGGGTGGATACTCGATTACGGACTCCAGCTCCGAGGAGAAAAAAAGGTGGGTGGGTGGGAAAAACAAAGACAACTGAGGATTGAACTTGGCGAAGAAGAAGAGGCTCGAGTCAACTTGACGAGAAGTGCACCGGATCAAAAGAGCTGAGAACCAGCGATCGGAAAACCAACTGCGTGAACCTAAAGAAAAATTTGAATGGGAAGAGGAGTACTTCAAAACACCTACGTCAAGATTCCTCACCAGAGCGACGAAGGGGCTGAGGAGTAAAAAGAATTCCTACTCTCCGATATAACTAGACTCCAAAAATAATTTTCTTCTAGACTCAACAACGGCCAAACTACACGATCAATCAAGGGGGGCTCCTAAGGTCGATCGAGGCTCTGATACCAACTTGTCACGCCCAATATGCGATACTATCCTAAAGAGACTCGAAGGTCCCACCAAGGATAGAACCGCATATTGAAACGCTTTTGCAAGGTGGATATCATTACATCAACATTACATAATACATGGGGATACATACATAAGGCATACAATGCCACACGAATACAACAATACAACATACAAGAACAACATCCGACTACGGATGAATCATAAACAGAAACTCAAACAATATCCACCCTGCTAGCCCAGGCTGCCGACCTGGAACCTATTCCCTGATCGAAGAAGAAGCAGAACAAGAACTCCAAACAAGCAAACATCGCTCTCGCGTCATGATCATCTCATAACCTGTACCTGCAACTGTTGTTGTAGTAATCTGTGAGCCACGAGGACTCAACAATCCCATTACCATGGGTATCAATACTAGCAAGGCTTAAAGGGAAAGGAAGGGGTAAAGTGGTGAGGTTGCAGCAGTGGCTAAGCAAATATGGTGGCTAACATACGCAAATGAGAGCGAGAAGAGAAGCAAAGGAACGGTCGTGAAACTAGCAATGATCAAGAAGTGATCATGAACTCCTACTTACGGCAAACATAACCCAGAAACCGTGTTCACTTCCCGGACTCCGCCGAGAAGAGACCATCACGGCTACACACACGGTTGATGCATTTTAATTCGGATCTGGTGTCAAGTTATCTACAACCGGACATTAACAAATTCCCATCTGCCACATAACCGCGGGCACGGCTCTCGAAAGTTTATACCCTGCAGGGGTGTCCCAACTTAGCCCATGATAAGCTCTCGCGATCAACGAAGGATATTCCTTCTCCCAGGAAGACCCGATCAGTCTCGGAATCCCGGTTTACAAGACATTTCGACAATGGTAAAACAAGACCAGCAAAGCCGCCCGATGCGCCGACAATCCTGATAGGAGCTGCACATATCTTGTTCTCAGGGCAACACCGGATGAGACTAGCTACGAGTAAAACCAGACTTCGAGTTTCCCCGAGGTGGCCCCGCAGGCAGCTCAGTTCGGACCAACACTTAGACAAGCACTGGCCCGGGGGGGCTAAAATAAAGATGACCCTCGGGTTGGCCAACCCAAGGGAAGGGTATAGGTGGTGGTGAGGCAAATGGTAAAACTAAGGTTGGGCCTTGCTGGACAAGTTTTATTCAAAGCGAACTGTCAGGGGGGTCCCATAAATCACCCGACCGCGTTAGGAACGCAAAATCCGAGAACATAACACCAGTATGACGGAAACTAGGGCGGCAAGAGTGGAACAAAACAGCAGGCAAAAGGCCGAGCCTTCCACCCTTTACCAAAATATATAGATGCATTAATAATATAAGAGATATTGTGATATCCCAACATAACCCTGTCCTCCTTGGAGCAATCTTCAACTTCACCTGCAACTAGCAACGCTATAAGAGGGGTTGAGCAAAGCGGTAACATGGCCAAACAACGGTTTGCTAGGAAGGGTGTCAAAGGTTAGAGGTTCATGGCAATTTGGGAGGCTTGAAGAGCAAAAGATAGGTAGCGCAGCATAGCGATAGAATGAAGCAACTAGCATAGCAATGATAGTAGTGAGATCCAGGGTAGCGGTCATCTTGCCTGAAATCCCGCAAGGAAGAAGAACGAGTCCATGAAGAAGATGAAGCCACGAAGACGAACCGAGCGGAGACGAACGAATCCTCACGATCGCAACGAAACGGGAACTATTGAGAAGAAGCACACAACATAGTAAACACACCACACATAAACAAGACATATTGCACAACAAGCATGATGCATGACAAAACTAGATGAGGCTACTCATGGCAAGAGATGATGCAAACAAGAACAACACATCAAGGCAAGTTTAAAAGAGGCCGGAAACAACATATAACAATTCTGGTAAGTCCTCATATGCATATTTCGAAATTGGTCCAGATCTAAATAAACATTATGTTCAAGTGGTTAAACAGCAAGTTAAGATGCACCAAGATGATCTACATGAGATTCTAGTCAAGTTACATATAAAGTTCATTAGATTCGGAGCTACAGCCTAGAAGATATGAGCAAAACAAGTTAAGCATGTCATTGATGCAAAATGCAATCAAACATCAAGCAAACACACCAAAACAAGGATGCAACATGATAATATGAAGCTACATGCAAAAACAAGCAAGTTTCATATAGAGCACACTCAAAACGGAGCAACGGTTCCACACATACACTCTATACAAGTCATAACAACAATCTGTCCATAACAGCAACTAGGCATCTTGCAAGCATCAAAACAACATGCTACAGCACCCCAACATAATAACAAAAGGCATGGGCATGAAGTGCAGGTAAAGCACAACAAAACATGAACACGGAGCTAACTCCAGAAACTAGTAGAACATGCTCAAAAAGACATGGTAAGATTGCAAATTATAACAGTTTCAGACTTATCAGGAAATAACATCAGGTTGCAATGTTTAGAGCTATCAAACAACATGTTACAGGAACATATCATGGCAAACAAAGGCATGGCATGATACTACTAAATGCATAGAACAACAGTCCCTTACTGACCATAAGCCAAAAAGGCATAGAAAATATGATGGCACCCATGTAAACATGGCAAGTTACATTACAGATTCATACATGGCAGGAACAACAATAAGTAGGCATGTTGGTGAGCTTGAACCACTCACCACAGAGCAATACATGGCATGGCAAGGCAACCAACAGTAAGAAGACATGTTTATGAAGCCAAGCATGGCAAGAGAAAGTTCATAGGATGCATGGATCACTAACAATAAGCATGGAAGCAACTGAACTTATTGTTAACAGGCTGACAGCAACATCATCAAGCAACTTTGGAGCAAGATATGAAAAATCTACAGCAAGCTATAAATGCAACCAGGGGCATGGATGGATAGGGCATAACATGTAAATCAAAACATGTTTATAGAACATCTCCAGATTATGCATAGAATGATTAGTAGCAACATGTTTATATAGCATCACGAAATAACAGATTCAGCCTAGCAAAACAGCAACAGCAAGTACCCTACTTAACAAGCTCGATGCACTCAGCACACAACTCACAAAAAGACATGGTTGGCACCACTGGAAATATGGCATAGCATAGATCAAAACACATGTAGGCATCAACCTCATAGGATGCACACATCAATCATGGCAAAAATGACAAATGAGCAAGTTATAACTGTTTCAGCAGGTTAACGTGAACATGCACTCTTCCAACAGCATTTCGGGTATCAATGTGAGCTCAAATGAAAATAATGTAATGGAATGAAATGAGGTACTCGTCGAGACGAACAATTTGACATATTATACGCACGAAACGGACCTACGGGTGCAGAGATACAGCATGATGAATTTGGCATGATAATGTATGAATATACGGGACTAAGTGGAATTATACCCTCGCGAAAAATGGGACGGGGAAGATCCGGGACGGAGGGATCCGGGCGTGGGGAGGCCGTTTGGATCGTCGTGCGGGTGGATCTGATCCCACCTCCAGATCCGGCGAAGCTCCGGCGAGGTGGCGGCGAACTCCGGCGAGGAGGGGGCCGGAGCAGGCACGGGAGGACGGAGGGGCGCCGGGGATGGCTGGATCCGGTCGCTCCTCGACCGGATCTGGCCGGAGTCGACGAGGAGCGGCGAGGCTCGCAGGGCGGCGGAGCTCCTCCAGCGCGGCGACGGGACGCCGGCGACGAGGGCGGGACGACCCGGGCGGCGAGGTAGGGCGCGGAGGCGGCGGCAACTCCGGTCGGGAGGCCAGGCGGCGGCGCGCGACGGGCCGGGCGGCGGTGCGAGGGGAGGCCGGCAGGCGCGGCGGCGAAGGAGGAACCGGGCGGGACGGCGGAGAGGACGGCTGCCGGCGGCGGCGCAGCACGCCGGCGGCGGGGAAGCGGCGGCGCTCGGGCGCGGTCCGGGGAGGCAGACGGCGGCGGGGGCGCGGGCTCGCGCGGGCCCTCCCTGGGCTCCGCGGGCCGCGGCGGCGGAGGAAGGCGGCACGCCACGTGGCGGCTCCGGATTGGCCGGGAGCGGCTGCGAGATCTGTCCGGCTCGGGCCGGACGTGTCCGGCGGCGCGGAGGGAAAATTTAGGGTTTCGGGACCCGAATTTGGACGGGGGAGGTGTTTAAATAGGTAGAGGGAGCTAGGAGAGTCCAAATGGAGCACGGTTTTCGGCCACGCGATCGTGATCGAACGACCGAGAGCATGGAGGGGAGTTTGCTGGGTTTTGGGCCCCTTTGGAAGGGATGTTGGGCTGCAATAAAAGAGGGCTTTACGGTTACCCGGTTAACCATTGGAGTATCAAACGACCTCCAAATGGCACGAAACTTGACAGCCGGTCTACCGGTGCTATACCAAGGCCGCTTGGCAAACCTCGGTCCATTCCGAGAACGTTTAACACCCACACAAGAGAAGAGGCCAAAAGGGGACGCCGGATGACATAGGAGTGCCGGATTGCAAAACGGACAAGGGGGAAAATGCTCGGATGCATGAGATGAACATGTATGCAAGAAGAAATGCACATGATGACATGATAAAATGCAACACGCAAGCAAATGACATGGCAACGACGGCGAATAACTGGCAGACACCTGGCGCAACGAATCCGGGGCGTTACATGTGCAAAGTCCCCAGGATATGATTTATTACTTCTCTGCTAAATATTTCACTGCTCATAAGAAACAAGCTGCTTTGAGGGAAATATACAATTTTGTGCAAATTGAAGAAGAGAGTCTCCCACAAGCTTGGGGGAGGCTTCTCAAGTTACTAAATGCTTTGCCTGATCATCCTCTTAAGAAACCTGAAATATTTGATATCTTTTATAATGGACTAACTGATGCTTCCAGAGATTACCTGGATAGTTGTGCTGGTTCTCTTTTCAGGGAAAGAACACCGGATGATGTTGAACTTCTATTGAATAATATGTTGGCTAATGAAAATAATTGGGCACCTCCTGAGCCAACTCCTGAGCCAACTCCTGAGCCTATTCCTAAACCAACTCCGAAGAAGAGAGGTGTTCTATTTCTCAGTCCCGAAGATATGCAAGAGGCAAAGAAATCTATGAAAGAAAAAGGTATTAAAGCTGAAGATGTTAAGAATTTACCTCCTATTGAAGAAATACATGGTCTTAATTTACCGCCTGTTGAAGAAGTATATGATCTCAATTACTTATTTACTGAAGAACCTCCCGATATCCCGACACAGGTAGTAAAGGTAAATTCTCTCTATAGATATGATAAAGATGAAGTTCCTCCAACTAAAATTGCTAGTCAGTGATTGGATGAGTTTGATGACTTTATGTTTAAGCAAGATGACTTTAATGCTTATTTTGGTATACAATTAAAACAGAATACCTTTATGATTAAACATTTGAGTGATTATATGGCTGATATTAGAGGTGAACTTAAACTTGTTAGCAAGCATGCTTCGATGGTCACCACTCAAGTAGAACAAGTACTTAAAGCTCAGAAAGAAGTGCTTGATGAAATGAATAGTAAGAAAAATGATTATGCTGTTAGAGTGGCTACTAGAACTGGTAGAATGACTCAGGAACCTTTGTATCCTGAAGGCCACCCTAAGAGAATCGAGCAAGATTCTCAGAGAAACAATATTGATATACCTAGTTCTTCTAAGAGGAAGAAAAA
The DNA here is from genome assembly GCA_963921465.1 of Triticum timopheevii. Taxonomy (NCBI): domain Eukaryota; kingdom Viridiplantae; phylum Streptophyta; class Magnoliopsida; order Poales; family Poaceae; genus Triticum; species Triticum timopheevii. The sequence goes on from OY997274.1 coordinate 386,656,183, forward strand.
GAAAAATGATAGGACTTTGCAAACTTCTAGTGAACCTATTGCTGAACCACCTGAGAATCCAAATGATATCTCTGTTTCTGATGCTGAAACACAATCATGTGATGAACATGAACCTAGTGATAATGTTAATGATAATGTTCATGATGCTCAACCTAGTAATGATAATGATATAGAAGTTGAACCTGCTGTTGAGCTTGATAACCCACAATCAAGGAATCAACGTTATGACAAAAGAGATTTTGTTGCTAGGAAACACGGTAAAGAAAGGGAACCATGGGTTCAGAAACCCATGCCTTTTCCTCCTAAACCATCCAAGAAAAAGGATGATGAGGATTTTGAGTGCTTTGCTAAAATGATTAGACCCATCTTTTTGCGTATGCGATTAACTGATGTGCTCAAAACAAATCCTTATGCTAAGTATATGAAGGATATTATTACTAATAAAAGAAAGAGACCTGAAGCTGAAATTTCCACCATGCTTGCTAATTATACTTTTAAGGGTGGAATACCAAAGAAACTTGGAGATCCCGGGGTGCCTACTATACCATGCTCCATTAAAAGAAATTATGTTAAAACTGCTTTATGTGATCTTGGAGCCGGTGTTAGTGTTATGCCTCTCTCTTTATATCGTAGACTTGACTTGAATAAGCTGACACCTACTGAAATATCTTTGCAAATGGCTGATAAATCAACTGCTATACCTGTCGGTATTTGTGAGGATGTGCCTGTTGTGGTTGCAAACGTTACTATTTTAACGGACTTTGTTATTCTTGATATTCCCGAGGATGATAGTATGTCTATTATTCTTGGAAGACCTTTCCTTAATACTGCAGGGGCTGTTATTGATTGCACTAAAGGCAATGTCACTTTTCATGTTAATGGCAATGAGCACATAGTGCATTTTCCGAGGAAACAACCTCAAGTTTATAGTATCAACTCTATTGGAAAAGTTTCATCGATCATATTTGGAGGTTTCGAATTTCCTCTCCCAACTGTCAAGAAAAAGTATGATATTCTTATTGTTGGGGATTTTCATATCCCTGTTGAGGTAACTTAGTGTCATTCGAAATTTCTCCGGTTCCGGGATTATTTGGAATGAGTTTGTTAACAAGACTTGATCAACCTTGTTAGTGGGTTCATTTTGATGATCACGAGATGGATGAAACTAGAAGAACAACCTTCTGTACCCTCTTTATATTTTCTGTTATTTAGTAGAAATAAAGTAAAATAATATTTTTATGTCTGTTTCCTGACTTATCCGTGCAATATAAAAATATCCCAAAAATAAAAGTCCTCAGAATGCCATGCAAATTTAATATGATTTTTTTGGGAATATTTAAGAAATTACTGTGCAAAAATTACCACGGGGGGAGCTGCCACCTGGCCACGAGGGTGGAGGGCGCGCCCTACCCCCTGGGCGCGCCCCCTGCCTCATGGGCCCACGGTGGCCCTCCTCCACTTATTCCTGCACCCATCTTCTTCCTCTGCCTCACACAAACACGAAAAACCAACTCAAGCACGAGTTCCAGCCACCATTGCTGTGATTTTCGATCTCCTTGCTCAAAGCACCTTTTGCAAAACTGCTTGGCGAGATTGTTCCTTGGTATGTGACTCCTCCATTGGTCCAATTAGTTTTTGTTCTAGTGCTTTCTTCATAGCAAATTTGTGCTGCATAGGTGACCATGTTCTTGATCTTGCATGTTAAATCTATATGGTTCCAGGTAGTTATAATGCTTGATATAGGCCCTAGGCACTTGTGGGAGTTGTTGCTATCAATTTTATTGAAGTTGGTTCAATTTTATTTGAAGTTACTAAAAATTTCAGAAATTTTTCAGAGAAAACAATATGGTTAGGAGGATGTTCCAAGGTGGTCCTTCAAGGAAGCATGGTCCCAGGCTTGCAATGCGTGATGCTGACGAGGAACCACCAAGAGACGCACTCGTGAGGCCCTGTGAATGGCCTTCGAAAATTTTTATGAATCAAGTGGGAATTAAAGAAGAATTCTACGCATATTTGCGTAACGCCGATCTTGAGGACTTTGAAGCTGATAAATGCCCACAGTATCATTACCTCACAAGTTCATTTGTGGGGAGGTTTGATTTTACAACTTCGCGTAATTCTCCTTCAGTCATGTTTGACCTTTATGACAAATCTTATACCATGGACTTAGAGGATTTCACTCTTGCATGCAAACTTCCATATTGGGGTAGTATCAGGGATCCCCCTAAATCTGAATATAGAGACTTTCTTGCTAGAATAACTGTGGGGGAATCTAGAGATATAGCGCAGGCCACTATAGGGAGCATTCACTTTCCTGCTATACATTATTTTGCTCTCTTCATTGGTAGATGTATAACTGCTAAGGATGAAGCATGTCAAATGTGTGCCCCTGATCTCAGCATTCTCAGAAGTGCTGTGTTAGGAGACCAATCTTATCATATGGGCGCCATTGTAGCTCATAGGTTGCATCAGAATAGGCATAATGGAGATTTCTTTGGAGGAATTTATGCAACCCGCTTAGCTAATTTTCTTGATGTAGACATTCGTGAGGGTGATATGGAGTTACCCTCTTCTTATTTAGATCTTGATCCTATGTTTTCCCACCAGTTCATTGAGAGGACTGGACCACCTTACCAGTACCGACTAATCTTTAACAAATGGCATGTGGTCCGTGTTGCTCTTCCTGCTCCTACCTTCTTTGATTTTCAGGCAAGAGGAAGATATATTATTACCAGAGAGGAGGCAGATGAGTACGAAAGGAGAGTGGAGGTTGCTCGACTCCACGCTACAGCTCAGGCGGCGATAGCCGCTGCGTCACACTACGACACCAGCTTCACCTACGGATATCCGCCAGGGCATCCCTGGCAATAGACCAACTTAGGCCAAAAGCCTAAGCTTGGGGGAGTACATATTTCCCACCGACATTACGTTTATGTTCACACACACTCATTGCTAGATGTCGATGCTCATACTCTTTCACTATATTATCCATGCTAGTTTAATTTTCTTTTTCCTGCTTTCTTCTTGTGTGTTTGATAAACCTTAAGAAAAACCAAAAAAAATTAGTTAGTACTTTCCATGCTTGTAGTAGAATTAAAAAGAAAACCCAAAAATATTTCTCGTTCTTCTTTTACTTGTTGGGAGCTTTCCCGTGTAAATAGTTTTTATTTCTTTTTCTTTCCTTGGGGGTCGAGAAGACCATATTGAAAATGTTTAGTGGCTCTTTTATGCATGATTGATTGTTTATAACTAGAGCCCATATTACTTGTCTTCTCTCTTGAGTTGAATGCTTGCAGATTCCAGCTTAGTCCGATGCACGTGCACTCTTATTATTATACACACCGTTCGGTCGTGCGAGTGAAAGTCAATAATGATGATATATGATGGACTTATTGAGAAGAGAAAGCTGGTACGAACTCGACCTCTTTTGTTTTTGTAAATATGATGATTCATCATTCCTGATTCAGCTATTATGAAGTAAACATATTTGCAATGACATTTAGAGATTATAGTTGCTTGTGCCATGCTTGATTAGCTATGAGTTATAATGGTTTACCTTGCGTGCCAACATGCTATTAGAATGATTATGATGTGGTATGATGGGGTGGTATCCTCCTTTAAATGTATTGAGTGACTCGACTTGGCACATGTTCACGCATGTAGTTGAATCCAATCAACATAGCCTTCATGATATTTATGTTCATGGTGGATTATATCCTACTCATGCTTGTACTCGTTGTGAATTAATTTTAATGCATGTTTACGACTGTTGTCGCTCTCTCAGTTGGTCGCTTCCCAGTCTTTTGCTAGCTTCACCTGTACTAAGCGGGAATACTGCTTGTGCATCCAAACTCCTTAAACCCCAAAGTTATTCCTTATGAGTCCACTATATCTTCCTATATGCGGTATTTACCTGCCATTCCAAGTAAATTTGTATGTGCCAAACTCTAAATCTTCAAATAAACATTATGTTTTGCATGCTCGAATAGCTCATGTGTCAACTAGAGCTGCCCTTATCTTCCGTGTTAGGCAGGTTATTCTCAAGAGGAGTGGACTCCGCTCCTCATTCACGAGAAAATGGCTGGTATCCGGGATGCCCAGTCCCATGCTTCGTGCAAACTAAATCAAAATAACTGCAAACAAAACTCCCTTTGGGACATGTTGAATGTTGGAGGCACTCGTTGTTTCGAGCAAGCCATGGATTGATGCTTGTGGAGGAAGGGGAGTATAAACTTTACCATTCTGTTTGGGAACCGCCTATAATCTGTTTAGCATGGAAGATATCGTCGTCTTTTAGTTGCTATGTTGACAATGAAAGTATGCCGCTCAAAATATACTTTATCTCTATTTCAAAACCGAGCTCTGGCACCTCTACAAATCCTTGCTTCCCTCTGCGAAGGGCCTATCTATTTACTTTTATGTTGAGTCATCACCCTTCTTATTAAAAAGCACCTGCTAGAGAGCACACTGTCGTTTGCATTCATTATTATTGGTTTATATTGGGTGTGACTTGACTGGATCTCTTTTACCATGAATTACAATGTTTAGTCAGTCCTTCATCTTTAAAGGTGCTCTGCATTTATGTTTTGCGGTCTCAGAAAGGGCTAGCGACATACCATTTTGTTATATCATGTTATAATTATTTTGAGAAAGTGTTGTCATCCGAGTTTTATTATTATGGCTCGCTAGCTGATTATGCTATTGATATGAGTAATTGTGAGACCTACATATTATTGTAAGTATGGTTAGTTCATAATAATTGCTGAAACTTGAATGCTGGCTTTTCATGTTTACAACAACAAGAGCAAACAGAGTTTGTAAAAGTTTTTCTTTTTCTATTTCAGTTTGTCAACTGAATTGCTTGAGGACAAGCAAGGGTTTAATCTTGGGGGAGTTGATACGTCTCCGTCGTATCTACTTTTCCAAACACTTTTGCCCTTGTTTTGGACTCTAACTTGTATGATTTGAATGGAACTAACCCAGACTGACGCTGTTTTCAGCAGAATTGCCATGGTGTTGTTTTATGTGCAGAAAACAAAAGTTCTCGGAATGACCTGAAACTCCACGGAATATCTTAGAATAAATAATAAAAAAATCCTCGCCAAAGATGAAGGCCAGGGGGCCCACACCCTGTTCACGAGGGTGGGGGGCGCGCCCCTCCCCCCTGGGCGCGCCCCCTACCTCGTGGGCCCCCTGGTGGCCCTCCGACGCCAACTCCAACTCCATATATTGGCTTTCGGGAAGAGAAAAATCAGAGAGAAAGTTTCATCGCGTTTTACAATACGGAGCCGCCGCCAAGCCCTAATCTCTCTCGGGAGGGCTGATCTGGAGTCCGTTCGGGGCTCCGGAGAGGGGGATACGTCGCCGTCGTCATCATCAACCATCCTCCATCACCAATTTCATGATGCTCACCGCTGTGCATGAGTAATTGCATCATAGGCTTGCTGGACGGTGATGGGTTGGATGAGATTTATCATGTAATCGAGTTAGTTTTGTTAGGGTTTGATCCCTAGTATCCACTATGTTCTGAGATTGATGTTGCTATGACTTTGCTATGCTTAATGCTTGTCACTAGGGACCGAGTGCCATGATTTCAGATCTGAACCTATTATGTTTGAGTTATTTTGATAAGTCCACAACAAGCTTATTCTTTCGTTGTTGATTTTCTCAACAACTCCGTTCTAACATTCTTCTAAGGAGGCTATCGAATTCATTCATGGTGGAAGTTGTTGTTCGATCATCCGTTCTTTTCATTCCACTATTTCAATTCTTCTGGAGGCATTGCGTTGTTCATCTCGTCAAGTGTCATCCCATTGGGTGAAGTTCAGCTCTCCATTCCTTCCATTTTCAGTCGGAGTGCTGCCCAAATTCTTTTGTTCATTCCTTTCCTATCTTGTTCTAACCGGAGTGGTTTCAGAGTCTATCTTGTTTCCATGAGCTTTTGATTCTTGTCATATTCACCGTTCCTCTTTTCTCCCCGAGTTCTCGCGACTTTGTTATTTTTCGTTCTTCTGGTCTTATTTCACCTAATCCTCTTTCTCTTCCATCTCGTTCCGTCTTGTTAGTGGAGGAGAGTTGTAACGCCCCGAATTCGATGCGCCAGATGTCTTCTAGTTATTCATCGTTGTAGCCATGTCATTGCTTGTGTGTTGCATTTTTCCATGTCATCATCTCCATTTCATCTGCATGTTTTTCAAAACTTGCATCCGATCGGGTTCCCCCGGTTCTCTCCGTTGTCCGTTTTGAGCCCAACCACACTCGCACGCGCCCGTCGCACCTCCCAGACCTTGTTTTTTGAGCCACCAAAAAATGTTCTCGGAATGGACCGAGATTTGCCGAGTAGTCTTGCTATAGCACCGGTAGACCGCCCGTCAAATTTCGTTCCACTTGGAGGTCGTTTGATGCCCCAACGGTTAACCGGGCTAACCGAAACCCCTCTCTCTTTGTAGCCCAGCCCCTCTTCACGACAGCCCATGAGCCCATCCAAACCCCCTCCATGCTCTCGGTCGTTTGATCACGATCGTGTGGGCGAAAACCGCACCTCATTTGGAGTCTCCTAGCTCCCTCTACCTATAAATAGGTGCCTCCCTGCGAAATTTCGCAGTCAAACCCTAGCCCCCTTCCCCTCGCGCCGCCGGACGTTTCCTCCGCCACCGACGGACATGTCCGCCGCCACCGTCCAGCCAACCGGCGCCCGCCACCTGTCGCTGCCGCCTCCCACCACCGCGCGGCCCGCGGGGTCCAGATCCGGCCCGCGCGAGCCCGCGCGCCGCCGTCGCCCGAACCCTCGCGAGCCCGGAGCCTCGCCGCCGCCCTGTTTCTTCCGTCGGCCACCGGACCTCACCGGCGACCAGCCACCGCCGCCTTGTCGCCAGAGCACGCCATCCCCGCGCGCCGCGCCGCCCCTCCGCTCCGTCACCGCCGCCGTCGCGTCGCCGACCCCGCCTCCCAAGCGGCGCCGCCTCCCGCCGCGGTTCTGCGTCGCGCCCGAGCCGCCATCGCCGGTCGCCACCTCGCCATCGAGCTCCTCCGCCGGCGCCGCTCCTCTTCCGGCCAGATCCATCCACGGGAGCCTCGGATCCGGTCGCCAGCAATGTCCCCGACCATCTCCCCGCCTCGCCGGACCTTCCTCCGGTCATCTCCCACAACTCCGAACAACCTCGTTCTCCGCGCCGGGTCAACTCTAGTTCCAGATTCGGAGGGTATATTTTCACCGTCTTTTCCTCCCTGTAATTTTTATGCCTCCTTCAACATGCTATATCTCGACGACCATGGCTCCAAATCATGCATATGATATGTCAAAATGTTCATTGTGAGATGCTCCTCATTTTGTTCCATTGTGCCATGTTTGTTTGGGTTTTTTTGATGCCTTAATCATTGTTGCAAGAGTGCTAAATGATGCTAACCTGCTGAGACTGTTATAACTTGCTGTTTTGCCTTTTTCATTGCATTTTGTGTGTGCATCCTATGAGCTTGATGTCTACATGAGTTTTGAGATACATCATGCCATCTTGACAATGGTGCAATCCATGTATTTTTGTGAGTCTTGTAGTGAATGCACCGAGCTCGTGAAGTAGGGTACTTGCTGTTACTGTTTTGCTAGGTTGAATCTGCTATATCATGATGCTATGTAAACCTGCTTCTACAAGTCATTCTATGCATAATCTGGAGATGTTCATGAAGAATGTTTTTTTATACATGTCATGCTCTATCCATCTATGCCCCTGGTTGCATTTATATCCTGCTGTAGCTTGTTGTAATCTGGCTCTCAATTTGCTAAATAATGTTTGTCAGCCTGTTAACATTAAGTTCAGTTTTGCCATGTGTTTTGCTAGTGATCCATTTACCCTATGAACATGCTCTTGCCATGTTTAGCTCCATAAATGTGTCTTCTTACTGTTGGTCGCCTTGTCATGCCATGCATTGCTTTGTGGTGAGTTTTACAAGCTCACCAACATACCTACTTATCGTTGTTCTTGCCATGTACTTTTTTTCTGAATCTGTCATATCATTTGCCATGTTTGCATGGATGCTACCATCTTTTCTATTGATCTTAGGAGTAAGTTCAGTAAGGGAGTATTATTCTTTGTCTTTAGTAATTAGCATGACATGCTTTTGTTTGCCATGATAAGTTCCTGTAGCATGTTGTTTGATAGCTCTAAACATTGCAACCTGATGTAATTTCTGCCATGCACAGTGATTTCTGCCGTCTGTGAAACTGTTATTATTTGCTATCTTGCCATGACCTTTGGAGCATGTTCTAGTGATTTCTGGAGATAGCTCAGTGTTCATATTTTGTCATGCTTTACCTGTACATCATGTCCATGCCTTTTGTTTTCATGTTGATGTGTTGTAGCATATTGTTTTGATGCTTGCTAGATGCCTAGTTGCTGTTTTGGACAGTTTGTCCTTTAAAATTGTTTCATGTGTATGTGTTGAACCGTTGCTCCGTTTTGAGTATGCTTTATATGAAACTTGCTTGTTTTTGCATGTAGTTTCACCTTATCATGTTGCATCCATGTTTTGAGAGTGTTTGCTTGATGTTTGAATGCATTTTGCATCAATGTCATGTCTAACTTGTTTTGCTCATATCTTCTAGGCCGTAGCTCCGAACTAAATGAACTTTATATGTAATTTGACTAGAATTTTGTGTAGATCATCTTGGTGCATCTTAACTTGCTGTTTAACAACTTGAACATAAGGTTTATTCAGATCTGGACCAACTTCGAAATTTGCATATGAGGACTTACTGGAATTGTTATATGTCATTTCCGACCTCATTTAAACTTGTTTTGATGTGTTTTTCTTGTTTGCATCATCTCTTGCCATGAGTAGCGTCATATAGCCTTGTCATGCATCATGCTTGGTTGTGCATCGTGTCATGTTTATGTGTTGAGTGTTTACCATGTTGTTTGCTTCTTTCTGGTTGTGCTCCTTCTCGTTAGTTCCTGTTTCGTTGCGATCGTGAGGATTCGTTCGTCTATGCTTGGTTCGTCTCCGTGGCTTCATCTTCTTCATGGACTCGTTCTTCTTCCTAGCGGGATTTCAGGCATGATGACCGTTACTCTGGATCTTACTACTATCATTGTTATGCTAGTTGCTTCGTTCTATCGCTATGTTGCACTACCTATCACTTGTTCTTCAAGCCTCCCAAATTTCCATGTCAGCCTCTAACCTTTTCACCCTTCCTAGCAAACCATTGCTTGGCTATGTTACCGCTTTTGCTCAGTCCCTCTTATTGCATTATTAGTTGCAGGTGAAGTTGAAGATTGCTCCATGATGGACATGATTATGTTGGGATATCACAATATCTCTAATTTAATTAATGCACTGATATACTTGGTAAAGGGTGGAAGGCTCGGCCTTATGCCTGGTGTTTTGTTCCACTCTTGCCGCCCTAGTTTCTGTCATACCGGTGTTATGTTCCTTGATTTTGCGTTCCTTACGCGGTTCGGTGATTTATGTGACCCCCTTGACAGTTCGCCTTGAATAAAACTCCTCCAGCAAGGCCCTTGGTTTTACTATTTGCCTACTTAAGCCTTTTTCCCTTGGGTTTCCGGAGCCCGAGGGTCATCTTTATTTACCCCCCCCCCCCCCCCCGGCCAGTGCTCGTCGTGAGTGTTGGTCCAACCTGTCAGCCGTCGATAGCCACCAGGGGCAACTCTAGGATGGCCTACCGGAAGTTTGGACAAGCCAGTGTGCCCCGAGAACGAGATATGTGCAGCTCCTATCGGGATTTGTCGGCACATTCGGGCGGCTTTGCTGGTCTTGTTTTATCATTGTCGAAATGTCTTGTAAACCGAGGATTCTGAGACTGATCGGGTCTTCCTGGGAGAAGGAATATCCTTCGTTGACCGTGAGAGCTTGTGATGGGCTAAGTTGGGACACCCCTGCAGGGTATAAACTTTCGAGAGTATGATAGCTCTTCATTCAGGGGATAGGTTCCAGGTCGGCAGCCTGGGCTAGCAGGGTGGATGTCGTTTGAGTTTCTGTTTGTGTTTCATCCGTAGTAGGATGATGCTCTTGTGTATGATGATGTTGTATTCGTGTGGCTTTGTATGCCTCTTGTATGTATCCCCATCTATTATGTAATGTTGATGTAACGATATCCACCTTGCAAAAGCGTATCAATATGCGGTTCTATCCATGGTGGGACCTTGGAGTCTCTTTAGGATAGCATCGCATATTGGGCATGACAAGTTAGAGCACACATTACGATCTCGAGGTCGATCAACTCTGTACTTGATACATCTCCATCAATATAAACAAGAGCAAGATGTAGGGTTTTACCTCCATTAAGAGGGCCCAAACCTGGGTAAACATCTTCTCCTTCATTCCTGTTACCCTCGATCCGAAATCCACAGCTCGGGCCCCCAACCCCAAGGTCCGTCGGTTTTGACATCGACACCATGTGTCCTCGAGAAAGTTTTGCTCACTATAAGATCTTGCTACAAAACTACTTGTTACCACACCTTTCGGTACTTGCAGAGAATACCTTGTTGAGAAGCGCTTATCATTTCCTTCCGCTCCTCATTGGGTTTGACACTCTTACTTATCGAAAAGACTACAGTTGATCCCCTATAAGAGAGAGTCATCTGGCATCAAAGGTATGATGTTTGACAGATGTAACACCATAGATAGGGACGCATTCCGGACGCTCCAGATTCGGTAGTAGGCTCTGGGGCGCTCAGATTTCGGGGCCGACTATGGAGTTATCTCCAGCAGGCATCAAACGATTCTAGTGTCAACTGCAGGTGGCTCCAGAGGTAAGTTCGGAGTCCGAGGCTTCTCAAAGGGTTGTTTCGGGAACTCCGAAAGGCATTGTCGACATGTGAAAATATAGCCCAATATTGTTATTTCAAAGTGATTTCTTTGGCTATAAGAATGACATATGATATATGATGTAGGAAGTGTATATTTACGATCTTTGAAGGGAAAAATGTGCTAACCAAGATTTCATCGAAATACACCTAGTGCGGCTTTCTTATAATATAAAACATTTTGGCAGTTTAGATTGAATTGCCAAAATGTCTTATATTTAGGCAGAAAGCGAGTACTTAATAAAAGTAAGAGAAATTATATGTGAAAATGCATAAACCTCCTTCTCTCTTTGTTAATTGGGTGGTCGATATCCATGGTTGCTACCAACCATTGGACTAACCCATCTTATATACAACACACAAGATTAGTTAACAATATAAAAAAAATGTATTGACATATACAACAAAACCTACTTAGGGATAGAATTGCACTTCCAGACGCGAGGGTGCTACATGTGGCCTTGCATGTGTTCTATTGTCCATGGCGAGCCATCTGCTGTGAGTCGGGTCCTCCAGTCGAGTCATCTACTGACACCGCCCGGGATGGTTCACTAGAAAAAAAGGACACATCCGTGACATTTTGGGCCGAACTAAATTTTTTCTGTGATGCTTATGACACTTCTATGACGATACTTGTGACAAAACCCGGAATCATCATAGATGTGGTGGACTCCTACTTCTATGACAAAAAATCATGACAAAAAATGGGTGTTTCGTCTTGGGCGGGCCGGAGACGGACCTTCATGACATTCTTTGGGCCATCCATGACAAAAAAATTGTGGTAGAAGCAAGGGCGAGGAAAATTTCTGGGAGTTCCCGGTTATGGTGGGTGGTGGGGGCCGAGTGACGCACGGAGGTTTGCGTGTTTCTATCATACACGTACACATGTGTGTGCGAGGCGTTGCGCTCTAACTGAACCCGAGCGAGGCATTGGGCTCTAACTGAACCCGAGCGATTGCACTAGCTATGTTATTGAACCCCGATCGATCCCTTGTTGTCAACTGAACCCGAGTGATTCCTTTGCTACTACTACTAACTGAAGCCGATCGAACCTACGTCAAGATGAACAGTCCCCGGTGGGGGTTGGATGAACAGTTCCTGGTGGGGGTTGTGTGAACAGGATCGTGTGGTGGTAGAGGTCGTTGCCGCTGGATGAATAGGACCCTGATTGAGGAGGTGGGGTGGATGAACAGTAGCCAGTGGAGGGACCCCGTGGAGGGCAGGTGTAACAGGACCCCGTGGAGGGATGGTTGAACAGTAGCCGTTGGAGGCTGGATGAACAGGACCCCGTGGAGGGTTGGTTGAATAGTAGACGGTGGAGGCTGGATGAACAGGACCCCATGGATGAACAGTAGCTGGTGGATCAACAGTAGCAGCTGTAGGCTGGAGGAAGTCGACGGTGGATGAACAGTAGCCTGTGGAGTCCCGTTACGCAGTACGCCACACCCCTCCTGATGAACAGGACCCCGTTTCGACCATAGGCACTCCAACACAAGTCTGTTTCCTCCATTTTGAGGTACGCCACACCCCTCCCGATCAACGGCAGCCCACTTCGACAGTAGGCACACAAACAGAAGTTTGTTTCCTCCGTTTTGCAGTACGCCAGACCCTTCCCGATGAACAGGACCCCGTATCGACAGTATGTGGTCAAATAGAAGGTTGTTTCCTCGTTCTGCGGTATGCCAGACCTCGTTTCGGCTGTTCCGTCCAAGCCGGTTGGCTCCCGATGAACATGCGATGCTATTTACTCCTTTCTGACCCAGTCGGTTGGCTGCCGATGAACAGGACGACGTCGCTGTACGCGTTAGAGACCCCGCCCGTATGTATGTACATAGCCGTATTACTATCTTGCAGCGTGGCCATACGTACGTGTACATGATATATACGAGACTACATGACATGCTATGTCGGCGCCTCTACTTCAACAGGTTTCGCTCCCTACTCGGCCACGGTACATCACTGCAGAGGGACCGATCGACCGCTATGTACGTACACGTTCGCGGCCGGACAGATAGCGCTACCTTTGCTTCAACCTGGTGGGTCCCAGCTGTCAGGGGGTATGAAGGCAGTTCCTTCCGTGCAAAGATAAAGCTGGTGGGTCCCAGTTGTCAGGGGGAACATTTTTCGCGAAATACAGAGGCCCTTCTGATACGTCTCCAACCTATCTATAATTTTTGATTATTCCATGTTATTATATTATCTATTTTGGATGTTTAATGGGATTTAATATGCTCTTTTATATTATTTTTGGGACTAATCTGTTAACCTAGGGCACAGTGCCAGTTTCTGTTCTTTTTTCCTATTTTAGAGTTTTGCAGAAAAGGAATACCAAATGGAGTCCAAATTGAATGAAACCTTTGCTATGATCTTTCTTGGACCGAAAGCAAACCAGAAGACTTGGAGATGAAGTCGGAGATGCAGCGAGGCGTCCACGAGGCAGGAGGGCGCGCCTAGGGGGTAGGTGCGCCCCCCACCCTCGTGGTCCCCTCGTAGCTCCACCGACCTAGTTCTTTTGCCTATATATACTCCTATACCCTAAAAGCATCAGGGGGAGCCACGAAACCACTTTTACACCGCCGCAACCTTCTGTACCCATGAGATCCCATCTTGGGGCCTTTTCCGGTGATCTGCCAGAGGGGGATTCGATCATGGAGGTCTTCTACATCAACACCATTGCCTCTCCGATGAAGCGTGAGTACTTTACCACAAACCTTCGGGTCCATAGTTATTAGCTAGATGGCTTCTTTTCTCTCTTTGATTCTCAATACAAATTTCTCCTCGATGTTCTTGGAGATATAATCGATGTAATACTCTTTTGCGGTGTGTTTGACGTGATCCGATGAATTGTGGATTTATGATCAAGATTATCTATGAATATTATTTGGTTCTTCTCTGAATTCTTATGTGCATGATTTGATATCTTTGCAAGTCTCTTCGAATTATCGGTTTAGTTTGGCCTACTAGATCGATCTTTCTTTCCATGGGAGAAGTGCTTACCTTTGAGTTCAATCTTGCGGTGTCCTTTCCCAGTGACAGTAGGGGCAGCAAGGCACGTATTGTATTGTTGCCATTGAGGATAAAAAGATGGGGTTTTCATCATATTGCTTGAGTTAATTCCTCTACATCATGTCATCTTGCTTAATGTATTACTCCGTTCTTTATGAACTTAATACTCTAGATGCATGCTGGATAGCGGTCGATGTGTGGAGTAATAGTAGTAGATGCAGGCATGAGCCGGTCTACTTGACACGGACGTGATGCCTATGTTCATGATCCTTAGATGTCATGATAATTATGCACTTTTCTATCAGTTGCTCGACAGTAATTCGTCCACCCACCGTAATATATGTTATCTCGAGAGAAGCCACTAGTGAAACCTATGGCCCCCGGGTCTCTTTTCCATATTATTGAATCTTGTTTACATCTTGCTAGTTTCCGATCTACTATTTTGCAATCTTTACTTTCCAATCTATAAACCAAAAATACCAAAAATATTTACTTTCTTATTTTTATCAGATCTCACTTTTGCGAGTGACTGTGAAGGGATTGACAACCCTTTAGCGCGTTGGTTGCAAGTTATTGATTGTTTGTGAAGGTATTCGGTGACTTGTGCGTCGTCTCCTACTGGATTGATACCTTGGTTCTCAAAACTGAGGGAAATACTTACGCTAATTTGCTGCATCACCCTTTCCTCTTCAAGGGAAAACCAACGCAAGCTCAAGAGGTAGCAAGAAGGATTTATGGTGCCGTTGCCGGGGAAATCTACACCAAGTCAAGCCATACCAAGTACCCATCATAAACTATTCTCCCTTGCATTACATTATTCGCCATTCGCCTCTCGTTTTCATCTCCCCTACTTCTAAAACGAATTTAGAAAACCTTTGCCTTTTCTTCGCCCCTCTTCCTTTCAATCTTGTGTTACCATGTGCCTTCTTTTTGCTTGCATCTTCGCTTTCTAAAAGTTTAAGAGATCCAATTATGATGAACCTATTGCTAGTGAGTTGAGTGCACTAGATTATCTTTATTAGGTTTTGCTTGAAATTCGTGAATCTGAAAATTGTAATGAAGAAATTTATGAAGAGATTCACGATAGCTCCTTGAATAAAAAGCATGATTGCAATGATTTTAATATAAAATCTATTGATGTCAATTGTTCTAATAATATGCAAAACCCAAAGCTTGGGGATGATATTTTTGCTATGTCCACTACTTGTTGCAATGATCATGATTCAGGTGATTCTTTTTATGATCTTGAAAATTTATTTAAGCCCCATGATGAATATGAGATTGATAATAATGTTTTCAATAATATTGAAAGTGGGTTCGGAAGAGTGTCAACTTTAGATCCCACTTATTTGGAGAATGTTCAATCTTATGAAATTTTTGATAAAAGTGTGTTTGGAGGGGTCATGATTTTAGTTAATGTTAATCCCATTATTTTGAAAGGGTGTAAACTTCGCATGCATGTGGATCGTGTTGAAAAATTTGTGTGTGATAGATATTTTGTTGAATTTGCCTATGATCCCATTTGTAATTATTATGATAGAGGAAAATATGGTTGTAGAAATTTTCATGTTACTAAATTACTGAAGGAAATATGCCCTAGAGGCAATAATAAAGTTATTTATTTCCTTATATTATGATAAATATTTATTATTCATGCTAGAATTGTATTAACTGGAAACATAATACATGTGTGAATACATAGACAAACATGGTGTCACTAGTATGCCTCTACTTGACTAGCTCGTTTATCAAAGATGGTTATGTTTCCTAGCCATGGACAAAAGAGTTGTCATTTGATTAACGGGATCACATCATTAGGAGAATGATGTGATTGACTTGACCCATTCCGTTAGCTTAGCACTTGATCGTTTAGTATGTTGCTATTGCTTTCTTCATGACTTATACATGTTCCTATGACTATGAGATTATGCAACTCCCGTTTACTCACTTTGTGTGCTACCAAACGTCACAACGTAACTGGGTGATTATAAAGGAGCTTTACAGGTGTCTTCGAAGGTACATGTTGGGTTGGCGTATTTCGAGATTAGGATTTGTCACTCCGATTGTCGGAGAGGTATCTCTGGGCCCTCTCGGTAATGCACATCACTATAAGCCTTGCAAGAAATGTAGCTAATGAGTTAGTTACGGAATGATGCATTACGTAACGAGTAAAGAGACTTGCCAGTAACGAGATTGAACTAGGTATTGGATACCGACAATCAAATCTCGGGCAAGTAACACACCGATGACAAAGGGAACAAAGTATGTTTTTATGCGGTTTGACCGATAAAGATCTTCGTAGAATATGTAGGAGCCAACATGAGCATCCAGGTTCTGCTATTGGTTATTGACCGAGAATAGTTATAGGTCATGTCTACATAGTTCTCAAACCCGTAGGGTCCGCACGCTTAACATTACGATGACAGTTTTATTATGAGTTTATGAGTTTTGATGTACCGAAGGAGTTCGGAGTCCCGGATGAGATCGGGGACATAACGAGGAGTCTTGAAATGGTCGAGACGTAAAGATCGATATATTGGACGACTATATTCAGACATCGGAAAGGTTCCGAGTGATTCGGGTATTTTTTGGAGTACCGGGGAGTTACGGGAATACGGGAAGAGTATTGGGCCTTAATGGGCCTTAGTGGGAAGGAGCCAGGAGGTGGCGCGCGCCCCTCCCAAGCCCAGTCCGAATTGGACAAGGGGTTTGGGGCCCGGCCCCCCTCTCCCTTCCTTCTCCACTTCCCTCCTTTCCCCCCTTCTCCTAGTTGGACTAGGAAAGAAGGAGTCCTACTCCCGGTGGGAGTAGGACTCCCCTTGGCGCGCCCTCCTCCTAGGGCCGGCCTCCTCCTCCCTTGCTCCTTTATATACGGGGGCGGGGGGCACCCCATGACACACAAGTTGATCTTCGTGATCGTTCCTTAGCCGTGTGCGGTGCCCCCTCCACCATATTCCACCTCGGTCATATCGTTGCGGTGCTTAGGCGAAGCCCTGCTTCGGTAGAACATCATTATCGTCACCACGCCGTCGTGCTGACGGAACTCATCCCCGACACCCTGCTGGATCGGAGACCGGGGATCGTCATCGAGCTGAACGTGTGCTGAACTCGGAGGTGCCGTACGTTCGGTACTTGGATCGGTCGGATCGTGAAGACGTACGACTACATCAACCGCGTTGTCATAACGCTTCCGCTTACGGTCTACGAGGGTACGTGGACAACACTCTCCCCTCTCGTTGCTATGCATCACCATGATCTTACGTGTGCGTAGGAAATTTTTTGAAATTACTACGTTCCCCAACAGTGGTATCAGAGCCAGGTTTTATGCGTTGATGTTATATGCACGAGTAGAACACAAGTGAGTTGTGGGTGACAAGTCATACTGCTTACCAGCATGTCATACTTTGGTTCGGTGGTATTGTTGGATGAAGCGGCCCGGACCGACATTACGCGTACACTTACGCGAGACTAGTTTTACCGCCGTGCTTTGCATACAGGTGACTAGCGGGTGTCAGTTTCTCCAACTTTAGTTGAACCGAGTGTGGCTACACCCGGTCCTTGCGAAGGTTAAAACAGCACTAACTTGACGAACTATCGTTGTGGTTTTGATGCGTAGGTAAGAACGGTTCTTGCTCAGCCCGTAGGAGCCACGTAAAATTTGCAACAACAAAGTAGAGGACGTCTAACTTGTTTTTGCAGGGCATGTTGTGATGTGATATGGTCAAGACGTGATGAGATATAAGTTGTTGTATGAGATGATCATGTTTTGTTGAAGTTATCGGCAACTGGCAGAAGCCCTATGGTTGTCTCTTTGTTGCATAAAGATGTAAGTGCCAAATAATTGCTTTACTTTATCGCTATGCGATAGCAATAGTTGCAACAGCAATAGTTGGCGAGACGACCATGTGACGACACATTGATATAGATCAAGATGATGAAGATCATGGTGTCGCGCCGGTGACGATAGAGATCATGACAGTACTTTGGAGATGGAGATCAAAGGCGCAAGATGATCATGTCCATATCATATCTCATATTTTGATTACATATGATGTTTATCTGTTATACATCTTATTTTGTTTTGTTTGACGGTAGCATTTTAAGATGATCTGTCACTAATTATCAAGAAGTGTTCTCCCTGAGTATGCACCGTTGCGAAAGTTCTTCGTGCTGAGACACCACGTGATGATCGGGTGTGATAGGCTCTACGTTCAAATACAACGGGTGCAAAACAGTTGCACACGCGGAATACTCAAGTTAAACTTGACGAGCATAGCATATACAGATATGGCCTTGGAACACGGAGACCGAAAGGTCGAGCGTGAATCATATAGTAGATATGATCAACATAGTGATGTTCACCATTGAAAACTACTCCATCTCACGTGATGACCGGACATGGTTTAGTTGATTTGGATCACGTGATCACCTAGATGACTAGAGAGATGTCTGTCTAAGTGGGAGTTCCTAAGTAATATGATTAATTGAACTTAAATTTATCATGAACTTAGTCCTGGTAGTATTTTGCAAATTATGTTGTAGATCAATAGCTTGCGTTGTTGCTTTCATATGTTTATTTTGATATGTTCCTAGAGAAAATTGTGTTGAAAGATGTTAGTAGCAATGATGCGGATTGGATCCGTGATCTGAGGTTTATCCTCATTGCTGCACAGAAGAATTATGTCCTTAATGCACCGCTAGGTGACAGACCTATTGCAGGAGCAGATGCAGACGTTATGAACGTTTGGCTAGCTCAATATGATGACTACTTGATAGTTTAGTGCACCATGCTAACGGTTTAGAATCGGGACTTCAAAGACATTTTGAACGTCATGGACCATATGAGATGTTCCAGGAGTTGAAGTTAATATTTCAAGAAAATGCCCGAGTTGAGAGATATGAAGTCTCCAACAAGTTCTATGGCTAAAAGATGGAGGAGAATCGCTCAACTAGTGAGCATGTTCTCAGATTGTCTGGGTACTACAATCGCTTGAATCAAGTGGGAGTTAATCTTCCAGATAAGATAGTGATTGACAGAATTCTCTAGTCACCATCACCAAGTTAGTAGAACTTTGTGATGAACTATAGTATGCAAGGGATGACGAAAATGATTCCCAAGCTCTTCGTGATGTTGAAATCGACGAAGGTAGAAATCAAGAAAGAGCATCAAGTGTTGATGGTTGACAAGATCACTAGTTTCAAGAAAAGGGCAAAGGGAAAGAAAGGGAACTTCAACTAGAATGACAAGCAAGTTGTCACTCCCACGAAGAAGCCCAAAGCTGAACCAAAGCCTGGAACTGAGTGCTTACACTGCAAAGGAAATGGTCACTGGAAACGGAAATACCCTGAATATTTGGTGGATAAGAAGGATGGCAAAGTGAACAAGGGAATATTTGATATACAGGTTATTGATGTGTACCTTACTAGTGTTTATAGTAGCCCCTGAGTATTTGATACTTGTTCGGTTGCTAAAAAAATTAGTAACTCGAAACAGGAGATACAGAATAAACAGAGACTAGTTGAGGGGGAAGTGACGATGAGTGTTGGAAATAGTTCCAAGATTGATATTATCATCATCGCACACTCCCTATACTTTCGGGATTAGTGTTAAACCTAAATAAATGTTATTTGGCGTTTGCGCTGAGCATGAATATGATTTGATCATGTTTATTGCAATACGGTTATTCATTTAAAATCAGAGAATAATTGTTGTTCTGTTTACATGAATAAAACCTTCAATGGTCATACACCCAATGAAAATAGTTTGTTGGATCTCGATCGTAGTGATACACATATTCATAATATTGATGCCAAAAGATGCAAAGTTAATAATGATAGTGCAACCCATTTGTGGCACTGCTGTTTGGGTCATATCGGTGTAAAGTGCATGAAGAAACTCCATAAAGATGGATTTTCGGAATCACTTAGTTATGAATCATTTGATGCTTGCGAACAGTGCCTTTTGGGCAAGATGACTAAAACTCCGTTCTCCGGAACAATGGAACAAGCTACTGACTTATTGGAAATAATACATATCGATGTATGCGATCCAATGAGTGTTGATGCTCGTGGCAAGTATCGTTATTTTCTGACCTTCATAAGATGATTTGAGCAGATATGGGTATATCTACTTGATGAAACATAAGTCTGAAATAGTTGAAAGGTTCAAAGAATTTTAGAGTGAAGTGGAAAAATTATCGTAACAAGAAAATAAAGTTTCTGCGATCTGATCGCGGAGACGAATATTTGAGTTACGAGTTTGGTCTTCAATTAAAACAATGTGGAATAGTTTCACAGCTCACGCCACCTGGAACACCACAACGTTATGGTGTGTCCGAACGTCGTAACCACACTTTATTGGATATGGTGCGATCTATGATGTCTCTTATTGATTTACCATTATCGTTTTGGGGTTATGCATTAGAGACAGCTGCATTCACGTTAAAAGGGCACCATCTAAATCCGTTGAGACAACACTATATGAACTGTGGTTTAGCAAGAAACCCAAGTTGTCGTTTCTTAAAGTTTGGGGCTACGATGCTTATGTGAAAAAGTTTCATCCTGATAAGCTCGAACCCAAATCGGAGAAATGTGTCTTCATAGGATACCCAAAAGAGACTATTGGGTACACCTTCTATCACAGATCTGAGGGCAAGATTTTCGTTGCTAAAATGGATCCTTTCTACAGAAGGAGTTTCTCTCGAAAGAAGTGAGTGGGAGGAAAGTAGAACTTAATGAGGTAACTGTACCTTCTCCCGAATTGGAAAATAGTTCATCACTGAAATCAGTTCCAGTGATTACTACACCAATTAGTGAGGAAGCTAATGATGATGATCATGAAACTTCAGTTCAAGTTACTACAGAACCTCGTAGGTCTTCCAGAGTACGGTCCGCACCAGAGTGGTATGGTAATCCTGTTCTGAAAGTTATGTTACTAGACCATGATAAACCTACAAACTATGAGGAAGCGATGATGAGCCCAGATTCTGCGAAATGGCTTGAGGCCATGAAATCTGAGATGGGATCCATGTATGAGAACAAAGTATGGACTTTGATTGACTTGCCCGTTGATCGGTGAGTCATTAAGAATAAATGGATCTTCAAGAGGAAGACGGACGCTGATAGTAGTGTTACTATCTAGAAAGCTAGACTTGTCGAAAAAGGTTTTTGACAAAGTTCAAGGTGTTGAATACAATGAGATTTTCTCACTCGTATCGATGCTTAAAAGTCTGTCTGAATCATGTTAGCAATTGCCACATTTTATTAAATCTAGCAAAAGGATGTCAAAACTGCATTCCTTAATGAATTTATTAAAGAAGAGTTGTATATGAAGCAACCAGAAGGTTTTGTCAATCCTAAAGGTGCTAACAAAGTGTGCAAGCTCCAGCGATCCATTTATGGACTGGTGCAAGCCTCTCAGAGTTGGAATATACGCTTTGATGAGTTGATCAAAGCATATGATTTTATACAGACTTTTTGAGAAGCCTGTATTTACAAGAAAGTGAGTGGGAGCTCTGTAGCATTTCTAATATTATATGTGGATGACATATTGTTGATTGGAAATGATATAGAAATTCTGGATAGCATGAAAGGATACTTGAAAAAGAGTTTTTCAAAGCAAGACCTCGGTGAAGCTGCTTACACATTGAGCATCAAGATCTATATAGATAGATCAAGACGCTTGATAAGATTTTTCAATGAGTACATTCCTTGATAAATTTTTGAAATAGTTCAAAATGGAACAGTCAAAGAAGGAGTTCTTTCCTGTGATGCAAAGGTGTGAAGTTGAGTAAGACTCAAGACCCGACCATGGTAGAAAATAGAAAGAGAATGAAAAGTCATTCCCTATGCCTCAGTCATAGGTTCTATAAAATATGCTATGCTGTGAACCAGACCTATTGTATACCTTGCTCTGAGTTTGACAAAGGAATACAATTTTGATCTAAGAGTAGATCACTAGACAGCGGTCAAGAATATCCTTAGTGAGGACTAAGGAGATGTTTCTCGATTATGGAGGTGATAAAAGAGCCCGTCGTAAAAAGTTACAATGATGCAAGCTTTTACACCAATCCAGATGACTCTAAGTCTCAATCTGGATACATATTGAAAGTGGGAGCAATTAGCTAGAGTAGCTCCGTCCAGAGCATTGTGGACATAGAATATTTGCAAAATACATACGGCTCTGAATATGACAGACCCGTTGACTAAACTTCTCTCACAAGCAAAACATGATCATACCTTAGTACCCTTTGGGTGTTAATCACATAGCGATGTGAACTAGATTATTAACTCTAGTAAACCCTTTGGGTGTTGATCACATGATGATGTGAACTATGGGTATTAATCACATACAGATGTGAATATTGGTGTTAAATCACATGGCAATGTGAACTAGATTATTGACTCTAGTGCAAGTGGGAGACTGAAGGAAATATGCCCTAGAGGCAATAATAAAGTTATTATTTATTTCCTTATATCATGATAAATGTTTATTATTCATGCTAGAATTGTATTAAATGGAAACATAATACATGTGTGAATACATAGACAAACATAGTGTCACTAGTATGCCTCTACTTGACTAGCTCGTTTATCAAAGATGGTTATGTTTCCTAGCCATGGACAAAAGAGTTGTCATTTGATTAACGGGATCACATCATTAGGAGAATAATGTAATTGACTTGACCCATTCCGTTAGCTTAGCACTTGATCGTTTAGTATGTTGTTATTGCTTTCTTCATGACTTATACATGTTCCTATGACTATGAGATTATGCAACTCCCGTTTACCGGAGGAACACTTTGTGTTCTACCAAACATCACAACATAACTGGGTGATTATAAAGGAGCTCTACAGGTGTCTCCGAAGGTACATGTTGGGTTGGCGTATTTCGAGGTTAGGATTTGTCACTCCGATTGTCGGAGAGGTATCTCTGGGCCCTCTCGGTAATGCACATCACTATAAGCCTTGCAAGCAATGTAGCTAATGAGTTAGTTATGGAATGATGCATTATGTAATGAGTAAAGAGACTTGCCAGTAACGAGATTGAACTAGGTATTGGATACCGACGATCAAATCACGGGAAAGTAACACACCGATGACAAAGGGAACAAAGTATGTTGTTATGCGGTTTGACCGATAAATATCTTCGTAGAATATGTAGGAGCCAATATGAGCATCCAGGTTCCGCTATTGGTTATTGACCGAGAATAGTTCTTGGTCATGTCTACATAGTTCTTGAACCCGTAGGGTCCGCACGCTTAACGTTACGATGACAGTTTTATTATGAGTTTATGAGTTTTGATGTACCGAAGGAGTTCGAAGTCCCGGATGAGATCGGGAACATAACAAGGAGTCTCGAAATGGTCGAGACGTAAAGATCGATATATTGGACAACTATATTCGGACATCGGAAAGGTTCCGAGTGATTCGGGTATTTTTCAAAGTACCGGGGAGTTGCGGGAATACGGGGAAGAGTATTGGGCCTTAATGGGCCTTATTGGGAAGGAGCCAGGAGGTGGCGCGCGCCCCTCCCAAGCCCAGTCCAAATTGGACAAGGGGTTTGGGGCGCGGCCCCCCTCTCCCTTCCTTCTCCACTTCCCTCCTTTCCCCCCTTCTCCTAGTTGGACTAGGAAAGAAGGAGTCCTACTCCCGGTGGGAGTAGGACTCCCCTTGGCGCGCCCTCCTCCTAGGGCCTGCCTCCTCCTCCCTTGCTCCTTTATATACGGGGGCAGGGGGCACCCCATGACACACAAGTTGATCTTCGTGATCGTTCCTTAGCCGTGTGCAGTGCCCCCTCCACCGTATTCCACCTCGGTCATATCGTTGTGGTGCTTAGGCGAAGCCCTGCGTCGGTAGAACATCAGTATCGTCACCACGCCGTCGTGCTGACGGAACTCATCCCCGACACCTTGCTGGATCGGAATCCAGGGATCGTCATCGAGCTGAACGTGTGCTGAACTCGGAGCTGCCGTACGTTCGGTACTTGGATCGGTCAGATCGTGAAGACGTACGACTACATCAACCGCGTTGTCATAACGCTTCCGCTTACGGTCTACGAGGGTACGTGGACAACACTCTCCCCTCTCGTTGCTATGCATCACCATGATCTTACGTGTGCGTAGGAAATTTTTGAAATTACTACGTTCCCCAACAATTACCTCTCGTTATGTTGAGATTGCTATTGTTTCTTTCCACTTCCTTGCATATGCTAGTTTTTTCTTGCTGTGATAATTTGTTTGCATATAAGATGCCTATGCATAGGAAGTATGTTAGACTTAGATGTGTTTTTCACGTGTTTCATGATGCTCTCTTTGCGCTTCAATTCTTGTCTTTCATGTGAACATCATCAAAATCTCAATGCCTAGCTAGGGGCGTTAAACTATAGCGCTTGTTGGGAGGCAATCCAATTTTATTTTTGTTCTTTGCTTTTTGATCCTATTTAGTTATAAATAATTCATCTAGCCTCTGGTTATATGTGGTTTTATGTTTTAATTAGTGTTTGTGCCAAGTAGAACCTTTGGGAAGACTTGGGTGAAGTCAATGCGATCTTGCTATAAAAAATAGAAACTTTTGCGCTCATGAGAATAGCTGTCAATTTTTACAGAAGAGTGATTTTAGGTTAATTCTTTTTGAAGAAGATTAATAGACAAATTCCTCACGTCCACTAGTTTATTTAAGAATTTTTGGAGTTACAAAAGTATTCGAAAGTTACATATTTCTACAGACTGTTCTATTTTTGACATATTCTGGTTTTCGCGTGTTGTTTGCTTATTTTGATGAATCTATGAGTAGTATCGGGGGTATGAACCATAGATAAGTTGTAATACAGTAGGTTTTACACTAAAATAAATAACGAATGAGTTCACAACAGTAACTTAAAGTGGTGATTATTTTCCTATACTAACGGAGCTCATGAGATTTTCTGTTGAAGTTTTGTGTTGTGAAGTTTTCAAGTTTTGGGTAAGGATTTGTTGGACTTTGGAATAAGGAGTGTCAAGAGCCTAAGATTCGGGATTCCCAAGGCACCCCAAGGTAAAATTCAAGGACAACCAAAAGCATAAGCTTGGGGATTCCTCGGAAGGCATCCCCCCTTTCATCTTCGTCTATGGGTAACTTTACTTGAGGCTATATTTTTATTCATCACATGATATGCATTTTGCTTGGAGCGTCTTGTATGATTTGAGTCTTTGATTTTTAGTTTACCACAATCATCCTTGTTTTACACACCTTTTGGGAGAGATGCATGATTCGTAATTTATTAGAATACTCTATGTGCTTCACTTATATCTTTTGAGCTAGACAATATTGCTCTAGTGCTTCACTTATATCTTTTTAGAGCATGGCGGTGGTTTTATTTTATAGAAATTGTTGAACTCTCATGCTTCACTTATATTATTTTGAAAGTCTTTTAGAACATCATGATAATTCACTTTGGTTATAAAACTAGTCCTAATATGATGGGCATCCAAGATGGATATAATAAAAACATTCATAAGAAGTGCGTTGAATACTATGAGAAGTTTGATTCTTGATGATTGTTTTGAGATATAAAGATGGTGATATTAGAGTCATGCTAGTAGAGCAATTGTGAATTTGAGAAATACTTGTGTTGAGGTTTGTGAGTCCCATAGCATGCAGGTATGGTAACTGTCGTGGAATTATCACGTCAGATGTCCTAGCGTAAGGACTTAGGTGTGGAGCCATCGCAACATAGTTAGCTTGAAGGGTTTAAATGGGACAAGGGATAGAGAGAGATTATACTGGTTCGGCCCCTCGCGGTGGAGGTAACAGCCTAATCCAGTGTAGGGTGGTTATTGCTTGGGCTTCGATTACCAGGAAGTGAATACGCTTAACCTAGTTCTCGATCTCTTTCTTTCCTGCGTTAACTAGCCACCGGGTCGTCCCTTTATATACAAAGTTTAACGCCCGGCGGCTTACACAGTCCCGGCTGGCTCATAGACAACATGTCTGGCTCGGTGACTAACTAAGCATGCCTTACAATACAAGTTTATTCTCATGGCGGTTCATCCTCCCGGGCCATAAGTAGCCTTTGGGTCTTGGGCCGTTAGCGGGCTTGTTATGAACCGCCACCTTCGTGGGTTATCTCTGGTGGTATGACCCGGCCCCTCCTGGGCGGTTCATACCCAGTAGTTATATCCCCGACATTAGGCCCCAGGTTGATTTGAACTTGTTCATATCAATCTTCAACACCTGACTTGTATAATCTGCATCATTTGTTGTAACCTGCCATGACATCAACTATTGGAATCTTCTTAAACCGCCATGACGTCATTTTGCCTTAACTCTGCATGAAGCCCGGAGCATCTTAACTAATCTTTATCTTAATGAACATCCCGAAAATCGAGGCATCCCTATAGCCATACGACGATTTCAGCGTCCTCGATTCCTATGCATGCCTTGTATTTGCCCCCCTTATAAATAGGGATAGGGGTCTCTCTCATTTTTTCCCTGCTTCCTTCTTCGTCTTCCTCCTCTCAGACGCACGAGTGCTCGAACTCCGTTGTCGCGACCTCTAGCTGCCGCATCAACTTGGGCCACCGCATCGACCTGACAAGACCAGAGAACTCCAGTGCACCACCGCTAATACTCATCAGCTGTAAGCGTGCCTCCCCCTCTCATCTCAGATCTTCCTTTAGGGTTTGTGATGTTCATTGGTTTTCTTGCTGTTCTTCCTCACCTTCTTCAACTTCTACAGCTTTAAATCTGGATAGGTCGTAGATCTTGCGCAGAAGTAGTTTTGTCACCATTTTCATCATAAAAATAGCATCTCTCTGTAGAAAACCACATCAACACATCAAAGTTTTTTGACTGCCGCCACCTTAGGCTTTACTTTCACTGCCTTTTTTGAACTGCCTCAGATCTGAAATTATAGCGCTAGCTTGTGAAATTTGTTTGTCTGCCCCTTATGAAAATTTTCACATGATAGATTTAAATTCCTAAAACTGCCATGGCGGCTTATGACATAAACCGTGACCCGCCATATTGCATTAGGCCCCACTTAAGCCGCCATCATCCTCTTAAGTCCATAATCCGACCATCTTCCGGTTTAACAAAGCTGGCTTGTTTCGAACTGAATCTCTATAGCTTTATCCTTGTATAGCAGTTAAAACGACAACTTGTAACTCACAACATATCTGCTGGTTTAATGACATCTTGAATTGCTTTATTTTAGGCCGTGCACCCAATCATGACCAAGACAGTTACATCATGCGACTGGGTTCCATCCATTGTTACTGAGGCAATGCTTGAAGACTATGTAAAGATTGGTTTCTTACCGGCCAAAGATGTCATTCACTGGCGTGCTCCTAGTCCGGGTGAAGCCAAACCTCAGCCGCAAGCCGACGAAGTTATTGTCTTCACTAATCACATGAACCGGGGCTTCTCACTGCCCTGGTCAAAATTCTTCCATGATGTTCTGCATTTTATGCAACTTCATCCTCAAGATATTGGGCCCAACTCCATTTCCAACATTTGTAACTTCCAGGTCTTCTGTGAAGTATACCTTCAAGAAGAACCTAGTGTTGACCTCTTCAGAGAGTATTTCTATTTGAACCGCCAGAATGAATTTACTGACGGCCCCAGCCAAGAACTCGGAAGGATCTCAATTCAGCGTCGCAGATACGCCATTTTCCCTTATGCTTCACTTCCAAGCCATCCCAAAGACTGGAATCAAACCTGGTTCTATTGCAAAGACACTTCTCCTGCTGATGAAAATCCCTTACCAGGCTATCATGATCAACAGCTCAACCCAAAGCATCCTCTTCCCGGCCGGCTTGCCATTGGTGAACGGGCCAAACTTGCACCTACCTTGGTTAGGGCATTACCGGGCAACAGTTTAACCGGAATTGATCTGGTTCGGTGCTGGGTAGCTTGGAGAATTATACCCTTAAGTCGCCGGCCCGGTATGATGTGCACATACACTGGTGATACCAAGGACCCATTGCGTTACAATTCAAAGCGTTTGACTGATAAGGCTATCAATGACATGACCAAGACTCTTCTCAATGAGACATTGGAAAGCTGCAGCAGAGTGGGTCTGAATCCCTTCTGCATACTTAACCCGGCACCGGAGGTATGCTTGTCCAGTTTACATACTTCTTACCTCACTGCTCGTAGAATCTGGAAATCCTGACTTTTATTGTAAACTTTCTCAGGCTGGATCCGCTTTTTGGGATAAGAGATACCATGAAAAAGCTGCCAAGAAGGCCAGAGCGAAGACCAAAGCAATGAAGAGAAGCAAAAAGACATCCACCGCTTCTGATACGTTTAATGTGGATGAATCTGAAGAGTCAGAGGTAGACCTTGTTTCCCTTGGATCCTTTTTCATCCACCTTATTGACACTGATTACTATCAGGACGACGCGGAGAGCAACCAAGCGCTTGATGACGAGGCAACCATTATTTCCTCTGACTCAGAGCCCTTGCCAAGACAGAAGATTCGACGCGTGATCCGAAAAGTAAGGTTTTCTAACCCTTTAGCAATCCCGGAGCCACATATCTCAAGTATCCATTTGTAGTTGTATAAGATCAGGATATAAGTCTGAACGTCCATTACCGTGGACACAATATTCGAATATATAACTTCCCTGTAGGGGTGCACCACGTTACCCAACACGCTCGATCACTCTGGCCGGACACACCTTTCTGGGGTCAATGCCCGCCCTCGGAAGATCAACCGTCGCAGCCCGACCTAGGCTCACCAGAGAGGTCCCCGCCGGTCTACATCCTAAGCACTCCGGGGTCTGGGCCCGTCGCCCGTTGCACTCCGGGTCGTTGTGCGCAAGGGGATACCAGCACCACCGTGAAGTGGATGGCACGATCCGGCCCGGCCACAATGCTGAACTGGACGTCTGACAAAGCTTCGGCTGATACTGCGACGTCGATGCCCATAACTATTCTCGTGTGGTGGTTAGTGCGTAAAGGCCAAAGGCCAACTCAGAACAAATACCCAAACCATAGTGTATTATTAGCTTGTGGAGACGAGCAGAGACTCACGATCGCAAGTAACCCCGTCGCCCCATCTCGTGGACTTACAACAAGGGCTCAGAATGCCCGGTCATGCCATGTTATTATCTTGCGGGTGCTCTCCGGGCCCGCCCGACTTTCACCAAGGTCTCAAGTAAAGTCAAGGTAACCGTGTGTCCAAACATCAAGGGAAAAACCCGAGGAATCACCCCCGGAGGATTCCACTCAATGTAATCATCAAGGTGAACGTAAGAGGGACCACCCTCAAGGTTCACACTTGAGGTGTTGAACGACATAGCCGTATCGGGAATGGTGAAAGAGGAAATCACCCTCGATGACCACGACCGAATAGCTACATTACAGAATTATCATCAGGAGTGCGTTATGAGGGATCACCCTCGGCACTCGATAGTAGCTCTGTAGAGTCGAGCAACTAAAGGGGCGTGATGTGATGTGAGGTGTCGGGCTCTGGTCGTCGATCACATCGATCGAGGCGTCGATGATGAAGCAGGGGCAACAAGGACAAGTGGGGGTTACTGATGGATCACTAACCAACCTATACTAAGTAGTTTAGGATAAGCAGGTAGGTAACAATAACAGGTAGAAAAGCAGGCTATGCATCAGAATAGGAGCAAACAATAACAGTAGCAAAATCTAATGCAAGTATGAGAGTATAGAATGGGCGATATCGGGATGATCAAAGGGGGGGCTTGCCTGGTTACTCAAACAAGAAGGAGGGTCATCGTCGACGTAGTCGATCGCAGGGACATCAGCATCGGTCTCGGGGTCTACCAGAGAGAAGAGGGGAGAAGAAACAGTAAATACATAGCAGACGAGTGCATAACAGGACAACAGACAGAGCTAGGCATGTTCTAACGCAGCGCTAGGTGATACTGGTGAAGGAGGAAACATCCGGAAAAGTATTCCCGGTTCCGGTCGTCTGTCAGACAAATGAACCGGAGAGAAAAAGTTTAATGTTTGCTATGCCAGGGACGTGTGGCGGGCAAACGGACTGCGTGTTCAGATTCGTCTCGTCGTTCTGAGCAACTTTCATGTACAAAGTATTTTCATCCGACATACGGATTATTTTCTATGATTTTCTAAAGTATTAGCAATATTCTGAAATTACTGGAATTATGTGCAATTATTTGTATACTCGGAGCAGCTAGCCACAGTCAAAGACATGTGGGGCCCCTGGGCTGGGTTGACCCAGTCAATGCTTGACTGGTCAACCAGTGAACAATGCATGTGGGCCCGTATTTAAAATTTAATTATAATGGAGGGCCCATGTGTCGGTTGCACAGGTAGCTAACTAATTAATTAGAAAAACTAATCTAATCCTACCAAACACTAAACAAATCCTAGCACTAATCCAAAGCGTTGGCTAGCTCAGGCACGCACAGGAGCACGCATCCCTTGTGCATGAGCATTGGATGCTCGTCGGCTCGCATGCCTGGTCGACCATGGCCGAAGCGCATCCCGACGAGCGTGCACACATGGCCGTGGGCCGACGAGCAGCGGCGAGTTCGGTCGCGGCAGCAGCGTGACAGCAGTAACAAGCAGCGGCAGCAGGACAGCAAAGCAGCAGCGGCAACCCAACAACATCAGTAGGCGATGGCGGGCTTCAGCAGTAGCGGCGGCTGAGCATCAGCAAAAGCAGCGGCAGCCAGCTTGAGCACTAGCAGTGCATGAGCCGCAGCAGCAAGGCAGCAGCGGCTGCGGGCAAGGGAGGCTACGGGCGCGCTGCGGCACGCGGAGGCGAGGCCTAGGACGCGCAGCCACGCGCGGGCGGTCGCATCCAGAGGGCACGGCCGGTGCACGCAGGGGCGCAGGGGAGCACAACGGGAGTGGTGGTGAGCACGAGCTCCCACAGAGATCTGGGCGCACGGTGGTGGAGGCATATGGCGACGGATTCGACGGGAAAAAGGGGGAATCGGATGAGGGCCTCACGTTGCGCCTGTAGAGGTACACAGCGGGCTCGGGGAGGCTCGGGGACGGTCGGGGTCGAGCAAATCGACGATGGCGGCCGGCGATTCGGTGCAGCTCCGCTCGATTTGATGCTCGTGAAGGACGAAGTCAATGGTGGCTGTCCTCCTGGTCGCGGTCTCAGGGCTTGGGGAGGCCGGTGGCCGCGTCTGTGGAGGCGGCATGGCGGCGGTGTCGCTCGGGCGGTGCGAGAAGAGGAGATCGCGGCACGAGGGAGAGGAAGGAGATGCGGCTAGGGTTTCGCAGGAGGGAGAGAGCAACCTTGTAGGGCGCCAAGGGGAGTGGATGGCCGCCCCGTGGCCATCGGCGCCGTGTACGGCCGCCCTCTGTCCACGAGCTCCCGATGAACAGAGGAAGGGGAACGACCTGGCGGTGGGCTGGGCCTGTCTAGTGGCCAAGGCCCAGGGGAATTAGTGGGGAGCGATTTTGTTTTCTTTTGCTGATCGGGTTTTTTCCTTTTCTTTTGTTTAACTCCCTTTTTTGCCTATGTTTGCATTTTCTATTTGTACCAAAAGAGTTTTGTTTTGAGCGAAACGTGGCACATAATTCTAACACAATAAATTGAGATGGAACAAAAAGTATGGGGTCAAAAGGAGTTGTCTAACTATTTTTAAAAACTGAAAAGGTCAATTTCAAATGATGTTGGACCACTAAATAATTTCCAGGGCCACTTTCGGAATCCAAAAGAGGTTTGTTCCAACATGACAAATATCCAGCGAATATTTGCCACACTTTGAACATTTTATGTTTCATGTTTGAAAACTTTTATTTTGGACTTTAATTTAAATTTGAATTTGGACCGGGTTCGAACCAACGAGAGTTTAACAGCAGTAATCATGATGACGTTGCATCATTAGCAGGGAATTATTATAGCTTAATTATCCGGGCGTCACAATTCTCCTCCACTACAAGAAATCTCGTCCCGAGATTTAAGGGGTGGAGTAAGGGGGAAAGACTGGTAGGACGGAGCTCGACACAAGATAGGTACCTGGGGGCTATCTTAGTGAACGTGACACAAAGGCATCTCTCGAGTTGAAATTTAAGGAAATCCTCGAGAGCACGGTAAGGAGGTGCAATATGAAGCTTCAACCGGTTAGGCAATCGTTCATTGCCTGAAATAGAGGGTGAATGGGGTTTAGAGCAATGGGAATAAGTATGGCGTTTGATACTAGAATAGATCACTAGGAAGGTGGCTCGTGATTAGCATACGAAGCCAAGTGCAAGGAACAATTTTGGAGAACAAGGATGTACAGGAGAGTCAGGTTTCGATCCTGGGACCTGTGGGTTATGGGCCCACCATGTGGGTTAAAAGCAGGAAGGGTGCTAACATTTTGCATGGTCATGATAGCAAGGCAGTTCAGAGGATAGCTTGTCAGTTATGTTGGCAACAACGTTGGTACCAAGGGCGAGGGATGAAGAGAACCATTTTCCTGCTCGTTGAAACGAGGCAGACCAATAGGCAAAGTTTTCATCCATCATTGGTTACCGGAATGTCATCAACAATAGTAACAAGGTCTTACTGACAGAGTTTGTACACCAAGGTGTTTACATAAGCAGCGATTTATCACTGCTCAGATATGTTAGTTTATAAGAAAGGTTAAACAAAACAATGGAAGGGGAAAGTGTAGACTCGAATCAGTCATCGGTGTTCTCGAGTGTCTAAATACTCAGAACCCGTGGAAAATTGGAGTCGGCGAGAAATAATAGTTGATCAAGAACTTATAAGAAGTTATGTAGTTCCATGATATTCTTGAGATACCAGAGGGTAACACTCAAAGGTATATCAATGTAGAGGTTGAACAGGTGAAACGATCTGAAGAAGACAAGTACTTTAACTTGTCCGATAAATGGATCAAATAAGAACAATATGGTCGGAACCACGATTTCAAAGGACCAAACATAGATACAAGATGGACTTATCACAAGGGGATTATTATTATTATAACAAGAAGCTTCCATGATAAGTTCCACATCGGGTCTGTGGGCATGAACACAAAGGTTCAAGGTCGACTCCCACTTCTCTAATGCACAACTTTCCATTCACCTCTCGCATTCGAAGAAGTTGTAGAATTTGAAAATTTATCCGAAGAAACACCAGTAGATATAACTCGCATAATCTTCGGGTTCACATGGATTTAGGTAAGACAAAGATTCAACCCATCGGGGCATCTGAGGAACATATACCACAAACTTCACAAGTAAATAACTCAATCCCGCGAGTAGAGCATGGTTCATGAAGCAGAAGATACAATTTACCAAGGCATTATGTATCCGAGGAAAAGCTCACAAGGTTACTATATATGAAGGATGCTGTCGGATAGAACCCCACAAAGGATCTAGTGGTTCACAAGGGATCTGATGTGAGCATCAGTACTCAAACAGAGTTAGAAAGGATGCAAGGATATCATATTATAGAAGCAACTGACTAATTCAGAGTTCAAATGCAAAGGAATTACAATTTTCAAAATCAAGGGATCAGAAGCAAACGCTCTGACCAAGGATGGTTAAGTTGAATAGACTTAGGGCACAATCGATGGAAATCTGATTGGCCGAAAACCAGCTCATGTCTGGGAAGACGTCTGAGCCGGAAAGATAATCTGTAAGGATCAATTGATGATTGCAACACAGACATATCAAATCGAAAGACTCGAGGTGATAAAGACAAAGGACGTCGATGGATACTGCTAGGCACTTGAATTAACCAGAGTGTAGGCAGGTAAGACCTTCTAGAGCAATAGGCGATAGAGGTTATCGAAAGCTCGGATTGTATTAAAAAGTATCTTATGAAGCATAAGAATAACTGGGGATGAATGGATACTCGATAAGAGCGAGTAATTATCCGTAGGGGTATTCATGCGGCAAGGACTGCAGGGCAGCAAGCATAAAGGATCCTTGGAACATCGAAGAGTATTTCAGGACATCTTGTAATAACAAGAGCAACTGGGGATGAAGGTATGAACGACAACATAGGTAGTTACGCATAAGGATTTGTCGGTGGCAGGGATTGCAACGACGAAGGGCACAAGGGTCTCGAGAAAACTTCGGTGAGCATCTTCAGAATCTTCTGGTGCACCAAGTAATCATCTGGAGTGAGGGGCTCTCCGGGAGAAAGTATTTACGAGAACCTAGAGTTGTTAGCAAAATCAATAAACCCGAATAGAAGAGAGATCAGATTCCCAAAGTAAGGACGAGGAATAAAAGATCCTACTACCACCCAATGGCGACGTGGGCCCGTAAGCCACACAGCCATGTTAGTAAAACAATTTTTCAAAGACTAGAGTTGGAAAGGGGGATCCTACAGGCAATCGGCTCTGATACCAACTTGTGACGCCCTCGATTCAATCATACACTAATCATACACGCAAATGTGTACGATCAAGATCAAGGACTCACGGGAAGATATCACAACACAACTCTAGACACAAATTAAAACTATACAAGCTTTATATTACAAGCCAGGGGCCTCGAGGGCTCGAATACAAAAGCTCGATACACAAGAGTCAGCGGAAGCAACAATATCTGAGTACAGACATAAGTTAAACAAGGATGCCTTAAGAAGGCTAGCACAAAAGCAACAACGATCGAAGAGGCAAGGCCTCCTGCCTGGGTGTAGCGACCCGACCTCAGATGGTCAAGTCTCTGTGCTTCCGTGTCATCCCTGGATCGGTAATGATGACACACACAGTACTCGAAGGATTTATAACAGAGTAGCAATCACACACTTATTACATCGAATGTCTCAAAAGAGAACTTATTACAATAATATGGCTTAAGGCCTTCTAATGCGATAACAGCGGAAGGCTTGGAAGATAAAGTGAGTCCATCAACTCCAACGGCATAGCGGAGCTGCACGGCAACGACCTATCGAACCTTACTCCTCGTCTGAAAAGTCTTCAACATAATACGTTGCAGCCCGAGAACGGGTCAGCACATGGAATATGCTGGCAATGTAACACAAAAGAGCAATAACATAGTAATGCTACCACTACATGCATACTTAGCTGGTGGAAAGCTCTATGGTTACAGTTTTTGTGAAAAGCCAATTTTTCCCTACAACAAAGGAATATATTTTTAATTTAACTATCATGGTGGTTGAAACATCATTGAGAAGGTAACCCCAACTCAAGGATCCCAATTAAGATAATTAACATCCTAGCAATATTAATTTAGAGTGATGAGATACATGTGAATACTCAAGTACTAGATATTCAGAATTGTCCATAACTGGGGACACGGCTAACCATGATTAGATTGTACACTCTGCAGAGGTTTGCGCACTTTTCCCCACAAGACTCGATCGCCTCCGTTGATTTCTCGCACTACATGGTGTTTGAGAAACGGATGATCGAGACACAGTCTTTCAGAAACATTAACTCTCTACTCTGGGTAGACCATACCAAACCTACAAAACCCACTACCTGCTGATCTACCTCTTCAAGAGCTTCACGTAACTTACTCAACTATGCTAGAGCCCATAATAGCTTGTGGCTGCACACGGAAGTTTCTAGCATGAATAAACTCAGTTCAATTTGAGCCTGGGTGGCGGTCCATAGGAAGATCACACGGTAACCCCGGGATTTCCAAAAAAAACATGCAATCACTCGATACCCCAGGTGCCTCAATCCACCCAGATGTGTATTAAAGTTGCCACCTTAAGTAAACCATTAATTAAAATCTCACATCTGTCATGGAAACACTCAAACCCAAACCACGTCTACGAGCATAGCATGGCAATATAAGCAACGCGTAGAAGTAACTCCCAAGGGTTTGATAATAACCAGGGCAATAGGTTCTACCTCAGCAACTACTTCCCAACCCACAAGTTAAAGGCATCCTAATCATGCAATGTTTGAGGATTGAAACTAATGCATAAAAACTGGGTATGGACAGAGTATGATCAATGTGTTACTTGCCTTGCTGACGATCCGTGAATCCTAGAGACTCGTAGTAACACGCTTTGCACTCCGGGAATTCTATCGCAAACAAACAATAACACACATAAGCAACAGGCAAAGATGCACAAGTAAAACTCCAAATAAAAGAGTTTGACCGAAGAATTCAACTTAAGAACTCCGGTTCGCAAAAAGAATCAAATCAAACGGAGCAACGAAACTCAAACAGCGAAAGAAATAAGATCCTTTTACTAATCTGAACTAGGGTCAAATTTTACAGAAACGAAAACTTGTTTGAGTTGATTATTCAGAAAGAGGATTTCGAGATGAAACTCCAGGCGCTTGAATCGCCTGATTCCGATAAACGAGCGAAAAGATAAACAGGTTCGAACATCGGATCAGAAATCGCGATCAGAATAATCGCGGAATAAATCCGATAAAAAGAAAAATGACGAACGGCTAAATGAACGAACGTTCGTTAGCAGAAACTAAACAATGAACACGTTCGTTAAAACGAACGAACGAGCGAACGCTCGCTAAGTAAATAAACCGAAAAATAAAACCATTATATATAAAAAAACGAACTAGGGTTTTCTAAAAAAACCGAAGGGGTTTTATTCGGAAAAAAACCGGCGGCGGGGTGGCTACCTCCGGCGAGGTCGTCCGGCAGGGCGGGTGGCTCCGGCGGGGCTTGGCGAGGGGCGGCGGGGTGGCGCGGGAGGTGGCGGCGGCGGCTCGGGCAGGGCGCGGGCAGCGGCGGCTCGGCTCGGGCACTGCTCGGCGGCGATAGGCGGCAGCGGTGGTGGCGGGTGGTGGTGAGGGCGGCGCGGCGGCGGTAATTAACGAGGGGGGGGGCTCCGGCTAGGGGAAGGGGGCGCCCGGGGAGGAGTCCGGTTCGGACTCCACTCGACGTCCGTGCGGCGCACGGCGGCGCGCGCGGGAAGGCGGCGGCGAGGCGGGCCGGCCTGGCTGGGCCCTTGGCCCGGTCGGGCGCGGGTTCTATTTTTTTTAAATAAACGTTCCGCCGACTAAAAAAAATCCTAGAAAAATAAATAAAAATCTAAAAACTCCAAAACAAGTTTTCTCCGTCTAAATGGAATATTTAGAAAGAGATGAACTTTTCTTGGCCCTTAAAATGCAACTTTTAAAACATGCAAATTTTTCTAGGGCAAATAAAATTCTGAATAAAATCAAATAAAAACCAAATAATGATTTTTAACATCTTTCTTCCGATATTTCAATTATTTTGGAGAAGTCATATTATCTCCCCTCATTTATTTATTTAAATTGAAATATTTTTCCGGAGAGAAAAATAATCAAAATCAAAATCCTCGTCTTCATTATTTGATAAAACTCAAATATGAAAATCGGAAAATCCCCAACTCTCTCCGAGGGTCCTTGAGTTGCTTAGGATTTCGAGGATTGCAAACAAAAAAGCAATAAAATATGATATGCATGGATGATCTATGTATAACATGCCAAATTGGAAATTTGGGATGTTACAAACCTACCCCCCTTAAGATGAATCTCGCCCTCGAGATTCTTGTTGGCTAGAAAATAGGTGCGGATGGTCCTTGCGAATATCCTCTTCTCGCTCCCAGGTGGCTTCCTCCTCGGTATGGTGACTCCACTGAACTTTGCAAAACTTGATAACCTTGTTGCGAGTGACTCGACTGTCAAAATCAAGAATCTTTACTAGCTTCTCCTCATAGGTTAGATTATTATCCAGCTGAATCGCCTCCAAGGGCACTGTATCATTCAACGCTATATTGGCCATCTCAGCATGACACTTCTTCAGCTGTGATACGTGAAACACATCATGAACTCCTGACAATCCTTCAGGTAACTCCAGCTTGTAGGCAACTTCTCCCATCTGTTCCAAAATACGATATGGTCCTACAAATCTTGGGGCTAACTTTCCCTTAACTCCAAAACGTTTTACTCCCCTCAAGGGTGATACTCGCAGATAGGCTCTGTCTCCAATTTCATAGGTTACTTCCTTGCGTTTTGAATCTGCATAACTCTTTTGTCTGGACTGAGCAATCTTTAGTCTGTCTCTAATCAGTTTAACCTTCTCCTCTGATTCCTTGATCAAATCTGGTCCAAAGAACTGTCGGTATCCTACCTCATCCCACATCAATGGTGTTCTATATCTGCGTCCATACAGAGCTTCGAAAGGTGCCATCTTCAAACTGGCCTGGTAGCTGTTGTTATAAGAGAACTCCACGTACGGCAAATTGTCATCCCAACTAGATCCATAATCTAGCGCACAGGCTCTCAACATGTCCTCCAGAATCTGATTGACTCTCTCTGTCTGTCCATCTGTCTGCGGGTGAAAAGCGGTACTGAACTCCAATCGGGTACCCAAAGTCTGGTGTAGTTGATGCCAAAACTTTGAAGTAAACTGTGTTCCTCTATCTGATACGATGCTCCTCGGAACTCCATGCAAACATACGATCCTGGACATATATATCTTGGCCAACTTTGCACTTGTTGTTTTCACTGGGATGAAGTGAGCTACTTTGGTCAAACGATCCACAACTACCCATATAGAATCATATCCTACCTTGGTTCTGGGTAATCCGGTAATAAAGTCCATACCAAGTTTGTCCCACTTCCCTTTGGGTATTGGCATAGGCTGTAACAGTCCTGCTGGCTTCTGATGCTCTACCTTCACTCTCTGACATACATCACATACGGCTACATACTCGGCAATATCCTTCTTCATACCAGTCCACCAGAAACGTTCCTTTAAGTCCAAATACATCTTGGTGTTTCCGGGGTGAATCGAGTATGGTGAGTCATGGGCCTCCTGAAGTATTAACTTCCTGATCTCCGAATTGTTGGGCACATAAATCCGGTCCTCAAACCACAAGGTATCGTGCTCATCCTCGCGAAAAACTTTGGCTTTACCTTCTCCCATCTTCTCTCTTATCTCAGCAATCTCTTTGTCATCCTTCTGAGCTTATCGAATCTTGTCCAACAACGTCGACTGAACCTCCATTGTTGCAAGAAAACCTCTTGGAACAATCTCCAATCGAAGTTCCATGATCTCCGCAGCTAACTCCTTTGGCAATCCTTTGCTCTCAAGGATATTAGCATAACTCTTCCGGCTCAAAGCGTCTGCTACGACGTTGGCTGTTCCTGGATGATAGTGTAGCTTCATATCGTAATCCTTTAGAAGTTCCAACCATCTCCTCTGTCTGAGGTTCAACTCCTTCTGTGTGAAAATGTACTTCAAGCTCTTATGATCCGTGTACACATCACAACAGTTTCCAATAAGATAATGTCTCCAGGTCTTCAACGCATGCACTATGGCTGCTAACTCCAAATCATGCGTGGCATAGTTCAACTCGTGTGGCTTCAGTTGTCGTGAGGCATATGAAACAACTTTTCCATCCTGCATAAGCACATATCCAAGTCCCAAGCGAGAGGCGTCACAATACACTTGAAATTCCTTATATATATCTGGCAAGATCAGCACTGGGGCTGTAGTCAATCGTTTCTTCAACTCCTGAAAGCTTGTCTCGCAATCCTCTGTCCATTTGAACCTAGTATCCTTCTTTAACAATTCAGTCATTGTCTTAGCAATCTTGGAAAAATTCTCAATGAATCTCCGATAATATCCTGCCAGTCCAAGGAAACTGCGGATCTCGCCAACTGAAGTGGGTGCCAACCATTCAGTGACCGACTGAACCTTACTGGGATCTACTGCTATACCCTCTCCTGATATAACATGCCCAAGAAATCCAACTTCTTTCAACCAAAACTCGCACTTGCTGAATTTGGCGTATAACTGGTGTTCCCTAAGTTTCTCGAGAACCAAACGCAAGTGTTCCGCGTGCTCCTCTTCGTTCTTCGAGTATATCATAATATCATCAATAAATACCACAACAAACTTGTCCAAATACTCCATGAACACCTTGTTCATCATACTCATGAAATAGGCAGGGGCGTTAGTCAGTCCAAATGACATGACCGTATACTCATATAATCCATACCGTGTGGTAAACGCTGTCTTTGGTATATCCTTCTCTCGGATATTCAACTGATGGTATCCTGATCGTAGATCAATCTTCGAAAACACCTTAGCTCCTTGTAACTGATCAAACAGGTCATTAATCATCGGTAAGGGATACTTGTTCCTTATCGTTACTTCATCCAGAGCTCGGTAATCAACAACCATCCTCAGGGATTTATCCTTCTTTTCCACCAAAAGTACTGGGGCTCCCCAAGGTGATGAACTTCTACGAATGTAACCTTTCTCCAACAACTCTTTGATCTGCTTCTTAATTTCCTCCAGGTCATTTGCTGGCATCCGATAGGGTCTCTTGGATATTGGCCCTGTACCTGGCAATAGCTCTATCAAAAAATCGATGTCTCAATCCGGTGGCATACCTGGTAACTCTTCGGGGAAAACATCCGGAAAATCCTTTACTACAGGTACTTCCTGCTGTACAACTCCCGTGAGGGCGTTTACTTGGCTCCTCCTAGGCACATGCCTAGATACATACTTAATCCTTTTCCCTCCGGGGTGGTAAGATAAATTGACTTGCTAGCACAGTCAATACTTCCTCCATACTTTGACATCCAGTCCATACCTAATATCACATCCAATCCTTGCGACTCCAAGATGATTATGTCAGACGGAAAAACATGCGTGCCAATGATTAGGGGTATCTGGGTGCACCATCTGCTAGCCATGTACTCTGCTCCAGGCGAGCTCACTAAAAGAGGGGTCCTAAGGGTTTGGGTTGGTAACTTAAACTTTTCCACAAATCCCCTTGATATGTATGAATGTGATGCACCAGTATCAAAAAGAACAATAGTGGTAAATGACTGAACCAAAAACTTACCTATTACCGCGTCCGGCTACTCTTCAACTTCCTCCACGTTAATGTGGTTCACTTGTCCTTTGTTGAATGGATTGGGCTTCTTCCCAGTGCTCCCATTTTCGTTTCCATTCTTTCCTTCAGGGCAGTCATTGGCATAGTGCCCTGTCTTCCCGCACTTATAGCAAATAACTTGGCTTAAGTCCCTCTTTGCGGGTGTAGATGGATTAGAGCGATTCTGATTATTGTTGTCTCCGTTCCCATTCCCGGTCTTCGCACCATTATGGTTATGCGATCCTCCTCCAGTATGGTTATGACCTCCATGGTTATGAACAAGTCGTCCCGAGTTCGGGGTTAAGCGAGGCTTCTGGTGAGCTCCTGAGTTGTATTTCCCTTGTCCATACTTCCTCTTACGGCTCTCAATTTGCTGCTGCTTTCCTTCAATCATTAGAGCCTTATCTACCAACTCCTGGTAGTTGTTGAAGGTTGCCACCATTAACTGCATGCTCATCTCATCATTCAGCCCTTCCATAAACTTCTCCTGCTTCGCGGCATCTGTGGCCACATCATCAGGGGCATAGCGTGATAACTTGCTAAACTCATCCACGTACTGGCCAACAGTACGGTTCCCCTGGCGTAAATTGCGAAACTCACGCTTCTTCATCTGCATAGCTCCAGTCGAGACATGGGCAGTACAAAAAGCCTGCTGAAACTGGGCCCATGTGACAGTGTCGATAGGATAGGTGGCTGTGAAATTCTCCCACCATGCTGCTGCAGGTCCGTCCAGTTGGTGTGCGGCAAAACACACCTTCTCAGCATCTGTGCATCCTGCGGTGGTTAACTCCCTTCCAATACGGCATAGCCAATCATCTGCAACTATTGGCTCGGTGCTACTGGAAAACACCAGCGGCTGTAACCTTAAGAAACAGGCTAGGTTATCCACTGGCGGCGGGTTGTTGTTGGCATTGTTGTTGTTGGCATTGCCCTGGTTCTGACTAGCAATTGCATCAAGGCATTCTGCTGCTGGATCAACTAGGTGATCTCCGGTGGAAAAACAAAATCGGGGTCTCTTCTCGGAGGCATCTGATGGGTTTAGATGGAAGAGATTAGAATAGAAAAAGATCTAGGGGAGAAACACTACTCATATGCATATGAGGCAAACACAAGCATTCATTCAATCAATCAAGCAAGGGCATACAAAACGGTCTGGGACTATCGCAAAAGTGCTCAACTACTACTAGTTACATGGGGGAATACTACTATTATATGGTGGTCATCTAAAAATTTTGATCGGTGGAAGACTCCATGATGTCTGCTCCAGCTTCATCTTCATAGTCATCATCACTTGGATCTGAATCGGTGTCGTCGATGATGATGTAATTTTCCGGACAAGTGGGATCTCCTTCCTCTTCTCCAGGGGCTGGTCCTCCCATGAAGACTCCGATCTTCTCGACTAGGTCGTCATTCTTCTCCAGTAGGGTCTTGATTTCCTCCTCATATTCATCGCATGTAGACTTGAGTTCTTTCTCCAGCTCGATGATCTTAGTTTTCGCCTTCTTCATCTCCATCATGTCTGCGCACATCTGGTTCTCCTGACATCGAATGTGCTGGTTTAGCTCCTGGATAAAAGCTGCGACAGATCTATCCTTCTTGGTGCTGATCATCTCCCATTGTTCATCTCGGCGCCCACATATTTGATATGTGGTGTCTTTAAGCTCCCTGTTGTAGACTTCTCCAATGCGTCCCATGGTAATATGAGCTGCCATACTCTTGCCAAGGCTCCAAGTGGGTGCTTCGAAAGAAAACTCTATGGGTTTGGAAGTTGGCGAGAATGTCCTTCCCGGAA
Organism: Triticum timopheevii; assembly: GCA_963921465.1. Lineage (NCBI taxonomy): Eukaryota > Viridiplantae > Streptophyta > Magnoliopsida > Poales > Poaceae > Triticum > Triticum timopheevii. Next base: position 386,698,553 of record OY997274.1, read on the forward strand.
CTCGTACTTGAATCATCCAGCGCTCTTCTTCTAGTAAAGTGGCGTTGTACGTCCCGGTGAAGCTTGGTATTGCAATATTCAAGTACCAAGTGACTTCCTTCAAGTGGCGTCCAAAAGGTGTGTCTTCATCCGGTTGTGCAAACTTGTTCTTCATCTCCTTCATCCTAAAGAGTGGAAAATGGAGAGGAGTCAGAAATGAGTAGAGAAGAGTGACCTATGGTTTATCTTAGTGGTCGTGTCCTACACTCAGCGTGTGCTCTGATACCATCTTGTAGCGACCCGACCTTAGATGGTCAAGTCTCTGTGCTTCCGTGTCATCCCTAGATCGGTAATGCTGACACACACAATACTCGAATGATTTATAACAGAGTAGCAATCACACACTTATTACATCGAATGTCGCAAAAGAGAACTTATTACAATAATATGGCTTAAGGCCGTCTAATGCGATAACAGCGAAAGGCTTGGAAGATAAAGTGAGTCCATCAACTCCAACGGCATAGCTGAGCTGCACGGCAACGACCTATCGAACCTTACTCCTCGTCTGAAAAGTCTACAACATAATACGTTGCAGCCCGAGAATGGGTCAGCACATGGAATATGCTGGCAATGTAACACAAAAGAGCAATAACAGAGTAATGCTACCACTACATGCATACTTAGCTGGTGGAAAGCTCTATGGTTACAGTTTTTGCGAAAAGCCAATTTTTCCCTACAACAAAGGAATATATTTTTAATTTAACTATCATGGTGGTTGAAACATCATTGAGAAGGTAACCCCAACTCAAGGATCCCAATTAAGATAATTAACATCCCAGTAATATTAATTTAGAGTGATGAGATACATGTGAATACTCAGGTACTAGATACTCAGAATTGTCCATAACCAGGGACACGGCTAACCATGATTAGATTGTACACTCTGCAGAGGTTTGCGCACTTTTCCCCACAAGACTCGATCGCCTCCGTTGATTTCTCGCACTAGATGGTGTTTGAGAAATGGATGACCGAGACACAGTCTTTCAGAAACATTAACTCTCTACTCTGGGTAGACCATACCAAGCCTACAAAACCCACTACCTGCTGATCTACCTCTTCAAGAGCTTCACGTAACTTACTCAACTATGCTAGAGCCCATAATAGCTTGTGGTTGCACACGGAAGTTTCTAGCATGAATAAACTCAGTTCCCTTTGAGCTTGGGTGGCGGTCCATAGGAAGATCACACGGTAACCCCGGGATTTCCAAAAAAACAGGCAATCACTGGATACCCCAGGTGCCTCAATCCACCCAGATGTGTATTAAAGTTGCCACCTTAAGTAAACCATTAATTAAAATCTCACACCTGTCATGGAAACACTCAAACCCAAACCACGTCTACTAGCATAGCATGGCAATATAAGCAACGCGTAGAAGTAACTGCCAAGGGTTTGATAATAAACAGGGCAATATGTTCTACCTCAGCAACTACTTCCCAACCCACAAGTTAAAGACATCCTAATCATGCAATGTTTGAGGATTGAAACTAATGCATAAAAACTGGGTATGGAAAGAGTATGATCAATGTGTTACTTGCCTTGCTGACGATCCGTGAATCCTAGAGACTCGTAGTAACACGCTTCGCACTCCAGGAATTCTATCGCAAACAAACAATAACATACATAAGCAACAGGCAAATATGCACAAGTAAAACTCCAAATAAAAGAGTTTGACCAGAGAGTTCAACTTAAGAACTCCGGTTCACAAAAAGAATCAAATCAAACGGAGCAAGGAAACTCAAACGGTGAAAGAAATAAGATCCTTTTACTAATCTGAACTAGGGTCAAATTTTACAGAAACGAAAACTTGTTTGAGTTGATTATCCGGAAAGAGGGTTTCGAGATGAAACTCCAGGCGCTTGAATCGCCTGATTCCGATAAACGAGCGAAAAGATAAACATGTTCGAACATCGGATCAGAAATCGCGATCAGAATAATCGCGGAATAAATCCGATAAAAAGAAAAATGATGAACAGCTAAACGAACGAACGTTCGTTAGCAGAAACTAAACGATGAACACGTTCGTTAAAATGAACGAATGAGCGAACGCTCGCTAAGTAAATAAACCGAAAAATAAAACCAATCTATATAAATAAACGAACTAGGGTTTTCTAAAAAAACGAAGGGGTTTTATTCGGAAAAAAAACCGGCGGCGGGGTGGCTACCTCCGGCGAGGTCGTCCGGCAGGGCGGGCGGCTCCGACGGGGCTCGGCGAGGGGCGGCGGGGCTCGGCGAGAGGCGGGGTGGCGCGGGAGGCGGCGGCGGCTCGGCTCGGGCGCTGCTCGGCGGCGAGAGGCGGCGGCGGTGGTGGTTGGTGGTGGTGAGGGCGGCGGGGCGGCGGTATTTAAGGAGGGGGGGGGGGCTCTGGCTTGGGGAAGGGGGCGCCCGGGGAGGAGTCCGTCTCGGACTCCCCTCGGCGTACGTGCGGCGCACGGCGGCGCGCGCGGGGAGGCGGCGGCGAGGCGGGCCGGCCTGGCTGGGCCCTTGGCCCGGTCGGGCGCGGGTTCTATTTTTTTTTTAAATAAACGTTCCGCCGACTAAAAAAATCCTAGAAAAATAAATAAAAACCTATAAACTCCAAAAGAAGTTTTCTCCATCTAAATGGAATATTTAGAAAGAGATGAACTTTTCTTGGCCCTTAAAATGCAACTTTTAAAACATGCAAATTTTTCTAGGGCAAATAAAATTCCGAATAAAATCAAATAAAAACCAAATAATGATTTTAACATCTTTCTTCCGATATTTCAATTATTTTGGAGAAGTCATATTATCTCCCCTCATTTATTTATTTAAAATGAAATATTTTTCCGGAGAGAAAAATAATCAAAATCAAAATCCTCGTCTTCATTATTTGATAAAACTCAAATATGAAAATCGGAAAATCCCCAACTCTCTCCGAGAGTCCTTGAGTTGCTTAGGATTTCGAGGATTGCAAACGAAAAAGCAATAAAATATGATATGCATGGATGATCTATGTATAACATGCCGAATTGGAAATTTGGGATGTTACACTGGGACCTCCTAACTACTCCTGGTCGTCGGCGGTCTTCACGTAGCAGCATCCATCGGCGGTGGCATCTGGCTCCAAGGATCCACCATCTGGTTGCATCAACCGGAAAGAAGGAAGAAGGGGGAAAAGGGGGTAGCAAAGCAACCGTGAGTACTCATCCAAAGTACTCGCAGGCATCAGATCTATACTAAGTATGCATCTGTATCAAATGGAAGGGTTGTATGTATGGACTGAACTGCAGAATGCCAGAATAGAGGGGGAAAGCCTAGCCTATCGAAGACTAGAATCTTCAAGCAGCTCCAAGCATCTTGCAGCATGTAGAAGAGTAAAGAATAGCAGTTTATAATTAACAAACATGTTGTAACATTAATGCCCAGAGATCCTTCCTCGACTCCCTGCGAGAAAGCAATCCCGGAGCCACATATCTCAAGTATCCATTTGTAGTTGTATAAGATCAGGATATAAGTCTGAACGTCCATTACCGCGAACACAGTATTCGAATATATAACTTCCCTGCAGGGGTGCACCACGTTACCCAACACGTTCGATCACTCTGGCTGGACACACCTTTCTGGGGTCAATGCCCGCCCTCGGAAGATCAACCGTCGCAGCCCGACCTAGGCTCAGCAGAGAGGTCCCCGCCGGTCTTTATCCTAAGAACTCTGGGGTCTGGGCCCATCTCCCTTTGCACTCTGGGTCGTTGTGCGCAAGGGGATACCAGCACCACCCGTGAAGTTGATGGTACGATCCGGCCCGGCCACAATGCTGAACTGGACGTCTGACAAAGCTTCGGCTGATACTGCGACGTCGATGCCCATAACTATTCTCGCATGGTGGTTAGTGTGTAAAGGCCAAAGGCCAACTCAGAACAAATACCCAAACCATAGTGTATTATTAGCTTGCGTAGACAAGCAGAGACTCACGATCGAAAGTGACCCCGTCGCCCCGTCTCGTGGACTTACGACAAGGGCTCAGAATGCCCGGCCGTGCCACGTCATTATCTTGCGGGTGCTCTCCGGGTCCGCCCGACTTTCACCAAGGTCTCAAGTAAAGTCAAGGTAACCGTGTGTCAAAACATCAAGGGGAAAACCCGAGGAATCACCCCCGGAGGATTCCACTCAATGTAATCATCAAGGTGAACATAAGAGGGACCACCCTCGAGGTTCACACTTGAGGTGTTGAACGACAGAGCCGTATCGAGAATGGTGAAAGAGGAAATCACCCTCGATGACCACGACCGAATAGCTACACTATAGAATTATCATCAGGAGTGCGTTATGAGGGATCACCCTCAGCACTCTATAGTAGCTCTGTAGAGTCGAGCAACTAAAGGGGCGTGATGTGATGTGAGGTGTTGGGCTCTGGTCGTCGATCACGTCGATCGAGGCATCGATGATGAAGCAGGGGCAACAAGGAAAAGTGGGGGTCATTGATGGTCACTAACCAACCTATACTAAGCAGTTTAGGATAAGCAGGTAGGTAACAATAACAGGTACAAAAGCAGGCTATGCATCAGAATAGGAGCAAACAATAACAGTAGCAAAATCTAATGCAAGCATGAGAGTATAGAATGGGCGATATCGGGATGATCAAAGGGGGGGCTTGCCTGGTTACTCAAACAAGAAGGAGGGTCGTCGTCGACGTAGTCGATCATAGGAACATCAGTATCAGTCTCGGGGTCTACCAGAGAGAAAAGGGGGGGGGGAGAAACAGTAAATACATAGCAGGCAAGTGCATAACAGGACAACTGACAGAGCTAGACATGTTCTAACGCAGCGCTAGGTGATACTGGCGAAGGGGGAAACATCCGGAAAAGTATTCTCGGTTCCGGACGTCTGTCAGACAGATGAACCGGAGAGAAAAAGTTTAATGTTTGCTATGCCAGGGACGTGTGGCGGGCAAACGGACCACGTGTTCAGATTCGTCTCGTCGTTCTGAGAAACTTTCATGTACAAAGTATTTTCATCCGACGTACACGGATTATTTTCTATGATTTTCTAAAGTATTAGCAATATTCTGAAATTACTGGAATTATGTTAATTCGAATTTTAAACAGTGCAATTATTTGTATACTCGGAGGCAGCTAGCCACAGTCAAAGACACGTGGGCCCCTGGCTGGGTTGACCCAGTCAATGCTTGACTGGTCAACCAGTGAACAGTGCATGTGGGCCTGCTTGTCATACACACAGAACCTTTTAGTATTTATTTAAAATTTAATTATAATGGAGGGCCCATGTGTCGGTTGCACAGGTAGCTAACTAATTAATTAGAAAAACTAAACTAATCCTACCAAACACTAAACAAATCCTAGCACTAATCCAAAGCGTTGGCTAGCTCAGGCACGCACAGGAGCACGCATCCCTTGTGCGTGAGCATTGGATGCTCGTCGGCTCGCATGCCTGGTCGACCATGGCCGAAGCGCATCCCGACGAGCGTGCACAGATGGCCGTGGGCCGACGAGCAGCGGCGAGTTCGGCCAGTCACGGCAGCAGGGTGACAGCAGTAACAAGCAGCGGCAGCAGGACAGCAAAGCAGCAGCGACAACGCAAGAACATCAGTAGGCGATGGCGGGCTTCAATAGTAGCGGCGGCTGAGCATCAGCAAAAGCAGCGGCAGCCAGCTTGAGCACTAGCAGTGCATGAGCCGCAGCAGCAAGGCAGCAGCGGCTGCGGGCAAGGGAGGCTACAGGCGCGCCGCGGCACGCGGAGGCGAGGCCAGGGGCGCGCAGCCACGCGCGGGCGGTCGCATCCAGAGGGCACGGCCGGTGCACGCAGGGGCGCAGGGGAGCACAACCGGAGTGGTGGTGAGCACAAGCTCCCACAGAGATCTGGGCGCACGGTGGTTGTCACGCCCAATATGCGACCCTATCCAAAAGGAACTTGAAGGTCCCACCAAGGATAGACCCGCATATTAGGCGTGACAAGTTGGTATCAGAGCCTCGACCGACCTTAGAAGCCCCCCTTGATCGATAGTGTAGTTTGGCCGCTGTTGAGTCTAGAAGAAAACTGTTTTTGGAGTCTAGTTATATCGGAGAGTAGGAATTCTTTTTACTCCTCAGCCCCTTCGTCGCTCTGGTGAGGAATCTTGATGTGGGTGTTTTGAATTACTCCTCTTCCCGTTCAAATTTTTTCTTTAGGATCACGTGGTTAGTTTCTTGAGTTGTCCATCCTCTTTTGTCCGGTGCATCTCTCGTCAAGCTGATTCGAACCTCTCTCTCTTTGGGAGATCAATCCTCAGCTCTTTTCGATCGATGTTGTTTCCCTGTCCGAAGTTGTCTTTGTTTTTCTCACCCGCCCTCCCTTTTCTTCTCGGAACCGGAGTCCTTAATCGCGTATCCATCCTACTCGTGCGACGTCTTTGTTTTCTTTCCTCAATGATTTCAACTGGTGTTTTCTCTTCAAGATATTCGCCGGTTCTCCCTTCCAAGTTGTCTTTGTTTTTCCCACCCTCCCACCCTCTTCTTCCCGGAGCCTGAGTCTGTTTCGACCATCAATTTCATTTGTGAGAAACATCTTCAGTCTTTCGTAAATTGTTTCAACCGGTGAATTCTCATCTCGTTCGTCATTCTTCATCTCTTTTCTTTTCCGGTGGACTCAATTCAAGTTTTTTTTCCTTTTCGGGTGATCATATTCTTTTTCTCGGCTCAAATGTTTTCCCCTTGCTCGTTCGCCTCTCGCCAGTTTATCCTTCCGGAGTGTTCAAGACATCTCAGGAGATTCGTCTGTATTCCAATCAATTCGAGGTTGTCACCTCATTCAAATATTTCAATTGTTCCGGTGCATCATCTATCTTTTCAACATCCTTTTTCCAACGGTGCTTTTTTTTAGTGGGCCCTAACCTACAGGTCTTTTCCCAGGATCTTACCTGACTCTTCTGATTCCCCCGGAGTTATTTCTCATTTCTTTTCATGTGTGACGTAAGAATGGAGCCCATCAGTCACTTGCCTTCTCCAAGATCTCTTTCAAATCATTTCATCGTCGACTCAACCTCTTTGCTTTTCATTCTCCCGGAGATTCGTCGTGCTAGCTTGATGTTATCCTCTCATATTATTCCTTTTGTCAGATATTGTTTTCTTAACCATCCGGAGCTTGTCAGGAGTTGTTTTCTCTTTCTTTTCACCGGAGGCCATCGTTCTAGAAGAATTCTTCGTCCTCACATTTCAGCTACCGTTATCCAATTATCCCGGTGCTTCGTTCAAGTGTTCCTTAATCAGCTCATGATCTCTTTATTCTTTTGCATCTAAATCCCCTCGACCATATGGGTTCTTCTAATTCTTCTCGGTGATTCATTATCTTTCATCAGTCATTTTGAATTCTCACGGTGGTTCGTTCAAGATTCTTTTCCTTCTTTATCATATTAATCCATTCGTTCTTTTCAATCCTACCGGTGGTTCATGAAGACCTTCTCAAGTTTGCGATATGTCACTTCTCAATCCTTTTCAAGAAGAATAAGTAGTATGAAAAATCCATTGCTTGTCATCAATTTAATTTGATGAAGGATAAGCATACAATGAATCTTATTCTTATTTCCTCAAAGTGATTAATCCTTTTTCTTCGGAGTTTGTTCTTGATGAATAAATTCCAGTTCCAAGTGTTTCATCTTTTCTTTTCCGGAGTTCAAATTTCCTCGACCATTTCGTCGGAACCTCCATCTAAATCACCGTAAGCTTTAATCTTATTCTTTCATCCTTCATTCCTATCTCATCATCCTTTTGTCACCGGAGTTCTTCATGGTGGTTCTTCATGATTTAATTCATTCTTCAAGAGTTCATCAAGTGTCATCCCATCCTCTCTAGCTCGTGTTCTATTCCTCCATGTTTCAGCCGGAGTGCTGTCTAAATCCTTTCAGACTTATTCGTTTCTTTTCTCATTCTAACCACTCCGGTTAGAACGAGTCGTTTCATAGTCTATCTGTTTCCGTGGGTTTTCGATTCTCGGCATCCTCGTCGTTTCTCTTTTCTTCTCGAGTGCTCTCGACTCTGTGCTTCTTCTTTTGAGTTCTTGTTTCACCTCATCCCTTTTCCCTTCCGTCTCGGTCCTAAAATCTCTGGACGAGATCTCTTGTTAGTGGAGGAGTGTTGTAACGCCCCGGATTCGTTGCGCTAGGTGTCTTCCAGTTATTCGCCGTCGTTGCCATGTCATGTGCTTGCGTGTTGCACTTTGCCATGTCATCATATGCATTTCATATCATGTCATCATGTGCATTTCATTTTGCATACGTGTTCGTTTCATGCATCCGAGCATTTTCCCCGCTGTCCGTTTTGCAATCCGGCACTCCTATGTCCTCCGGCGTTCCCCTTTTGTCTTTCGTTGTGAGCGGGTGTTAAACGTCCTCGGAATGGAACGAGGTTTGCTAAGCGGCCTTGGTATAGCACCGGTAGACCGCCTGTCAAGTTTCGTGCCATTTGGAGTCCGTTTGATACTCCAACGGTTAACCGGGTAACCGTAAAGCCCTCTTTTGTTGCAGCCCAACACCCCTTCCAAAGTGGCCCAAAGCCCAGCAAACTCCCCTCCATGCTCTCGGTCGTTCGATCACGATCGCGTGGCTGAAAACCGCTCCTCATTTGGACTCTCCTAGCTCCCTCTACCTATAAAAACGTCCTCCTCCTCCATTTTTCGGTGCAAACCCTAGATCAAACTCCACCCGCCGCCGTCGGACAAAAATCCGGGCAGCGGACGTGTCTGCCCGCTCCGCCGGACCAACCCGCCGCCGCCACATGTCCCGGGCCGGTCCCCAGTTCGCCGCCGGCCCGCGAGGCCCGTGCGGGGCCCGCCCGGCCCGCGCGCCCGCCGCCGCTCGCCCGCGCGCCCCGCGCTCGAGCCGCCTCCCGCCGGCGAGCTCCTCCCCGCCGCCCGGCCTTCCCTCCGGCGCCCCGCCGCCTCGGCGCCGGCCACCACTGCCGCCCTCCGCCGCCGGCGTCCGGCCTCTGCCGCCGGCGCCCCTGCGCCCCCGTGCCCGAGCCCGTCCGCCGCCCCGAGGCCCAGCCGGCGCTGCCCCGCTCCTCGCCCACCGGGGCCGCCGCGCCTCCCTATGGCCGTGCGCCCCGTTGGCGCCTCGCCCAGCCTGCGCCGCCGCCGCGCGCCCGGCCGCCGCCGGCCCCGTGCCACGTCCTCCTCCGCCTCCCCGCGCCCGGATCCGGCGAGATCCGGCCCGGATCCGCCAACTCCGGCCCTCCCCAGCGTCTTCCCCGCAACTCCGGCGAGAAATCCGGCCTGCCTCGGAATCCGTGCCGAAGGTTGACTTTCCCCCCCGAAATTCCACTAAGTCCCAGTATTTGCACATTATCATGCCATGTTCATCATGTTGTATCTCTGCATCCGTAGCTCCGTTTTGCGCGTGTAATATATCAAATTGTTCGGCTCGACGGGTACTTCATTTCATTCCATTGCATCATTTTCATTTGAGCTTATCTTGATGCCCGAAATACTGTTGGAAGAGTGCATGTTGATGTTAATCTGCTGAAACTGTTATAACTTGCTCATTTATCATTTTTGCCATGTTTAATGTGTGCATCCTATGAGGTTGAGCTCTACATGTGTTTTGATTTATGCCATGTCATCTTTCCAGTGGTGCCAACCATGTATTTTTGTGAGTTGTGTGCTGAGTGCATCGAGCTTATTAAGTGGGGTACTTGCTGTTGCTGTCTTCCTGACAGATTCTGTTATATTTTGTTGCTATGTTAACATGCTTCTACTAATCATTCTATACATAATCTGGAGATGTTCTATAAATATGTTTTGATCTACATGTCTTGCTCTATCCATTCATGCCCTTGGTTGCATTTATAGGTTGCTGTAGATTGTTCATATCTTGCTCCAAAGTTGCTAAATGATGTTGTTGTCAGCCTGTTAACATCAAGTCCAATGTTTCCATGATTGTTTCCTAGTGATCCATGCACCCTATGAACTTGTTCTTGCCATGCTTAGCTTCACAAACATGTCTTCTTACTGTTGTTTGCCTTGACATGCCATGTATTGCTCTGTGGTGAGTGGTTCAAGCTCACCAACATGCCTACTTATTGTTGTTCCTGCCATGTTTAAGTCTGTAATATAACTTGCCATGTTTACATGGGTGCCATCATATTTTCTGATCCTTTTTGGCTCATGGTAAGTAAGGGACTTTTGATCTATGCTTTTAGTAGATTCATGCCATGCCTTTGGTTACCATGATAAGTTCCTGTAACATGTTGTTTGATAGCTCTAAACATTGCAACCTGATGTTATTTCTGCTAAAGTCTAAAACTGTTATTATTTGCAATCTTACCATGTCTTTTTGAGCATGTTCTAGTAGTTTCTGGAGATAGCTCAGTGTTCATGTTTTGTAGTGCTTTACCTGTACTTCATGCCCATGCCTTTTGTTCTTATGTTGGGGTGCTGTAGCATATTGTTTTGATGCTTGTAATATGCCTAGTTGCTGTTATGGACAGATTGTTGCTATGACTTGTATAGAATGTATGTGTTGCACCGTTGCTCCGTTTTGAGTGTGCTCTATACGAAACTTTCTTGATTTTGCATGTAGCTTCATATTATCATGTTGCATCCTTGTTTTGAGGTGTTTTCTTGATGTTTGTATGTATTTTGCATCAATGCCATGCTTAACTTGTTTTGCTCATATCTTCTAGGCCGTAGCTCCGAATCTAATGAACTTTATATGTAACTTGACTAGAATTTCGTGTAGATCATCTTGGTGCATCTTAACTTGCTGTTTAACAACTTGAACATAATGTTTATTCAGTTCTACACCAATTTCGAAATTTGCATATGAGGACTTACCGGAATTGTTATATGTTGTTTCCGGCCTCATTTAAACTTGTCTTGATGTGTTGTTCTTATTTGCATCATCTCTTGCCATGAGTAGCCCCATGTAGCTTTGTCATGCATCATGCTTGGTTGTGCATCATGCCTTGTTCATGTGTGGTGTGTTTACCATGTTGTGTGCTTCTTCTCGATAGTTCCCGTTTCGTTGCGATCGTGAGGATTCGTTCATCTACGCTTGGTTCGTCTTTGTGGCTTCATCTTCTTCATGGACTCGTTCTTCTTCCTAGCGGGATTTGAGGCAAGATGATCGCTACCCTGGATCTCACTACTATCATTGCTATGCTAGTTGCTTCGATCTATCGCTATGCTGCGTTACCTATCGTTTGCTCTTCAAGCCTCCCAAATTGCCATGAACCTCTAACCTTTGACACCATTCCTAGCAAACCGTTGTTTGGCTATGTTACCGCTTTTTCTCAGCCCCTCTTATAGCATTGCTAGTTGTAGGTGAAGTTGAAGATTGCTCCATGGTGGACAGGGTTATGTTGGGATATCACAATATCTCTTATATTATTAATGCATCTATATATTTGGTAAAGGGTGGAAGGCCCGGACTTATGCCTGGTGTTTTGTTCCACTCTTGCCGCCCTAGTTTCCGTCATACCGGTGTTATGTTCCCGGATTTTGCGTTCCTTACGCGGTCGGGTGATTTATGGGACCCCCCCTGACAGTTCGCTTTGAATAAAACTTGTCCAGCAAGGCCCAACCTTGGTTTTACCATTTGCCTCACCACCACCTACCTTTCCCTTGGGAGTAATTAACCCAAGGGTCATCTTTATTATAGCCCCCCCGGGCCAATGCTTGTCTAAGTGTTGGTCCAAACTAGAGCACCGTGCGGGACCATTCCTTGGCAACTTGGATTCGTCGGTACCTGTACGCTTCGCTTATCCGGTGTTGCCCTGAGAACGAGATATGTGCAGCTCCTATCGGGATTGTCAGCGCATCGGGCGGCTTTGCTGGTCCTGTTTTACCATTGTCGAAATGTCTTGTAAACCGGGATTCCGAGACTGATCGGGTCTTCCTGGGAGAAGGTCTATTCCTTCGTTGATCGCGAGAGCTTGTCATGGGCTAAGTTGGGACACCCCTGCAGGGTATAAACTTTCGAGAGCCATGCCCGCGGTTATGTGGTAGATGAGAATTTGTTAACGTCCAGTTGTAGACAACTTGACACCAGATCCGAATTAAAACGCATCAACCGCGTGTGTAGCCGTGATGGTATCTTCTCGGCGGAGTCCGAGAAGTGAACACGTTCTTTGAGTTATGTTTGACGTAAGTAGGTGTTCAGGATCACCTCTTGATCATTGCTAGCTTTACGACCGTTCCGCTTGCTCTCTTCTCGCTCTTATTTGCGTATGTTAGCCACCATACTTGCTTAACCGCTGCTGCAACCTCACCACTTTACCCCTTCCTTTGCCATTAAGCTTTGCTAGTCTTGATACCCATGGTAATGGGATTGCTGAGTCCTCGTGGCTCACAGGTTACTACAACAACAGTTGCAGGTACAGGTTATGCGATGATCATGACGCGGGAGCGATGCTTGCTTGCGTTGAGTTCTTCTTCTGCTTCTTCTTCGAACAGGGGATAGGTTCCAGGTCGGCAGCCTGGGCTAGCAGGGTGGATGTCGTTTGAGCTTCTGTTTGTGTTTCATCCGTAGTCGGATGTTGATCTTATGTATGATGTTGTATTCGTGTGGCATTGTATGCCTTATGTATGTATCCCCATCTATTATGTAATGTTGATGTAATGATATCCACCTTGCAAAAGCGTCTCAATATGCGGGTCTATCCTTGGTGGGACCTTCGAGTTCCTTTTGGATAGGGTCGCATATTGGGCGTGACAGTGGTGGAGGCATACATCGACGGATTCGGATGAGGGCCTCACGTTGCGCCTGTAGAGGTACACAACGGGCTCGGGGAGGCTCGGGGACGGTCGGGGTCGAGCAAATCGACGATGGCGGCTGGCGGTGCAGGATGTCGAAGACGAACTCGATGGCGGTGAGTTGGTGCAGCTCCGCTTGATTTGATGCTCGTGAAGGACGAAGTCGATGGTGGTTGTCCTCCTGGTCGCGGTCTCAGGGCTTGGGGAGGCCGGTGGCCGCGTCTGTGGAGGCGGCATGGCGGCGGTGTCGCTCGGGCGGTGCGAGCAGAGGAGATCGCGACACGAGGGAGAGGAAGGAGATGGCTTGTAGGGCGCCAAGGGGAGTGGATGGCCGCCCTGTGGCCATCGGCGCCGTGTACGGCCGCCCTCTGTCCACGAGCTCCCGATGAACAGAGGAAGTGGAATGACCTGGCGGTGGGCTGGGCCTGTCTTGTGGCCAAGGCCCAGGGGAATTAGTGGGGAGCAATTTTGTTTTCTTTTGCTAATCGGGCTTTTTCCTTTTCTTTTGTTTAACTCCCTTTTTTGCCTATGTTTGCATTTTCTATTTGTACCAAAAGAGTTTTGTTTTGAGCGAAACACGGCACATAATTCTAACACAATAAATTGAGATGGAACAAAAAGTATGGGGGTCAAAAGGAGTTGTCTAACCATTTTTAGAAATTGAAAAGGTCAATTTCAAATGATGCTGGACCACTCAATAATTTCCAGGGCCACTTTCGGAATCCAAAAGAGGTTTGTTCCAACATGACAAATATCCAGCGAATATTTGCCACACTTTGAACATTTTATCTTTCATGTTTGAAAACTTTTATTTTGGACTTCAATTTAAATTTGAATTTGGACCGGGTTCAAACCAACGAGAGTTTAACAATAGTAATCATGATGACGTTGCATCATTAGCAGGGAATTACTATAGCTTAATTATCCGGGCGTCACAGGTAATGTGGTGCACCCCTGCAGGGAAGTTTATCTATTCGAATAGCCGTGATCTTCGGTAATAGGACGACTTGGAGTTGTACCTTGACATTATGACAACTAGAACCGGATACTTAATAAAACACACCCAGACAAGTTCCAAAGACAACCCGGTGATTGCTTTCCCACAGGGCGATGAGGGGAGGATCGCCGGGTAGGATTATGCTATGTGATGCTACTTGGAGGACTTCAATCTACTCTCTTCTACATGCTGCAAGACGGAGGCTGCCAGAAGCATAGTCTTCAATAGGACTAGCTATCCCCCTCTTATTCTGGCATTCTGTAGTTCGGTCCATCGATATTGCCTCTTTACACATATACCCATGCATATGTAGTGTAGATCCTTGCTTACGAGTACTTTGGATGAGTACTCACGGTTGCTTTTCTCCCTCTTTTCCCCCTTTCCCTTCTACCTGGTTATCGCAACCAGATGCCGGAGCCCAGGAGCCAGACGCCACTGTCGATGATGACCCCTACTACACTAGAGGTGCCTACTACTGCGTGCAGGCCACTGACGACCAGGAGTAGTTAGGAGGATCCCAGGCAGGAGGCCTGCGCCTCTTTCGATCTGTATCCCAGTTTGTGGTAGCCATCTTATGGCAACTTGTTTAACTTATGTCTGTACTCAGATATTGTTGCTTCCGCTGACTTGTTTATGTCGAGCACTTGTATTCGAGCCCTCGAGCCCCTGGCTTGTAATATGATGCTTGTATGACTTATTTTACTTTTAGAGTTGTGTTGTGATATCTTCCCGTGAGTCCCTGACCTTGATCGTACACGTTTGCGTGCATGGTTAGTGTACGATTGAATCGGGGGCGTCACAAGTTGGTATCAGAGCCGACTGCCTGTAGGAATCCCCCTTCCACACTCCTTGGCCGAAGTCGAGTCTAGTCACTACAAAACTTTTACTAACATGGATGTGAGTCTTACGGGCCCACTTTGCCATTTGGGTTGTATTAGGATCTTTTACTCCTCGACCTTAAAGCATAACAAATTTTATCACCTCATGGGGAAGTCAATATAACTCCAGCCCCCGAGCCTTCCAACTGCTTGGATCCATCAAAATGAACAGTCCAATATGTATGATCCGGCTTATCCTCAGGCATCTGCAACTCTGTCCAATCATTGATGAAGTCCACAAGTGCTTGAGACTTGATAGCCGCCCGAGGCACATACTTTAAACCATGGGTTCCAAGCTCAATGGCCCACTTAGCTACCCGATCTGTGGCTTCTCTATTTTGAATAATATCCCCAAAGGAGCAGGGCTAACCATAGTGATGGGATGACCAAGGAAATACTGCTTCAATTTGCAACTAGCCATGAACACACCATAAACCAGCTTCTGCCATTGTGGGTATCTCTGCTTAGACTCAATGAGTACCTCACTGACATAATAAACTGGCCTTTGAACCGGATGCTCCTTGCCTGACTCCTTCCTTTCAACCACAACTGCTACACTGGTAGCCCGGTTGTTTGCAGCCGCATATAACAGCAAAGGTTCCTTCTGAATGGGGGCTGCAAGAACTGGCAGCTCAGCCAGTTGCTTCTTAAGTGCTTCAAATGCCTCATTAGCAGCGTCCCTCCTGACAAAACTATCTGTCTTTTTCATCATCTGGTACAGAGGGATGACCTTCTCTCCCAGGCGACTTATAAACCGGCTCAAAATTGTGATACGACCCACCAAATGCTGGATGTCACTGATACACGCCGGTTTAACCAAAGAGGTGATAGCCTTGATCTTCTCCGGGTTAGCTTCAATGCCTCTTTCAGACACCAAGAAACCCAATAACTTGCCTGCTGGCACACCAAAGACACACTTGGCCGGGTTAAGCATCATCTTGTAGGCCCGAAGATTGTCAAAGGTTTCCTTCAAATCCTCAATCAACGTCTCCTTCTTCCTGGATTTCACAACAACATCATCCACATAAGCATGAGCATTGCGCCCAATCTGGCCATGAAGGCAATTATGAACACATCGTTGGTAAGTTGCCTAGGCACTCTTGAGCCCAAAAGGCATAGATACATAGCAGAAGGCTCCAAAGGGAGTGATGAAGGCTGTCTTCTCTTGGTCCTTAACTGCCATTTTGATCTGATGATAACCAGAGTACGCATCCAAAAAACTCAAGCGCTCACAACCCGCCATAGCATCAACAATCTAATCAATACGAGGGAGAGCAAAGGGATCAGCTGGACAGGCCATGTTAAGGTCTGTATAATCCACACACATACATCAAGTGCCATTTTTCTTAAGTACTAGCAACGGGTTAGCCAACCATTTAGGATGAAAAACTTCAATGATGAACCCTGCCGCTAAGAGCTGGGCCACCTCTTCACCGATTGCCTTGCGCCTTTCCTCATTGAACCGGCGAAGTAAATGTTTGACCGGTTTAAACTTGGGATCCACATTAAGAGTGTGCGTAGCAAGTTCCCTCAGTACACCTGGCATATCAGAAGGTTTCCATGCAAAGATGTCCCAGTTCTCACGGATGAACTCGATGAGCGTGCTTTCCTATTTCTAATCCATATTCGCACTGATGCTGAATTGCTTTGAAGAATCGCCAATGAGAAAATCAACGAGCTTAGTATCATCTGTCGACTTAAACTTCATTAAGGGCTCATTCTCTGTTGTTGGCTTCTTCAAAGGTGTCATATCTGTCGGGTCAACATTGTCTTTATAAAACTTAAATTCTTCCGGGTGCAAGCCAACTCAGCATAAGCAGCATCACCCTCTTCACAATCCAGAGCGATTTTTCTATTGCCATGCACCGTGATGGTGCCCTTGTGACCCGGCATCTTAAGCTGCATAAACATAACACGGTCGTGCCATAAACTTGGCGTAAGCCGGCCGCCCAAACAAAGCATGGTATGGGCTCTTAAGTTTCACCACCTCAAAGGTTAACTTCTCAGCTCTGGAATCATTGTCATCTCCAAAAGCCACTTACAGTGTTATCCTACCCACAGGATACGCCGACTTACCAGGCACCACCCCATGAAAGATAGTAGAAGATAGCCTAAGATCCTTCTCAATCAAATTCATACGACAAAAGGTCTCATAATAAAGGATGTTGATACTGCTGCCTCCATCCATGAGCACCTTTGTAAGTTTATACCCTCCTACCTGTGGAGCAACCACTAGCGCCAGCTGACCCAGATTGTCAACCCGGGGCGGGTGATCCTCTCTGCTCCATGTAATAGACTGCTCAGACCACCTTAAGTATCGGGGCACCGCTAATTCAACAGAGTTCATTGCCCGCTTATGGATTTTTTGATCTCTCTTGCACAGACTTGTAGTGAACAGATGATACTGACCAATGTTCAGCTACTTTGGATTACTCTGATAACCAGACTGTTGTTGCTAGTTTCCTTGGTTAGACTATTGATTAAAACCATCTTGATTGCCTTGACCCTGAAAGCCAGAGCTTGAACCGCCACCACCAAAGCCAGGTGCATGAGAGCCGGATCCATAGCCGCCATTTGGGCCATGATTGAAACAATTGGAATTCCTAAACTCCTTCATGATGTACCAATCCCTCCACATATGACCAGATGGCTTATCGCGCGTGCCATGCTTTGGACAAGGTTGATTCAGCATTGCTTCAAGGTTGAGTCTTGACCCTTGGGGCGGCTTTCCCTTGCGATGCTGATTATTGTGTTGCGTATTGGTATTAGCCACAAAATCAAAATTACCATCAGCCTTACGCTTACCGTTGCCAGCCGGCTTGCGCCGCCGGGTTATGCTGCTGCCCTTTTGTATTGCCGCCCTTCTTTCCCTTCCCTGGCTTATCATCATCAGACTCGAGATCCTTGGTACTGTCAGAGTCAACTTATTTGACGAGAGCCACCATTAACTCTCTCATATCGTTGCAGTGGTGCTTAAGCCGCCCCAGCTTCTGCTTAAGAGGGAGGAAACGACAATTCTTCTCTAATATCAAGACTGCAGAACCGGCATTGATACTATCTGACGAATGTATGGTTGATGAGATCCGGCGCACCCAATGGGTTGTTGACTCTCCTTCACCTTGAATGCAAGAATACAAATCCAGAATTGGCATAGGATGCTTGCATGTGTCCTTGAAATTTTGAATAAAACGCCTCTTTAACTCTGCCTGGGATCTAATAGAATTAGCGGGCAGGGTTTTTAACCACGTACGAGCTGGCCCATCCAACATCATGGTGAAGTAATTAGCACACGCAGCATCGTCGACATCCAGCATCCCCATGACCATCTCATAACTTTCGATCCAAGCCTCTGGGGGCTGATCCGTCATTTAATTAGGCACCTTAAAGGGGCCCTTGAAATCCTTAGGCAAGCGCTCATTACGTAGAGCCAGCACCAAACATGGCACACCCAAGGTTCTAGAGGTCGCTCCTGCCTCCACGGACACTGAAGGATAAAACGAAGATTGCTGTTGAGCCGCTAACTGAGCCGCCAGCTCCGCCTCACACCGCGCTCTGCCCTAGTCTACCAAAATCTGAGCATCATTGCCGACATGCAGCGGGTCAGGCCTGCGAGGCTGGTTGCAGTGTCGCTCACTGCTTGACACGGCCGGTTCATCAATGTGCCTGCTATAACAACTGCTTGGATGAGGTGTTGAGTGGATACGATCACGACTGTATGAATAAGCCGCCTGCTGGGCCACAACCGTCTAAAGAAGCTCTCCGGCTCTCCGTATTTCCATTGCCGCTGCAAACTCATCCTGAGCCGAGAGAGCTGCTAGTCGTGTTGCCGCAGCTATCATGTTATCCAAGGGATTAGAAATATGCCCCGGAGGTGTTGGAACATGCTGATGAGGGGTTACGTTCAAGCGTGGTGGATCTGTAGCCCGTGGATGAACCGGTTCTCCTACCGCTGGCGCATTAGCGGTCCGATTCATACCGGGCGGGTTACTGGGTCCTGCCCAGGCGTGTTGGAAATATTCCTTGCATCGTAAGTTGGGGGCAGCCGGCTCACATGCCTTTTGTTGAAACCAGCGTTTGACACATCCATGCCCAAGCTTAAGCACAAGCACTCCGCCTGAAGCCGTTCTGCTTCCCTCTACAAGGCGGCTCGCTCTGTTGCCATCCGGGTGTTCTCTGCATTTAACTCCTCCTTGGCTTGTGCTATCTCGTCACACAATTTTGTAACCTATGCGTTATGCTGAGCTTGATTCATCGGGTTAACCTGCGCTATTAACAACATTATCAGAGCATCCAATAGATCAGACAAAACTTGAGCCGGCGGGCGCACAGGGCCTCCTACCACGAAAGTCGTCCCTATTGCTAACCCGGAGATCATTGCCGCTGCAGTGGTAGAGTCCTGCGCTGGCTGTGTACCGGCCATGAAGACTATGACCTGGTGTGGCGGCTTGTAGGGGTCTGGAATACTGTTGCCATCGGAACAGCCCCCAAGCCCACCATCTGTCAGTGGGAAACGACATCTATGGGATCACAAGAATCCCTACTACAGTTGTGGGGCGCAGGGTTGTGAGAAGAGCAGGATTAACAGTCAGCACAAGGATCGTTTACCCAGGTTCGGGACGCGAGGATGCGTAAAACCCTAGTCCTACTTTGGTGGATGTATTGAGTGTTCTTGAGCTCTCGAACTAGCTATGGTGACTGCATGGTTCAAAAGAGCCGAATCCTTCTCCAGTACGCCATGGGCCTCCTTTTATACGCGAAAGGGGCTGCCACAGCGGCACACAGGAGGTGGAAAGGTCTACAGTGCTACGATCTTATCGCTCGTATTACTGGACAAGACGCATTTAATGTGCAGCTTAGGTGTCCCCTTGGTTTATTGGGGACGGGGGCGAGGCCCATCCTGTCCGTTGCCGCTCCTCCTCGCTTTGACACGCGCCCTGATCAGCGATGCATGCGGCGCCATGTAGGTAGGCAAGCAGTTGAGGTGGCGCGGTGGTGGAGCCTCCACGAAGATCTGCATGCCGCCACGCAGGTGTGTGCCGAGTTGGCCTGGAAGCTGCATGTTGCCATGCATGTGCCTGCCTAGCTGGTTGGGGCTGGCAGCTGCATGTGAACGGCGGTGGGGATTTGGTTGGTGCGGGCCTAGCAGTGGCCCCGCTGACGCCCTTGGCAAGGGTCTTGCCGGCTGGCCCGGCAAGGGTCCTGCCGTGGCACACTGTCGTCCCCGGCAAGGATCTTGCCAGGGGTCTTGTGGGTTTCCTCAGCAAGGATCTTTGTCGAGGATTGCTGCCTTCTAATCCTCATCTGATCTTGAATATTCTTTGTCTTCACAAAGATCTGCATGCCACCATGGAGGTGCCTCCCGAGCCCTGGCCCGACGTAGTTGATGGTGTTGAAGACCGTGGGTTCAAGGGTGGCTCACTCCGCTGGTGTGGGTGAGCTGCCCCGACAAGGGTCTTGCCGGGGAAACCTGCTTCGTCCATCTGCACTTTGTGGCCTTGGTCTTTGATGTTGCGTTGTTTGTCTTGTGCCCTCGGCTTCTCTCCAACTCCCCTCCTTTGCCCTGCTATGTGCGGCCATGGCGCGTGGCTCTAACTGCTCGTGCACAAGTAAAGGGGTCAAAAGGAGAGCCCCTACTTTTGTACACTGATAGGAGCCCCCGGGCATGGGCCACACATAAGTGTGACACGTTGTTGGGCCAGGCCTAGAACGGTGCGCGGGCAGGCGGGGTGGATTTTACCACCGTAACTGTTTCGTCTACTGCGCTTCCCACGACCCACGTTGAATGCGTGAAGTAGGGGTCGCACGCGTGTGCGTGACCGAAGCACGCTGGCGTCATCTTGTGGTGGACAGTAAAGAGGCGGCTTGCATGTCCCCTCGAGGCCGCAGGGCCACCGCTCATTTACCCCCCTTACTTAGGAACCGTCGCTCCACGCGTCCCACTGTGCCTGTCTCTTGCGCCACGTTCGCTGCATGCATGATGCGGAGTGAATGACAGGCGCGTGGGATATGGGAAGTTGCGCGTGTGTGGGTCGATTCCCACGCGCCTTCAATTGAGAGGGGAGGGTGGTCGACGACCCCGCCCGTTGTCACTTCAATGGGCCGGATTGGCCGAGAGGGGCGGCCGAGCCTCGCCCCCGCCCCTTTATAAAGAGGGGAGCGGGAGGAACGACGCCTCTCAATCCTTCGTCATCCGCTTCTCCCCATTCCTGCTTCCTCCTTCCTTCTGTCATGGCGAGGGGGTGTGGCGATGCCTCATCGGTGGCGGCGAGGGTCTCGGCTAGACAACACATCGCTCCTCCCCAAGAGCTCGTGGTGGCGGAGCTCGCCGTTAGTGGAGGGGGAGGGGGCATGGTCGAGGCCATCGCGGTGATCGAGGGAGAGGAGGACGGGGCGGCAGATCGGCCTCGCCTTCGCCAGCGCCCCCCCCCCTAGTGGAGGGCCATGTCGGGGACAACCCTTACGAGTTCTTCATCTGGCTTCGCCAGCCGCCGCGCCGTCGTCTTCGCCTCCCGACTCCATTTGCGCGAGAGATGGAGCTGGATCCGATGCAGGTGTTGTGGGAACAGCGGCACATGGCCCGATGTCGAGTTCCCCGCCCCTCACGTCATGTATCTTCGTCGAGGGTGGAAGACTTTTGCCCGTGTCCACAGCTTGACGGTGGGGCTTGTTCTCTACTTCAAATTAATGGAGAATGGCCTGCTCTTCATCAAGGTCTTTGGAGATCTTGGAACTCCCCTGAAGTGCTGCGTGGAGAGCTCCTCCGACGACGGAAACACTTCTTCAAGCGAGAGTGATGAGGAGGATAGCAGGGCAGATGACGGGGATGAGTCCGACTAGGCGTCAGGCGCCCCGCGCCTGGGCATGTGCGGCAGCAGCAGCATCTGCACCTGGCTGCTCCTCCAGCGGAATTTGCCGGAGGAGGGGCCAGCTCCTTGAACTTCTCGGGGTCGTCTCCTCGGACGGCTGGCGTAGGAAGGTCGGAGAAGGCGAAGAAGGCGGGTGGCGGGCCGTCAAGTTGGAGTATGCGGGCACCGACGCCTTCATAGTGTATTGACGGACCACTGCCTCATCTTCCAGCTCTTCCTCCAGTGCCACCACCGCTGACCCTCTTCTAGGCGACCGTCGGCGTGTTCTCTTGGCGCCTTCTGCTGCTCGTACCTTGCCTAGGCGCCCCTTTTGCCCTTCTGCTTTCTTGTTTTATTTCCTGAGGAGAGGGACAAGAAAGGGATTATGGGCACCTTATCTTTTTTTAGTCTGTAAGCCTTTGGGCCTTCGTTAAGTTTAGAACTTGTAATCCCCATGCTCATGTTTTTCATTTCGTATGCACTGTACCTATGCGGGATGTTTTTAACGAAAAAGGGATGTTTGCCGGGTTTTTCGTTTGTGGGTGAACCCCACGTCAAGGAGTGAATCCTCGTTATTATTTAAGATAAACGTTTTCCGCCCGGCAACAGGCCTTGCCGTCTCCCCACTTCGCTCGACCTTTCTCACGCCTTTGGCGGAGGCAGGGATGAGGTGGGCTTAGGCTCCTCGTTCCATTTCCTTGTTGCCACGACTACGACCAAATTTGGACCCAGGAGATAACTCTAGGGTACGGAAAAAGGGGAGGACGGTAGCCTAGAAATAAAACGAGGTTTCACGTATCCCAGTCCATAACGAAATGCATGATAGAGGATAAAAGACTTAGCTGGATCTGCAGCCCCTGGCAACCTTGGCTTGCCGTGGGTGGATCCTTGTACTTGTAGCCCCCGGCAACTTTGGTTTGTCGGGGTCGGGGCGCCGATCCGTTCCCTTTCTTCCAGACAGCTCGGCAGAAGTGCTTATGTGCCCTACAAACCAAAGAGGACAGAGAAGAACAGAGAGACGCGCACTCGACCTCTAAGCTAGGGGTTAGCCGTCGCCAAGCACTATCAACCCTAACCGAGGAAGAGACTCGACCTAGCATGCATGCTATAACTTAGCGCGCCAGCGCTTCATTTATTTATGCTCAGGGTCTGCGCTTGGCTTTGTACAAAGGGTTACATGCCTTGCCGGCAAGGCTTGTACAAAAGGTGGCTTGCCGGGAGGCCCGACAGCCGCGCCTTATGGGTAAAACTTGCGAAGATGCTCGATGTTCCAGGAGTTACTTACTGGAATGGCATCTTCGGTCTCCAGGCGGACTGCGCCGGGCCTGGTGACTCATGTTACCCAATAAGGGCCTTCCCACATCGGCGTCAACTTGTTGGAATTCTTGGCCGACTGAGCGTGCCGAAGAACTAGGTCGCCTCTTCCTCAAAGCTCCGGGCATGAACCTTGTGGCTATGGTAGCGGCGCAGGGCTTGCTGGTAGCTGCTGCTCTCACAGTCGCCCGAAGATGATCTTGCTCAAGGAGCATTGCGTCATCTTGCCGCAATCGCTCTTGCTCAAGCTCATAAAAAACGAGCACTCGAGGTGACCCGTATATGAGTTCCATGGGGAGAACTGCTTCTTCCCCGTAGATCAGGGCAAAGGGTGTCCGGCCAGTGGCTCGATTTGGCGTCATTCTGATCGACCAAAGAACCGCCGGCAACTCGTCAATCCAGCACCTTCCATTCTTGCGCAGCCTGTCAAAAGTCTTCGTTCTTAAGCCTCGCAGAACTTCAGCATTTTCTCTCTCCACTTGGCCGTTGCTCCGTGGGTGTGCCACGGAAGCAAAACAGACCTTGCTGCCGAGATCCTCAATGTATTGTATGAAGGCATGGCTTGTGAACTGTGTGCCGTTTTCGGTGATGATCCTGTTGGGTACCCCAAAACGGCAAACTAGTCCCTTGAAGAATTTGATGGTTGACTCCGTTGTCACCTTCCTCACTGCTTCCACCGCTGGCCACTTTGTGAACTTGTCGATTGCAACGTACAAATACTCAAAGCCCCCGACGGCACGAGGGAAAGGGCCCAATATGTCGAGCCCCTAGACTAAGAAGGGCCAGGAGAGAGGGATGGTTGGAAGGGCTTGAGCTGGTTGATGAAGCTTCTTTGAATGGAACTGGCACGCTTCACACTTGGTTACTAATGTCGTCGCATCCTGGAGGGCGGTGGGCCAGAAGAAACCTTGCCGAAAAGCCTTGCCGGCAAGGGCCCTCGACCCTATGTGGGAGCCACATATGCCTCCATGTATCTCTGCCAACAGCTCTAGTCCTTCCTCCCGGGAGATGCACTTCAATTTCACCCCATTCGGTCTTTTTCGGTACAAGACATTGTCAATCAATTGGTACAGAGCAGACGGGCGGGCTACTCTCTCTGCTTCTTCCTGCTCCTCAGGAAGCTCCCCTTTTTCGTGGAATCGGACGGCGTGCTGTGCCCATACCGGAGCTTGTGGCTTGACGACAAGGACCAAAGGCATCTCTTCTGCCACGGGAGTGTCCGTCTCTACGGCCATGGCCTGAGGCCCTACCGGAGTCGGTTGCCCCGTGGCAGGATCGCCATCCACGACAACATCTTCGCCAGCAGCTCCGGGGAGCTCGGTGGGGAAGTACTTGCCGGGGCCTAGCTTCCTCCTCTTGTTCTGCCTGGCTGATGGTTCAACGAATGGTTGAGTTAACTGAAGCACAAAAGTACCTGGTTCCATAGGTAGCTTGAGGGCATCGCGCTTTGATAGGTAGTTGGCAACGTCGTTTTCCGTCTGAGGGACATGCTCTGCTTCTATACCGTCAAAGTGCTCCTCCAGTTTCCACACCTCATCCACGTAAGCTTCCATCAACGGGCTCTGATAATCTTTGTTTATCTGCCTGACGACGAGCTGTGAATCACCCCTAACGATGAGCTTTTTGACTCCGAGGTCCACCGTGATCCTGAGACCGGCAAGCAAGCCCTCGTACTCGGCGGTGTTGTTAGTTGACATCTCTCGGGGAAAGTGCATTTGGATGACATACTTGAGGTGCTCTCTGGTGGGTGCGATAAGCAGCACACCAGCACCGGCGCCTTGTAGCGAAAAAGCCCCATCAAATTACATGATCCAGTTGCGGCTTGTTTCCTTGCTGGGGAGAGTGGTCTCCAGTACCTCTTCGTCGGGCGTTGAGGTCCATTCTGCAACGAACTCCGCCAAAACTCTGCTCTGAATCGTCGAGGTGCTTTTGAACTTTAAACCAAAACTCGACAGCTCCAGGGCCCATTCCACGATCCTCCCTGTCGCATCTGGGTTATGCAGTATCCGTTGCAACGGGAGGTGGGTGACCACAGTGATCTCGTGCGCTTGGAAGTAATGACGCAGCTTCCTCGAGGTCATCAGGAGGCCGAAGAGCAAATTTTGCACACCTGAGTTCCTCGACCTAGCCCCCTGCAAGAGGGAGCTGACGAACTAAACTGGGTGCTGCACCATTTTCTTCTTCTGCGCCACTTCACCTGGTCACGCGGGCCCTGTCGTACTAGCGTCGGCCTCCGCCAGGGACTCAGTCTTGCCGGGACCGAGCCCTGCCGGGGAGGGTTCAGGCTCGCCATCCGTTGACTCTACCGCTATCGCTGACTCTTCGTCGACCTCTCTCTGTGCCAATAGTGCGACGCTAACCACCTGATTTGTTGCCGCTAGATACAGTAGCAACGATTCTTGTGGTTTGGGTGCAACCAGAACTGGGGTAGAGGAGAGGTACTTCTTCAAATCTTGCAGCGCTGCCTCGGCCTCTGGGGTCCACTCCATTGGGCCCGTCTTCTTCAAGATCTTGAAAAAGTGAAGGGCACGCTCCGCAGACTTGGAGATGAATCTGCTCATGGCGGCAATGCAGCCAGTGAGCCGATGCACATCCTTGATCCGTTTGGGTGTATCAATCTGCTCGATGGCCTTGATCTTATCTGGGTTTGCCTCAATCCCGCGCTGCGACACAAAGAACCCAAGAAGCTTGCTGGACAGGACACCGAAGACACACTTCTCAGGGTTCAACTTGAGGTTGATCTTGTGCAGGTTTGCAAATGTTTCCTCCAGATCTTGCACAAGTGTTTCTCTGTCCTTGGTTTTGACCACTATGTCATCCATATAAGCTTCCATGTTTCTATGTAGCTGGGGCTCAAAACCAATTTGGACTGCTCTTTCAAAGGTTGAGCCAGCACTCTTCAACCCGAAAGGCATCCGTAAAAAGTAATACGTACCACATGGGGTGATGAATGCTGTCTTCTCCTCATCCTCTTTTGCCATGAAGATCTGGTGGTATCCTGAGTAGGCGTTGAGGAATGATAACAGGTCACACCCAGCCGTGGAGTCAACAATCTGTTCGATGCGCGGTAACGGGAAGCGATCCTTTGGACAAGCTTTATTGATGTCCGTGTAATCAATACACAGTCTCCACTTCCCGTTTGCCTTGCGCACCACTACCGGGTTGGCCAACCACGTCGGATGGAGCACTCCCCTTACCAAACCTGTCACCTCTAGTTTTCTGATCTCCTCCATGATGAACTCCTGCCTCTCCAGAGCTTGCTTCCTGACCTTCTGCTTGACGGGCCATGCATGAGGACAGACGACAAGATGGTTCTCAATCACTTCCCTGGGAAAGCCGGGGATGTCGGAGGCTTGCCATGCAAACACATCGACATTTACCCGCAGGAAAGTGACGAGCTCGCTTTCCTATTTGCCGTCGAGGGTGGAGCTTATGGTAAAAGCTCCCCCCGTACCGTCCTCCTTGACGGGCACCTTGTTGGTCTCTGGTGGTGTAGCTCTGCACTTCTTGCTCTTGCCGGCGGGGCTCTCTGGCACGTCCTCAACAAGAGCGCAACACCCCGAAGAGGGCGCTTGCCGGAGTGGGTGCGAAGGGTCTTGCTGGTTTTCTTCCCTCCCGGGCTCCGTCGGCAGGAGCAGGTGCCTTGGCGGCAGCTGCTGCAACCGCTTCCTGGTAGAGTTGGTCGGCACAAATCAACGCGTCTTTTTTGTCGGAGGGGACAGTGATGATGTTCATCGGCCCGGGCATCTTCAGCGTGTTGTAGGCATAATGTGAAGCCACCATAAACTTGGCTACTGCCGGGCGGCGAGGATCCCATTGTAGGGCAAGGGGATCTCGGCTACATCAAAGATGATCCTCTCCGTCCTATGGTTCAGCTCGCCTCCGAACATCATGGGCAGCGTGACCTTTTCCTTCGACTGGCTGGGTTGACCCCTTGGAACGTACCTATCTCCTAAGGTCTCCATCAGGGATCTGCAGCCTCTTGATCACAACAGGCGAGATCAAGTTCAGACCAGCCCCGCCATCAACCAGCATCTTAGTCACCTTGAGGTTGCGGATTGTTGGCGAAACCAACAACGCCAAGCACCCGACTGCAGTAGTGCGGTCAGGATAGTCCTCGGTGTCGAAGATGATAGGCGTGCTGGACCACTTCAGCGGCTTTCGTGCGTCGAACAACGGTTCCACCGCTGTGATCTCACGCGCCCACTGCTTGAGCTGGCAGTGAGATGCATGCAGCGAGATGCCACCATCGATGCACATGGCTTCTATGGCTTTTTTAAACTCATGGTTGCCGGACTCATCGTCCTCGTCGTCATCATCGTCTTCCTGCTTCTTGTCGTGCCCCCGGGCGGGCCTCTCTTGCTAATTATCCTTGCCACGGCGGCCTCCTTGTCCGCCATGCTTCTTGCCGGATCCCTCGGCACCCTCTTGGTCCTTCTCCTTGTCCTGCCGCTCATACTCGGCTTTCTGCTTCTCAGCGAGCATCTCAACTTGCCGGTAGTTTTGGAGGTCGTGGCCCTTGGTGCAGTGGATCTTGCAATGCTGCTTGTCAGAGCCCCCTGGCTTATCGGCAGCCGCCAAGGCCCGGCAAGCGACACACCCGGCAACCTCCTTGCCGGGGTCACTCGCCTTGGGTTTCTTGGTGGCACCGGTGTCATCGGACCCCTCGACAGCAAGCACGGCCTTGCCCTTGCGCTTCCTGTTATGGCGCTGGCCCTTCTTCGCCGGGGTGGCGGTATCATCCGTGGAGTCGGTTTCCGCGCTGGCGTCTTCGCAAGGGTACTTCCTTCCCACTTCTGCGCGAGCGCACTAATCTGCCAGAACATAGAGTTCGGCCACATCCCTGACCTTGTGCATCGCCAGCTCTTGACACATCTTACGATTGCGCACATTCTAATGGAATGCTCTAATCACGACGGCAGGATGAACGTCGGGGATGTTGTACTGCACTCGGCTGAACCTTTGGATGTACTTGTGCAAGTTTTCTCCTTCCTTCTGGGGGATGATATGTAAATTACTCGCCTGGCCATGAGCTTGGTGGTCTCCGGTAAAGGCACCAACAAACTCATGACACAGATCCGCCCAAGAAGAAATGGAGTCTACCAGCAAGTGCACCAACAATGACATAACATTGGGCTTGAGTGCCAACGGAAAATAGTTGGCAAGCACCTTATCGATGCGAGCCCGGGCAGCTTGCATCGCGATGGTGTAGATGCTGAGGAACTCCAATGGGTGAGTCTTGCCGTTGTACTTCTCACCAACATCGGGCTTGAACGTGCGGTGGGAGGGCCACTGGAACTGTCGTAGCTCACGGGTGAAGGTCGGACAACCCACCTCGTAGGGTAGGCCACCGTAGCCTCCCGGTGCTGGGTGGTCTGTAGTGGGCCCTGCCCGCCTGTCCGACTGGTGGCGCGCGTCATGCTGGCGCTCGATGGTGGTTCGAGCGTATTCATGAGCTCGCTCTCGGAGAACTTGGCGTTGGTCGCGGTGGGTTCGCGGGTCGGACGACGCTATGGAGATATCATCACGAGCATCGTCGCGACGGACCGACACCCGCGGTGGCTGAGATGGAGGAGGGGAGTGCACCGTGGCCGCATCGCCTCCAGCCCGACCTCCGCCGGCATGTGGTGGCTCGATGGAACGACAGCCTGCGGGCTCTGCCGGCCGCAACTCATTGTTGTTAGCGATGCCGACGAGGTTCCGGACAGTGGCCTTCCATTCGTCAAGCTTCTCCGCAGTGGGAGGAAAGTCGAGGAGCAGCTGTGCGCGTGCTAGGGCTTCTGCTGGCGTGGGCGGCCGCGAAAGCTATGTGGACCGCGATGCGCTTCGACCTCTAACCGCGTTAGAAGGAGCCCCATCACGGTCCCGCAGCCGTTCACTACCTCTGCCAGCACCTCGGCGCGCATGCTGACCCTCCTCGTCATGTGAAGGGCGCATGGGACTCTTCCCAGGGCGGCGCCCAGGGTCACCAGCAGGGCGGCGCTGCTCACCGCGCATGACCAGAGAAGAGCGCGCCATGAGCGCCGGTGTTGGCGTCTTGGAGGTCGCCGCGCCGCCATTTGGCGGCACGACAACGCCACTGGAGGGCCCCGCGCCGCCTGCGGGGGGCCCGACTCCATCTCTAGAGCCCGTGACGCGTGGCTCGCCGCCTGGCGTACGAACGACGCCGCTCATCAGGCCTGAACTGCCAGGGTGATGTGGATGGTCGCGGGCCGCGCCACGGGTTCTCTCTGCGACTGGCCCGGTACTGGTCCGCACCAGTACTGGCAGTTCGGTCCCAGACGAACCGATCGCCGTGGTCGTCTTCTTCTTAGGAGCCATGGCGATGAAGAACTGCTAGGCCAACTACTAGACCAGATTCTCACAATTGCTTCCCCTACTTGGTGCGCCAAAGATGTCGGTGGGAAACGACACCTATGGGATCACAAGAATCCCTACTACGGTTGCGGGGCGCGGGGTTGTGAGAAGAGCAGGATTAACAGTCAGCACAAGGATCGTTTACCCAGGTTCAGGCCGCGATTGCTAGCCTCTCTTGTGTCGTGCAACTTTTGCCGGTACCATACACCCACCATATACCTTCCTCAAAATAGCCACCATACCTACCTATTATGGCATTTCCATAGCCATTCCGAGATATATTGCCATGCAACTTTCCACCGTTCCGTTTACTATGCCACGCTTCATTATTGTCATATTGATTTGCATAATCATGTAGTTGACATCGTATTTGTGGCAAAGCCACCATTCATAATTCTTTCTTATGTGTCACTCTTGATTCATTGCACATCCCGGCACACCGCTGGAGGCATTCATATAGAGTCATATTTTGTTCTAACTATCGAGTTGTAATTCTTGAGTTGTAACTAAATAGAAGTGTGATGGTCATCAGTATTAGAGCATTGTCCCATGTGAGGAAATAACAAAAAAAGAGTCCAAATAATCCAATGAAAAAAATAGGCCAAAGAAGCCAAACAAAAAAATGAGAGAAAAAGAGAGAAGGGGCAATGTTACTATCCTTTTTCCACACTTGTGCTTCAAAGTAGCACCATGATCTTTATGATAGGGAGTCTCTTATTTTGTCACTTTCATATACTAGTGGGAATTTTCATTATAGAACTTGGCTTGTATATTGCAATGATGGGCTTCCTCAAAATGCCCTAGGTCTTCGTGAGCAAGCAAGTTGGATGCACACCCACTTAGTTTCTTTTTCAGCTTTCATACACTTATAGCTCTAGTGCATCCGTTGCATGGTAATCCCTACTCACTCACATTGATATCTATTGATGGGCATCTCCATAGCCCATTAATATGCCTAGTTGATGTGAGACCATCTCCTTCTTTTTGTCTTCTCCACAACCACCATTCTATTCCACCCATAGTGCTATATCCATGGCTCACACTCATGTATTGCGTGAAAGTTGAAAAGGTTAGAGAACATCAAAGTATGAAACAATTGCTTGGCTTGTCATCGGGGTTGTGCATGATTTGAGTATTTTTGTGTGACGGAGATGGAGCATAGCCAAACTATATGATTTTGTAGGGATAAGCTTTCTTTCGCCATGTTATTTTGAGAAGACATGATTGCCTTGTTAGTATGCCTGAAGTATTATTATTTTTATGCCAATATTAAACCTTTGTCTTGAATCTTTTGGATCTGAACATTCATACCACAATAAAGAAAATTACATTGATAAATATGTTAGGTAGCATTCCACATCAAAAAATCTGTTTTTATCATTTACCTACTCGAGGAGGCGCGAGAATTAAGCTTGGGGGTGCTTGATATATCTCCAATGTATCTTTAATTTTTTTATTGTTCCATGCTATTATATTATATGTTTTGGATGTTGTTGGGGATATAACTACTGAGTATAAACCTCCTAGGAGGGGCTGGGTTATACTCATAAGGAGTCATCCGCATTGAACCCCATGAAGACAAGGAGTATGGCGCTTTACTATTAAGATTAAAGGCCCAAGGCCCAAAGGCGGATTAGGGCCCATAGACATAAACCGTCATGTAATATGTAACTTGTGTTGTAAGATAGAAAGGGTAGAAACCAACCCAGACACGTGTATGAGCTGGCGTTGGGATTCTGTAAACCATCGGGCGTCAACCTGTGTATATAAAGGGACGACCCGGCGGCAGTTAAGGGACAAGAAACAACAACTCGAGAGCCAGGTAAAGTGGATTCGCTCCCTGATCATCGAGACCCCATCAATTCCACCACAACTGGATTGTAGGCTTTTACCTTCACCGCAAGGGGCCGAACCAGTATAAACTCCCTGTGTCCTTTGTCTTGTTTAACCCCTTTAAGCTAATCTAGTTGCGATGGCTCCATGACTAAGTCCTCAAACTAGGACATCTGACGTGATAATTCCACGACAGTTGGCGCTCACCATGGGGCTATCACATGATGGTTTCGAGTTCTTAAAGGGCAACTTCGACGGACTCAAGGGATACGCAGTGGGCCGGATGGCCAAGAGTCGTTGCGGCAAGCTCTACATCAACGACGCAGGTTGGGGCCCCGAGGCCGGCTCAATCGAGTACGGGTACCGGGCCCCCTTTGGAGGAATTCACGTCTTCATCGGCAAAATCGGTGAACCGGGCCCTAAGCCGGATACCTGCACCGACCTCGTCGAGATGGCTCAGCGTGCAAGTCCTGCCCGGGGTCAGCCTGCCATGAAGCGAGCGTTCGTAGGATTCATCAATGGTGCGGAATCTGAACCGATGTCCAACGGTGAGACGGTCGTTTATTCAGATGGCGAATCATCCACCGGTGAGACCGAGTCACTGTACCAACTACAAGATGGCCGGTTTGGGGGCTGTTCTGATGGCAATAGTATTCCGGACCCCCTTCAACCGCCAAACTGGGTTGCGATCTTCATGGCCGGTACGCAGCCCACGCAGGACTCCTTAGCTGCAGCAGTGATGATTTCCCAATCGGCAACCGAGGCAGGAGGACCTGCGCGCCGACCGGCTAAAGTTCTGTCCGGTTTATTGGATGCCTGGACGACATTGTTGACCACAGAGGTTACCCCGGATAATCAAGATCAGCATAACGCGGAGGTCATGAAGCTGCGAGATCAAATAGCTTAGGCCAAGGAGGACTTGGCGGCTGAGAAAAGCAGGATGGCGAATGAGCGGGCCGCTTTAGATGCTCAGGCACAGCGGATTCAGGCAGAGAATTACCCGCTCATGCTGGATCAGAATGCTTCAAACGACGTGTTGAGGAGGAGGCATCGGTCTCGTCTGCAACCGGTTTATGAAGCAATGAATCTGTTCAACATGCCAGGAGTAGGAACCAGTAATCCGGCAGCGGTGAACCGGGTTGAAGCACCAGGGACAGGAGCGCCAGATCAGCCACGGGTGACGGACCCGCCTCGACGGACCCATGACCCGCCGCAGTACAGGCCTACTCCGCCGGGTCACTTCTCCACCCCTTTGGATAACATGATCGCTGCGGCATCGCGGTTGGCAGCTATTCCAATGGAGGGCGAGTCTCCATCGGCGGTTGAGACGCAGCGGGCCAGATATCTCCTTCAAACGGCTATGGTTCAGCAGCAGGCTTATTCGTATAGTTGAGATAGAATTCACTCAACCCCTCGCCCGAGCAGGGGTTACAGGAGGCACATTGATGAACTGGCTGTGTCAAGCAGTGCGCGGAACCGTGACGCCCCTCGAGGGCCTAATCCGGCGCGCGTGGTGCAAATGCTCAGGACATGGTGGATAATGGTAGAGCGTGTCGAGAAGCCGAGTTAGCAGCGCAGTATGCGGACCGTCAGCTTACTCCGGTTCGTCCGACGACATCAATGGAACTAGCTCTTGCTTTTAGCTCTTGGGGGGTGCCATGTCTCACCCCGGCTCTATGCAATGTGCGGCTGCCCAAGGATTTGAAGGGTCCGCGTAAGTTGCCCAATTACACTGCTGATTTACCCCCCGAGTTATGGGTCGAAAGTTATGAGATGGCAATGGAGATGTTGGATGTGGATGAAGCGGCATGTGCGAAGTACTTCACCATGATGCTGGATGGAATGGCTCGCACTTGGTTGAAAAGTTTGCTAGCTAACTCCATTGGGTCATGGGCCGAGTTGAAGGCCCGGTTTATAACGAACTTCAAGGACACGTGCAAACAAACCATGTCAATTGTGGATCTAGCCGCCTATGTCCAGGAAGAAGGCGGATCGACAACCCATTGGGTGCGCCGGGTTTCAGAGATCTTGCATTCATCGGACTGCATCAATGCCGATTCAGCAGTCATAACATTGGAGGGCAATTGCCGGTTTGAGCCTTTGAAGCTGAAGTTGGGACGGCTCAAGCGTCACTTCAATGATATGGGAACACTTATGGCAGCTCTGGTTAAGTATGCCGACTCTGATAATACCAAGGATCCCGAGTCTGACGATGAGAAGTAGGGGAAGGGAAAGAAGAACGGCGGTGCAAAAGGGCAGCAGCATAACCAGGCGGGCCATTGGAACAATGGTAAGCGTAAAGCGGATAGTAATTCGGATTTTGTGGCTAACACCAATGCGCAGGACAATGGCCAGCGTCGTAAAAGTAAACCGCCCCAGCGGAGTGGAGCATCAGGTGTCAATCTTGAGCGCCTGTTAAATCAGCCTTGCCCGAGGCACGGGACGCGAGAGAAGCCAGCCACACACCTTTGGAAGGATTGCTTTATTATGCGGGAGTTCAAGAACTCGGATCTTTTCTGATATGGTCATGGACCGTCCGGCGGTTCAGCACCTGGGTCTCATGGGCCGGGTTATGGTGGAGGTAATTCCGGTTCAAGATTTCAACGTAATCAGGGTGGACATGGCAATCAAGGCAATTAGGGAAACCAGGGAGGTTCTAATCAACAGGGGAATCAGCAGCAGCAACTGTCAGGTTATCAGAGTCACCCGAAGCAGTTGAATAGCGGGCAATATCATGTCTTCACCACTAGCCTGCGCAAGCGCAATCAGAAGCTTCATAAAAGGATAGTGAACTCCGTTGAACCGGCGGTGCCCCATTACTTGCACTGGTCTGAGCAGCCCATTGTGTGGAGTCGAGAGGATCATCCGCCTCGGGTTGATAATCTGGATCATCTGGCGTTGGTGGTGGCGTCTCAGGTCGGGGGTTATAAGTTCACCAAGGTGCTCATGGATGTAGGGAGCAGTATCAACATCTTGTATTATGAAACCTTTCGTCGCATGGGGTTGACAGATAAGAATCTTAAACCGTCAAACACCGTTTTACACGGTGTGGTACCAGGTAAATCGGCTTATCTGGCCGGTAAGATAGCTCTGGAGGTTGCTTTTGGAGATGATCATGATTCGAGATCAGAGACATTGACTTTTGAAGTGGTGGAGATCAGGAGCCCGTATCATGCCCTGTTTGGACGACCGGCTTATGCTAAGTTCATGGCAAGGCCCTGTTATGTTTATCTGCAGCTCAAGATGCCGGGTCATAAGGGGACCATCACAGCACATGGAAGCCGAAAGATCGCTTTGGAATGTGAGGAAGGTGATGCGGCATATGCTGAGTCGGTTTGTGCAGCAGAGGAGTTGAAGTTCTACAAAGACAATGTTGATCCGGCGGATATGACTTCTTTGAAAAAACCAACTACAGAGCATGATCCAGCTTTGAAGTTTAAATCGACTGATGAGACTAAGTTGGTTGATTTTGTTCCTGGCGATTCATCCAAGCAGTTTAGCATCAGCGCTAACCTAGATCCAAAATAGGAAAGTGCGCTCATCGAGTTCATCCGTGAGAACCGGGACATCTTTGCATGGAACCTTCTGACATGCCAGGTGTACCGAGGGAACTCGCTGAGCACACTCTTAATATCGATCCCAAGTTTAAACCGGTCAAGCAATTTCTCCGCCGCTTCAATGAAGAGAGACGGAAGGCCATTGGTGAGGAGGTAGCCTAGCTCTTTGCAGCAGGGTTTATTGTGGAGGTTTTTTGTCCTGAGTGGTTGGCTCACCCGGTGTTGGTTCTTAAGAAGAACGGCACTTGGCGTATGTGTGTGGATTACACAGACTTGAACAAGGCTTGTCCGGCTGATCCCTTTGCTCTCCCTCGTATTGATCAAATTATTGATGCTACGGCGGGTTGTGAGTGTTTGAGTTTTCTGGATGCTTATTTTGGTTATCATCATATCAAAATGGCAGTTAAGGACCAGGAGAAGACAACTTTTATAACTCTCTTTGGAGCCTTCTGCTATGTGTTTATGCCCTTTGGGCTCAAGAGTGCCCAGGCGACTTATCAACGATGTGTGCTGAATTGTCTTCATAGTCAGATTGGGCGCAATGTTCATGCTTATGTGGATGATATCATGGTGAAGTCCGGGAAGGCGGAGATGTTGATAGATGATTTGAAGGAAACTTTTGATAATCTCCGGGTTTATAAGAGGATGCTTAATCCGGCCAAGTGTGTTTTTGGTGTACTAGCAGGCAAGCTCTTGGGTTTTCTTGTGTCTAATAGGGGCATTGAAGCTAATCCGGAAAATATCAAGGCTATTACGTCCCTGGCTAAACTGGCATGTATCAATGACGTTCAACGTCAGGCGGGTCGTATTGCAGCGCTAAGCCGGTTTATCAGCCGGTTGGGAGAGAAGGCCATCCCTCTATATCAGATGATGAAAAAGACACACAACTTTGTCTGGAGTGATGCTGCTAATGCGGCATTTGAGGATCTGAAGAAGCAGTTAGCCGAGCCGCCTGTTCTTGCCGCCCCCATTGATAAGGAACCATTGCTGTTGTATGTGGCTGCTAACGCCCAGGCTGTCAGCGTGGCTATTGTGTTAGAGCGCAAAGAGGCGGGTAAGGAGTATCCGGTTCAACGGCCGGTTTATTTTATCAGTGAGGTTCTTATTCAGTACAAGCAGAGATATCCACATTGGCAGAAGCTGGTGTATGGAGTTTTTATGGCGAGCTGGAAGCTTAAGCAATACTTTCAGGGCCATCCCATCACTATGGTTAGTTCCGCCCCTTTGGGAGATATCATCCAGAACAGGGAGGCAACTGGCCGGATTGCTAAGTGGGCTATCGAGCTTGGACCTCACGGGTTAAAATATGTGCCTCATACGACCATCAAGTCTCAAGCACTCGTGGATTTCATAAATGACTGGACAGAATTGCAGGCGTCGAAGGATAAACCGGATAACACATACTAGACTATTCACTTCGACGGGTCCAGACAATTGGAGGGCTCGAGGGCTGGAGTGGTTCTTACTTCCCCTCGAGGTGACAAATTTTGTTATGTTCTCCGCTTGATGTTTCCCTGTACTAACAATGCAGCTGAGTATGAGGCCTTGCTCCAAGGTCTTCAGATGGCTAAGGAGATGAACTTAATCCGGGTAAGTTGCTTCGGGGACTCCGATTTAGTGTTTCGGCAAGTATCTGGTACTTGGGATTCTAAGGATCCACTCATGGCGGCTTATCGGCGTGAGGTGGATGTCATTGCTGGTCACTTCAAGGGCTACCAGGTCAAGCACATTGATTGGCGCAAGAATGAAGCGGCAGACGCTTTAAGCCGGCTCGGCTGTCAGCGTAAACCGGTGCCGCCCAATGTCTTTCTTGACGTTTTGCATAACCCGTCGGTCAAAATACCAACAGAGGAGGATCTGGCTGTTCCCGACCCGGAGGCTCAATTGGTGGCGGTTCTTCATGCTATCCCTGATTGGACGGTGCCCTACTTGGTGTATATACCCCGGGGCGAGTTACCCGAGGACGAAGTTTTGGCCAGACAGATAACCCGGTGGTCCAAGTCCATGACTATTGTCAATGGCGAGTTACATCACTACAGTGTCTCAGGGGCGTTTCAGCGCTGTGTTTCTCCTAAAGAAGGCTGTGAGATTTTGCGTGACATCCACGAAGGGGATTGAGGTCATCATGTCGGTTCAAAATCCCTTGTGGCTAAGGCTTTCCGACACGGTTTTTACTGGCTAACAGCTCATGCTGATGCTAAGGATTTGGTCAGGAAGTGTGACGGTTGTCAGAAGTTTTCACGCCGGGCCCATGTTCCGGCTCAGGAATTGAGGATGATTCCAATTACCTGGCCGTTTGCAACTTGGGGGCTGGATATGGTTGGGCCTTTTAAGAGGTCCAAAGATACGAAGACCCACCTTCTAGTGGCAGTTGATAAATTCACTAAGTGGGTGGAGGCAGAGCCAGTCAGCAAGTGTGATGCAGCCACGACGGTTCAATTAATGAAGAAGGTGATTTTCCACTTTGGTTTTCCACACAGCATTATAACAGATAATGGCACGAATCTCTCTAAGGGTGCTATGGAAGAGTTCTGTTAACGTGAGCACATCCGGCTTCATGTGTCATCAGTGGCTCACCCCCAGTCTAATGGTCAAGCTGAGAGAGCCAATCAAGAAATCTTGAAAGGCATCAAACCCCGGCTTATGGTCCCTTTGCAGAGGATGCCGGATTGTTGGGTGGAAGAGTTGCCTTCTGTGTTATGGAGCATTAATACCACCCCAATAGATCTACGGGTTATACTCCCTTCTTCATGGTTTATGGAGCAGAAGCTATTCTCCCAAGTGATATTCGCCATGACTCGCCCCGAGTAGCAGCTTATGTTGAAGCGGACAACAAAAGAGCACGCCAAGATGCATTGGACCTGTTAGATGAAAAACAGGACATAGCGGCAGCTCGTTCGGCGATTTATCAACAAGACCTGCGGCATTATCAGAGCCGTCGGGTTAAAACCAGAGCTTTTCAAGAAGGCGACTTAGTGCTTCGGCTTATCCAGGAACAAACCGATATGCACAAGTTATCCCCACCTTGGGAAGGGCCCTTTGTAGTCAGCAAGAATCTGAACAATGGGTCATACTACCTTATCGATGTTCGAGAGCACAAAGACTCATGCAAGTCGGAGGAGGAGACCCGTCGGCCGTGGAATATTGCTCATCTTCGGCCTTACTACACTTGAGCCATAGGCTCCTATCATGTACATATTTTTGACAATGTATATATTATGATCAATAAAATAAACTGGCATCCTTGCTAAAGCGGGGCCTCTGCCATTTGTCTTTAAATATCTTCTTGGTTACATGGGGGCTTTTGCTTATAAAGCGGAGTTCTGATTGTCCATTGATCAGGCTTATAAAGCTACAAAAAAAAGCACAAGTCAAACATAAGCTTGGGGGCTTCATACCCAATATCATAAGGAGCCAAAGAGACTTTATTGCAAAGCATAACTCAAACATAGGCGTCCACTGAGCACAGCTCAAAATATTGCTTGGGGGATCTTTGCTTCTACAAGAACAAAGAATCTACACCTTGCAATAGGCTATAAAAGCCAGGCTTGGAAGCCAGGTGCATTCGCCTAAAACCCCGTCTTACCCTGCTTTCATCAAGTCACTCCGCCTAGGTAATCCTGGTATGACCCGCCGAACGTTTGGCAAGTCAATCTTATACAGACCCTGAACTTGTCAAAGTTAAAACGACGATTGGTTAATGTGAGGTCCATCTTAAAAGCCTTTGTAAAATGGTTTAACTCAGTGGCCTGGCAGCCCATGAAAATCCTCGCCCTTTTTTCATATTTTCTTTGTGAATTTTTTCTTTTCGATGTTTATTTCGATGAGATTTATATTCAATCGGTACTTGCTAACCCGGTCTGGCTTTTGAGTTGCCAAGTACAAACTTATAAGATGACCGATGTCAATTGACCCGGCTTGGCTTTCAACTATAAGTTGTTAGTACACGATCAATTATAATCCAGTGTTTGTTAATCCGGTCTGGCTTTGACTACAAGCCGCCAGTATGATCATCCAGTGTTTATTATAACATGGTATGGCTTCATTATAAACCAACAAAGCATGGTGGGAGTTATCAGCACTCAAGATTTGGGTTATCACCCTTACTAAAATCAAGTTCATAAATCAACGATGTGATTTAATGTCACGGCTATGATGTATTTCATATTTAATTACTCTTGAAGATACAGCCTTGGTTATAAACCCTGGCTTTATAATTGGGTGTTATGACCCGTCTGGCGGCAAACCGCGAGGACAATTTCAGTTTCTTATATGCAGAAACAGGATTGCATAAAGCTGCTAAGGATCATAAGCAGACATAGCATTATCATGACGGATTAACAGTATCAGGCAAAGTGAATATGCATGATGGCATAGCAGACCAAGTGTTTAAAACTAGCCTATTACAAGGCGATTTGATGCCCCAAAAGGATAATTGTTTATCACATAGATTGCAGTGTGCAGAAGCTAAACCGGCTGCCGGATCATGATTCTTCACCAGGCTGACTTGATGGCTGTGGTTCATCTTGCGCCGGTTCACCCTCCTCCTCTCCACCCAGTTAAGGCACGACAGATAGCTTCATCGCTTATAAGGGTCGACGGTTCAACGTCAGGGGCGTAAGTATGCTTACAGATTGGCGGGATAAGATTTTGCACTTCATGAGTTGGTGCATCAACCCATTTGTTATCTGCGTCATAAATCAACCGGTAGAAAGAAAAATCAGTCTCTTTAGCCAGTTTACTTGCAAGAGGACGCATTTCCTTCGTCAAGGCCCTGAGATCGTCATTGTCAAAAGCTGACCCGTCCTCTTTTTGGCTGGGATAGTCGTTTCCAATATCCTCCGGATCAAGATCAGATATCCAGGCCTTAGCCCGAGTCAATGAAGCCAGAGCACCGGCCCTTGTAGCTGATTTCCTCAAATCCTCAAGCTGGGCAGGCATCATGGATAACTTTTCCAATGTGTCCTTGATCAATGTTGAGGGCGTTTTATTATGGGAAGTTGTGCAGATAACCCGTTGAACACCGGTATATAATTGCTCTATCAAGGTATAGGCAGCCTTCAGTTTCTTGCGCATATCCGAGCCAAGATGAGTAACACGGCTACCTGCAATGGTTAAAATATTATTACTAAACCGGCAGTTTCAAGGATGTTGTTTAATTATAGCTTATGAAGAGGGTATCTACCAATGACGGTAGAGGTCATAGCGTTGATTGGCCGCTTCAGGCCAGTCAGCTCTTCTGTCACCGGTTTTAGGGCTGCTTCAGCATCCTCCACCCGCTTTATCAGAGTTGTACTTTCAGCACCCCATCTTGCCCGTTCGCTTTTAAAGCCGTCCTTCATTTGTTCCATGGTTGTTAAAGCACTGGTCAGCTCTTCTTTAGGCTTGGAAGTTTCTGCTTGCTGGGACTTGATATTTTCTTGAAGGTCGGCGATTTGAGATTCCTTCTTGTTCAGATCAGCCTGCAAGAGACATTTACTTAGCTGATGGTACATATTTGAAGTCCCAAGCACATAACAAGTTATCCACTTGGCACTTGGGGGCTAATGCATATTGCTTTTTATCTACTGTCATTTTCAAAGTCCCAATCACATAACAAGTTATCCTCTTGGCACTTGGGGGCTAATGCATAATTGCTCAAGTTCAGGCTATGGATTTATCAAGGATTTTAACAGATTCATGACAGAAATGTACCGGTTCATCCTAAAGGTATAAACCGGTCCCTGGGGGCTATGAAAGCGAACTTAAAAATTGATTCTACTACAAGTCCCGGTTCACATCAATTTTATGAACCGGCCCTTGGGGGCTACTAGAATTTATTGTCTAAGTCCACTAAACCGGCTTCATAGCCCACTAAACCGGCTTCATAGTCACGACTTGTGTACATGCGGTTTAAATATCCAGAATGGATGTCTTGGGCGCTGAGATGAGCATATCTTGATAAATCTATTTTCCACTTGCCCTTGTCCATAGCAGAAAATTCTTCCTTGGCACTATGCTTTGATAAAGCGACAGGGTTGCCAAGAGCAGTATGGCCAAAACCAGTAATCATAATATCATCCGTGGTGTCATCAGTGGTTTTGACTGGGCTTGGCGGTTTATCAGCTATTTTTGCTGGGCTTGGCGGATCAGCAGACTGGCTCGTCGGATTTATCTCTACCAGTTCAACGAAAGTGTCTTGAACCTGAGGTACTGGATCATCCAGGATGGTATCAGCATTCGGCTCAAAGGTCTCTGGGGTTATCTCAGGTTCAATGGTCGGATTATCATCGGTCGGTTTATTCAATTTGGCATTCTTGCTAAGTCTGGCTTTGGCACTGGAAAGGACAGACACAAAAGTTAGTACAATAAACCAATACAAGGCATAAAGAGTTAAGTGTAATATGCTTACCCAGGAATAGTCTTGA
This sequence comes from Triticum timopheevii, assembly GCA_963921465.1. Taxonomy (NCBI): domain Eukaryota; kingdom Viridiplantae; phylum Streptophyta; class Magnoliopsida; order Poales; family Poaceae; genus Triticum; species Triticum timopheevii. The sequence continues at coordinate 386,739,479 of OY997274.1, forward strand.
GGGGAGGGAGTTGTGTGGCCGATGACTTACCAGAGGATGAATGGGAGGTTCCCTGATAATTTGAATCAAACGGATTAGGAGGATATCGGAAATAACCCGCCATGGGATAAAGTGTATCAGAAGTACAAGAGACCTCTTGATGGCATTTGCGAACAGGAGAGTTTGGACCGGAGGAGGTAACCACTTCGCCGCTATGCCGTGTTGTGCGGCGAGCTTCATGCTGCCGTGTCTTCAAAAGAAAGTGTGGATCTGAATAAGCTAGAGGGTGTGAAAATTTTACTTTCCGGACTGCTTGACGAGTTTTTGGTGTTGGCACAGGATCCGAGTCAGAAGACAGAAGAATTACCTCTACCTCACCAGCTCGGCTAGCTTCCGCAAATCATCCTGATAATGATCATTGTCAATGAGGTGTATGAAAAAAGAACCAAGAGAGTCAAGTTCTACCTCTCACTCCAGGTCATCAAGCTCTTCATCATTGGGTAGGTCAAAGGCCTCGGCGGTTTTCTTCTTCGCTGGTTTCTTTGTAACCCTGGTCTTGATGCGAGGCGCTCTCGCCGGTTTATCCTGCGGCTTCGCCGGTTTATCCTGCGATTTCCTCTTCCAGAACGGATCATCACCCTACACAGACGAACAACAAGTTATAAAGGAATGTTTAAGAGAGGATGGATTAAGACAAAAATGAGGCAATTCTTATAGCTGGCGGTTTGTTGGAAGTACAGAAGGGACTGAGCCCTACTCTGCTGCATACAGCCATCGGTTCATCAAGCATTTTCTTGACGGATTCGGTGACTTCATCATCAGTGAGCTGGATGTCAATATGACGCTGAGGCTCTTTTAGAGCCCCTGTGTATTCACAGATTAAACCGGGGCACTGGCTTAAAGGCATAATCCTCCAAGAAACCCAGCATCGAACGAAGTCAACGCCTGTCAGTCCATTTGCAACAAAAGCTCTGAGTTTTGATAGCTGAGGGGCGTATTTTGATCGTTCCTTGGCAGTTAGTCATTGAGGAACTAGATTCTTATTGGTAAGCCGGTGAGCACGGTAACCTGGCAGAGGGTTCTCATCAGGTGGAGATGTATCATGGCAGAAAAACCAAGTCTGATTCCAGTCCTTGGGATGACTATGATTCTTGGCATGAGGGAAGCTGACATCTTTTCTCTTCTGGATTGAAACCCTGCCCAGTTCAGTATTGAGCCCATCTGTGAACTCGGTGCGGCGGTTCAAATAGAAATAATCTCTGAACAGTTCAACAGTGGGTTCTTCTTGCAGATAAGCCTCACAGAAAACTTGAAAGTTACAAATATTGGACATGGAGTTAGGCCCAATATCTTGAGGGTGGAGTTGAAAGCTAGCAAGCACATCGCAGAAGAATTTTGAACCGGGCGGGCTAAACCCTCGACCCAGATGGTCAGCAAAAACAACCACCTCTCCATCCTTGGGCTCAGGAGGATTTTCTGGATCGGGAACTTTCCAGTGTATGGCTTCCTACTTTGCTAAAACGCCAGTGGCAAAGAACCCATTTAATTGTTCTTCAGTAACTCGGGAAGGGACCCAATTGCAAGCATAAAACTGTTTGTCCATTTCAATGGAAAGCTGGAAAAAAGGATCAATGCCGGTTTAAGATTCATGTCTGACACGTATAAACCGGCGCAAGGATGGAGGGAGAAGACATTAAAACATATGTACATGTCAAACCGGCTTCTGAGATTAAAGGCAATTCGGCGGTTTAAGAGAGGGCTAATGGTACCTGGCGGGTTATAATTTCTGTAAAGGCTAAACCGCCTACAGTGGTATAGAAGTTACAGATCTGAAAAATTGCTAAGTATTACACAAATAGGTTTTACAGGTTCGTATTATAATTATGGATCTACCGCAGTTCAAAAAAGAGGAGAAAAATTCCAAACCCTAAGTGGTGACAGCGGAACAGCAAAGGTCCGAAAGGGATTGTTTCACTAAAAAATAGATGCCGTAATGAGAAAAATGGATTATGGCTGCAGCTGCACAGGGATAATGCCAAGTTTTATCAAGTACTCGTGTGATAGCAAAGTACTAGTGAAGAACGCCGACGAACACCGAAGAACACCGAAACCCTAGTGGTAGATCTAAGGTGAAAGGAAAGAAAACTTACTGAGGTTGAGGAAGCAGTGGAGAGGCGCCGCGTTTTTCTGATCGAATCAGGTTGATGCACCGGCCGTTGTTGGGGCAGAGACGAAGGTCGACGGCGGCGGCTGTGCTCGAGCACTGAGGCAATGCGAGGTGGAAGAAAGACGAAGAGGCAAGGGGAGAAAAGAAAAGGGACCTTTGGCCCTATTTACAAAGCAAAGGGATAAGTGACCTGCGCGAGAATTGAGGAGCCCAAAAAATGGATAAGTGACAGAGCTGTCGCCTCAGTTTTCGGAGGCTCATTAATAAAATGAAAGATGACATCATGGCGGTCTACGACAATCCGGGAAGATGACATCATGGCGGTTTACAAGGTTCACATGAAGATTTTCAAGAAGAAAAGTTCCTAAGTGTTGAAGATTGACATGAACAGGTTCAAATCAATCTGGGGCCTAATGTTGGGGATATAACTACTGATTATAAACCGCCCAGGAGGGGCTGGGTTATACTCATAAGGAGTCATCCGCATTGAAGCCCATGAAGACAAGGAGTATGGCGCTTTACTATTAAGATTAAATGCCAAAGGCCCAAAGGCGGATTAGGGCCCGTAGACATAAACCTCCATGTAATATGTAACTTGTGTTGTAAGATAGAAAGGGTAGAAATAGAGACAGACACGTGTATTAGCCGGCATCGGAATTCTGTAAACCGCCGGGCATCAACCTGTGTATATAAAGGGACGACCCTGCGGCGGTTAAGGCACAAGAAACAACAACTCGAGAGCCAGGAAAAGCGGATTCGCTCCCTAATCATCGAGACCCCATCAATTCCACCACAACTGGATCGTAGGCTATTACCTTCACCATAAGGGGCTGAACCAATATAAACTCCCCGTGTCCTTTGTCCGGTTTAACCCCTTTAAGCTAATCTCGTTGCGATGGCTCCACGACTAAGTCCTCACACTAGGACATCTGACGTGATAATTCCATGACAGATGTTTAATGGGCTTCAATATGTTCTTTTGTATTATTTTTGGGACTAACCTATTAACGGAGGGCCTAGTGCCAGTTTCTGTTTTTTTTGCCTTAGAGTTTTGCAGAAAAGGAATACCAAACGGAGTCCAAACGGAATGAAACCTTTGCTATGATCTTTCATGGACCGAAAGCAAACCAGAAGACTTGGAGATGAAGTCGGAGAAGCAACGAGGCATCCATGAGGTAGGAGGGTGCGTCCAGGGGGGGTAGGCACGCTCCCACCCTCGTGGGCCCCCTGTAGCTCCACCAACCTAGTTCTTTCACTTATATATACTCTTATACCCTAAAAACATCAGGGGGAGTCACGAAACCACTTTTCCACCGCCGCAACCTTCTGTACTCGTGAGATCCCATCTTGGGGCCTTTTTCGGTGATCTGCCAGAGGGGGATTCGATCATGGAGGGCTTCTACATCAACACCATTGCCTCTCTGATGAAGCGTGAGTAGTTTACCACAGACCTTTGGGTCCATAGTTATTAGCTAGGTGGATTCTTCTCTCTCTTTGATTCTCAATACAAAGTTCTCCTCGATGTTCTTGGAGATCTATTCGATGTAATACTCTTTTGCGGTGTGTTTGCCAAGATCCGATGAATTGTGGATTTATGATCAAGATTATCTATTAATGTTATTTGGTTCTTCTCTGAATTCTCATATGCATGATTTGATATGTATGTAAGTCTCTTCGAATTATTGCTTTAGTTTGGCCTACTAGATTGATCTTTCTTGCCATGGGAGAAGTGCTTAGCTTTGGGTTCTATCTTGTGGTGTCCTTTCCCAGTGATAGTAGGGGCAGCAAGGCACGTATTGTATTGTTGCCATCGAGGATAAAAAGATGGGGTTTTCATCATATTGCTTGAGTTAATTCCTCTACATCATGTCATATTGCTTAATGCGTTACTCCATTCTTTATGAACTTAATACTCTAGATGCATGCTGGATAGCGGTTGATGTGTGGAGTAATAGTTGTAGATGCAGGCAGGAGTCAGTCTACTTGACACGGACGTGATGCCTTTGTTCATGATCATTGCCTTAGATGTCGTCATAATATGCACTTTTCTATCAATTGCTAGGCAGTAATTCGTTCACCCACCGTATTATATGATATCTCGAGAAAAGCCACTAGTGAAACCTATGGCCCCAGGTCTCTTTTCCATATTGTTGAATCTCGTTTACATCTTGCTAGTTTCCGATCTACTATTTTGCAATCTTTACTTTCCAATCTATAAACCAAAAATACCAAAAATATTTACTTTATTATCTTTACCAGATCTCACTTTTGCGAGTGACCGTGAAGGGATTGACAACCCCTTTATCGTGTTGGTTGCAAGTTCTTGATTGTTTGTGCAAGTATTCGGTGACTTGTGTGTCGTCTCCTACTGGATTGATACCTTGGTTCTCAAAACTGAGGGAAATACTTACGCTACTTTGTTGCACCACCCTTTCCTCTTCAAGGGAAACCAACGCAAGCTCAATATAAACACTTTACACTACTGGATTGTTTGTGCAGGTATTCAGTGACTTGTGTGTCGTCTCCTACTAGTTAGGGAGGTTTTGGACCCTTGTATCCCCCTCTCCCTCACAATCCATCCCTAGACTATATAAACACCTCCCCTAGATCATCAGAAGGAGAGCAAAGGATATGACATGATTTAGTGAGCTTTGCTCCTTGTACCTCCTCTTGAGAGAGAGAGAGAGAGAGCTCTCCCATGGAGATCAAGACCTCCTATGGAGAAGACCCCTAGTGGATTCAAGCCCCCATCCTGGGAAGGATCCCCATCATAGGATCATCAAGACCTCTTTCCTCATAGGATTGGTATGAACTAGTTACCATGTATATTTCCTTTGTTGTCCTTGAATCTTTATGATCTCTCGTGTGTTCTTGGATCTAGCATATGTGTGATTGGATCTAGTCAATTTGAGTGTTTCCCCTTCTTGTGTTCTTCATGTTCTTCGTGTTCTTGGGGATTTCCCCTCCAATTCGTGAAAGATCTCCATCTAGGGTTCCACCCTATAACAACATTGGAATGAACAGCTTCTACTGCAGCTCTATGCAATGCTACATGTCAGAGGCTACAACAGGTATCTGAAGACTTGGGTCCTTTAGTGGATGACAGGCGACATGAATCACGAAGCGAAAGCTCAGGACATCATTGAGCTAACCTCCCTGCCCACTCCTGGTGATCTATATGAGCTAGGTTGTCCTCCATATGAACGCGAACTGCAGAGCATCTTTCAGAAGCCTGAGCCAAACATGAGTGAAATGCTCAGTATGATGAAGCCTTCGCCCGTTGATGCTTAATATCCCAAGGATTGCTTTGTCCAAGACCTCAAGTACTTGCCCCGCACTATATATCACATCATCAGGCGTACTCTGTGGCCTATCAAATGACATTCCTCCAGTGCAAAGCTTGAAGGCACTATGAAGACATTGGTCTTCTACATTCTAAATGGCATCAGATTCAACACGCAAGACTTTTTCATTCGTCAGCTGGCTGCTTATAGAATTGATCTATTTGGCCTCATGTTTTATGCACCATGGGTCATGAGGCTCATTAAGCTTCACTCCTCCATCAACTATCAGGCTTCAACACACAATCATGTTGTGTTTTTGCCTGATGTTGACATGTCATATGAAGCCATCTACCCTGAGCCTGCCAAGAAGCCCCTCCATCTTCACAATGTTGAATTTCAAAGCTTCACCCAGCCAATTAAAGGTATTCACGTGCCGAATCCTCCTGCTCCTGTTGGTCCCCTTGGTAGACAACTTCGTCTGCCGCATCGTGCAAACACTGATGCAACAGCAAGCACGGTTGCTCAAAGGCCTCAAAAGCGTCCTTGTTTTCTCAACGACCGAGAGTTTCTTGTATCACTTCATCAAAAGCAGGATAGGCATCATGATTGGTTGAAGTGTCAGATGCAGATTCTTATTACTAATGTCAATCGCATTCGCAATCTGGACACCAAGAATTCATTTGTTGCACATGAAGCCCGTCGACGGTCCTGGAAGAGTGTCACGCTGCTCTGTTCTGAAGATGATCTTCGCGAAGATGGCTTGACACAGCATTTCAAGTTTGATTCCAGACCTCCACAATTAGCAAGTTGGCGTCCAACTCCTTTTCTATTGAAGATTCAGAGTATTCATCTTCGGCTGCAACTGTTCTTGCAAGAGTCATAGATGAAGAGGACGATGCCGCTTCACCAGCAACAGCTTCACTGCATCAGTATTCTGCACCAGGACCCTCTGCACTACCTGACTCCAGCGTCGACCCTGCTGCACCAACATCTTCTCCACCTGGGAACGAGTAGATGCTCTATGGATTCAAACCTTTTTGGTCCTTACTGACAAAAGGGGGAGAAGCATATGAGTTGATAGTCTTCAAGCGGGTCCATCTGGCTCGGTTACTTATGTGTGCTAAGTCTTATAACTCTTGTTCTTGAAACTTTTGGCTTTTTGAGTTTGAAAGCTTACACTTGATGGGCGTTTGTTACTTTGTGTTGCTACCTTGTGATGCGATGATAAATTCTGCATGAAGACATTCTGCAGACGTCCATTTCTCATCATGCATATCATTATCTCCATTACTTTCATATATGCATGATGAATTGTCTTCATGGTTGAAGAAAATCTCCACAAAGCAAAACCTGCCACATGCATTTGCATTCAAAGGCAAACTACTTATATGCACATCTTCAGGGGGAGCCTCTTTTAACCTATGAAGACAATGCCTATGTACTTAAACTTTCACATACTTTTATCCCCGTTGAAAACTTCAACTAGTTTGTCATCAATCACCAAAAAGGGGGAGATTGTAAGTGCATCTAGTGCCACCCCTAGTTGGTTTTGGAGTATTGATGACAAATGTGGTTGAGGGACTAATGTGTTTATGAGAATTGTAGGATAACATAGGTAGTACTCGCTCATTGATTCGGTTTAACTACCAGATTTGGCCCCTAAAATGTATGAAGACATTGAAGACAATGGTGGTTCATGAAGATATTCACGTTGAAGATAATGACGATGAGGACATTCACTTGAAGACTATGGAGTATGAAGACATAGTTTCTTTCGTAGTTTCCTTTTCTTCTTTCTTGAGTCATAGGAACCACCATACTGTTAAGTTGGGTCCAAGTGAACAAAGTCAGATGACTGAAGTGATGATCAACCAAAATCCATTGTCTTCGAGCAAAGACAATGAGAGCAAATCTTATCCAGAGCTGGATAACTCAGCTTTGCTTGTAGCCCAAGCCAAGCTGCCGCGTGTGTTTGAAATTTGATCGTTGGACACATGTCGGTTCCTTAGTGACCCAAGGTCATTTCGGAAATATCAGGCCGGGTTGCCTCCTGGCTATAAATAGCCCACTCCCTACACCATAAATTGGTGGCTGCTCAGAGTTAGTGCACAACTTTTGTCGTTTGAGAGCTAGCCACCTCTAAAGCCTTTGAGAGAGAGATCCTTGCAAGGACAAAGCCCAAATCACCCAGAGCCAAAGAGTGTTAGGCATCACCGAAGTCTTTCTGTCTGCGTGATCTGAAGACTTGTTACACTTGAGGATTGAGCATCCTCCAGCCAGTTCGGCGTCACGTTCTAAGGCTCGAAGAGTAATTGTGGATTGCCCGTGAACGGAGTATGTGGAGGTTTGGAAGTCTAACTTGAAGACTTACCTGAGTGATAGGGCGAGGACTGGGTGTCCTTAGCTCTAGGGGAATAAGGTGAAGACATAGTCTTCTGAGTTCAATCTTAGCCTTCCTAACCAGACTATAGTTGTCACAGCAACTAGAACTGGTCACCCAACTGTTTGAAGGCTTTTAAAACCACATCTAACCAGAAGCTAGATGAATTATTTATTAATAAACAGGAGCAAAAAGCAAAGAACAAAAATAAAATTGGGTTGCCTCCCAACAAGCGCTATCATTTAACGCCCCTAGCTAGGCATAAAAACAAGAATAGATCTAAGTATTGCCATCTTTGGCATGCAATCCATAAGTGGCTCTCATAATAGATTCATAAGGCAATTTAATTTTATTCCTAGGAAAGTGTTCCATGTCTTTCCTTAACGGAAATTGGAATCTAATATTTCCTTCTTTCATGTCAATAATTGCAGCAATCGTTCTAAGGAAAGGTCTACCAAGAATAATAGGACATGTAGGATTGCAATCTATATCAAGAACAATGAAATCTACGGGCACATAATTCCTACTTGCAATAATAAGAACATCATTAATTATTTCCATAGGTTTCTTAATGGTGGAAGAAGATGCAAATTTAAAGAAGAATCATCAAATTCACGGAAACCTAGCACATCACACAAAGTTTTTGGAATCGTGGAAACACTAGCACCCAAATCACACAAAGCATAGCATTCATAATCTTTAATCTTAATTTTAATAGTAGGTTCCCACTCATCATAAAGTTTTCTAGGGATAGAAACTTCTAGTTCAAGCTTTTCTTCATAAGATTGCATCAAAGCATCAACGATATGTTTAGTAAAAGCTTTATTTTGATTATAAGCATGAGGAGAATTTAACATGGATTGCAACAAGGAAATACAATCTATCAAAGAGCAATTATCATAATTAAATCCTTTGAAATCCAAAATAGTGGGTTCATTGCTATGTAAAGTTTTGACCTCTTCAATCCCACTTTTATCAATTTTTGCATCTAGATCTAAAAACTCTGAATCATTGGGACGCCTTTTAACTAAAGTTGACTCATCTCCAGTCCCATCTTTATCAAGATTCATCTTCAAAAACAAAGATTTAATAGGAGTCACATCAATCACTTTTAGATCTTCATCATTATTGTCATGAAAACTAGAAGAACACGCTTTCATAAAGCAATCTTTTTTAGCACGCATCCTAGCGATTCTTTCTTTGCACTCATCAATGGAAATTCTCATGGCTTTGAGAGACTCATTGATATCATGCTTAGGTGGAATAGATCTAAGTTTCAAAGAATCAACATCAAGAGAAATTTTATCCATGTTCCTAGCCAACTCATCAATCTTAAGCAATTTTTCTTCAATCAAAGCACTGAAATTCTTTTGCGAACTCATAAGTTCTTTAACACTATTCTCAAAATCAGAGGGCATATTATTAAAATTTCCATAAGAGTTGTTGCAAGAATTACCATAATTATTATAGGAATTACTTGGAAATGGCCTAGAATTAAAATTTCCTCTATACGCATTGTTATCCAAATTGTTCCTACCAACAAAATTCACATCCATAGATTCATTATTATTCTCAATCAAAGTGGACAAAGGCATATCATTAGGATCAAAAGAAACACTTTTATTAGCAAACAATTTCATAAGTTCATCCATCTTTCCACCCAAAACATTAATCTCTTCAATCGCATTAACTTTTTTACTAGTGGATCTTTCGGTGTGCCATTGAGAATAATTAACCATAATATTGTCTAGGAGTTTAGTAGCTTCTCCTAAAGTGATTTCCATAAAAGTGCCTCCCGCATCCGGATCTAAAAGATTTCTAGAAGCAAAACTCAATCCGGCATAAAAAAAATTGTATAACCATCCACAAATTCAAACCATGTGTGGGGCAATTACGTATCATCAATTTCATCCTCTCCCAAGCTTGTGTGCTCATGCTTAAAATTCATAACATCGTTCCTAAGAGTGATAATCTTAGCGGGAGGAAAATACTTAGAGATAAAAGCATCTTTGCACTTATTCCATGAATCAATACTATTTTTAGGCAAAGAAGAGAACCAAGTTTTAGCACGATCTCTAAGCGAAATGGAAATAGCTTAAATTTAACAATATCACTATCCGCATCTTTCTTCTTTTGCATATCACACAAATCAACGAAGTTGTTTAGATGGGTTGTGGCATCTTCACTAGGAAGGCTAGAAAATTGATCTTTCATAACAAGATTCAACAAAGCGGTATTAATTTCACAAGATTCAGCATCGATAGTAGGAGCAATCAGAGTGCTAATAAAATCATTGTTGTTGGTATTGGAAAAGTCACACAATTTAGTATTATCTTGAGCCATCGTGATAAACAATCAATCCAACACACAAGCACCCAAGAAGCAAGCAAAAAGAGATGAACGGAAGAGGGGTGAAGAAAAGGCAAAGGTTTTTGAAAATCGTTTTAGAAGTGGGGGAGAGGAAAATGAGAGGCGACTGGCAAATAATGTAATGCGAGGGAGAAGAGTTTATGATGGGTACTTGGTATACTTGACTTTGCATAGATCTCCCCGGCAACGGCGCCAGAAATCCTTCTTGCTACCTCTTGAGCATGCGTTTGTTTTCTCTTGAAGAGGAAAGGGTGATGCAGCAAAGTTGCGTAAGTATTTCCCTCAATTTTGAGAACCAAGGTATCAATCCAGTAGGAGACGACACACAAGTCACCTAGTACATGCACAAACAATCAAGAACCTTGCAACCAACGCGATAAACGGGTTGTCAATCCCTTCATAGTCACTCGCAAAAGTGAGACCTAATAGAGATAATAAAGTAAATATTTTTGGTATTTTTGTTGTATAGATTGGAAAGTAAAGATTGCAAAATAGTAAACGAGATGCGACGTAAATAAAAGATGTAATATAATAAGAAAGAGACCCGGGGGCCATAGGTTTCACTAGTGGCTTCTCTCAAGATAGCATGTATTACAGTGGGTGACCAAATTACTGCCGAGCAATTGATAGAAGAGCGCATAATTATGAAGACATCTAAGGCAATGATCATGAACATAGGCATCACGTCCGTGTCAAGTAGACCGACACGACTCTGCATCTACTACTATTACTCCACACATCGACCGCTATCCAGCATGCATCTAGAGTGTTAAGTTCAAAAGAACGGAGTAACGCATTAAGCAAGATGACCTGATCTAGAGGGATAAATTCAAGCAATATGATATAAACCCCATCTTTTTATCCTCGATGGCAACACTACAATACGTGCCTTGCTGCACCTACTGTCACTGGGAAAGGACACCGCAAGATTGAACGCAAAGCTAAGCACTTCTCCCATTCCAAGAAAGATCAATCTAGTAGGCCAAACTAAACCAATAATTCAAAGAGACTTGCAAAGATATCAAATCATGCATATAATAATTCAGAGATAAATCAAATAATATTCATAGATAATAAAGTTCATAAATCCACAATTAATCGAATCTTGGCAAACACACCGCAAAAGAGTATTACATCGAATAGATCTCCAAGAACATCGATGAGAACTTTCTATTGAGAATCAAAGAGAGAGAAGAAGCCATCTAGCTAATAACTATGGACCCGAAGGTCTATAGTAAACTACTCACGCTTCATCAGAGAGGCAATGGTGTTGACGTAGAAGCCCTCCGTGATCGATTCCCCCTTGGCAGATCGCCAGAAAAGGCCCCAAGATGGGATCTCACGGGTACAGAAGGTTGCGGCGGTGGAGAAGTGGTTTCGTGGCTCCCCCTAATTTTTCTAGGGTATAATTAATGTGACAACTTATGTATGGTTAGGGAGGCTGAGATTGAACTCAGAAGACTGTGTCTTCACCTTATTCCCCCAGAGCTAAGGACACCTAGTCCTCGCCCTATCACTCAGGTAAGTCTTCAAGGTAGACTTCCAAACCTCAAAGACTTCGTTCACGGGCAATCCACAATGACTCTTGGAGCCTCAGAACGTGAGGCCGAACCAGCTAAAGGATGCACAATCCTCAAGTGTAACAAGTCTTCAGATCACGCAGACAAAAAGACTTCAGTGATGCCTAACACTCTTTGGCTCTGGGTTTTTTGGGCTTTGTCCTCGCAAGGATCTCTCTCCGAAAGGCTTCGGAGGTGGTTTTCTCTCAAACGACAAAAGTCGTGCACTAACTCTGAGCAGCCACCAATTTATGGTGTAGGGAGTGGGCTATTTATAGCCAGGAGGCAACCCGACCTGATATTTCCAAAAAGACCCTGGGTCATTAAGGAACCGACACGTGTCCAACGGTCGAATTTCAAACACACGAGGAAGCTTGGCTTGGGCTACAAGCAAAGCTAAGTTATCCAGCTCTGGATAAGATTTGCTCTCATTTTGTTCGCTCGAAGACAATGGATTTTGGTTGATCATCACTTCAGTCATCTGACTTTGTTCACTTGGACCCCACTTAACAGTATGGTGGTTCCTATGACTCAAGAAAGAAGAAAAGGAAACTATAAAAGAAACTATGTCTTCATACTCCATAGTCTTCAAGTGAATGTCCTCATCGTCATTATCTTCAACGTGAATGTCTTCACGAACCACCATTGTCTTCAATGTCTTCATACATTTTTAGGGGTCAACTCTGGTAGTTAAACCGAATCAATGAGCGACTACTACCTGTGTTATCCTGCAATTCTCACAAACACGTTAGTCCCTCAACCACGTTTGTCGTCAATACTTCAAAACCAACTAGGGGTGGCACTAGATGCACTTACAATCTCCCCCTTTTGGTGATTGATGACAAACTAGTTGAAGTTTTCAATGGGGATAAAAGTATGTGAAAGTTCAAGTACATAGGCATTGTCTTCATAGGTTAAAAGAGGCTCCCCCTGAAGATGTGCATATAAGTAGTTTGCCTTTGAATGCAAGTGCACGTGGCAGGTTATGCTTTGTGGAGATATTCTTCAACCATGAAGACAATTCATCATGCATACATGAAAGTAATGAAGATAATGATAAGCATAATGAGAAATGGACGTCTACAGAATGACTTCATGCTGAATTTATCATCGCATCACAAGGTAGCAGCAGAAAGTAACAGATGCCCATCAAGTTTAAGCGTTAAAACTCAAAAAGCCAAAAGTTTCAGGAACGAGAGTTGTAAGATTTAGCAAAAATAAGTAACAGGCCCATATGGACCCGCTTGAAGACTATCAACTCTTATGCTTCTCCCCCTTTTGTCAGTAAGGACCAAAAAGGATTGAAGACATAAAGCATCTACTCGTTCCCAGGCGGAGAAGATGTTGGTGCAGCAGGGTCGACGCTGGAGTTAGGCAGTGCAGAGGGGCCTGGTGCAGAATACTGATGCAGTGAAGCTGTTGCTGGTGAAGTGGCGTCGTCCTCTTCATCTATGACTCTTGCAAGAACAGTTGCAGCCGATGAATACTCTGAATCTTCAATAGAAGGAGTTGGATGCCAACTTGCTAATTGTGGAGGTCTGGAATCAAACTTGAAATGCTGTGTCAACCTATCTTCGCGAAGATCATCTTCAGAACAGAGCGGCGTGATGCTCTTCCAGGACCGTCGACAGGCTTCATGTGCAACAAATGAATTGTTGGTGTCCAGATTGCGAATGCGATTGACATTAGTAATAAGACTCTACATCTACCACTTCAGCCAATCATGATGCCTATCCTGCTTCTAATGAAGGGATACAAGAAGCTCTCGGTCGTTGAGAACACGAGGATGCTTCTAAGGCCTTTGAGCAACTGTGCTTGCTGTTGCATTAGTGTTTGCACGATGCGGCAGACGAAGTTGTCTACCAAGGGGACCAGCAAGAGCAGGAGGATTGGGCAAGTACTCTAGGTCTTGGACAAAGAAATCCTTGGGATATTCAGCATCAACGGGAAAAGGCTTCATCATACTGAGCATTTCACTCATGTTTGGCTCAGGCTTCTGAAAGATGCTCTGTAGTTCACGTTCATATGGAGGACAAGTTGGCTCATATAGATCACCAGGAGTGGGCAGGGAGGTTAGCTCAATGATGTCCTGAGCTTTCACTTCGTGATGCATGTCACCTATCATCCACTAAAGGACCCAAGTCTTCGGATCCCTGTTGTAGCCTCTAACGTGTAGCATTGCATAGAGCTGCAGTAGAAGCTCTTGATTCCAATGTTGTTGTAGGGTGGAACCCTAGATGGAGAACTTTCACGAATTGGAGGGGAAATACCCAAGAACACAAAGAACATGAAGAACACAAGAGAGGGGAAACACTCAAATTGACTAGATCCAATCATACATATGCTAGATCCAAGAACACACAAGAGATCACAAAGATTCAAGGACAACAAAGGAAAGATACAAGGTAACTAGTTCATCCCAATCCTATGAGGAAAGAGGTCTTGATGATCCTATGATGGGGCTCCTTCCCAAGATGGGGGCTTGAATCTACTAGGGGTCTTCTCCATAGGTGGTCTTGATCTCCATGGGAGAGCTCTCTCTCTCTCTCAAGAGTAGGTACAAGGAGCAAAGTTCACTAAATCATGTCATATCCTTTGCTCTCCTTCTAATGAGCTAGGGGAGGTGTTTATATAGTCTAGGGATGAATTGTGAGGGAGAGAGGGATACAAGGGTCCAAAACCCAAAAGTGCATGCATGCACGCGGAGGTGTCCGGGCACCCAGGGCAAAGTGGCCCAGGCACCCGGACCGGCCAGAGCCACACGCTCAAGAGGGACGGGCACACGGGGCGAAGGGGCCGGGCACCCGGCCTAGTATGGGGGATCAGCTGGTGAGTGGCCGGGCACCCGGGGGTCCTAGGCCCGATGTCGGTGTCAAAACCGGCGGATCTCGGGTAGGGGGTCCCGAACTGTGCGTCTAGGCGGATGTTAACAGGAGACGAGGGACACGATGTTTTACCCAGGTTCGGGCCCTCTTGATGGAGGTAAAACCCTACGTCCTGCTTGATTAATATTGATGATGTGTATTACAAGAGTGGATCTACCACGAGATCAAGGAGGCTAAACCCTAGAAGCTAGCCTATGGTATGATTGTTGTAATGGATGTTGTGTCCTACGGACTAAAACCCTCTAGTTTATATAGACAGCGGAGAGGGCTAGGGTTACATAGAGTCAGTTACAATGGTAGGAGATCTACATATCCGTATCACCAAGCTTGCCTTCCACGCCAAGGAAAGTCCCATCCGGACACGGGACGGAGTCTTCAATCTTGTATCTTCGTAGTCTTGGAGTCCGGCGGACGATGATAGTCCGGCTGTCCGGACACCCCCTAGTCCAGGACTCCCTCAGTAGCCCCTGAACCTGGCTTTAATGACGATAAGTCCGGCGCGCATAATGTTCGGCATTGCAAGACGGGTTCCTCCTTTGAATAATCCATAGAAGATTGCGAACACCAGGATAGTGTCCGGCTCTGCAAAATAAGTTCCACATTCCACCGTAGAGAGAATAATATGTGCACAAGTTCAATCTGCTAACGTATTCTGCGGCATGACATCACACCACTACCAAGCTTTTACTTGAATCGTTTTTTATTATACCACCTCAGCGCGTTTAGCGAAGCGGTTTCCTTGGCACGTCTTGTCGAAGCAGAGATTGTGTTCCCCTTATTCCGGGATTCTCATCAATACGGACGTGGGTAACCCAACCGCGCCATTGATGGTGGCGCTTGGGAGATAAGCGAGTTTTACCAGGCCGGTGGGGACGTATAGTCTTCGTCCGCCTATATATAAGGGGATAAGGATCCACCTTTTCACCTACGCCTTCTTTCTCCTTTGCTTATCCATCTTCGCGCACTCTCGAGCTCTAGCGCCCAAGTCCGTGCGTCTCGCCTCAACCTTCTCCGACCATGTCCGGAGCGGGAGGTAAATGGTTGGCCTCCACCGTTAAGGAGGAGCACATCGCCAAACTGCGCAGCGCCGGATACCTTTCCGGCGACATTGCGCACCGGCTGCCCGACAAGGGGCAGCTCATCCCCACCCCTAGGCCCCATGAGAGGGTCGTATTTCTCCCTCACTTCCTCCACGGAGTGGGCTTTCCTCTTCACCCCTTTGTCCGGGGGCTCATGTTCTACTATGGCCTGGATTTCCATGATCTGGCGCCGAACTTCATCCTCAACATCGCGGTGTTCATCGTCATGTGCGAGGCCTTCCTCTGCATCCAGCCCCACTTCGACTTGTGGCTCAAGACCTTCAACGTTAAGCCAAAGGTAGTGAAGGGCACGCAGGCGGAGTGTCGGTGTACTAAAGTAGGGGGGTACCTTAGTACCCCGAACTTGTGCACGGGCAGTCGCAGCAACCCGCGGCAAGGCTTGCCGGGCGTCCGCCAAGATCCTCCACGGCTACTTTGATGCCATTCAAGATCGAAGTACTCAAACCAAGGCCCCGGCAAGAGGAGCTTGCCGGGAAGGACAACCAAGGTCCCGGCAAGAGAAGCTGGCCGGGAAGAAAACAAAAGCCCCGGCAAGAGGAGCTTGCCGGGAAGGCCGACCAAGGCATCTCTAGAAGACTTGCCGCGGTGCCCCACGCGTCCTGGCAAGGCCCGATGGCCGGCAAGCTTGCCGGCACGACAAGAGAAGGGCCGTGGCAAGGCACTTGCCGCGGCAAGGCGGCCACCCAGAATCCAGCGCATCCGGCGACGAGTCACCCCAGGGCGCCCCTGGGGCACGTGGCCGGGCGTTGCGCAGCCATGCGGAGCAAGGTGGCAAGCGGAGCTGGCAGAGACGCCATCGTGGCAACCGGTGGCTCACCTAGCGGTCGTTCCTTTGCACTATTTGGGCGACCGGACGGGCATTAAATGCCCCTGTCCCCTGCTGTCAGAGTTAGGTAGGGGACACTGTTGGTCACTGTTACACCAACCTGCGTTTTTACCTTTCTACCCCCTCTTCTTACGCTGCCACCTGTTGGTGCCCCCTTCAGACTATAAAAGGGAGGCCCATGCGCACGTAGAAGGGGTTCGGTCCATTTGGACACAGGCAACACCACCACACGCTCGGACCCTCGAGCAAGATCGAATACGAACACAAAGCAGCAGTAGGAGTTTTATCTCTCCGGAGAGCTCCGAAGCTGGGTAAAAATCGTCCCGTCTCCCCAGCGCGCGCGCCCGACCTCGATCTGCTCTGCGCGCGGCCTCCGCCCCCCTTGCCGGACTAGAAGGCCCCCCCCATGCCCCATAGGTGCTCGTGGCCACAGAGAGATACGCCCCAACATCTTTGGCGCGGCAAGTGCAGCTCTGATGCCCACTCCGGCAAGCGCACCTCCCCGGAGTGTTGCGCTGCCGTCGAGGACGCACCATCGAGCTCCACCGGCAAGTGCAAGAAGGCAAAGGCAGAGCCGCCAAAGACTAAGCCCGGCAAGAACAGCTCTGGTACCTGCTCCGGCATGCACGCCTCCCCGGAGTGCCGCGCTGCCGTCGAGGATGCGCCATCGAGCTCCACCAGCCAGTAGGGCGAAGAAAGCGTCCAGTTTCAAGCTTTTGAATTGTATTCCCTGAGAATCCGCACCTTGTACAAAGAACCTATGCGCAGAAGGGTCGAATCGTGGCTAAGTTGCGCCCTTGATCCGTTTCGAGTCCGCTCAACGATGACAGCGCGCCACAACTAGCCCGACGAGTTCTTCCTGCCGGAAGCAACACCGCCAGTGGGCTGCTGATGTCCCGCACTCAGCAAGTGTGTTTGCGCCGGCGGGTTCCCTGAAAGCGCGAGGGGGTGAAAACGTACAAGGGAGGAAGTCAAGGGAGGAGTGCGGCTTCGCCGGACCGCGGAAAACGGAAAAGCTAAGTCACCCGAGCTTGAGTGCATAACACTTTTTAGTTCTAAGCTCTTATGTTATATTCCTTGAACGTTCGTCCCTTGTACGAAAAACCTGTACGCGGAGGAACCAACTCGTGGTTAAGTTGCGCCCTTGCTTTGTTTTCGAGTCCGCTCAACAATACAAGTGCGCTGCAACTGGCCCGAGAAGGTTTCTTGCCGGGTACAACACCGCCAGCGGGCTGCTGACGTTCCGCACTCAGCAAGTGTGTTAGCGCCGGCAAGTTCCCTAGAAGCGTAGGGTAAAAACGTACAAGGGATGTAATGAAGTAGGGGACGTAACATAGCAAGGCCTTGCCGTGGGACGTCCTTCGTATGTAAAACTTGTGCGCAGAGGAGCTAACTCGTGGTTAAGTTGCGCCCTTGCTTTGTTTTCGAGTCCGCTCAACAATACAAGTGCGCTGCAACTAGCCCGAGAAGGTTTCTTGCCGGGTACAACACCGCCAGCGGGCTGCTGACATTCTGCACTCAGCAAGTGTGTTAGCACCGGCAAGTTCCCTAGAAGCGTAGAGTGTAAACATACGAAGGGTGAAGCATGGCATTGCGCTGCCCAACTTGAAGTTACATTGCAAAGAGTAACTTATTATGATGCTGTCTTAGTTATTTTTTATGACTAAAATGACAGCAAGGAAAAACCATAAGGGCGCACTGGCGCAAAGGCCCCGGCAAGCCAATCTCGCTGGGGGCTGCAAGTACCGAAGTTCCTTCGCGGCAGGCCAAGATCCCCGGAGGCTGCGATGCTGGCGGCAAGGGCAAGGAAAGGCACACCAGCGCCTAGGTCTCGGTGGAGCCAGAGTTGCCGGGGGCTGCAAACACCAAGATTCACCCCCGGCAAGCTAAAGTCACCGGGAGCTGCGGTGTCAGATAAGTTTTTCATCCCTCGTCATGCATCCTCTTATGGGCTGGGGAAAGCGAGGCCGCGTCTTTGAATGAATATGTCTTGTAAAAAAACCTGTGCGCGGAGGAACCGGCTCGTAGTTAGTCGCGCACCGACTGTTGTTTCGAGTCCGCTCGACAATTTAGGTGAACTGCGGCTAGCTCAACGACAAGGTTTCTTGTCGGTCGCGGCACCGCCGGCAGAGAACCAACTCGTAGCTAGTTGCCTTACTGTCGTTTCGAGTCCGCTCAACGACTTAAGTAAGCCGCGACTAGCTCCGCGACAAGGTTGCCTATTGGTTGCAGTTCCGTTGCCGACGTTCCGCACTCGGCGCTCACGGCAAGGTGCCCGCGCCGGCAAGTTCCCTAAAAGCGTAGGGCAAAAACTTACAAGGCACAAACTCAAGTAAAGGACTTAATCCGGCAAGCATTCCCCTCTTTTCATTAAAAAACATCCCAATTTAGTACAAGTCCATAGAGGATGAAAAACATGATAGAGAGGATTACAAATTTTAAATACAGCTAAGGCCCGAAGGCTTACAAATTAAAAGATAAGATGCCCATAATCCCTCTCTTGTTTCTCTCTTCAGGGAGTAGGTCAAGGAGGCCCCGGCAAGAGAAGCTTGCCGGGGAAGACAAAGGGGCGCCTAGGTGAGCTACGGGTGCCAGAAGACACCAAGAGAACACCCCGGGGGCCGGCCAGGAGCTTGGCGGAGACGGAGGCACCGGAGGCAGAGCTCGAAGACGGGGCGGCAGGACGTCAGCACGCTGTCGAGGGCACCTCGCCCTCGTACTCCGACTTGACGGCCTTGCCGCCACCCCTCTTCCTCCTCCGCAGCCTCCCTACACCAGCCACCCAAGGAGACGGCCCCGGGGAGTTCAGAAGGCCGGCAACCCGGATGATGGGGTCGCCGGTGGCGCGCGAGACGGCGTCCGACGCCTAGTCGGACCCGCCGTCCTCGTCGTCACCATCGCTCCCCTCCTCGTCACTCTCGCTCGAGGAGGGGCCTTCGCTATCGGAGGAGCTGTCCACGCAGCATCTCGCCCAGATGCCGGAGTCCCCGAAGACCTTGACGGCGAGAAGGTCGCCCTCCATTAACTTAAAATGGAGGGCAAACCCCGCCGTCAAGCTGTGGATGCGGGCGGACGCCTTCCACCCTCGATCGAAGTACATCACGCCGGGGGCTGGGGATACGACACTGACTCGAGTGCCGCTGATCCCGCAACCCCTCATGCGCAACTCCAGCATCTCGGGCGGGTCCGGTTCCATCGTGCTCGCAAACGGAGCCGGAAGCCGGAGGCGTCGACGAGGTGCCCGGCGCAACTTGACGAAGAACTCCCAGGGGTCGTCCCCGATGTGGACCGCCTCGAGGAGAGGAGCCGCCGGCGGAGACGGGGTTGGCGCACCACCCCGGCCGCCTCTTCCCCGAGCGCCTCGGCCACGTCCTCAACCTCGTCCATGGCCTCGCCCCCTCCCTCTTCCCCTCGCGGCTGGCTCCGCCACCGCAGGAGCGAGAGAGGGAGAGGTGCGCTGTCTGGCGGCAACCCTCGCCGCCAGCGACGAAGGGCCAGGGTTCCCTTTCTCCATGGCGAGTGGGAGAGAGGAGAACAGAAGCTGAAGAAAGGAGGAGATGAGAGAGTGCGGGGTTCTGTGCCCCCCTTCCTGCCCTTTATAAAGGAGCAGGGTGGGGGCCCGGCCGCCCCGCTCGGCGAATCAAGATACGGGATGGGCAGGGAATCAGGACCGACTCGCTGCCTCTGCGCGCGATGGCCCGGATTCCCACTCCCACTGCCCGTGACCCCAAGTGCATGGGAGCTACGTGGCGGAGATACAGGGCCGAGGTTACGGCTGAGGCGGCCTCGCCCCACCCCGTGATAGTGGGTTGGGTGCCTCGAAAACCGCGCACCGGCCCCATCTAGTAAATGCGCCACGCCCCCACGCCTACCTCCATTTAGGTAGGGGGGCGTGTGCCACCCCCTTCATCATGGCTTGATACGTGATTGCAAGGCTCAGCCCCGCACGCACGTCACCCACAACGCCGCGTTTGACGCGTGCCGCTCTGGACGTGCGCGGGGGAGGCGGAGTCCGATGCGGTGTGACCTAGGCCGCGCGTGCCCGTGCACTGTTTTGGGCCTGGCCCAACAGCGCTCGGCACCGTGTATGGCCCAGGCCCGGGGGCTCCTGTCGGTGTACTAAAGTAGGGGGGTACCTTAGTACCCCGAACTTGTGCACGGGCAGTCGCAGCAACCCGCGGCAAGGCTTGTCGGGCGTCCGCCAAGATCGTCCACGGCTACTTTGATGCCATTCAAGATCGAAGTACTCAAACCAAGGCCCCGGCAAGAGGAGCTTGCCGGGAAGGACAACCAAGGTCCCGGCAAGAGAAGCTGGCCGGGAAGAAAACAAAAGCCCCGGCAAGAGGAGCTTGCCGGGAAGGCCGACCAAGGCATCTCCAGAAGACTTGCCACGGCGCCCCGCGCGTCCCGGCAAGGCCCGACGGCCGGCAAGCTTGCCGGCACGACAAGAGAAGGGCCGTCGCAAGGCACTTGCCGCGGCAAGGCGGCCACCCAGAATCCAGCGCATCCGGCGACGTGTCACCCCAGGGCCGCCCCTGGGGCACGTGGCGGGGCGTTGCGTAGCCATGCGGAGCAAGGTGGCAAGCGGAGCTGGCAGAGACACCATCGTGGCAACCGGTGGCTCACCTAGCGATCGTTCCTTTGCACTATTTGGGCGACCGGACGGGCATTAAATGCCCCTGTCCCCTGCTGTCTGAGTTAGATAGGGGACACTGTTGGTCACTGTTACACCAACCTGCGTTTTTACATTTCTACCCCCTCTTCTTACGCTGCCACCTATTGGTGCCCCCTTCAGACTATAAAAGGGAGGCCCATGCGCACGTAGAAGGGGTTCGGTCCATTTGGACATAGGCAACACCACCACACGCTCGGACCCTCAAGCAAGATCGAATACGAACACAAAGCAGCAGTACGAGTTTTATCTCTCCGGAGAGCTCCGAAGCTGGGTAAAAATCGTCCCGTCTCCCCAGCGCGCGCGCCCGACCTCGATCTGCTCTGCGCGCGGCCTCCGCCCCCTTGCCGGACTAGAAGGGGCCCCCCGTGCCCCATAGGTGCTCGTGGCCACAGAGAGATACGCCCCAACACGGAGTGCGGAGGCGCCATGTTGGGCAAGATGCCCAACGTCCTCTGGTTCGAAGGGGCCTTCGTGGAGTCCGTCAAGGGGTGGCAGTCGGGGTGGTTCTACATCACCGAGCCGCGCGACCCTAAGTGGGCGGCGGCCCCCGAGTTTAGATCTGGTATCCCTGTGCAGCTCACCTCCTAGTAAGAGAAGGGCTTGCTATGGGGTAGTTCGAAGGAGCCGACGGGACTCCAAGCCTTTATCCAGAAGCTGGTGAACAAGAAGCTCAGGCTTGTTAATGTGGTCCAAGTCATGCTCGTCCGCCGGATTC
Organism: Triticum timopheevii; assembly: GCA_963921465.1. Lineage (NCBI taxonomy): Eukaryota > Viridiplantae > Streptophyta > Magnoliopsida > Poales > Poaceae > Triticum > Triticum timopheevii. The sequence continues at coordinate 386,761,419 of OY997274.1, forward strand.
TCCCATGCCAAGAACGGGCATTCAACCTATGGGAGTTTGATCCGGCACAGCACCAGGTGCTGAGCGGGCTCTTCGACACGACGTACGAAGGCGCCTGGAGGGTGCTGTTTAAGGGCGCCGAAGCCCCCGCATCCACGACGGAAGATCGCGGATTTCACTCGCAGCGTCCAGCTGACGAGGTAAGTGATTCTACCCCTTTACGGGACACTTGTTGTTAATAGTTCAACCCTAAGCGGGTTTCAATCTCCCTTTTCCTTTGACAGGAATGGATGAAGAAGGCCGAGCAGCTCATCTGCCCGGTTCCCATGCCAGAAGACCCAGTGGACGCCCGTCTAGCGGGGCTGCTGGTTCCGGCACCACACGTGGTGCCGGAGAAGAAGGCCAAGAAGGTGGCCACGGGTACTCGAAAGAGTTCCCGTTTTCAGCTGTCCGACGACTCCGAGGCGGATTCCTCCCCCGAAGATGAGGAGGAGGAAGAGGACTCTCTCCCAGAGGAGGGAGAGAGGAAGAGGAAGGCCTCCCCAACAGGGGAGGCTGAAGGGTCCAAGAGGGGAAGAACTATTCCCCCGGACAGCTCCGCCAACACCAATGTTGACGACGAAGAGTGGCCCTCAAGGGCCAGGCCTCCAGCGAGATCGTAAGTATCTGGATTCCTGAATGATCTGCAATTTCTTTTGTGTCACATAGTGTCCTTCTAATGCCGCATACTGCCTGCAGTCCGGCCGATGATGATCTTCCCGCTTCGTCGAGCGGGTCGTTGGCTTCGTCGGATGTGGATTCCATTCCGACTACCTCCACCCCTCGCGCTGCTGAGGATGCCAAGGTGGGATCCCAGGAAGGGACCCATCAGGAGGAGGCTCCGGAGGCGCCGCAAGGCAGCCTCCCGGACTTTGCTCCGGACTCCATACCGGAACCTGCAGTGGTTCCGGAATCCGGTAGGCGGCCCCTTCGCAAGAAGGGCAAGAACGTGACGCTGGCGGCCCCCGTCCAACCGGAGGCACCGAACAACTTGTTGGAGGTGCTCAAAGGCACTTCCATCGAGGAAGAACACCGCACTATCATGAGTGCGGTGATTCAGAAGGTTCAGCTCGCCAAGAGCGGGCTGACCGAAGCCTGCAGCAACCTTCTAACAGGCTTTGAGGTAAGAAGTTAAAATTATGTAATGTAATACCGCATAGACAGTAGCCCCTGATGCTCGGTTCGGTGTTCGGAAAGAAAAGCCGGACTGAGGATCTAAAGAAGATATACGCAGGGTTGCTAAAAATTATGTCAATATGGGTGTGCAGGCTGCGCTGCTGACATATGCCGCACTGACTGCGGAGGTCGGTGCATTGAAGCAGGATCTCGAGCGGTCCGAGCAAGAGCTAGGCCGTGCCAAGAAGCAGCTCGAGGACAAAGAAGGTGAGTAACACCACTTTGAATAGTTACCTTACAGAAAAGGATTTAGGTTGCAATAAAAATAACAAGGATAATGTGGGTACTGCAGGGGCCACGAACGAGGTGGCAACCCTGAAGGAGGCTGTGTCCGCGGCCGAATGCAGTGCGGCCGCGGAATGGGCAGAGCGAGAGAAGCAGGAGGCGCGGGTGGCGGAAGTGCTGCGAGAGCTCCAGGCTCTCATGGAAAAGCATGAGAGTTTGGAGCGCGACTCAAAGACTCGAGAGTCCGAGCTTGCCTCGGCTCTCGAAAGTGCCAAAGCCGCCAAGGCCGAGGCCCATAAGGCCCTTCAAGAGGTTGAGGATGTGAAGAAAATAGCGGCGGGTAAGGCATTTTTCATGCAAAGCAAGCATGTTAATGTAAACTACCTGACACTTATCCGAATTCGGAGCTCTCTAGGGGCGTTTGCAGATCTGCCTCGCAGTGTATCCGATGCCGCCGCATTCTACCGTGGTGAGGAGGGGAGCTCAACGGAGAAGGTCTTCTGGTCTCAGTATGCTGAGGCCGGCCATCCGGTGCCCCCTAGGGACCAACTGAAGCAGCTGGTCGAGATCCATAAGGTAGCCGAGGAGGCCATGAAGGGCCTCATAGTCCGGCTGTGGCCTGGAGAGGCCATGCCTGGGAGCTACTTCGGCCTCATGCGGCGGCTGGTGGATGCGTGCCCCTTGTTGGAGGTCGTCAAGCGCTCCGCCTGTATTGAAGGTGCTCGTCGGGCCCTTGCCGACGCAAAGGTGCACTGGGGCAGGCTGGATGCGGAGAAGCTTATCACTGACGCACCGCCAGCGGGAAAGGAGTACCGTAGGCCCGAGATGTACTATAAGACTATCCTGAAGGGTGCCCGCAAGATTGCGGATGAGTGCCCCAGAGATGTAATTATTGAGTAGACTCGCTATGTATTATCCTGTGCGCTAAAAACTTTGTTCATATGAGCTAAGCAACGCTTGTTTGATTTAAAATATTACCTTCTATGCGGCCGTTTATAAAATCCGAGAGATGGCAAGTCGTCAGCTTCAGCCCCCAAGCCACGAGTGCTGGGGTGTTTGGGATAAACTTGAGCACTCTTGTTCCCATTCTTGGGTCCATCTAGGGAGGCGCTCAACACAACGAACAAGGCAACCAGACTTATAATGCTTGAACACTCTCACTTAGCCATATAATTCTATAATTTTAAATTTCGGCGAAGCCCCTAGTATTCGGAAGACTAAGTTCGGGGTGCTATCCACACCTTGGCCGGACATTATCCGGTTCTTCGCTTGACGCGGCATAAGTATTTAAGGACTCGAAAAGACCTCTCGAACAGCGACCAGTCTCTCGCCTTATCATGACAGTCAGTTTTAGCTTTCTCCACTGAGGCGCTCGCCCAGCTCAACCGGGGCGCAATCGCAGTGGTTCTCCCAGTGCCACCTTAGCCGACAGAACGGAACGTAAGGTACCAAAACGTGGGAGCCGGGCAAACCCAACTATTGAACCAAGACATGATTCGGAGCCGATTCATATAATGCTATAAGTTCGGGGTGCCGCACTTGTGAAAGTGTTCGGACTTATCACGCCATAATGCGGGGAACATAAGCCCCTGGTGTATTCGGCCGTACCAAAATATACGGGTGCAATATGTCATTAATGAACATATGTGTAAAGTAATGCAATAATACGCAAAAAATGCTGCATTATTTATTCAAGGAATTCTGCTATGAGTGTGGAATGATACAAATAGTGCGGTAAGCAAGGGATTGGACAAATTAAACATGCCCCCCTCCAGGGGTGGGCTGCGGACCGGTGTATATAATCAAATTTAATGCTCGTAATGGAGACCACCTGAGTGTTCATCGCAGCCTTCTTTCTTCCCTGGCTGTTGCATCGTGAGTTCGGCGGGTTCACCGCTGGACAGGGCCTCTGGTGAACGGAGTCCTGTGTATACAAAGAAGGAAAATAATAATAAAAAAGAGTGACACACTTGTGAGCCCCTGGTGTGGTCGAGCCGCACTCTGGGTCTGTTGTGGCCGTGCCCCTCCCCCTAGGCCCATGGTATCTCCAGAGTGTAATGATGTACGCGGAGGGTTGGTCTTGCAATTATGCAAGGGTTGGGGTTGGGGCCGCATTGCTACACGTGCTCGGATCGTGCCAGGTGGTCTTGGTTGATGTTGCTTCGGGCACGTTTGGCTGTGTCCGGCCGTTTAACAGCCGGACTCGAAAATTGCCTTAAAAGGCTGCTCTGTACTTCTGCCGTGAGAGCCGCTGTATGTTCCTCCGTTCGGAGGGGGCGTTCCATATTTCCGTTGACCGTGATGACTCCATAAGGGCCTGGCATCTTGAGCTTTAGGTATGCCTAATGCGGCACCGTGTTGAACTTTGCAAACGCGGTTCGTCCGAGCAGAGCGTGATAGCCGCTGCGGAACGGGACTATGTCGAAGATTAACTCCTCGCTCCGAGAATTATCCGGGGATCCGAAGACCACTTCCAGTGTGACTGGGCCTGTACAATTGGCCTCAACACCTGGTATGACGCCTTTGAAGGTCGTCTTTGTAGGTTTAATCCTTGAGGGGTCTATGCCCATCTTGCGCACTGTATCCTGATAAAGCAGGTTCAGGCTACTGCCGTCGTCCATCAGGACTCTCGTGAGGTGAAATCCATCGACGATTGGGTCTAAAACCAATGCGGCGAATCCGCCATGGCGGATACTGGTCGGATGGTCTCTTCGATCGAAAGTGATCGGGCAAGAGGACCATGGATTGAACTTAGGGGCGACTGGCTCCATCACATATACGTCCCTTAGTGCACGCTTCCGCTCCCTCTTGGGTATATGGGTTGCGTATATCATGTTTACCGTCCACACTTGTGGGGGGAAACCCTTCTGTCCTCTACTGTTCGGCGGTCGGGTCTCTTCCTCGTCGTCGCTGTGCAGCCCCTTGTCGTTGTTTTCGGCAATTAACATGCCTGCCTGCTTAAATACCCAACAATCTCTATTGGTGTGGTTAGCTGGCTTTTCGGGGGTGCCATGTATCTCGCATGAGCGGTCGAGTATTCGGTCCAAATTGGACGGACCCGGAGTGGTTCTTTTGAATGGCTTCTTCTGCTGACCGGGTTTAGAGCCTCGGAATCCGGTGTTGACTGCCGTATCCTCCTTGTCGTCGCCGTTAACACGGCGTTTATTTTTGCTTCGACGCGACCTGCCATTGTGGTCCTTTGTGTCCGGACTACTAGCATTTTTGCTGAGGTTGTTGCTGCGAGCTAGCCAACTATCCTCTCCCGCACAGAAGTGGTTTATTAATGATGTGAGGGCTGCCATGGATTTCGGCTTTTCCTGTCCTAGGTGCCGGGCTAGCCATTCATCGCGGATGTTATGTTTGAAGGCTGCGAGGGCCTCTGCATCCGGACAGTCGACGATTTGATTTTTCTTTGTTAAGAACCGTGTCCAGAATTGCCTGGCCGATTCGTCTGGCTGCTGGATTATGTGGCTTAGGTCATCGGCGTCTGGTGGCCGCACATATGTGCCCTGGAAGTTGTCGAGGAATGCGGCTTCCAGGTGCTCCCAACACCCAATTGACTCTGCGGGCAGGCTGTTAAGCCAATGCCGAGCTGGTCCTTTAAGCTTGAGCGGGAGGTATTTGATGGCGTGGAGATCGTCGCCGCGGGCCATATGGATGTGAAGGAGATAATCTTCGATCCAAACCGCGGGGTCTGAAGTGCCATCGTAGGATTCAATGTTTACGGGTTTAAACCCTTCAGGGATTTGATGATCCATTACTTCGTCAGTGAAGCATAGCGGGTGTACGGCGCCTCTATATTGAGCAATATCACGACGCAGCTCAAGGGAGCGTTGTCTGCTGTGTTCGGCCCAGCCGGAGTTGTTGTATCCGGCTCGACGGTATTCGTCGTGGGTCGTGGGGCGCCCACGTGATCCATAGATAGATCTAGATTGTCTTGCTTTATCCTCCAATGTGTCCTGCAAGTCCGGCGCGTTCCCTCGTGGCTTCGTACTTTTCGAGCGATGCCGGGGTACGGTCTTGATGGAGGGCCTGGATGCCTCTCTGTCGCGACCACGGGGTGGTCGGTCGGCCGTATTGTGCGCTGGTGATGAAGGTATGTATGCTTCCTCCTCTAATCGGGGGAGCAACTTGCGTTTTGGGTAGCTCTTGGAGGGGCGTTCGAGTTCATACTCTTCGGCCGCGAGGACCTCGGTCCATAGGTCCGCCAGCAGGTCTTGATTAGCTTGAAGCTGCTGCTGCTTTTTCTTTAGGCTATTTGTTGTGGCCATTAGCCTGCGTTTGAAACGCTCTTGTTCGACAGGATCCTCGGGCACGATGAATTCGTCGTCGTTGAGGCTTGCCTCGTCTTCGGAGGGAGGTATGTAATTATCATCCTCGACCTCTTCATCTGCCGCTCTATCGTGAGGGCTTGCTTCTTGATCCTCCTGCGCTGAATCTTCCTGGAGGGGATTGTCTTCGGCACTTTCTGGGGTGTTATTATCTCCTGTGCCGGAATCTCCATTCTTGCTGTGGCGGGATTTAGAGCGGCGCCGCTGACATCGGCGCTTGGGATGTTTCTTTAAGGAATCTGCCTCCGCTGCTTCTTCGCCGTCCCCATCTTTTGGGGTGTCCACCATGTATATGTCATATGACGAGGTGGTCTTCCAGTGCCCTGTAGGCGCTGGTTCTTGTTCGTCTCCGGCATCGTCGTCCATACCGCCGATGTCTTCGGAGTCATAGTCTAGCATGTCGGTTAGATCGTCGACAGTGGCTACAAAGTGGGAGGTGGGTGGGCTTTGAATTTCTTCGTCGTCCACATCCCAACCATCCTGGCCATAATCCGGCCAGGGCTCTCTGGATAGCGAGAGATGCTTTAGCGAATTTAGAATGTCGCCAAAGGGCGAGTGCTGAAAGATGTCCGCAGCGGTGAATTCCATGATCGGCACCCAATCGGATTCGATTGGCAGGGGCGCAGGAGGTTCGGAGTCCGGCAGGGAGTGTGGCACCTCGGAGTCACGAGGTTTATAGGGGACAAGGCCAGTGTTCGGCTCCATCGCCGCGGAAGTTGCAGCCCCCGAGGCGGTGTCCAGCCACCGGTCCTCGATCTGGGCGATCGGTTCCAGACTGAGGGCCGGAGCGGATTTGTGTGCGGCCACCAAGGCACTGTCCGGTGGCAGAGCTAAATCATGCCCATCGTGACAGTGCGGCACGCTCGGCTGTGGCTCGAGTCCGTCGAAGATCAAGTCCCCGCGGATGTCGGCCGTGAAGTTTAGGCTTCCGAACCTGACCTGACGGCCAGGGGTGTAGTTTTCGATCTACTCCAGATGGCCAAGTGAATTAGCCCGCAGTGCGAAGCCGCCGAATATGAAGATCTGTCCGGGGAGAAAAGTCTCATCCTGGACGGCGTTGTTGTTGATTGAAGAAGCCATCGAGCCTATCGGTGACGACACAGAGGAACTCTCAATGAAAGCACCAATGTCGGTGTCAAAACCGGCGGATCTCGGGTAGGGGGTCCCGAACTGTGCGTCTAGGCGGATGGTAACAGGAGACGAGGGACACGATGTTTTACCCAGGTTCGGGCCCTCTTGATGGAGGTAAAACCCTACGTCCTGCTTGATTAATATTGATGATGTGTATTACAAGAGTGGATCTACCACGAGATCAAGGAGGCTAAACCCTAGAAGCTAGCCTATGGTATGATTGTTGTAATGAATGTTGTGTCCTACGGACTAAAACCCTCAGGTTTATATAGACACCGGAGAGGGCTAGGGTTACACAGAGTCGGTTACAATGGTAGGAGATCTACATATCCGTATCGCCAAGCTTGCCTTCCATGCCAAGGAAAGTCCCATCCGGACACGGTACGGAGTCTTCAATCTTGTATCTTCGTAGTCTTGGAGTCCGGAGGACGATGATAGTCCGGCTGTCCGGACACCCCCTAGTCCAGGACTCCCTCACCCGAGCACTCAGGGCGGGGCTGGTGGCTGGCGCGGGGCTGGTCCGACACCCGGGGTTGAGGGCCCGGGTACCCGGGGGCAAGCTAGGCGCAGCCCAGAGAGGGGCCGGGCACCCGGGCCAAACAGGGCGCCTCGCCAGGGGGGACGGGCACCCGGCAGGGAGAGGGCCGAGCACCCGGGCCAGCCAAGGAGGCCGCGGCCTTGCCGGTTGGAGGTGGCCGGGCACCCAGGGCCTTTGGTGGCCGGGCACCCGGAGTGGTTCATGCCCTCCGTTTCTCCATTCTTATTGTTCCCTCGCTGCTCTTCCTTCTCCATGGTCTTGACTCTCCGTCCTCGTTTCCTCCCGATCATCTCCTTGGTACCTAAGCGTGCATAGAGTTTCCATTTGAGGTAGAATCTGACGATCGTGTGAATTCGAATGAAACTCGAAGAGGAAAGAGTTAACCCCGGTTTTGATGGCACGTGCATGTGCTCTTGTCATTGGTTCTCTTCATGATTGTGGTGGTGATGGGACGTCCATGGTGATGGTCGAGGGATGCTCCGCATCATCTCCCCTCCCCCTTGGGAGAGATCCGTCCGCGGATCGTGATCTTCATCACCATGGTAAAGAGAGGGTGTCAGAAGTGGATGACCACCAAGCACTTGTCATCTTGAAGCTTGAAATGGGCACTCGCCAATGTCGCACCGTCTTGTGATTCCTTCAAAAGAAGTAAGGTGACAAACACTTGGAAAAACAAATGTGGTTAGCGTTAGAGCAAAACCAAGCATTCGAGAGGTGATTAACCCAACAAGTGTTGTCCTCAAGCATATCATATGGTTTGACAAAGAAGTGTGGCATGGCATTTAAGCATCTAAATTGAGCACGTGGAAAAGCATCATGGAAACAATCATGCAAAGGTGAGGTAAAGGTTCTAATATGAGGTAAAGGACACTCAGAGATGTAGTGGCCTGTCTGCTTGCATTTGTGGCATGTTCTCTTCTTGTAGTCACGAGATGAAGCCTCGTCATTTCTTGAGCTGGATCTTGAAGACTTGCTAAAGCGATTCTTCTTGGTGAACTTCTAGAACTTTCTCACAAGCATTGCAAGCTCTTTGCCAATGTCTTCAGGATCACAAGAGCAACAGTCAGATTCTTCTTCAGATGAGGAAACAGCCTTAGCCTTCAAAGCACGGGATCGGCCATAGTTGGGAGCATAGATATCTCTTTTCTCAGATAGCTAGAACTCATGTGTGTTGAGCCTCTCAAGTATGTCATATGGATCGAGGTCCTTGAAGTCAGGACATTCTTGAATCATCAGGGCCAAGGTGTCGAACGATTTGTCAAGTGATGTCAGAAGCTTCTTCACAATTTCATGCATGGTGATCTCATGGGCGCCAAGAGCGCGAAGCTCATTTGTGATATCAGTAAGGCGATCAAACATGAACTGGACATTTTCATTGTCATTCCTCTTGAAGCGGTTGAAGAGATTCCGAAGAACATCAATCCTTGAGTCTCTCTAAGTTGAGACGCCTTCGTTGACCTTGGATAGCCAGTCCCAGACCAGCTTTGCAGTTTCCAGTGCACTCACATAGCCATACTGCATATGGTCAAATGACCGTAGATGATGTTCTTGGCAGTTGAGTCCAGTTGCGCGAACCTCTTGGCATCAGTAGCGGTGACGCCTTCACCGACCTTGGGAACGCCTGTCTTTACGACATACCAGAGGTCAATGTCAATGGCTTCAAGATGCATGCACATCTAATTCTTCCAGTAGGGATAATCAGTGCCATCGAAGACTGGGCACGCAGCGGAGGCCTTGATTATCCATGCAGTCGACATAGCTAAAACTCCAGGTGGTTAAACTATCTCATAGAACAAGAGAGCACCTTGCTCTGATACCAATAGAAAGTGCTAGTTATCGACTAGAGGGGGTGAATAGGCGATTTTTATGAAAGCCTTCAAAACACGAGGTCTTTGAAGACAAACAGTAAAACTGAACTATATGATATGCAGCGGAAGATAAACTACACTAGACAAGCAATAGTCAAGCAAGCAACACAGCAACTAGATAGACAGGATTAGAATGGAAGACGGTATGAAACCAAACAATTGCAAGTCTTCACACAGTGAAGTCAAATAGATTAGGCAAGCAAGCAATGACTTCACGAAGCCAAACTAAAAAGTAAGGAGGGTAGGGGATAGAACCAGTTGCTTGGTGAAGAAAGGAATTTGGTAGACCAGTTCCAGTTGCTATGACAACTGTACGTCTGCTTAGGGAGGCTGAGATTTAACTCAGAAGACTGTGTCTTCACCTTATTCCCCTAGAGCTAAGGACACCCAGTCCTCGCCCTATCACTCAGGTAAGTCTTCAAGGTAGACTTCCAAGCCTCCACAGACTCCGTTCACGGGCAATCCACAATGACTCTTGGAGCCTCAGAACGTGACGCCGAACTGGCTGGAGGATTCACAGTCCTCAAGTGTAACAAGTCTTTAGATCATGCAGACAGAAAGACTTCAATGATGCCTAACACTGTCGGTGTCAAAACCGACGGATCTCGGGTAGGGGGTCCCGAACTGTGCGTCTAAGGCTAATGGTAACAGGAGGCGGGGGACACGATGTTTACCCAGGTTCGGGCCCTCTCGATGGAGGTAATACCCTACTTCCTGCTTGATTGATCTTGATGATATTAGTATTACAAGAATTGATCTACCACGAGATCGTAGAGGCTAAACCCTAGAAGCTAGCCTATGATTATGGTTGTTGTCGTCCTACGGACTAAACCGTCCGGTTTATATAGACACCGGAGGGGGCTAGGGTTACACAGAGTCGGTTATAGACAAGGAGATCTACATATCCGAATTGCCAAGCTTGCCTTCTACGCAAAGGAGGGTCCCATCCGGACACGGGACGATGTCTTCAATCTTGTATCTTCATAGTCCAACAGTCTGGCCAAAGTATATAGTCCGGCTGTCCGAGGACCCCCTAATCCTGGACTCTCTCAGTAGCTCGTGAACCAGGCTTCAATGACGATGAGTCCGGCGCGCAGATCGTCTTCGGCATTGCAAGGCGGGTTCCTTCTCCGAATACTCCATAGAAGATTTTGAACACGAGGATCATGTCCGGCCCTGCAAAATAATTTCCACATACCACCATAGAGAGCACAATATTCCACAAATCTAATCTGCTGACAACTTTTCACACGTGATATCACACCACGGCCCAGTCATTATTCGAACCATTTTCTCAACCAGCTACTGCACATATTGCGAGGCGGTTTCCCTGGCACGTCTTGTCGAAGCAAAGATCATGTCCCTTTAACACGGGATTCTCATCAATGCGGGTGTGGGTAACCCAACCGTGCCATCAACCGTGGCGCTTGGGGAATAAGCGATTTTAACAGGCAAGTGGGGAGGCGCACAGTTTCTACCGCCTTTATAAAGAGATAGGGATTCCCCCTTTTCATCCATGCCTTCGTCTTCCTTCGCTCATCCATTCTCGCATGCTCGAGCTCCAGCGCCCAAGCTCTCACCTTCTCCGTATAGCCATTCCAAACATGTTCGGAGTGGGAGGCAAGTGGATGGCCTCCTCCGTTATGGAGGAGGACATTGCGAAGCTCCGAGAGGTCGGATACTTGGCCGTAGACATCGCGCACCGGCTCCCGGATGCAGGGCAGATCGTCCCTACTTCGGAACCCCACGAGAGGGTTGTGTTTCTTGCCCACTTCGTCCGCGGACTAGGATTTCCTCTCCACCCATTTGTCCGCGGGCTCATGTTTTACTATGGGCTAGATTTCCATGATCTAGACCCCAATTTCATCCTCAATATCCCGGCGCTTATCGTCGTGTGCGAGGCCTTCCTCCGCATCAAGCCCCACTTTGGCTTGTGGCTGAAGATCTTCAACGTGAAGCCAAAGATAGTGGTCGGCCAGCAAGCGGAGTGCGGAGGCTCCATGTTGGGCAAGATGCCCAACGTCACCTGGCTCGAAGGCTCTTATGTGGAGACCGTGAAGGGGTGGCAATCGGGGTGGTTCTATATCACCGAGCCACGCGACTCCAACTGGGCGGCCGCCCCCCAATTTTGATCTGGCATCCCCATGCGGCTTACCTCTTGGAAAAGGAAGGGTTTAGCCTGGGGTGAGCTAGCGGATCTGACCGGACTCTAGAACTGCGTCAAGAATATGATAAGCAAGAAAATCAAGCTTGTCAACGTGGTCCAGGTTATGCCCTTCCGTTGGATCCTCCCGTGTCAAAGACGGGCATTCAATATGTGGGAGTTCGACCCAGCCGAACACCAGATGCTGCGTGAGCTCTTTGACACGACGTACAAAGACGTCTGGAAGGTGCTGTTCAAGGCCGCCGAGGTGCCTCCTCCCCTCACAGAGGATCACGGACTCAGCGCAAAGCGCCACGCCAATCCGGTAAGCTACCTGTATTTCACAAGATGCACTTTTCCCAGTATGTTTGTGGGAGGAATCTAAGCCTCCATGCTGATTTAAGAGGACTGGGTAGCAACAGCGGAGCGGATTGATTGTCCAGCTCCTCTACCTGAAGATCCAACAATAGCTCTCTTAACGGAGATGCTGTTTCCGGTACCCTATGAGGTGCCGGATAAGAAGGCCAAGAAGAAGGCCACGGGGACCAGGAAAGGTCTCTGGCGCAAGGTCGTATCGGACTCACCGTCCGAAGACACCGAGGCGCACTCCTCCAACAAAAACAAGGAGGAGGAAGTGGAAAACCCTCCCCCCCCCCAAAGCCGAGGGGGAGAAGAAAAGGAAGGCCGCCCCACATGGGGAGGCTGAAGGGTCCAAGAAGGGAAGGGCCATCCCTCCGGACCACTCCACAATAGCCGCCTACAACGATGAGGAGTGGCGGCCCAGGGACAAGGCCCCGGCGAAGTTGTAAGTATCCGGATACCATAATACTTCCGGCATGTTGTGCTTTATCGCTTCTATCATGCTGAATATGATCGTGCAGTCCGTCCAAAGCCCGCATCGACTTATCCTCCTCGGATGGGTCTTTGAGTGCGTCGGCGATGAACAGCGACTCGCTCCCAACGGCCACCACCCCCGGCCTGCGGATGACACTGAGGTGTTGTCTCATAGGATACTGGGCCAGGGGGAGACAGTTCTGGAGGCGCCCCAAGGCGAAATCCTCAACGCCGGGCACATGGGGGGAAGACCCCCATGCATTCTGATGAGGCAGGCCATAGCAAGTTTGGCCCCCAGCCGGATACTGCACTGGAACCTCCAGTGGTTCCGGATTCAGGCAGGCAGCCCCTTGCTAAGGGGGGTGAGCCGCCTGTGCCGATGACCTCTGTCCATCCAGAGGCATCGGACAACTTGCTGGAAGCGCTTTAGGGCACTTCCCTTGATGAAGAACACCATACTCTTATGAGTACGGTGATTGCGAAGGTTCGGTCCGCTAAAAGCGGATTGACCAAAGCCTGCACCAGCCTCCTAACAGGCTTTGAGGTAAGTAAGTAAATTATGAGAAAATATCACAGTATAGACAGTAGCCCCTGATGCTCTGTTTGGTGTTCGGAAAGAAAGGCCGAACAGATGATCAAATAACATCCTCAGGAGTCTAATCATATTATGTCTATGTGAATAAGCAGGCGTCGCTGCTGGCCACCGCCGCCCTTACTGCGGAGGTCTCTAGACTGAAGCAGAACCTGGGGCGAGCCGAGGAAGAGCTCGGCCTCGTGAAGAGGCAGCTCGAGGAGAACAAAGGTAAGCGATACCCCGTCCGCGTGTTATATAAAGGAATAATCTTTGATGCTAATAGAAGCATCATGAATTTTAATAGGGGCCAGGACCGAAGTGGCGGCCCTTAAGAAGGCTCTATCCGAGGCTGAAGACAAGGCGGCCAAGGAGCGCACTGAGTTAATGAGGTCCAGCAAGAGCTCCAGGACTTCGTCAAAAAATACGAGTCCTTGGAGCGTGACTCCAAGACGCAAGAGTCCGAGCTTGCGAAGGCCCTCCAGAGCGTGCAAGACGCCAAGGCCGAAGCCCAGAAGGCCCTTCAGGAGATTCAGGTGGCCATGAAGATAGCGGTGGGTAAGGCATTCATTATGCAAAGCAAGCATCTGAAGGAGACTTTCCTTTTACTTACCCGAATTCAGTGCTCTCTAGGAGCATTCGCAGATCTGCCGTGCAGCGTCTCTGATGCCGCAAAGTTCTACAGAGCTGAGGAAGGGAGCTCGACGAAGAAGTTGTTCTGGTCCCAGTATATTGGGGCCGAACATCCGATGCCTTTGAGTGACCAGCTGAAGCAACTGGTCGAACTTCACAAGGCAGCAGAACTGGCCATGAAGGATCTCATAGTCCAGATGTGGCCTGGCGAGCCCCTGCCCAGCAGTTACTTCGGCCTGGTAAAGCGGCTTGTGAATGCCTATCTGCGGCTTGTAGCCATTAAGCGGTCAGTCTGCATTGAAGGTGTGCGCAGAGCCTTCGCCCGTGCGAAAGTGCACTGGGCGAAGATGGATGCCGAGAAGCTGGTGACAGAGGGGCCGCCCGAGGGCAAGGAGCATCGCCACCCCGAAAAGTATTATGATGGTGTCCTGAAGGGTGCCCGCCTTGTGGAGGATGAATGTGCTAAGGATGTAATGTTTGAATAAATGTACTCATGTGATCCTGTAATATGAAAATGAGTTCATGTGTGCTATATAACGCTTGTTGATTCAAAATATTACCTTCTGTGCGGCCGTTTATAAAATTTGAGAGTTGGCCAATCGTCGGCTTCTACCCCCATGTAACTAGTACTGGGGTGTTCGGGATAAATCTAAACACTCTTTATCCAAACTTTTGGTCCTTTAAGGAGGTGTTTAGCGCAATGAACAAGGCAATCAGACTATACAGCTATATCACTCTCACTTAGCGATAGAAGTCTACAATTTTAAATTTTGGCGAAGCCCCTAGTATTTAGAAGGCCGAACTTGGGGCGCTATGCATGCCTAAATCGGACAAGGTCGATTCCCTGCCTGAAGCAGAAAAAATCTTTAAGGATTCGAGACCTCTCGAACAACGACCAGCTCTCACCGCATCATGACAGTCAGTTTTCGGTTTTCTCTACTAAGGTGCTCGTCCGGAAGAACCGGGACACAATCGCAGTAGTTCTCACTGTGCTACCTTAGCCGATATAGCGGAACGCAAGGTACCAAAACATAGGAGCCGAGCAAACCCAACTATTGATCCAAGACATGATTCGGAGCTGATGCATACTATAAGTTCAGGGTGCCGCACTGTCGAAAGTGTTCGGACTTTTCTTGCCGTGTTATGGGGTACACTGAAGCCCCTGGCGAACTGAATGTACCAAAATGTACGGGTGCAATTTGTAATAAATAAATGGTAAAGGAAAAGCATAGACAAATGTAATAGTAAGCTGATGCTATACATTATTTTCCATTGTTATTTGAATAATACGCCCAAGTGTATGCGTACAAGTAGTGCGATAAGCGGAATAGGACTGTTTGACACGTCGTAACCAAGAGCAAGCTGCGTGCAGGTATGTAAAATAGGTATAACGATCATTATCAGAGACCACTTGAGGATTCCCTTGTACACCAAAGCTTCTTGCCTCCTTGGTGTGTCCGTCCCGCTATAGGTCCGATAGTCGGGCTATCGGGAGAGCCTCCCAAAGATAGGGACCTAAAAGGAAAAAAGGTGTAAAGATGCACGGATCCTGGGGCGATCTAACCGCATTGTGGACTGTGTCATAGACGTGCCTCCGCCTATGCCCATGGTATTTTGAGTGCGTAATTATGTACGCGCGGCACAAATTTCGCCACTTGACTGGGACTAGGACGGAGGCCAAATTGCTAGTCGAGCTCTGGATGTGCCGGACGATCCTGTTGCAGGGTACTCCGGACTCGCTTGACGGTGTCCAGGGGTTTTATTGCCGAATTGGCGGCCTGCCTAAGAAGGCTGCTTTGTACTTCTACTGCGAGGGCCGTAGTATGCTCCTCCGTACGGAGCGAGCGCTCTGTGTTTCCATTTACTGTTATAACCGCGCGAGGTCCTCACATTTTGAGCTTTAAGTATGCGTAATGCGGTACCGCATTGAATCTGGCAAATGTGGTTCGTCCGAGCAGTGCGTTATAGCCACTGCGGAAGGGGACGATATCGAAGATTAACTCCTCGCTTCGGAAGTTGTCCGGAGATCCGAAGACCACTTCAAATGTGATTGAGCCCGTGCAACATGCCTCTACACCTGGTATGACACCTTTAAAGGTGGTTTTTGTTGTTTTGATCCTTGAGGGGTTGATGCCCATTTTGCGCACTGTATCCTGATAGAGCAGGTTCAGGCTGCTGCCACCGTCCATAAGGACTCTTGTGAGGTGGAATCCATCAATGATGGGGTCAAGGGCCAATGCGGCAGAACCGCCATGACGGATACTAGTAGGATGGTCCCTACAATCGAAAGTGATCAGACAAGAAGACCATGGATTGAACTTTGGGGTGATTGGCTCCATCGCATAGACGTCCCTTAGTGCACGCTTCCGTTCCCGCTTGGGGATATGGGTTGCGTATATCATGTTCACCGTTTTCACTTGGGGAGGGAATTTCTTCTGTCCTCCTGTGTTCAGCGGTCAGGGCTCTTCATCGTCGTCGCTATGCAGCCCCTTTTCCTTGTTTTCGGCATTGAACTTGCCGGCCTGTTTGAACACCCAACATTCTCTGTTGGTGTGGTTGGCTGGTTTATCGGGGGTGCCATGAATTTGACACAAGCGATCAAGTATGCGGTCCAAACTGGACGTGCCCAGATTGTTTCTTTTGAATGGCTTTTTCTGCTGACTGGACTTATAGCCACTAAATCCGACATTGATTGCCGTCTCTTCGGCGTTGTTGCCATTGTTGCGACACTTATGTCTATTGCGTCGTGGCTTGCTGTTGCTATCTCTGGCATCTGAATTGTCAGAGTTTCTTGGTGTGATGTTGCTACGAGGCAGCCAGCTGTCCTCGCCCGTGCAAAAGCGGGTCATGAGTGTCGTGAGGGCTGCCATGGACTTCGGCTTCTCTTGGCCGAGGTGTCGGGCAAGCCATTCGTCGCGGATGTTATGCTTAAAGGCCGCTAAGGCTTCGGCATCCGGACAGTCGACAATTTGGTTCTTTTTAGTTACGAACCGAGTCCAGAATTTCCTAGCTGACTCTCCGGGATGTTGGGTTATGTGACTTAAGTCATCAGCATCCGGTGGTCGCATGTGAGTGCCCTGGAAGTTGTCAAGGAATGCGTCTTCCATGTTCTCCCAACTGCCAATGGAGTTTCCTGGCTGGCTATTCAGCCAATGCCGAGCCGGTCCTTTGAGCTTAAGTGGGAGGTACTTGATGGCATGTAGATCATCGTCGCAGGCCATGTGAATGTGGAGAATAAAAATCTTCAATCCATACCGCGGGGTCTGTTGTGCCGTCATATGATTCAATGTTCACAGGATTAAACCCTTCTGGGAATTCATGATCCATTACTTCATCAGTGAAGCATAGGGGGTGTGCAGCACCTCTATGCCGGGCTACATCACGACGCAGTTCAAATGAGTCTGGTGTGTTGTATTCGGCCCGGACGGACTTGTGTTTAGTGTATCCGGCGTGACGGTCATCATCACGCGTTGTGGCGCGCCCCAGTGATCCGTAGATCGATCTTGATTGTCCTGCTTTGCTTTCCAATACTTCTCGCAGGTCCTTCATGTAGCCCCGGGCCTTAGTGTTATTGTTTGATTGACGATGGGGGCGGGCTGAAAACCGGGCTGATACGCCGCTTTGTCCCGGCCACAAGGTGGCCGGTCAGCCGCATCGTGCGCTAGTGGTGTGGGCTTTAATGTCTCCTCCTCGAGTTGAGGTTGCAACTTGCACTTTGGGTAACTTTTGGTTGGGAGCTCGAGTCCGTATTCCTCGGCTGCTAGGACCTCGGTTCATCTATTAGTTAGTAGATCTTGATCGGCTTGAATATGCTGCTGCTTCTTCTTCAGGCTTTTGGTAGTGGCTGTAAGCCGGTGCTTGAAGCGCTCCTGCTCGATGGGGTCCTCAGGCACGATGAATTCTTCATCGCCAAGGCTCACTTCGTCTTCGGAGAGAGGCATGTAATTATCATCCTCTGATTATCCATCTGTTGCCTATTCCTTAGGGCTAGCTTGCCCATCTTCTTGCTCGGCCTTCTCGAAGCCTGGCTGGGAAGGATTGTTTTCGTCTTCGGCACCCTCTGGATTACGATCATCTCCTGTGCCGGTATCATTATTTTTGATGTGGCGGGGCTTAGAGCGGCGCCTATGACACCAGTGCCTAGATTGGTTATCCAAGGGATTATCCTCTGTTGCCTCATCGCCATTGCTTTCTTTGGGGGTGTCCACCAAATATATATCATATGATGAGGTGAATATCCAGCGCCCTGTGGGCGGTGGTTGCTGTTCTTCTCCTGCATCGTCGTCCATACCATCGATGTCTTCGGAGTCGAAGTCAAGCACGTCGATTAAGTCATCGACAGTGGTTATTACGTGGGAGGTGGGTGGGGAACAAATTTCTTCGTCGTCCGCTTCCCACTCCAGTCGGACATAGTTCGGCCAAGAGTCCCCTGACAGAGAGAGAGACCTTAATGAATTTAGCACGTCACCCAAGGGTGAGTGCTGAAATATATCCGCGAAGGTAAACTCCATGACCGGTGCCCAATCAAATTCGATAGGCACGGACGTACGCGGTTCGGATCCTATGGCCGGAGACGAGTTCGAGGGTCCGATGACACAGATATCTTTAGAGATGAAGTCTGTGTTCCGCTCCAACACCAATGAGTGTACGACCTCTTTGGCGGGGTCTATCCACCCATCCTCGGATGGCACGATCTGCTCCGGATTGATTCCCGGGGCCGCCGCAGGTGCCATCTCCCAAACACTATCCGATGGTAGATCTAAGTCATGCTCGTCGTGACTATTCGGCGCACCTGATATGGGCTCGAATCCGTCAAAGATCAAGTCTCCGCGGATATCGGTGGTGTATTTTAAGCTTCCAAACCTGACCTGACGGCCAGGGGCGTAGCTATCGATCTGCTCCAGATGGCCAAGCGAATTGGCCCGTAGTACAAAGCCGCCGAATACGAAGATCTGTCCAGGGAGGAAGACCTCACCCTGGACCACGTCGTTGAAGATGATTGAAGAAGCCATCAAGCCTTATCGTGACAACATAGTGGAACTCTCAATGAAAGCACCAATGTCGGTGTCAAAACCGGGGGATCTCGGGTAGGGGGTCCCGAACTGTGCGTCTAAGGCTAATGGTAACAGGAGGCGGGGGACACGATGTTTACCCAGGTCCGGGCCTTCTCGATGGAGGTAATACCCTACTTCCTGCTTGATTGATCTTGATGATATGAGTATTACAAGAGTTGATCTACCATGAGATCATAGAGGCTAAACCCTAGAAGCTAGCCAATGATTATGATTGTTCTCGTCCTACGGACTAAAACCTCCCATTTATATAGACACCGGAGGAGGCTAGGGTTACACAAAGTCGGTTACACAGAAGGAGATCTACATATCCGAATTACCAAGCTTGCCTTCCACGCAAAGGAGAGTCTCATCCGGACATGGGACGAAGTCTTCAATCTTGTATCTTCATAGTCCAACAGTCCGGCCAAAGTATATAGTTCGGCTGTCCGAGGACCCCCTAATCCTGGACTCCCTCAAACACTCTTTGGCTCTGGTTGTTTTGGGCCTTGTCCTCGCAAGGATCTCTCTCTCAAAGGCTTTGGAGGTGGTTTGCTCTCAAACGACAAAAGTCATGCAGTAATTCTGAGCAACCACCAATTTATGGCGTAGGGGGTGGGATATTTATAGCCAGGAGGCAACCCAACCTGATATGTCTGAAATGACCCTGGGTCACTAAGGAACCGACACGTGTCCAACGGTCGGATTTCAAACACACGCGGCAGCTTGGCTTGGGCTACAAGCAAACCTGACTTATCCAACTCTGGATAAGATTTGTTCTCATTGTCTTTGCTCGAAGACATAGGATTTTGGCTGAGCATCACTTCAGTCATCTGACTTTGTTCACTTGGACCCCACTTAACAGTACGGTGGTTCCTATGACTGAAGAAAGAAGAAAAGGAAACTGTCGGTGTCAAAACCGTCGGATCTCGGGTAGGGGGTCCCGAACTGTGCGTCTAAGGCTAATGGTAACAGGAGGCGGGGGACACAATGTTTACCCAGGTTCGGGCCCTCTCTATAGAGGTAATACCCTACTTCCTGCTTGATTGATCTTGATGATATGAGTATTACAAGAGTTGATCTACCACGAGATCGTAGAGGCTAAACCCAAGAAGCTAGCCTATGATTATGATTGTTCTTGTCCTATGGACTAAACCCTCCGGTTTATATAGAAACCGGAGGGGGCTAGGGTTAGACAGACTCGGTTACAGAGAAGGAAATCTACATATCTGAATTGCCAAGCTTGCCTTCCATGCAAAGGAGAGTCCCACCCGGACACGGGACAAAGTCTTCAATCTTGTATCTTCATAGTCCAACAGTTTGGCATAAGCATATAGTCTGGCTGTCCAAGGACCCCCTAATCCAGGACTCCCTCAGTAGCCCCTGAACCAGGCTTCAATGACGATGAGTCCGATGCGCAGATTGTCTTCGGCATTGCAAGGCGGGTTCCTTCTCTGAATACTCCAAAGAAGATCTTGAACACAAGGATCATTTCCGGCTCTGCAAAACAAATTCCACATACCACCGTAGAGAGCACAATATTCCACAAGTCTAATCTACTGACAACTTTTCATAGCGTGACATCACGGCGTGGCCCGGTCATTATTCGAACCGTTTTTCTCAACCTGCTACTGCACATCTTGTGAGGCGGTTTCATAGGCACATCTTGTCGAAGCAGAGATCGTGTCCCCTTATCATGGGATACTCATCAATACGGGTGTGGGTAACCCAACCGCGCCATTAACACGGCGCTTGGGGAAAAAGCAAGTTTCCAGGGCAAGTAGGGAGGCGCATGGTTTCTACCGCCTTCATAAAGAGATAAGGATTCCCCCTTTTCACCCACGCCTTCTTCTTCCTCTGCTCATCCATTCCCGAGCTCCAATGCCCAAGCTTTCACCTTCTCCGCAAAGCCATTCCAAGCATGTCTGGAGCGGGAGGCAAGTGCATGGCCTCCTCCATTACGGAGGGAGACATCACGAAGCTTCGGGAGGCCGGATACCTGTCCACGAACATTGCACATCGGCTTTCGGCCGAAGGGCAGATCATCCCTACCCCGAAACCCTAGGAAAGGGTAGTATTCCTCTCTCACTTTGTCCATGAACTGGGATTCCTCCTCCACCCGTTCGTCCGCGGATTTATGTTCTACTACGGGCTGGATTTCCATGATCTGGCCCCCAGCTTCATCCTCAACATCTTGGCGTTCATCGTCGTGTGCGAGGCCTTCCTCCGCATCACGCCCCACTTCGGCCTATGGCTGAAGACCTTTAATGTGAAGCCAAAGGTGGTGGGCGGCCAGCAAGCGGAGTGCGGGGGCTCCATGGTGGGCAAGATGCCCAATGTCACCTGGCCCGAGGGCTCCTTTGTGGAGACTGTGAAGGGGTGGCAATGAGGGTGGTTCTATATCACCGAGCCGCGCGACACCAACTGGGCGGCAACCCCCGAATTTTGATCTGGCGTCCCCATGCGGCTCACCTCCTGGAAAGAGGAGGGCCTAGCTTGGGCTCAGCGGTGGAGCTGACTGGACTTCAGACCTACGTCCAAAACATGATAGGCAAGAAAATCACGCTTGTCAACGTGGTCCAGGTCATGCTCCTCCACCGGGTCCTTCCATGTCAGAGACGGGCTTACAATCTGTGGGAGTTCGACCCGGCCGAACAGCAGATGTTGCAAGAGCTCTTCGGCACGACACACGAAGACGTCTGGAAGGTGCTCTTCAAGGCCAATGAGGTCCCACCACCCATAACCGAAGAGCGCAGACTAAGAACGAAATGCCAAGCCCATCCGGTGAGTTTTTATATTTTGCAAGATGTGCCTTTAACCAGGATATCCGCGAGAGGAATCTAAGCCTCCATGTCGATTCAATCAGGATTGGGTAGCGATAGTGGAGCGAATTGACTGTCCGGCTCCGCTACTTGAAGATCAAGCATCGCCTCTCCTAACGAAGATGTTGTTCTCGGCGCCCTATGAGGTGCCGGAGAAGAAGGCCAAGAAGAAGGCCGTGGGGACCAGGAAAGGTCTCCAGCGCAAGGTGGCATCGGATGTGACGTCCGAAGACACCGAGACGCACTCCTCCAATGAAGACGAGGAGGAGGAAGAGGAAATCCCTCCCCCCCCCCCAACTGGGGGGGGAGAAGAGGAAGGCCGCCCCGTTTGGGGAGGCCGAGGTGTCCAAGAAGGGTAAAACCTTCCTTCTGGACCATTCCACCATAGCCAGCTATAGCGGCGAGGAGTGGGAGCCCAGGGACAAGCCCCTGGCTAAGTCATAAGTATCCGGACAATATAATACTTCTGGTATGTTTTGCTTTATTGCTTCTTATCATGACGATCATGCATATGCAGTCCGGCCAAATCCCACATCGAGGTATCCTCTTCGGAGGGGTCTCTGGGCTTGTCGGTGATGAACAACGATTCACTCCCGACAGCCTCCTCCCCCAGGCCCACGGACGACACCGAGGTGTTGTCTCAAAGGATACCAGGCCAAGGGGAGACAGTTCTGGAGACGCCCCCAGGCGAAATCCAAGTTGCCGGGCACATGGGGGGAAAGACCCCCATGGACTCCGATAAAGGGGGCCGCAACAAGTTTGGCCCCTAGCTGAATACGGCTCTGGGAACCCCAGTGGTTCCGCATTCAGCCAGGCAGCCTCTCTCTAGGGGGGCGAGCCGCCTATACCGATGACCTCTGTCCATCCAGAGGCATCGGACAACTTCCTAGAAGTACTTCGTGGCGCTTCCATTGATGAAGAACACCGTACTCTTATGACTACGGTGACTGAAAAGGTCCGTTCCGCCAAAAGCGGATTGACAGAAGCCTGCGCTAGCGTCCTAACAGGTTTTGAGGTAAGTAACAAAATTGTGAGAGAATATCACAGTATAGACAGTAGCCCCTGATGCTCTGTTTGGTGTTCGGAAAGAAAAGCCGATCATAGGATCAAATAACATTTGCAGGAGTCTAACAAAAGATGTCTATGCGAATAAGCAGGCGTCGCTGCTGGCCGCTGTCGCTCATATTGCGGAGGTCTCCGGACTGAAGCGGGACCTGGAGCGGACCGAGGGAGAGCTCGGCCTCGTGAAGAGGCAGCTCGAGGAAAGTCAAGGTATGTAATACCCCATCTGTATATTTATAAAGGAAAAATGGTTTCTGCTAATAGAAGCGTCATGAACTTTAATAGGGGCCACGACCGAAGTCGCGGCCCTTAGGAAGGCGCTGACCGAGGCCGAAGACAAGGCGGCCATGGAACGCGCCGAGCGCGAGAAGCAAGAGGCCCGGGTCAACGAGGTCCAGCAAGAGCTCCAGGATTTTGTCCAGAAATACGAATCCTTGGAGCGTGACTCTAAGACTCAAGAGTCCGAGCTTGCTAAGGCCCTCCAGAGCGCGCAAGACGCCAAAGCCGAAGCCCAAAAGGCCCTCCAGGAGATTCAGGCGGTCAAGAAGATTGCGGCGTGTAAGGCATTCATTATGCAAAGCAAGCATGTGAAGGAAATTTTCCTTTTACTTACCCGAATTTGGAGCTCTCCAGGAGCGTCCGCAGATCTACCGTGCAGCATATCTGATGCCGCAGAGTTCTACCGAGCCGAAGAAGGGAGGTCGACGGAGAAGTTGTTCTAGTCTCAGTATATTGGGACAAAACATCCGATGCCCTTGAGCGACCAGCTGAAGCAACTGGTCGAACTGCACAAGGCAGCCGAACTGGCCATGAAGGACCTCATAATCCGGCTGTGGCCTGCTGAGCCTATGGCCAGCAGCTACTTCAGCCTCGTGAAGCGGCTTGTGAATGCTTGCCCATGGCTTGAAGTCATAAAGCGGTCAGTTTGCATTGAAGGTGCGTGAATGGCCTTCGCCCGCACAAAAGTGCACTGGGCGAAGATGGATGCCGAGAAGCTGATAATGGAGGGGCCACCGAAGGGCAAGGAGCACCCCGGCCCGGAAAGTATTACGACAGTGTCCTGAAGGGCTCCCGCCTTGTGGCGAAGCAATGTGCAAAGGATGTAATCTTTGAGTGAATGCACTCATTTTATCCTGTAATATGAAACAAGTTCATTTGCGCAATATCACACTTGTTGATTTAAAAATTTACCTTCTGTGCGGCCGTTTATAAAATCTGAGAGTTGGCCAGTCATCGGCTTCTGCCCCCATGTAACTAGTACAGGGGTGTTTGGGATAAATCTAAACACTCTTTATCCAAATTTTTGGTCCTTTAAGGAGGTGTTTAGCGCAACGAACAAGGCAATCGGACTATACAGTCTATCACCCTCACATAGCCATAGAAGTTCTATAATTTCAAATTTTGGCGTAGCCCCTGGTAGTCGGAAGACCGAACTTGGGGCGCTATACATGCCTAAATCGGACAAAGACTGAGGGAGTCCTGGACTAGGGGGTATCCGGACCGTCGGACTATCATCGTCAGCCGGACTCCAAGACTATGAAGATACAAGATTGAAGACTTCGTCCCGTGTCCGGATGGGACTTTCCTTGGCGTTGAAGGCAAGCTTGGCGATACGGATATGTAGATCTCCTACCATTGTAACCGACTCTGTGTAACCCTAGCCCTCTCCGGTGTCTATATAAACCGGAGGGTTTTAGTCCATAGGACAACACAACCATTACAACAATCATACTATAGGCTAGCTTCTAGGGTTTAGCCTCCTTGATCTCGTGGTAGATCCACTCTTGTACTACCCGCATCATCAATATCAATCAAGCAGGAGTAGGGTTTTACCTCCATCGAGAGGGCCCGAACCTGGGTAAAAACATCGTGTCCCTTGTCTCCTGTTACCATCCGCCTAGACGCACAGTTCAGGACCCCCTACCCGAGATCCGCCGGTTTTGACACCGACATTAATGCTTTCATTGAGAGTTCCTCTGTGTCGTCACCGATAGGCTTGATGGCTTCTTCAATCAACAACAACACCGTCCAGGGTGAGACTTTCCTCCCCGGACAGATCTTCGTGTTCGGCAGCTTTGCACTGCGGGCCAATTCACTTGGCCATCTGGAGCAGATCGAAAGCTACGCCCCTGGCCACCAGGTCAGGTTTGGAAGCCTAAACTTCACGGCCGACATCCGCGGAGACTTGATCTTCGACGGATTCGGGCCACAGCCGAGCATGCCGCGCTGTCACGATGGGCATGATTTAGCTCTGCCGTCGGACAGTGCCCTGGAGGCCACACACGAGTCCGCTCTGACCCATAGTTCGGAGCAGACCGCGCAGACCGAGGACGGGTGGCTGGACACCGCCTCGGGAGCTGCAACTTCTACGGCGATGGAGCCGAATACTGACCTTGTCCCTTATAAAGCTCGTGACTCCGAGGCGCCGGACTCCTTGCGGGACTCCGAACCTCCTGCGCCTCTGCCAATCGAATCCGATTGGGCGCCGATCATGGAGTTCACCGCCACGGACATCTTTCAGCACTCACCCTTTGGCGACATCCTAATGTCGCTAAAGCATCTCTTGTTATCAGGAGAACCCTGGCCGGACTGCGGTCAGGATGGTTGGGATGCGGACGACGAAGAAATTCAAAACCCACCCACCACCCACTTTGTAGCCACTGTCGACGACCTAACCGACATGCTAGACTACGACTCCGAAGACATCGACGGTATGGACGACGATGCCGGAGACGATCAAGAACCAGCGCCTACAGGGCACTGGAAGACCACCTTGTCATATGACATATACATGGTGGATACCCCAAAGGATGGGGACGGCAAAGAAGCAGCGGAGGCGGATTCTTCTAAGAAACAGCCCAAGCGCCGACGTCAGCGGCGCCTCTCTAAATCCCGCCACAGTAAGAATGGAGATTCCGGCACCGGAGATAATAACACCCCAGAGAGTGCCGAAGACAACCCCCTCCAGCAAGATTCAGCACAGGAGGACGGGGAAGCCAGCCCTCGAGAGAGAGCGGCAGACGAGGAGGATGAGGACTACATGCCTCCCTCCGGAGATGAGGCAAGCCTCAATGACGACGAATTTGTCGTGCCAGAGGATCCCGTCGAACAAGAGCGTTTTAAACGCAGGCTTATCGCCATGGCAAATAGCCTAAAGAAAAAGCAGCAACAGCTTCAAGCTGATCAAGACCTGCTGGCCGACAGATGGACCGAGGTCCTCGCGGCCGAAGAGTATGAACTCGAACACCCCTCCAAGAGCTACCCAAAACGCAAGTTGCTCCCCGACTAGAGGAGGAAGCATACAAACCTTCATCACCAACGCACAATATGGCAGACCGACCACCCCATGGTCGTGACAGAGAGGCATCTAGGCCCTCCATCAGGACCGTACCCCGGCACCGCTCGAAAAGTACGAAGCCACGAGGGAATGCGCCGGACTTGCGGGATATATTGGAGGACAAGGCAAGACAATCCAGATCTATCTACGGATCACGTGGGCGCTGCACGACCCACGACGACTACCGTCGCACCGGATACAGCAACTTCGGCCGGGCCGAACACATCATACAATGCTCTCTCGAGCTACGTCGTGATATTGCTCAATATAGAGGCGCCGCACACCCACTATGCTTCACAGACGAAATTATGGATCATCAAATCCTTGAAGGGTTCAAACCCGTGAACATTGAATCCTACGATGGCACAACAGACCCCGTGGTTTGGATCGAAGATTATCTCCTTCATATCCATATGGCCCGCGGCGACGATCTCCACGCCATCAAGTATCTCCCACTCAAGCTTAAAGGACCAGCTCGACATTGGCTTAACAGCTTGCCCGCAAAGTCAATTGGGTGCTGGGAGGACCTGGAAGCCGCATTCCTCGACAACTTCCAGGGCACATATGTGCAACCACCAGACGCCGGTGACCTAAGCCACATAATTCAGCAGCCAGACGAATCAGCCAGACAGTTCTGGACACGGTTCTTAACAAAGAAAAATCAAATCGTCGACTGTCCGGATGCAGAGGCCCTCGCAGCCTTCAAACATAACATCAGCGACGAGTGGCTGGCCCGGCACCTAGGACAGGAAAAGCCAAAATCCATGGCAGCCCTCACATCTCTCATGACCCGCTTCTGCGCGGGAGAGGACAGCTGGCTAGCTCGCAGCAACAACCTCAGCAAAAATGCTGGCAGTCCGGATACTAAGGACCACAATGGAAGGTCGCGTCGAAATAAAAACAAACGCCGCGTTAACGACGATAACAATGAGGATACGGCAGTCAACGCCGGATTCAGAGGCTCTAAACCCGGTCAACGGAAGAAGCCAATCAAAAGAACTACTCCGGGTCCGTCCAACTTGGACCAAATACTCGACCGCCCTTGCCAGATACATGGCACCCCTGAAAAGCCAGCTAATCACACCAACAGGGATTGTTGGGTATTCAAGCAGGTAGGCAAGTTAATTGCCGAAAACAATGACAAGGGGCTGCACAGCGACGACGAGGAAGAGACTCGGCCGCCGAACAGTAGAGGACAGAAAGGTTTTCCCCCACAAGTGCGGACAGTAAACATGATATACGCAACCCATATACCCAAGGGGGAGCGGAAGCGTGCACTTAGGGACGTATACGTGATGGAGCCAGTCGCCCCGAAGTTCAATCCATGGTCCTCTTGCCCGATCACTTTCGATCGAAGGGACCACCCTACCAGTATCCGTCATGGTGGGTTCGCCGCATTGGTTTTAGACCCAATCGTCGATGGATTTTACCTCACTAGAGTCCTAATGGACGGCGGCAGCAGCCTGAACCTGCTTTATCAGGATACAGTGCGCAAGATGGGCATAGACCCCTCAAGGATTAAACCTACAAAGACGACCTTCAAAGGCGTCATACCAGGTGTTGAGGCCAATTGTACAGGCTCAGTCACACTGGAAGTGGTCTTCGGATCCCCGGATAACTTCCGAAGCGAGGAGTTAATCTTCGACATTGTCCCGTTCCGCAGCGGCTATCACGCTCTGCTCGGACGAACCGCGTTTGCAAAGTTCAACGCGGTGCCGCATTATGCATACCTCAAGCTCAAGATGCCAGGCCCTCATGGAGTCATCACGGTCAATGGAAATACTGAACGCTCCCTCTGAACGGAGGAACACACAGCGGCTCTCGCAGCAGAAGTACAGAGCAGCCTTTTAAGGCAATTTTCGAGTCCGGCCGTTAAACGACCGGACATGGCCAAACGCGCCCGGAGTAACATCAACCAAGACCACCTGGCATATTCCGAGCACACGTAGCAATGCGGCCCCAACCCCAGCACTTGCATGATTGCAAGACCAGCTCTTTGCGTACATCATTACGCCCTAGAGATACCATAGGCATAGGGGGAGGGGCACGACCACGAAAGGCCCAGAGTGCGGCTTAACCACACCAGGGGCTCCCAAGTGTGTCACTCTTTTTCTTCTTTTTTTCCTTCTCGACAGGACTCCGCTCATCAGAGGCCCTGTCCGGCAGTAGATCTGCCGAACTCACGATGCAACAGCCAGGGAAGGACAAAGGCTACGCCGAACACTCATGTGGTCTCCATTACGAGCATTAAATTTGTTAAATACACCATTCCGCAGCCTACCCCTGGAGGGAGACACTTCTAATAGTCCAACCCTTGCTTACCGCACTATTTGTATCGTTCTGCACTCACGGTAGAATCTCTTGAATAAACAATGCATCACTTTTTGTTTATAATTGCATTTCCTTTTTACATATATGTTTATGCTTGACATCTTGCACCCGTACATTTTGGTACGGCCGAATACACCAGGGGCTTATGTTTCCCGCATTATGGTGTGATAAGTCTGAACACTTTCACAAGTGCGGCACCCCGAACTTATAGCATTATATGCATCGGCTCCGAATCATGTCTTGGGTCAATAGTTGGGTTTGCCCGGCTCCCATGTTTTGGTACCTTATGTTCCGTTCTGTCGGCTAAGGTAGCACTGGGAGAACCACTGCAATTGCGCCCCGGTTGAGCTGGGCGAGCGCCTCAATGGAGAAAGCTAAAACTGACTGTCATGATAAGGCGAGAGACTGGTCGTTGTTCGAGAGGTCTTTTCGAGTCCCTAAAGACTTATGCCGCTTCGAGCGAGGAACCGGCAGTGTCCGGCCCAGGCATGGATAGCGCCGCGAACTCGGTCTTCCGAATACTAGGGGCTTCGCCGAAATTTAAAATTATGGAATTCTATGGCTAAGTGAGAGTGTTCAAGCATGATAAGTCCGGTTGCCTTGTTCGTTGTGTTGAGCGCCTCCCTAGATGGACCCAAAAATGGGAACAAGAGTGCTCAAGTTTATCCTGAACACCCCAGCACTCGTGGCATGGGGGCTGAAGCCGACGACTTGCCATCTCTCAGATTTAATAAACGGCCGCACAGAAGGTAATATTTTAAATCAATAAGCATTGCTTAGCGCATATGAACAAAGTTTTCAGCGCACAGGATAACACATTGCGAGTTTACTCAATAATTACATCTCTGGGGCACTGATCCACAATCTTGCGGGCACCCTTCAGGACAGTCTTATAGTACATCTCGGGCGTACAATACTCCTTGCCCGCTGGCGGCGCATCAGTGATAAGCCTATCCACATCCAGTCGGCCCCAATGCCCCAATGCACCTTTGCGCGGGCAAGAGCCCGATGGGCACCTTCAATGCAGGCGGAGCGCTTGATGACTTCCACCCAGGGGCACGCATCCACCAACCGCCGCACGAGGCCGAAGTAGCTCCCAGGCATGGCCTCTCCAGGCCACAGCCGGACTATGAGGCCCTTCATGGCCTGCTCAGCTACCTTGTGGAGTTTGGCCAGCTGCTTCAGCTGGTCGCAGGGGGCACCGGATGTCCGGCCTCAGCGTACTGACACCAGAAGACCTTCTCCTTGAGCTCCCCTCCTCGGCTCGGTAGAATGCGGCGGCATCAGACACACTACAAGGCAGATCTACAAACGCCCCTGGAGAGCTCCGAATTCGGGTAAGTAACAGGTAATTTACATTAACATGCTTGCTTTGCATGAAAAATGCCTTACCCGCTGCTAATTTCTTCACATCCTCAATCTCCTGGAGGGCCTTACGGGCCTCGGCGTTAGCGGCTTTGGCACTTTCAAGAGCCGAGGCAAGCTCGGACTCTCGAGTCTTTGAGTCGCGCTCCAAACTCTCATGCTTTTCCATTAGAGCCCGGAGCTCTTGCCGCACCTCTGCCACCCGCGCCTCCTGCTTCTCTCGCTCCGCTCATTCCGCGGCCGCATTGCGTTCGGCCTCGGACACGGCCTCCTTCAGGGTCGCCACCTCGTTCGTGGCCCCTGCAGTACCCACGTTATCCTTGTTATTTCTATCGCAACCAAAATCCTTTTCTGTAAGGTACAAATTTTCAAGTGGTGTTACTCACCTTCTTTGTCCTCGAGCTGCTTCTTGGCAAGGCCGAGCTCTTTCTCGGACCGCTCGAGGTCCTGCTTCAAAGCACCGACCTCCGAAGTCAGTGCGGCAGAGGTCAGCAGCGCAGCCTGCAAACCCATATTGACATAATTTTTAGCACTCCTGCGTATATCTTTTTTAGATCCTCAATCCGGTTTTTCTTTCCGAACACCGAACCGAGCATCAGGGGCTACTGTCTATGTGGTATTATATTACATATTTTAAACTTCTTACCTCAAAGCCTGTTAGAAGGCTGCTGCAGGCTTCGGTCAGCCCGCTTTTGGCGAGCTGAACTTTCTGAATCACCGCACTCATGATAGTGCGGTGTTCTTCCTCGATGGAAGCGCCGTTAAGCACCTCCAACAAGTTGTCCGGCGCCTCCGGTTGGACGGAGGCTGCCGGCGTCACGGTCTTGCCCTTCTTGCGAAGGGGCCGTCTGCCAGACTCCGGAACCACTGCGGGTTTCGGCATAGAGTCCGGCGCAAGGTTCGGGAGGCTGCCTTGCGGCACCTCCGAAGCCTCCTCCTGATGGGTCCCCTCCTGGGATCCCACCTCGACGTCGTCAGCGTCACGAGGAGTGGAGGCGGTCGGAATGGAATCCATGTCCGACGGAGCCAAGGACCCGCTCGATGAAGCGGGAAGATCATCATCGGGTGGACTACAGGCAGTGTGCGGCATTAGAAGGACACTATGTGACACAAAAGATAAATTATAAATCATTCAGGAATCCGGATACTTACGATCTTGCTGGAGGCCTGGCCCTTGAGGGCCACTCTTCGTCGCCAACGTTGGTGTTGGCGGAGCTGTCCGGGGGAAGGGTCCTTCCCCTCTTGGACCCTTCGGCCTACCCCATTAGGGAAGCCTTCCTCTTCCTCTCTCCCTCCTATGGGAGAGAGTCCTCTTTCTCCTCCTCGTCTTCGGGGGAGGAGTCCGCCTTGGAGCCATCGGACGATGAGTCCGATATCACCTGGCGCCGAGAACTTCTTCGAGTTCCCGTGGCCTTCTTCTTGGCCTTCTTCTTCGGCACCACATAAAGTGCCGGGACTAGCAGCCCCATTAAACGGGCGTCCGCTGGGTCTTCGGGAAGGGGAGCCGGACAGTCTACCTGTCCGGACGTCCTCTGCTAGTCCTGTCAAAGGCATTGGGAGTTTTAAATCCCACATAGAATTAAACTATGAAAGAAAATAAGTGTCCCATAGAGGATAACAAAGCTTACCTCGCCGGCCGGGCGCTTGGTGCTGAATCCGCAGTCTTCCGTTGCGGATGCGGGGGCTTCTCCGCCCTTGAACAGCACCCTCCAGGCAGCTTCGTATGTTGTGTCGAAGAGCCCGCTCAGGGTCTGGTGCTGTGCCGGATCGAACTCCCACAAAGTAAAGGCCCGCTGTTGGCAGGGGAGAATCCGGCGGACGAGCATGACCTGGATCACATTGACAAGCCTAAGCTTCTTGTTCACCAAGGTCTGGAGACAGGACTGGAGTCCTGTCAGCTCCTCCGAACTGCCCCATAGCAAGCCCTTCTTTTTCCAGGAGGTGAGCTGCATAGGGGCACCAGATCTGAACTCGGGGGCCGCTGCCCATTTAGGGTCCCGCGGCTCGGTGATATAGAACCACCCCGATTGCCACCCTTTGATGGTTTCCACAAAGGCGCCCTCGAGCCAGAGGACGTTGGGCATCTTGCCCACCATGGCGCCTCCGCACTCCGCCTGGACGCCCTTCACTACCTTCGGCTTGACGTTGAAGGTCTTGAGCCACAAGCCGAAGTGGGGCCGGATGCAGAGAAAGGCCTCGCACACGACGATAAACGCCGAGATGTTGAGGATGAAGTTCGGCGCCAGATCGTGGAAATCCAGGCCGTAGTAGTACATGAGCCCCCGGACGAAGGGATGAAGTGGGAAGCCCAGTCCGCGGAGGAAGTGGGGAAGGAATACGACCCTCTCATGGGGCCTGGGGGTGGGGATGAGCTGCCCCTCGTCGGGCAGCCGGTGCGCGATGTCACTGGAAAGGTATCCGGCGCCGCGCAGCTTTGCGATGTGCTCCTCCATAACGGAGGAGGCCAACCACTTGCCTCCCGCTCCGGACATGACTGGAGGAGGTTGAGACGAGATGTGCGGACTTGGGCGCTGGAGCTCGAGTGCGCAGAGATGGATAAGCAAAGGAGGAAGAAGGCGTAGGTGAAAAGGTGGATCCTTATCCCCTTATATATAGGCGGACGAAGACTATGTGTCCCCACCGGCCTGGTAAAACTCGCTTATCTCCCAAGCGCCACCATCAATGGCGCGGTTGGGTTACCCACGTCCGTATTGATGGGAATCCCAGAATAAGGGGAACACGATCTTTGCTTCGACAAGACGTGCCAAGGAAACCGCTTTGCTAAACGCGCTGAGGTGGTATAATAAAAAATGATTCGAGTAAAGGCTTGGTAGTGGCGTGACGTCATGCCACACAATACGTCAGCAAATTGAACTTGTGTACATATTATTCTCTCTACGGTGGAATGTGGAAATTATTTTGCAGTGCCGGACACTATCCTGGTGTTCACAATCTTCTATGAATTATTCGGAGGAGGAACCCGCCTTGCAATGCCGAACAATATGCGCGCCGGACTCATCGTCATTGAAGCCTGGTTCAGGGGCTATTGAGGGAGTCCTGGACTAGGGGGTATCCGGACAGCCGGACTATCATCGTCAGCCGGACTCCAAGACTATGAAGATACAAGATTGAAGACTTCGTCCCATGTCCGGATGGGTCTTTCCTTGGCATGGAAGGCAAGCTTGGCGATACGGATATGTAGATCTCCTACCATTGTAACCGACTCTGTGTAACCCTAGCCCTCTCCGGTGTCTATATAAACCGGAGGGTTTTAGTCCGTAGGACAACACAACCATTACAACAATCATACCATAGGCTAGCTTCTAGGGTATAGCCTCCTTGATCTCATGGTAGATCCACTCTTGTACTACCCATATCATCAATATCAATCAAGCAGGAGTAGGGTTTTACCTCCATCGAGAGGGCCCGAACCTGGGTAAAAACATCGTGTCCCTTGTCTCCTGTTACCATCCGCCTAGACGCACAGTTCGGGACCCCCTACCCGAGATCCGCCGGTTTTGACACCGACAAAGACCGATTCCTTGCCCAAAGCGGAAAAAATCTTTAAGGATTTGAAACCTCTCGAATAGCGACCAGCTCTCGCCGCGTCATGACAGTCAGTTCTCGGCTTTCTCTACTGAGGTGCTCGTCCGGAAGAACCGGTACACAATCGCAGTAGTTCTCCATGTGCCACCTTAGCCGATATAGCGGAATGTAAGGCGGCAAAACATGGGAGCCAGGCAACCCAACTATTAACCCAAGACATGATTCGGGGCTGATGCATATAATGCTAAGTTCGGTGTGCCGCACTATCAAATGTGTTCGGACTTTCTTGCCTTGTTATGGGGTACACTGAAGCCCCTGGCGAACTGACCGTACCAGAATGTACAGGTGTGATTTGTAATAAATAAACAGTCAAGGAAAAGAGAAAAAGAAATATAGTAATAAGCTGAAGCTGTACATTATTTTCCATTGTTTTTTGAATGATACATCAAGGCGTATGTATACAAGTAGTGCGATAAGCAAAATAGAACTATTTGACATGTCCTAACCAAGAGCGAGCTGCGTGTGGGAATGTAAAAACAGGTATTGCGGTCGTTATCAGAGACCACCTGTGACACCCCAAAATTTTAACCTTGTTTTATTAATTAAAATTTTGCCAGGAAACTTAAACTTTTATTTTCTGGATTCCCTTTTGATTTCAGAACCATTCTTTTCTTTATTATTATGGAGTTTTTTTACCCCTAGTGAAAACTTTTCAATCATTGTTGGACTTATTTACCCTCTCAAATAAAACAATTCTTTTATCAGTAGGGATTATTTATATAATTATTTTTCCCTGAGCTTTATTTCTCTAAATTGGTTTTTCATAAGTTTTAGGGTTCCATTTGCACTGCAACCCTTTGATAAATTTATTTAAAAATCCCACAAAAAATTGGAGGTGTCATGTGATGTTTTTAAATCACTTTTATGCAAAAATACCCTTTGGTCATTTGGAGATTTTTAGCTTTACCCCTAGTTTTTAAATCTGGTCAAGTTTCACTTTTGCACTACAACCTATTTAAATATTTCTTTAAAACTTCTACCAAAATTATGGGATGTTAGTAGGAGTATATTATTCATCTTTATGCAAAAATCCAGTGATGTTCTTTGAAAAATTTGACTAAATCAACCTCATTTTCATTCTGGCCCAGTTGGGTGTTTTCTACTGCATCCCTAATTATTTGTGCTCTAGTGACCTTGAGCTTTCTCCTGCTTGTATTACACCTTACCAAACCCATAAGTCCAGGAGGTTGGACTCATTGGAGCATTTTCGGTACATGATATTATGCCCTTTTCCATTTGTCCAGAACTGGGGTTTTGCAAAACTTGCACTAGCAAGTTTCGGGTTTTACCCAAATGACCTTGCCATCATCACCTACACCTAGGGAGAGACTGATCTGGAGATTCTGGCCACTCCAAGAGTTGCCTAGCCATGGCACTTGATCAAACACTTGGTGTGCATAGCCAGATTTGGCATGATTTTTAGTTTGCAATATGAACTTGATCCACTGACCCAGCAACCTTGTCCACTAAGCTCCTAGATACTCCTAACCTAGGTCTGCTAATTGCCAGCCTCACCCAAGCCCTGTGGCATGCATTGGCATTTCGTCGAGCAGCTAGCGTGCGTGCTCTGGGCGCGCCCAGAGGGCACGTTTTGCACGCGCGTGCACCGAGCCGCCGCGTCTCGCTGCCGCCCACCCCGCGCCCGTTCTAGCCCTTGGCCAACCATAGCCAGCACGCCACGTCTCCTCCTACACCGCAGAGCCACCCTGACCACCCCTGGCACCCCACAGCGCCACCGTCAGGTCGGCCGTGGCGGCTAGCTGATGGCCGTAGCAGGCCCCGGCCGTGTTGGCACCGCCCGAGCCACCCCAGCATGCCAGCTGCCCTCTGGAATAGCACGAGCTTATCCGCAAGTCGTCCTCTAGCTCGCGTCGCCGCCACGTCGCCCTGCAGCACAGAATGGCGGTTCATCGTCGTCCTTATCGCCGGCCGCCTCGGGACCGACCTCCACCGCCTATATAAGGGCCCCGGAGCTCAACCGAGTCCTCAAGCAACCTCAAGCTATCCCCGTAGAGCTACCATGGCCAGCAGTCGAGGAGAGGAAGGCCGTCTTCCCCGACTTCGGCCGGTTCGCCCGCCGCCAAATCCCGGCCAATTTCGTCACAACCAAAGCCCCTCCCGTCCGTCCGATGCCACCACTCGACTCCCCATGACCCCACGGAGCCGCCCAACACCTCAAACCCGCTCGGGAGCCACCACAGCCCAGACCCCCAATCCCTCCCGGAGCCATCTCCGCCGCGAAGCTCGCCGCCGGCGACTCCCTCCGTCCCCGCCGGCAAGTCAACCACCAGGAGGACCGCCCTGGTCTTGCGGATCTATCCCTGTCCTTGGATCCCCGTGGGGAGCCACCGTTCGATGGCGGCGATCGCTGGAGCCCAGCCCCGCTCGGACAGAGGAGGAAGAGGAGCGCGTGCGACTGGTCAAACCTGACCAGTGGGACCAAGGGACCCACTGTCAGCGACCCAGCGCCGGTCCACACAGGAATAAGTGGAGACGTAAAATCAGAGTACGTGTTCGACGTGTACATATATTCGAATCGTTTTTTTTCTTTTCTATTTTATTTTTTAATAACAGAGTTTGACCAAAACTTTGACCGACCATAACTTTTTAAATATGACTGCAAATGAGTTGATTCTTTTTCCCACCTCTCTCAAATTTAATCTAGTTTATTTTAAGATTTATTTGAAAATTTTCCAAGCGACTTTTTTGTACTATTTTTGAAGTATGTGTTATTTGTATATTTTTGAAAATAGGATTTGTTGGAGAGAGAAGAATACTTTCAAAAGTTTTGGAATACACCCTGCCTCTCCACAACTTGAAGGCAAGCATTCTGAACCCTGGCATAATATTTTTGTGTGTTGGTTGACACGATTATAACACCGCCTTAATCCGGAGAACTCGTTATTTTAAGTGGTTACGCGATCATTTGCATGAATGCATATTGGTGATTTCCTTGCTGTTGGAAATGGATATACTTGTGATGGTAATCGTCCTCATGTGCCTTGCATGCATGCTGGAAAAGAATCCGGGAAAGCCTCTGCCTTGGGTAGGCGTGAGCTTGTCGTCGGTCTCCGTCGGGACGGTTATGTCCGGTATGGCATAGTGAGGTATAATGAGTGGTGATTTTGTCGGTTGAAATATAAATTGGTTATACATATCATGCAGGGAATTTTTTTTAAACCTCCTGAGTCGACCGTTGAAATATAAATTGCTTTCGGGTGCGGTGGAAACGGCGGCTACGGAGGGAAATAGAGCACGGGGAGAGAGGGGTTCGGCAGAGGAGCTCACGGCGGGGTCGATGAGTAGCTCAGCGTGCTCGGGGAAGGCCGGATAGTGTCGGAGCATCTCCGGCAATCTCGGAGCCTAAGGTTGAAGACGACGGCGTCGGCATCACTTCAGTGCTCCCGGCATCGCTTGGCGCGGTGAGGAGGGAGAGTAGGTCGAGGCCGAGCTTTGGGACGCGTCGGGGAGGTGAGGCGGTGGCTGTGGCCGCGGTAACGACGGGCGGCGGCGACGGCTGCGCTCGGGTAGGAGAGGGAGAGGACGAGGGGGGGAAGCATAGGAGGGGAGAGTGGTGACCAGGGGGCCGAGGCAGCGCCGAGGAGAAGCCGCGAGGCGTCGGGGTGGCCAGGTGACGCAGGCAGGCAGCCTGGTGGCGTGGCGCCTGCGCACGCGCCGTGCGCTGTCCCTCCTCTGCCTACTGGCAGAGGTGGGTGACGACTGGCACAGGCCAGTGGGCTGGGCCATGTTGGGCCAGGCCAGGTGGGCTGCGGTAAGTCAGGTGAGCCTCTGTTCTTTCCTATTTTTATTTTCTGTTATTTTGTTTTGATTTAGTTTGAGAACTAAATCATTTTAAAACTTTCTGTAAATTTTATGTGAGCTCAGGAACTAGTCGAAGGTCACAGGAAACTTACAAAAATATTTGAACTTTATTTCTTATATAACAGAAATAAATTCAACTCAAATATGTCATTGATTTAAGTCAAAGGCCCAAAATAAATATTTCTGTGATTCCAAAAATATTGGTTTGAATTTTACCTCATGCCAATATTTTTACAGAATAACATTAACATTTTCTTGGACTCATTTGATGAGATTTAAATGTTGGATATTTTTAGAGGTTTTCTGAGGCTTTTGAAAATTCCTCAATTCAAGTTTCATTTGAATTTAAACGTGATGCTCACATGGAAGCTAGCATAGGTCAGGCCAGAACTAGGGATGTGACAACTCACCCCCACTAAACAAGAATCTCATCCCGAGATTCAAGACATGAGGTAAGAAGACAAGGGGTCACTAAGCCAGCTCAAACTTCACGATCCAATTGTCCTTCTCGAGGATGCTGACTCAGTGCTCCAATTGATCTTGACGTCTTTGCTTTTGAGATCTTCA
Organism: Triticum timopheevii; assembly: GCA_963921465.1. Classification (NCBI taxonomy): domain Eukaryota; kingdom Viridiplantae; phylum Streptophyta; class Magnoliopsida; order Poales; family Poaceae; genus Triticum; species Triticum timopheevii. The sequence goes on from OY997274.1 coordinate 386,798,850, forward strand.
TCCAACACGAGGACAGAAACACTCTACAAGGAAGGATCATTTTAATGATCACAAGATCAACTCACGGAATGAGATGTAGAACATCTCTTGAGCTGAGAGGCAAAACACACATCATGAAGGATGGAAGAAACAATTTGATGAGGTTTCAAAGTAGCGAGGAAAATAATTGCCATGATACCACAACGAGACACCTTAGGGAAGGTGACTCATAGAAATATCCCCTTAAGTGGCAAAAAGATATACCTTTGATTCAAAGATCATTGAAACTCTTTATACCAGCCTAAGGCAAATCACAATCAATTATTTGAAGGAGTCCGAAAGAATGACATTCTCGGGCCAGAATGGATGATGTGGATTACCTTGTTGAAGACAACACAAAGGATGATTTTGCTTATCATCGGAAATGGATGGGACCCAAGATAGGATGGCACAATGACGGTGCAAGCTGGGAACAAAACACAAATGCTGGAAATGATCCTAGTAACTGGGGAGAAACCCAAAAGCAAAGAGTGATTCCACTATTGGAATGGTTATAGCATAACCGAGGAAACTGAGAGCAATCCCAGTTAGTGCCAATGGTAACACCTAGCGCTTGTGCGTGTTCTCAAGAACTTGAGCATTTCCATATTAATCAAGGTTTTACCAACATCCGTGTCAAGGGTGCTGACAACACAACATACTACCATGATGAATAGCGATGGACAATGCAGATGCAAAGGAGGATAATACTTTCTCAGATTTCACCTTAGCGAAACTAAGGGGACAAAATTGGGATGATTGACCGAGAGACATTTAGCACTCCGCTTCTAATGTTCTCCTTGATGTACTAGCGTATCCCATTCATTGAGATGGTCTGGCATCTAGAACATCAATTAAAGGTCGGACTTCGGAAACACAAAAATCATAAGGCACAACTAGGGAGTAAATCCTACGAAGTCCTTATGGGGAGGTGGCCAACTTCAATCAAGATACTATAATAATAGGTATTCCGGCAGGGTGTGTTGGCCACGACATCCACTTTACCGGTTATCGCGAGACCAATATTATAGTTCTTGGGAGATGTTCCAACCATCACATTTGCCTGAGATTCAGATCTGGTTGGTGCTAGAATATTCCAGACTCATCAAGTCCAGAAGGAAAAAATGAAAGTTTGCAACACAAATCGATAAGATGATGTCGTGAGATTCTCGGGAAATGAACTACGATAGCAAGCTCCAAAACATGAGTTGGTTCTGCTACAAACATGTGAACACGTTGTCCCAGACAAACATGGCCACATAGTAGTCTTATAATAAAGTACTACCGAGTTCAGGTGGGGAATCATCATCGAGGATATCGAAGTCCTTGCATAAGGCATGCTCTTAAGAAGGAACTTCTTCTCCTTGAACAAGTCAATCAGTGGCTTGGTGTGCTAGGAAACACATATAGAATGGAGGCGGCCAACCTATCAAACCATAGAGTACTTCGCACATGCGTGACTAACTTGGGACGATTCTAGAGGAAGCAAAACTAACTTTCTCGAATCCACAGCGGCAGCTCGCATCAAATGCACATGAGTTAGAGAAAGTCACTTCTTTCATCCGAACATATGCTTCATGAACGGGACATGAAGACATTGCGTATAAAGTTTCCAACACTAGCTTAATGTTCAACAAAATCATGGAGGAGATAGGGATGTTGTCAATGGGCTTAACAACAATTCATCCAGATTCCCATGGAGATGGAATTCCATAACTATGTGAACAAGGTGATAGTATTGGTCAGACCCAAAAGACATAATGGTGTATGCTCGAGGAAAATCCACGAGTAAGACAACATTACGAACATCGTTGGTTCTGATTTGATTTGAGAATAGCCCACACTCAAATCAAAGTTTTGGCAAGACAATAGCTCCAACAACTGGTCTCGAGGATCAATTGATGAGGATATCATCTTTCTTCAACACACACACAAGATATCCCTTAACATGAACTAAGTCAGGCAGCTTTTATTCCCCAACTCTCCAAGTTATTGTTCAGCTTACCCAACTAGCTCAGGAATACTCGATACAGATCCTTGGAGAAGGGATGGTTACAAGAAACCAACTTGATCACGAACTCAACATAGCGGTCAGGTGAAAACCTGGTAATACATCCGAGAAGATATTCAGAACATCACGAACCACCGATATGTTACTAAGCTCGAGAAAAATCTTACTTTTCAGGGCAAGATGATATGATCAAAAGAGCGAGGGTTTGACAAGATCCTAACTCATCAATCGAAGTGTGCACCAGGAAAATGGACTATTTGGCACGATCAACCTTAGGGTGATGATTCAATAATCAACACGCTAAGAATGAGAATATTGTCCATTAAACTACCAAGCAACAGAGTTGCTAGCAGTATTGATTTCACACACCACGATTCAGTTGTCGGCATTCCGGTTACAATAACATGGAAACCGAGGAATGAACAATGATGGCAAGAAGTATCACTGTACCAAGAGTTCATAGGATGGTGTGCAATTCCTATAATAATCCCGATATAAAAGATGGTAATACTCCAAGGTAGAACAGAACAAAAGCTGGGTTGGCATTTTGATCTGCGAGATACAACTACTTTGACCCAATCCTAGATATGGATGAGGTACTGGAGTTTGTTTCTCCTAGTCATTCAGGAATAGAATGGCTTGCCGGACCATAATAGTAATAGGCATCGATGAGCTCGAATGCACAACTACTCTTGACTATCAATTGATAGACGAGGGTGAGAGGACAACTAAGAGGGTCAACTCAAAAGAACATATGATTTCCTGAGTTGTGGATGCATGGATTAGGATGTCGAACTAGTTCAACATATTTCTTCCAGACAATTCATGCAGAGAGGTAGGACTGGCAGAATATCAGCATAGAATTGAGAACTCGTCATGAGCACTCTGGTTGTGATCCTTCGGTTCAGCGAGGAACTTCTGCCATAAACAGTTCATAGTATTTGGAAGAAGGAAATACCACGGACCTCGAGGACTATCGCAAAGTTACTAATATCCTAAAGGAACTAGCAAACACTATCAACAAGAGGTAAGTAGGGTGAATCTTGGGTTCAAGAACCCAGGAATAGAATTCCTACTAGCTAAGTTGCATTATGGGATGCTTTCGAGAATGTTGGCCAGAATGATCACACTGGGAACACAAAACATTGCTAGATTACTAGGTGACTCCCTAAAACACCTAGGGTCATAATAATAGCTCCAACATATATGTCAAGGCAATAAATTACCTCAACGCACCGGTTAGTGTGCTTATTCTGACCATAAAGGACATCGGGAACGGAAAGAAAGGATTTGCAAGTGCATCAGATTGTTTAGAAACCTGGGATGACTCGGACAGCATAACGGCTGTAAATGCTCAAAAAGTTTGGAGACATACTACAAAAATGGTGGCATAGCCACTCAGAAGCACAATATCAAGGTTTCGAGATCAACAGTTAACATATGGAAGTAATAGGAACTGAAACGAGGCTTATATCCAACAATCTTATAAGTCTACGGAGTAGTAACACGTGATCCTGATAGATAGATGAGAAGGCCTAGTTCTTAATCCCCGTAGAAGAGAAGAGGATGACTCAGATCAGAAGGCCATCAGGTATAAGGAGTAAAAAGAGCCTTACGTTCCAACCCTCAATCAATTCCCTTATATAACTAAAGAATTTCTAGACTCAACTTCGACCAGTTTGGCTTGGTAATCCTACAGGCAGTCAGCCTCTGATACCAAAGCTGTCAGGACCCCGACTCAATGCCACATCGATCTAGCATGTAACACCTCATATCACTTTGCGGCCTCACGCACGGTATTCCCACGGGTGTCGCCTTACCTTTGCCCGGGACCATTTGCGCCTTTTGGCACACGTATATGATAGTGTCACTAGCATCCATATGATAAGGAGCCCGGGCTGACATGGCTAGTCGTAAACCCAAAGTGGCACAGACTTACAAGGATAGGCATCCATGACCCAACATTGAACGTGTCGGTCATCAGCGAGTGAATCCAGGCTGTAGCACTGGGCTAGCAGGACTCCGGTGAACCGGGCTGTAGCGGGCTAACAGGACTCCGGTATTCATCGCGTGACATTTCCCCGAAGGGACAGACACAGGAACGAAGAAGGACACATGCCGGCCAGCCTAAGTGTTCCGGAGTAGTAGCAAGCTACCATGGCTCGGTGGAAACACTAGGAGACATTTCCCGGTAAGAGAGGCTACTAAAGATAAACAACTAGATAGTCAGATCCCACACATACCAAGCATTTCAATAACATACACACAATATGCTCGATATGTGCAAATACAACATGGCATCACAACATGACTCTACGACTCAAGTATGTATTCATTAGGCTCCGAGGAGCGAGATATTACAAACATGGGTCTCATGACCCAACATTCAGAGCATACAAGTCAAAACACAAGTGGAAGCTATCATGTCTGAGTACAGACATCTACAAATGAAAAGGCTTAGAAGCCTGACTATCTACCAGATCCTGCCGAGGGCACAAGATCGTAGCTGAGGTAGCAAGCTAAACGTCGAAGTCCACGTGGAACTACTAGCGAGACTGAAGTCTCTCTGCAAAAACATAAAATAGGCTAACGTGAGTACAAATGTACCCAGCAAGACTTACATCAGAACTAACTACATATGCATCATTATCAACAAAGGGGATGGTGGGGTTTAACTGCAGCAAGCCAGCTTTGACTCGGTGGCTATCCTAAACTACGACTGCAAGTAACTCTTTTGAGGTGGCGCAACGAGTCCACATATTCACCATATCAATACACCACTATGGATCCACTCCCGTCTCCCTACGAGAACGCCATCCATAGCACTCATGCTTATCTTGCGTATTTTAGAGTAACCACTTTCACTTGTCTATGAACTGTACAGGCAACCCAGAAGTCCTTTACCACGGACACGACTATTCGAATAGATGATGTTAACCCTGCAGGGGTGTACTTCTTCACACACGCTCTCACCAGTTACCGCCGTTTACACGACATGTACTCGGCAACCTTCAAGCGGAAGCCCAACGAGGGTGTCGGCCACGACCTACCTAAACACTCAAGTCTCTAGTCCAGGTTTATCACCTATTCGGGTTCCATCCGCGAGGAGATCCGGCCGGAGTTTCGCTCACAGCCCCAAACGATTTGTGCAGGGTTCCCGAGACACCAAACGGGTGCCCGGTACACCGTGCCACGTGCCTACCGCATCACAGCCCACCCCTCCGGTCAGCGCTGCACACGGCCTCCAGCATACTACAAACACCAGAAACTACTTGCAACTCCTGGACAGAGGACAAGAGTGATTAAGAAGCCAGGAGGGTCCATTGGTTTCGGGCCTAATGCGTGGTAGTAGCTGAATCATGGATCACAAACACAGAACTCAGTTCCTAAGGACGGCTGCAATGAGACAACCCACCATGTACTCCTACATGGCCTCTCACCGCTACCTTTACCAAATCGTGTTCACACTCTTTGCTCACACACACAGTAGGACATCTTCACACGCCTCTGATTCATCCTCGATGAATCAGACCCGACTCAACTCTAAGCAGTGGCAGGCATGACAAACAAGCATGAATGAGTAGGCACAACAGGGCTCAAACAACTCCTACTCATGCTAGTGGGTTTCATCTATTTACTGTGAAATGACAGGTCATGCAAAGGATAAAGGGGTTCAGCTACCGCAGCAAGTAACAGATGAATCGTTGTTGTCCTAATGCAGTAAAAGAGAGCAGGAGCGAGAGAGGGGATTGTATCGGAATGAACAAGGGGGTTTTGCTTGCCTGGCTCTTCCGAAGATAATATAGCTCTTCATCAGTGTCATCGATCTCATCGTCGAAACCACGTCTATCGAGAGGGGACAAATACCGGCAACAGAGAAGAAACACAATCAAAATGCACAATATGATGCATGATCATGACATGGTAAAATGAGTGTGTTGGGCTAATGCAACTACAACCAGATGGGTTTGAGCTATTTTGAACCAAAGATTCAAAGTTCAAACACATTTGTGATCTTAAATAGTGCTTTATCATGTTTTGCACTAAACAGCAAGTTAACTTGTTTAAACATGCATGAATCTGGTACAGATGGATAGATTGGATTTTTCTGATCATTTTTCATATATAAATTATTTCATTTGGAGTTACGGTTAAATTTCTATGATTTTTAGAAGTTTTGGTTATTTTCTGGAATTTCCTATATAAGAATAAATCCAGAAAATAAGTTACTGCGTCAGCATGACATAGGTGTGACGTCAGCAGGTCAACTGGGTCGGCCAGAGTTAATGGCGGCGAGCACTTTTGTGGCCGCCGGAGTTCGGTGGCGTGCGGGTTTGATGCTACGGGGCACGGTAGGGGCTCCAGGCGGGTGTGTTCGGCTCCTGGGGCTGCGCTGAGCACAACGGTGAGCTTGGCTTCGAGCCACTGTGGCTCTAGCCACGATGGCGCCATGGCCGGTGGCGGGGTGCTTTCTGGTGCGGTGGAAACGGCGGCTACGGAGGGAAATAGAGCACGGGGAGAGAGGGGTTCGGGAGAGGAGCTCACGGCGGGGTCGATGAGTAGCTCAGCATGCTCGGGGAAGGCCGGACGGCGTCGGAGCATCTCTGGCGATCTCGGAGCCGAAGGTTGAAGACGACGGCATCAGCGTCACTACAGGGCTCCCGGCGTCGCTTGGCGCGGTGAGGAGGGAGAGTAGGTCGAGGTGGAGCTTCGGGACGCGTCGGGGAGGTGAGGCGGTGGCTGTGGCCGCGGTAACGACGGGCGGCGGCGACGGCTGCGCTCGGGCAGGAGAGGGAGAGGACGAGGGGGGAAGCATAGGAGGGGAGAGTGGTGACCAGGGGGCCGATTCAGCGCCGAGGAGAAGCCGCGAGGCGTCGCGGTGGCCAGGTGACGCAGGCAGGCAGCCTGGTGGCGTGGCGCCCGCGCGCGCGCCGTGCGTTGTCCCTCCTCTGCCTACTGGCAGAGGTGGGTGACGACTGGCACAGGCCAGTAGGCTGGGCCGTGCTGGGCCAAGCCAGGTGGGCTGCGGTAAGTCAGGTGAGCCTCTGTTCTTTCCTATTTTTATTTTCTGTTATTTTGTTTTGATTTAGTTTGAGAACTAAATCATTTTAAAACTTTCTGTAAATTTTATGTGAGCTCAGGAACTAGTCCAAGGTCACAGGAAACTTAAAAAAATATTTGAACTTTATTTCTTATATAACAGAAATAAATTCAACTCAAATATGTCATTGATTTAAGTCAAAGGCCCAAAATAAATATTTCTGTGATTCCAAAAATATTGGTTTGAATTTTACCTCATGCCAATATTTTTACAGAATAACATGAACATTTTCTTGGACTCATTTGATGAGATTTAAATGTTGGTTATTTTTAGAGGTTTTCTGAGGCTTCTGAAAATTCCTCAATTCAAGTTTCATTTGAATTTAAACATGATGCTCACATGGAAGCTAGCATAGGTCATGCCAGAACTAGGGATGTGACATTATACCCGTGTTCATAATGTTTGCGAGTACATTCAAAGTACTCACTGGCTTGTCCCTGGCTATTGTCTTGGCCAGATTTCTTGCATGGAGAGGAGCGTTGCGATGATAGCCCCAGAAACTAAGCAACGGTGATAGCAGCCTCACGAAGATAGGAGTTAACCTGGTCAGCTGTTCCTGTGGGAAATGGAGTCCCATAGACATCGATGATCCACAAACCGCTTCCGCCATCAACCACTAGAAACCATTTGTTGTACTCACAGGCCAGAATGGTCTTGTACTACATATTTTGTATTTTTCTTGGAATTTCTGTATCAAGTTGGTGCCTCATCAGCTAACAGTAATCCTGGGGCTGGTGAGCACAAGGGCCATTTTCTGGGAAATCAATACCCGAAAAACCGGTCAAACATCACCTGGGGATTCCCTCGTACGTCAAAGCTTCTTGCCTCCTTGGTGTTTCCGTCCCGTGATGGGTCCAGTAATCAGGTTATCGGAAGAGCCTCAAGAAGATAGAGACCTAAAAGAAGGAAAAGGGTGAAGGTATACGGGTCCTAGGGTGGTTGAGCCGCATTGTGGACCGCATTGTAGTTGTGCCTCCGCCTATGCCCATGGCATTTTAAGTGCGTAATTATGTACGCGCGGCGCAAATTTCACCGCTTGACTGGGACTAGGACGGAGGCCGAATTGCTAGGTGAGCTCTGGTCATGCTGGCCGATCCTGTTGCAGAGTACTTCGGACTCGCTTGACGGTATCCGGGGGCTTTATTGCCGAATTGGAGGTCTGCCTAAGGAGACTGCTCTATACTTCAGCTGCGAGGGCCACAGTGTGCTCCTCCGTATGGAGGGAGCGCTCTGTGTTTCCATTGACTGTTATAACCCCGCGAGGTCCTGGCATCTTGAGCTTGAGGTAGGCATAATGCGGCACCGCATTGAATCTAGCGAATGCGGTTCGTCCGAGCAGTGCATGATAGCCACTGCGGAAGGGGACGATATCGAAGATTAACTCCTCGCTTCGAAAGTTGTCCGGAGATCCAAAGAATACTTCCAGTGTGATTGATCCTGTGCAACTGGCCTGTACACCTGGTATGACACCTTTGAAGGTGGTTTTGGTGGGTTTGAGCCTTGAGGGATCGATGCCCATTTTTCGCACTGTATCCTGATAGAGCAGGTTCAGGCTGCTGCCACCGTCCATGAGGACTCGTGTGAGGTGGAACCCGTCAATGATAGGGTCAAGGACCAGTGCGGCTGAGCAGCCATGGCGGATACTGGTCGGATGGTCCCTGCGATCAAAGGTGATCGGACAGGAAGACCATGGGTTGAATTTTGGGGCGACTGGCTCCATCGCGTATACGTCCCTTAGTGCACGCTTCCGCTCCCGCTTGGGGATATGGGTGGCATATATCATATTCACCGTTTTTACTTGGGGAGGAAATTTCTTCTGTCTTCCCATGTTCGGCGGCCAGGGCTCCTTGTCGTCATCACTACGCGGCCCATTTTCCTTGTTTTCGGCATTTAACTTGCCGGCCTGTTTAAATACCCAACATTCTCTGTTGGTGTGGTTGGCTGGTTTATCGGGGGTGTCGTGGATTTGACATGAGAGATCGAGTATGCGGTCCAGACTGGACAGGCCTGGATTGTTTCTTTTAAATTGCTTTTTCCGCTGACCGGACTTGGAGCCACTGAATCCGGCATTGAGGGCCGTGTCTTCAGCGTTATCGCCATTATTGCAACGCTTGTGTCTGTTGCGCAGGGGCTTGCCGTTGCTGTCTCTGGCGTCTGAAGTGCCAGGATTTCTTGATGTGCTGTTGCTACGAGCCAACCAGTTGTCCTCGCAAGCACAAAAGCGGGTCATAAGGGTCGTAAGGGCTGCCATGGATTTGGGCTTCTCTTGGCCGAGGTGTCTGGCAAGCCACTCGTCATGGATGTTATGCTTAAAGGCCGCTAGGGCTTCAGCGCCCGGACAGTCGACAATTTAGTTCTTTTTAGTTAGGAACCGAGTCCAGAATTTCCTAGCTGACTCTCCGGGCTGTTGGGTTATGTGACTTAAATCATCAGCATCCGGTGGTCGCACATAAGTGCCCTGGAAGTTATCCAGGAATGTGTCTTCCAGGTTCTCCCAACTACCAATGGAGTTAGCCGACATACTATTCAGCCAATGCCGAGCCGGTCCCTTGAGTTTTAGTGGGAGGTACTTGATGGCATGTACATCATCACCGTGGGCCATGTGAATGTGGAGAAGGAAACCTGGGATCCATACCGCGGGGTCTGTTGTGCCATCATATGGGTCGATGTTCACGGGCTTGAACCCTTCTGGGAATTCATGCTCCATTACTTCGTCAGTGAAGCATAGGGGCTGTGCGGCGCCTCTGTGCCGGGCTACATCCCGACGCAGTTCAAATGAATATGGTCTATTGTATTCAGCCCAGCTGGATTTGTATTTAGTATATCCGGCGTGGTGGTCATCGTCGCGCGTTGGGGCACGCCCCCGTGATCCGTAGATTGATCTTGACTGTCCTGCTTTGTTTTCCAATTCGTCCCGCAGGTCATGCGTGTAGCCTCGGGCCTTTGTGTTTTTGTTTGTTTGGCGACGGGGTGCGGGCTGGTGTTCGGGCTGATACTCCGCTTTGTCTCGGCCACGGGGTGGCCGGTCGGCCGCATCCTGCACTGGTAGCATAGGCTCTAGTGCCTCATCCTCGAATTGAGGTAACAACCTGACCTCGGGTAACTTTTAGTTGGGCGCTCGAGTCTGTATTCCTCGGCTGCCAGGACCTCAGTCCATCTATCCATTAGCAGATCTTGATCAGCTTGAACCTGCTGCTGTTTTTTCTTCATGCTTTTTCCAGTGGCTATAAGCCGGCGCTTGAAGCGCTCCTGCTCAACGGGATCCTCAGACACGATAAATTCTTCGTCGCCGAGGCTCACCACATCTTCAGAGAGGGGCATGTAATTGTCATCCTCCGAGTCTCCATCCATTGCCTGTTCATCAGGTCTAGCTTGCCCATCCTCCCGTCCATCTTGCTCGAATCTTTGCTGGGCGGGATTGTTTTCGTCTTTGGCATCATCCGAAGTGCTATTGTCTCTTGTGCCAGTATTGCTATTTTTGCTATGGTGGGGCCTATAGCGGCGCCGCTGATGCCGGCGCTTAGATTGCTTCTTAAGGGGATTATCCTCCGTTGCCTCATCGCCATTGCATTCTTAGGGTGTGTCGACCATATATATATATATATATATATATATATATATATATATCATATGATGAGGTGGTTGTCCAGCGCCCTGTGGGCGGTGGTTCCTGTTCTTCTCCGGCATCGTCGTCCATACCGTTGATGTCTTCGGAGTCAAAATCAAGCATGTCGGTTAAGTCGTCGACAGTGGCTATTAAGTGGGTGGTGGGTGGGTAACGAATTTCTTCGTCGTCTGCTTCCCACTCAAGCCGGACATAGTTCGGCCAAGAGTCTCTTGACAGGGAGAGAGATTTTAATGAGTTTAGCACGTCACCCAAGGGCGAGTGATGAAAGATATCCGCGGATCTAAACTCCATGATCAGTGCCTAGTCAGGTTCAATGGGCACGGATGCACGCTGTTCGGAGCCCCTGGCCGAAGACGAGTCTGAGGGTCTGAAGACACGGACCTTCTTGGAAGTGAGATCTGTGTTCGGCTCTATCGCCGCTGAGTGTGCAGCCTCCATGGCGGTGTCCATCCACCTGTCCTCGGATGGCACGGTTTGCTCAGGATTTAAAGCCGTGGCAGCTGCAGGTGTGATCTCCTGAAAAGCATCCGATGACAGATCTAAGTCATGCTCATCGCGACTGTTGGGCGCACCTGTCATGGGCTCGAATCCGTCGAAGATCAAGTCTCCGCGGATGTCGGCAGTGTAGTTCAAGCTTCCAAACCTGACCTGATGGCCAGGGGCGTAGCTAACGACCTGTTCCAAATGGCCAAGTGAGTTGGCCCGCGGTGTGTAGCCGCTGAATACGAAGATCTGTCTGGGGAGGAAAAACTCACCCTGGATCGCATCGTTGTAGACGATAGAAGGAGCCATCAAGCCTTATGGTGACGACACAGTGGAACTCTCAATGAAAGCACCAATGTCGGTGTCAAAACCGGCGGATCTCGGGTAGGGGGTCCCGAACTATGCATCTAAGGCTAATGGTAACAGGAGGCTGGGGACACAATGTTTACCCAGGTTCGGGCCCTTTCTATGGAGGCAATACCCTACTTCCTGCTTGATTGATCTTGATGATATGAGTATTACAAGAGTTGGTCTACCACGAGATCGTAGAGGCTAAACCCTAGAAGCTAGCCTATGATTATAATTGTTCTTGTCCTACAGACTAAACCCTCCAGTTTATATAGACACCGGAGGGGGCTAGGGTTACACAGAGTCGGTTACAGAGAAGGAAATCTACATATCCGAATTACCAAGCTTGCCTTCCATGCAAAGGAGAGTCCCACCCAGACACGGGACAAAGTCTTCAATCTTGTATCTTCATAGTCCAACAGTCTGGCATAAGCATATAGTCCGGCTATCCGAGGACCCCCTAATCCAGGACTCCCTCAGAAACTACGAAAGAAACTATGTCTTCGTACTCCATAGTCTTCACGTGAATGTCCTCATCATCATTATCTTCAAGGTGAATGTCTTCACGAACCACCATTGTCTTCAATGTCTTCATACATTTTTAGCGGTCATCTCTGGTAGCTAAACCGAATCAATGAGGGACTACTACCTGTGTTATCCTGCAATTGTCACAAACACATTAGTCCCTCAACCACGTTTGTCATCAATACTCCAAAACCAACTAGGGATGGCACTAGATGCACTTACAAATTCATTGCATTTTACATATTTATTTTCATTATGGAATATTTTACACATTTCAACTAATAATAACAGACTAGGCCTTTTTTTAGTCCATGGGAGGCGCTTCACGATCGAAGTCGCCACACTTAACTGTTCTGGAAGGCCCTAATCCATCGCTCCTCTGTTTTAACAATTTGCAGCTGGGCTTGGCATGCCACAACCCAGTTCCGACATGCTGCATCCAACTATCAGCCTATGAAACCGGATGGATCCCCTGCGTACTTTAAAGATGTAAAAAAATTGGAGAACTAGGAATTCGAATGGCAGGTGCTTATGCTACCCATCAAATAAAAATCAGGTGCCCAAAAATTCATTTCAAAACAAATGCTTCAGCTTTATATCCACGTCAACCCTTCACATGATGGTTGGAAGCAAATTCCAAGTTCACACCGAAAGATCCTTAACAACAATACCAACTTGCAGATGACTAGGTAGTACAAGTACTAATACCAAACTAACTTATAATCTTTGTAGTCCTGGCCCTAGTGTTCGTCTGGTAGAAAATCTTGCAGAGGACTAGCTCCCGCTCCTTCTCTTGCTCCAGGTCCCCGAGGTGGTACTGGCGCATCACCCAGTTGGTCATCTGCTAGTCGAAGTTCTTATGGGTGTGGAGCACCAGAACCATTTTGTTGCTCGTCTTCCGGCCATTGACCATCACCGACAAGGTATTGCTGGTCTTGTGCCACATCGCGTGCATGCCACACTCCAACTGTATCTTGCGACGCGTCTGCATGCCCCTTTTGAACGCCTTGGAGCTGTGCTGGAAGAAATGCTTGCTTAGGCTACTCAGTGTGATACCTGCAGTATTGTTGAATACAGGTTTTAGTGTACGTAGTTGGCATTTTCATAACATCTTTGGTATGTTGCAGTCACTTGTTTCACTTTTTATTAACTGTCAAATTGTAATTGCTTCACTAGGTCTACGTCTACAACAACAACAACAAAGCCTTTAGTCCCAAACAAGTTGGGGTAGGCTAGAGGTGAAACCCATAAGATCTCGCAACCAACTCATGGCTCTGGCACATGGATAGCAAGCTTCCACGCACCCCTGTCCATAGCTAGCTCTTTGTCGATACTCCAATCCTTCAGGTCTCTCTTAGGTCTCCTCCCATGTCAAATTCGGTCGACCCCGCCCTCTCTTGACATTCTCCGCACGCTTTAGCCGTCCGCTATGCACTGGAGCTTCTGGAGGCCTGCATTGAATATGCCCAAACCATCTCAGACGATATTGGACAAGCTTCTCCTCAATTGGTGCTACCCCAACTCTATCTCGTATATCATCATTCCGGACTCGATCCTTCCTCGTGTGGCCACACATCCATCTCAACATGCGCATCTCCGCCACACCTAATTTTTGAACATGTCACCTTTTAGTCGGCCAACACTCCGCGCCATACAACATTGCGGGTCGAACCGCCGTCCTGTAGAACTTGCCTTTTAGCTTTTGTGGCACTCTCTTGTCACAGAGAATGCTAGAAGCTTGACGCCACTACATCCATCCGGCTTTGATTCGATGGTTCACATCTTCATCAATACCCCCATCCTCCTGCAACATTGACCCCAAATACCGAAAGGTGTCCTTCCGAGGTACCACCTGGCCATCAAGGCTAACCTCCTCCTCCTCACACCTAGTAGTACTGAAACCGCACATCATGTACTCGGTTTTAGTTCTACTAAGCCTAAACCCTTTTGATTCCAAGGTTTGTCTCCATAACTCTAACTTCCCATTTACCCCCGTCCGACTATCGTCAACTAGCACCACATCATCCGCAAAGAGCATACACCATGGGATATCTCCTTGTATACCCTTGTGACCTCATCCATCACCAATGCAAAAAGATAAGGGCTCAAAGCTGACCCCTGATGCAGTCATATCTTAATCAGGAAGTCATCGGTGTCGACATCACTTGTTCAAACACTTGTCACAACATTATCGTACATGTCCTTGATGAGGGTAATGTACTTTGCTGGAACTTTGTGTTTCTTCAAGGCCCACCACATGACATTCCGCGGTATCTTATCATAGGCCTTCTCCAAGTCAATGAACACCATATGCAAGTACTTATTTTGCTCCCTATATCTCTCCATCAGTTGTCGTACCAAGAAAATGGCTTCCATGGTCGACCTCCCAGGCATGAAACCAAACTGATTTTCGGTCACGCTTGTCATTCTTCTTAAGCGGTGCTCAATGACTCTCTCCCATAGCTTCATTGTATGGCTCATCAGCTTAATTCCATGGTAATTAGTACAACTCTGAACATCCCCCTTGTTCTTGAAGATTGGTACTAATATACTCTGTCTCCATTCTTCTGGCATCTTGTTTGCCCGAAAAATGAGGTTGAAAAGCTTGGTTAGCCATACTATCGCTATGTCCCCAAGACCTTTCCACACCTCAATGGGGATACAATCAGGGCCCATCGCCTTGCCTCCTTTCATCCTTTTTAAAGCCTCCTTCACCTCAGACTCCTGGATGCGCCGCACAAAACGCATGCTGGTCTCATCAAAGGAGTCGTCCAGTTCAATGGTAGAACTCTCATTCTCCCCATTGAACAGCTTGTCGAAGTACTCCTGCCATCTATGCTTAATCTCCTCGTCCTTCACCAAGAGTTGGCCTGCTCCATCCTTGATGCATTTGACTTGGCCAATATCCCTCGTCTTCCTCTCCCGGATCTTAGCCATCTTATAGATGTCCCTTTCACCTTCCTTCGTGCCTAAACGTTGGTAGAGGTCCTCATATGCCCGACCCCTTGCTTCACCAACAGCTCGCTTTGCGGCCTTCTTCGCCATCTTGTACTTCTCTATGTTGTCTGCACTCCTATCCAGGTATAGGCGTCTGAAGCAATATTTCTTCTCTTTAATCGCCTTCTGGACATCATCATTCCACCACCAGGTATCCTTATCTTCGCTTCTCCTTCCCCTGGACACTCCAAACTCCTCCGAGGCCACCTTACAAATGCAAGTCGCCGTCTTCATCCACACATTGTCCGCATCCCCTCCTTCCTCCCAAGGGCCCTCCTTAATTGCACTCTCCTTGAACACCTGAGCTACCTCCCCCTTGAGCTTCCACCACTTCGTTCTAGCGACTTTGGCACGCTTATCCCGCTGGACACGAATCCGAAAGCGGAAGTCAGCAACCACCAGCTTATGCTGGGGTACAACACTCTCTCCAGGTATCACCTTACAGTCTAGGCACGCACGCCTATCTTCTCTTCTCGAGAGGATGAAATCAATCTGGCTAGAGTGTTGGCCACTACTAAAAGTCACCAGATGTGATTCTCTCTTTCTAAAGAGGGTGTTAGCTACAATCATGTTGTAGGCTAGAGCAAAGCTTAAGACATCTTCTCCTTCTTGATTCCTGATGCCATAGCCAAAGCCCCCATGCGCCCCTTCAAAACCTGTGTTAGATGTACCCACGTGGCCATTGAGGTCTCCTCCTAAGAAGAGCTTCTCACCAATCGGTACACTCTTAACCATGTCTTCCAAGCCTTCCCAGAACTCCCTCTTGGTGTTCTCATTGTGGCCTACTTGCGGGGCATACACGCTGATAACATTGAGAACCAAGTCCTCAACTACCAGCTTGACCAGGATAATCCAGTCCCCACGTCTCTTGACGTCTACCACTCCATACTTGAGGCTCTTGTTGATCAAGATGCCTACGCCATTTCTGTTCAGCCGTCCCCGTGTACCACAGCTTGAAGCCAGTATCCTCCACCTCCTTCGCCTTCTGTCCTCTCCATTTGGTTTCTTGGACGCAAAGGATATCAACACCTTCACTAGGTCTACGTCTAAAAAGAAAAATAGAGCTATAAACAAAGGAATATGTTTGTGCAAGTACACGACCAATCGGTGTCTCACATGGAAGTTTCTTAGGATGGGTGTAGCAAATGCCGTGCTCGTTGTCGATGGTTGGTATGAACAAATCGATGAGAGGGTGAGATCTCACGCTGTCATCACTCACTTTGGCCTCAAGGTGCTCGACCAGCCCCTGATCTGTGGGATCGAACTTGACACCAGCGGGCAGCACCGGCCAATCCTTCTAGGACTTGCATCGGTTAATTCCAGTTAAATGGTACTCAATGTATGATCAGTCAACTGTTTTAAGTAGATGATGAAAGATTTCAACAGATAAGTGGTACTCCAAATCTGAAGTCCACAATACCTGAACAAACTGGGGTCTCAGCTTCATTACTACATATAGACTCTAAAGACTTGAAAAACACCATAAAGATCGAAATCATAGACAAGGCGACGGGACAAATACTCACAGGAGTGTCCTCGCTGGTTCTTTCCTTCACCCGGCTACCTTGAAGAGCATCCTTATTGAGATCGATTTTTTCAGCGTATTCCTTTTGACTACTTGTAATGAAGTATAACAACTCCAGTAGCTCATCGCTCATCATACCGAATGCATTGAAACAAGGCGGCGGCTGGGAGGTGGGGAGATCAGGAGAGAATGGGAGAGTGATTAGAATGCGAGAGTGTCGTTGTAGTACGAGAGGGGTGAGGCTCACTTTGGTGAATAGAACACACCGTCTGGACTCTTATGTCACCTCACGCGCAACGTGTTGTCATGTCAATTCAATGTGAGGACATGATGAATAATTTGACCGACGTATACTAGTACTACTTGCACTACTTACTTGTCGTGTTTAGTGTCACATTTTAACCATAGGTTTAACTAACAAAATGTCAATGCATGTCACCTAAAATTATACCATTGGAAACTATATTTAAATACGGATCCAATGATATAATTTTTTGTGACATGCATTAACATTTAGTTAGTCAAATTTATGGTCAAAATTTGACACAAATTACGAAGGAGACCAATAAACCAGGAGGGAGGTAGTAGTACGAGTAGCGCAACATATGGTATAGAGGACTAGTACAAATTTAGAAATGAAGTACGAAGTTACAAGGCTGTGCGACAGACTTTGTAGGCTACATGAGTAATACAAAATATAATTCCCGTTGGACAACACTTTCACCAACAAGTACGCACTTGAAGCCTCCCTGGACATACTTGTAATTTCTTGTAACAATGATGAGCATTACTACTGTCTCACCTGCATGTGATACATGTGTCTTCCCCACAAAAATGAATGCATAAATAGTGGTTTGGAAACTAGAAAAAACATGAGCCGACACTCAAGTTGGTTAGATGTTGATCGAGCCAACATAATCAATCATATGTTTCAAGATTTGTAGATTGTTGATCATGCTTGCCACAGGATGAGCCAACATAATAAATAGATAGTTATGTCATTCAACTCTTGAGGACACTAAACAACATAGCTTCGATGGAGCATGATGGAGGGAGTTCTGGCGAAATGGTGAGATTGGACGCTTTCAGGTGCAACAATGTCTAGCACACGAACGTGCAATCGGCTTGTGGAACCGGCAAATGAGCCTGTGTCAGACAACCCATGAGCGATTGCTCGAATAGATTTTTTTGAACAGGGAACAGAGTTTGTGTTGCACTTGGTGGAGGGCTCCAGCTGCAATGGTGGTACATAGGGACATGAATGGTGGTAGGAAGAGGGGGGAGGGGATCAAGATTGTATTAGCAAGGTGGGTCCACCTTCTGCTAGGTGGCTCGTGTGTATGTTCAGTGTGGAGCCCAATCTAGCTAGCTTCAAAGCTGATTTGGTGTTGAGAAAGTGATGCACTACTTTCCACCACAAAACACTTGCCTCTATCCAAAAGAATATCCTACGTTATCCTCTCACCATGTCCACCAAAAACTCTTTCTTCTCTCTCCGTATGCTTTTGCCTATTTCTCCGTTCATCCAAATTCGAAGCAGTTGTAGCTTTGCTTGAAAGAAGAAAAGGCACCAGAAGAGATGGCCGCCTCGAAGGCCAGCCCCAGACCTCCTTCTTCATCGCTACCATAGCCAGGCACTCAGCCTCCTTCACCTCGTCCGCTGGATCAGCACCTTCCCGGCCACCTCCTTCCCCGATGACCTGGCCCTGCATCTTGTACATGCATATCCCTAGCGACCTTGCTCATTCGAGCCCACGCAACACTCGAGGGGTTTTCACCTGGCCGTGGATGGAGGCATCACGCTCGGCGTCAAGACCTTGATCATGTGGAGGCGGCACCAGACAACCAGGCGGTCATCGGTGGCCATCTGCTTGGCCGACGCGAGGTCACTGGAGTGGCTAGAGTCTGGAGGCTTTCACACGGGGTTGTCGGTGCTACATAGTCGTCAACTCCTTGAAACTAATATCTATTAGTCTATAAGTTGCTGGCTCACCTTATTTCCCGCAGCTGAGGAAGACAGCTCTGCAGTCCTTGTGGGTGTCACAGACTCATAGTGCTCAATGGGGTACACCATGAAGTATCAGCTCCTGCCGCCAGGATGAAGTGAGATGTGTGTGCGCAATCCCGACGCGGAACCACACCCAAACCCTTGAGAAACCACAATCTTGACATGAGGGACGGTCGTCGCCTACCTGCCATTATGAGCGGTCCAGTCACCTCCGTGAGGCGGCCGTCATCCTGGTAGACTGGCGCTTCCATCTCCCGCTGGTTGACGAAGCAGACATAGACCTTGCTGTAGACGTGGTCACAAAGTGTCTTGTCCAAGCCTTCGATCTCGCCGCGAACACGACGTGCCTCCTGCTCTAAACCTACCTCCCGCCTCACGTCCAGGATCTCAATATAAACATTGGGGGTGGCGTTAGGTTAGCTTTATAGTGTGCAGGCCCAAGTCGTGCAGGTGCAGGCGCAAGTCGCTCAATGCTTTTGATGTACAGGCAGCCGGCATGTAGATAGATTAGTACCACCTTGAATATAGAAAATAAATATAGACGTGTTGAAGAAAAAAACTGAACGCATAAATTCACGGGAAAAAGCGTATTGTGACGGTGAACCCATGGAGTCAATATATGCTTTATTATTAGGGGCTTCTACACAACATCTCCATCATCATTATCAGTACATCCTACGCAGGTGAGTTAGGATGCACTTGATCCCAGAAAGGTATCTATCCTTCAAACTAACTACAGTACATAATATCCAAGAAAAGAGGGTCATGCTACAGCAGTAGGATACATGGCTCACTCTAGATATCACTACGAATCAAGTTGTGCATATTTGTTGTTGGCATGAACCACATAGCCGCATGTCAGGTTTGCAAAAGCCATTCATCGCATTGAAGCTTGATGCCTTTCACACACTGAAGATTATCTGGCAACAAGCTGTGTCGACGAATCTCTGGATATGGTGATTCATGAAACTCATGGTATGATGTGTAAACACAGTTCCCCCTAGCAAATGGAAGTTGCATAGCATGGTAATCATCACCGATGATATGATTGATAATTGGTTGGATGATCGGATAATTGAGCCCGAGGAACATGGAGTGGTTGCCGAGGTTGTAAACCCGCCTCCAGTTGAATACGCCTGGCCCAACAAAGCTGGGATCTTTCTCGAACACGAAGCAGCCATAGCCATCACAGTCATGAACGCCCCAGGCATTGTATTGCATGTGGTTTGATGAAATGGTTTGGTCAATTTGGTACGTGCGAATGAGCATCAAATGACCGTCATCGGTTGAACGAGCGATAAACCACCACCAATTGACTTGTATATTTCCAGGTCCTCGAATCATGAAGGCCAGCGCATTCGCATTTGTAGCAACTAATCAAATTGGAGACCAAAAGGACAAAAAATACAATCATGTTCAGTGTATGTGTAGAATTAATATTATTAAACAGTGGCACATATCATAGACAGAGAATTTCAATGTCGTGGTCATAATCGTACCCCAAGTTAAATAAAATAAGCCAATGGCTTTCGTATTCTAGCAATATGTCTTGGTTCAAACATGATGTAAAAATGAGAGGAAAACAGCTATGACATGGCCTACTCATATTCTACCATAGCAGTTACTACTGTTCTCATATCAACTCTAAACAATAATATGCATGGTTATAAAATCTTGGAAATGAGAGTAACATATAGCAATCATGAGGTTATACTCATAATATCTATTCTAACAATCATTAGATGCCAGCTATTCTCATATCAACTCTAACAATGACATGTGTGGTCATAAAAATCTAGGGAATGAGAGGAACATATTGCAATGATGTGGTTATAGACATACTATCTATTCTAAATTTCTAACAATCAACAGGCAGTCGTATTCATAAGGTAAAGATGAGATGAGATAGAACAATTACACGACGATAGATTCCACTAGTATAGGCAGCCAATCTGTGCGTCGACCGCGTAAACGATGCCATCGTGCACTATAGCATTAGACAGAAATGGAGGCTCAACAGGATTGATGATGAGCCATAACCATGTATGGCGACCGGATTCCAGGTAGACTAATCCCATGTTGAACAAGGTAATGAGATTGTAATCCATGTAGTCTTTTGATGGTGTGGGCACTTCGCAGATTACAACCTTCAACAAACGGAGGTCGCACCAAAAGCTTGACACGTCTCGTGTGTAGTAGGCAAGAGTGTCTGGCGGGCCGCGAGGCTCGGTGGCTGCGGTATCCAACGATGGAAGGGTGATCTCTCGCTCGGTGTAGATATCCACGAGACGCCACGGACTACCAGATTGGTGGATGAGGACGATCCAGTGGCCTTCATGCCCACACAGTAGTGGTCGCGCATGAAGGACATGTGGACCGGTAGTGGTAGCATCTCGAGGGGCACCATGGCAACCTTCGTAGGATCGTCAAGTCGGTGTTTGGACCACCTGCGAGGATCGGGCATCAGCAAGCAAGGTGTCTTGGAAAGGGTCAGCCGGTTGCAGACGAGTAGACGGTACAAAGACACCGAGCATGCGGCCAGATGCATGGTGCTGATTAAAGACCCACAAGTATAGGGGATCTATCATAGTCCTTTCGATAAGAGTGTCGAACCCAGCAAGGAGCAGAAGGAAATGACAAGCGGTTTTAGTAAGGTATTCTCTGCAAGCACTGAAATTATCAGTAACAGATAGTTTTGTGACAAGGTAATTAGTAACGGGTAACAAGTGACAAAAGTAACTAAGGTGCAGCTAGGTGGCCCAATCCTTTTTGTAGCAAAGGACAAGCCTGGGCAAACTATTATATAAAGCAAAGCGCTCCCGAGGACACGTGGAAATTTCTGTCAAGCTAGTTTCCATCATGCTCATATGATTCGCGTTCGTTACTTTGATAATTTGATATGTGGGTGGACCAGTGCTTGGGTACTGCCCTTCCTTGGACAAGCATCCCACTTATGATTAATCCCTCTCGCAAGGATCCGCAACTACGAAATAAGAATTAAGGTAAACCTAACCATAGCATGAAACATATGGATCCAAATCAGCCCCTTACGAAGCAACGCATAAACTAGGGTCTAAGCTTCTATCACTCTAGCAACCCATCAGCTACTTATTAGTTCCCAATGCCTTCCCCTAGGCCCAAACAATGGTGAAGTTCCATGTAGTCGACACTCACATAACACCACTAGAGGAGAGAAAACATACATCTCATCAAAATATCGAACGAATAACAAATTCACACGATTACTTATAACAAGACTTCTCCCATGTCCTAAGGAACAAATGTAACTACTCACAAATCATGTTCATGTTCATAATCAGAGGGGTATTAATGTGCATAAAGGATCTGAACATATGATCTTCCACCGAATAAACCAACTAGCATCAACTACAAGGAGTAATCAACACTACTAGCAACCCACAGGTACCAATCTGAGGTCTAGAGACAAAGATCGGATACAAGAGATGAACTAGGGTTTGAGAGGAGATGGTTCTGGTGAAGATGTTGATGGAGATTGACCCCCTCTTGATGAGAGGATAGATGGTGATGACGATGGCGACGATTTCCCCCTCCCAGAGGGATGTTTCTCCAGCAGAACAGCTCTGCCGAAGCCCTAGATTGGTTCTGCCCAGGTTCCGCCTTGAGACGGTGGCGCTTCGTTCCGAAAGCTTCCTTATGATTTTTTCCAGGGCAAAATTCACCATATAGCAGAAGATGGGCATCAGAGGCCTGCCTGGTGGCCCACGAGGTAGGGGGCGCACCCTCCACCCTCATGGCTGCTGGGTGGCCCCCCTCTGGTGCTTTCTTCACCCAATATTTTTAATATATTCCAAAACTGACTTTCAAGGAGTTTCAGGACTTTTGGAGCTGTGCAGAATAGGTCTCTAATATTTTCTCCTTTTCCAGCCCAGAATTCCAGCTGCCGACATTCTCCCTCTTCATGTAAACCTTGTAAAATAAGAGAGAAAAGGCATAAGTATTGTAGCATAATGTGAAGTAACAACCCATAATGCAATAGATATTGATATAAAAGCATGATGCAAAATAGATGTATCAACTCCCCCAAGCTTAGACCTCGCTTGTCCTCAAGCGAAAGACGATATCGAAAAATATGTCCACATGTTTAGAGATAGAGGTGTCGATAATATAAAATACGGACATGAGGGCATCATGATCATTCTTAGAACAGCAACATATTTTTTTTTCATATGACTTCCTATGCTAAAGTAACAATCTATTCACAATGTAAAGTATGAATCAGAAACTTCATTGAAAACTAGCAAACTATATTCTCAGTCATTGAAGCAATTGCAATTTATCATAACATCGGAAAGATTTAATATAAGAGCTTTTCAGCAAGTCCACATACTCAAGTATCATTTAGTCTTTCACAATTGCTAACACTCATGCAATACTTATGGGTATGAAGTTTCAATTGGACATAGAGAAAGATAGGGGCTTATAGTTTCGCCTCCCAACATTTCGCCTCAAAGGTAATGTCAACAATAATACTTTATGAAAACCTACATCCAAGTGGATATATATCAGGATCTTTCGCAGAGGAAAGCAGAGGTTACCATGACTCTTCTATAAGGGTAGAAGGTAAAAATAAAAGATAGGCCCTTCGCAGAGGGAAGCAGAGGTTGTCATGCGCTTTTATGGTTGGATGCACAAAATCTTAATGCAAAAGAACGTCACTTTATATTGCCACTAGTGATAAGGACCTTTATTATGCAGTCCGTCGCTTTTATTTCTTCCATATCACAAGATTGTATAAAGCTTATTTTCTCCACACTAATAGATCATACATATTTAGAGAGCAATTTTTATTGCTTGCACCGATGACAACTTACTTGAAGGATCTTACTCAATCCATAGGTAGGTATGGTGGACTCTCATGGCAAAACTGGGTTTAGGGATGTTTGGAAGCACAAGTAGTATCTCTACTTGGTGCAAAGAATTTGGCTAGCATGAGGGGGAAAGGCAAGCTCAACATGTTGGATGATCCATGACAATATAATTTATTTCGGATGTAAGAAAACATAACTCATTATGTTGTCTTCCTTGTCCAACATCAACTTTTATCATGTCATATTTTAATGTGTGCTCACAATCCTAAAAGATGTCCAAGATAGTATATTTATATGTGAAAACTTCTCTTTCTTTATTACTTCCTATTAATTGCAACGATGACCAAAACCATGTTTTTCAACTCTCAACACCTTTTATTCATCATACTCTTTATGTGTGAAGTCATTACTTTCCATAAGATCAATATGATCTTTCTATTTCTTTTTATTATTTCTTTTATTCCCTCAAGATCATAGCAAGATAGCAAAATCCCTCAACTCAAAACTAATATTTTATATATAGCTCACGGACTCGATTACATAGATAGAGATCAAAACAAAACTCAAAGCTAGATCATATTAAACTTATTCTATTAGATTAATTTATAACTAAAAGGATCGAACTAAGAAAAGCGGTAAAGATAGAAGTGTGATGGTGATACGATACCGGGGCACCTCCCCCAAGCTTGGCAGTTGCCAAGGGGAGTGCCCATATCCATGTGTTTATGTCTCTTTCTTCGGAGGCGGTGATGATGGAGTTGTTGATGATGTAGGCTTGTCGTCCATCTTCCAAGGCATAGGCTCACCATCATAGAAGGATGGTCAAGTCTCCGAGATCCTCAAATCTACAGCCAAAGTCATCCTCTTGAATCTATATTCATACTCACAGTTCTAGTTTTGTAGGTCATAGATCTGGGCTTGGAGGTGGTCGATTTTCTCGTGAAGCTTGAAGATGGTCTCCCCAATGTTCTTGGCGTCCAGCATGTGGTTGTTGGTGAACTCCGCGATCATCATGTGGTTGGCGTTGAGTCCATGTTCCACCATCCCTTGGCACTTGAAAACTTGTTGCTCCATTGCTTCGAGTCTTGTCTCCACGCTTCCGGTCCTCCTTGGTCCCTCAACATGGCGGATGTACAACACCCCCTCACGCATCTCAATGGTTTGAGGGTGTTGCAGCACCTTCGCGAGGTAAGGGTTGATGACCTTATCGAAAAACTAGTCCTTGGGGGTGCTTGAAGATGTCATGGTGATCTAGATCTGTCAGAAAAACATCTCGAAACAAAAGTAGAGGATTTTACCATGGTATGGTGGTCAAAACCTTCGGGAGATTATATAATGAATTTTTACCGACCAAAAGAAGTATCGTTCAAGAAAACGGAGTCCAAAGGGCACACGAGGTGTCCACAAGGCAGGGGGCATGCCCTCCACCCTCGTGGATGCCTCACGTCTCCTTCGGACTACTTCTTATTTTCCTAATTTTTAAATATTCCAAAACGGAGAAAATTGTTATTTGAGCAGTGAAGTCGGTTTACTTACCGTACCACATACCTATTCCATTTCTGAGTCTGAAACATTCTGGAAAGTGTCCCTTATGTACTCCTGGGGGGGTACGGTGTCAATAACTTTGGTTTCAACATTTTTGGGATTACCTGAGATGTAATTTTTTTTTCTCTGACCGTTCACCACCTTCGGATTTGTGCCTTCGGTGTTGTTGATTTTTATGGCACCGGAATGATAGTCCTCCTCGATAATGTAAGGACCTTCGCATTTAGAGAGAAGTTTAATAGTATAACAAAACATAATCACCTACATTAAACTCACGCTTTTGTATCCTTTTGTCATGCCATCTTTTAACCTTTTCTTTAAACAATTTAGCGTTCTCATAGGCCTGGGTTCTCCATTCATCAAGTGAGCTAATGTCAAATAGCCTCTTGTCACCGGCAAGTTTGAAATCATAATTGAGCTCTTTAATGGCCCAATATGCCTTATGTTCTAGTTCGAGAGGTAAGTGACATGCTTTTCCATAAACCATTTTATACGGAGACATACCCATAGGATTTTTATATGCAGTTCTATAGGCCCATAATGCATCATCAAGTTTCTTGGACCAATTCTTTCTAGATCTATTAATAGTATTTTGCAAGATCAATTTAATCTCTCTATTACTCAATTCTACTTGACCACTAGACTGTGGATGCTATGGAGATTCAATTCTATGATTAACATCATACTTAGCAAGCATTTGACGAAAAGCACCATGAATAAAATGTGAACCACCATCAGTCATTAAGTATCTAGGGACTCCAAACCTCGGAAATATAACTTCTTTAAGCATCTTAATAGAAGTGTTATGATCAGCACTACTAGTTGGAATAGCTTCTACCCACTTAGTAACGTAATCAATAGCAACTAAAATATGTGTATACCCATTAGAGGAAGGAAAAGGTCCCATATAATCAAAGCCCCAAACATCAAATGGTTCAATAACAAGTGAATACTTCATAGGAATTTCTTGACGTCTACCAATATTACCAATTCTTTGGCATTCATCACAAGACAAGACGTACTTACGGGCATCTTTGAAGAGAGTAGGCCAATAAAAACCGGATTGCAATACCTTATGTGCAGTTCTATCACCAGCGTGGTGTCCTCCATAAGCCTCGGAGTGACACTTGCGTAGGATCTATTCCCGTTCATGCTTAGGTACACAACGTCTAATAACACCATCTACTCCTTTATAAAGGTGTGGGTCATCCCAAAAGTAATGTCTTAAATCATAGAAAAACTTTTTCTTTTGCTGGTATGTGAAACTAGTTGGTATAAATTTAGCAACAATGTAATTTGCATAATCAGCATACCATGGAGCAGTGCGAGAAGCATTTATGACAACTAATTGGTCATCAGGAAAGCTATCATCAATAGGTAGTGGGTCATCAAGAACATTTTCAAACCTAGACGAGTTGTCTGCAATGGGGTTCTTAGCTCCCTTTCTATTAATAGTGTGCAAATCAAATTCTTGTAGAAAGAAAACCCATCTAATAAGTCTAGGTTTAGCATCTTTCTTTTCCATAAGATATTTAATAGCAGCATGATTAGTGTGAACAGTTACTTTGGAATCAACAATATAAGGTCTGAACTTATCACAAGCGAACACAACTACTAAAAAATTTCAGTAGTAGCATAATTTCTCTAAGCACTATCTAGAGTTTCACTAGCATATTGGATAACATTTAGTTTCTTATCAACTCTTTGTCCTATAACAGCACCTACAGCATAATCACTAGCATCACACATAAATTTCAAAGGGTAAATTCCAATCGGGTGGCTGAACAATAGGTGCAGAAATCAAGGCTTTCTTAAGTATTTCAAATGCTTCTACACAATCATCATCCAAGACAAAAGGAAAATCTTTTTGTAAGAGATTAGTCAGAGGCCTAGAAATTCATGAGAAGTCTTTAATGAGACTCCTATAAAAACCAGCATGATCAAGAAAACTTCTTATACCTTTGATGTCCTTGGGACATAGCATATTTTCAATAGCATCAACTTTAGCTTTATCAACTTCAATACCTCTTTCAGAAATTTTATGCCCCAAGACAATTCCTTCATTAACCATAAAGTGGCACTTCTCCCAATTCCAGACAAGATTAGTTTCTTCACATCTCTCCAAGACTAGATCAAGGTTGCCTAAGCAATCATCAAAAGAAGTTCCATACATGGAGAAATAATCCATGAAAACCTCAACAATCTTTTCACAAAAGTCAGAGAATATAGCAGGCATACATCTTTGAAAGGTAGCAGGTGCATTGCATAAACCAAAAGGCATACGTCTATAAGCAAAGGTACCGAAAGGGAAAGTAAAAGTGGTCTTTTCCTGATCCTCTTTTGACATAGGTATTTGAGAGAAACCAGAGTAACCATCTAGAAAGCAAAAAATGTGTATGTTTGTATAATATTTCTAGCATTTGATCAATAAAAGGTAGAGGGTAATGATCTTTTCTAGTACCTTTATTTAATTTGCAGAAATCAATTACCATTCTATAACCTGTAACAATTCTTTGTGGGATCAATTCGTCCTTATCATTAGAAACAACAGTAATTCCTCCGTTCTTAGTGACACACTGGACAGGACATACCCAATGACTATCAGCAACAGGATAAATTATACCTGCCTCCAAAAGCTTTAGTATTTCATTTCTTACCACTTCTTTCATCTTAGGATTTAACCGTCGTTGATGATCAACAACTGGTTTAGCATCTTTCTCCATCTCATCAAGAGTATATCCAATAGCAGCACGGTGCTTCTTCAGAGTTTTCAATAATTTCTCTTCTTCATGCTTTGAAAGGTTAGCACTAATAATAACATGATATCTCTTCTTTTTCATCAAGATAAGTGTATCTAAGAGTATCAGGTAATTGTTTAAGCTCAATCATGGGATCTCCCTTGGGTGGAGGAGGATCCCCAAGGATTTCAACTGGCAAGCTGTGTTTGAAAATAGGTCCCTGTTTAAAGAATACTTCATCTATTTCCCTTCTTTCATTCATAAACATATCATTTTCATGGTAGAGAAAATATTGTTATAAAGGATCATTAGGAGGGACGGCAATAGAAGCAAGACCAATAATTTCATCTTTACTAGGCAATTCTTTATCATGGGATTGTCTACGAAATTTAGCAAAGTTAAAGGCATGAGACATATCCCCTAAACCAACAGTGAAAGTATCTTTTTCGCAGTCTATCCTAGCATTAACAGTGTTCAAGAAGGGTCTACCAAAAATAATGGGACAAAAGTCGTCTTGTGGGGAAGCAAGAACAAGAAAATCAGTAGGATATGTAATTTTCCCACACAAGACTTCAACATCTCTAACAATCCCAATTGGCAAAATAGTATCTCTATTGTCAAGCTTAATAGTAACATTAATATCTTCTATTTCAGCAGCTGTAAAATCATGCATAATTTCTTTGTAAAAGGTATAAGGTATTGCACTCACACTAGCACCCATATCACATAAGCCATGATAACAATGATCTCCTATTTTAATAGAAACAACAGGCATGCCAACAACAGGCCTATGTTTACCTTTAGTGTCGAGTTTAGCAATTCTAGCAGCTTCATCACAGAAATAAATAACATGCCCATCAATATTATCGACCAAGAGATATTTAATCATAGAAATACTAGGTTCAACTTTAATTTTCTTAGGGGGTGTAGGTGTTCTAGCATTACTCTTACGCACCACCGTTGAAGCTTAGCATGATCCTTTATTCTAACAGGGAAAGGTGGTTTCTCAATATAAGCAGTAGGAACAATAGGATCAACATCATAAGTGATAGTCTTTTCTTCCACTTTAATGGGTTCTACTAATTGCACTTCAATGGGAGGATGATATTTAAACCACTTATCCTTAGGGAGATCAACATGAGTGGCAAATGATTCACAGAAAGAAGCTACTATCTCAGATTCAAGTCCATATTTAGTGCTAAATTCACGAAAAGCATCGGTATCCATAAAAGATTTAACACAATCAAACTTAGGTGTTATACCTGACTCCTTACCTTCGTCGAGTTCTCAATCTTCAGATTTGGATTTAATTCGTTCCAGTAAACCCATCTGAATTCAATAGTCTTCATCATAAAAGAGCCAGTACAAGAAGTATCGAGCATGGAGCGATTATTAAGAGAAAGCCGAGCATAAAAAATTTGAATAATAATTTCTCTTGAGAGCTCATGATTGGGGCATGAATATAACATTGACTTAAGCCTCCCCCAAGCTTGAGTGATACTTTCTCCTTCGCGAGGCCAAAAATTATATATATAATTATGATCATGATGAACCAGATGCATAGGATAAAACTTCTGAAGAAATTCCAATTTCAATCGGTTGTAGGTCCATGATCCAATATCATCACATAGCCTAAACCATGTTAATGCCTTTCCCTTCAAAGATAAAGGGAAGAATTTCTTCTTGATGACATCCTCGGGCATACCTGCAAGCTTAAATAATCCACAAACTTCATCCACATAGATTAGGTGCACATCGGGATGGAAGGTTCCATCTCCTATATAGGGATTAGCTAGCAGTTTCTCTATCATACCCGAAGGAATTTCAAAGTAAATATCTTCAGTAGGTTCAGTAGGTTGAGGAGCAACTCTTTTCTCTACTGGTCGGGGTGAAGATGTGCATGCCCGAGAGACAAAGTGATAGAGACCTATATTGGGGGCCGGACTTTAGAAGAGAGGGCGGTGTTAATGTGCTCTTGTGTTTGTGTCCGGGGGAGAGAACGACTTGTGGGGGGGGGGACAGGGTGGGTGGCTTCAGATGAAGAGTGAGGTGTCTATATTTGAGAGACTTTAGCATAATTTTTATATATATGGTCAGTAGTGTGTGCACTTATGGTTGATCAATTTGTTTCACAGTTTGGACTATGAGATAATGATACTTTTGAACATGTGTGATATACTTGGAAGTACCAGAATTACAAACCTAAGATTGGAATTTTGGAATTCGACTCCATCATTAGATTTTGTAATTCATTTAAACGGAGGTACATTTTTTAAGACAGGATTTCGTGATTTCAAATTCATATATCAAACCTAGAGATATACACATACGGGCATGTTCAAACTTTATAATCATCCACTTTATTCATACACATACTTTTGTTTTTGTCATCATATTTAGGATAACACATTTGGAATTTCATTTGAATTGGACCATATGATAGTATTTGCTTCCACTAGCTCAATGATCCATATTTGAATTGAATGGACAATCTAAGTTTCGAGTTGTAGACATTGATTTTCAAAACTTGCACTTTTTTTCCATGCAAAACAAATAAATTCTCAGGCATGATATCATAGATGGCCGTACAAGAGCAGAACACTTAATTTCAGGTGCCAAAAGCTTTCAAACTTCCCGCTCACATCGAAATATCTCGCACCCGAAAGTTTAGCCTTGCGATATTCCTGTTTTACCCCTGCCACATGAACAGAAAAGGGATGCTTTGGTAACTCAATTGTTTTCCCCTCTTTGCCCCAAACATTCTTCCGCAGAGCCCCTCCCCTTCCCCTCCCCGACCCCCCCCCCCCCCCCCAACCATGCCAAGCCGCCAAATCTAAAACTTTGCCGTAGTGGTGGACCTCACACCCCGCTAGATCTACCTTCGACACCTTGGAACCCCCAACTGCCAACTCACCACTTCACCAGAGCCGCTTCAGCGACTGGCTTCTCCACCGCTCCAGATCTCCTTGAACGCCATCATGGTCCACCGCACTAGATCTTTTTCATCGGTGCCCTCATCCACCACAGTGTAGGCCCTTCACTGACTCTCTCGTCCGCCCCATCGCTGGCCCTTCATACAAGCCCTCGTCCGCCGCAACAGACCCACCTCACCAAAATCACTGTACACCGTGCTGGATGTGCTTCGCCGACGCCTTCATCCAGTGCAACGGACCCGCTCCACGAATGCCATATTCAACTCCACCGTCCCTGCTTTACTGACACCACAGCCTCATCAGGTTATTTCGATTTGTACTCCTTCGGTTTTTCTCTTCTTTATCGTTGAACTATTCACTTACCACAGATGAGCTTTCATGTAGGCCGACAGGCGCCGCAACCGAAGCACCAGAGCCGCTTCAGCAACGGCGACAGCTGGCCCAAACTCAGCTACAACACGAGCACACCGATAATCCTTAGCTATCAAGTATGACAACGATACCCATACGCCATCGAGAATCAGGTACTATTATCCAACGGCCGGCGCCTACATTCACTTTCTTAGCACAAGCACCACACCTTTGAATTTCTTCAGGGCATCATTCAATTTTTCATGAGACAGGTTATTTTGCTTGCACCTTTAGGGCCATACTTCTGGCAGTGAACATGTTATATGTGCTAAATTACAAACCAGTGCA